>CANSGD010001076.1:2400000-4800000 GCA_947645195.1 Patellifolia procumbens
ATGTGCACTAGTCTAAAGCTATTGCTATTCACTTCCACTTCAAGTATTAGTAAGTTATTCGATGTTGGACTCTAAACAGACAACCAACACATAACATGAATACAACAAATATTCCTCTTTTATCTTAGGATTAAATAAGTGATCAAACAATTCCAATTGACCAAGAATTAATCCTCCAAATTTATTTGTTGACTTAAATCAACAATCGAAAGTCCAATGAAAATAATTATACATACCCTACAAAGCCCTCGGTCTTTACAAAGTAGTAAAATAACCATAACCAATAATAATCCAACTTACTCACAAGTCCTCGGCCTTTGAGAGTAATAAAATATCCAATAAGGGAAACAATACCAAAATCATAATCCAACAATAAAATAATATTAATCCCTCATGTGAATTAATAAATAAACTTCCCTTCCCAAACATGCTTGAATCAAACATCCATTCAATCATGTAATAAAACATAAAGGCGATTAACATGCTCAACAACACGTAGTTCCAATTCAATAGCCACGTATGAACCATAAGAGGGTTCCCTATACATGATACTATAAATAATCATAATCCTTATGACATGATATTAGTCTAACACATAAGGACATGTACGTACCTTGTGTAGACAAAGTGAGAGGCCACTTTAGAATTCTAGAAGTCGCCTAAAGAAAATTCTCCGCCTAACAAAATAATAATACAACAATGAATTAATATACTAATTAATTCACAGCAATATAACTTATTTTAAAACGCTTCAAAACTCGTTTTAAAATACTTTAAATATATTAAAGTTCCAACCTGTAACGACCTTTAATATAATACACATAAATCTATACTTTAAAACCTCAAAAATCATTAATTTAATACTTCAAACTCACTTAAAACCAATTATAATAAATCTGAAATTATAATTTATATTCCTAATAAATAAAATCAGATTTTTAATAATTCGAATAATAAAGTTTTCAACTTTAATTATAAAACGTACAAAAATCATAAAAACTATAGCTTTAACATTAAACTATAATTCAAACATTAAAGTCGAGGATAAGGGTTAAGAAATAACCGAAGAAAACCACGAAACCAGAAAAACACCAAGAGTGAAGACATGCGGGGTGCGTGTGGCGGCTGGCGGTTGACGGTGCGTGCAGGCCACACGGCTGCTGTGCGTGCTGCTGCTGCCGGACGAAGAGTGAAGGGGGGCGCGTGTTGCTGGTGTTGTGGCGCGCACGGAGGGAAGAAAAAGAGTGGGTGGCGTGAGTGGTGGCTGGTGCCGAAAAACCGAAGGGGAGGAAAGGAGAGGGAGGCGTCGGTTTTGTGAGGGAGAGAGGAGAGAAAATAAAAAGTGTTTAATTAAGGGGTTTGGGGGGTATTTATAGGTTTTGCCTAAAACCTATGGCACTTAGGTTAGGCTTTAGGTTTGGGCTCAAGTTGATCATGAAATTTAAACAAATGATTTGGGCTCCTCAACCTAACATTGAAAATTATTTTAAACACGACCCAAAACGTTTAAATAAAATATTCAATACTTAAATGCAACTAAATAAATATTGATGATTATTTAAAATATTTAAACAATCATTTGACTTTCAAAATAGTCGATACTTAAATAATTAAATAAAATAAGTATGAAAATGATTATAAATATACTTTAAATATTTATAAAATTCACAAAGTTACGGGGGATTACAAATGGAGGACGTGATAGTTGGTCCACTTATGGAAGCGCATGTACTCATGGAGAGAAACAAAACATCTCAACCTCAAGGTGGAGAAGCTTCAAATGAAAAAGAAAAGGTGTTCCAAACAGAGTGCAACATTGGAGATGGCATGTTTTCACTAGTTATCGATAGTGGAAGTTGTGCTAACTTTGTGAGAGCAAGCATGATCGAAAAATAAAACATCCAACCTATAATCATCCATTTCCATATCGACTTCAATGGCTTAGAAACTAAGGCCTAATGGAAGTTACTAGAAGAGCATTAAGAAGTTTTTTCTATTGATAATATTTTGCAGGAACAAGTTATATGTGATGTTTTGTCGATGGATGCATGTTATACTCTACTTAGAAGGCCTTGGTTGTATTATAGGTGTGTGATATCCTACTTAAGCCATCTTTAAACACCATTAGTCCTTTTCCACAACTAGTCAAAAGAAAATTTGTTAAACACTTCGACACCTTTAAAATTCCACCATTATATCTTCCCCTTCAAAACAAAAATTCTTGTCCTTATGCTGAAGGAAACAAGCAAGACGCAAGACCCCAAGAAGACCAATGACCGGATAGTTTTTTCATCCCCAGTTCAAATTACTCCAAGAATATTTGAGGTTGAATCTTTTTTCAAGATGCGGGAATGATGCAGGCGCATCTGGCTAAATCATATCCGAATTTCTAACATGGTTACTTACTTTTTGAATTACACTCGTGGCCATGATCGAAATTTCAAACATTCAAGTTTCAAGTCACAATAACTGAATTAGTTTATAACCTCAAGCCACTAAATATATTTTATGTCAAACTTCATGTTACTAAATTTGAATTTTTCTCAATACTACAAAACATAGACTAAAATAAAAGGAGTTCACAAAAGACACGATGGATGTTAGCTAGTTTACTTGATAAATTCTTATGAGAGTGGTACCCAAGACCTGGGATCGAATCCAATTAACACCGTGTTGTTTTATCACTCTCTATGCACACAAAAAATGAGGTGAATAACTCCAAGTTATAGTGCTTTCTCTGTCTTTATTTACTAGTTACATTTCAGTTTTTTACACAATCTCCAACACTAACGTTTGACTATTAATATCTTTAAGTTCATATTACTAAAATATTATATAAAAATAGTATAAACATACACAAATAACGACTAGAAGGTACCGTGAAAAGGAATAATAGGGCATTGGCTTAGGTAATGGAACTAATATAAGAAGATTTCACTTCATAAGTATTTCTCTCATATACTAATGTAAAAAAGCCATTAAAGTTTATAATTTTGACCCAAAAAAGTCGGTGAAAAAGATCGGGGGAGTTGATCGAATCTAACCAATCCAATTTGTTATGACTCAAAGACAATAAGCTTGACTTAGGCAGCAAGCCCACTTCCCAGGTGTACGTACAAGTTTGTGATGTTACTGATTTATTGAATGTTCAAAACCTCGTATCTTCTACCAAGCAATGCTTGGTCTAGAGGAAGGGAAGATATTCTTGCAACCTCAAGGTTTTGACTTTTGAGTGTGAGAGTAGGAATTTCCTTTACCCTACCCGCCTACCCTCAACTTCTCAAGGGGCTAGCTCGCTTATCCTGACCGGGTGGATCCATGCAGGGTTCCAACCCGTTTTTTTTTTTGGAAAGGCAATGTGGTGGACCCCTGGCCAGATCTCAACTAGCACAGTTTCTTGCTCTGGTGTTTGCGGGGCCCGACATTTGAGAGCAGGGGGAATGGTAGGGGATCCCCACCCCCAAATGCCCCTAGTGGGATTTGATCCCATGACCTTCAAGTTATGAGATCAAACCTTTACCACTAGAGCAAGCCAAGCTTGGTTGGGTTCCAACCCGGTTGGACAATCAGCTTCCATACAATTAAAAATAAAAAAAATAACCTCGTTGTTGTGAAAAGATGAATACAGAAGTAAGAGAGAAACTAGACAGAAGAGAGAAATACTGAGGGAAGATTTCACTCGGTGCAAAATTTTCATTCACCAAGCGCTGATATATATAGGCGTATAACTTACTGTACAATAACAATGTACAAAAGCAATCAGCAAGTATTTACAGTAATAGCATTAAATGGCATTCACCTTTTGCAAAGTTTGCGCTGCAAACTTTGACTTACAACACTCCCCCTTGAATGCCAATATTTTCGATGATGATCCATATAGACTTATTTCTTTATATGCTTAAATAAACTGCCTCATTAGAAACCTTGTCAGGAAAAACCAGTGGGATAAAAACCTGATCGAAGGGAAAAAGAGTGCAGTGCATATAAGAACCATAATACTCCCCCTGGAATGCCCATTGTCTTATTTACATCAAAAACATGGTGTAACTTTATTATATGCTGATATTTACTGCCTCGTTAAAAACCTTGTCAGGAAAAACCCAGTGGGATAAAAACCTGATCGAAGGGAAAAAGAGTGCAGTGTATATAACCCTCCCCCTGAGTCTAACGTAGGTTACTGAGGTGACGCATTCCAATATTGTGCACCAAGTGTTCGAGTCTCTTTGAAGGAAGGGACTTGGTAAACAAGTCCGCAAGGTTTTCACTTGATTGAATTTGTTGAATGTCTATCTTTCCTTCTTTTTGGAGATCATGCGTGAAGAAGAGTTTCGGTGATAAATGTTTGGTTCTATCTCTTTTGATATATCCTTCACTGACTTGGGTGATGCAAGCAGTATTATCTTCATATATCAGTGTTGGATTATCAATAACTAAATTCATACCGCATTCTTTTTGGATATGGCTAATCATTGTTCTGAGCCAAACACATTCTCTTCCAGCTTCATAGAGAGCAATCAATTCGGCATGATTTGATGATGTGGCAGTCAATGTCTGCTTCGTTGATCTCCATGATATTGCTGTACCTCCATGAGTGAATAGATACCAGACTGTGATTTGGCCTTTTGAGGGTCGGATAAGTATCCAGCATCTGCATAACCAATGAGTGAAGCACTTTGCTTCGATTGATAAAATAATCCAAGGTCATGTGTTCCTCTGAGATAACGGAATAGGTGCTTAATTCCATTCCAATGTCTCTTTGTTGGCGCATTACTGTATCTAGCTAAGAGGTTCACTGAAAAAGCTATGTCAGGTCGAGTATTATTAGCTAGGTACATTAAAGCGCCAATTGCACTCAAGTATGGTACTTCAGGACCAAGAATTTCTTCATTTTCTTCTCGAGGTCGGAATGGGTCGTCTTTCACATTCAAAGACCGCACAACCATTGGAGAATTTAATGGATGCGCTTTATCCATGTAAAAACGTTTTAAGACCTTTTCCGTATAATTTGATTGGTGAACAAAGATCCCGTCCTTCAAATGTTCCATTTGTAAGCCAAGGCAAAATTTTGTTCTCCCAAGGTCTTTCATTTCAAATTCTTTCATCAAGTACCTTGCAGTTATTTCAAGTTCTTTATAAGTTCCAATGATGTTCAGATCATCAACATAAACTGCAATTATAGCAAATCCTGATTTGAATCGTTTAATGAAAACACAAGGATTGATTTGGTTATTTTTGAATCCTTCTTTCGTAAGGTATTCACTGAGACGATTGTACCACATTCTTCCAGATTGTTTAAGTCCATAAAGCGATCGTTTTAGCTTTATAGAGGTCATGCCTCTGGATGTGTACTTTTCTGGTAGTTTTAGTCCATCAGGGACTTCCATGTAGATGTCAGTGTCAAGTGACCCATATAAGTATGCAGTCACGACATCCATCAACCGCATTTGAAGTTTTTCGAAGACGGATAAACTTACCAGAATTCTAAATGTAGTTGCGTCAACTACTGGAGAATACGTATCATAATAATCAATCCCTGGCATTTGGGAGAAGCCTTAGGCAACAAGCCTTGCTTTGTATCTAACGATTTTATTTTTCTCGTTTCGTTTTCGGACAAATACTCACTTGTATCCTACTGGTTTTACCCCTCTTGGTGTCTGAGTTATTTGTCCGAAAACTTCTCGCTTTTCAAGGGATTTTAGTTCTGCTTGGATTGCTTCTTTCCATTTTGGCCAATCTTGTCTGCGGCGACATTCATCTACGGTTTTGGGTTCTACACCATTCTCGTCAGATACCATTTCAACCGCTATGGAGTAAGTAAAGACATCATCTATGACAACATTTTTTCGATTCCACTGTCTCTTTGTACAAGCATAATTAATCGAAATTTCAATGTTGTCGATACTTTCGTGTCCCTCGTTATTTGGAACATCTTCTTCTTTGTCTTTGTCTTTATCTCTTTCTCCATTTTGAATTTCATGATTTTCAATTGGAGGAACAATCATTTGTTCCTTTTCTATTTCATCTCGCCTTTTATTTTTTCTTGGTTTCAAATCTTTCGAACCAGGTGGCCTTCCACGCTTACGGCGTGCCATATACTCTTTTTCAATTGCCTTATTATCTATGGGAATTTCAATTCGTGGGGGAGCATTCTCTGCTGGTATATGTGACTTCGTCACTTTTTTACTGTCAACGAATGCATCAGGCAATTGATTTGCAACACCTTGTAAATGAACAATTTTCTTAACTTCTTGTTCACAAGAGTTTGTTCGTGGATCAAGAAAAGATAATTGTGTTGCATTCCATGTAATTTCTATATCCTTTTTGTTTGGGTCCGCTTTCTCTCCCCCTAAGGCTGGGAATAAGCTTTCATTAAAATGACAATCGGCAAAACGAGCCGTGAATAAATCACCTGTCATTGGTTCAAGATATTTTATAATTGATGGGGATTCAAAACCAACATATATTCCCATCCTTCGCTGTGGACCCATCTTTGTGCGTTGTGGTGGAGCAATAGGGACATATACACCACATCCAAATACTTTCAAATGTGAGACATTTGGTTCTCGATCATATACTAATTGTAGTGGTGAGAATTTATGATAAGCTGTTGGTCTCAATCGAATCAATAATGCTGCATGTATTATGGCATGACCCCAAACAGATGAGGGTAACTTTGATTTCATCAATAATGGTCTAGCAATCAATTGCAATCTTTTTATTAATGATTCAGCAAGACCATTTTGTGTATGAACATGAGCCACTGGATGCTCCACATCAATCCCAATGGATATACAATAATCATTAAATGTTTGGGATGTAAATTCCCCAGCATTGTCGAGTCTTATTCTTTTAGTTGTATAATCCGGGAATTGAGTTCTCAATCGAATGATTTGAGCAAGGAGTTTTGCAAATGCACTATTTCTGCTTGATAAAAGGCTTACATGTGACCATCGTGTTGAAGCATCAATCAACACCATAAAGTATCGAAATGGTCCACATGGGGGATTAATTGGCCCACAAATATCTCCTTGTATTCTTTCAAGAAATGTTGGAGATTCAGTAGCAATTTTATTTATAGAGGGCCTTGTTATCATTTTCCCAAGTGAGCATGCTGCACATGCTAACTCATCTGTCTTTGGGATTTTTACATTCTTTATTGAATGTCCTATTGAGTTCTCAATGATCCTGTGCATCATTCCTGTGCCAGGATGACCTAAACGGTCATGCCATAGATTAATTAATATCTTATTATCTAACTTCTGGTTAGATATCATGTTTACTTCAAACGGACTTATATTAACACTATATAGTCCTGAAGAATATGCTGGCAATTTCTCACAGATATATTTCTTGCTATTTCTATATTCTGTGAGACATAGATATTCCGTTTCATCATTTATCATTGTTTCCAAATGATAACCATTTTTACGCACATCTCGAAAGCTTATTAGATTTCTTCGAGATTTACTTGAGTATAGTGCATCATCAATAGTCAATTTTGTCCCTTTTGGGAGTATTACACAAGCTTTTCCGGATCCTTCGATAAGTTTTGTTGTCCCGGATATGGTGTTGACATCACCTTGAAACATTGTTAGTTTTGAAAAATACTCTTTATTTTTCAGTATGGTGTGTGTTGTTCCACTATCTAGGAGGCATTGGTATCCAGATCCATTTTTAGGTTGATCCATATCTTCATAATAAGAAACAAAATTAAATAAGAACATGCATATTTCATTGATAATTAGATGGTAGTACAATTCTTAAATTAAACAAACATTAAATAAATACTTGATTAACAAGGAAATAAATATTTTCATAGCTAAACAATCATTTTCCCCTAAATTAAAATCATTTTCAGCTCCAACTCCATCCATAAAAAAATCGGAGACATCAAGGCTAGGCGGTGAGGTATTTGCCTCATTCACAAAATTGGCTTATGCATCTTTTCCTTTAATTTTCTTAGAAGCCTGGTAGAGATCTACCAAATGCTTGGTTGTTCGACATGTACGCCCCCAGTGCCCAGATATACCACATCTAAAGCATATATCTTTTGCCTTCTGATTATCATGCTTGTGGTATTGTTGCCCCCTCTCATTGTTTTTGAAGTTATTATTATTTTTGGGGAAATATTCTTTACCTCGGCCTCCGCCTCTACCACGATTGTTTCCATGTCCTTTCCCACAGCCATTTCCACGCCCACCTCTGTTTACAGCATTTGATTCAGGTAGGTCTGAGCTTTCTACTGCATTCGCCTCTTGGAATGCCAAAGACCCAGTTGGTCTAAGATTATGATTCTTTAGTAAAAGATCATTATTTTGCTCAGCCACCAGCAATACAGAGATTAGCTCAGAATATTTTTAAAGCCCCTTTCTCTGTATTGTTGTTGTAATATAATATTTGAGGCATGGAATGTAGAGAAAGTTTTGTCTAGCATTTGTTCCTCAGTGACCGGGTGATCACAATATTTCAGCAGCGATATAATTCTAAACAGTGTTGAATTGTAGTCACTGATGCATTTAAAATCTTGGAACCTTAGATTAGTCCATTCGAATAATGCCTTGGGGAGGAGAATATTTTTATGGTGGCCATATCTTTCTTTGAGGCTGTTCCATAGTTCTTTTGGATCTTTCACCAATAAGTATTCAGTTTTTTGGCTTTAATGCAGGTGGTGTCTCAAAAGAGCCAAGGCCCTGGCCTTTTCTTGTTTAGTGGCTAGTTTAATTTGTTGGGCCGTACTTGAGCCTATATTGACAGTTTGTTCTTTAATAGTATCCTCTAGTCCTTGAGCCTTTAAATTCATCTGGGCATCTACCGTCCATTCCAGAAATTTATTTCCGGACAAATCTAGGACATTGAATTATTTTTTCATTAAATCTCCCATTATAGCTACAATAAGGTAGATAATAGTATGAAATTAGTAAATGATAACAAATCACATATAATATCTCCCCCTGATTTATATCATTTATAATTATAAATATTACAAAATAAAACAAAACAAGACATAACATTAAAATATTACAAGCAAAATAATAACTTACAATAAAAACACAGAAAGTACAAAAATAAGCTAAAATAACAAAAATACTTCCTACAAATGCATATGAAGACAAAAAAAACACATGCATTTTCACCGTTTCACCGGGGAGAAAGTGTGTGATATCATGGTTCCTACTTGTGTATGAGGATAAATATCATTAATGCCATGAGAAGGACAAATAAACTGGCTATAAGGAACAAGTAGAGTTTTATTTTTCTAAAATCTTCCTCAAAAGAAGAAGAGGAGGGTGGAGGGCGGTTGTGTTCGGCGTTGGGCATGGTGGCCGGGAAAAATGGAGGAAGGAAAAAAAATTGTGGGTTTGAGTAAAAGATGGAAGAAGAGAAGAGATATGTGGTGAAATTGGGTATGGATAATCCGCTTTTATAGAGGGTTATCCTTAACTGTACAGTTTGTTGTATATTTATCTACAGTTGTTCAAAGAATATACTGCAATAAAATTTTAGTTGGAGTATTTATGTGTACTAAATATAATTTGTTACTATTATGCATGTCGGTAAGTGTAAAAATGATAATAAATATAACTACAAATGTCATATAAAGGAAATAACACATAGTAAAGGAAATAAATATGTAATACGGTTCTAGGTTAGCTACTCCTGCATATATTGACAATAAAAGAGCAAAAAAAGAATTTACTACTGTCAGCCAGCCATATAGGCGGCAAAAAAAAAACAACCTGCCATATAGGCGGTAAATGAAAATAACCTGCCATACAGGCGGTACAACAAAATAAAATAACATAAATTAAAGTGTCCTTGCCCTCCATAAAGGTGGCGTTATTGTCAAATTATTATTTAATTTACGGGCTAGTGGCATGATGACGTTTGCTACTAGTTCCTTCCTGTTCGTCCCTATTTCTTTTATTATTTGGTGGTGGTGGATTTTCAGTTGGTGGTGCTGGAGGATTATTATTGGTGTTAGGAACAGGGGTTTGTGGATTTTCACCGGTACGGACATTAGTACCGTTGTCGAGGTCAGTGCGAAAAGGATGACTTACAATTCCCCTAGCTGGGTTGGTAGCGAAAGGGACGGTGTTACGTTCTACAATTAAATGTATACAACAGAGAGAAACATTGTGGAAAACAACATTGATCCCGTTACTTTGTTGATCCATGTTAGGATAGTGAAAAGGGTGAGACTAGAAAAATTAGATACCGGAGTTTGAAAGATTAAAGGTTAAAAATACCTTTTGGTTTTTGTAAGCAAACTCGTGCTGATAACGTGTTGTGAAAAGATGAATACAGAAGTAAGAGAGAAACTAGACAGAATAGAGAAATACTGAGGGAAGATTTCACTCGGTGCAAAATTTTCATTCACCAAGCGCTGATATATATAGGCGTATAACTTACTGTACAATAACAATGTACAAAAGCAATCAGCAAGTACTTACAGTAATAACATTAAATGGCATTCACCTTTTGCAAAGTTTGACTTACAACACTCGTATCTATCTCTGAGTTCTTGGTGATGTCGAAAGAGTGTGAATTGTATGAAAGGAAGATAAAAACAGTAGACTGACACTACTATGATTAACAACAAAAGTTCATTGATTTGCTATCTAAACTCCTCGCTCCTATGTACTCGTATTTAACCAATGCAGCTAGGAAATTGAGCACCCAAAATCATCTAAAACAACTACATGCTCATATCATTCTCAACTCCCTTCATCAAAACAGTTACTGGGTTTCATTACTCATCACTCAATGCACACGCCTCACTGCCCCAACTTCATATGCTCACCTCATTTTCAATTCTACCGCATGCCCAACTATCTATCTCTACACTTGTATTCTCAAGTGTTTCTTCCGTTTGGGTGCTCATCAAGATGTTCTTTTACTCTTTCAAAATATGCATAAAGATCATATTTTTCCTGATGCATTTGTATACCCAATCCTGATCAAATGTGCTGGAAAATCTGGTGTTGTGTTACATGCCCATGTTATTAAATTGGGTTTTTGTTGGGACTACATTGTAAATAATGCAGTTATGGATATGTATGCGAGACACGGTCCGGTGGAGGTTGCCCGTCAGCTGTTTGATGAAATGCCTAAGAGAAGTATTGCTGATTGGAACTCAATGATTTCAGGGTATTGGAGGTGGGGTTCGGAAGTCGAAGCACGGGAGCTTTTTTATGAAATGCCTGACAGAAATGTGATTACTTGGACTTGTATGGTTACTGGGTATTCGAAGATGAAGGATTTGGAGAGGGCAAGGTGGTTTTTTGATGCCATGCCAGAACGAAACGTTGTGTCGTGGAATGCAATGCTATCAGGATATGCTCAAAATGGGTTTGAAGAAGAGGCTTTAAGATTGTTTGATGAAATGTTGAATGCCGGGGTTAACCCTGATGAGAGGACATGGGTAACGATCATATCGTCTTGTTCTTCAAAGGGTGATCCTTGTCTTGCAGAATCTCTTGCTAGAATGATTGACAAGAGAAAGGTTCAAGTTAACTTGTTTATTCAGACAGCCCTTCTTGATATGTATGTAAAATGTGGGAATGTAGAGGCTGCCCGTAATATCTTTGATGGATTAGGATTACATAGAAACTCTGCTGCCTGGAATGTTATGATCTCAGCATACGCACGAATTGGAGATCTTGCTTCAGCAAGATACCTCTTCGACAGGATGCGTGAAAAGAATGTTGTCTCTTGGAATTCAATGATTGCTGGTTATTCCCAAAATGGACAATCACCTCAGGCCATTGAACTTTTTAAACAAATGAATTCGGTTGGACACCCTAAACCGGATGAGGTGACCATGGTAAGTGTACTATCTGCGTGTGGACATCTCGGAGCTCTCAAATTGGGTAATTGGGTAGTAGATCTCCTTTCCAAGACAGAGTTTAAGCTTGGCGTCTCAGGGTACAATTCCATGATATTTATGTATTCTAAATGTGGTAATATGAAAGATGCCACGAGGATCTTCAAGGAAATGGCTGCAAGAGATGTGGTTTCCTACAATACAATAGTGGCAGGTTTTGCAGCCCATGGTAATGCCATTGAAGCAATAGAACTTGTCAATAAAATGCGGGAAGATGGCATTAAGCCAGACCGTGTTACGTTCATAGCTGTATTAACTGCCTGTAGCCATGCAGGTTTGTTAGAAGAAGGTCGAAAAATATTTGAATCCATCAGCTATCCATTAGTAGATCACTATGCATGCATGGTGGACCTTTTGGGTCGAGTAGGTAAGTTAGATGAAGCATTGAGATTAATTGACAGGATGCCAATGGAACCCCATGCAGGAGTTTATGGGTCCCTCCTTAATGCCAGCCGAATCCACAAGAGAGTTGATGTGGGGGAACTCGCTGCTACCAAGCTTTTTGAGCTCGAACCCAACAACTCAGGTATCTACGTCCTGCTATCAAATATATATGCTATGTCAGGTAGGTGGAATGATGTTGAGAGAATCAGAGAAGCTATGAAACAAAGTGGAGTAAGCAAGACAACAGCATGGAGTTTGGTTGAATATGATGGGAAAATGCACAAGTTTACAGCAGGAGATAGATCACATGAAAGAGCAGCAGATATATACAGATTTTTATCTGAGCTAAGAGGGAAAATGAGAGAATATGGTTATTTTGCTGACAAGAGTTGCGCATTGACAGATATTGAGGAGGAAGAGAAAGAAGATATGGTAGGAACCCACAGTGAGAAACTGGCTATCTGCTTTGCTCTTCTTGTAAGCGAAGCAGATTCTGTAATCCGGGTGGTCAAGAATTTAAGAATTTGTTCAGATTGTCACACGGCCATAAAGATTATCTCCAAATTGGAGGGAAGAGAAATAATTGTGAGAGATAATAACAGGTTTCACTGCTTCAAGGATGGGCTCTGTTCCTGCAAAGACCATTGGTAATGCAATTGTTGTAATTTGTATATAAAAAGACTGACTTCTGACCAGCATAGATTTATTTCTGAAACAGGCAATCAAACTGCTTAAGAAACAACTGATGGTCGTCGTATCTCTTCTGATTTGAATAAAGGCTGCATTTTTTCTTCCATTTCAAGGGCCAATGGAACATTATCAATCATTTTGCCATACAGAGTCAAAATTGCTATTTATTATGTTCAAGCAGAGTATGTGTGGACAGACCAGTTGATGGCAAATGAAAACTATATTCATGTTCTTGAAGCATGTTCGATTATGTGGGTAATTGAAGATTTTGTTTCTTGCACTCGCGTTCAATGAGTTGCATTGTATTGTAAGGACCACATGAAGAATTAGGGGTCTAAACACATTCCTCGTACGCAAACAGGTGACGGGACCCTTTTAGTTTTTTTTTTCCCTATAGAGAGCTTCATTATGCTCTTTAATGCTAAAGCAATTGCTTTGATCAAGACTAAGGCCATTGCTAAACATTGAGGATTTCAGGTCATGCATAATTCTATA
Source organism: Patellifolia procumbens (assembly GCA_947645195.1). NCBI lineage: Eukaryota > Viridiplantae > Streptophyta > Magnoliopsida > Caryophyllales > Amaranthaceae > Patellifolia > Patellifolia procumbens. The sequence goes on from CANSGD010001076.1 coordinate 2,413,454, forward strand.
GAAAGCATCTGAGTAGTAGCTGGTATTGGCGACAAATTCACCGACACCTAGTGATGCAAAGGAAACGAGAGCTAAAAGTTTCGGGATGTGTGAAATTTTTTGTTTCCCACGTAGAAGTTTTTTTTTTTTTTTTTTTGGTAAGGAGAAGTGGCCCGGGCCCCGCTCGGGTCCTATTGGGTCAGACACTTGAGAGTAAGGGGGAAGGGTAAGGGAAATCCCTACCCTCAAAGTGCCCCTAGTGGAGATTGAACCCCCAACCTTGAGGTTGGAAGGGTACAATCCTTTCCACTAGACCAAGTACTACTTGGTTCCCACGTAGAAGAATTAGAAGTGTTTTTACTTGGTTTTATGTGTGAAATATTTCTATGAAGTATTCTAATAGCTCCAACTATGGATTGGCTAGAAGTGGCCAACCCCACACTATCCCTCGGCCGGTTTGATTTAATTTCATGGCACGTGTGCATGCGGTGAGGCCACTTTTTGAGACTCGTTGGTTGTCTCTCCGATCTATTTTCTAAAACCGGGAAGACTTTTGCAAAAGTTTCATGTTTTTCGCCTCTTGGTGCTCTTTTCCTAGGGTTCCAATCCTAAGAATTCTTATGTTAAATCTTGGGGACGACGCCTGTATTTTATTGCATCGACTTAGGAAAAAACTGCTGTAAAACATCCTTACCCAGCCAATCTATTGTCCTGTATTCTGGTCCTTACCATGTTCTATATTCCTACTTTAAGTATTACCATGAATATGTGAATCACCCTGAACAGTTTCCGTACTTGGTGATTGCTGTAATTGATGTATACCAGTTTTGTAAAACTGCGTGATATCTCCATGCTTTAAACAACTTTCCATCATTTGGAAAATTATTTTTCCTTCGTTATCTGTAGTCCATATAAAGGAACATGAAAAACCACTTTATTGTTGGCTTAACTAAACACTCTTGTAGTTAGATTGAGCATCAATGAGTTGATTGTGGTACTATTTACCTGCATAACCCTCTTATGTACCTGTTTGAAATTGCTGATGAGGTTGAGGCTATGTGCCATAAGTAATAGATTATCTTATGCGTACTTATTTACAATTCATCTCACCTCTTTCGTGCATATATTTCATACTTCCTCCGTTTTAGAATAAGTGATACAGTTACTATAAATGGGTGTTTTTATATAAGTGATATATTTTGGTGATTTACTTCATTTGGTAAATCAAATGGCAATTCTACCCTTACGAAAGACATTAAACCATGTTTATTATCCTAATAAACTCAACCTCACTCTCTTAATTTTACCCACCCCTCTTCTCTCCTCAAATCCTACCCAACCTACCACCACCATATCCACCCCACCCAGCGCCGCTGGCAACACTGAAAAACCACCACGACCTCACCGGAATCACACTCACCCCACTAGAAATCAACAAGAGACTACCAGAGCTCACTCTTAACCCCCCGAAACCTTCCGAACTCCTCCAGATTACCACCACAGCTCCTCCCTCAACCACCCAGAAAGCCCACCTCCACCACCAGAATATTAATCCCAACCTCCTTGGCCACCCCACTACCACCAAAACACTCCCAATTCCTCAAAACCACCCATTCTAGCCTCGAAACCACCTCTACACCAAACCACCTATTTTGGTTGGGTTCATCTTATTCTAATTCTGGTTTGTTTTTGATTCCACATTCTTCTTCATCGTTTTCGTTTGGATCTAGTTCGTTTTGAATACGCTATTTCGTTTGGATCTAGTTTGTTTGGATCCATGGTTGGTTAGCTTCTGATCTGATTTTTGCTTGTTGATTTTTGCTCAATTTATGCTTATCGATTGTTGATAAAATGTTAGGGTTATTTCTGGTTGCTCTTAGGTTGGTTTTCTTTTTCTGTAAATGTTTGCCATTTGGAAGGTGGTTGTTTTGGTGGCTAAGGGTGGCAGGAAAGCTGATTTTGGTGGCTAATGGTGGTTAAGAAGGTGGTTTCGGTGGGTGGGGGTGGTTAATTAGGTGTTGTCGGTGAGTGATGGTGGTTTCTGGTGAGGTTGGGTGGCAGTTGGGACGGGTCTGGTGGTGGAGTTGGAGGAGAGAGTGTGGGGCAGTGGTGGTAGGTGGGTGGTGATTATTGGTTTAATTATATGCCACATCCCTCACTTGTCATTGCTTAATTACACTTAAGAATTTTGTCTCAAACTACGATAAAGTGTCAATGTATCACTTATTCTAAAACGGATGAAGTATATCTAAATCTGTTAATTTCAAAATGATTAGTTAGAATTTGGATGTCTTCTGAATATTACTGGAGAAACTCTTGGGTGGACCTGGTCCACAATAAAAATAAAGTAGACCACCTAACTTTTGATTCCTAAACCTTAACTTTTAATTACAAATTCTTAACTTTTGAAACAAACCTTAACTTTTCATTTATAACACGTAACTTTTGATTACAAAACCATAACTTTTGATTGTTAAACCTTAACTTTTAATTACAAAAATCTTAACTTTTGGGCATTGTACCGAGTCTACAATAAATTTAATGTAGACCTGTTCTATATTAGACTTCTCACTATAGTTGATAAGTATGAAATTTCTAATGGTTTGGCCAAGTGTTTGATCTCATGACCTTAAAGTTATGGGGTGTTTAGCAAATTGTTTTTGTGTGATTTTTTAATTGACATTTGTCTTTTGGTTTTTGTGTGTGGCTAAACAGTCATTAGGTAAATGACTTTTGAAGTGACTGAAAAGCCGGCTTTTCAGCCAAAATCCAAAAGTTGTTTTTACCAACTTTTTAAACTTCCTTTTGGCTTTTGCTTTCAATTTGTACTAGACAGCCACAGTAACAGCTAGTTTTACCAAACATTTTTATAAACGACCAATAATCACAACCAGACATACAAGCCACCAATAACAGCCAGTCAAACTAGCCACTAGAAAGGTTCACTAACATATTGCCAAACACTTGTCTCAAATCCTAATAGCGCATTTGGCAAGTGAGATTATCTAATCTTTCCTCCTGCTGTCAAGTGTTTGATCACAAAAACTAGACCAAAAAATTGCTAGTTGAAATACGGTTATAGTCATTCTCCTTACCATTAAAAGAATATGAATATTGTAGCAATAGTATTTTGATAGATGTAATAATTTTCAAAGATATAGAAATCGTCATATTTTGCTTTTCTTTTTTGCATAAAAAAATGAATAGGTTAGGAGATCCTTCTCTCAAACGTATATCCTAAAGTTTCTAATAAATTGTCAGTGGCGGATCTATCAAAGTTGAGTTTGATGGTGTTGAGTAGTGGTGTAGTTTATTTCACATGGATAGTTTTGGGTACGTGCATAGGGTGGGAGAGATGTTAGAAGCTTAGTATCTCCAAGAGTTCGCATGATCCATTTTGTGTATGTTTGTTTAAATCTCACAATTAATTAGAGGGATAAGAGTTTTGTTTTTTTGAACCACGCCCGTCTAAGGCCCTGTGCAGGGTGAGCACCCGCACAGGGCCCCTCGCGGATATGGGCCCCAAATTGGCAGATTGTTTAAGATATATAGTAAATGTTGCAATAGTTAATAAAACAAAAGCCTTTGGCCTAGTGGTGTGGCACGTCATTTTAACTTCATTGGAAAGTGGGTCGTGGTGTTGGGTTCAAAACCCACCACTAGTATCTGGGATTGGCAAATGTTATCTGCGCGGATATGGAGATTGGCAAATGTGATCAAGATTTTTATTCCTTGTATGTTTTTTTTTCTTTTTCGTTGTTTTACTCTTAAGTTGAAATGGATAATGCTTTTTTTATAGGATTTCAAGGAAGACACTCTTATATATTTTAATAATAGTATCATGTTCTATTTGCGTAATTTAATAGCACCCAATTAGTTGATAGATTTGGCTATGCTAACGGAGAAATATAGATAAATTTTTTAACTATGATATTATAAGACGATTCTATATGCTAAATAAACATTGAAAGTTACTATAAGACGGTTCTGAAGTACGACGAAGTACTTAAGTAATATATTAAAAAATTGATGTAGTCTCGTAGTGGTCTAAACTTTAATTTCGCACAGGACCCCCAAGTTCTATAAGACGGCCCTGTTTTGAACATTATTGAATTTCCTTTGTTCTCAATGCTCCAAAGAAAAGGACATATTTTGTTAAGTGGTAGGGATAGCAAATGTGCATATCCGCAATTTTCATAAAATTCATCGTATTTAATACACATCCATATAATTGTTTGATCAGATTTAAAAAGGAGTTTTTGGGCTCAATAGTCTTTTTATGGGTGGAAAAAAAATTAGAAAAGGGCCGATTTTCATGAAGCCCATTAGGTTTTATGGATGGCATATACATAGAGAGGGAAGGCGAGAGAAAACATTTGTTGCCGTCATACGTTCGAAACTCTAACTAAGCTCTCTCTCTCTTCTCCATCTTTTCTAGGGTTTATACTTTTAATTACGTTTTCATATTCATTACTTTATAATTGTTCCTGAAAATTATGTTTTTAAATTTATGCATGTTTAATTTCTAGTTTGATATTAATTTCGTAAATTGTGCAAAAGAAAAATCGAAACTTTAAATTAATTAAAGTTTGGGTTGGTTGCGTGGGGATCAGACCCTTCGTCATGGGGCTACTGGTTGTTGTTGTTGTCGACGGTTGCTGTTGCGGGACCGCGTGTGTGCCGCAACGTGGCCGTCCGTTCGACAGTTTTTAAAACAAAATTATTTTATTTTTAGGAAATAAATTTATATTACTGATTATATTTATTTTCCTAGGGTAAGTAAATTAGATTCTTACCTAAAAGGGGTTATTTTGTGTTCATACTTAAGGTATAAGTTAACTATGATGACCTAAACCTAATTTTAGGGTTTTATGGAGGTTTAGGGTTTCAAAATTTATATTTTTATATTGTTGTAATTTAATTCAAGTTTAAGTCTTTAATTATTTTAATAGGTTTTAAAGAAGAATTCAATGGTGGAACGTTCTATGTATTTAAGGGATGTTTCGAGGGAGTTTTTTAATGAGTTCTAAAGTACTTTAAAGGCTGCCCATATTTTATTATATTTGTTTGAGAATTTTTAAAAGTTCTAAAGTTAGTGTTCAATTGTTTTCAAGGAGCTCAATTCATTAGAGGACGTTAGGCATCGATCGTAGCTTCTCGAGTGAACTTGTTTACGTAGAAAGGTATGTGACAAAGCACTTGACATCTATATGATTGGATGAGATTGTTTAAATGAATATAAGAACCTAGGATAGAGTTCATGAGAACTTTGTATGTGATTTGGAATTTATGAATGTTTACATGGAAGCATGATGTATGTCATTCTATGTTTTTTTGGTACTAGTACGAGGAGTTTCTCAGCGCCTTAGGCGAGTGGACTAATCTCCCGCGGGAGTTTGCATGCATACCTCAGTGGGCAGCATCCCTCCCAACTGAGATTTTTTCCATTTCCAAGACTCGATCCCGAGACCTTGGTTAAGGAGCAAGAGGCCCTTAACCACTCATGCTAACCTCAGTTGGTAAAAAAATGGAAAGTGGAATGGAAGGAATTAGATTGGAATATTTGGATTGGGGTTTCAAAACTAGAAAGTGTTTTTATAAACTATTATCGACACCATTTGTCTTGTAAACTAAAACGGCAGTGACCTTGTAGGATGGATCCCCTACTTGTGATTGGGCCTGAGCGGGTTAACCATTTCGAGCTCGGGGATGTTTACGCATTATTTTGGTTACAACTAGCCCGGAGCTAGCTCTGTATTCCATGTATTCAAGATGAAGAGATTTGAGTTGGCCAATCCAACATATCTCGGTCTTATAGTCACGAATGCTTAACTGGGAGGATGACGATCCTAATTGTGTTTAGATATGAAATTGGATTTGGATTATGGAAGTGGTTATTGGTTATTAGGTTTGATTGGATATTGATTATAATTGATGTGATGAATGATGGATGTTTATGTGTTATGTGAATGGCTAGTTCTATGTTATGTACTCAGCAGTGGCTGATCCGTATTTCATTTCTTGTTTCAACATTGCTTCTTTCTACGATGATCCTGTGATGACGCATTTGGATTCTGTCCATATTGTTGAGCAGTCAGGACGTCTTAAACGGTTGCAATATAGGCGATTGTTCGAGAAGTTCATCATTCAATGGTGGAATTCGAGAAGAGCATAATGGAGTTTCTTACGTTGATTTCACTCTATTTCATTTGTATTTAGATATTTGGTTATTTTGGATTTGGTTTAGAGGATTTTATTAAGTTTTATTTCCGCTGCGATTGTTTAAGAAAAGATCGACTTTGAAAATGGTTTGACTTTGAGGTTTAGTTGACTTTTAAGGATGTTGACTTTTTGGATTGATTTTATTAAACGTTGACTTTGTTTGGTTTCATCACAAAAACCACAATCCTGTTATTTAAAGTGTTTGGTTTTATTAAACGGATATCTGGAACTTTATTATTGTTTATTTAGAGTTTTGAGGTAGTGGTTTGACGAGAAGAGTAACTATCCTTATTCTTCCGGTGTAACAGCTTGGGTTTTGTCCTTGTGGAAAAGTCGGGGTGTTACAGCAAATTTTTAGTTTAGATTCGAAGGTGATCGCCTTGGATTATTTTCAATTAAAGTTATTGCTTTCCGTTAATTGGTATCGTTCTCTATTCCTATTTTCTTTCTTTATCTTTGATTGCTTTGTTTATTCAATTAGTCGTTCATGATGCAAAGTTGTGGTTTATATATTAAATTCATTGTTGTTAATTCTTTTTTATAAACACATTGTTGTTAATTCAACTATGAGTGAGTAGTCGTCTTTCTAGGGTTTTAGGTAGGAAAGTCATGTTTATACCATGATTGTTATTTGAATTGCTATTAGTTCTAGGTCGTGATTAGGGAAATTATAGTGTGATTTGTTCTTGAATCTGTTGTTTATTTATAGCGCAATTTCATGAATCACGTCTAGCAACTTGAGTATGACCCGATCATAGGCCTACTTTTAGAGGCTTAGAACACACTATCGTTTCTGATTATGTGAGCTATCATGCATACCATATATGTTGAATTGAGGGCATTATGACCCGGTCGTAGGCTGAGCATTGGCTCTCAATGTTCGACTCTAGACGTAGGTTTTATTAGTTTTTCAATTATTTTAATTGGTATAAGTATGGTGGACCGAGCTAATGTCCTACTCTTTTAATTCATAGTCAAATCTCGTTTTAATATTGTTTTCATTAGTTTAATTAGTAGTTCAGCTGATGTCCCCTGATTTCGTCTGAAATAGCTTTTTAATTGAATATTGACTCTGAAAAATTGTCTCCCCGTGAATTCCACCTGTACTTGCAAGGCTCTGCTAACAACATACATTGTGCACTTGCGGTATCATATTTAAAACACATTAATCGTTCACTTCTATGTTAATAAGCATAGATAAGGTAAATATTCACTGTAATACTTACATTAATTATCAGCTTTCTTAATGAGGATTTTTAACATTATGCGTGGGTTGACATGAGAATTATGGAAAATAGAATTCTATTAATATGGAGATGGGGTGAATTATGTGTTTGACAACACAAAATGGCAAAATTAAAAAATTCCAATAATTTCATCAGAATGCACAAGTTTGGACTACCAATTGTGTGAAATAAAGCAAGTGTTGAAGTAAATGTCGATGTTGACATGCTTGATGATGATGTAAAAAACTTTCATGTTTGAAAAAAGAAAAACATTATCTAAGATAATTTGGAAAGATAGGAAACTAATTGATGTACATCAATTGGACGTGAAGATGTTGATAATGATCATGTAGAAGATAATGAAAAAGGTGGAGATGATACGGAAGAAGTTTAGGAAATTATAAGTAAAAGTAGATATTATTTAGAAGAATTTATTGTACTATAATAATGTCTCATGATTTAAAACGGTAATATTAGAAAGATCGATAATAATATTCAAGAACATAATTAGGTATTAGAATCTTAAATATTTTTAATTGAATTTCATATATTGGATAAGGTGATTGCACTTCCTAATGGTATTTTCCTGGTTAGATTTAACAGTATTGATGGGAAATCCAAAGATCTTGAATCTGGTCCAGTTCTAATTGATAGTAAGCCTATTATCATGAAGAGTTGGACACCTAATATTGATCTCGGAAAAGAGGATGTATATGTTCTTCCAATCTGGAATAGATTACCAAGTCTTAATCTTCGTTATTGGGCAGTTCAGCTTTAACTAAGATTGTGAGTAGTATTGGTACCCTTTGAGAACTGATAGAGCTACAGCTCAGAAGGAAATGCTCTCATATGCTTGAGACTTAGTTGAGGTTAAGATTAAGCAAAATTTCCCTGATTCTATTGAGTTTGTTAATGAAAGAGGGGAGATCATCTCTTAGAATGTGTGCTATGAGTTGAAGCCTATTATATGCTCTGATTGTGGTGATTTTGGTCATACTGATCTTCAATGTAAGCAGAAGAAGATGGAGATTTTTAGCTCAAAAATCAACCAAGAGCCAAGAGCATTTCAATTGAAGTTGCGAGGCACAAGTTCTCATGTATCGTTCTTAATTAAGATGGTTTGGAGACCTAAAGTGCCAAAACAAAATGAGGGTACCATGGCTCCACCTGTCATTGCTAGTTCTAGTGAAGCTCCTACTTCTAAGACTGTCAACACAGTTAAGGAATCTATTGAGGTAAGACCTTCTCCTAATAGATTTGACATTTTAGTGGATGTGTGGGAGATGCTTGTTGCCCCCAATGGCTAGTGTTAGCTTTTGGAATGTAAGGGGTCTAAATAGATCATCCAAACATGCTGAGTCAAAACTCTTTTAAATAAGCATAGGGTTGGTCTATTTGGACTCCTAGAAACTAGGGTTAAATCATTAAATGTTGCAAAGGTTTACCCTAGAGTCAGAGCCGGCCCTGGGGCGGGGCGGGCGCCCAGGGCCCATAATCTATAAATCGTTATTTAAGCTGTAAATATGTTTAATTAAGAAAAAAGACAAGGATAAAGAAGGTATTTAGATTTTCTATAAACGTGTCCATTTCATTGCCATAATTTCCTCTTGCCATTCAATACCCCGTGATTTCCGCTTCTATCATTCCAAAGCAGTTATGTAAATAGATTCCCATTAAAAACCCACATTAATTCTCTTAACTTTAGAATTTACACCTTCCAAATTCAGTGATTTAAAATCTCAATCAAATCATTTTTAATCCTCATTCTTCTCTTTTATCTGATTGACATGGATAATTTCTTTATGCATTCATACGCTGGGATTAGTCCAAAAGATTTGTTTAGCTTATGATTTGTTTAGAATTTGCTTAGGATTAGAAGTATTATATTGCTAATCAATAATTAATGATCAAGATTAAACAAATACAAGTATTGTAAAACAAGTTTTCACAGTTCTTCATTTTTGGAATTCAAATTCTTTTTGCAAAATTTTCATGTATGCGCTATAAACTAAGAGAAGATTGCCTATTTTTAAGCCTTTTCATAAATCTTACTTATTTTCTAATAATGCGCTGTATAATTTGTTGTAATTCTAAATTTTATTTTTATAATGATGTGTTAATCTTAATTTTACCATTGATTTGTTTGTTTCAATTTATATCAATTCAAATTTCACTTTTTGACTGATATAGCAGTAGTTACATTAAAAACTAAAAGCTCACACCTACTTTGCCGAATAGATATGCATATTTTATTTTAAAAAATATTAAAAGATATTAAAAGAAAGTAATGTAGTCGTTTACTTAACTTTTTTTTGTTCTGTATATCAAAAAAAATTCACTTAAACATATATCATTTGATTTCTTGTGTATTATTGTATTAGGGGCCCATTTTCTAACTTCACCCCGGGCCCTATAATGTTCAGGGACGGCCCTGCCTAGAGTGTGTCATGATTGGAGTAATTCTGCTAATTATGCATGGCATAAGGGTTGGAGGATTTGGTTGATATGTATTCCAAATTGGTTTGATGTGGATATATTATTCTCTAGTGATCAATGTATTCATGCTAGAGATATTCAGACGCATACAAACTGTAGATTTCTTGTAACAATGGTCTATGCTCATAATGATCGAGCTTTGAGAGACTTACTTTGGCAAGATTTGATTAGATTAAGTAAAAGTGTTATTGTGCTTGGAGTATCATAGGGAATTTTAATAGTGTGTTGCAGACAAATGAAAGTGTTGGTTCTCTAGTGACATTGAATGAAATCCTTCATTTCCAGGATTGCTTGAATGCTTGTAATCTACATGAATTGCATTCCTCAGGTTCTTTTTTTTACGTGGAACAACAAACAAGAGGGTGAGAGTGGGGTTTTCTCTATTAGAGTTCTTTGTAATGATGCTTGGCTCTCTACTTTTTCTGATTCTTAGGCTCATTTTCTTCCTGAGGGGCTATTTGATCACTGCCCTTGTATCATCAGTATTGATAAAGACAATTGCAATAGGCTATGCCTTTTAGGTACTTCAATATGTGGTCTAATCATCATTCTTTTGAGGCTAAGGTTTCTAAGATTTGGCAGACCTCAATCCCTGGTTCTCCCATGTATAGAGTTGTGCAAAAACTGAAGAAGCTAAAAGGGGTGTTTAAGGAGATTAATAAGATCAGTTGTTCCAATATTGAAGAATTGGTTGATAGGACTCAGAGAGCTTTCTATTATCCAATCTGATATGCAGAATTCTCCTACTAATATTGATCTTATTCAAGCTGAAATTCTGGCCAGAGATGCTGCTATGTCTGCTCACAATGGCAAGATCTCTTTTTGGAAACAAAAGGCCAAAGCTCATTGGTTAAAATAGGGTGATGAGAATTCTGCTTTTTCCATGCAAGTTTCAATAAGAGGAGAAGGCGGAACTTTATTGGATGTTTGAAGGGAATGGATGGGAACTGGCTATACACGCATGATGAGGTCACCTCTGCTTTCATTGCTTATTATATTGAATTGCTTGGTAGTGAGCTTATTCTTGCTATGAGGGTGAGATCAAGAATAATTGCTAGAGGTCACACTCTTTTTCAGGAGCAACAGAGAGGGTCAGTTCAACCTTTTCTGCTGCAGATGTTAGAAGTGCTCTGTTTGATATCAATGAACACAGTGCTCCTCGTCCAGATGGGTTTACTAGTAATTTTTTCAAGAAAGCTAGGAGTAATATTAGAACTATGTTGTTCTGAACTTTTTTAGTTCTGGTAAACTACTGAGACAAATTAATGCTACCACTCTCACTCTTATTCTTAAGGTTGACCATCCTCAAGATATCTTTCAATTTAGACCAATAGCTTTTTGTAATGTGCTTTGTAAGATTATTTCTAAAATGCTTCGTTCTAGATTGTCTACTATTCTGCCTCAGTTGATAGATTCTGCTCAAAGTGCTTATATATCTGGTAGAGTCATTTCTCACAATGTTATGTTGGTCCAAGATCTTACGAAGCAAAACAACACAAAATCTCTTCCCCCTAGATGCACTGTCAAAATTGATCTTAGAAAAGCCTATGATTTAATTAGTTGGAGCTTTATTGAATCTCTTTTGACTAAACAAAAATTTCCTGCTCAATTCACTACTTGGATCATGAAGTATATTTGTTCTCCTTCTTTTTCTTTATGAATTGGTGGTGGTTTATATAGCTTTTTTTCCAGGAAAGAAAGGAGTGAGATAAGGTGACCCTATTTCTCCTCTCTTGTTTGTTCTTTCTATGGAATATCTGTCTAGAATTCTTGATTGATCCACTAATTCTCCAACTTTTCAGTTCCATCATAGATGCAAAGCTTTGAAATTATCCCATGGTGTTTTTGCTGATGATTTGATGTTATTTGCTAGAGGAAATGAGCAATCAATTTCCATTCTCCTTTCTTCTGTGAAAACTTTTGAATTGTCTTTTGGTCTTTCTGCAAATAGTGGCAAATCTGCCATCTACTTTGGTAATGTGCCTTTGGAAATCAGGCCTCAATCTTGGACATTTCTAATTTTCAAAAAGGTGTCTTCCCTTTCAAATATTTAGGTATGCCCATCACCTCAAAAAGAATATCTGCTTCTAATTGTGATGCTCTATGTGAGAAACTGATGCACAGAATCATTCTATGGTCTTCTAGGAACCTTTTCTATGGTGCTAAAATCGTGTTAATTAACTCTGTTCCGATGAGTCTACACATTTATTTGTCTCAAAATTTTCTCATCCCTGAAAAAGTTTTGAACAGTTACATCCAGATTGGCAGAGCTTTTCTTTAGTCTGGCACAATTACTCTTTATAAATCTCCTCCTGTATCTTGGGAATGGATGTGTCAACCTAAAAACTGTGGTAGTTTAGGTCTCATGAATATAGGGTTGTGGAATCTCACTGTCGTTGGGAAGTGTGTCTGGCATTGTGCTCAAAAAGCTGACATTTCATGGGTTAGATGGATTCATGCTACATACAGCAAGGAGCAAAACTGGTGGGCTTATAAGCCAAAAAAGACTAATTTTTGGGGGTGGAAAAATGTTTGTTATGCAAAAGAGAAACTGGCTGAGGGTTTTGTGAATAATATGTGGAGTTGTGCTTATTTTTTCACTATTAAAAGTGCTTATAAGTGGCTCAACCCTAGCCTTGCAAAGGTTGAATGGGGGTTTTTTGTGTAAAATAGATACAGCATTCCAAAACACTTATTCATTGACTGGTTAGTAGCTCTTAATAAACTGAAAACTAAAGATAAACTCTTTAGTTATGGCTGTTGTATTGATAACCTCTGCCCTCTCTGTGGTTCTGATGTGGAAAATTCCAGCCACCTGTTTTTCAAATGCAGTTTTAGTACTCTTTGTTCTCAGGAACTTATGGCTTGGCTTAAGATAAGAGCTACTGGTAATGAGGTAATTCATACTTCATGGAAGAAATGGTATAGAAGATATCCTAGCAAAAAGAAGAAACGTTTGTGCTTAGCCACCCTTGCTGCTCTTGTTTATCATTTATGGAGAACAAGGAATGATATTGTATGGAGAATGAAGGTGATTAGGCCTGATTTGCTGGTGAAGAATATCAAGTTAGATGTGTTTCTCAGAGTTCAAAATTGTATTCAATCCAACAAAGAATGGTTTGTTGCTGAGCAAGCTTGGTTTACTAGTTTATGTAGCTAGTTTGGCTTGTTTATGCCTATTTCTTTCTGTTCTTGTATGAAGTGTGGATGTTGTTTGTAGTATATGCGCCTGTGTGGGCTGGCAATGTGTATTCTCTGTTTTATTTTTCTTTGGTGATTAAAACAAACTTACCTTTCACAAAAAAAAAATACAATAATAATTACTATAACAATGATAATAAATTAAGAATAATACAAAAGATGATGACAAAAGTGTTGTTAATAATAAACTAAGGGTTCGTTCTTTCCGTCTTATTTGAACTGAACTATTCTGATATGAATTTTTTTTATCTAATCTGAACTTTTCTAACCAGGTCTGATTTTTTATCTAATCTGATCTCATTTTTATTCTAATGTGATCTAATCATTTCTGACATAAGCACTAGAATGCTTAAATAAGTTGAAAAGAACATAACCTAAATCGAACAAAGCGAGCTTAATGGAGGTGAACAGAACTGAAACTAATTGCAATTAGTTGTGTTCATTAGGCTTATTTATGTGCAACTAATTTGTACAAATGAAATAAATGATGATTACATAGTCATAAATTCGTTTCCTTGGTTCATTTCCGTGGTTCATTTCCATGTCAATAAGCAAAAATAGGGTGACCATTCATTGTACTTACACAAATTACCAGCTTGCTTGATGAGTATTTTTAACATGATGAGCGGTTGTTTGATTGAAATTTGACATGAGAAATTATGGAAAGTATAAATCCAGGAAGAGGAAGATGGATAAGCTATTTGATTGACAACAAAACGACAAAATATGCAATTTACTTCCCCAATTAGCAACCAAACCATTCTAACAAAATTGCCATGAATTTGATTTAAAAACTTCAACTTTTTCTGAATTGAAATTTCACGGAAATTTAGAGTTATACATACTTAAGATGAGACTAATTCATTAAGCGTAAGGCGTATGATGCCAAAAGTATACTACTATGAACTAAAAATAATTGTTATTTATATATATATATAAAAAAAAAGACTGAATCTTCCTACCATTTTATACATTCCTAACCCCCAGCCAATCATCATATGGGGAAATGGACGTGAGCAGATCCTCCGTACTCCAGTTCTTGAGCGAGAGGACTACACCGATAGACCCATATTGCAAACCCTAATTATTGGAATGTTGTTAAGAAAAACAACTTATTAAATGATGAAAGTAGAAGGCACTGCAAATCACACCAGGAAAAAACTGAACATAAAACTTGAACACATGATTTTCTGCTGTAAGTCAACTTGCCAGCATTCATACCAGGGAAACAATTCCTAACGATTCAAGAAATTAAGATTAAAAGTCAACAAACAAATTCTTGATTCCCATCCGATAACGTTTCTAATTTCATTCAATCCAATGGGTTGCTGCTGACCTGCCTGTTCTTAACAGTGAATGGAAAACAGAAGTCTTAAGATCTCAACTTTTGATTCGATCAATGAGCTGTACCAACCTTGAATTGACCAATGAGCTCGACCAGTTGCTTCTTCCAGACACAGATTCTCAAACTCGAGCTCTCTTGCTACTACAGCCGGGACACTTGTACTGCTTGATATGCTCAGCTTTAGCAGGCGTGATTCTTACACATTTACCATGAAACCATTTCTCACATACATCACAGCAAATCCAAAACTCATCAGTAGCGTAATTGTCGCCACATGCTCCACACAAAGTCGCTGCTTGTTCATCATCTTCCTCCTCTTCTTCCCCGCCGCTCTCGTCATCCTTTGGTGGTATAGGCATTTTAAGTGCTTTACTAACATTGATGTGGTTCTCGGGTTGCCTTGCCTGCTAATTCGAGAAAAGTTAAAAAAAAAAATCAAATTCATTTTTGAACTTTTTTAAGAGCTTCAATTAGTTAGTTAATTAGTAAAAAACTGCAACCTTTCCACTTGATTTAATTTTGCTGCTGCTGTTATGGGTACCAGAATGGTCCTTTGGTTGCTTAACATTCCCAGTCAGAACTTCAAAGACAGTTGGCATATCATTTATCAACTGGAATAGCTTCTTCCTGTAGTTCCCACAACAGTTTACACCATAAACATATCAAGAAGACCAGAAACCAGCATAGAATAAGGAATACTGAAGCTAGAAAGAAGTGGACAGATTCCAGATAAAACTTGTCTCATCAGATTTCAACAAAACAATGCAGTCATTTAAATAGCATAAAACATGTTAGGACTTCTGAGGTCTGACAGATCAAAAGGGCACTGGACCAAGAGTGCAATATAAATAGCTTTCACAAGCGTATGCTTCGGTCCACTAAAGAAACACAACACAACAGAACCCAGAGACTGACATCACCAGAAACTCTTTTATGAAACTCCTCTATAAATTTTCACAGGTTAACACCATCATCAATACTACTACTTGATGACGACCAGAAAATATTTGCCATGATACTCACTTCACCAATACAACAATCCCACCGTAAATAGCATAAAGTTGACAGCAAATTAGACCAAAATCTTTGACCCACTGGAACACAGAAACATAGAATCACCTCAACAACTTTAATCACTCATTCCAACTGCTTTCTTGCTTAAATTCACCACTTACTTTTTTTTTTTTGAGGGGAAATTCACCACTTACTTCTGCCAAGTAACAATTGTCAAAACCATATGACACAACATGCACGACGTGTATTGAGCATAAATAATTTGTAAATTATCCACCTAATTGAAACTAATTTTCACTTATTTGAACCTTTATTGCTGCTTAGAACTGATAATCATTTAACAATTTTCTTTTTCTGCTGAAGACTGATTTTTCACTAATTAGACTCATTTTTGCTGATTCTTTAGTGTTCTTCTCATATGCATTTTACTGATTTCTACCGATTCAAACCGGTCAAAACTAATTTAACTAATTGCTACTGATTTCTGCGGATTAAATCTATTATATAAAGAATATTCAAGTTCAGAGCATCTTAGATATTACAAAGAGATCAAGAATGCTCAATTGAAGTACAGAAAAGAATCTTTCCCTTTGTAAAGCAGAATGATAGATAGTTGTAGCCTGTAGGTGACTTAACAGGTAGTACTTTGGCTCATATCTCATTCAGTTGCACAGCATTTGCAGCTTGCTTGGCTCAGTGGAAATTGACGATCTCTCTTGACATGACCCATTAAACAAGATAATGAGATATGTCTTAAAAACAGAGAAGTAGAAATGTTTGAAGTTCTCATTATGAGTAGAAAGCAACATCCAACATATACAGCTCAACACAGCTCCAAATGATCCATAAAGATGGCTTTAGAAGTTGTCAGGACAGTGAACAACCAAATTGATCGTAGTCACTTCTGATCCTATGTAACCCTCCCATACAAAATTCATTTCTGAAATCAATTTCAGAAATGCATAATTCCTCTGTCTATAAAACTTTGTCAAGTTGACATCATTTGACCTGTTTTCTTTGGTAAAAATAACATTTCCTAACTAAAGAAATAATTAAATCAACTAGATAAAGAAAAATTGTCTCAAATATCATAAGTTTATCATCGTGACACAAAACTCTAAATGGTACATCCACCGTTTGTATTTAAGATATAACACTATAACTTTGCACCATCATATACTTTGCAATAACTCAATTTGATGGTCAAGAAAAGGTGTTGGATAAATTTTCATGAATATTTTCAAATAATCAACTTTAACTTTCATTAATAAAATTTAATGGACAAGGTTGAGTAAGCAAGCACAAAAGTGTTGCAGCTAAAATATCTTTAAAGAAGTGTAAACCTATATAGAATTAGTAATATAATTTAACCATTTTGGTGATACTTCAGACAACCTAGTTAATACGATATATGTAGGACTGAAGGCTATGTATAAGCAAGGAATAAATCGACTGAAATGGTATTAAGTTGAGAATTCATGCCAATATTATCGCTTATCTAATGCACAATAACTCCCCTTTTAGTATCATATATAGGGCCCAAAGAGCTACACATATATCATTTCCGAATAATTGAAGCACATCATTTATTTTTCAAAAAAGTTAGGTGGCACAATATATTGATGATTGGCAAATAATTAACTTAGTTTTCAACTTTTTGAGGAGGTAATATAGTTAAAAGTTCAAAAAGATGGAGATGAAGGGACTACAGACAAAGAAAAACTTGCGTCTTCAGCTAGTGTCAAGTTCACTTAAATAAGCAAGTGGTGGTTGTAAAATTGAATCCTTTGGTTCATAATTAAGTGCACCATTGCCTTTTATTTAATGCAAATTAATCCATTTCCATTTGTTCTACTTTATAGGGCGCCTAGAATGAAACCAAACTTCATCAAATTTAGACAGATATAGAAAATTGAAAACATCACATTTAATAGAAAAATCACATATTCTGTTCCCCAATTTTTCCATACTTCTTCAAAAGATCTATAGCAACAAATGCGATGCAAATATAACAAAGGCAGATTTCATGTCAACTAACCAGGGCGTGAAGGAAATAAAAATAAGAGAATGCACTTGCATATGAGTAACCATAAAACTGCCAGCTATATATAAAAAGTCACAAATGCGGTATGTGATTGACGACAAGCAAGGTAGATTATTTGACAGAATCACATATTCCTGTTCTCAATTTAATAGCAGTTAATGATCAATTATTAATTAGCATTTTCTTCACAAACTCAACATAAAGAATACACTTTCGAAGCTATGGTGTGATAGACTGAGCTTTTCTTTTTTGAGGGGCTGTGTTAG
The DNA here is from genome assembly GCA_947645195.1 of Patellifolia procumbens. Taxonomy (NCBI): domain Eukaryota; kingdom Viridiplantae; phylum Streptophyta; class Magnoliopsida; order Caryophyllales; family Amaranthaceae; genus Patellifolia; species Patellifolia procumbens. Next base: position 2,431,247 of record CANSGD010001076.1, read on the forward strand.
ACTAAGCTGACAGGTAGACAATGGAGCCGTATACAGAAAACACCGACCAACTAAGGAAATCAGATTATATAGGAAAATGCAGCATCTTTTGCCAGTTAAAATCAGCATCTTCAGAGGCTGCTGACCAGCAAACATTAACAAGACGTGGAGGATGAATTTGTATAAGAGAATACTTGTAGCTTGGATAAATGGTGTTTCAATAACGCCACAAGCAACAAATGGAAAGAAATATGAAAGAAAGGACCCCCTTCACCCTTAAACAGTCACACCCTAATTTGGACATGAACACCACAAGCATTTGTAATATTTTATACTTTAAACCACAAGTTTGTCGAATAACATAATGAACAATATAGCATGCGGAAGCCACCGAACACACGCACCAACAAGCAGTTTAGCTTCTGTAAATCGGGGAAAAAACTATAAAGTCTAGTTAATTGAACAGCAGAATAGTTAATGGTACGTGAGAAAAATGTGAATCATTAAAAGCATCAGCTTAAATATCGGATGATGTAGTTAACAGAAAAAATTACCTATCACTCTTGGTAAAACCAAAGCGAGCACCGAAATAAAAAGCTACAGAAAGTAGCCATGAATCACTATGAACAGCAACCAATGATAGCCAATCCTTCTCCTGCATGCCATCCCTAGCAAAATTAATACCGAGTGCAGGCTCTGGAAGCTCAGGAGGTACCTCTTCAACAGGTAAATTGACTTCCCATGTTTCATTTGGAAGTCCATACAGACACAAGTTCTCCTTGTCTGCAAGTAAAAGAAAAAATACCTTTCAGTAAACACAAAAGGCGCATATATAAGACCATCTATAATACAAGTAAAAAGCATCCCAAATTCCTTGGTCATCATGCAACTAAAATACCAAGTTATGTGATTAATCAGCTTGTTCTTCGATATCAATGATATCCAGCACAAAAGCAAAAATGGGCAACGGATGGCTGTCAAATCGGTGACTGTGGCAGTCAAATTTGCCATGAGGCCCATGAAGGCTGCTTGCAGCTCTTTTAACTCTAGAAAAACTCGGAGGACAAAATCCAGTGGGTTGACCAGAAGAAATATGAGCATACAACTGCTTATATTATAAAAATAGAGGTGTTCAATCAGCAACGAATATCTCTTCTTTTTCATCAAAATATCCCCCCCTCCCTTCGAAGTTAGTAGTCTGTAGTTGAATTAGAAGATCTCACATGCAGATGCATAGTAGATTCTCATGTAAGACAAGATATGATATTTCTACCAAAGACGAAATTACAGCCCCAAGAATAATGCTTTCCGGAAAATAATAGAAAAAATATACAAGCAAATACACTAGTATATATGTAATACTCGAAAATATTATGCACTACCCTAGATGAGATTATTGCAACCTTATATGGGTAATCGGCATCTCTCTTGGACACGCCTCCTCTTTTCAAATAAGATTGTAACTTTTAAAATATACATTTCACATGATACATCGAAAACCATACATAGATCGATTGTACCATACTTCCTCCGTTTTTTTATACTCGCATCATTGAGGTTAGGCACAAGAATTAAGGAGAGGAGAGAGATAGAGAGTGGAAAAATGGGGACCCACGTGATTGGAGAGAGGTAGAGTGTAAGTATTGCCATAATAGGAAATGATGCAAGTAATTTGCCACTTCCAAAAGTGGGAAATGATGCAAGTAAAAAAAAACGGAGGAAGTATATAGAAACTAACTCGGTAAGGAGCCTTACGATAATATGAAAGTATTTTACAACAAACCAAAAAAATCTAGTCCAGAATTTCGTTTTCAAGAAATATGAAATTTACGTATTTTCTAACAAAAGAAATTGTTGCTCCTAGGCCTCGTTCAAATGGGGATCCTTTTTGAGCAATTAAGATTTATTGCCACAACTACCCTTCCTTCCAATATTTCTTTTGTCCGAAGAATACCAATACCGAAATACCAATACCGGAAAATTCAAAGTACACGTTACAAAGAATGGCCTTTTTTCAGAAACCCTATCCAGAAGTATACATGTACTTTATTATTAAGGGATGGGAATTATATTTTCTTATGATTTTAGTAATTATTTTACCTACATGTAGCACAACCCACTCACTCTAGTTCCTAGTGAACCCAATCAATAATTCAGATTTTTCATTCTAGCAATATTTTCTTTCTTGGAAGCCTCTACTTGGCATTGAATCAATCAATACACAATTACAGCGTTGACCACAGATTATACACGAAAGGGAGACTTCTATTCCACAAGCTAGTAGAAAGTTAGCAACACAATGATGTATCAAATTGAAACCTTGTCAACAGACTACAAACCTTATCTAATACGGATCATTTCATTTCACCATTAAAACCAATCATTAATTTGTCAAGGAAAGAAGTGAGGAGGCATACCTAAAAAATTTAGTCCCCCACAATCACTTCACTGCCTTCTTCAGATTAAGAAAAAAGTAAACCTCTACATTGCTAAAATAAAGCAGGACACCATAACTTGATCAATCAAGAAGAAATTAAGTATCACATGATAATGACCTTCCCCTAAATTTATTACATGTGATGATTACTTTTGCTCGCAACTTTAATATTCGCCAATACGTTTGCTACCAGCAACACCTTTTTTCAACACTCCAAATAAACAGCAAAGGAAGAAAGAAAAAAAGACAAACATAGGGGGTGCTTGGCAATTAGTGATTACTGGTGTGACCCGTTGTATTTAGGGACTTATTTGACAAGCTGTGTAATTATCGGTTGTTTATAAATGTGTTTGGTAAAAGCGGTTTTTAGTACTAAACACTTTTTGGCTGTTTGACCACATATAAAAGCCAAAAGTCGGTCATAAAGTCACCAATACTATGTTGATGACAACAAGCCCTTACGCAAGAAAAAGCATAAACATACAAATCCTTAACAAAAAAAAAAGAGTCTCAGGCATGAGGTCCACTAACAAGAAAAGGGAGAACTAAATTTGACTTCAGCAACAAAGCAAATTATTGTGAGACATAATTCTAGTTGTATCCAATTCTTTGCACATTTCAACTCTCGCAAATTACGTCCTTTTTTGGAAGAATTCCCAAGTAAAAGAAAATAATGCATTTGAACACTATGTTGAATTGTGTATCATGCACATTCTAAAAAAACATACTCTCACTTACCAACTTCCCCTTTACCCGACGCAACCCAACCCAAAAGAAAACGAAAAACAGCTTGCACTAAATCAAGTAAATTTCAAAAACAAACACGGAGCTATGTACTCCCAAGACCCATGCTTATCATTATATTCTTGTTCTCCGTAGCATAGTCCACTAAAATTATTGAATAAAATAACACTGAAATAATTAATTGCAATGTATAAGAACTTCAATAAAATTGCCTTATATAACACTTCAAAATAACAATAATTCAAAAGCTGCAAAAGAAACCCAATAACACAAACAGCAAATACAATAGTGGGTATACAGGCTTACCAGGATCACATTGTTGATAAAACTTGTCAACGTCTGAAAATAAAATTTTTAATTAAAAATAAGAATTATTAAATTAAAAAAATAGAGGCTAAAACAAAAAAAGGGGGGGGGGGGTTGGAGAGAGAAAAGGAGACCATCAGTGAGAGCCTTGATCAAACCAGAGCGCCTTCCTTTGAAATCGCTGAAAACTTCATCCACCGTTCTTGGTGAACTTTGCGGCATTCCTTCCATTTTATCTCTCTAATTTCTCTCTCTTAACTCTCTAATTTAATGTGTATATGTATCGACGAGCACAATTTTGAAGTGAATTATAGAGTCGGAGCAAATTGTAATGTCAATTAGGTTGGGAAAAAAATAGGGAATGAAGAAATTAAAAGGAGGAATGGTGAAATTAGGGTTTAGAAGAGGAAGAAGCACAATAGAATTGAAAAGGAAAAGGATGATAAAATTGAAAATTAAAGTGGTAGAATCGAACTAGGGTTTTGTAGGGCTTCTACTTTCTCTCTCCTGTTTTTCCCTCTTTCAGAGAGTGGTGTTTGTGTTTGTCCGTCAACGTGACTTCTGAGTTTTTGAGTAGTGAGGAGGGGGGAACTTTTATCCGACGGGGAAAAACTATCTTTTTAAGGAGATTTAAAAAAGAAAATTGTGCTTAAAATAATTCAAATTATAGGTAGCAAAATATGTGGATTATCTTTTCCCTCTCAAATTCCTACTTTCACCGTCCCCTTCCTCCTCCCCCTTCAACCACAGAAAACCTACTCACAAGTAACTAGTCACAACTCATAAGTGTAAAAGCACAAAAAGAATGGCTCAATGGGAGCAATTATACATCACCCATAAGTTCTTTGTCCAATAGTGAAAGATTGAGAGTTTATGACGATAAGGTAGAAGGTATACACCTTGGTGTACGTATCTCTACGTACAATAAATGAGTTTGAGTTGGTCAAAAGGAGTATGAAGCAAAATGAGTATGAGTTGGTCAAAATGAGTACGAAGCAAAATGAATATGAGTTGGTCAGAAGCAAAATGAATATGAGTTGGTCATAAGCAAAATGAGTATGAGTTGGTCAAAAGTAAAATGAGTATGAGTTGTTCAAAATGAGTATGAAGCCAAATGAGTATGAATATTCTAAATGAGTACGAATTACCTAAATGATTATGAAGCCAAATGAGTATGAATTTTCTAGGAGTTTTCCAAATGAGTATGAATTTTCTATGAGTTTTCCAAATGAATATGACTTAGCCAAATGAATAGGAATTTGCCTTAAGAGAAATTTCTAAAATGAGTATGAGTTTTCCAAATGATTATGACTTAGCCAAATGAGTATGAGTTTTCCAAACTTCGATGATTCCGTTGTCGTTGATGCCGCCGGAGAGTACAATGACGCCGTTGATGGAGTTGAAATTCCGGAACCTCATCGGAGTAGCCTTTCAGGTGAAACTCCGATTGATTTAGGTTTAAATACCCTTGAGAGTACACAAAGTTGTGTACTCAGAGCCGACCAAGGGTCTGTGCAAGCAGACCCTCAACACAGGGCCCCGAGAAATAAAAGGGCCCAAAAACTTGGAGCCCAATTGTTTTTTTCCAGCGTCCATTTCTTCTGTTTTACTGCCAATTGTTCACCCATTATAGCAAGCAGATATCCAACCTTCCTTTTTAATACACTCCAAATCTCCCTTTAATTAGTTCTTTTTGTTGCAGTTCCCATAAAAGTTTCAAAACTTCAATTAATTTCTTAATTTTCGTTGATCTTCTTGTATTTCCCAAAGTTTCCATTAAAGACTTTTGGGCTTTCCACGCTATTCTTCAACCTTTTTTTTTTCAAAAGGTTATGAGGAAGATAAATTTCTTCCATTGTAAGCATTACTCACATATTATCCTCTATGAAATCACATAAATTATTAAGTTTAGAACAGGGCCCCCAAAATCGATGGGACGGCCCTGTGTGTACTCCAAGGTGTATGGAATAATTTGTCGTGTATGACCTTGTATAGGTTCCAATTTCCCCTCCTCATATGTAATACTAGTCTTTTATGCGACACTTAAAAACTTAATTAGTAATTAATTATCTAATTAATAAAGCGTTTAAGAGTTTTTTTCCTTTATTTTATTTTTTGTGTCCACCCCTAGTTCTTCCCTTATATAATAGAGATGATGATATGAATGCACCTCCAAGGTAGAGAAGCATCCAAGAAAGAATCCAAGCAAAGGACCCTAAAGTAACTAAGTCTGAAATTGTCAATAGAATAAATCAAGAACTCCAAGAACTCTTCCAAGATCCAATCTTTAAATCAAGAACGTTCAAGAACAAATGTGTATGTGTTTATTTGTGTTTATGTGTTTGGGATATGGAAATTAAATCAATCACTCCTGAAAGATTTAATTAACTTTTAATCTCACTTAAACCAATACTGGAATTAAGTAGATTAATCACTCAATAATTAACACTCCTGAATATTATTAAATGGAACGAAATTAATTGACAAACAATTAATGCTCGAAAATATGAATCAAAATTCTGAAATTAACTATCATTAATGTCGACCTTAGGCACCTACTTATACTAGTATATTTTCTAGTATGGCTAGGAAACCTAAAACTCTATCTAGAAAAGGTTTAGATCTAATCCCTAGAAGTTAGGAAAAGATAAATATTGCTAAAAGATAAGGAAGAATCCTAATAAGATGAGCATGGATTTTTCGGCCATCTCTATCTTATTTCACACGCCTATCTTCCCTTATCTTAAGCTAAAAGATCAATTCTTATCTTAAGGGATTACAAATCCAACTAGGACTCTAAAACAACTCCTATAACCAAATTATACAAGTCATAATTTCGGCCATAGTTTTATTTAACTAACATTAATTAAAAGTCTAAACTAACTTGACATAAGACTCTTAAAGGACTCAATTGACTAAATATGGACTTCATAACATGGCTAAGGACGCCCCTCATAAGCTTCATGGACTTGATCATCTTCAATCTGGACGGAAAGGTTGTGTTGAGCTTAAACTCGTAGCTCCCATGACCTTGCTTTGAAGAATTAACCATATCCAAAAATTGCGAAGGTCATAGATAGTGATAACTTGGATAAGCTTCTTCGCTCCTGCATCAGATAATTCTTCGGTTTTTTTAGTTTTTTTGACATAATCAATTATTTAGTTGTACCCAACGCATTGACGCGTATGCCAACGCACAACTTTAAGCAAAAATAACTATAGATGTGTACACGTAAAAATTGTAAAATATACTACCTATATTCTTTATTCGTCACTACATTTCTCTTTTTACACTATTCATCCATCTCCTTTTAACCAACTATAATGATTTATGCACAATGATAAACATAGTTATGTAGGATTTTGTTAGATTAGTCTCCGTATATACTTAATTAAAATTAACGTTCTATAATTTTTACTTGAGCATAATTAGAGTTATTAACATTCAAAGTTGTGTGTTGGGAGGCGTTAAACTCTATATGTAGTGATTAACAAAGAATGGAGGAAGTGTATATATATATAAACCACATACTGAGATGAATTTAAGAAGACCCTAACTAGCTATATTTTCCTAATGTATAAAGAATACAATGAGGTCAAAGTCGAGAATATGAATAGTATCAAAAGTCAATATGATACAACTAAAAACACGAATGTAGTATAGATTTCCATTGTGGCTCATTTCGTCATTCACACAAAAATAGAATGGGGTAATGTATTAAAGGGGTAATATAAGTTAAAGTAATAAATTAAGACAGTCGTAAAGGAGCTGATATGATGGTTGAAAGAAAATAACATAATAGAGAAAGAAGATGCGAAAATGGTGAGATAAAAAGGGAGAAAGACGGAAACTATTATCCTCATTTAGGGGATAATAGTTACCCCTATAGAGGTGATGGATAATCATTCTCCTAAGAATTATGCAAAAATTATTATCATCACCCCCATTTCCTTTTACACTATCAATAGTTATATTACCTAAATACCTCTCGACTCGTTTAGTATTAGCTTAACTCATCTCCCATCCCTTTGGTTGACTTTTATTACCCCTTAAAACATGATTCCCCCTTCCAAGCATACCCTAACTAAATCAATCGGTCTAAATTAATCTATATCAAACAATCAATATCAATACAACAATATATATAACTGGTCTTGTGGCATGGGCAATCCCCAAATATATTTTTATTGTGTTGCATTCTAATGTGCAAAGGATATATGAGGGAGTGCTGAAATTTTTTACTACTATTTTCAATATAGAAGGGTTTATTAATTAAAAATGGAATTTGTAACAATATAGGATTTGGTATAATGGTAAATTGTGATTTTTAAGTGTCGGGTCACTGATATTATGATTTTATACAGTTTTTCTCCTTTGTTTACAAGTTAAATCGTGCGTAATTGGTAACTTATCTATATAGTTGCATTTTGGTTGTTTTTACACTGAATTGCAGGTTTTAGAAAGTTTCTTTCCTATTATATGCATTTGAGGCAACCGCATTTATTACGAGCTGTTACGCAACACATATGAGGAATTAGGAGGCCCCCGAGGCCTCTAGGCTTGAACATCGAGCTTGAAAAGCAAAGAAAAGCCAAGAAACAAAGGAATGAGCTTCAACCCGAATGGGTCGGGCAGCTTGGCCCTATCAGGCCGAAAACACGTCTTTTGTATGCCAAGTTTGTGAATTAACAACTGAGCTTCTGTGGTCTCAGGCCCGATTGGGCGGGTTCGCCCGACCTGATTGGGCGGGACCAATTGTTATGTTGCTGCTATTTTTGCGAACAAAAGAAGAGAAGCAGGTTGGCTGGAATTTGACCCGATCATGCGGGAGGCACGAAGGACTATTTTTGGCCTTTTCGGCATTATTTTAATGAGTTTTATTTGGTTATTATAAATAGTTTAGCTTAATTATCTGCGAGGCAATTTTATTTCCAGCAATGTTTAGTTTACCATAAAACACTTTTTAGAGGAGAAACTCGTAGTTTGAACTCCGAAGGCGATCGAACCTTGGATTTGATTCAATATAGTTCTTTAATTTCCATCAGTTGGTATTATTCTTTGTTCTTTCTCTTCTTTAATCTTTGATTGCTTACTCTATTTATTTAATCGTTTCATGATGCAAAGTTATGGTTTTTATTTATTTAATCGTGCATGGACACCAGCGCGATTTTAAAGAGTTCGACCTAAGAGGAGTATTGAACGTTATTAACATCGAGGACATGAGGTATGTAATGTTTGACGTTAAGAGCAATAGCGAGATGGTAGGAGTTCTTCGAGTCACCCATTGAAGGGAAGAGAAGAAAGGATGGGGACGAAGGAGAGTGTGGGGCGCGGCTAGGGAGACAATGAGACAAAAAAACCTAGGTTCTGATACCAAAATAAAAAGGATATTTCCCTTAAATGATAAATACAATACAAGTGAGTATATATACATGGCTAAGATAATCCTAGAAATTAGAAAGCTAACTAATCAAAAGATACATATAGATTACGAAAGATATATACAACTAACTAGAATATTTACATATTCTATCAAAAATAATAATACAGGGCCCACTTAACCACTTACTTAAGAGAGTTTAGGAAAAAACGTTAAGTAGTAGCAGTTTTTAGGGAAATAGGAAAATATAGGTGATAATATAATTTTTTAGAGAAAAACATAAAAGTGGGAGTTTTAAGGAACTTGTAAACCAATATACAAAAAAAATATATCCAATGCACAAAAAATCCGTTGATTTATGATAACAATGGATATATATTGTGATTTTCTCCATGTCTGAACCAGTTTGCAAGTGGGAGCATTAGAAAAACATTTTATACCGGGGAAGATTGTTCAGTTTGGATGTTGAGATGGCTTTGAGGGAAAGGAAAAAAGAGAAGAGGGCAACGTGGCAGCAAGGGAGCCCAGGCAAATAAGCCAATTGCGCGAGCCAGGAATATAGCCGGACGGGTGTATTCTGTGAACACACTTCCGCCTTAATACTGGAATAACCTAGGCATGCTAGTCGTTGGATCCGACAGGCGCGCTGGTCCGAGGTAGCGGATGGCTTCTCGGGCGGGCTTCACAGGCCTCATCTATCCTATCTCTTTTATTTCAATATTCCAAGTCGGGATATCATTGCAACAAATATTTTTTTATCCAATTATAAAGTTAATTTATGACTATTTATTTTCCTACATTTGTTTTTAGGAGAGATATTGCACATTTTTAAAGCGCTCTTGTATTTCTAGGGTTTAGATGTGAGAAACAGAACTCAGAAGTTTGTTTGTGTTTTAACATTATTCCAAAATTAATGGAAAGTTTTCTAATATTTAGCAAATAACTAGCAAGGAGTGAATAATGTTGAGATGGCTTTGCAAGCCTACTTGAGGTGTGAATTATGTTAAGATTAATTGAGAAAGTCCAAGCATATTTCTTCATCTTTGCAAGCCTTACATCTATTCTCTCTTATTTATGCTCTAAACTAAAACTGAAAGCTCTGCATTACCATGTCCATTTTTTCTTGATTGAGTATAAAACTTATCGTGGGCCTTCAATTGTCAGCTTGAGCTTTTGGTTGAGTTGGTTTCTTGACATGGTATCAGAGCTAGTGTAACCAGAAGGTCATGAGTTCAAATCTCGTACACCCTTTCTTTCTAAGTTGATATTTGGCATTAGATATGATGAAGGCTTGTGTTGCCTCCACACTCCAAGCTCAAAGGACTCTTTTTGTGAGGAGGCGTGATAAAGTATAAAACTTATCCAGGGCCTTCAACCAAAAGTTTAAGTTGATGGTTGAAGGCACGTGATAAGTTTTATATTCAATCAATAAATTTCATATTCATGGTTGCTAAATGCAACCCTTATTTACTAAACATAATGTTACAAATATCTAAAATACTCCTAATATCTTATTGGCCTTTCCCCTATTCCATTTCCTCCTTTCCATTACAAGCTTGAAGAACACATGAGATGCTAAAAACCATCTTTTGGTAATTGGCACTACTATAAAATATGGCAAAGATAACACTCATAACGTAACATTTGAATGAAAGAAGTGTTATCTTTTCATAACTAATAAACTTAATAGGTGTTATCTTAATTAAATAGAACAATAACACACAAGACAATCCATTGTTATCTAAAATAGTAGGAGTACTTATTATATAAAGAAAAATAAAAAACTAACCCATTAAACATAAAAAAAACTACCCCACTAAACATAAATATTAAAGTAAATAGATAAATAAATTAACCCACTAAACATAAATATTAAAAAAATAATAAAAAACTAACCCACTAAACATAAACCTCTAACGCCCCTACCCCACTCTTCTTCACCCCAACCTCCTGCTCCCAACTTTTCGCCTATCATAAATGGCAATTAATCTCCACTACTTCGGACATCCTTCTATTCCCAGTACTCAAAATTTAAATTCGACTGTCGCAAACCACCGCTTGTCCCAATCTTTATGTCTTCGATCTACTCCGCTGATTCTTTCTCGCGCGCTTAATGATCGACAATTGTAATATTGTGATTCCTATTTCCTTCCAGTATATTAGTTTTTTATTATCATTTATTATGTATTCAATCTTCTGATATCTTCGAAATGAATTATTTTTTGTCGATATTTTGTGTTTATCGGATAATCATGTTTTTGTGATGGAATTCTTGTTTGTTGCCTAATGGCTTATGATTCGGATGATTTAGTGACAAATGGGAAATAACTTTGTTTTGCAATTGATGTTTTTTTATATAGAGATTTTGTGATAGATTTTGGGTTTGCTAATATCAAGAGGTGCTAAGATAAGTAGTAGTTTCACTCCGCTTACATGAATTTGTTAATGGAAAAAAAATCAACTGCAAACAAAGGATTTTAGTATGGTACTCCTTTCATTCCAAAATGAGTGCCTTTTAGAACTACAAACAATAGAGGAGCATATATATGATTAAGTTAGAAATAATGAAATAATTACACGCACCTGAAAAGCCCATTTCATAGATCATTCAAGTATCCTATTGGCATGCCTTTATAACATTATTCTCATCAAGGCGTGGATACTGCTCTATTGATAAAACCTAGCCTGTAATCGCAAGAGTAATTTTAATAGTCTTGTGTTATGAGTTGTAGTTTTGATTATCGAGTTGTTGTCAACTTATCAATCGCAAAATTTCTTAAAAGTTATTTCCAGTGAAATGGAAGAAGTTCTTGGTGAATCCGAATTCAATTTCTAGTCAATCCTTGACATCAAGCTTTTGATGCTCTTGCATTTACTAGTTGAAGTTGATTATTGTATACTTATTTAGCTTTTTTTTATCTTCAGATATGTAGTACACAAATCATATTCATACTTGTGTTTCATAGAGAAATTTACGTACAGGTTATAATGTTGTTTTGTTTACTGTGTTTTGTCCTATAATTCGACTCTTGAATCTTATATCTGTTGAGTTATTACAATGATTATACTTTGAGGATATGCATTTCACTAATTGCTTATGTGTGTAAGAGTATGTGTGTTATATCTGTTATGCAAGCTAAGACTTTGATAAGGAAAGGTTGTGAGTTATTCTTTGTAGTGTGCGAGATGTAAGCAAGTAAGTTGAGTCGAAGATTGAGGATGTACCCATCGTGAATGAGTTCTTAGATGTGTTTCCTAATGAGATTTCTGAAATGCCATCTAGAGAGCTGTTGAGTTTACAATAGACTTAGTTCCTGGTACTGCACCAATTTTGAAAGCACGTATAGAATGGCACCTCCTGAGATGAGTGAGTTGAAGACTCAATTGCAAGAGTTATTGGAGAAAGGTTAAATTAGACCTAGTGCTCACCTTGGGGAGCACCAATGTTGCTTGTGAAGAAAAAAGATGGAATTATGAGGTTGTGCATTGAATACCATAAGTTGAACAATGTAACCATTAAGAACAAGTATCCTTTGCCTAGGATAGATGACCTTTTTGGTCAATTGAATGAAGCTAGTGTGTTTCCATAGATTGATTTACATTCAGGGTATCATCGATTGAAAGTAGTCGATAAGGACATACCTAAGACTACTTTTAGGACGAGATATGGTCACTATGAGTTTATTGTGACGCCGTTTGGGTTGACCAATGCACCGACAATATTTATGGACTTGATGAATAGGATTTTCCATGATTTCTTAGACAATTTCGCCGTAGTATTCATTGACGATATTTTGATCTACTCGAAGAATGAAGAAGAGCATGATGAGCATTTGAGAATGGTTCTGGAGACGCTTAGGAGAAACCAATTGTATGCCTAGTTCTCTAGCGAGTTTTGTTTGGAGAATGTAGCATTTTTGGGTCATTATGTATCTAAGGAAGTAGTTTCAGTTGGTCCTGCAAAGATACAAGCCGTTAGTGAGTAGCTTAGACCGAAGAACGGGTCTGACATAAGAAGTTTTCTGGGATTAGCTAGTTATTATAGGAGGTTTGTAAAAGATTTCTCGAGGATAGTGAGGCCTATGACTACTTTGATGAAGAAGGAATCAAAGTTTGAATGGAATGGGAAGTGCGAGGAAGCTTTTCAGATTTTGAAGGATCGTTTAACCTCTGCACCTCTTCTAACCTTGCCCAATGGAGATGATGGATTCGAGGTATATAGTGATGCTTCGAAGAATGGTCTGGGATGTTTGCTACTGCAGAATGCTAAGGTTATTGCGTATGCATCGCGTCAGTTGAGGCCGTATGAATCTAATTTTCCCTACCCATGACTTAGAGCTAGCTGCTATCGTGTTTGAACTGAAAATTTGGTGATATTACCTCTATGGAGCGACTGTGAAGATATTCACCGACCATAAGAGTTTGAAGTACATATTCACTCATAATGATCTCAATATACGACAGAGAAGATGGTTAGAGTTGATCAAGTATTATGACTTAGATATCCAGTACCATGAAGGGAAGGCGAACGTCATCGCGATGCTTTGAGTAGGAAGACGAGCAATAGCGTGAATGTGTTGGTAGTTTTCGAAGAGTTGTATCGAGAGATGCAAAGGCTTAGCCTTGAGATTTTGAATCCTGGAGAGATAGAAGCAAGATTGAGTGTTTTATCGTTAGGATCGTCGATTTTTGACGAGATCTTGGAGAGTCAGGTTGGAGATGAGTATCTTGACAATATTAAGGAGAATATGAAGCAAGAAAAGGAAGTGGATTTTAAGATCCATGAGGATGGAAGTTTGAGATTCAAAGGATGGTGGTCTAGACCAAAGAAGTATGAAGAGCTTAAGAGGAAGCTTATGGAGGAAGGTCACAATACTCCGTATCTTGTTCAACCTGCTGGTGATAAGTTGTATAAGGATCTCAAGGAGATTTATTGGTGGCCGAATATGAAGCGAGAAGTCGCCGAGTTCCTGTCCAAGTGTTTGACTTGCCAGAAAGTGAAGATAGACCATAGAGACCTATGGGGAAGGTCCAATCGATAGAAGTCCCTGGATGGTAGTGGGATTCGATATCTATGGATTTCATTACAACGCTGCCAATGACAAAGAGTGGCAATGATACTATTTGGGTGATCTTGGATCGATTGACAAAATCAGTCGTATTTATTCCGATCAAGGAGACGTAGAAGAAGGAGCAACTTGCAAAGACTTATGTCGAGCATGTTGTGAGACTCCATGGTGTGCCGAAGAATATTATTTTGGATCGTGATTCGAGATTTCTCTCGAAGTTTTGGCAGAGAGTTCAGCCGAATCTTGGAACTACGCTGAAGATGAGTTCTGCTTTTCACCCTGCGACAGATGGTCATACTAAGAGGACCAAACAGACAATGAAAGATATGTTGAGAGCATGTGCAATTGACTTCCAAGAAAGTTGGAAAGACCAATCAGATTTGTTTGTGTTTTCGTACAACAATAGTTACCATGTGAGCATAAAGATGGCTCCATTTGAAGCTTTTTATGGGAGGAAGTGTAGAAGTCCCATTTGTTGGAATGATTTTAGTGAGAACATAGTCGTAGGGACTGAGTTCATTGTGGATATTGTTAAGAATGTAAAGTTGATTCAAGCAAGAATCCAAACTGCCAAGGATAGGCAGAAGAGTTACACTGATTTGAAAAGGCGTGAAGATGAGTTCGCCATTGGTGATAAGTTGTTTTTCAAAGTATCACCGACGAAAGGTGTTATGAGATTTGTTAAGAAAGGCAAATTGAGTGCCAAGTATGTTGATCCGTATGAGATTTCACAAAGAGTTGAGAAAGTAGCTTATAAGTTGGCATTGCCGATGGAATTCGAGAAGATGCACGATGTGTTTCATATCTCACAGCTTAAGAGATATATTCTCAATGGGAATCATGTTTTGGAACCCGAGAGAGTCCAAATTGATAGTAGCCTCACGTATGAGGAACGACTGATGAAGATTTTGGACAAGAAGGTGCGTAGTACACGCAATAAGGATGTGAGTATTGTAAAAGTACTTTGGTCTAACCATGAATCCGAGGAGGCAACATGGAAAGTCGAAGATGATATGAGGAAGAAGTACCCTGACTTGTTTGTTGAGGAGAGTTACGAGGGCATAACTCGTTTTCTTTAAGAGGGGTAGAATGCGATAGAATTTCCCGCTTTTTGTCTATTTTATGGTATTCTTACGCATTGTTATGCTTATATTGGCGATTTGCACATGTTAGTGGAAAATAATGTGTCCATGAGTGACACAATTGAGTTTAAGTTGGTAAATTGTGCACATGTGTGACACAAGTATTTTTACGTTTTTCTTTTTGAAAAGTTTAAGTTAAGAAATTTTTCAAGCGATTTAGTTTGTCGTGCTAAGTTTCAGGTTAAAAATTATTTTAAGAGGGGTAGACTGTAATCTCCCGTAATTTTATGAATTTTATAAATATATTTAAAGTATATTTTATAATTCGTTTTCATGTTTATTTAATTAAATTATTTAAGTGTTGACTGTTTTGAAAGTCAAACGATTATTTAAACGTTTTAAATAATCATAAATATTTTTTGGGTTGAAATTCTAAGTTATTAAATATTTAAATTGGGTTTTGGGTCATGTGTTAAATGAATGTAATTATGGGTTGAGGAACCCAAACACCATTTAGGCTTGATGATCAATTAAGTCGAAACTAAAGCCCTAAACCTATTTGCCTCAGATTTCTAAGCAAACCTATAAATACCCACAAAACCCCAAATTTTCCACACTCTTATTTCTCTCTTTTCCTCTCCTCTCACTCGTCCATCCATCTCCCTATTCTCCCTCAATTTGCGTGCACCGGACCCCGCCAACACACCACTCATCTCACTGGCCACCCGCAACCACTCATCCCTATCTTCCTCTCGCGTCATGCACAACAGCACCACAAGCCTACTCCCCTTCGCCTTCACGCAGCAGCGACACGCAACATAGCAGCTGCGCGTGACAGCCACGCTTTGTCTGCCAGCCCATGCCCCCGCCGCCAGCGCGTGTTCCTCTTCCTATGTTTCCAGTTTTTCGTGTTTTCTTCTAGTTAATTCTTATCCCTTTTTTCCTCTATTTATATCTAGTTATAGTTTTGATGATTAATGTTATGATTTTTATGATTTCCATATGTTTTATAAATAAAGTTTGAAACTTTATTGTTTAAGTAAGGAAAATTTGCACAAAACCACCTTAAGTTTTCACTTATTTAGAAACTCCCACCGTATGTTTTTTTCCCCTAAATTTCCACCTAAACTTACCAAAACTTTACTCCCACCTTTTGACGAAATTTGCCTAACTCCATTAATTGTGGGCCCTACATCAGTCCAATCTTTTGCTTTTCCCTCCAAACTCCTCATTTCCCTCCAGCTTCAATCTTCCTAACCTCATATGCTTCAATAAAAGCCGGCAAAGAAAAGAGAGAGCAGAGGAGGCCGAGCAGGGAGGCGGGATGGCATGGCTGGTGGCGTCTTTTGGCGGCAGCATTGGTGCCGGCGGCCTGTGGTGCCGCGGCTGGTGGTCTGAAACAAGAAGGGGTTGAGGACGGAGGTGGTTTTCGGCGAGTATGGTCTGCAACAACCAAGAGAAAAAGAGTGGAGGAGGGAGGGGGTGTGTTGTGTGAGCAGATGAGGGAAAGAGAGAAGAAAGAAAGGAATAACTGAAGAAGATATGGTAAATTCGGGGGGGGAGGGGACAAAAGATTGGACTAATGTGGGGCACAATTAACGGAGTTAGACATATTCTGTCAAAAGGTGGGAGTTTATAAAGGTTTGGTAAAGTTTAGGTGGAAATTTAGGGGAAAAAAACATAAAGATGAGAGTTTCTAAATAAGTGAAAACTTAATGTGGTTTTGTGCAAATTTTCCTTTAATTAATTACAAATCTGATTTTTATTTTATGAATCTATATAAATATATAAATCTAAATCGCTTTCGCTGCATGTCACCCCCAAAATCATTTGGCAGACTAGGATACCACATGTCAAAGTCGTATTCATTTTGCCTATGTGTTGTCACCATCTTCAATGAGATGTTTTTTATAAAATAGTCAATTCCATAGAAGGAAAAACATAATATTCCAAACATGTAATTTTCTCCCTTATCCTACAAATTTCCATAAATGAGACAATCTATATAAATATTAGACAATATCTAATATTATTAATTAAAAGTTTCTTGGAAAGCCAGATTTTCTCCATTGTCCTTTTGCACTCCTCTCATTCAATCTTACACAAAGTGAATTTTTAATTTTAAAAAACTGCATTCACACTAAAATAAAATGGCAAGAAAAACTAGAAACTAAAAACAATTCAAAATTAATAATAACAATCGGTTACTAAAAAAATGTCATTTATTTTCACAAATCTTTTACAAAAACAAAAAAAAACTCCTACTTCTCTATTTCTCAATGTCAGTTAGCAATGAATGTGGCTGTTAGAGAAGGTGGTGGTGGTGTGGATGACGATGATGGTGGTTACTGCTTTGCTCAATAAAGATGCTTTTATGTTGTTTCAATCTAATAGGTTTTCGAAATGTGGATGCGCTTAATCAATTGTTGTTGAAGGAGGAAGGTGATCCAAAGGTATATTTTGATTTTTTTTGTTTGTTTATATCGTTTTTTTTTGTCTTAGTCGATTCACATCTTATTTTTATCTAGATTATTAATAATAATCCTCCAATTAAATGTGTGAAATTTTTATTTTGATTTGACATTGAGAAAACTTATTTTGGCCGTTACATTATCTTGGTGATCTTTTTTGAAAGCAAAGTATTTGTTAGGTTAACTTATGATACCTTATTATAAATAATTGTAAGTCACGGCTAAGACTTATAACACCTTTCTTGTCCTGCATCTTTTGTTAGAAACCAAATGCGAGCGGATGTGTTGTGACAACAAATGAATTCTATTCTATTTTGATCCTTTGAGTAGAAGTGCATTTGCATGATTTTGTTAATAAGAAGAGTAGTGTTTTACGTAAACTTTGTTGTGAACGGTGTTAGTCTAGATGATGGACAGGTGTAGGGTTAATAATATTGGGAGGCTTGTGCAGAGACGTTGCTTTGTTCCCGAACCTGTAAAAAAAGGGGAAAACCAAACCGGAGGTTTGGGTTTGATTCCCTCTCCGATGCTTAAGTCAGTATTCAATAGATAAGATCTGAGTATGAATTTTGACAGAGTAAGTTTAATTAAGAGAGTGATTGTGTGTTTTACCTGATTATGAGGAACTATTTATAGTATCTATGTATAGAAAGGAGCACCCTAGAATGGAGAGATGTGATTGGTCGGGCAATGGGAGAGCGACACTTATCATGGTCTGATTGTCCTGAGCCCTTCATCCAATCACATTCTTCCTCTTTAGGGGATTTGGGTTGATTATTCCTTCCTTTAGGGAATAATTGGGCCTCTTGTTTGCAGTTTTGGTGACTTCATTAGCTCCCCTCTAACATGATGCCAAGTGTCAATGAGGGGGTGAGCCACGTGTCACCAATCCAGTGGGCCACGTGGCAGTCTTTGACTGGGCCACGTGTCTTCTTCTAATATGTTACAACATTTGCCCCTAAAAGGGGTTTAATCTGGGACTTATCTGATAAAAACCCTTTTACTGAGAGTAACCGCAGATATTCATTGCACTGTTGAGGAGTTTAACTGACTTTTCCTCCAATCAGAAGAATAGGAAGTGACGTGTGCACCATGTGGTGTTGACACGTGGGTAGTAACTGTTGAGGGAGGGGGAAGATTTTTACCTCTCTATAAATACCCCTTCCCCATTTCATTTTTTCACTTTTCACTTTGCAAATTCTTCTAAAGAGAGATTTTTCTAGAGAGAGAAACTCTGAGTGAGGGAGTATTTTCGTCTTTTATTTGTCAGAGGAGGTTGACTTTGGGGAATTTTGACCTTGACCATTGCTGAGACCGACGTGACTTGTAGAGAAAGTGAAGAGTCCGTCCAGATGTTTAGTCAGGTATCTCCCCTTTCTCCTTTTACTTTTCTTCTTTCATTCTTTGATTCTTTTTCTTTTTTGAAATAAAATGGTGTCATTTACCTCTTCCAATAACCCCGGCCAACCCATAGAACATGCTAACCCTAGGGCGGATTCTTTTTCATCCTCCGCCATTTCTAGAGTTGGGCGTATCTCGGCCGGATACTTCTTTAATTTGATAAGAACGTTCGACCCGTTTCCGACGACCCAGTCTCTGCCTTTGCAGGGTAATCTGGCGCGCGTCAAGCAAACGGCGCGTCTAAGACGTTCACTAATTCTCCCCTCATCCAGTTCTGAAATGGAAGAGTCAACAGGGAGAGGTCCTGAAAGACAGGAGAGTGATAGAGTGGAAGAGATCCAGCCTTTGGAGGTTAGCCCTCTAGACAAATATGACTATGAGGATTTGGAGGAACATGATGAAGCCGGACCATCTGGAAGGGTCCCAGACGGAGAGGAAGATGAGGACGAAGAAGAAGGGTCAGATCCTTCTTCAACTTCTGGTGAACTTAGAAAACGTCTGGGCCCTCTTTCTGATCCGGCATATATATGTGTGAATATAGAGTGGCAGGAGAAATTTGGGTCGAATGCCAATCGTCTGAATAAGGAGATGCCCATGGTTGGCTTTTAATTCGTCCTGCCTAAAAAGGAGGAAACAATTTTCCATACAGCACCCAACCAATTTGCTGTGTATAGACTGGCCCTAGATGCCGGACTTAGGTTTCCTTTCCATCCCTTCATCCATGAAGTGCTGAGACACTATAGTATAGGACATAACCAACTGGCCCCCAATGCATGGCTTAATATTCTAACTTTTATTGCAACCTGTGAGCTGTACGGCCTGGTCTTGTCACTTAATGCCTTCACCCATATACATTATGTCTGTCAAGTTCAAAAGGCTAGGGAAGGAACCTGGTACAGTGTCTGTAATAGAGCCGGGTACATGACCGTGTTTGGAAAACCAACAAAGATGCATAGTTGGAAATCGGAGTTTTTGTTCGTCGAAGCTCCTGACGCAGAGATGGCCGAGCCTTATAGGTATTACAACCGGGCAGTAACCAATGTTGGACGGGGTGCCCCAATACTAGAGTTAGAGAACAAATATGATGACGCCGTGGTAACTCATTTCACGGCCACAGAGTATATTAACCCCGGGCATGGGGAAGCCGGGCGCCCAAAGCCGAAGAAAATAGCTTTGAAGGGACCAAATGGTTGGATTCCCTTCAGAGATATGTTTTACAATGAGCAATTTTTGGTTGCCGCCGGACTGAAAGAGGGTGAAGATCCAGGTATGGTCCTGGTCTTGCCCCAACTGCCTGTAAGTGTTTTCCATTTTGTGCTTAACCAAATATTTCTTTATGCAGAACCGGCAAGAAGAAGGATCCCAGCCGCTTGGAAAGGAGAAATAAACATGAGCAAGTTCGGCGAGGACCTGTGGACGGAGCACTCAAAAGCTCCTCATAAGAAAAGAGAGGAAACTAAGGTAATTAAAGCAAATTTTTTTTTTTTTTGAATGGACCACTTTCCAAATTATCTTCGTCAATTGTAAAACCAAGGCTTCTTGGCGAAGGAAAACGTATGGAGTTAGACGGACTGCTTAGTAAATAATCCTTGGGTTGATGTTCGTTTGAGCCTTTGTCCCCTTCCTGACCGAAGGTGGGTCCGTGAAGGAAAACGTCAAGATAGACGATTTTCTTCGCCGGACAACCTTTGATCTACTTTTGGTCTTCGTCCTTTTTCTAAAAAATTTCTGATCGATGGTGGTTTCGTGAAGGAAAACGTCTGAGTTTAGACGACTCCCTTCACTGAACCACCTTTGGTTTGTGTTTTGTCTTCGTCTTTGACACGTTCTTGGCCGAAAACGTTTTCTTGAAGGAAAACGTCTTATTGCTGACGATTTCCTTCATCGAACCAACTTTGGTGACTATTGGTGCCCTTTCTGGACGAATAGTTGTTCTGGTCGTTTTCCTTCTTGGTTCCATCTTTGTTTTTGAGTGTATTAATGTGACTTGCTTAATTGTGCAGAAAAATTCGCCAACGGCCAGGGCAACTATTGCCAAGCCGACTTCGTCCGGGAAGCGGCCTGCAGCTTCAGGGGAACCAGCTTCATCCCCCAAAAAATCAAAAGCCAAGTCCTTTGTTCCGGCAAAGAGGGTTGGACAGGCGAGTTCGTCTGTCCGTAGGGCACCTATCCCTTCCGGCGAGAAAGGGAGAAAGCCTACTGATCCGGTGTTCATTCCGCCACCGGCCGTCACTTTAGGAGCTGGAGCGTCATCCAATCCCATTGATGTGGAAAACCAGTTGGACGCGGCTGGTTTGAATTATGAACTGGCAAATCCGGACGTGGTTAACCCTGAAGCTTCGGCCTACTCAGGGTCAGTAGCTCGGCTTGTGGGGCAAATGCCTCACCAATTCAGGACAAAGTCCGCATCGTCGGGTGAGTTATACTATTCCAACATTGTCAGCACGCTGCGGGTTGGTGGACGATCGATGAGTCCGTCCAACAAGCTTGCAGTGGTCATCCCTATACGCCGAACTGATGCTTCATCTTTTTCAGATAAGGGAAAAGCTCCAGCCGTTGGTGAGTCGGCTTTTGAGCCCGACGAGACTGTCCCCTCATTTTCCAAGTACTCATTGGTTGAGAGGAAGAAAATAAAGAAGGATGTATATGACGCCTTCCCTCATGAGTACGTTGACAGTCTGAGGGGGGCCACGGCTGGACATGTGGGCTACCTGTCTGAACTCTTGGCCGAGGTACTGCCTTTAACTTCTTCACTGTTTGGATTAAACTTTTTACAACCTATCTTGTTAACTTAGAAATTTCACTTCTTTTCAGGCGTTCGCCCGAAGTATGGCCTTGGAAGGGTATGTAAGCGGCCTTCGTAAGGAGAACATTTCCTGTGTCCAAAAGGTGACACAGGCCGGAGACCAGGCCATAGTCACTGTCGAGGAGAGTAACATCTATCATAGGCAGAGCTTGGAGGCCTTGGAGAAGCGGTCGGCCGATCGCTGATCTGCTGAAGGAGAAGAAAGAATGGCTCCTGGCTCGAGATGTTATCATGGACGACCTGAAGAAGGAGAAGGAGACTGCTGCTGCTACCTCGGCTGAGCTTAAGGCTAAGATTTCTGAACTCACAGCAGAAGTGGGTAAGTTGAAGAATCAAGCTCAGTTGGACTACCAGGACGCCGTCCGAGCCTTCTCCGAGTCTTTGGAAACGGTCAAAGGATGGGGAATCAAAGCCATGGAAATGATGGCCGACCCTGACCAAGTGAGCCGTTTTCAACGCCGGCTTGAATTCCAGGAGGAATATACAAGGCCAAAAAGCGTGGCGAAGATCCCCCTGTCTTCGAAGAATCAGACGAAGACGAGGAGTTGGAGGACGAGGAAGTTGAAGATGACACTGCCATGGAGGAGGATGCATCTATTCCTCCTCCCAACGTCTAGAACGACTGTCCTCCTGCTTCCTTCTTTTCTCATTTGGGCTACTCATTTGAGTGAGGAAGTCAGGGGGCGGTTCGATAAGAACTGGTGCAAGTCTAAGAAAACTTGCACCAAGTACTCAGCAAAGAGGGCAGGAAAGATATTTAGGCTCAGCTTAACAAGTTGAAGAAGTACGCAACTGTCATCAAGTCTTGGCCCACAACCAGATCAGGACGCTCCTCTTGCTGTAATTTTGACTTAGTATTTTGTTTGTACTTCATGAATATTTTGCTGAAATTCTAATGCTTTGTAATCACATTAGGAGGTTTCTTTTGCCGTTTGGTTTTGTTGTAGTAACATGGAAACTCAGTAGTGCTGTATTTTTTGTGAATCTTGGCATCGTCCACTTGAATGAGTAGCCCAAATAAGAATCCTTCTTTCAACTGGCTAGGCCAACGTTTATTCTAGTAATTTGTCCTAAAGATCATTCCATGTGATTGCTTGTTTCTATCCTCTTCTTGAATTACTCTTTGGGACAAAGATGTTCTAAACAAGTATGCCAAAATCAACAAAAATTTTCTAAGTATACTCTTCCTTCGTCTAAAGGAGAATCAAAGATTAACCTATGACGATCTTGATCAGATTCCTTGGGCGGAAAACATATTATATAGACGCGAATCATCAAACAGGCCATTTTTGCCATATAATTAATTTACTCGTCCAGAGGAACTGTTAACCACTCCTAACCCGTCTTTTATCAAATCCATTTAGACACGGAACTTTAACATGAAACTTTAGGCGGATAACATGCTGTGCTGACGAGGAAACATCATACATTCAAATTCTTCTAAGTAATCAGGTTACACGTCCCGTCAAGAAACAAGGATACTCGTCTTAGATTAACAAAATGTCTTAACCACCATTGCCCCATGAAGGAAAGCGGCCAAGGTAAACATCTAGACGACTCTCATCTCTACTTTTAAGAGATACACTCGTCCTGCCTTTTCTTGGCTAGTTTTTTAGACGATTGTTGCCCCATAAAGGAAGACGTCCAGTGTATAAACCTCTTGGACGAGTAGATAAACCATTGTGAATACGTTCTGACGTTTTCCTTCTCGAACTAGCTATTGGTCTAAATACCAAATGAGTTTCAAAGGACGACATCTAAGGACTATTCTTTGGCCGTTTTCCTTCTTGACCCAACTATTAGTTAAATACCAAGTTATGTTCAAGGGAAGACGTCCAAGGATCAATCTTTGGACGTTTTCCTTTTTGAACTAACCTTGATTTGTATCAATGTAAGATTGAAGACGTCTAAGGATTATTCTTTCCTTGCTGGACATGGTACTGTATGCCCCCCTTCTTAGGATGCCTGTTGGTCAATTCCTAGACGAAGGCATCGTAGGAAGGAAGTGTAGTCCGTCCTTATTGTAAGTAATGAGACCTTCTTTACTAAGGCGTCTCATTCAGGCCGGTTTCCTTTGGGAAATAATACCTTTGTGTATTAATAGGTATTATGACGGAGCTTTCTTTTACTAAGGAAAGACGTCTCTCTAGCCGACTTCCTTTAGGAAGCAGTGTTCGTCTAATTTCAAAGTTTTGGTGAACTTGGTTTTAGATGATTTACTAATTGCTTCTTGTCAAAGTAAAAACCTTTAATCAAGAAGTCTTTATTTAGCAACTATGTCTTGATCAGACTGAGATGATTTTTGCAGACGTCTTCCTTTGGGAAGTAATTTCTGTCTTTCACAATGGTCTTTTTAACGGTTTATTATCTAGTAACCATCTTTCGTCCATCCATGGTAAAACGCCCCAAGATGGCTATGGATAATAAAATGCCCCTTGCTGAATATATGGTAGGACGAGTTATTGACCAACAGTTAACCCGTATATAATGTAACAACTCAAACTATAGACCAGAATTTAGAATGTATTAATGTAATAGCCTGAATTTTAAGCAGGTTGAGTTTAAAGCTAATTATATTAAGTTATTTAAATAGGATTCTAAAGTATTTCAGTTGAAGAGAGTTGCTTGGATTGTTAGATGTGTTAAGGTTTCAATTGGTTTTAGCCTTTTAAGTAGATTAGAATACTCTCCAACATCATATGAGGACAAAAGTGGGTAATATCTACCATCCTTATTAGTTAGGAAGGTTTTGAAAACCAATAAATAGGTTAGAAGGTCCTTAAGAACCTTATTCATTAGGATTGTGAAAATCGTATAGAGATCGTTTTATCGGGTAACGATGAGCTTCCAGTTAAAGAGCCTTTCGGGGTTGAATCCGAGCTTAGAACTTAACCAAACTTGATATATGACATGCTTGGGATGTCTTAAGGGTAGAATGGTCATTTATTCCCAAGAATTACATGGCTAAATAGGGTAAGTTCCTTAGTTAGTAAAACCAGGCCACCTGAAGTTTCAGTTCAGACCTATCCTTAAAGAAAGCTGCTTAGCAGCTACTTAGGTGTTGATCTCCCAAAACCCTTTGAATGAATGAAAGCCAACACATCAAGCTAACTCCTCAATCAAGAATCACCCAGAAACTCCATGAAACCAACCTTACCCAGAAGAGGTTTCCCTCCCCTAAGGGTACCGCCATTTACCTGCTATAAATAGCAGTTTTGGGTTTTCGGTTATTTTCACCCAATTTTTATTCTAAAATACCTACTTTTTCTTACATAGATCTCTTGTAGACATCCATATTTAATTGTTCAAGCCTTTGTTCAAGCCTTAAAGCCTTGTAAAGGTATAGAAAACTCCATAGAAACATCAAACAGGATGCTGTAAGTACAGCTTTGCATCCCTCTTGTGTTTAGCTTACCTAATCATGTTCTAAAGCTTGTTTAATCTAATCCTTAGCACCTTACTTACTCAGGGGAAGCTGTGGGAAGGTTACAGTGATGAGACATGTTTATTTCGGTACTAAGAGGTAATAGGAATCATATTAAGTTATATTTTACCGAGGTATGAAACTAGTGAAGAGTAGTCAATTGTTATTGATATCTATTGTTGTTTTTGTTATGAGGTGAATGTTTTGGGACATTGATTATGGGTTTCAAGAGATCCAATAGAACTACAGAGTCCTCGAAGTATCATATATCAATCTAAGAAAGCATTAAGCGGTTAAGGTAACTTTTATGTTCAGCAAAATCTATTTCATGCACATGTGTTTTGTACTTCTATTTTGGTGAAGTAGTTCGTACTATGGCCATAGATATGAATGTGTTGTTATTGAAACTGTGTTTTGGTTGATTATGAATATTATTTGTTTTGGCTGGCTAGTTTGTGAACTGAAATGAAAAGTGGGCAAGGTACAGGTGGAGGAGCTAAATAATAAATTGAAATGGTTATAGTATGGACCGGTGTGGTCGTATTGTGTAAGTGATAAGTGAAGTGTAAACTAAAATAAATTGTGTCCAAAGCCTGTACTTGCCAGCGATTTGTGTAAGGGGATTGAGCTATGCCAGTCGTATACATTTACAAGAATGATTATCGTTTTTCAAGATTGATTTCCAAGTGATAAAACGATTTGAAATGAAAATGTTTTTAACGGGCTGAAGTAAGAGTTATGAGTTTTTCACTCATTTTGGATGTTTTCTTTGTTTTCTATTCCGTCTTATTTGCAGGAGTTAATGTTGGAAGCTCGGAGACGAATCTAGAGCAAAGTTATGATTCAGATGTATATTATGGGTTAAAGTTATGAGATTTAAGTTTGTATATGAGGAGTCTGTTACAATGGGTTATGTTCTAATTTAATTCCTTTATTTTGGGATTGAGATCGAATGACTCTGTAATTGAAGTATTATATAAAGGAAATTATTTTGTGGGCCCATAACCCACAGGTCCAGGATCGTGTATTGAAGGTTGTTTCCGCTGCATGTTTCATCTAAAGTATTATTTATTATCATGGATTCCATGATCATTGAGGTATGAGATTGCTAAGCGTGTTAAGCTAGCAGCTCGGGAGGCCGGGTTGTTACAATTAATGTGAAGTTTGCTTAGCCGAGGCTAAGGTACCTGGAATACATTTCTAAATGATTTTTCTGTGCCGTAGCACTTCGTTTGAAAAATGTAAAAAACTACAAACTGCTTTAAACATAGTATTTTTTTTCCAGATTATCGGAATTCCAGGTTCGTGGTATGGGACGTCCATCTAAGTCTTGTAGCTTAAATATGCCACTGCGAACCTCTTCTTCGCCACTAAATAAGGACCTTCTCAGTTCGGGGTTAATTTGCCCAGTTCCTTTGCTCGTCCTACAGCCTCCATATTTCGAAGGACCAGATCCCCTATTTTGAGAGGTCGTCTGGTTACCCGTTTGTTGAACTCCCTAGCCATGCGTAATTTGTACAATTCCGTCCTCAAAAGAGCATTACCTCGGACTTCTGGCAACTTGTCCAATGCCAGCCGCATTGCCGCCCAGTTGGTCTCTTCTGAATATAACATGACGCGGAGAGTGGGTTCTTCAATTTCAATGGGTAGGACGGCCTCTGTTCCACAGATCAGCATGAAGGGCGTCTCCTCTGTTGAATTCTTGGTTGTAGTTGTGATGGACCAAAGGACCAGCTGAAGCTCTTCTACCCAAAAGCCCTTGGCGTTTTCTAACTTCTTCTTTATACCTTCTGATATGATCTTATTAAAAGCTTCTACCTGGCCGTTTGCTTGTGGATGTGCAACAGAAGCAAAGTGGGATTTATTCTCTCTCTCTGAGAGCCAGTCCTTCAGTTTGGGAGTCTCAAACTGTGGTCCATTGTCGAACACAATCGACTGGGGCATCCCAAATCGCGTTATGATGTTCTTCCAGATGAACCTTTTTACGTCATTGATATCACGTATTTATATAGAGTTTTATCCCTTATTTACAAGCTAATTTATGCGTCATTGGAGCTCTAGGGAGCTATTTTGTGCTAACTATCGTAAATAGTTGTGGTTTCGTGTTTTAGTGTTGAATTGCAGGTTTTAGGGAGTTTTCTCCTTATTCCCGAGCCATTTGGAAGTAACCACGGCTTTACGAGATGTTACGGGGCACGTAGGACGGCTCATGAGCTTTACGGGTAGTTTAGGAGGTCCCAAGACCTCTAAACGTGAAGGATTGAAAGCCAATGAGTCTAAAAGGAGTTTTCCGTGCACCGATCGGGCAGAAATGGCCCGATCGGGCGAATATATATTGATCGGGTATGAAAATTGCGGACCCGATCGGGCAAGGCGTGCCCGATCAGATCGGGCGAGCATCAATGCACCAGACCCGATCGGGCATAGTGTGCCCGACCCGATCGGGTTGGGTGCTGCTAGGTCTTATTGTGACGCTGCGGACTAGGGGAGCACGCTGGTGGTATTTGTGTGAGGACCCGATCACAGACCCAATCGGGTGCTGGATCGGGTCGGCCTCGTTTATGCTTTAATGCTGCGCTACTGCTACGAGGGCCCAGGAGCCAAGTGGGTGTTGTTTGTGTCTCGGCCCGATCAGGTGGAGGCCTCGGGCCCGATCGGGTCTGGCACCTTTTCACGCGGATTTCGACTTTTGTTTCCCATTTTAATTAGAATTGAGGAGGTATTATAAATACCTTTTTCCTCATTATTTAGGCACATCTTTTATTCATCCTTTTACTGCTTTAGACTCTAGATTATTCTTCATTGTTCGTAGCTTAGTTTAAACACTTAGATTAGTTTAAAGGTGATTGAACCTGTTCCGATTTCAATAAAAGTTCCTGCTTTCTGTCAATTGGTATTCTTTCTTACCCTAATCTCTATTATTATTCTCAATTGCTTAGTTTATTTATTCAATTATTCATGATGGAATTATTAGGGTTTCTGATATCACGTATTTATGTAGACTTTTCTCCCTTATTTACAAGCTAATTTGTGCGTCATTGGAGCTCTTGGGAGCTATTTTATGCTAACTATCGTAAATAGTTGTGGTTTCGTGTTTTAGTGTTGAATAGCAGGTTTTAGGGAGTTTTCTCCTTATTCCCGAGCCATTTGGAAGCAACCACGGCTTTACGAGATGTTACGAGGCACGTAGGATGGCTCACGAGCTTTATGGATAGTTTAGGAGGTCCCAAGACCCCTAAGCGTGAAGATTAGAGAGCCAAAGAGTCAAAAAGGAGGTTTTCGTGCACTGATCGGGCAGAAATGGCCCGATCGGGCGAAGATATATTGATCGGGTATGAAAGTCGCGGACCCGATCGGGCAAGGTGTGCCCGATCAGATCGGGCGAGCATCATTGCACCAGACCCGATCGGGCATAGTGTGCCCGACCCGATCGGGTGGGGTGCTGCTAGGTCTCATTGTGAAGCTGCGGACGAGGAGAAGCTGCTGGGCTCATTTACCTCCAGGCCCGATCGGGTGCTGCTGCTTGGCCCGATCGGGTGGGCCGTAATCTCAGATTTAGGCCTGCTATGAAGCTGCGTTGGAAACAAAGGGGCAATTTGGGCTGATTGTGTCACGGCCCAATCGGGTACTGCTGTTTGGCCCGATCGGGTCTGGCGCTATTATTCGCGGACTTCGTTAATTAGTTTCCTATTTTAATTAGACTTGAGGGGTATTATAAATACCTGTTTTCTCATTAATTAGAGACATCTTTTATTCATCTCTTTACTACTTTAGACTCTAGTTTTATTCCTCATTGTTCTTAGCTTAGTTTAAACACTTAGATTAGACTAAAGGTGATTGAACCTATTCAATTTCAATAAAAGTTCTTGCTTTCCGTCAATTGGTATTCTTCTCTACTCTAATCTCTTTTATAATTCCTAATTGCTTAGCTTAATTATTTATTCATTCATGATGCAATCATTAGGGTTTCATATTAGATTGTTTATTGTTGACTCAATTATGAGTGAGTAGTTCAATTTATAGGGATTTAGAGAGGGAAGCCATGTTTATACCATGATTATTTGAATTGCTATTAGTTTCTAGGGTTTGATGAGATAGGTTATGGTGTGATTTGTTCTTATTGAGTAATTAAAGTTATTGCGCAGTTTCTTTGATTACTTGAGGTTAATAATCGTTTGCACAGATCCGTCTTACTTTTAGAGGCCTAGTACACACCAGTAATTCTGATTATGTTTGTGAACATGCTGCATATGTTGAATTATGGACGTTGAGACTTAACCATAGCTTGAAACGTGTTCTAATCTATCGATTCTCGACCTAGGTTGTTTGATCCTTTGATTGGTATAAGCATGGTGGACCGAACTAATTCCCTAGACCTTTAATTCATAGTTAAATTCCGATCTTTATATTGCTTTCTAGTAGTTAATTATTAGTTCAGCTGAATTCTATCTGATTTTTGTTTGAAGTAGCTTTTTAGCTGAATATTAACTTAGAACTCCGTCTCTCTGTGGATTCGACCCTACTTCCCTTGACTACCATTGTTAGAGGACTTAGGTTTATCTTTCATTAGGTGATACGACTTTAGCCTATCAGTTTCATATTAGTTTTGTCGTTGTTGATTCGATTATGAGTGAGTAGTTTTCTTTCTAGGGTGTTAGATAGGAAAGCCATGTTTATACCATGATTGTGATTTAGATTTCTATCAATTTCTAGGGCTTGATTAGGGTGATTGTGACGTGGTTTGTTCTTATTGAATAATTAATGTCAGTGTACAATTTCATTGATTGCTTGTGGTTAATAGTTGTTTTCACAGATCCGTCTTACGACTAGAGGCCTAGGACACATCAGTAGTTCTGATTACGTTCGTGACCATGCGGCGTATGTTGAACTATGAGCGTTGATCTTAACCATAGCTCAACTCGTGCTCTAATCCCCCGACTCTTGACTTAGGTTTTGGTAGTAGTTGACCCTATTTGATTGGTATAAGCATGGTGGACCGACCTAATACCCTAGGTTTTTAGTCCATAGTTAAATCCTCGATTTGATTTGTTTTCTTTAGCTTAATTATTAGTTCAGTTAATTCTTCCCTGATTTCATCTGAAGTAGCTGAATTGGTTGAATATTAATTTAGAAACTCTGTCTCCCTGTGGATTCGACCCTGCTTCCATTGACTACCATAGTTAGAGGACTGTAGGTTTATCTTTGATTAGGTGATACGACTAAACACTATCAAATTTTGGCGCCGTTGCCGGGGAGACGGCTAGTTTTCTAAGTTTTTATTTATTTCTTTGGTCTACTTCACTGTGCCTCATTGGAACTTCATTGTTCCAATTGAGGTACGTTTTACTGCGTCTTTTTGTTTCTTTTATATGCCCAGGTCTCGAAGAAGAGGAACCCTCGTTCCTGAAGATCCGAATTTGACAAAGACACTCAGGCAACTGCGAAAGAAAATTCAGAGAGAAAAGCAGTCTGTTCAGCTGAACACCTCTGGATCAGACACCTTGAGTTCAGTCATGTCAAAGTCACTGAAGTCATATGGGGTGCCCAACCTAGATGGTCTCTCCACTGGACCTACTATGCCCACCATTGCCGCGGCAAATTTTGAGATTAAGCCTGGACTCATCAGCATGGTCCAACAAAATCAGTTTGGTGGGCATCCGACTGAAGACCCGGCAAATCATCTGCAACGGTTTCAACAGCTTTGTCGAACCGTTAAACATGCCGGGGTCACTCCAGATCAGCTCAAAGTCATGTTGTTCGAGTTTTCATTGAGAGATAGAGCCCATAAATGGTTGAACGATGTGAAGGAAACTGAATGGAGTGAGATTTCTGCTGCGTTTCTGAGAGAGTATTATCCACTTACAAAAACAGCACAAATCATAAACAAGCTAGCCACGTTTTCCCAAGAGCCTGATGAAACATTACGGGAAGCGTGGGCCAGGTTTAGGGATTTACAGAGAGAGTGTCCACACCACAACATGGACAAATGGTTCTTGACGTAGACATTTTACAATGGTCTGCAGCCTCAGACGAAAAGTATTGTTGATTTGTCTGCAGGAGGAGTTTTTCTGGATAAGGAAGTGGATGTAGGCTACGAGTTTCTATCAAACCTCGCAGCCAATGATCATTCCACTTCCCGAAGCCTCACGAGGAAGGTATTGGAGGTAGATGCCATTGCATTATTGACTTCGCAGATGGCGAAACTGAGTCAACAAATTAACACCTTCAACTCCTCTTCCTCAGCAGCACCTCCTTTGAGCATTAATGCTATGTCTGCCATAGCACCCATTACCTCATCTTACTGCGAGGTATGTGGTGTTCAGGGTCACTTTGGGCATGGCTGTCAGTTCAGTCAACTTCAGATGGAGCAGGCAAACGCCTTTCAACAAAGGCCACAAACCTTTCCCCTTCCACATAACTACCAAAACCCACAAAACTATCAACCTCCACCTCCACAAAACTATCCTAAACCCTCATACCATCAAACCCCACAAAATTTCCAAAGACCACCACCACAAAACTTCCATCACCACAATAATTTCCAAACTCCACAAAACTTTTCCACCCCTCCTCCACAAAACAATAACCCACAAGAGCCTAGCAATTCTGAACTGATGAAACTGATATTGTCTATGCAAAAGGCAAATGAGGAAGCACGGAGGAACCAAGAGAAGCATATCAAACTTCTCGAGGCTCAAGTTGCTCAGTTGGCAGAAACTAATGCACAGAGGCAGCAGGGACATTGCCAGGGCAACCCGTTCAGAGAGAACATGTGAATGCCATCACTCTTCGTAGTGGCATTGCATATGATGCCCCTCTAGTGCCCGTTGATGAGGTTACCCCAACTGCAGGGAAGAAGAGGGTGGTAGAGGAAGAAAAAAGGAAGAATTCGACGTCTGAAGTCGATTTGTCCGCAGAAGCTGAACAGACAGGGAAGAAAAAGGAGAAGGTTTCTGAAACGCCTTTTACACCAAGGCTACCTTTTCCCCACAGGATGCAACAGTCCAAGGTCGATCAGCAGTTTGGTAAGTTCTTGGCTATGGTCAAGAACCTTGAGGTAACGATTCCATTCACAGATTTAATTACCCAAGTGCCTGTTTATGCCAAATTTCTGAAAGACATGATAACAAAGAAAAGAGACTTTGGTGGGGTAGAACGTGTCACTCTTACTGAAGAGTGTAGTGCTTTTATCCAATATAAAACCCCACCAAAGTTAAAAGATCCTGGTAGTTTTTCTATACCTTGCCATCTTGGACCTATTTTTATTGATAAGGCTTTGTATGATTTAGGTGCTTCTGTTTTTGTTATGCCATTATCTGTTTTTGAAAAACTGAACATGGGAGCAATTAAATGCACACAAATCACTTTACAGATGGCGGATCGTTCTATAAAATACCCTCTAGGTGTTTTAGAGGACGTTCGTGTTAGGGTTGGGAAATTTTATATCCCTGTTGATTTTGTGGTATTAGATATGGATGAGGATGCCCAGATCCCTATTATCTTGGGTAGGCCATTTTTGTGTACTACTGGTGCTGTAATTGATGTCAAGACTGGGTCTTTAACTCTTAGTGTTGGTGATGATAAAGTGATGTTTAAACTAACCAATGCTGTTAAGGCACCTATGCTTGAACAATCTTGTTGCAGGGATGAGGTTTTGGATGAAGTAGGTGTGGAGAAGGTTTCAATTCCACCTAAGGTTGCCTCACCGTCTGGAGGCATTGTCAAGAACATTTGGAGAAGGAAGATATTTGATGAGGGTGGCACTCATTGCCAAGCCCCTCCTATTTGAGAGATGGAGGATTATGGTGGTGCAGGACCTTTATAAATCAGCGTTGTGCGAGAGGCAACTCGTATTTTTCTTTCCCTTTTCCTTTTTCTTTTTATTTTTCTTCCTTTTTGTGAGCGAGAGTGAGGGTACTAACATTGTTTTTCCTCTTAGCATAGTCCTTATCACCTTTTGGCATTGAGGACACTGCCAAGTTCAGCTTGGGGGAGGAGTTCTGTTTGTATTCTCCATCTCTTTTACTGCTTTCTAGGATAGATTTACTGCTTTCAGAAAATTCTGAAAAAATCAAAAAAATATGGTTCCCATGACTGGTTTAGTTGCCTCCCTGTGCCCCTTGTTGTGCTCTATTTGAAAATGATTTGACTTTGTTTTCTGGATAGCTGGGCATTTGTGATCTTGAGGCTTATGTTTGATTGCTATGATTCCGAGCATTTTTGGATTATATTAGACCACTTTGTGCTGCATACCTGAATTGGTTAGACTGTGAGGCCTCTTTGTAAGCCTATTGCATTTATATTATTATCCAGTCTTTTCTTGTGTGTTAGTTCCTCTTTAGTGGATTAATCTTGACTTTGACATCGTACTTGTCTGATATTCGATGACTTGTAGCATCTGCTGTGTTAGAGGCGTTCTTTTGTCTTATTCTTGAGCTTCAGAGTGAATTTTTGATATATTTTTATCCTCCTTAGCCCCGCTGCGTCTAATGACTTGTTTCGTGCTACTTAAACCCCTATTATGAGCCCAAGGCCTTCACTTGATATTATTCCAAGCCTAGCTTGGGGGAGCTTTTATATGGGTTGAGTTTGAGATTGGGTTCTTGGTTTAGTTTGGTTGTTGACGAATTTAAAAGTGTATTTGTTGTGGCTTGAGAGCGAGAAAAAGAAAAAGCAAATTTAGAGTTGCGTGAATGAAGTTCAGAAAAATAAAAGAAAAATGAAATAAAATGAAAAAAGAATTCGAAGTTCTTTCATTCACGTACGTTCTTAAGGAAATTTTTGCTTCATTGCTTGAAAAATGGGTTTGTTATGAGCTTTTCATTTATTTATGAGAGTTGGGTTACTTTGTGTGGTTTTATGGTGTTGTTGGGAGTTGTGTAGGCCATCTGAGGCCTTGTTTGAATGATTCATGCTCCCCCTTTCTCGGTTTTTCCACCACATTACCCAAAAGTATCCCCTACCTCTTACCTAAGCCCCATTACAACCCTATAAAGTCCTCTTGAGCTTGTGTCTGCATTGTTCATTTGATTGATTTCGAGTCAGTTTGTCAAAGTTAAAGAGTATTTCTGCTAATTGAGTCGACTTGACTAGGATGAGCGTCATTGAACCTTCTTAAACACATGAGAGTGTGAGTGGGAAAGGTATTTATGGTCGGGTTGGTGAGTGTTCGGGCATATTCTTTGCCTGCCACAAAATAGAGAGGAGTGACACTCTTGTGAGACCCTTTTCAAGACTTGTATGCCTTGTGGATGCTTGAATTTGATAAATTGTTTGGATGATTGGTGGTTGGATGGATTTGATTAGCCAAATTTGAATTATGCCTGCTTGAACGATTCTTAGTCTTGAAAATGTTTTGAGCTTTGATTTGTTTTTATCTTTGGGGTGAGGCAACCTATTCCATGTTCATGTTCTGTTTGCTTGAGGACAAGCAAAAGTTTAGCTTGGGGGAGTTTGATATCACGTATTTATATAGAGTTTCTCCCTTATTTACAAGCTAATTTATGCGTCATTGGAGCTCTTGGGAGCTATTTTGTGCTAACTATCGTAAATAGTTGTGGTTTCGTGTTTTAGTGTTGAATTGCAGGTTTTAGGGAGTTTTCTCCTTATTCCCGAGCCATTTGGAAGTAACCACGGCTTTACGAGATGTTACGGGGCACGTAGGACGGCTCACGAGCTTTACGGGTAGTTTAGGAGGTCCCAAGACCTCTAAACGTGTAGGATTGAAAGCCAAAGAATCTAAAAGGAGTTTTTCGTGCACCGATCAGGCATAAATGGCCCGATCCGGCGAAGATATATTGACCGGGTATGAAAGTCGCGGACCCGATCGGGCAAGGCGTGCCCGATCAGATCGGGCGAGCATCAATGCACCAGACCCGATCGGGCATAGTGTGCCCGACCCGATCGGGTTGGGTGCTGCTAGGTCTTATTGTGACGCTGCGGACTAGGGGAGCACGCTGGTGGTATTTGTGTGAGGACCCGATCACAGACCCGATCGGGTGCTAGATCGGGTCGGCCTCGTTTATGCTTTAATGCTGCGCTGCTGCTACGAGGGCCCAGGAGCCAAGTGGGTGTTGTTTGTGTCTCGGCCCGATCGGGTGGAGGCCTCGGTCCCGATCGGGTCTGGCACCTTTTCACGCGGATTTCGACTTTTGTTTCCCATTTTAATTAGACTTGAGGAGGTATTATAAATACCTTTTTCCTCATTATTTAGACACATCTTTGATTCATCCTTTTACTGCTTTAGACTCTAGTTTATTCTTCATTGTTCGTTGCTTAGTTTAAACACTTAGATTAGTTTAAAGGTGATTGAACCTGTTCCGATTTCAATAAAAGTTCCTGCTTTCTGTCAATTGGTATTCTTTCTTACCCTAATCTCTATTATTATTATCAATTGCTTAGTTTATTTATTCAATTATTCATGATGCAATTATTAGGGTTTCATATTAGTTTTGTCGTTGTTGATTCAATTATGAGTAAGTAGTTTTCTGTCTAGGGTGTTAGATAGGAAAGCCATGTTTATACCATGATTGTGATTTAGATTTCTATCAATTTCTAGGGCTTGATTAGGGTGATTGTGATGTGGTTTGTTCTTATTGAGTAATTAATGTCAGTGTACATTTTCATTGATTGCTTGTGGTTAATAGTTGTTTGCACAGATCCGTCTTACGACTAGAGGCCTAGGACACATCAGTAGTTCTGATTACGTTCGTGACCATGCGGCGTATGTTGAACTATGAGCGTTGATCTCAACCATAGCTCAACTCGTGCTCTAATCCCCCGACTCTTGACTTAGGTTTTGGTAGTAGTTGACCCTATTTGATTGGTATAAGCATGGTGGACCGACCTAATACCCTAGGTTTTTAGTCCATAGTTAAATCTTCGATTTGATTTGTTTTCTTTAGCTTAATCATTAGTTCAGTTAATTCTTCCCTGATTTCATCTGAAGTAGCTGAATTGGTTGAATATTAATTTAGAAACTCTGTCTCCTTGTGGATTCGACCCTACTTCCATTGACTACCATAGTTAGAGGACTGTAGGTTTATCTTTGATTAGGTGATACGACTAAACACTATCAGTCATTCGTCTTAATACTCCTAACTGTTTCAGCCTCTACCCACTTCGAAAAATAGTCCACAGCCACAATAACAAATTTTTTCTGTCCGACCACCATGGGAAAAGGGCCTAGAATGTCCATTCCCCACTTAGCGAACGACAAAGGAGTCAGGATTGGTGTTAGAAAGTTTGACGGCCTTTTAAAGAGATGGCCATGCTTCTGGCAAATATCACATTTTTTTGCATACTCCACGGCATCAGCATTTAACCTTGGCCAGAAATAGCCAGTTCTGCGTGCCTTTTCAGCCAATGCTTGGCCTCCAATGTGCGAAGCACAAACACCCTCATGCAAATCCTTCAGTACTTCAAGGCCATCTTCCCTAGTAATACATTTCAACAACGGACGATCATACGATTTCTTGTACAATGTCTCGTCCCAAACTTCGAACCATTTATCACGAGCCTTAACATATTTAGCTTCTGCCGAGGCTTCTGGTAATGTGCCGGTTTTTTTGTAGTGAAGAATAGGCTCCATCCAGTTGTTCCCTCGGCTCAAAAACATCACTTCTTCCTGATCAATACTCTTCTTTTCTTGCTCCTCCCAGAAAACAGTTCTTGGGGTGTCACCTAAAGCAGAACTTGCTAGTTTAGACAAAGCATCAGCCTGATGATTCTCAGACCTAGGTACTTGTACCAAGGTGAATCCATCTAATTGCTTGATTTCTTCTTTTACCAGCTGGACATACTTAGCCATGGAGGCCTCTTTGCATTCATACTCCCCATTAACCTGGCTGACTACCAGAAGAGAATCTGACTTTGCCTCCAGCACTCTAGCTCCTGCTGCTCGGCAAACACGGATTCCGGCCAGTAAGGCTTCATATTCAGCTTCGTTATTGGACGCCGGGAACTTAAAACGTACGACATATTCATACTTATCTCCTTCAGGGGACTGACAAACAAGGCCTGCCCCACTTCCCTGAGTAGTAGACGAACCATCTACCATTAGCTTCCAACACTGACTGCCCTCAGAGGGGTCTTTTACCGGATCCAGCACTGGTCGAGTTAGTTCAGCAATGAAGTCTGCCAAGGCTTGTCCCTTAATCTCTTTTCTTGGCTCAAAAGTAATGTCAAACATCTTCAGTTCATTCGCCCATTTGAGCATTCTTCCAGCCGCCTCTAGCTTCTATAAAACTTGCTTTAGCGGCTGATCAGTATAAACAACTATACTATGAGCCAAGAAATAGGGCCTTAGCTTTCGGCTAGCAACTCCTAGGCCAGGCCGAACTTCTCTACGCCAGTGTATCTGCTTTCAGCATCCTTGAGTACTTGACTCACAAAGTAAATAGAGGTTTGTATAACATTTCTCTCAGCTAACAGTACTACACTGACTGCTTCAGGAGAAACAGCCAGGTAAACATACAACTTCTCCCCGACTACCGGACTTATCAGACGAGGGAGCTGCTGTAAATGCTTCTTGATGTCAAGTAAGGCTTCATCTGCTTCAGGAGTCCACTGAAACTTTGCTGTCTTCTTTATCGTCGCAAAAAAGTGGTGGCACTTATCACCTGACTTGGACAAAAATCGTCCTACTGCCGCTAAACAACCAGTCAGCCGCTGTACTTCCTTCACCTTTGTTAGAGGCTTCATGTCGAGTATAGCTTGGATTTTTTCAGGGTTTGCTTCTATCCCCCGCTGATCTACTAGAAACCCAAGGAACTTGCCAGCCGAAACCCCAAAAACGCACTTTTTTGGATTGAGTCTTAATTTATACTTGTGCAATGTTTCAAAAGTTTCGCGCAGGTCTTTGACATGATCTGTTTCTTCTTGGCTTTTGACGATCATGTCGTCAATGTATGCTTCTAAATTTCGTCCCAACTGAGGCGAAAAGATCTCATTGATAAGCCTCTGAAAAGTCGCCGGTGCATTTCTCAAACCAAAAGGCATCATTAGCCATCCATACAACCCTTTTTCTGTTATGAATGAAGTCTTATCCTGGTCCTCCAGCAGCATTGGGATCTGATGGAACCCTGAATAAGCATCCATAAAGCTCAGTAACGCATGTCCAGCCGTCGAATCCACCAGACGGTCCAGCTTGGGCAAAGGAAAACTATCTTTGGGGCAGGCTTGGTTTAGGTCCGTATAGTCGACACACATCCTCCAAGTTCCATTCGGCTTGGGGACCATTACCACATTTGCCACCTAATCAGGATAGTAGGTTTCTTTGATAAAACCGGCCTCCAACAGTTTTTTGACCTCGTCATCTACAGCTTGATTCCTGAGAGGCCCCAAATGTCTTTTCTTCTTCCTAATTGGTTTCCTGGCTGGATCAACATTTAGCCGATGAACGGCCACTTTGGGGTCAATCCCCGGCATCTCTTCTGCCCCATAGGCAAATATATCCTGATATTCCTTCAACAGTGT
Organism: Patellifolia procumbens; assembly: GCA_947645195.1. NCBI lineage: Eukaryota > Viridiplantae > Streptophyta > Magnoliopsida > Caryophyllales > Amaranthaceae > Patellifolia > Patellifolia procumbens. Next base: position 2,469,823 of record CANSGD010001076.1, read on the forward strand.
GACGATAGCTCCTTGTAAATCAGGTTTTAAACCTGCTCCAATCTGCAAAATCCTCTCTTGACGAGCATTGTCTAAACAAATGCTTAAAGGAGCTTCTGCAGGCTTCGGTCGATCAAGAGTCAAGCTTGCTATCGCCATCACCTCGGCCGAAGACCTAGGTTCTTCCTTCACCTGGGTGAACTTCCTCTTCTTACTGGGAAAATCTCTTGCCGTTTTCCTTTCGGGAGTAACATATAGTTCACTTCTTTCCCCAGTCGGCTTCCTTGCGGAAGCAGCGTTTGTTTGAAAGTTTTCCTCCTTCATTCTGGTCGTTCCTACTGTCTCTGCCCCAATATCTTTGGGCTCGTCTATATCCATAGGCTCAACTTCATTCAATTTCAAGGACGAAGGCTTTAAGGTTGTAAGATAACATTCCCTAGCAGCCCGCTGGTCCCCATAGATTGTGCTGACCTGGCCATCGTCACACTTGAACTTCATCAACATGAGATGAGTGACGATGACCGCCTTAATGTTATTAAGGGTAGGACGTCCCAGAATGACATTGTATGCTGTCAAATCCTTGACAACCAAAAACTTTATGAACATAGTTCTACTCTTTTCCTTCTCTCCGATTCGGACGGGCAACGACACCGTCCCGACCGGATGTATGACTCCACCTCCAAATCCTATAATAGGATGATGGACTGGAAGAAGATATTTTTCATCAAACTTCAATCTTGACAAACAATCAGCGTTAATAATGTCAGTTGAGCTGCCAGTGTCGATAAGGATCCTTCGTACTCTTAGATTGGCAATCTTCATTTCTACGACCAGGGGATCATCATGAGGGGTTCTAATCTGACCACGGTCTCCCTCACTCACCGTCACCAAGGGGAACGAGTCCACCTTGGATTTTCCTGTTAGCAACACTTGGCCGAGCTCCTTGACATAATTTTTGTGCCCTCGCAAATTGGTCCTCCAGCTGCAAATCCGCCGGATATCACCAAAACCACATCTTCATCAGTACTAGCACTTTCTTTCTTTTTACTCTGCCGAAAATCCTTCTTCTGAAAACGACTTTCACGAGAGACATACTGATTCATCTTTCCCTGCTTTGCTAGGTTCTCCAAAGCTCTCTTCAAGTGCTTACATTCATTAGTCTCATGCCCACAATCTTTGTGGAAGTGGCAGTACTTACTTCTGTCCCGGTTCTTGTAAGGTGTCTTCATCTCGGCTGGGGCTTTGAGTTCATGCTGATCCTTGATTTCCATAAGGATGGAGTACTGGTCCTTATTAAACTCAACGGGTTCAACTGAGACAGCCCTTTCTATTCTTTTCTCTCTTCTTGACGTGGTGGTGCTTGAAGACACTACCCAGGTCTCAGCCTTCTTAGGATTATTGTTAGGTTTTTGAACAAGTTCCTCGGGCTTCTTAGACTCTGTGTGCTTAGCTTCAGCACACACCTCTGTCGCGTGTATGAAAGCTTCGGCTTCCCTTAAAGCTTCGGCCAAAGTGCTTACTTTCTTCTTGACCAAGTCAAACTTGAAGCTTCCTGGACGCAGTCCACGAATGAATGCATCGAATGCTACACCAGCATTCAAGTCGTGGATCTGTAGGGCTTCGAGATTAAACCTCTTCACAAAACTTCTCAGAGATTCTTTTGGGGCTTGGACGATCTTCCCCAAATGAATACTAGTCTTATGTTCTTGCCTGTTGGCTACAAAGTGACTGGTAAATGAATAACTTAACTCAGTAAAGTTATTGATGGAATTGGCTGGTAAATTGTTGAACCATTTCTGGGCAACCCCTTTAAGGGTAGCCGGGAAGTTCTTACACCATGTAGCATCGTCCACAGCCTGGACATACATTGGGTGTTTGTATGCTGAAAGATAATCGTCTGGATCAGTGGTGCCGTCAAAAGGATCAATGGTTGGTAGCTTAACCTTAGCAGAGGGAGGGGCTTGCATTATTCTGGCTGAGAAAGGCGTCGGCCAATCTATGCCTAGCTCCCTAAAGCGTGCATCAACTGGAACTGTATCTATTCGACATTCCCTGAGGACTGGATTAGACGAACTGACCTTCTGGGACCCTCGCCTATAAACATTCTGCTGAGAAGTCCTCCGGTAAACATTAGGCTGAACAATTGTTCGATCCTGACGAGGTTCATAGATAGACGGAGTCCTTCCTTGCTCTAGAGTGCGACTCCGAATCCTCAGACTGGGGTCCTGCAAGTATGGCGTTGATCCAGTAGTCGACCTCTGTTGAGCCACTACCCTCTTGGCTTGCAAGTATTCCCTAGCGTCAGTCTCCATTCGATGACCATCCACTGGTCGGTTCACCGGATTGGTGACCACCAGATTCCAGTTTAGACGACGTGGTTGCTCACTACGAGCAGGATGCCTTCCCCTGGACGTTCGTCTAGCTTCTTCTGGTCGTCTAGCTCCGCTTGGTCCAGCTACATTTTCTTGGGAGGCTCCTCTCCTAGGTGTAGGCCTTGAATCCGGCTAAGTGCCTATTCTGAAAAACAGCATATTGTTTTTAATCTACTCTTGGACGACTTGGGCCATTTTGGCTTGAAAGTCGTTTAGAGCATTCTCCAAGTGAGCTGTTGTGACCGGAAGAGCAGAATTTGGCTCTAATACTGCCCCAATTGGATCATTCTGACGAGGACCGTCTCGTCCTCGTGGTGGACGTTCATCATCAACAGTGTCATTGACCTGAACATAGGGACTCATCCTTTGTCCTCGGTTGGACGAATTGCAATCTGTCATCTCTGCGGCTCCCCACAGACGGCGCCAAATGTTTTACTTAAACTTTGTTGTGAACGATGTTAGTCCAGATGATGGACTGGTGTAGGGTTAATAATATTGAGAGGCTTGTGCAGAGACGTTGCTTCGTTCCCGAACCTGTAAAAAAGGGGAAAACCAAACCGGAGGTTTGGGTTTGATTCCTCTCCGATGCTTAAGTCAGTATTCAATAGATAAGATCTGAGTATGAATTTTGACAGAGTAAGTTTAAGTGAGTGATTGTGTGTTTTACCTTATTATGAGGAACTATTTATAGTATCTATGTATAGAAAGGAGCACCCTAGAATGGAGAGATGTGATTGGTCGGGCAATGGGAGAGCGACACTTGTCATGGTCTGATTGTCCTGAGCCCTTTATCCAATCACATTCTTCCTCTTTAGGGGATTTGGGCTGATTATTCCTTCCTTTAGGGAATAATTGGGCCTCTTGTTTGCAGTTTTGGTGACATCATTAGCTCCCCTCTAACATGCTGCCAAGTGTCAATGAGGAGGTGAGCCACGTGTCACCAATCCATTGGGCCATGTGGCACTCTTTGACTGGGCCACGTGTCCTCTTCTAATATGTTACAACAAGTAGTATGTATAATATATGGCCCTTAACTACATGTTTTGACAATCAAATTAATTTTAGTAAAGGGAGGAAGGAGAACATAAGTATTTTTGGGTTTTTTGTTTTAGTTAGTAATTATCTCTAATCGTGTGATTAGGATAAAGTTTTACTAATATTTTTTTATCTTCCCTATAACCATTTGATTAGTTTGATTTTTTATATTTTCTTAATTTATTCCCCTCTTAGTATTAGTCTACAAATTCCAAGGAAAAACTGAAATGAAAGAAGGAAAATTAAATTATATAATGGAGGTAACATCCTTATTCCTTTCCACTTTCTTTAGGCCCCATATTCCCCTCCTAAACTCAATATTTTTCTTATAGTAGAATTTTCTTTCTAGAAAATCTAAGAAGTACTCCCTCCGTTCGTTTTTAATTTTTACAGTTTATTTTGGGAGATAACAAGAATATTATGAAATCTATGCAATGATTGTTTGGGGAATAAATAAAGTTGTTTTGGGAATAGATAAAGTATGAGAGATAATGTTGTAAAAGCAAAAAGTGTGGTATAATTAGGTATTTAATGGAAAAAGGGCAAGTGAGTCCCAAAAGTGTGTGAAATTGGAATATAAAGATGTGAAAGTTTACCAAAAATAGTAAAAGTGAAAGTATAACAATTAAAAATAAACGTTCAAAAAAGAAAAGTGTAACAATTAAAAACAAACGGAGGTAGTAGATGTTAAGTGAAAGAATTATTCCACTTTTTTTAAGTTGTAGAATATTGTCAAGTATATAGAAATGGTAGAATGCGCTAAAAATATTTTCTTATACATTCTTATCCATGACATTAAACAATATAATTATCCATTATTTACATGTCTCTTTTATAGTTGTAATATAATATTATTATATGCAGTTTTTCTTTGTTTTCTAATACTATTGAAAATCCATGCATTAGCACGGGCATGGACTAGTTTATCTTATAAATTAGAAAGCATATATATATACTAGATTTCTATGCACGCGATGCGTGCGACAACAATTTTATTATGAAATTTCATAATCTACATTAGATAATTTTATGGATAGTCCCATCTTACCACCTAAACTTTTCATGTTTTTAGAAACTCCCACCTTAATGTTTTTTTTTTTAAATTCCACCTACCATTTACGATTTTATTAAATTCTCCCACCACTTAACGGATTTTGTCAAATTTCATTAACAAAATTATTAAGTGGGTCCCACATATACATTTTGTTAACAAAATGGAACCTGAAATAGTTGCAATTCTTTCCAAATATAGTGATAATTTGTTCCAAATTTGCTCTAAATTTGTTGAGGATTTGCCCTTAAATTGATGAAATTGACTTTAATTTCAGCGTAAACTAATAATAAAATGATATGTGGGGCCCATTTCACGGTTTTGTTAACGAAATTTAAAAAATATCATTAAGTGGTGGGAGTTTCTCATAAAATTGGGAATGATAGGTGAAAGTTTAAAAGAAAAATTCATTAAGGTGAGATTATCTAAAAACATGAAAATTTTAGGTGATTTTGAACAAAAAATCCTAATTTTATTTGCATACGATGTGTGCTTTGCCTATTGTAACATGATAAAACGTGAAGGTACACAACATATTTTGTTTTCAAGCTAAATTCATTTTGGCTCATTTTTCTTTGAAAACCTCCCTTACTCCCCACCATCAACTACAACTTTTGTTATATAGTACCCGGTAAGGTATTTTTTGCTCATTGTCCAAATGAAAAAATTCAAAAGTACTTGAAAATACTTTATCATATTTCTCACTCATGCTAAAATATTTTATCATGATCAATTTAATCAAATGTGCCTTCTCTCATGAACAATCAATTACTCATATATTTCACAATAAAAAATTTCAAAAGTATATAAAAGTATAGCAAAGTGGGTGTCTATTTATAGATCTCAAGAAAATATAATTGTTGATATTTTTTTAATTGTTTTTAATTTGTAGGTTTTTAGATATTTTAGTTAGAAGTTTTGAACATCTTTTATTAAAAATCTGATGGCTAAATTTGGAAATAAAACTTAATTACTTAATAAACTCATTGGTTTATTTTATTTATTATTCTTTTTTTTTGTTTTTGGTGTCCACCCCCACCTCTTCTATTAGGCCCTATTCAGTTCACCTTAAAATAATAATATTTGATAAAAATAAATTCAGTTCAGTAAAAAAAATTCGGTTTGGTAAAAATAAATTCAGTTCAGTAAAAATAAGTTCAATTCAGCAAAAATCAGTAGTGCAAAGAAGAAAAAACAACATGAATCAGTCAAAATAAGTTCAGTTTAGTTTAAATAAGTTCAATTCAGTGAATATAAGTTCAGTTCAGTGAAAATAAGTTCAGTTCAGTGAAAATAAGTTAAGTTCAGTGAAAATAAGTTCAGTTTAGTAGAAATAAGTTCAGTTCAGTAAAAATAAGTTTAGTTCAGTAAAAATAAGTTGAACTGAACGGGGCCTTACTTTGGTTAAGGGTTTGTTTATTTCAACTTATTTTTCAATCCTTATAAGTTCAGATAAGTTAAGGTAAGTTCAAATAAGACCGAATAAGGTCTAATAAGATTTCATCTAATAAAGTTTTATCTAATAAGATCAAACAAGGTCTAATAAGGTAGAATAAGAATTAATAAGGTCTAATAAGGACGAATAACGTCTAATAAGATCTAATAAGTTCAAATACGTTCAAATAAGTTAAGTTAAGTTCTGATAAGTTCATATAAGCAAAAATAAGTTGAAAAGAACAAAGCCTAAATTTTGTTATATTATTGACTATTGAATAGAAGCAAACTGCCTAAGGGCCTATTTTCTTCAGCTTTTTTGCAGCTTAGTCCAGTCCTGTTTAGCTCCAATCAGTTCACTTAAGCTCCAATCACTTCAGTTTAGTTCAGCTAGATTCAGTCGAAGAGAAAAGGCCCATATTATTATGTTAGAAAATAGGTCCCGTTCATTTCACCTTAAAATAATACTGTATTTAGTAAAAGTAAGTTTATTTCAGTACAAATAAGTCTAATTCAATAAAAATAATTTCATATAAATAAGTTCAGTAAACTTAGGCTCTGTTTAATTCACCTTAAAAGAATTATATTCAGTAACAAGTTTAGTTTAATAAAAATAAGTTCAGTTTAGTGAAAATAAGTGCAATTTAGTGAAAATAAGTGCAGTTTAGTGAAAATAAGTTCAGTTTAGTGAAAATAAGTTCAGTTTAGCAAACATAAGTTCAAACTGATAAAAAGCAGTAGTGCGAAGAAGAAAAAGTAATATGAATCATATATATAACATAGTCTTTCCCAAATTTTATTTACAGTTTAATGGGAGTCTGAGATAAGCTTCAAGCATTACAAAGTTTGTTAAAATTAATTCACTTACCAGCATGTTTTTGTTTTAGTTTTAGTTCTAATTTGTATGAATAAGTTATACGAGTAATTCATGATTGTGCAACGCACGGGTTGTAACAGATTTAACTAAGTCTCAATGCAAGAAACTAACATTTCTCATTATTACCTACAATTATTCTCAAGAAATTCTTATAGTTTGAAAATGTGACTGTAGAATTTACAAACAAAAATGAAATAACTAGTTGTCGAAACATAATCATATCATGTACTTATATATAGGATAATATATGTCTTGCCCAAAAAGAGAGTATTAGTATTCATAGTTTTAGGAAAATCAGATTCTTTCTAAACACACTATATTAAATGAAACTCAATAAATGATATAGGATGATACTAATATAATATCATATACGAAAATAAATTTATCAAGAAAATTTTCAATAAGTAGAATATCGTTAAATTTATGTGAAAGGCTAATAATAAACTTATTATTATGTAAATGGTAAAAAATTCTAAGAAAAATTTTGAAAACAAGAATATGGGAAGATAGTATTAGAATATATGATATATATAATTTTTAAGTAAATTTTAGAAAATAATATCTTAAGAAAATATGGGAAAATACTATAATACATATAACATGAAATCCAAAATTTATAGGACCCAGTTTCCCATGCAAGAGATTCGTACAAAATTAATTAGTTACTAAGAGATCTACGGGAAATGGGGTCAGAAGTAAATTAATTAGGGAAATTATCTCACTATATCTTTATATATATTTTGGAAATAAAATATTATATTCTAATATTGAATAAACTTGTTACTACTTAGATAATGTAATATTTTTTTTAAAAAATATCAATTTCTATAGGAAAAGGTCAGGAATTTACCGAAAAAATAATTTCTAAAAAGTATCAGAAATAGAAATATAATATATAAAAATAAGATCTACATAAAAAGCGATAATATAGCATTTTTTTCCCATGCATCATTTGAAATTGGAATAATTTGAATTTCTTTAAAAGTCTGATAGAATGAATCCAACATATTATTCTCTATATTTTTGTATGGTGACATTTGTTTTTTCATCGGGATGAAGGGAAAAGGTAAAAAGGTACAGAGAAAGGTGGATAAAGTAAGGAAAAAATGAAAAGGTCTTATAAGAGACCGCCTAATTTTAATTTAAAATTAGGCAACAACCCAATCTCAATAGAAAGAAGAGAATGAAATTCCTTTTTGAATAAAGTGATGGGATTTTCGAATAAAGGGATAGATGGGACAATTAGTCTAATTTTAATATAAATTTAGACCGCCTCTTTTTAATAACTTTTGCAATAAGAGATGTACAATAGTTTAAGGAAAAATGGAGAAGTGTCCCTATTTATTTTAAAAAAAAACTTAAAATTGACAAATTTCCGAATTAAAAATCATAAATTTAAATTATATAATATTCTATATCGCTGGTAAAAAAATTGATCACCTTATTCATTGTGATCATGAATTATGGAGTTAAATTTACAGATATTGTTAGTGACTTTGTGATAAGTTTGAGCAATAAAAATTACTTAAAGTAAATAAACTTACCGTAAGCAATCTATGTGATTTTATTTGAGTGTGATCTGTATATAAAAAGAAAATCATACAAACTATTATAATAAGGTACAAGTCACCTATACAATGCAAGCCTGCATGGGTCATAAGCATGATTTATTATGATCTTAAATTTCGTTGAATTATAACTCAACCATTAATTCAGTAAGAATATGAATACTAATACTCTAAATTAATAAAAAAAATTCCGTGCAATTTGCACGGGTCTGAAACCTAGTTTAAGTTCTAATTTCAAATTTATAATTTTATATTTAAAGTTAGTTTTGAATATAAAGTAATGGTTTTAAGGTTTTTAAAGCCCCGATTGTTAGTATTATAATTAAGGTTGCTAAAGGTTGAAACTTTAGTGTATTTAAAAGTATTTGAAAACCAGTTTTGAGGTGTTTTAAAATATTTAATATTGTTGTGAAATTCATTAGAGTATTAATTCATTGTTATTTCATTATTTGGTAGGCGGAGAATTTCCCTTAGGTGACTTCTAGTGTTTCTAAAGTGGCCTCTCATTTTGTCTACACAAGGTATGTACATGACCTTATGTGTTAGACTAGTATCATGTCCTAAGGTTAGGATTATGTATAGTATTATGTATAGGGAACCCTTTTTATGGTTCATACATGGCTATTGTTTTTTGGAATTACGTGTTGTTGAGCATGTTAATTTCCTATGATGTTATTACATGATTGAATGGATTTTTGATTCAAGCATATTTGGGAAGGGAAGTTTATTTATTAATTCACATGAGGGATTAATAATATTTGTTATTGGATTATGGATTTTGGTATTGTTTCCCTTGTTATTATGTTATTACTTCTCAAAGGCCGAGGACTTTGTGAGTAAGTTGGATTGATATCAGTATTATTATTTTACTACTTTGCAAAGACCGAGGGCTTTGTAGGATATGTATATCCATTGTCTTTGGACTTTGCGATTGTTGATTTAAGTCAACAAATAAATTGAGGATTAATTTCTTGGTCAATTGAAATTGTTTGATCGCGTTAGATAATCCTAAGATAAAAGTGGAATTTTGTTGTATTCATGTTATGTGTTGGTTGTCTTGTTAGAGTCCAACATTGAATAACATATTAATACTTAAAGTGGAAAGTGAATAACAATAGTTTTAGACTTGTGCACGTCTGAAGTTTTGGACTAGTATGAGTTGGAGTTCATAGTGTTAGCACATCGCTTTTCTTGGGGCCGGATTGATCACCGTGCCCTTTTTTATTTTTAAAAGGTTCCTCGATATCGTTGGTCATTACGGAGTCACACTCGTAATTCGTCTTCTAAATCGAAGGTTTGGTTGGACAACTCGATCTATTGATTATTCAATTTCCTAAATGAATATTATGTTGTATGTTTTGTGAAGTGAGTCTTGTCTTATGAGTTGATGTTTTAGAGTATTACTCCGGATCATGTTTTAGTGCTTAGTAGTTTCATGCTAGGTGTTTGTGTATTGTATTGTATGTATGTACTCACCTTTGTTGATTAAGTGCTTTTCAGTGTATCGATCATGGTTGTGCTTATTGATCATGTTATAACCCTCAATTGGCGAGCAATCCATCAATTGAGTATTTGCCTACAGGTTTGAAGATGATGCATCTATACTCATTTGGGAATTGGGAGATATCGATAAGAGATCGTTTTCTCACTTATGTTGCTTCATTTATTTATGTTTCTTTTATTAAGTTACTTTATGTATTATTTATATTAAGTTGTTTAAGTTGGTTTTAAAGTACGTTTGAAGTTTGGATAGTGTTTTGGCAGTCTTTATGGTTTAAATTATTAATTTAATGTTTTTCGCTGAAAAATTCTGAGTAAGCCGATACATTATCAAACGGAGATAATGCTTTGATAATTCTCTGTTTTAAGTTGGAAATTTGTTTTTTAAAAGAGAATTGTCGGGGTGTTACAAGTAATCTCTTGCGTTCATACTCTTTATAGCTTATTCTCTTTTGTTTATTTAAGATTTTTTGTATTCCGCAAAAATTGCCTAAATTACCCCAATACTACAATTCACCCCCTCTTGTAGTTGATCTAGTGTTCATACTAGACTAACAATTGAAAAATGAATAACGCACAAATTTGCAGTAATGAAGTCACAACACCTAAAACAAAACAAGTACGCAGATTGCAACGAGTTTTTACCAACGTATGAACAAATATTTTTGAAAATTCTATCACTGAAAATAGACATATAGAGGCATAAATTCATGAAAATAAATTCCAAGAAAATTTTGTAAGTTGGAGAACAAGAACAAAACTTTTGAACCAGTTTGCTGCAGTTTTAGACCAGTTTTCTGGATGAATTGTTTACTGCGAAAATCTAATGGTTTGGACGAATCTCCTCCCCCCTTGGAAGCTCACAGACGACGCCAATTTAATGTGAATTTGATGCTATATATGATCAGGGTTCTTGCCTTTGCACGTTAGGATGGCTGAAACTAGGATCATGCAAGTTGGGGTTTAATATTTCCCGTGAAATAGCTTAATGTAAGGCAGGTTCATGAGTGAGGTTGATAAATCAAAAACAAAGGTGAAACCTTTGGATTATGAAAAAGTAATTACCAAGGTGAAACCCAGGGTGGAAGGGTCGAATTCAAGGCGAGACCTTGAGAGGAAACAACAACGCCAAGCAAGCTGAAACCTTGAAGCTACAAAGATAAACACTTTTGCAAAGAAACGTGAATTTTGAAATTTATCAAACTGTAAATCCTGTAATTTTATGAATTTTATAAATGTACTTAAAGTATATTTATAATTATTTTCATATTTATTTCATTTAATTATTTAAGTGTCGACTATTTTGAAAGTCAAACGATTGTTTCAACGTTTGAAATAGTCATTAATATTTATTGGGTTGGATTTAAGTATTGAATATTTTATTTAAGGGTTTAAGGTCTTGTTTAAAATAATTTTTAATGTTGGGTTGAGGAGCCCAAAGCATTTGTTTAAGTTCGATGATCAACTTGAGCCCAAACCTAAGTCTAACCTAATTGTCATGGGTTTTAGGCAAAACCTATAAATACCACCAAATCCCATAGTTGTACATTTTTTATTTTTCCCCTTTTTCTCTCCCCAAACCGGCGCCCCACTTACTCCCTCTCCTCTCCTTTTTTTTGCGTGCCACCTTCCGGCCACCACTCTCACTCCCCTTCGTTGTTCTCCGGCAACCCACGCCACCACTTGGCCTTCTTCCCTTCGTGTGCGCTATAGCACCAGCACGCACCACCCTCTCCCTCTCTTCGTCCTGCAGCAGCTGCGCGTGGCCTACACGCGCCGCCAGCCAACACACGTGCATCCGTGTGTTTTTCTTCCTTCGTTCTTCCGGTTTTTGTGTTTTCTTTGGTTATTTCTTAACTCTTATCCTCTATTTAATGTTTAATTATGGTTTTAATGTTAAAGTTATAGTTTTTATGAGTTTTTATATGTTTTATAGATAAAGTTGAAAACCTTATTGTTTGAATTATTAAAAATCTGATTTTTATTTATTGTGAATATAAATTATAAATTAAGATTTATTAATTATTAATTAAAGTGAGGTTTAAGTATGAAAGTAATGATTTTTGAGGTTTTAAAACCTAGATTTATAAGTATTGTATTTAAGGTTGTGAAAGGTTGGAACTTTGATGTTTTTAAAGTATGTTAAAACGAGTTTTAGAGTGTTTTAAAATAAATTATATTGCTGTGAATTAATTTGTATATTAATTCATTGTTGTATTATTATTTTGGTAGGCGGAGAATTTACTTTAGGCGATTTCTAGAGCTTAAATTGGCCTCTCACTTTGTCTACACGAGGTACGTACATGTCCTTATGTGTTAGAATAGTATCATGTCTTAAGGATTAGGATTATTCATAGTATCATGTATAGGGAACCCTTTTAAGGTTCATACGTGGCTATTAAATTGAAATTACGTTTTGTTAAGCATGTTAATTGTCTTTATGATTTATTACATGATTAAATGGATGTTTGATTCAAGCATGTTGTTTGGAAGTATTTATATTTTAATCCATCGTGTGATGTGGGTTAATAATATTTTATTATTGGATTATGAATTTTAGTATTGTTTCCCTTAGTGGATATTTTATTACTTTTCAAAGGCCGAGGACTTTGTGAGTAAGTTGGATTAATATTGGTTATGGTTATTTTACTACTTTGCAAAGACCGAGGGTTTTGTAGGGTATGTACATCTATTGTCATTGGACATCCGATTGTTGAGGTAAGTCAACAAATAAATTTGGAGGATTAATTCTTGGTCAATTCGAATTGTTTGATCACTTATTTAATCCTAAGATAAAAGAGGAATATTTTTTGTTGTATCCATGTTATGTGTTGGTTGCTTTGTTTAGAGTCCAACATCGAATAACTTATTAATACTTAAAGTGGAAGTGAATAGCAATAGCTTTAGACTTGTGCACGTCTAAAGTTCTAGACTAGTATGAGTTGGAGTACATGGTGGTAGCCCATGGCTTTTCTTGGGGTCGGAGACCGTACCCTATTTTTATTTCTAAAGATTCCTCGATATCGTTGGTCAAGGGGTTACAGAGTCGCGCTCGTAACTCAGTCTTTTATTTTGAAGACTGGTTTTTGGTTGGACAACTCGATCCATTGTCTATTCAGTTTACTAATATTTATCATGTTGTATGTCTTGCATAGTCAAGTCATATTTTACGAGTTGAAGTCTTGAAGTACATTTATTGATCATGTTCTATTGGTTAGTAGTATCATGATTAGGTTTCGTGTTTTATTTTATTTATGTATGTACTCAGCTTTGCTGATTACGTGCTTTTCTGTGTGTCGATCATGGTTGTGCCTATTGGTCCTGTGATGACCCTTTATTGATGAGCAGTTTTCAATTGAGTATTCGCCTACAGGTTTGGAAGGCATGATGCATCGTCTCAATTACTCATTTGGGACTTGGGAAGCGTTGTTGAGAGATCATTTTATTACTTATATTGCTTTCTACCTTTACGTTACTTTAATTAAGTTTTTTATGGTTTATTTAGTTTAGATGCTTTAAATTGATTTTGAATTGCTTTCGAGGTTTGGTTAATGGTTTGACAATTATTTATGTCTTAAGTATTTAATAAAGTTTTATTTAATATTTTTCCGCTGCAATACTCTGAGTAAGCCGATATGTTTTCACACGGGCGATAATGCCTTGATGATTCTCTGTTTTAGTTGGGAAAAATATATGTTTTATAAAGAGAGAATTGGCGGGGTGTTACACAAAACAATCTGATTTTAATAAGTGATATTAAGCCTATTTATAGGGTGTACTCCTAAACTGCATTTATGTTACTTTTTTTCTTCTATTTTACTTTATAGGATCAAATTTAATAAAATAAAAATGTGTCTTAGATCTACACATTTCTATCTCAGGTAAGAGAGAGTGAACACAAAGAATAAAATAATAAAATAAAATTCTGAATAATTTACTAATTCGACATTAAGTATTTTGTGAATTAAATTTTAAACCACTTTCGGATGTATCGCGGACATTTAGGGTCCGTTTTTTTCAACTTATGAATAACGTAGAATAAGGTCTAATAAAGTCGAAAAAGGTCTAATAAGTTCAGATAAGTAAAAACAAGCTGAAAAGAAAGGACCCTTAATACTCATATACTCTTATGTAATAAATCGCGTCAAAACTTATTACAGTTCCCGGATTTGGAGGGAGGATTTCAGTTTTATTACCGGTTTGAGACTTGAGTCAAATGAGAAATAAATCCAAAATCAAAATCATTTGACACAAATCATAATCAACCCCATAAATTTATAAATATATTTGTTATTTCTTTAGGAACACTACAAGAGGGGGGTGAATTGTATGTGTAGAAATGAACGTACTTTTTGCGGAATTAAAACTTTAAATAGAAAAGCAAGCTAAAGGAACAGAGAGATTTTTACGAGGAAAAACTTTCTGGGCCCAACAGGAAGAAACGACCTTGACCACTAGGGATTTTAAACTCAACTCTTTCACTAATTAGGCCAAAACACCTTGTTACAACCTAACTATACTCAGGGCCACAACTTGAGTTCCTAACCTCAAGTTCCTGAACAGTCGTTCTCTTAACAGCTGTTCCTCTCAACTTCACTCGAAGTTCTCTCTTTTTACTTGCTTCACTCAAAGCTTCTCTTGTACAGGATTTCACTCAAAATCCCTACCCAAAACCAAGATTACAATGATACTTTAAACTTAATGGAAATAGAGTAAGTAGGTAATAGGAACTTTGTTGGCTTAATAAGAGAATGAAGGCACTGACACTTTAAAACTCAATATTCACTTAATTGCTTAGTCAGTAACAAAAGGAACGTAGTTAAGTCCTTGTCTTAAATAGCTTTTAGTTAATTAAACGTGGTTTAGATCATGGGATAATGAAGTAGTGGAGTTAACCCATCTTCGTTCCTATGCTTAAGGAACAAGGAACCACTAACTCACTAATTCCACTAATCCCACGTTCAGTTGAACGTTTAATTTCATTTTTCACAAATCAAGCAATTAATCAGGCTAAGTTGTTTGACAAACGGTTGTTATTATTCTCCATTTCTAATAAAATATCTTTAAAAATATTTTGTTAATTGAAAGATTTTATTTTATATCTATCAAATAAATCAAAAAATATTTTCTTTCAAATCTTAAATATTTCAAAAATCTTTTTAAAATCCTTTAATAATCGTTTAAATAACTTAGTCATATATTCAAAAGATATTTCCTAATTTTATTCCAAGAATATCTATCTTAAGTAGTCAGGCGTGTGAAAAGAATTTTTCACAAAAACATTGCTTTTATTTTAGATGTTACTTGTTCCTTTAATGAAGTCAGTTTAACTGTTTCTTTTACGTTCTGCCAACAAGTCTGTTTCTTTGACAGGAACAGACAAACATTCTCTTATTAAATACTTCGTAGTTCCTTACCACTGTTACTCGTTCCTAACATAGAAACTAAAGATACGAGCTGTGCTTGTTCCTTTGCTTCCATGTAACTCCAGTATCCGTTTCTTTAGCATATTCACTTAGTCGTTATAATCCCGCTTCTTTGCTTGATTTATTCTCTTTGACTTAGTATTCTCTGTGCTCAAAATAAGATACCTTACAAGATCCAAGCATTCACTAATCTGTTAGTTCATACTACTTAGTTTGTTTCTTTGTTCCTTTGTCATTTTCAAAACTAGGGATCAACAATTTCCCCCTTTTTGATGATGACAACAAAGATACAAACTAAGAACATTAATTATAACAAATCATAAGAATGAATGAAAGGAATACATACATATATATATATATATATATATATATATATATATATATATATATATATATATATATATATATATATATAATTTTTTTTGTTATTATTATTTATTAAAGTATTAAGGTTAGATTTAGGATTTTCTTTTGTATGTTCCTTTCACCTTTCCCCCTTTGTCATCCTCAAAAAAGATCAAACCATTTCGTGATAGTTGGAAGACCATGTGTTTCACACCTTAAGACCAAAAGCAAGCACCAAAAAAAATGGTTAGGTTAGTAGTGCTCAGGTTAGGCTTGCTCAAACGGCAATCACATAATACTAGCCATTCCAAGTAAAAAATCATGCAATCATATTAAACTGGAAGGTATTTAGCAAAAGATGTGTTCCCATAGCTTGTTCAATGCAGTACAGAAGAGGATAAAAGGAAAAAGTAGCAACAAAAGGAAAACGAGAAAAAGAAAAAAGATGTTCCTGTCATAAGGAGAGAACAGGAACAAAGAACTAAGGAGGAGGAGGGGAAGGGCGTTCCTGTTCCTTGACTACAACCACTTTTGCTTCAACCATAGCTTCAAGCTGTTTCTTATTGTCCGCATGGTGAGCGGCTAACTGCTATTGGAGTGAGTTCATCCCTTGAACGATGCGTTCCAAATTTTGTTGTTGTTCAATAACAGTATCACAAAGTAGCTTAAGAAGCCCAAAGAAATTATCAGCCTTGCAATCCAAAGACCAATGGAGATGATTATAGAACTTGATCATGAGTTGGGCAGGAACACATACATCGCTTAACCATGGATGTTCAGTAGAAGAAGGCACTTTCTCTTTCCCCTTTGAACAAGGAGCAGATGAACCAGACACGGGTGGAGTAGGATAAGACGGGGTGCCTGTTCCTGTGGGAGGAATAGGAGGAGAAGGGCCATCTGATTCTGTGATAGGAACACTGGGTGAAGGATGGAGGTAATCAGCAGAAAGAAAGGGAGGGGTTGGAGGAATTGTATCAGTGGTGGTAGAAAAGAGGTTAAGGCCACTTTCTGCCAACTTGATTTTTTCATAGCAAGAAGGAACAGAGAAGGTAGAAGGTGATAACCTAGGAACATCAGTGAGTGTGAATGGGAGAGGAACATGTGGATTGGACAGAGATGGAGAAGGAGGTTTGTCAGGGAAATTGGATGGAGAATGTAGTTGAACCTCAGGAGAAAGGGGACATTGTGTGTCCTCGTCAGAATCAATAATAAGAGGATCATCAGTATTGGCAGGAAGAACATTAAAATATTTTGTAGCAGCAGCCAACCTGGAACTTTTTCGTGTAGAAGCAGAAAGTGGAGCCTTCTTAGGAACAGGTTGCTTGGCCTTTTTAGGACCTTTTTTAACTTTCTTTTTCTCCTGTTCCTCGGGCTTGAATGCTTCCACAGGAACAAGTTCCTTTGGTGAAGAGGATGGATGAGCCTCTAAGGTGGACATAGGTAGTTTACGCTTTTTCTGAGAGGAATTGAGAGGATGTTTGCCATGTGAAAGAATACCATCAGAAATAGACATATCAAGGCTAGAAAGAGTTTTAGCATTAAGAATATTTCGTTGAGAAACACCTAAAGTAGGCCAACCAACTGTGTTAATGTGAAAGTGAGCTAGAAGGGATGTAATCAATGCACCATAGCCTACTACACATTTATTTTTAATGCAGTGAGTGATGTGTTGAATAAACAGAGAAGGAAAATTGATCTGAATATGTTTATCAAGACAGAAAATATAGCAGATATCAAGAAGGCCTACTTCATTTCGTTTTTCAGTTCTAGGAATAAGGGCTTTCCAAACGAGATTAAACAACAGTTTATGAAACGGGGAAAGATCACTAAGAGACAACCTAGTTTGTCCATCTACCCCACCCAAAGAATGGACAACAGCATCTTGAGTATAGTCGGGAAAAGATAGTGTGCCTTTCCTTTTGAAGTACATGTTTGTTCCTGTGTTAGGAACGTGCCATATCTGACTTAAGAGCTCCTGATCAAATTCAATTTTCTTTCCTTTCACAGTAGTAATACACACACCATCCTTGTTCACAAAATTGTCACAGAATTCAGTCATAGCCATAGGAACGAGGGAGTTGTTGTAGGCAAATTCAAATAAATATGTCATTCCTTGTTCCTTTAAGACATTGAGCAATTGATGAAAATTTATTGATTGTGCCTAATCTATATCAATACAAAAACCTAAGACAAACCGAAAATCGTGTGATTTTACCTTTTGTTTCTGTAAAGAGCGTGTTCCTTTGATAGGAACAGACGGAGCACTCGATTCCCCCTCAACCAATGCAGGAGATTCTTCCTCCTCATCGTCTTCTCCAATAAGTCTACGTCGTCTGGTCCTCTTGGTAGGGTCAACCGAAATTTTGCAACTTTCCCCAATTTTATTCATTTTTTCGAAAGTTAGGGTTTTGAATTGGGGCTTTTGGATTTCGGAATTTTGTGTTGATTTTGAAGATGGAACTGTGGAATTGATGGAGGTTCTAACCATTTTGAGATGATTTTGAAGGTTTAATGGTGAAGAATAAGTGAGGGAAGGAGGTTGAAGATGAAGGGTTGCAGAGGAACAATGGAGAGAAGAGGAGAGAGTATGCGTGCAAAAAGAAAAATGAAGAGGCGTGTGAGAATAGGAACAAAAGGAAAAAAAATGATAAAAGAAGGAAAAATAAAGATAGGAATTGATATATATCAAAAAAATGATAAAAGAAGGAAAAAAAGATAGGAAGGGAATGATGATATATTTTCGGAATTGAATTGCTGGAATTTTTTTTTTTGTTTTGTACAATGGAACATGCTATAGGAACAACCTTTACTTTTATCAACCAATCATCAATTTTTGCAATTTTCAATCACTAAGGAACACTAAGGGGAGTATTATACGACATTAGTGAGTGACTTTGTTCCTTTGCCTACAAGTTTGTGTTATACACACTCACAGTTTGCAATGGTCTTTAGATATTCACAAATAGTTATAACACACTCACAATTTGCAATGGTCTTTAGATATTCACAAATAGTCACTTAATATCACATAGGAACAATCAATTTGATTTATACATGGAGTACAGGAACAGGAATAATCACTTAAGTTTAATTAAACCTAACTCAAGCCTTAATTTCTCAAATCTATCTCTTTGAAGAGGCTTGGTTAATATATCAGCAATTTGATTATCAGTTTGACAGAATTCAAGTTTAATTAAACCTTTTTCCACATTATCTTTCAGAAAATGATGCCTAATATGTATGTGTTTGACTCTTGAATGATGCACGGGATCTTTTGAAATACTAATGGCACTAGTATTATCACAGTATATAGGAACACAATTGAATTTGATTCCATAGTCACGGAGTTGTTGTTTTGTCCAAAGAATTTGCGAGCAACATGCAGCGGCTGCTACATATTCTGCTTCAGCGGTGGATAAAGCAACTGAGTTTTGTTTCTTGGTACTCCAAGAAACTAAACTGTGACTAAGAAATTGAACCATACCTGAGGTGCTTTTCCTATTCACGAGATCACCAGCATAATCAGCATCAGCATATCCTTTTAACTCAAATGTATCACTTCTTGGATAGAAGAGTCCAAGATCATCTGTTCCTTTGAGATTTCGAAGAATTCTCTTTACTGCAGTCAAGTGTGACTCCTTGGGATTTGCTTGAAATCTAGCACACAAACCAACACAAAAAGCTATGTCTGGACGACTAGCAGTTAGATACAAAAGGGAACCAATCATGCCTCTATACTTTGTTTGGTCAACACTTGTTCCTGTGGAATCTTCATCTAGTCTAGTAGATGTTCCCATAGGAGTGTGATCAATTGAATTTTCGAGACCATATTTCTTAAGAAATTCCTTTATGTATTTTTGTTGGTGAATGATGATACCCTTTTCAGTCTGTTTGATTTGTAAACCAAGAAAGAAATTTAATTCACCCATCAAACTCATCTCAAATTCATTGCTCATAAGTTTAGAGAATTCTTCACATAAAGACTCATGAGTTGCACCAAAAATAATGTCATCGACATATATTTGAACAAGAAGCATGTATGTTCCTTTAGATTTCAAAAATAATGTTTTGTCAACTTTTCCTCTTATGAAATTATTTTATAAAAGGAACTTAGACAATCTCTCATACCATGACCTAGGTGCTTGTTTCAACCCATAAAGAGCCTTATCAAGCTTGTAGACATGGTTTGGGAGATCATGATTTTCAAATCCAGGAGGTCGTTCAACATATACATCTTCATTTAAATAGCCATTTAAAAATGCACATTTAACATCCATTTAGTACAACTTAAAACCCATGTATGCAGCAAATGCAATAAGTATTCTAATAGCCTCAAGTCTAGCTACAGGGGCAAAAGTTTCCTCATAGTCGATTCCTTCTTGTTGGTTATAGCCTTTGACCACAAGTCTAGCCTTGTTCCTAACAATTGTTCCATGTTCATCTAGTTTGTTTCTAAACACCCATTTTAAACTAATTACTTTTTGTTGTTTAGAGGTGGGGACTAGATGCCATACCTTGTTCCTTTCGAACTCATTTAACTCATCTTGCATAGAAGTGATCCAGTCAGAGTCAGTTAAGGCTTCTTCATGATTTCTTGGTTCTATCATTGATAGGAACACATGAAATGCACAAAAATTCCTTAACTGAGATCTTGTTTGCGTACCTTTGGATATGTCACTTATTATGAGTTCCATTGGATGTGAATTTTGATGTTTCCATGGCTTTGGTTGAAATTCTCTGATAGGAACAGGTTGTTCTTCATGAGTTCCTTGTGAGGAGGAAGAGCCTTGTTCCAATGTTCCTCTTTCTACTATAGTTGAATCAGTTCTTTCAACGTTTTCATTTATTTCATTTTCATAAGGAACAGAAACTTCCACATTTTCTTGAGGAACATGGTTCGTTCGATGAGGAACTTCATCTTCTGTGTTCCTTTGCTCTTTATCTTCTTCTTCCTCCTCTAATGAATTTGCTTCTTTTCGGATCAAGCCTATTTCAAAGTCCTCGACCTGTTTGCTTGGATCAAAGTTGTCAGATTCATCAAATATTATATGTATACTTTCTTCAACACACATAGTCCTTTTATTATAGACTCTATAAGCTTTACTATGTGAGGAGTATCCTAGAAATACAGCTTCATCACTCCTAGCATCAAATTTTCCAAGATTATCTTTCCCATTATTATGGACAAAACATTTGCAACCAAATGTTCTGAAATATGTAATATTGGGTTTTTTACCAAAGTATAGTTCATAAGGAGTTTTGTTGATTAAAGGTCTCATCATAGCACGATTTATAATATAGCAAGCAGTATTTACAGCTTCAGCCCAAAAGTTCCTTGGAAGATCACTAGCTATCAACATGGTTCTAGCCATTTCTTCCAAACTCCTATTTTTCCTTTGCACGACACCATTTTGTTGTGGTGTTCGAGGAGCAGAAAAATTATGGTCCAAGCCATGTTTCCTACTAAAATTATCATACTTTGAATTTTCAAATTCCCTGCCATGATCTGATCTAAGATGCATCAACTTATGACCACTCAAATTTTGTACTCTCTTTGCAAAGACAAGGAACTCGACATAAGTGTCATCTTTGCTTGAGAGGAATATAACCCAAGTAAACCTTGAGTAGTCATCAACAATAACTAGCACATACCTCTTACCACTTCTACTTTGAATTCTCATGGGGCCACACAAATCCATATGAATCAATTCTAATGGTTTTGTGGTGCTTACAATATTGTTAGATTTGAAAGAGGACCTAACATGCTTTCCTTTTGCACATGCCTCACAAACTTGATCAATATGAAATTTTATAGATGGTAATCCCAAAATTAGCTCTTTTGATCGAAGTTTGTCAAGCAATGAGAAGCTAGCATGACCAAGACGCTTATGCCATAAAAGATGGTCATCTTCAATAACACTAAGGCATGTCAAATTGTTTTTAGGAACAAAGTCAAGATCCACAACATATGTGTTCCCTTTCCTTGTTCCTTCCAAAATAACACTCTTAGAGTTAATGTTAATGATCAGACATTTTTCACTGTTAAATTCAACAAAATTTCCCTTATCACAGAAATGGGAAATACTCAGAAGATTGTGTTTTAAACCTTAAAATAAAAAGACATTATCAATGGAGTGTGAAGGTTACTTACCAACTTTGCCCATGGCAATAATATTACCTTTCATGTTGTCACCAAAGGTCACACTTCCACCTTCATAGGTTGAGAGTGAGAGAAATCTAGATTTGTCTCCTGTCATGTGTTTGGAACAACCACTATCAAGATACCATGTGTTGTTCCCCCTCACTCTAACCTGCGTAAACAATTATTGATTAGTTGTAGGAACCCCTTTTTGTGTGGGTTCCTATTCTTGAATAGCATTAGATTTAGCTACCCATTTCATATTGCTAGTCTCCACATTCTTGTTTATTATACCTATTCTTTGTTGACATTGCATCATAAAAGGACCAGTCATGCCACAGTACATGCATATTCTATCACTAGGTAGATCAACATACTTCTTAGGCTTGTTCCTTTTCTTGTGATTTTCGAATCCCAAGCCTTCTTTTCTTTTTGTCTGTGGTTGTTCAATCCACTTAGGAACAACCAAGACTTTGCCTCTGTTCCTTGCTACATCAAGTTCCTTTTACAGATCTGTTCCTTTAAAACAACTTTTTCTTTATTCAAATTTTCAATTTCAGATCTGTAACCTTTAATGGGAGTAGATCTAATATCAAAGGAACTTAGAACAGGGACAAATTCTTTTAGATGAGATATTTCTAAATTAATCAAATAGTTTTCATTTTTAACAATCTCATATTGTTCCTTAATTTTCAAATTTTGATCAAAGAGATCAAAGAACCTACTTTCTACATCAGTTCTCATACTTTTTAGCCAATCAATGTGTTCCTTGTAAACTTTAACAGCTTTTTCAGTTTGCTCACGTTTTCACGTTCATCCTTACATTCAATAATAGCATCATAGAGAAGATTATAAATGTCAGGCCTTGTTCTTTTATCAAGGTCACTTTCAATTAAACGTTGTTGTACCTCATTTTCTTCTTCATCTTCTTCTTCTATGTCTGTGTTTGCCATAAGACAAAGATTTGCAGTTTCTTCATTTTGTTGTTCCTCATCTTCTTCGGTCTCTGAATCTCCCCACGCCGCTATCATAGCCTTCCGGACGTTTGTCTTTGAAAAAGGAGATCTTGCTTCCTTGTTCCTTTCAGCAAAACGCTCCTTGTTCCTTTCAGCAAAACGCTCCTTGTTCCTTTCCTTGTTTTTGTCGGTTTCCCACAGAGGGCATTCCTTGATGAAGTGATCTGTACTACCACATTTGTGACAAGCAGCTTTGTTAGTTAACTTTTTGTTCTTACCTTTAAAGTTTCCATTCTTCATGTTCCTGTAGAATTTTTGAAACTTTCGGACCATGAGAGCTGCTTCCTCTTCTTCTTTTTCTGAATCGTCTTCATCGTCAGCTCTCAGGGCTATGGATCTCGACTTAGAGCTTTCACCATACTCAGTGTCGAGGTGTAGCTCATGAGTCATTAATGAACCAGCTAGCTGTTCCAAGTTGAACTTGGTGAAGTCTTTTGTTTCTTGTAAAGCAGTAACCTTAGCCATCCATCTATCCTTAGGAAGACTCCTAAGAACCTTTCAAACCTGTTCCTCAGAAGAAATAAACTTTCCGAGAGAAGATAACTCATTAATAATGTTAGTGAAACGTGTAAACATCTCTTGTATGCTTTCCTTAGTCTTCATTGAGAATAGTTCATATTGATTCATCAGTAAATCAATTTTAGATCGTTTTACTTCACTCGTTCCTTCATGGGTTACTTCTAGTAAATCCCATATTTGCTTTGCAGATTTGCATCCCATGATTCTATTGTGTTCATGGGGTCCAAGTCCACAATGCAAAAGTTTAACAGCCATAGCATTAACTTCCATTTTTTCAAAATCAGTTTTATCAAATTCAGAGAGTGGTTTAGGAACAACCTCATTTCGGTCATTTGTAGTTGTGACTTCGAAATCACCAACTTCAATAACTCTCCACACCTGGTAATTTTCAGCCTTGATAAATATCTCCATTCGGTTCTTCCAATAGGTGTAGAATTTCCCATTGAACATAGGAGGCCTTTGAGTGCAATAACCTTCTTCGAGTTTCTCAGCAGTGTTCATGATTTCAGGATCTTTTTCTCAATAGGGTTTCCTACTTTTTGTGAGTTCCTGCTCTGATACCAATTGTTATTTCTTTAGGAACACTACAAGAGGGGGGGTGAATTGTATGTGTAGAAATGAACGTACTTTTTGCGGAATTAAAACTTTAAATAGAAAAGCAAGCTAAAGGAACAGAGAGATTTTTACGAGGAAAAATTTTTCGGGCCCAACAGGAAGAAACGACCTTGACCACTAGGGATTTTAAACTCAACTCTTTCACTAATTAGGCCAAAACACCTTGTTACAACCTAACTATACTCAGGGCCACAACTCAAGTTCCTGAACAGTCGTTCCCTTAACAGCTGTTCCTCTCAACTTCACTCGAAGTTCTCTCTTTTTACTTGCTTCACTCAAAGCTTCTCTTGTACAGAATTTCACTCAAAATCCCCTTACCCAAAACCAAGATTACAATGATACTTTAAACTTAATGGAAATAGAGTAAGTAGGTAATAGGAACTTTGTTGGCTTAATAAGAGAATGAAGGCACTGACACTTTAAAACTCAATATTCACTTAATTGCTTAGTCAGTCACAAAAGGAACGTAGTTAAGTCCTTGTCTTAAATAGCTTTTAGTTAATTAAACGTGGTTTAGATCATGGGATAATGAAGTAGTGGAGTTAACCCATGTTCGTTCCTATGCTTAAGGAACAAGGAACCACTAACCGACTAATTCCACTAATCCCACGTTCAGTTGAACGTTTAATTTCATTTTCCACAAATCAAGCAATTAATCAGGCTAAGTTGTTTGACAAACAGTTATTATTATTCTCCATTTCTAATAAAATATCTTTAAAAAGATTTTGTTAATTGAAAGATTTTATTTTATATCTATCAAATAAATCAAAAAATCTTTTCTTTCAAATCTTAAATATTTCAAAAATCTTTTTAAAATCCTTTAATAATCGTTTAAATAACTTACTCATATATTCAAAAGATATTTCCTAATTTTACTCCAAGAATATCTATCTTAAGTAGTCAGGCGTGTGAAAAGAATTTTTCACAAAAACATTGCTTTTATTTCAGATATTATGTGTTCCTTTAATGAAGTCAGTTTAACTGTTTCTTTGACGTTCTGCCAACAAGTCTGTTCCTTTCACAGGAACAGACAAACATTCTCTTATTAAACACTTCGTAGTTCCTTACCACTGTTACTCGTTCCTAACATAGAAACTAAAGATACGAGCTGTGCTTGTTCCTTTGCTTCCATGTAACTCCAGTATCCGTTTCTTTAGCATATTCACTTAGTCGTTATAATCCCGCTTCTTTGCTTGATTTCTTCTCTTTGACTTAGT
Organism: Patellifolia procumbens; assembly: GCA_947645195.1. Lineage (NCBI taxonomy): Eukaryota > Viridiplantae > Streptophyta > Magnoliopsida > Caryophyllales > Amaranthaceae > Patellifolia > Patellifolia procumbens. The sequence goes on from CANSGD010001076.1 coordinate 2,494,916, forward strand.
ATTCTCTGTGCTCAAAATAAGATACCTTACAAGATCCAAGCATTCACTAATCTGTTAGTTCATACTACTTAGTTTGTTTCTTTGTTCCTTTGTCATTTTCAAAACTAGGGATCAACAATATTTAAAAGAGTAGGCAAGAGTTGCGATCCGTCATGTATCACTATGACATAATCCCTCCGTTAATAGCTTTCTATGAACGTTATTCTCATATACTTAAAAAATTGTCAATGTGAAGATTTCAACCCGCGATCTCAAATATAAAATTTAAAGTTTTAACCATCCTTCCATCATACTATTATTGCTTTCTTTCATCAAGAATAATGGTCATATATGAATGGAATTTAAGAGTTAAGTTGAAACTTTGAAATCCATATGATGAAATATTTTTCAAACTACATTTTATACCCCTAAATGATATTAGTTCTGCTTAACTAATACTAGCTCCATTTTTTTTAATATGCACATTTTACTATTTTGGGATATTTTTATTAATATGTATCTTTCTACCTTTTTGACCTACCTAATTATGACACTTCTCTCCTACTTTTTCTTTTCTTCTCTCTATCTTTTTTCACTTTTTCCTTACTTTTACTAACCTTCTCTCTTACTTTTGCACTTTTTTCTTGGTCTGCGAGCAAAAATTAAACAAACATACATATTAAAAAAACGGAGGTATTAGTAGATTGTAGCTTATAAAAATCTGGGCATTGCGCGGATCTAATACTAGTTATCATCTAAAAACTAGTAGTGTAGGAAGTACTTATTGGCATAGTTGTTAAAATTACGATTCAAATCGTAGAATCTCACGATTTTACGATTCAAATTTAGTCATACGATTGGGTTCACGATTCTATGCATTTTTGTGTACAAGCAAAAACCACATACATGTAAACCAAGTTTATTCAAACTACCAAAGCTACTAATAGGTGATTATGGTCAATATCACCTAGTTTATAGCTAAACAAATATTTTTATTAATTATTAGTCATTCTAAACTTAAAAATGAGCAATATCTAGATCATACATTATCGTAGAATCTTAAGATTCTACGTTTCGATTTTTCAATCCGATTCAAACATCGCCTTACAATTCAAAGTATAATCCCGATTATAATCACCTTGCTTATTGGTGAAACATTATTCCGTATAAAAATTTCAAAAAATGAGAAGGACTTATAAAAGGAGGGAGTATTTTTCCCTGTCCAAATTAATGCTCTGTTTGGTAGGCTGAAAACGTTTTTCATGGAAAACTTTTTACATTGGAAAATTCATTTTTATGAAGGTTTTCCGTTGTTTGGTTGCATGTAAAATGATTTTTCGTTTTAACCATTTTTCACTGTTTGGTTGAACGGAAAATCAATTACTTCAATTGTGAGAAAATTGTTTTATTTCCACTTGTGATGAAAAATGTTTTCCTCCCAATTTTGGGGGAAAATATTTTCAATAAGGTGGAAAATGATTTTCTACCACAAGTTTTACACTTTAATGTTTTATTACAAATCAAACAATGTAAAATAGGAAACAATTTTCAAGTAAAATGTTTTACACCCTACTAAATGGATCTTAAAAGTAATTGAGAAAGAGTACTAAGTAGAGGTGAGCAGAAAAGTTGGGTACCCGGTTCCAGACCCAGAACCGGTTGGAATCGACGGTTCCGCAACTAGAACTGGAACTGTCGAGACTGGGTCTGGGTCTCAAATTTTAGGAACCGGTTCAAAGTGGGTCCAATTTTCGATAGTGAAATTATAGACCCGGTACCCACTGGGTACCCGGTTCAACCATTTCCAACACCGATTTCTTTTTGAGATGAATGCATATGTAATATATGCTTAAGACTTGAAGGTTTTTAAGACAAACTTGTCAATTGAAGTATCAAATTATGTTATGTATGATGCTTATATTTAGCTAAACAAGAAAAATAGAGCTTCTGAATGCAACTGGGTAGCGGGTACCCGGTACTGAAACCGGCCAAATACATCAAATAACAATCACTTTTGCGGGACTGGGTACCCGGTCAAGGAACCGGTCCTGATTAGTTCCGGTTCCAATTCTAAAAATTAAGGAACCGATCCAACCGGTTCCGGTTCCAATTCTAAAAATTAAGGAACCGATCCAACCGGTTTCAGTTTCTGGGTACCCGGTCCAATCGGTTGTGGTACCGGTTCCAAGCAATATGACCGATTACCCGGTTGTACTCACCCCTAGTGGTAAGGGCCAACAGCAGAAGTCCCGTCGCACAACCCAATTATGGTGTACACGCTATCCACAATGCAGAGGAATGCTAAATAGCTAACAGGGGTAAAAATGTCATTTTACATGTTAAATGAGGGGTAAAATTGTCTTTCTACATACTAAATAAGGGGTAAAAGGTAAGCTCAAGACAATAAAAAAAACATTTTATTTAACATGATTTTTACATGGAAATATATTATCTTTCTCATAGTAATATATTGTCTTTCTCATAATAACATATTGTCTTTACATGATAATATATTATCTTTTTTTGAAAAGTGTGTTAGATATTTGGTACTGTAACATCTAACCGTTAGCTATTTAACATTCCTCCACAATTAGGGATGGCAATGGGTCTTGGACCCGGTCCAGACCCAGACCCACAGACCCATTTACATAAAAAAAATTCAAAAAAAAAATAAAGTTGTTGGGTCTGGGTCCAACTTTTCTGGGTCGGATCTGGGTCTAGAGGTTATCAGGCGGGTTTGGGTCTGGGTCCAAGTATATCAGATCCAGATCCAGTCCAGACCCTACCCACAAACCCATTTACATAAAAAAAATTCAAAAAAAAAAGTTGTAAATTACGACTTTATAAGTAGTTGTGACTACACTTTAAGACATGTAATGATGTAAGTTGAAACATTTATAAGATTTTATAAGCTATATTTTGTTAATTGTTTCGAAACAAACCTTAACTATGGTTACACGAAACTATAAAATAGGAGAAATAAATTTCTTAGATTAAAAAATGCTGTTAAACTTGAAATTCAAAAGGACCCACTAAGTACCCTGTAAGGACCCTAGACCATCAGACCCAAAAGTATCTAGTCTGGTCTGAAAATTTCAGACCCAATGGGTCTGGAAGAAATTAATGGGTCTTGGTCTTTGTCTGGTCAGACCCGACTCAGACCCTACCCATTGCCATTCCTATCCACAATGCAACACCTACAATCCACCTAGGGATGCCAATGGGGCGGGGCGGATGTTGGCATTCCTATTCCTATCCCCGCCCCATCACCCATGGCGGGGGAAAATCTTATCCCCATCCCCGCCCCAACGGGGTACACTAAAAACTATCCCCGCCCCATCACCCGCGTGGATCCCCACAACCGCTTCACTCTCGTTTGACCCGCCCCATCCCCGCCCCAATGCTAGTTTACTAAATTTTTTGGGCCTAGAGAAACAAATTGTAAATTTTTTTAGAAAGATAAATTATATTCAAACATAAATTTATTCGATACAAGGGGATAAAAGCGGGGCGGGTGGAAATGGGCGGGGCGCGTGGGGATGGGACGGGGCGGGCGGGGATGAGGCGGGTACAATCTAACATCCACACCCGCCCCATCACCCACAGCGGATACCATTTTCATCCCCATCTCCGCCCCATCACCCGCCAAACCTTCCCCCATCCCCGCCTAACTGGGGCGGATACGGGGCGATAGACCCGCCCCAGTGACATCCCTAAATCCACCGAATGATCAAAACAGTCCACACACCAAAGTACTGGCATATACTACCAACTACCAAAAACATTGCAACTTTTTAGCCTTTAGGGAAGTGAAAATTTTAGTACTGTAGCAGTCTACTCTAGTAGTCGATGTTGAAAGCTGTGTAAGAGAGAGAGGGGAGACACATGAGACAGTGACAGACAAATTCATAAAATTTTTAATAAAATATAAATAAAATTGTTAGCATTATAACCTTAAAACGTAGTCCATGAAAATTGCTTGGGTGAAGTAGAGGAAAGATTCCTGCTTTTTTGTTATCAAAACTTGCACTTCTCCGGATTTGGAGGGAAGATTTTAATCTTATTTCTTGTTTCATACTTCATTCAAATGGAAAAAAACTTACACCACTGTGCAGTTGAAGTAATAGATCTGAGTACTAATTATGTTACTTATTTTTATTCTATTTTTATTTTATAAGATCAAATTTAATAAAATAAAATAATAAAGTGTGTCTACAAACTGCACAGTTCTATCTCAGGTAAGAGGGGATGAACACGAAAATGAGAAAAGAAAAAAACAAAATAAAATCCTAAATAATTTACTAATTTGACATTAAGTAATTTGTAAATTAAATTTTAAACCACTTTCGGATGCATCGCAGACATTTAGAGTCCGTCTTTTCAACTTATTTTTAGTCGTTATATATTCATACAGATACAAGATCTAATAAGGTCTAATCAGATCTAAAAATATCTAATAAGATCGAATAAAGTCTAAAAAAATCTAATAAGGTTGAATAAGGTTTCAACTAATAAAGTCGAATAATATAGAATAAAGTCTAATAAAAATAATTAAGTTTAATAAATTTTAAAAAGTGAAAGTAAATTAAAAAGAACGATTAATACTGATATACTCTAGGTAACAAATCGATTCAAAACTTATTACAGTTCCCCGGATTTGGAGGGAGGATTTCCGTTTTATTACCTGTTTGAGACTTGAGTCAAATGAGAAATATACCCAAAATCAAAAACATTTGACACAAATCATAATCACCCCCACCCCCCACCCCCACACGCTCTCTTCCAAATTCAACTTTTGAGCGCCAACAACACAAATCCAAAACCCTAGAGAGAGAAACTAGAGAGAGAATTGAACTAAACAGTAAACAGTGAACACCTCCTCAATCATCACCACTCTTGTTCACCACCTTCCTCTTTCATAAAATTATTATTGCTCTTTCTATTTTATCTATTTTCCATATTTAAAAAAATCAGTCAGCATTCATTCATAATACCCAAAGACTTGCTAAGAATCTTTAACAGATCTGCTTACCTCCCCCATTAGGCCATTACTTCTCCATATTCAAATCAATCCCCCATATCTCTCCCTCAATCCCACTTTGTCCATGTTCTTCCTTTTTTAGAAATAAAGTTTCCATTTTTTTGGGGGGATTTTTGAGTACCCAAAAGTCAATAATCATTAAATGGGCCACCTTTATTTTTAATTTTATGAGATGGGTATGGTTTGAATTGCATGTATATGCAAATCCCATTTCTGGGTACTTGAGAAAACCTTGTTTAAATGCAGATTTAACTTAGAAGAACAACAAAACAACAACAAGAAGAAGAAGAAGAAGAAGAAGGTGGGGAAAATGTCAGGGAGCAGCAGAGTGTATGATCCAAGCAAACTGCATTTAAAGAAAGAGCTGACTCAAATTCGAAAAGCAGCACGAGTATTGCGTGATCCTGGTACCACTTCCTCTTGGAAATCCCCTTTAAGTTCTTCTAGATCTGTGGCCCCCTCTTTTTTAAATAATAATAATAATAATCTCCACTTTCTTTATCATAACAATCATGATCATAATAGTCCCCATTTGCAACATTCACTTGAGGAGGATATTAACAATGATAGTAATGTAAGGGAGAAACAGAATCAGAAACTGAAAGAAAAGGAGAAAGAGAGAAGGGTTTTCCTTTATAATTGGAAGAGTAATAGGTCCTCTAGTGATAAGAGTTTGGGTAAGTTTGATTTGGATGCTGCTGCTACTGCTGCTGCTGCTGGTGGTGTTATTAACAACAATAATTTTGTTAAAGATGGATCTTCGCTTCGTGGGAGTGCTGTTAGTGATAGTGTTGGTGATAGTCTAAGTGATGCTCCAAATGCCGCTGGTGATTCCAAGAGTGATACTTGTATAGGGGATCATCGTCATCGTAATCGGGGTAATCGACACCACCGCCGTTATTCTACCACTTTTAGATGTAGGGATATGAGGGTTTCATCGATGGCATCGCCTACTCTTGTTAGGAGGCCTATTGGTAAGAAAAAGTCCAGGAAAACTGCTTCTTCTGCTGTTTTAAGACAACAGTTTCAGAAGCAAAAGCACAAGAGACCACAAGGTATAGTTGATAAGAACTCCAAATGGGTAATGAATGGTGCTCCTTCAAGTTTGGTTTTGAATCAAGATGATTCCGTCAGTTTAGTTGATCAATCGGATGACACGGAAGATTATTGTGTCTCTGATGAGCTACGTCGAGCATCTGTGGAATCACCTTTGCTGTCAAGGCTTAGACAGAAGCATAAATTTTTGCGGGGTAGTCGGAAGGATGACTCGTCGTATACTTTGAGTACCCCTGCCTTGTCAACTAGTTCTTTTAATAGATTTATGCTGGCTAATTGCAAAAACCCTAGTACAGTAGGATCATGGGACGGGACAACGACCTCCTTTAACGACATGGATGATGATGAGGAAGATCGTTTAGATTTGCCTGGTCGTCAAGGATGTGGGATTCCTTGTTATTGGTCAAAGAAGATACCTAAACATAAAGGAGCTTGTGGAAGTTGCTATTCTCCTTCCCTTTCTGATACTTTGAGGAGAAAAGGTGGTAGGCTACTTTTTGGTAGCCAAAAAGATAATCACAAACAACGCAGATCTTTATCACGCACAAAGAAACAGAAGATACTTTCTCAAATGGCCCAAGGTCATCTCCCCTTGCTTACTAATAGCTGTGATGGAGGAGATTCATCTTTAGGAACAGGGAATAGTGATGATGAGTTATCCACAAATTTTGGAGAGCTCAATTTGGAAGGTTTGAGCCGGTTGGATGGGAGGAGGTGGTCAGCTAGCTGTAGGAGTCAAGATGGTTCGGACCTTATTGCTGCTGGTGGGGAAGGTGAAGAGGAAGGCTCATCAGAAAATATTAGGAGCTTAAGTCAGAGATATCGGCCGATTTTTTTCGATGAATTGGTTGGGCAAAATATTGTTGTCCAGTCCCTTATGAATTCTATATCAAGGGGAAGAGTTGCCCCTGTGTATCTTTTTCAAGGCCCTCGAGGAACTGGTAAAACATCATCTGCCAAAATTTTTGCAGCTGCTTTGAACTGTTTGGCCACTGAGGGAACAAAGCCCTGTGGAATCTGTAGAGATTGCACTGATTTTATTTCTGGCAGGAGTAAGGATCTGATGGAGGTTGATGGCACAAACAAGAAGGCGTTTGATAGAGTGCAGTACCTCTTGAAAGGCTTGTTAGCCGCACCTTCGTCAGCTTTCTCAAGCTACAAAATATTGATAATCGATGAATGCCACTTGCTTCCATCTAAGACTTGGTTAGCGTTTCTGAAATTTCTTGAAGAACCACTGCCTCGAGTTGTATTCATATTCATAACTACTGATCTTGAAAATGTGCCACGCAATGTGCTGTCGCGATGTCAGAAGTATCTCTTCAACAAAATCAAAGATGGTGATATTGTTGGCAGATTGAGAAGAATAGCAGCGGAAGAGAATCTTGATGTTGATTCTGATGCCTTGGAATTAATTGCTCTAAATGCTGATGGTTCACTTCGAGATGCAGAAACTATGTTAGACCAGTTGAGTTTGCTTGGGAAAAGAATCACCACTGCTCTTGTTAATGAACTTGTAAGTTTATTGTCTTGCATTCCTTGTTGTTCTGTGTGCATTATGTGCTTTCAGTTCAGTTGTTTAATAACTGAATTACTTGAGGTGTTTATCAGATTGATTTTAGCTTAAGCTCCTGTGTCTCCACATATATCAGAAGACATGCTCTTAAACTCAAGTCTGATGTTCATAATGTTGATGGTATATGTGGATGCTTGTAGCTATAAATGCAATTTAACCGCCATTTGTGCAATTTTAACTGGCAGAGGTGAATTTTGTTCATCACATATGTCATTTCATGTAGAAAGGCTAGTTACACTGTAAATTCCTTACCCCTTTTATGATTTTGTTCTGCCACGCTGGTCGACTCTGAATCCTTTCAGTAGAAAATTTAAGAACTCTTCCACCCCCAAGTCACGTGACACCAAAAAATTGTAGCAGAAAATTTATCAGAGTGCAATATGGTAACTCTATAACTTTAGGAACTTTCTCTTAAATGATGCCGTTCTTTATTGGGTAGAAACTGGTATGATAGGACAAAGAATGATGTATCATCTTGATTAATTGACTCCAAATTTCAATAATGTATTCTATAAAATATTACTAGAAAAACACTTAACATTATTCTAAAAATTGCTCAACCAAAATTCTAATTTAAATAATGGTTTGGATATTTAAAAGAAATATGTTTAATGTAGCCACTCTAAGGCTCTGGATAAGAATCTAGAAGTAATTATTCTAAACATTAGATAACATTGAACAACACATGATTTTGTCATAAATTCACGACTTAATACCATTTTGGGAGTTATATTTGATGCTAAGGGCCATGTTTAGCAAAACGCTCTTTTGCAATATGTTGTTTGATGGATATTCCCAGACGAATCTTCTGGTCACCATCAACATATATACACTAGAAATACCTACTTTTCAATGGGTATATTTGATAGTATTTCATATAGCTGATTGTAATGACACTGTTACAGGTTTGTCCTTGTAAAGACTTTGGTGCTTCATCTTGTTCTAATGACCATTCGAAACATGTTCACACCTCTGAATATCTCTGTCTAGGAGCACAATTTAACAAGCCCACCATTGGGTCATTGACATATTTCATGCATGACGATACCTAGTTTAAGGCCGCTCTGAGATCGACAACGTTGAGAATTTGTGATTGAATGATGGCTGTAAAACTTTTGAGCCTTCAAAACTTGAGAGCTCAAATATAGACTTTTTATGTATTATACTCCCTGTGTCTTTATATAGTTGTTATATAGTTGTTAACGTTTACTTATGCACAATTCACATACCCCACTTTGTTTATTTTTATTGCTATAATGTAAAACAAAAATTGTACTTGTGTTTTTCTTGTATATTTTCAAAATATCATATTATTATGATTTACAAATATACAGATGAAGTCAAAGATATGTTTGGTAAAAATTATGGCTCCATTCTTTTCAACTTATCTTTTCTTATTTTTTATTATTAGACCTTATTTTTTCAGATTAGACCTTATTTAGCCTTATTAGACCTTATTGGACCTTATTAGATGAAACCTTATTCGACCTTATTAGGCCTTCAAGACCTTATCTGAACTTATTTTTTTTAATAAGGACTGAAAATAAGTTGAAAAGAAATGCTCTATGTATTGGAAAATGTGAAAGCCAAAGTGGAACGATTATTAGAAGACACAAGGAGTATATTTTTTTTGGATCTACTGAATAATCTGAATACTAGACGTGGAAAAACGGTCAAGCGTGGCAGTTTTGGGTTGTGTCAACGGGTTGACAAACCCTTGACCATGATCCTGAGAATTTAGTTACGAGTCGGTCAGGTGGTCAAGGCCGCTTTTTTAGCTTCTATTATTGGCAGGAAGTTTTCTATTTATTCTATATGCAATAGATATACGTATATAATACTAACTAAGTATAATGTCAAAATTAAGGTACAAAAATATGATATAATTACCTTTTATCTTGCCAAGTTGAAGACCAAAATTCTGTAAAATTCAATAATAAACCTGGAAAAAACATTGGCTGGGTCGGTTTTTTGTCTGTTCGGGTTTGAACCAGTTTGACCGTTTTTTTAGTTTCGGTTATGTTTGGGTCTGGGTTGTGATTCGTGCTCATGTCCCATTTTTGTCGGGTCGGTTTCGGGTTGGGTCACGTTGTGCCAGGTCACTGAATACCTATAGTGACAGCTTGCAAATTCTGCTCCAACCAGAAACTACCGGACCTTTAAATATATCCTGCATTTATCTCTCCCTCCATATTCATATTTGAATATATATGTGTTCATGGGCATTTATGAAGTGGAATTTCGATATTAATCTGTCTATGTCAGGAAGCCCCACTCCAACTATTACCACTTGCCTTAGTTTTACGATATGTGCTATGGAAGTTTTTATGTTCTTGACCTCTGATGAAACAGGTGGGTGTTATCTCCGATGACAAACTACTTGAACTTCTGGAGTTGGCTATGTCATCCAATACTGCAGAGACGGTAAAAAGAGCTAGAGAGCTGATGGATTCTGGAATTGATCCATTAGTGTTGATGTCTCAACTGGCCAGCCTTATAATGGACATCATTGCTGGGTCTTACCAACTTGCAGATGCCAAATGTAGTAACTCATCCTTAAGTGGGCGAAGTTGTGAGTGCTGCCACCAAGTTCATTATTTCGTTGTTTCCTTAATATAAAGTCTAAACATTGCTCTCCACTGTTTAATGCTTAGTGAGTTTGCTGAATTTTTACATTTTTCTTAGTTATACTTGATCCGTTTCTTATCATCATTTTGACGTTTACACTATTCATTTACTACCTTTGACTGCAATTCTAGAGTAATGTAAAAACAAATAGTAATTATAATGTTGGAATCAGCTCAATGTATAGCTTTCAAAATATGCACTTTTTATAATGTTTGCAACAAGTTAATTAAAAAAGTAGTGCATAAGTTGTGCATTGGCAAGCGCAGAAGCCCATGTATGCAACAGAAAAAAAGGCGTAAATACTTTGTTCTCTGTAGTTTTCCACCAGTACCCTTAGTTCCTCTGCTGTAAATCATATCTTCTATTGGTGGCAAAAGTCTCTTTGGTTTGTCCAAGATGATATGGAATCTGTGCCATCTGTTTAAAACTAGTTTGCGTCATCTGAGATTTTGAACTATGAAATTATAACAAATGCTATAATCCTTTTGTTCCTAGTAATTTGAATTTAAGCACTAGCTACCTGAAACACAGTACGGCAGAACCCCTCACTCTATTGAGGTTGTCACATAGTATACATGGACCTGCTTATTATCTGACACAGGATGATGTTTTCAACCTTTTTATGTAAACTATTTACCTTGTATTGAGAACATTATTATGCTGATGGTGATGCGTTTTTGCGTTGATCGTTTTGTACTCATTAAGTGTTATTACCTTTCATCTCCACACAAATCCTCTTTAACTTCCAATGGGGGAAAAGGAAAAACTACTCTGATATTGGTTGAGATTCTAGCGGTGTAGTTAGGGTTTCCCAAGTTTTGTTCCTGATAGTTTTGTATTATTTGAATTTTAGCTTTGTATCTCAAAGTCATGTCTCTAATACTAACAAACAGTAACACGGATTGTTGGGACTTCATTACAGTGTCAGAGATAGAGCTGGAGAAACTGAAGCATGCCTTGAAGCTTCTTTCTGAATCTGAAAAGCAGTTGAGAGTTTCTAGTGAACGTTCCACGTGGTTTACAGCCACTCTGTTACAACTTGGCTCTGTTACTTCGCCCGAATTTACTCTATCAGGAAGTAGCAAGAAGCAGAGCTCAAAAACCACTGAGGAGGATCCGTCTACTGTTTCTAGAGATGCTTCTGGACGAAAGCAGACTTCAGATTCCTTGTATATGATCCGAAGATCTGCTTCTTCATTATTTTCTGCAGATGGTCAACGGAGCTCAGGCTATCCAGAGGTCCCCTACTTGCTTACTGGTGGTGTGAATTTCAATTCGAAAGCCACACACAAGCGCTCTGTAAATAGTTTGGACAGCACTGCTTCACATGATGACTTTATAGGTGGAAGTATGAATTTGGGACGAGCAAATATGGATGGCCTGGATGATATATGGTTACAATGTATTGAAAGGTGCCATTCAAAGACATTGAGGCAGTTGCTTCATTGTCATGGAAGGCTGCTATCAATAGCTGAAGCTGAAGGTACGTATGTGATTTCTTTAATTTGAACTGTACCCATGGTTGATATATCAAAATTGAGAGATGTCTCCAATTTGGATTAATAAGCTGGCTATCAACGTTTGTTATGGTCATTGAATGATTAGCTTTATATGGAGATTGCAATGCTATAGATTATCAAATGCATCTTAATCTTCGTGTTGTTAAATGCTCTTACATCTCAGAAGTATGAAAAATTGGCTGACATCTTTTGAGGTTAAAAGAAATCATTCTCTCCACTGCAACTTTTTATCCAGTTTTTCTCTATCAGGTGTTATAATTTAGGAAAATTTGTGAAAAACTACTACAAAGTTTACACTTTTTGAAAAAAACCACCAAATACTTTTTTTTTCAATTTAACTACAATAACTTTGCAAAATTTTGTGAAGCAGCACCTTCTAACAGAAAATGTTAAGTTTTCTGTTTGGTGGTGAATTTAAGGGTTAGGGTTAACGTTTTTCTTTAAAAGGTGGTGTCTCACAACATTTTGCAAAGTCATAGTAGTTAAATTAAAAAAAGAAGTGGTGGTTTTCTTCAAAAAGTGTCAAGTTTGTAGTGGTTTTTCACAAAATTTTCCTATAATTTATAACAAAAGTTTTTCTTATGTTCTCGAATTACTTCATTCCCCGTCCTATTTTGCATCTTCAAATGGAAAATCGGGAAGTTGGTTGAACTTGACTGTGATCATTACATGCCAATTTCTAGAGTTAAAATCTTACGAGGGTTTAAAGATCTGTGTTATTTGGTGTCATTAAATGCTACTAAATCTCAATTGGTATGAACGGAGCAGAATATGGTAGTTTGTTATGAACTCCACAGTATTTTGTACTTTATGAATATGTAGGGCGGGCATTGAGGACGTCGAGGATGTCTGATTGTCTATTTATGGAAAAGAATTTTTGAGGGAATATGCCTAAGAAACTACCTAGAGAATAACAAATCCTGTTAAGTATGATATCATTTAGACTACATGTTTTTGATAGGAGGGTTGGGGGTAAAGGTTTCCATTTGTTGAAGGTAACTTTTCCAATCCTCCTCAACCTCATGTTAACACAATACACCAGCCTTTTCAATCCCACACTTACGAGTATTTCCTTTCCATAGTAAAACCAAATACCAAATAGCAGTAACAATGATTGTTACCTTTCCTTCCCTTTATTTGTTCATGTCCTTTCTATTCCATGAGTTGAAGCAAACATGCACTTAATGACTCAATTTCTGATTTTAGGGATAAATAATTAATTTTCAATATACCTTAACAGGCCCGGCTAAAAGCCGGTGCAAAGTCGCACAGGTCCTGTGTAATATTGGGGCCCCAAGTTCAAAGTACTTCTATTTTTGCAAATTACCTTGTTCTGTCAGCCTTTCGACGAGTGGTGCGTCAATCATTCCAACATGAACATTATGCAAGGTTAGAAGACCGAAGCTCCTTTTTGTCACACATTACTTATTCTTTTTGGTGAAGGAGAAACTCTAATCACTCACTACTCACGGTTTTCTTCTTTTTCTTTTTTTCTTTTCCCATCATAAGCTTTTCCAATCCCATATCCAATTTTAGTTAAAGGTACTTCCAAAATTTAAACGCTGATTCTCATCACTGATTCGAAATTTCTCATATAGAAACTGTGTTATACAACTCAACTTTCACCGAGCAAAATTTATGGCGTTGAGTTATTTTCTATCATTCCCACTCGATTTCGCGAAGTGCAATTTGTTATCGAGCTTCATATATTTCAAGCTTTTTGATATTTCGTTTTTTATCAGTGTTATTTATTTTGGGAACTTGGCATTGGCTCCTTTAACGGGATGGTTTGTGCTACATTTAAATGCAAGTTGTTATATGTTTTTCCCAATATCACTTGGCTCTATAAATTACTTCGTACATGTGTGCTAGACTTAATGCAAGTTCTCTTTGTTGTTGTTGGTATAATCATGATTCCACAATATTAATATGGATGTAACATATAAGAAGTGTAAACTATTCTTAGAAATGATATTTGAGACGAGAACATCAAAGATATATTACTTACCTTTTATAAAGGTTGAAAGAATGATACTTCTCAAAAATGTACTAGATATTTACTTAAACATTTTGAAATTTGACAAAATTTTCAAACTCAAGTAAAGCTCAAGTCTTGTTTAAGTATCTCATTTATAGACTGATTGAGATTGTACACGGCCACCTGCAAGAATATTCAAGTTAGGCAATACTTGAATTGTTTTCTTGTAAATGCTATCAACTACTGAACTATGATAATGTTTGGTTCTTTCTTCGTAATAACTATCCATTGAATTCTGAAGGTTGTTCTCTTAAACAAATAATTCGTTTTTGCCTATTACGGAGTAACTATTAGCTCCATTGATCGACAAAGTCTGAAGAAGATATTGTTGCAGAGCATACTAGGAGTAAAAGTATTTAGCATGTGAAACTTTCAGAAGACAGCCAAAGTTTCCTTCCTAAATGTTTCAGTCACTGTGTTATTTTCTTCAGCTATTGATTTCATATTTGGAGAGTGTTTACAGAATCTTGGGGTTAGTTCCTTCTGACATGTGGTTCTGGGGTTCTGCTTGTAGGTGTTCTCGTTGTGTACATTGCATTCCGGGACAAAGTTGTCAAGTCAAGAGCTGAGCGATTTCTTATCAGCATTACAAACTCAATTGAGATGGTTCTGGAACGAAGTATTGAGGTCAGAATGATCCTGTTACCTGATGGTGAAATGCATGTAGATAGTGCAGAGACAAATGGATCTCCAGATTTGTCAGGACAGAAGCAGATCAAATCAGGTGCGGCTGTCAGTGTGAAAGAGGGAGAAGGATATGCGGAATCTGATTCACATCGGGTGCTTGCTAAAGTACCTCCTAAAGGAGACTTGAATGCGGGGTCAAACTCATCTTTGTTGTTAGATGAAAGATCATCGAGCATATTGGACCAGTCGAATGACAACAATACTAATGTGAGGAGGCAAGAGGTTCCTATGCAGAGAATAGAGTCCATTATCCGTGAGCAGAGGCTGGAATCAGCTTGGTTGCAGGCTGCTGAGAGAAGCACGCCTCGTTCAATGAGCCGTCTAAGACCTGAGAAAAATCAGGTTCTGCCTCAAGAGGGAATTTACTGCCCAAACCAAGTGGAATCAATAAATTCCATGAATTTGACTTCCAATCATTGGGATGATGAACTTAATCATGAGATCAAGGCTTTGAAGGTGACTGACAGAAAACCTCATCAGAAGGATCAGATTGGTAAAAGGATTGACAATCATCCTATATCCCCAAGCTTGTTGCATCAAAGTGGCTTTGTAACCAATCTTAGCAAGGATTTCCAGTAAGTTATCTCCACTTTACTCTTTCTGTTCTGTCTTGCACAAGTCTTTTCTTGCCTCCAACCTTTCTATGACGAGTATTATGTTATTCCGTCCGCGTCATTATATATGTCATGTTTGACATTTTATGACCTTTGAAGCCTAACTTTTATGTTCATTTCATATCTGTAGAAGTACTGCTTATTTTTTTTTTATTGAATAGAACTAGAATTCTTTTATTTGTACTGAAAAATGCTGCAAGTCAATATGCCTTTTTTACTTTAAATGAAACAATGTTATAGTTAATAAAACTCTTAACCTCAAAATTCAGAAGAAAAGCATTGCAAATAATCAAACCATAGACACAGTCAGACTGTCATGCTTTACAAAGTTCCTCTTTGTGAAATCTTGATAGGGCTATCCATTCATTATCATCAATGGGATATAGGATATTAGCGGAGAAACCAATCCCAGTCATGATGAAGTTTGAACGTGGGATTGACTGCTCAATAGTCCTGATTTTTTTTGCTTAAACTTCTCTTATCTCCAACTTTGGTGTTTTTTAATTTTTCATTGAAAGTCTTAAATACTGATTGTAGTTGTTGGGGGTTTGGGATTGTCATACTCAGTTTGATTGGTGCCTGAAAAGTATTTTTTTCATTTTTTTAGTTGGTAGAAGTTGGAAAATATTTTTTTAGATGGTGGAAAACAATAACCTAATGCCCACATTCTCCTCCCATTTTTGGACCTTCCTCCATTCCATATTCATCCTTCCTCTGCTCTCCAACTTCTCATGTCAGTAACCAGACAATGGAAGACTAATTTGAATTGTGTTTTTCCTTGGAAAATATTTTTCATGGATACTTACCGTTGAAAATGTTTTTCATCTGATGAAATGAAGCCATAGCAATCCGTTTACTTATAGGCAATGATTATTCCTCTCATGCTCACAAATGCTCCTGGTGTTGCTGTTACAGGGGATATGAATCTGGGCCTGGGACTGCGGGCTGTAATATGCTATTCTGTTGGAACACCAGACATCCAAGAAAAGGAAAGGCAAGTTACAGTTTCTTTTTGGCTCCCCTTCTTAGATTCTGCATTTCATCCTCCCCCTTTCTGGAATATGTATCCTTTGTCAAAACTCATGAGTCACGCATTGCTGTTACCATCTTAATAGGGCACCCAAGGGACTCCTGTACGATCACGCAAAGGTGGAAGATTCTTATGTTTTGGTGAGTGTAGGAAGTCAAGACAGAGCAGAACGGAACCATAGATTCTCGTCTCACTCATTTTTTTGTATTTATTTATTTAATTCTCTCTTTTTTCTTATCTCATTTAGTCCATTCTTGAGGGTGAGGGGTGGGTCATGTACAGTCACAAAAGCTGGTTCTATGATTCTAAAACTATGCTTATTGTGCCTGGGGTGAAGGGCTGACCGCGTTTATTTGGTGTAATAAAAGCAATGTGGTGAAAAGTGCAACATTTATGTCTCCTTTATCCTTTTCGCCTAGACTAACATATTTTGTCTGATCAACAACCTGATTCTACTGACGGACTCAGATAACTTGAATTGGTGAAGTGAGTTCCTTTCTGATTCTTCTGATCCTTGCTTCCAGTCTTCCACAGATTCAGAAGACATGAGTTCTATATGTAGGTGGGATTATAGGTCTATAACAGATGCATTCCAACATGGGATTTATCATGCATATTGGAACTGTAAACTCCCCTCTAATAGAACGGTTTCATTTGTGCACATTACCATGTTGCGGGTTTTATGATACCACTTGAAGACGTTAGAGTACCTTTCAATATTTTAATGATATAAGAGCTCCCTTGATTTTTTTTTGGGTGCAATAGTGCGTGATAGATCCCATGTTGTAATTTATCTAACAGAGATTCAGATACTAGTCCTTCCTCCTAGATCCCGTGTTGGTCTGTGTAGCGGTTTATTCATAACTAGAGGTGAAACAAGCAAATTGCTCTTGAAGTGAGCAAAGTGTAGCAGAGGAAAGTTGTTTCTGCAAGATTCGAAGGACCAAAGTTCGAAATCTAAAACTTCAACTAGTTGATATGGTTTCGTTATGCCCAACTAAGGACTGAGGAAATTACTTCTGAAGCCACACCAAAATGTAGATGATTCAGCTGGATGAGGGGCCTCTTGGATCAAGACAATACTCAACATATTCTTTACGGCCCTTTTAGCAGGTCATTGAAATTCAAAATGTTAATCTTCCATGACCACCTAATAACATAAAATGGTGGTACATGATAATGAAATTTTATGAAGAAACCATACTATTGGGAGTGATTGATAATTATCATGAATAATGAGATGAGGAGCAAGACCTGGGGCAGACTGATCTATCCATTTGTTTATGGATAGACCTTGGTAAAACCAAAAAGGTTTTAACTTAAAATAATAAGTTTAAAGTGTTATAATTTCAAACCCCGTTTTAACTTACAAATATATTATATATTCAAAATGCTCATGCATAGACTGTCTAACCAAAATTTTAGTAAATGTGATGGTACTTTGATATTGCATACTTTTATCCCTTTTCTCGCATTTCCCACCTTTATTGTTTGGCTTCACATCGTTTTCTCATTTTCATGCCTTTTTTTAGTGTTTGAGAATGTTTTCTCATTGTGAAATCCATAAATGTGGCTTGTGCATTAGTTGGAGGCATGACTTAAAGCTCAAAGGCCGCTATGATAATGGTTGGTTTATGGTAATAAATGGTTGTAAACAATAACATATAATTAACAACTTATCACCTCTACAACATGCAATGGTATTTTTGATGCAACATTAACATGATAGCGATGTTACATAATATATTAATGAATTTGATTTAAGATTAGCTAATTGTCTTATATTTTTTTTTTGGCAAGAGTATTATAATAAAGGGACTTAAAAACCCCAACATCATACAAAAAAACCTACTAGTGAGACCCACATCTTCTAGGAAGGGTTTGGCCCCAAAAGCAAGCTAAACTATTGCTGCAACACAAAAGGATCACAAGGAATATTCCAGCAAGACAATCTATCTGTGGTAGCCAATCTGCCATAAATAGCTAACCAAACAACAAAAATACTTCTAGGAGAGGCCAAATTGCTGCAAATAACTTTCCTCCAAGGGACCTTCTCATGATTACCTAGCAAGCATTTGTACATCTTGTTAATGCTGAAGCCTTTGCTAGTAGTCAAACTGCTTCAATCTCCCAGATTCTCAACCAAATCTCTACATTGAAGAATCTTTTTGAAGTTCCAAGAGCTTGTAGAAGGGATGAGCATGGTAGCAAGACTTCCTCTTTTAAAATAGTAGCTATCAACCCATCTCACCCATAATTTGTCTTTTTTATTAGACAGAGCCCACAACAGTTTAGTGACAGCAACTTTATTCCAAACACAACTATCTCTGAGATTCAAACCCCCAGCAGATTTAGGGAGACAAAGAGTATCCCAAGCAACTGGAGCTTTAGAAGATTTCTGAGTAGAGCCTGTCCATAAGAATGTTCTGCAACAAGAATTAATCTCTTTCAAAAGCTTCTTTAGTAGAATGAAGATCTGACACCAGAAGGATTGCATACTTGAAAGTACAGATTTCACTAATTGTAACCTTCCAGCATAACTGAGAAACCTTGAATTCCAAGACTTCACCCTGGCTAGTATATGTTCAATGAGAGGTTTACATTGATTATAACTGAGTTTATTTGTGGAAAGAGGTACCCCAAGGTATCTAAAAGGGAAAGAGCCTATAGGAATACCAACACTCTCACTCAGTCTAGCTACCTCCTCAGAGCTAACACCTCCAAAATATATATTGCTTTTATCAACATTAGCCTCCAAGCCTGAAGCTTTAGAAAATTTCTCAAAATCTTGGAAGCAATGTTTAATAGAAGGCTCATCAGCTCTTGTGAACTCTTATAATATTGTCTTATATTGTCTTTGTAATGGAGACAATGTTTGATGCTCGGAAATGGGAAAAGGTTTGTAATGCTTGTGGCTATTCAGAGGGACTTTATCTTAGCAGTAATGGATTGTCGGGTTTGGTTTGTGGTGGAGAGATCTTGATGTGGCTGTGGTTTCATATTCCGCATACCATGTACTTGCTGATATTTGAAATGGTGAAGGGGTGTCTGTTTGGCATTTGCTAGGTTTTTAGTGGTGGCAGCGGCTATGAGGAAACACTTATCTTGGCATCTTATGACTCACTCGGGGGCAGTATGCAGGCACTTTGTTTAATGGATAGGGACTTTGATGATATATTGTAGACGGAGGATAAGTTATGAGAGAACGTCAGATTGATGCATTTTGAGAAGCTACCAATACTTGTTACCTTCGTGATTTGGGGTTTTGTGCCAACATTTTTACCTGGCAACATGGCAACACTCTAGCAACCCTAGTGAAAGAAGGTCTTAATTGTGTCCTTACTTTGGAAGAATGGTGTGTTATTTCCATTTTTTGATGCTATTTATCTTTCTATATATCATTCGGATCATGCTTCTATTCTTGTAAAAGCTAACATGATTGTTGTGCGTAGAGGAGGGGATGAATGTTTTAAACTTGATGCATGGCTTTTGATTAAGGAATGTGGTAATGAGGTGGCTTATGCTTGGAACGTTGATGGGAGGATATTACAACCAAGTTGGCTAGGTGTGTCGAAGTACTTAGTACTTGGGTGAAAGTTCCCTTTGGAGACCTCAAGAAAAATATTAAGGATACTGAGAAAAGTTTGAAGGAGATGCAAGCTCATACCCCGATGCAACTTCGATTGCTGCAGGGAAGTTGCTTGCGTTACAGTTGGACGAGTATCATAGAATGGAGGAGACTTACTAGTGTGCTTGAGCTTGGGCTACTGAGTTGCGGAATACTTTCATCATAAGGCTAGTCAGAGGAAAAAACGAAATTTCATTAGTGGTTTGGAGGAAGCAAATGGGTGTTGGCGGACGAAAAAAGAAGGAGGTTGAAGAGGTGGTTGTGACCTATTTTCAGGATTTGTTTGCTACAGAAGGATAGAATAATGTGGATTAGGCGCTTAAGGGCATTTAGCACTTGTTTTCTGATGAGTGGAATGATTTATTTGATAGGGAACCGACGAGAGAGGAGATTAGAAGGCTTTGTTCCAGATGCATCTAAACAAAGCCGCCGATGTTAATGACATGCACGTTCTATTCCTTCAGAAATTTTGGGGTGGGTGGGTGGGTGGGAGTGGATGTTATTAAGGTTGTGCGTAATTGGTGGGGGATGTTGATGTGGAGGAGGTCAACCGTACTTGCATCGTCTAGATTTCAAAGCAAAATGAGCCAAGAACGGTTAGTGAATTCCATCCTATTAGTCTGTGAATGTCCTTTATAAAATCATCTCTACAACTTTGGCTAATAATATAAAACCTCTTCGTAACAGGATTGTTTCTATTAACCAAAGCGTTTTTGTGTCTAAACGTTTGATTACAGACAATACTATGGTGGCCTTTGAAATATTTCATGTAATGAAAAGGGGGTGGGTGATGGAGGTCCACCTAATTCCATTGATCCTAAGACTAAAAACATGGTTGCTTCCATTTTAAGGGATGTTCTGAATTCCCTTAAGTCCATCGAGTCCTTAGAAAATGTCCTTAGCTTAGTTAATTAATTTTAGCTAAGTTATTATCTTTTATTTGTTTATTAAGAGTCTTAGAAAGGTCATATGTACTCTTATTTAATCTAATATCCTAAAGTCCAAAAATGACTATGTAAACTAAGTAGTTGAGTTGTATTTTCTCTCTTTAAATTAGAGAGTCCAATTAGGTTGTAAAATTCAAAATGGACGTGTGAAGAGTCAATCAAGCAAGGATAGGCGCCTACAATCAAGGAAGATCGACTTCAATCAAGGAAACAATCAAGGAAGATAGACTACAAGCAAGGAATGAACCTAGACAAGCTTTGAAGATGAACCTAGACATAAGGAATGCGTCCACAACTGATTCCTAAAATCTAGGCATGCACAAATAAGGAATGGCGTGTGGAATTGATCCTTTCCTCTATTCTAGCCGTCCTTCCTCCCTTTGAAATTCAAAATAGGCGCCTAACTTCAAACCACATCTGAATTAGTCTCCTACTTTCAAGGGATGATTGAGAGAATCAAGGAGGAGCCACATTTGAAGCTACAAACGACCATTATACACGTCCAAGAGTATTTAGACACTATTTAGGGCATGTTCACATGTAGTTATCTTAGTGTATTAGGAGTAGTTACTTTATTTTTAATTAATTAGTTTTATTTTTCGAAAATAGGACCTAAGGACATGTATTTAAAGGACTTCAAGCTTAATGAGAAAGACACATGTCTTTGAATCCAAACTTTGAAATTATATCTGCTTTGATTAATAATCTAATTAATCTAAGTGCCTTTTCTAGCTTAATTCTTTAGCTTGAATTAAGTGGTGTTCTTAGAAACTTTAAACTTGACTTAGTGGTGAATCTGTATCTAAGTTAATTTAAGAAAAGCTAACTCTATCATTCTTATATTTCGACAAATCCATAGTCGGAATATAACATCTTGGTATCAGAGGCAAACACATCTTAAACACATTTCCCAAACACAAACCCTAAACACAAAGGCCGGATCAAGCCAAACAAATGAAAAATTGCAATAAATAATCTTAAGAATGGAGGAAGAAAAACGTGAGAGTGATGCTAGAATGGCCTTGATGCATGATCAATTAAGGCAAATGACCTTAAGATTAAAAAACAAAGAGGGGATGAATCCTTTGAGGATTCTGATAGAGAGAATGATGAGACATATAGAGCTTACCCTAATAATAATTTCCAATGAAATTTTAATGACATCAAAGTAGACATTCCTGATTATGATGGTAGATTAGATGCTGATGAATTTGTAGAATGGTTGAGAACTGTAGAGTGGGTCTTTGATTATAAGCAAATTCCCGAGGAGAAGAGAGTTAAGCTTGTAGCTCTCAAGCTTAGAAAGTATGCTTCAACTTGGTGGGCTAGTGTATGCACCAAGAGGGAGAGGCAAGGAAAGGAGAAGGTTCGAAATTGGACTAAGATGAGGAAACTTCTTAAACAAAAGTTTCTTCCTACTTACTATGTCCAAAATAACTTTGCCAAGTTCCATCATCTACAACAAGGGTCGAATTCAGTAGAGGATTATGCAAGGGAGTTTGAATCCTATCTCATGAAGTGTGAAGTGCAAGAGGATGAACCTCAAACCCTGGTAAGATTTCTTGGTGGTTTAGATCTTGAAATTGCTAACATGTTGAATTACATCCTTTTTCTACTCTAGAGGAATTGATCATCTTGGCTCACAAGATTGAGAAACAACAAAAGACCAAAGGTAAATCGGAGGCCTCACGCCCCTTTACCAAATCTACTCCATATTCTAAACCAAACACAACTTTTTCTAAGCCTACTCAACCCTCTATTCCCAAAACCCCAAACACAACTTTTTAGGTGCCAAGGGTTAGGACACATTGCTTCTGAATGTCCTAACAAGAAAGTAGTGAGCCTTATGGAGTTTGAAACCCTAGATGAGGAGGATGATGTAGACATTGAGGCGTGTGGAGAGGAGGAATATAGAGATGAGATTATTGGTCCTGATGAGGGTGAATGCTTGGTGGTGAGAAGAGCTTTGAGTGGAGTGGTAGATCATGAAAAGTCACAATAAAAAGACGCCATTTTCCATACTTGGTGTACGATTGAGAAAAAGGTGTGTACCTTGATCATTGATGGAGGAAGTTGCACCAATGTGGGGTCTCCAACAATGGTGGATAAGCTCAAACTCACTACAACACCTCATCCTAAGCCATATGTAATTCAATGGCTTAATCAAGGCAAAGGTATTCAAGTTACTCATCGTTTACTATTATCTTTTAGTATTGGTAGTAATTATAAAGAGGAGATTTGGTGTGATGTAATTCCTATGGATGCTTGTCATGTATTGTTAGGTCATCCATGGTTGTTTGATAGGAGAGTCATTCATGATGGTTACAAAAATACTTATTCATTCACAAAAGATGGCAAGAAAGTAACCCTTACTCCTATTATGCCCATTCCTAACTCTAAACAACATTCCACTAAAGAAAAATATCATTCACTCACTACTCTTTTGAAATCTGATTATCATGAACTTAGTCCTTTTCGTGAAATATTGTTAAATATAGATCAAAAGGAAGAGGTTAATAATAATCTATATCATCCTTTGCTTGTCCCATTGCTAGAGACTTACAAAGATGTCTTCCCCACTGAAATACCTCACGGCTTACCCCCTAAAAGGGACATTCAACACAAAATTGATCTTATTCCTGGAGCTATGTTGCCTAATAAGCCTGCTTATAGAACAAACTCAAAAGAAACCGAAGAGATAAGGAGGCAAGTGAATGATTTGTTGTCTAAAGACATGATTGGAGAGTCTTTGAGTCCTTGTGCTGTTCCAACTCTCTTAGTTCCTAAAAAGAATGGTGAATGACGCATGTTTGTTGATAGTAGAGCTATTAATAAGATTACTATTAAATATTGTTTTCCTATTCCAAGGTTAAATGATTTACTAGATGATCTTAATGGTTTTAAAGTGTTCTCTAAGATTGATTTGAGGAGTGGATACCATCAGATTCGAATTTGTGAAGGGGATGAATGGAAGACTGCCTTTAAGACAAAGGAGGGATTGTATGAGTGGCTTGTTATGCCATTTCTTTTCTAGTCAAGTTGTTTTCCTAGGCTTTGTTGTCTCTAGTGAAGGAATTAAAGCTGATGAAAAGAAGGTTCAAGCAATCAAGGAGTGGCCTACTCCTACCTCAATGCAACAAGTTCAAAGTTTCCATGGCTTAGCTTCCTTTTATAGGAGGTTTGTTCTAAATTTCAGTGCCATCATGACACCTTTTACTGAAATCACAAAGTTGAAGAAGTTTGAATGGAATAATCAAGCTAATAAGGCGTTTGAGGAGGTAAAAGCTCAATTTACTAGTGCTCCTATTTTAGCTTTGCCTAACTTTAATGAAGTTTCTGAGGTAAAGTGTGACGCATCTGGCGTGGGCATTGGAGCTGTTCTATCTCAAAATGGTAGGCCCTTGGCTTACTTTAGTGAGAAATTGAATGAGGCAAAACGAAAGTATTCAACTTATGACAAAGAGTTTTATGCTTTGGTTCGTGCCTTGGATTATTGGAGGCATTACCTCATTGCTAAGGAGTTCATTCCCCATTCTGACCATGAAGCTCTTAAGTACCTTCAAAGTCAACAAAAGTGGCAGCCTAGACATGCTAAATGGGTGGAATACCTTCAAACATTCCACTTTACAATAAAACATAAGGCTGGAAAAATGAATAAAGGTGCAGATGCTTTATCTAGGAGGTACTTGTTACTTTCTACCCTAAGTCCTAAGGTGATGGGGCTTGAATTTTTGAAAGAATGTTATGTGGAGGACAAGGATTTTGGCGTGTTGTTTGAGAAGTGCCATAATCGTCCTTGTGGGGAATACTATCTCCTAAAGGGATTTCTTTTCAAGGGAAATCGCCTTTGTATTCCTAGACATAGTATGAGAGTGTCCTTAATCAAGGAGTTTCGTGAAGGAGAACTTGCTGGACAATTTGGGATCGAAAAGACATTGATGCTTGTGAGTGAGTACTTCTTCTGGCCTAGATTGGCAAGAGATGTAGAATTCTTGTTCAAAAGGTGCTTAACTTGTCAAAAAGGTAAGGGTCATTTGCTACCTCAAGGGTTGTTCATGCCCCTTCTTGTTCCTCAAGCACCATAGGAGGATGTAAGCTTGGATTTTATCACTGGACTACCTAGAACTCAACGCCAAAAAGATTCAATTATGGTGGTGGTTGATAGGTTTTCTAAGATGGCACACTTTGTGGCGTGCCATACTACTAATGATGTTGTTTTTTGTGCTAACTTGTATTTCAGGGACATTGTTAGATTGCATGGAGTTCCAAAGTCAATGGTTAGTGTAACACCCCGAAATTTCACTAAAATTTCTTGTGTTAATCTAGTTAAATTATTTGTTAAAAATTAAAAAAAAAACTTCTTTTTCATAAATAAATTTATACTTGAAAATCTAATTTCAATAGCTTAAGTATATTTCAAAAATATGAAAGTGTATATTGTGGTATATTAATGTCATCAATTTGGAAAATATATATGTTTATAATGTTCGTATTTTTTTTATAACATATGGTTAGTAATTTTATATAAATTTAAGTAGTGTATGCTTTTATTTTTTTAGCGTTAAGTTTATTTTGGACCGGCAACGTAACAAATCTTAAGTCCGCCACTTTGGCATACGGGGACGAATTTATTTTATTTTATGAACTTTTAGGAGCTTCTAGTGTGTTCTATAACTTTGTAACGTTAAAAGACTAATGGTCAAACCCTTGATTCTCCCCCATCAATACAACTTGAAATCACCTTAAGCTCTCCCATTAAACCTCCTTATTGTTCTAGAAAAATAAATCAGAAATTCTGCTATTTCTTTCCCCTTCTCTTCTTCCACGCCATTTTCGACCATTTATGGACACCTATCTTGTTTGCTTCATATCTCCTTCGTTTCTTATCGGATTTGGACGTGTGAGTAGTCGAAATTAATATACTCGGAAGGATCTTGCTTGTAGTATAATTTGTTTTTGAAGAAAGTGAAAGACGCATCTGCAGTTTTCGTTTCAATCAGACGGGTCATCCGGTTTTCTTGGAGTTGTCGGCAGAAATGTCATTCTCTTCTTTCTCCGCTGTTCTTACTACACGATTTTCTTGCACTCTTCGAGCTGATCAAGGTAACTAAAGACTCGCTTAGCTTAATAGGATAAAAGTCGTAGCCTTAGTACCGTTAGTTTAAATATTACAATGTAGTATCATGTTTAGGATCTTTACCGTATTCTAATTCACGTTGTTGTTATGTTTATGTTGAGATTTTGAGTTGATCGATGCCGTATTCGAACTGGTAAATGTCGGGATTATGCTTGGTGTTTAATTGTTGTTTATAGCCATGTTTTGGTACTGTTATGTAGTTGGTCATTACTCTGTTTGGGATGCTTGCTTTTCTGTCCGTAATTGTTGGTCATTGCTCTGTTTAATTGTGCACCGTAATTGTGTGTATGGGCTGACTTATGCGTGCTGCATTGCTGCTGTAGGAGTATGTTGGTTGCTTGGTGCTTATTGCTTTCTTTTTTTTGTTGTTGTTAATTATTTGTTTGTTGCGGACGAGTTACAATAGGTAGCCATAGGTTTTAGTTTTGGCTATTGGAGCATTCCTATTCAATGGGTGCTTACTATATGGCTTGGCATCAATATATTTACAATTTGCTACTTCTCATGTTGTCTCTCATTTTTTTATCCAAGTTGCACTGAGTGGTTAGTTTAGTTAACTTCCTTTTGAGATGATTTACAAAATGGTAGCTTAGTGCCGTATGACTTCTTTAGTGGCTATGATTTGCTTGATTTTATTATATGATTTGTTATAATTATATTTGATATCTTACTACTTAGTCACATCTTATTTTTATTATATATATTACGATTTTGTAAATCAACTATTTTCGTTTTGAGTGGAAACTTTCAGTTATTTATTTTACTTTGTTGTTAGTCTGTTTGGTGAAATTATTTTGTTAGTGGCTATAAGAATGTAACGCCTCTAATGGCATTTCTTGAAATTGTGAGACCTTTAATAGCACTTCTTACGTTTTATTTGTAAGTCCTTAAATGACAATTTAGTTATTTATGTTTAATTGTTTGTGAATTTTGTGAAGAGTTGTTGAAATATATGAGTTATCGACGTCGTAATGCTCGGGGGAGGATAAAACTATCCCTAGCATTACTTCGCCAAGAGTTATGTACGTAGGGTATTGTGACTTTGTCATAATTAACTTCGTACCCAAACTCAGATAACGCCTTTGTTGAATACCATGATATTCGATGTGTTTTAAAGTACTTGTATGAGTATGCTATATTCGTTTTGAGGACGTGTTAGGGTGGATGATTTGAGGTTTGAGGATTTGAAGAATATTGTGTTGTTATTATACATTTGATGTTATTGTTTTAATTGAGTTGAGTAGCCTAAGGGACAGTGTCTCGAAGGTAACGAACATGCACTCCGAGAGGTTAGGGGACATCACGTTGGGTGTTACCCTACATTGGAGATACCTAGGACTTGTTGTCGTCCGAGAGGTCGGGAGGTACTGCAAGTATTGTCCCGCATCGGGAGTTTGGCCATTCTTAGACACAGACGGTAGGGAACGTAACCCATAGGCCGTTCTGGAGATTCGATCTGACTTTTCCTGAGGAAGTGGGTTGCGGGTCACTAGTGTTCGCTCTCTTGATATTAATTTGATGTTTTAACCACTGTGGAGTTTTATTATTTTGTTATCTGGACTATGCCTGTTTTCTTGAGTTATTATACTTGAATTATTTATTATCAAGCATGTTGCTAGTAGTGTTTTGCTCCGTTGATTCCTTATTGTTATTTGGACTTTATGTTGTTGTGTACGTATTGTTTATTCTAACTGTACTTAAGATTACTTTTTGAATTTTATATTGGGCTGGGAGAGCTGTTAGTTACTCCTCACTGATTGTGGATATTTGTTGAACATTCTGCATATGTTGGAGTTTAGAGTACTTACCGTTTGGACTGGGGTTGTGCGATCCGGCCTTGTGAGCTTCAGTGTAGTGCTTGTCATAGTGGACGAGCATTATGAGTTAGACATTAGGACCTCTGGTCTTATGGGTCTTAAACAGTACTTTAGTTGTCTTTCTATGTTTAATAAGGTTATTTTGGATAATGGTTTTATTATGGATTTTGAGTTTGGAACTCGTTAATTCTTGAGACGATGGAGATGAGGGTATGAGACCTCATCCTACTGTACATTTCTAGGTTTTGATTACCTTATGAAATTGTTGTTTATTAATATAGTTTAATTTTACCCTAGAGTGACATTTCTGTCTCGGTGGTATTTTCGCTACCACTGATTTTTATCTTTTAGTTCATTTATTTAAGTTAATGTATAGTTGGTAAAAGATAGGATGTTACAATTAGTGATCGAGATTCCAAGTTCCTAAGTCACTTTTGGCTTACATTATGGAAGAAGATGGGGACAAAGCTCAAGTTCAGTACCACTAGCCACTCTCAAATTGACGGCCAAACAGAGGTCACCAATAGAACCCTAGGAACCCTAATTCGTGCCCTAGCTACAAAAAGCCCTAAACAATGGGAGGAGATGTTACCTCTGCTGAGTTTGCCTACAACCGAGTCCCTAGCAAGACTACTAGTCTTAGTCCATTCTTTGTGGTCTATGGTCAAAACCCTTGCACACCTATTGACTTAGCCCCTTTCCCTACCACCACAAAATATAGCCATGAAGCCGACATTAGAGTGAAAGAGATCCGAAAACTCCATGAATATGTGAGAGAGAAGATTGAGAAAGCCAATGAGAAAACAAAAGAGAGGATAGACAAGAAAAAGAGAGATGTTCAATTCAAAGAGGGTGACATGGTTTGGATTCATCTTAGGAAGGAACGTTTCCCTTCTAAAACAAAGTCTAAACTAAGTCCAAGAGCCGATGGTCCTTTCAAAGTTCTTGAGAAGATTAACAACAATGCATACAAGATCGAATTGCCAGGAGATTATGGAGTTTCAGGTGCCTTCAATGTTGCTCATTTAAGTCCATTCTATGATGATGAAGAAGAGCTACCAATATTGAGGTCAAACTCTTCCAAAGAAGGAGAGGATGATGGAGGTCCATCTAATTCCATTGATCCTAAGACTAAAAACATGGTTGCTTCCATTTTAAGGGATGTTCTGAATTCCCTTTAGTCCATTGAGTCCTTAGAAAATGTCCTTAGCTTAGTTAATCAATTTTTGCTAAGTTATTATCTTTTATTTGTTTATTAAGAGTCCTAGGAAGTTCATATGTACTCTTAGTTAATCTAATATCCTAAAGTCTGAAAATGACTATGTAAACTAAGTAGTTGAGTTGTACTTTCTTTCTTTAAATTAGAGAGTCCAATTAGGTTGTAAAATTCAAAATGGACGTGTGAAGAGTTAATCAAGCAAGGAGAGACGCCTACAATCAAGGAAGATCGACTACAAGCAAGGAATGAACCTAGACAAGCTTTGAAGATGAACGTAGACATAAGGAATGAGTCCACTAATTCCTAAAATCTAGGCGTGCATAAATAAGGAATGATGTGTGGAATTGATCATTTCCTCTATTCTAGCCGTCCTTCCTCCCTTTGAAATTCAAAATAGGCGCCTAACTTCAAACCACATTTAAGTTAGTCTCCTACTTTCAAGGGATGATTGAGGGAATCAAGGAGGAGCCACATTTGAAGCTACAAACGGCCATTATACACGTCCAAGTGTATTTAGACACTATTTAGGGCATGTTCTCATGTACTTATCTTAGTGTATTAGGAGTAGTTATTTTATTTTTAATTAATTAGTTTTATTTTCGAAAATAGGACCTAAGGACATGTATTTAAAGGACTTCAAGCTTAATGAGAAAGACACATGACTTTGAATCCAAACTTTGAGTTTTTATTTGCTTTGATTAATAATCTAATTAATCTAAGTGCCTTTGCTAGCTTAACTCTTTAGCTTGAATTAAGTGGTGTTCTTAGGAACCTTAAAATTGACTTAGTGGTGAATCTGTATCTAAGTTAATTTAAAAAAAGCTAACTCTATCATTCTTATATTTCGAAAAATCCATAGCCATAATATAACAGTGGGGAAGGTAAGGATGGATCTTTGGCTTTAAAATACATATGATGAAAGCGTATAATAGAGTTGAGTGGATTTTCTTGGAGCGAGTAATATTCAAGATGGGGTTTCCAACAAGCTGGGTCCAACTTGTTGTGGCTTGCATCTTGAGTGTGACTTTTTCAGTGAAGATAAATGATGTGGCGTCGGGATCGATTATGCCTACTCGAGGACTTCATTAAGGTGATCCTGTAACTCCATATTTATTCTTACTTTGTGCTGATGCTTTTTCTATGTTACTGAATAAATTAGCATTGTAGAAAAAGTTACACTGGGTTCGAATATGTCGTGGTGCACCTAGGGTGTCACATCTCTTTTTTGCCGATGATAGTATATTGTTTTCTAGGGAAAATGTGCGAATATGCTCTAAGATAGCTGAAATTATCAATTTTTACGAGGGAGCATCGTGATAACAAATTTAATCTAAGCAAGACTGAGCAAGCGGGTTGAAGGCAAGCGATCGTTTATATCTAGAGGTTCGTGCAGCTCACAGACATGGGAAGTCCAAGAAATCTATCTTTGCTTTTTTCAAAGAAATAATTTGGAAGAAATCATAAGGTTGGAAGGAAAAAATGTTGTCTAGACCAGGGAAGATGATTGTCACCAAAGCTATTGCTCAGGCTATTCTGACTTATATGATGAGCGTGTTCATAATACTGGATGGTTTACTAGAGTAAATTGATGACATGCTTGCCAGATTTTTGTGGGAAGCAAAGGATTGAGGAGAGAAAGATGCATTAGGTCAGTCGGGAGAAGTTATGTTTGCCGAAAGTGATGGGTGGCTTGGACTTTCGGGGATCTATAGTGCTTCAATCAAGACATGCTAGCAAAATAATATTAGCGCCTTTTCATTGATACATGTACTCAACTTCACGCTGTTTTGAAAGCCTGTTATTTTAAGAATAGGGCTTTTATTAATGCCAGGCGTTAAAGGCGTGATTACGACCCAAATTTACTTGGTGTAGTTGTAATCCCCCGTACTTTTATGAATTTTATAAATATATTTATAATTAGTTTTCATGTTTATTTAATTAAATTATTTAAGTGTTGACCATTTTGAACGTCAACGATTATTTGAACGTTTTAAATAATCATAAATATTTTATTAGGTTGAACTTCTCAGTTATTAAATATTTTAATTGGGTTTTGAGTCATTTTAATGGGTCCTTCTTAATTTACGGTCTGAATCACATTTTTGAATCTGTTAAATTTTTTCACCCTATTTTATAGGTTTGTCTGACCAAGTTTTAAAAAAGAACTTATAAGAGCTTAAAATGTTACAACTTGCACCATTATCATAAAATCATGCTCTTGACAAAATCTAAAGGAAACTCATGACAACTTAAATGTGTCTACAGAATTGGAACTGGGTTTGACGTAAGATTAATGTGAAAAGTATTTTTTTTAAGGTAATTTTAATAAAAACTAGATTGTGCATTGTACAAGAAATAAATTCCATATCCTTAACCAATATAAAAAAGGAAGATAAGGTCAAAGTAAGTCAATTTTGTAATAATTTTCAATATTCCCATCCTTCGACTTACTTTGACCTTTTCTTTCCTTTTTAGATTTTGAAGGATTTTTAAATCATTTTTGTGTACCATTGCTTTGAGTGTATTTTCTTTTTAAGTACACTAGTTTACCGTATATTTAGAATAGAGTTAGATGTGTTGTTTATTGATAAAGAATTCTCTCACTAGCAGTTAGGGTTTCTCCCTAGCATTAGGGTTTTGAGATTTTTGTTTTGTGTGTCAAAGTTTTGTCTTGCGTTGCGGTAGGTTGTTTGTGTCTTCGATGGCAGACGAGATTATTTCCCAATGTTCGAAGTTGAAAATCACTGAAGATGAGGAGGAGATTGCAGTGTTGGATGACAAAGGTGACCCGATTCTTGAAGAGCAATTTGCCTTGGCTGTGGTGGGCAAGCTTCTTACGGTTCGACCATATAGCTTTGAGGCTTTACAACAAACCCTAAAACAGATCTGAGCGCTGGTGAAGGGAGTGGCTTTTCGCCCTATTGGTAATGGTTTGTTCGTGATTCAATTTTTTCATTGGAGGGACAAGGAGAAAGTACTGGAAGGCTCACCATGGAATTTCAATAATCATTTACTCCTCATGCAGGAGATTGTGGGCAATGAACAACTAGAAAACCTTAACCTTAAGCTATGTCCGTTTTGGTTACGCATTTATAATTTACCTTTTGACTGTTGTGGGATTAATACAGTGAAATCTATAGCAAGTAAGGCTGGACGTGTTCTTGACGTTGAGAATAATGCCCTAGGTTTTGATAGGTCACGTAGGGTTCGGGTTATGATTGATATCTCTCGACCTCTACGCCGCATATTAAAATTCTATCATCGTAATGGCTCGGTGTGTACAGTGGATGTGAAGTATGAAAGGTATCTACGTTCTGCTATGCTTGTGGTTTAGTAGGACATACGAAAAGGGATTGTGAGGTTGCTGGAGAGGATGAAAAGGACAGAGTTAGAATGTGGGGACCAAGCTTGCGTACGTCACCTATAAAGGGTAGGCTTCGTATGAAGGAGGAAGAAGAAGCTTTCCCTAGATGCAAGAAGGGCTTGTCTTTTGTCCCGAAGCCACGTAAGATCATAGAGTCGAAAAAGGTGCCGGTGGTTGATGATGTGGGGGTGGTGGACAGGGGATTGATGGGGTCGGAAGGGGAAGAGCCGAAGAGTGGAGTTGGTGAGGAGGGTGAACGGGTAGCAGTGTTAACTGATGCGACACTCCTGGAGGGAGAGACGGTAAGGACTCAGCCGGGGGTCTTAGACGCTGAGCTATCATGTGTCTTTGTAGTGAGTTGTGAGGGGAAGCAGGAGGGTACTCTAACCAGCAAGAAATGGAAGAGAGTGGCTCGCCAAATGCATAGTGTGCTGGGATCTAAGGAGAGAGATATGGTCGGGGATAAGCGAGGCAGAGTTGATGAGATGGATATTGATGATGACATGGCTGGAAAGAAAGTATTGAAAGTTGATGTTGCTACTGCTAATGAGGCGGAGGTTAGCGTGACCCAACCCCGCCGGGTCTAATGAGTTGCCTAAGCATTAACTGTCCAGGTTTGGGCTCCGTCTCAGCAGTTAATAATCTTTGGAGTTTGATCCGAAGCGAAGCCCCGTCTGTGGTGTTTTTATTAGAGACGAAGTTGAGTAGTAGGGAGTTTGATAAGGTGCGTCAGAGGTTTCCAGATTTTGATGGGTTGGCTGTAGATAGCATGGGTCGTTCGGGAGGTTTAGCGATGTTATGGAGAAAGGAGGTACGACTGGAGCTTAGGTCTATGTCCGTTCACCATATGGACTTTACTGTGATCGAGGGGTTTGCAATGGTGGGATGGAGACTCACGGGGTTTTATGGGTGGCCGGAAGTGCAAAATAGAGTTCTTTCATGGCGCTTGCTTGAGGAGTTAGCGAGTCATGATGTGATTCCGTGGGTCTGCTTGGGGGACTTTAATGAAACCTTGAGTGATGATTACAAGTTGGGAGGCAATGATAGAGCTGATTGGCAGGTTGATAATTTTAGGAATGCAGTGAGCGTTTGCGAGCTAGAAGAGGTGCCTTTTTCGGGTTATCGTTTTACTTATGATAATGGGCGTGAGGACGAGGCTAATGTTCAATGTCGTCTTGATATGGCATTTGGAAATGTAGGATAGTTTGAGCTTTTTTCCGATGCCAAGCTTATTCATCTTGACCGTGATTGGTCTGATCATGCGCCGATCAAGCTGTGGTGTTCGATTAAGGAGGGGGAGCAGGGTAAAAAGCCCAAGATTTTCAGGTTTGAACAAGTGTGGACTACTGATGAGGCTTGCGCGGTGGTGGTAGAAGGGGCATGGGATTTTGGTGGGAGTGCTTTGCATCAAAAGAGTGGGCAGCTACCACTTTTCGTAAGCTCGAGACCTTAGAAAGTTAAGGAAAAAATTGAAAAAGCTGAATGGAGGTGGTCTCTCGGCTAGTCAGTTGGCAGCTAGGAGGAAGGTGGTTCGTGAGATGGCTGATTTAGTGTAAATGGAGGAGATTATGTGGCGTCAAAGGTCTCGTGTCCATTGGCTTGAGGAAGCAGACAGGAATACTCGCTTCTTTCACCAGCGTGCTACAAATCGTAAAAAGCGTAATACAATTGGCTTTTTTAATTGATGGGGAGGGGCGTCGAAGGGAAGGGGACACGGAGGTGGCGCGTGTGGCGCGAGAGTATTTTGGTTCTTTATTTGCCACGAATGGAATCTCAGATTTTTCAGAGGCTCTGGAGGGTGTTGAGGGGTGTGTGACTGAAGCTATGAATAGTTTTCTGAGAGCCGAGTATAAGGAGGTGGAAGTTTTTGAGGCGCTTAATAAAATGCACCCACTTAAAGCTCCAGGGCCCGACGGGCTTTGTCCGTTGTTTTTCCAAGCTTACTGGGAGATCGTTGGTCCTACTCTTACTAGTGCGGTGGGTTACGTATCCCTGCCTATCTTAATAAAACCTTCATTGTGCTAATCCTGAAGAAGAAAGATGCGGTACGGATGTCAGATTTTCGACCCATAAGTCTCTGTAATGTGGTGTACAAATTAGTCTCAAAAGTGCTTGCCAATCGGTTGAAGAATTTCCTCACTGATGTGATCTCGATTAATCAAAGTGCCTTTACATGAAAAATTTGAAAGCTAAGGAGGGTTGGGCGGCGCTTAAACTTGATATGGCAAAAGCCTATGACCGAGTTGAGTGGGACTTCTTAGAGGCAGTCTTGATTAAAATGAATTTTGATGGGGGTTGGGTTAGTCGTGTTATGGAGTGCGTTCGTTCAGTCTCTTTTTCGGTGCTTATTAATGGTGTCCCTACGGAGTCTTTTGTGCTGTCTTGTGGTTTACGGCAGGGAGATCCGTGTTATATTCTGACTATGGTTTAGTCGAATATATGAGTATGATAGTTTTAGCTTAGCTTAAGTTAACTTAGATTTAAATTCACCACTAAGTTAAGTTAAGGTTCCTAAGAACACCACTTAATTCAAGCTAAAGAATTAAGCTAGCAAAGGCACTTAGATTAACTAGAGAATTAATCAAAGCAAATAAAACTCAAAGGTTTTTCGGATTCAATAATCAAGTGTCCATTTCATTAAGCTTGTAGTCCTTTAATACATGTCCTTGATCGAAAATTAAACTAAATGATAAAAAAAAAATGAGTAAATGAAAATCTATCCTATCTAAGGTTGAAATTCTATCTTGAATGTGTAGCTTGGCCGAAATTCCTCCTTCTCCTATCTTCTCCTTGATTCCCTCACTTATCCCTTGAAAGTAGGAGACTAAATCAAAAATGATATGAAATAGGCGCCTATCTTGATCTTAAAAGGGAAAAGATCAGTTTTTCCATGCTCCTTCCTTGCTTGCACGCCTAGATTTAGGAAAGGTTTAGGTTCCTTCCTTCCTTGCTCCTTAGTCGATCTTCTTGAGTGTTTCCTTTATTGTAGTCGATCTTCCTTGATTATAGGCGCCTCTGTTTGCTTGAATATCTTCCATACACGTCCAAAGTATCATACAACCCTAATTGGACTCTCTAGTTAAAAGAAATAAAATCACAACTCAACTAATACTATCCTAGTCAATCTAATATGATATTAAATTAACCCAGAGTACATATTATTATTCTAAGACTCCTAATAAAGCAATAAAGATAGTAACTTAGCTAAAATTAATTAACTAAGCTAAGGACATTCTCAAAGGACTCAATAGACTTAAGGGAATTCAGAATATCCCTTAAAATGGAAGCAACCATGTTCTTAGTCTTAGGATCAATTGAACTAGATGGATCTCCATCAATCCGATCTCCCCATACCTATTCATTTTGTGTGCAGAGGTTTTTTCGGGTTTGCTTAGGAAAAAGGAGGAAGAGGGTTGCTTGCATGGGGTTCGGATCGTGACGGGGGCTACCCCTATTACCCATCTTTTCTTCGCTAACTATAGTTTGATTTTTTCCCGTGCTAGAGATGAGGAGATTATGGTGGTGAAAAATTGTATTAATGTGTATGAAAGGGCTTCGGGGCAGCTTGTGAACTTGGAGAAGACGAGTATGTCTTTTAGTAAGGGGGTTGCTATGTCTATGCGTGAGAATCTGGTTGCCCAGTTGGGGATGCGGCAAGTTGACGGCCATGATATGTATTTGGGGCTGCCGACGGTGGTGGGACGATCTAAGAAAGTGATCACGAAGGGAGTGAAGGAAAAGTTATGGAAAAAGCTCTTAGGTTGGAAAGGGATGTGTTTATCTAAAGCGAGTAGGGAGGTCATGATAAAGGCGGTGGCCCTATCTCTCCCTACCTACATTATGAGTGTGTTCAAACTACCATCCACTTTCCGTGATGAGGTGAGATTGATGGTGTCCCAATTTTGGTGGGGTCAGAAACGGGGTGAGCGAAAGATCCATTGGGTAGCGTGGAATAAGTTGTGTAAGCCGAAGTGTGAGGGTGGGTTGGGATTTAGGGACTTGAAACTCTTTAATTGGGCAATGTTGGGAAATCAAGTTTGGCGTTTGATTAAATGTCCAGACTCCTTGCTGGGTAGAGTGTTACGGGCTCGTTATTTCCCGAATGGTGATGTGATGGCTGCGAAGTTGGGGGCTAATCCCAGCTACACGTGGCGGGGTATCTGGGAGGCGCGTTTGGTGATTAGGAGGGGAATGAGATGGCAAATAGGGGATGGGAGTGCGGTTAAGGTGTGGGGAGACAGCTGGATTCCGGGCACGAATTCTATGCGTGTTATCTCTCCGTTGGTGGCAGGGCAAGAGTTAATGTGTGTTAGCGAGCTTATTGACGCGTCAAGGGGGGAATAGGATGTTGGGAAAATTGAGGAGTTTCTATGTCCAATTGATCGTGACCGGATCCTGTCTATACCGTTGAGCTCGAGTTCGCCCGCTGATGTGATTTGTTGGGATTTAGAGAAAAGAGGGGAGTATTCGGTCTCGTCAGCGTATAAGTGCATCTCTTCGTCGAGGTATAGGGAAGATGTAATGCCTAGTAATTACATGCTCAAGCAAATCTGGTATAATATTTGGGGAGCGAGTGTTCTGCCTCGTGTGAAAACTTGTCTTTGGCACGCCTATTCGAATGCCTTACCTTCCAAGGTTGGGTTACATCTGCGGGTTTCAGCTATTGATCAAGGGTGTGATATTTGTGGGGCAGAGAAGGAAATTATTCTTCATGCTATCGCAGAGTGTCCTTTTACGAGGGAAGTTTGGGAGAGCTGTGAGCTGAGTTTGGTGGTTCGAGGCTGTGGTCGAGATTTTTTGGACTGGTTTGACGGGGTTTTGGCGGTGATTAGGAGGGAAGAGATGAATTTGTTTTTGTGTTTATGCTTATGCTGGGCGATTTGGGGCCGCCGAAATAAATGGCTTTTTGAACGTGAGCGTCTTAGTGTGTTGGAGGAGCAAAGATATGCAGCGAAAGGGGTGATTGATGTGGATGGGGGACCCACGAAAGGGGTCTTGAAGGCGGTAAAAGGGGTTTTCAAATGGAGGCGCCCGGAGCTGGGCTTTTCGAAAATCAATACGGACGCGGGTTTGCTTGGTGGGGTGGGCACAGGTTTCGATTCGGTGGTGTGGGATGCAAATGGGGTGTGCTCTTGGTGTTCGGTGGTGCAGATTAGCGGCGAGTGGGATGTGATCTGTGCGGAGGCTATAGCGATTCGGTGAGGTCTAAAGTTGGCTTTGATGGCGGGTGTGGCAAGAGTGGTGATAGAGAGTGACAATCAAGGTCTCATTCATAGTCTGCAAATGGAGGAGAGAGGCACTAGTAGTTTCTATCTTTTACTTGATGATATTCGTTTGCTTTGTGTAAATTTTAATGTTATTAAATGGTCTTTTGTTGGTAGACTAGGTAATAAAGTTGCCTATGAACTTGCTCATGTAGTCCTTGGGTAATTGGGAGGAGAGTTTGGAGCTCCAAGTTTCCGGATTGTATTGTGTCGCCTTTAGCGACTGATTTGATTGTTAATGTTATTTAGTTTTGTCTTGCGGGACTTTTCCCTCAAAAAAAAGAAAAGAATAGAGTTAGATGTTTGATCAATTTATTGACATAAACAATAGAGAATAACGAACCAATTCATCATGTAGATGAAAGGGAAAATCAAAATGATTAACCACTTGATTAATAATGTGATAGGAATATCTAGGTATGAGTTTAATGGGTTAAGTGACTTGAGTTCACTTGAGACATGGTAATTGACTAATTGTTATTTGTTGGTACTATAATCTATGACCATTAGGCCCTATTTTGATACACAATGATAATGAAAAATTATTACAAACTTGACTTGCATATAAGATAAGAAATATTTTTCAAACTACCTAAACCACCACCATAGGTATTTTAAACACCCCAACTTTATTTTTCCAAGTGGTTTATGAATATTCCATGTTATGAATAAAATTTGTACAAATAATAAGAAATTGGAATTCAAATCATCAACGGAAAGAAACCAAATGAACAGTAGCTAATGCAAGTTTTTAAAGTACTTGAGCTAACGAAACTTTTTGGTAATATGATAGTTCTACTAACATGGGAAGACTATATTATTTTAGGGGTCATCAAGTGATACTTCATCTGTCATTCAATAGTTTCAACGAATGGTTTGACATGCATTCTAGAACCATGATAGATTAGGGAAACAAAATTTATCTTACACGTACTCAAATTTTGTTAATTATATCATACTCCTAATAATACATGCTAATAAGTTGGTGACAATTATTGAACAATATATAAACTACTCTATTATAGAACGTGCAAAGCACATACTGTACGCACTTATAAGAGAATAATAGTGAAGATGTAGGTATCTACTTACCATCCTTTTTTTTGGGTAGCCAAGTCCTTACAATCCTAATAATGGAAGCATTTTATTAGTACCACCAACTACTAGTCAGTTTAGCTTTGTCTTTGCATCCAAAATTTGTGTCGGCTAGTTGGACAATATGAAATTTAAAACTTTTCTTTCAATTAGATATAATTATAATGTGGTATCGGACATTTTTCTTAGAAATATAATCTCATTTATAAATGGGTTTAAATGGGTATTAGTTTAAATGGGTTTATAAAACAAAATGGGATTTGGCTGTTCCTCCTAAGGATAAAAGCACCTTAAAACGAAACAAGAGGGGCATTTTCCTACTATCTGCTGCGACATCTTCTGTTCTGGCTTTCATGAAATTTCAACCAATAAAAAATATCACGCAAATCTTGAACTTCTACTTTGAAGTACCACAGAGGTGCAATTGTGCGCTGCAAAGCTCTGCATGATCAAGATTCAGATTCTGCTTATCAGACACATAGTATCAGTGATCAAGGTGAACATCTATATGACATCTCATGTTCTGTAACACTAACCGTGGGCTCTCTGCGGTCTTGTCGACAGGTTCCCACTTTTAAATAGACATGCTTGCCTCAAATGCTGAAATGGATGTTTATCGACATTAATAAAACATGATCTGAGGTTCAAGAAAGCCAGGACTTCCGGTATCTATACAAAAAATGGCGTCCATAGTGAATTCTTTGTTTTGCTGAGAGGGGGGAGGACATTTAAAGTTTGTTTCATTATCTATTTTCTTGCCAATCAAAAAAAATATGTCGGGAGGACAGTCTTAGCAGTGTTATTAACAAGCAAGTGCGCGCTTCAGAGGTCTGTAGAGTTAAAGTTTGATTAAAGTGCAATACTAATATCATCAATAGTATGGAGATCCGAAGCGTGTTTAAACCCTCAAGTTCAGAAGATGGAATTTTCATCAAGTGTACACGAAAACTCACACGTTAAAAATGTAGCATTAAGTTGTATAATTTCTAGCAGATCCGTATAGGATGAGTACATTAAGGAGAATTAACTAGCGAAATATTTTAAAGGTTTACTTAAGTAAAATTATTATGAATGGGAATAGGACAGCAATAGATTAAAGAAGACAACGAGTCCTCCAGAAGTATGTATGCCAATCAGGCAATCACAGTGCAAGACATTTATAGAGAAAATCCGGAGAAGGACCAAAGACACAAGACTAAAGAGCTCCCAAGATTGATAAATACTAAGGTATTACTTACCTAAATACTTGAACTCGGATTCAGTATTCTCTCAGCTACTAGTAGATCATCAGGGGTTGTTATCTGATGAAAAACGGTGCTTGTATTAGCTTAATTTCCAAGCATTTGCTAATACATTTTCCAAATCCATTCTAAGTAAGTTGGCATGTAATTATTTTTTCCACCATTTTAAACAAAAGTAAAGGAACGGAGATTGATACCTTGATGTTCGTATAAGATCCCTCGGTAATGTACACTGGATTGCCAAGGTGTTCAACTATAGACACATCATCAGTGACCTCGAGTCCTCTTCTGAAATAAAATAATAATGACAATACTTTAATCTTTTACATGGTTAGGGAAGTAATAATTATATGGGATTGTCCATGAGGCACCTTCAACCGTTAAAGAATGCACGGCGTGCCATTGCGTTTAGGAAAAAAAAATCATGTACCCCTAGAGTTTGTATAAATCCACCATATATCCATAAATCTTAATGACTAACAAATGTCAAAATTGTGGTTGATCATCCCTTCCATTAACCCTCTTTGTTGCTGTCTTTGTTCCCATTACCTCGTACATTCTTTTATAGTTTAGGGGTACCTCATGAAAAGTTCCTAAATACTTGCATCAACAAAATATAGGAAATTTTAGAAGGAATATAAAGCATGCTTAATCAAAAGGCGGAGGACATGACACGAATTTCTTAATCAGGACTCTAGTTATTATAGAGTAATCAGTCACTTTCTCAAACAAGGTGACATTGATATATATGTAGCTTTTTCACTATTTTGTGTAAAGATATTTTGTAATATCTTTCCTAGTTAGGTTGTAATTGTCTTACAGCCTACAATACACACTACTCTGAATACCTTCAGAAAAATTCTTTTACAATTTTACATGGTACTGAAGCCACCTCCTCCGCGTAGCCCTGATGTTGGGTTTATCCCCATTTGTAAACGACATCACTCTTTCCCTTTCAACACAATTCCATTACACTTCGGCAGATCACTGGGCCATCGTATTATGTGTTCCCAGTGATAGCAATGCGGAACATACACAAGAATAACGATAAGAATATAAGATACACACAAGAAGATTCAAAGTAGAAACCCCAAAATTGGACCAAAACCACCAAACAATGCAGTAGGACTTTCAAATGATGTGTATGACACGGTGACTCACAAGTCACAAGGCTTCCAAGTTCTCCCTCAATCTAACCTAATCACCCTAAAAGTTGGATCCCTCTTGTAGTCTTGTTCACACAAGAGCCCTTTGACTCTAGCCCTAACCCATATTTTTCCCAAAAGACTCAGATCTTCACTTTCTCACAACACCACGCTATTCTTCCAACCTCATATGACGTATATTTGCAGTAAACTAGAAATAACAAATTCCTACTAGGAACATATAATCTGATCCCTAAAATAACAATAATCCTAGATAGAACAACATACATGCCAAAATATATATACTTCACTAATGTTCTTCAACAATTAGGAAAGTTGACATATTTTGGTACTTGCCAAAATTGAGATATCTTCAAATCCTAACACCGAAAGTCCGATCATCGCTTTCTCTATCTTTCCGGTACTTCT
This sequence comes from Patellifolia procumbens, assembly GCA_947645195.1. Lineage (NCBI taxonomy): Eukaryota > Viridiplantae > Streptophyta > Magnoliopsida > Caryophyllales > Amaranthaceae > Patellifolia > Patellifolia procumbens. Next base: position 2,536,371 of record CANSGD010001076.1, read on the forward strand.
ATAACTACCCTGATCATGATTCTTTTTCACAAATTACAGTTACACATTGCTTTGATATTTGATTAGAAGTTATTTTATTCGTTTACTAAGGGTTTGTTCTTATAAACGCCATTATAAGTATCATTGACTTAATGTTTTACCCCATATAATGACATGTAGAGCATGCAAGTACATGAAACATATATCTGTCGGTAAAACATGACAATTCAATGACCAAATACAAAGCTTTTTGAAGTTCAAAGATTGACAAAACTATCCCCATGGGAAAGCAATCTAAGACAACTGCATTGAAGTTCACCCCACCCAAAATTATTGGGTTCTTTAAACTTTTGATAACAAAGTCAATAAGCTTTATAAGAACGTAATGTACCAGACACTCCAAGACCAAAGTTTAAGAGAATACAGCACAAACATTATGCCTAGCTCCTTGCAAGCGGAAATAGCATAATCTTTTAGAGCCCAATTATAAGTGATGAATCTAACGTACAACATTACGGAGTTAGGATGAAGATTGTTATTGTTCATCGAACTAACTGGAAAGAAAACGAAGCACAAATGGTGCTACATCTTTTCTCCTTGTGCCCATGAGAAAACTACATTTATAAATCACCACATCAAAGAATGCGTGCATGATGACAATGTTCTCTGAATACATCAAGTCCATCATGGATGTGATGCTAGAAAATCTTAGTGTGTATGACAAAGATTTTGCTACAAGCTTGTTTAATTGTTCAAAATTTAGAAAAGATGTGAAAATGTATGTTTGGTCTTGAACTGGGAAATTGTTACTTCATGGTGACTAAAGGGGCAATATTTGGCCATTTACTCTCTTTACAATGCATTCAAATGGAGAAAGCTAAGATGTAAGAGATAGAGAAAATACCCCAGTGTCATGGGAGACTTTTTTAAAATGGCTAAACTGTGACTCTAAGAATGCCTCGTTTTCTTTTACTTATTTAAGTCTTGTGATACGATAAAGAAGCATTGATCAATATTCCGATTAATGAGTATCCAGATTCTTCAGTCAAAGAAAGGACAAGATCTTACATGTACTATTTTCTAAAATATAATTATCCTCTTGATAAAGCTAAAATGAATTACACTGCTTCTCTGACTCTGGAGTCATCTTGGTTCCAAGGTCATCAATCTATACTTGCGCTCAAGTAGCTCCATGCAAAGAAAGAAGTCAAGCAACTAGTTATATCAAAAACATATCTTGCTCGAAAATGGGTTGCACGTCACTTGTCTATACTAATATTTGATGACGAGGAAGATTCCCCTTATTGATGATTCATTTTCTAACTATCATATGTTTTCTATTTCTGTATAATCCCTTTGGTTCGTTGATTTTGATAATCTTTGGGTTAGTGGTGTAACTCCTCCTAATTTAAGTTACCAACAAAATGGGTTCTTGCTCATGGACGGTGTTAATGTTTGGATGATCCTTATCGAAGGGCTTCTATGCTCACCCGTGAATCGTGATACTTGTCCACACACACAAAATGGCATGAGATGCTGCAACCTAGAATTTAAGAAGTTAGGCCTGTTCTCCCCAATCTTATCTTCAATTCAATTTAATTTTCGGTTCACTTCATTTCATCTCATTATTTAATCATCTTCATTTCTATGGAGTACTATTATTCTTATTGTTGATCTAATTTATTCTACTATTAATTATTATTATTGCTAAATATTACTCCCTCCGTTCCCTAATGTTGTTCCCATTTGGAATCGTGGAGATGATTAAGAAAAAAGAATCTTTGATGAAATGACATTTAATGAATACATATTGATAGGTTTGTTATTGAAATTTATCTTACCAAAGCATAGTAAAAGTGAAAAAAAGTCATCAATGCAAAGAAGTTACAACTTACCGTGCAAAACATAAAGATCATCCTTTTATTTCAACCAATGAAATTGTAAAGTGATTTGACTTTAGGTGGATTAAATTTAGAAAGATCTTAAATGGGAACAACTTAAAGGAACATCAAATCGGGAAATGGGAACAACATTTGAGAACAGAGGGAGTATATCTCTAATTATATCTTTACTTATTCTTATTCTTATTATTATTATCATATAGTTCTTATTGTTATCACTTATTACTATTATATTATTATTGAATATCATTGTTGTTGTTATGATTATCATTACGTACTAATATATTGTCTATGAATAATAATAATTATTATTTAATTAATTGTTAATTATTAATTATTATTTATGATATTATATTATATAAAGTTAACAATACTCTAAGGGGGCGTTTGGTTCACATAGGGGAAAAGGAATGGAATCAAGAAAGGGTTAAGGAGGGAAAGGAAACCCAAACCCTTACCTATAAAACTTGTTTGGTAAGATTTTTTTTCCTTCCACCTCTCTCCTTCCTTTCACCCTAACACCACCAGAGCACCACCATATCTCTCCTCACCACCCTTCTTGCCGTCGTCGCTCCTTCTCTCTCCCTCCCTTTCCGTCGCAACTAAACCCCCCATCGCCCCTTCTCCGCGCGCCATAACAGAGGTGATCTGGGCGGAAGTCGGTCGCACGAAACCGTTCACCCAAAGCCGCCCAGAAACGCTCGCCCAAACCGCCCAGATCCTATGGTCAGTAATTAGACGGCGGAGATCTGGGCACAAAACCGCCCAGAAACGCTCGCCCAAAGCCGCAAAGTATATGGTGGAGTTTGGGGTGGAGGATATGGCGTTTTTGAGGGGATTTCAAGGGGGGTTATGGCGGTTTTGAAGGGATTTCGAGGGGGTTTTGGGTGGTTTTTCGAGGGTGGTTGCTGGATTTCAGGGAGTTGAGGTGGTTTTCGGTGTTTGGGGAAGAAAATCGGAGAATTTGTGCTAGAATCTGGCGGTGTTGTGGTGGTTTCTGGCCGCGCCGTGGTGGTCTCCGGCGAAGGGTGGTCAGAGATGGTTAGGCTAGGCTAAGGTTCAAGGCAGTGGCGGTTGGTGGGCTGAAGTTCAAGGTGATTGTGGTGGTCAACGGGTGGTCAATGGGGGTTTCCCTTACCCCCATTTCTAAGTGGAGGGGGGGTTGGGGAATCAGAATAGAGGACTTTGGGGGTTAGCAAAAAAGAAAAGAGGGTAAAGGGAATCAACAAAAGGAATCGGGTCTTTTCATTCCCTTTCCCTTTCTTGAAACCCCCAATCCAAACGCCCCCTAAGTGTTTCTTTTTGTTTGTCCTACTCTGACCAAAAAGCTCTCACATACTTGGTTAAAGTAGAACAAACAAAAAGAAACGAAGGAAAAATTATTACTATTATATAGTTATTAATAATCATTAATTAATATTCCCTTCTTTTAGTTTGCGTGGTTTAGTGCAGCTCCAATTATCAAGGAGGGTGATAAAAAGGTGACGTAATCGTCATGTGGAGCAAAGGGTAAGGAGAGTGAAAGAAACGTTAGATAAATATGTGCGACCAATGACTGGAAAAGCAAGGTCAAAATGGAGAAAAATGTAACCAAAAAAAAAAAAAACATTCGAAGTAGGACAAATAAAAAGAAACGAAATAAAACGGAAAGTAGAACAAAAAAAAAATGGAGTAATAACTAAATTATGATTATCACTTTACATTAATCATTAATCCCCCGTCTCTTATTATTTGCCACAAAAAGTTTTAGAATGTGCGTGTGAGGTAATGAGGACCATCACTTTATGGATAAAAGACAAAAAGATAGAGTAAATTAGATAATTATAATAGAGGTAGATGACAAAAATAAAAGGTAAAATGGATAAAATATCATAGGTTACCTTAACCCAACGAGAAAATGTAGTAAATAGATTGTAACACCCATTTCTGGTATATGTAGCATATAAAAAGTGATGGATGGAGTATTATTAGAAATTTTTTATTATTACTTATTATAATAATATAATTATTACTCCATGGGCAATTCACGCTTGCCAATGCATATCTGTGACTAAGAATATCTAAAATTACGCCCGATTATTCTTTTTATAAAAAAATAATATTATAAAGCAAGACGTTAAGATGAATTAAACAAGAACCCACATTATTATGTTTTTCATCATGTATAAATAACATAAGATGGTCAAAAAGTACAACGTAAATAGTAATAAAAGTCAAAATGTCCAAATTAGATAAAAACGGAGGGTGTAATTATTATTTGTTGTTCTTATTATTTAATGATTTATTATTGTTTCTCAAGTACTCCCTCCTTCCCATATTACTTGATACAGTTTAACCAGCACAGAGTTTATGAGTGTTATTTGACTTTATTATTTTATTGTGAGTAGTTAGTTGTTGGTATTATTTAAGTCCATAAAATACAATATGGGCCATGAGTGTATTGCAAAAGTAAAATAAAAAGCTAAAGGAGAGAATGTAATAGGACAAATGTGGACCCATCCCATAATAAAAAGGAAAATTGTCGGGAATAAGTCAACATTTTCGCGGTCTTATTTTAATAAGTTAATCTTTGAATAATCCTGGAATAAGTTAACCTTTTAAGGGTATTTGTTTTTAACAAGTTAAAACCGGTTTAAAAACACAAAGATGGTTCGGGGTGGAAAGTAGAAGAAGAGAAAGAACAGAGAAATAATAAATTAAAATTTAAGAAAATCCTCACATATTACCGGTTGAATAATTTATAAGCCATTTGACTTGTTAAAAGTTAAAGTAATATCAAAGTTAACTTATTCCAGGATTATCCAAAGTTTAACTTATTAAAAGAATAGCACGAAAAGGTTGACTTATTCTTGACAATTTTTCCGAATAAATAATATATTTTTAGTGTAGGACCATGCTGTTTTTAGAAGTGTGTCAAGTAATATGGGACGGACGAATATAGGAAGTGTATCAAGTAATATGGGACGGATGGAGTATTTATTATAATTACAATTCAATTTTGTTCCATTCTGTTCAACTCCATTCGAGGAGAACATGCCCTTGAATATATCTAACTAGACTCTCATGCACGCGATGCGAGCAAAACAATTAAAAACTTGATTAGTAAACTGATTAATTATCTAATTAGCCAAGTGGTTTAGATATTATTTTTTGCATATAATTTTGTTTTTTAATTTTTTATTTTTGGTGTCCACCCCTCTTCCCTTATATAATAGAGATGTATGGGTATAAATTTCATGGGACCTTTCCCTTTATACGTTTGTATAGAAGAAGGCTTGTCCATTGAGCTTGTGTACAACATATTGGGCTTATCGAGGTTATGAATGACAAAGATGAGTTCAAAGTCCATGGATAACGTTACGTTGTACCACAGTGATGCCATCATGTGTGGCAATGATGTGAATTTAATCATACATTAGTCCTCTCTATTCTATTTATTGCTTTCTTAGTTAATAAGGTCATGGTTTTATCCTTAACTCTTCAAGTTGGGAGTTTTACATGATTCATCCAAGTAGTGAAAGTAGTTAAATTAATAAGTTGGATTTTAATTACTTCCAATGTTCATGCAAGGACCGAAAATCATCTAAGAATTTCGGATCCCATAGTAGTTCAACTACGGTTTCCCGGTACTCCAAGTAGTTGAATTGTAATGAGTTGTAATTACGAAAAAGATCTTCAACAATCTTTCCTAAAACAAGCTAAGTGGGGGACAAGGCAAGGACTACTCAATGGGGTGAAGAATCAGTGTGAACGCTTACGGATTTGGAAATCTTTCCTTATTTTGTGGTTAGAATCTATGAATTTCTTTCCTATGTTTTGTAAGCCAAATTTTCGGCCATTAGAGTTGTTTTGTAGCTATTTAATCAAGCTTTCAAGCACGAATAAAATCAGTTTTGAAGTTTACAATATTTGTTGAATTTTGACGTACTATTCCACGTTTCTTTTTTTGTTTTTAGCGAGTGAATCTCAATACAAGAACCTTAGTGTTACGCGAGTGAAACCCGATCATAGGCGAGGTTATTACAATTAGTGAGTGAAGCTAACTTGTTTAATATCAATACTATCCTCCTATTTCAAATTTAAAGTGAGTGCAACCCTAAAAATTGAACTAAAACCCTTGAGAATCATAAGTGAGTGAAAGTTTTGAGGACCTAAGCTTAGATCCACCACGGATCCACACTAGCAAAGGTCGTGTCTCTCCACAATCCCTTATTGGGAGTTTGATTCTAAAAGATATGTCGGTTGTATGAAACCGTAAAAACTAAGTACTTAGCAAGGAGATAACCTAACCTCAGATCCCTCTTCTCCTTTTACTACATTATAATATAAACATTTCCTTTTTATCAATTTATTTTCATTTAATTTTCAATTTCTTATTTTCTTCAATTATTTTCTGGTTTTTTCATTCTTGCTCCTTGTTTTTATTTTTTAAGATAAGACGCTCTTGTAGTTTTGTGTGTTCAAGTGGTGTGTGACACAATTGGTATGATATGAGGTGCGCTTTTAAGGGTGTTCTTCATTAGGTTGTTGGATTATTAAGGATTTTGTGTGGATTTGATCACAAAAGTGTGAATCAGTTCAATAACATACTTAGTAACTCCTACATGCAAGTTGGATCCTTGGTTACTAAAATAACTATCCCTATACCCACGATTTCCAATAACCCTACTCCTAAACCCACGAACGTTGTTCCCACGTGAAGAGACATTAGAAAGTAATAAAGCTATATTGGAAAGTTCTAAGGAGTCCAAAACACCCCCTGTGATCGCTAAGTCAAGAAGTATACCCAAAGAGCACATCAAGAACGGTCACATGACCCTTTAAATTGAATCTCAAAACCTCTCGGTCATCCCAATGGCAGAAAGAGATATTATTGGTCATATCGATGTCATCCACACCATGACAAGCCACAATAACTCCAAATCCAAATCAGGAGCATAGACTCTCATGCCCTAGAGAAGAGAGCATACATAGTCAACAGGGGCACTATGTAAAGAGAGCTATGCGAAGAGATGGGTTAACAATGAGGAACATTTTGAATGATTATAATGCATATCATGTTTATTAGTTATGTCTTATGCTCCTGGATGGAAGAGGGAGGCAAGGAACTCATAAGTGAGGGATACATTAGTTGTATTCCCACATTAGTTTGAGGGAGTTGGATATGTCACAATTGCATATAGTGTTTAAGTGCACATAGGTTGCAATTTAGAGCATTTAGATTCACATTGCATCATATAGTTGTCATTTTACTCATTTGGTACATTTTCGTGTTTTTGATGAATTTCGTATGACTATTTAAGCTTTGAGCACTGTGAGCATTTGGAAGATAACTACATTGCGTAAGGATCGTTAGAGATTTGAATTAGACTTTCAGCCAAAACGAAGTAGGAATGTAAAAGGGAGTCATGTCTACATTTTCGATCATAACCTTTGATGATATTGGTGTGATTTCAGAGTTGAGAACTACACTTTAAACACCTTTCCGTTGGTAGGTGGCACACTCCGAGATGACTTTCAGTTACGGGGTGATAATTGTTGAGAGTTTGCACTATTTTGGTGGAATCTGCCACGAACTAGCAGCAACTTTGTCTGTGCGCGGATCAGCTTTTCTGCTACAATAATGATTGGCTCGACTTCCTTTTCTTGTAACTTGCTTGGGATACTTTTATACTAGCCATATATGCACGCATGCGTGCCTTGTGTGAAATATTAATATGTAAGGATTTGGGAGAAACTACATTGTAATTTTTCCAGTGAAATGTATACATATTTTTCATACTTTAAAAGTAATCATTAAGTTTTACTTATTTTGTTTTCTTAGAGGGTATAATTGTAATCTCAAAAGAGTTTAAATAGCGAAACAATTTAAATACATAAAAAAGAGTAATAAATATTAGAGAGTAGTTTAGTGATTTAAAAACAAACACCAAAACAGACAAAAACTCTCACAAAAGATTGATGGAAGTTGCCATTAGCATGATCACTCATGAATAAAAAACGCATCATCCCTATCCATCTACTACTTTCTCACTCATCCTAAAATACTCTATCATGTTTCATGATCAATTCGATTTCACTCATGTGCATATTTGAAAATAATAAATATTCAAAAGTATATAAAAATATAGCAAATTGGGTGTCTATTTATAGATCTCAAGAAAATATAACCATTGATATTTTTAAAATTATTTTCACTTTGTAGATTTTTAGATATTTTAGTTTGAAATTTTAAATAATTTTTGCTAAAAATTTGATAAGTTTGGAAATAAAACTTAATTCCTTAATAACTTCCTTGATTTATTTTATTTGTTTTTTCTTTTCTTAATGTTGGCATTCACCCCCCCTTCCCTTATATGCATAGAGATATAATATAGGATAGTGGTAAAAGAGACTCTTACATTATTGCTTTTAGTCTTTTCCATCTTCTACTTATTCTCACCTTAAATATTTTGGAAATAGTAATCATCATTTTACTCATTGCAATGTGGTGATTTTTCATCTTTGTTTTTTCATAGTCATTATTTCTTATTCAGTATTTTTAGTTTAGTGTTCTTATTACTCGTAATTTCTTTTTTTTATTCTTCGTTATTACAATTACTTCCATTAACCTTAAAATCAGTTGCACTTATGTGATTATGTTTATATTTATGTTTAGTAGATTAATTATTGGGGTTTTGCGGATCTATGTACGATATGCCATATATGTGATAAATCTAATTAATCTAAATGCTTAATAGGCTTTTCTCTCTCTTATTATTGAGTTCTTCATACTAGTCCCAAGATGACCATTATCAATCCTTGTCAAAACGAAAGTGGACAGATGAAGTCTTAAGTGACGTGATTATGGAGAAAACTCACACATGTGCCCTAGATAGATGGACTTTAGAACTATTCGTTTGCCCAACAATCCCGAATTTCATACGTACTGAGCAATAATCTTGGGGCTCTTATTATCTTATTCTTGTAACTATTTGCTTATAATCTAGCTTTATAAACCATTCTAACATCGATTATTCCTATTGATAAAGTATTGTTTAGATGAAGCTATATGTGTGTACTACTTCTCCCACTACATTGTTAGGATTACATTTGTAAAGTTGCCAGAGCCTCATCATTGGTTTTTAAAGATATTTCCAAATTCAATTACTAGCAAACTCACTCTAGAATGGTGTACCAACCGCAAGGTTGGCAGGCCACAACACAAGTCCAACTAGCACATACCCTAGTAAGCATGCGCAGAAAAAATGGAAATACAGTTAGTTAATTTTCTACTTTAGATGAGCTCAGGTAAAAAGAAAATTAGGCATAGAAAATTTTGGGTATTAATCAGTAGAATCCATGCGTTGAACGAACAACGCCATCAGCAATTAGAAACCCAATGTGGTTATCTGCGCTTGAGTTCTAGTGATTTGTATGAATTTTCAAGCTCAAACTTTGTCATGCTTAGAACAACATACTCCAGAAAAAAGAGACTCATAGATGTATGTATTACGATTTGGTGTCATCAATACAAAATTAAATGACATCGAGATGAAGTGATACAGATGAAAGTTGAAACTCCTAGTACCACTGATGTGTAAGTATTTCATATGTAAAAGATATTGCTAGAAGTGACGGGGGTGTGAAGGTACCTATTCACAAGATCAAAGCCATCCCTCAGCAAAGCAGGCAAGATGACCTAAAATTTCAATATCAAGATGCAGGAAGCGAATTCACGAGGGGGGAAGAGCTGATTAAAACTGCAGGATAGGTGAAAATAAATATAATCCTAATGTTAATTCATAATCTCAGGCAGAAATACCTGAGGAGTTTGCATTTCCCAAAGAGTTCTTCTGTCCAGAGTTTTCACAACGAAGCCCTCACTATTAGCCTGCAGAACGTTTTAGGATATTGACCATCACCAATCAGAAAGAGTGCTTTCACATTGCTGTTACTGGTTCTTGAAATGAGGCCGAGAAGCCAAAGGCAGGTGTGTGTGTGTGTGTGTGTGTGTGTGGGGGGGGGGGGGGGATGCATAAATGCAATTTCAAAAAAGCTATCTGTAATCAAGAAAATAGAAGTTTTCTGCCTTAAATCCAGCCTACCTACTTTATGTTTTAATAAATTGCTACTTTCAAGTAAAGTGTGTATCAACTAAGGAGCGCAAGATCCAAGAATGTAGATCAAACCACCAAGCATTATTTTCACTTAGGGAAGGCAGTCGAGCGGACCTAGCCGCCGACAGGGAAAAGGAGGCCACCACAGCCACTGGGCAGCATGGCGTGTAGTTCCAGTCCACAGGCCACCTTTAATGTTTCCTATTCTTTATACCAACTTTTATTTACAATAAACTCACAAGTCACAAATTTCTGGTGATGGCGCCTACGCAACACTTAGACCAACCACACTGAAAGTGGAGATGAAACTGATTAAAAGGAACAAGATGCACACAAGCACACACACATGACTTTTATCATTTCAGAAGATGATTACAGGCTCTCAATGCACACAAGCACTCAAAATCTCAATGCACACAAGCACACACACATGACGTTTATCATTTCAGAAGACGATTACAGGCTCTCATGCATAAGCACTCAAAATCTCAATCAAACTGCCCGCCTTTACACAAACCAAGGATACGGATCAAGGCAATCGAATTTAGACAAAACTAATTAGATTACAGAATGGGAGAATGTAAGTGGTTTTTACATAATTCATGTCACTCTAAATATCCAAAAGAGATCCAAAATTGACTGAGTTACATCAAATGGATGTCAAAACGACATTTCTCAATGGTAATTTAGAAGAAGAGGTTTACATGAAACAACGTGAAAATTCTTCGCTATAAAGGGTGAGCATTTGGTTTGCAAGCTAAATAAATCCACATAAGGATTGAAACACTCTTCTCACCAATAGTATATGAAGTTCCATAAGTGATAAGACTGATAACATCATTCGGTTTTTAAGAAAATATCACGGATCAATGCCACATGGTCATTGGCATTTCATTCGATTTGATTCCTTGTGTTGTATGTGGATGATGTTTTGCTAGCAACCAATTATAAGGGGTTGTTATATGAGGTGAAACAATCTTTTAAGTAGCTTTGATGTAAAAGATATGGGTGAGGCATCTTAAGTCATTGGCATTAAGATCCATCTCAAGGCATTAACTATATCAACAAGGTACTTGATAGATTTCAAATGAAAAATTGTTAACTAATTGTAGCACCCATTGTGAAAGGTGACCTGGTCCAAAGTACTGGCCAACGAATAACACCATGAACGATATTGAGAGGGAACAAACGAAAAATGTTCCTTATGCTTCAGCTCTTGGAAGCATTATGTATGTTGTTGCAAGCATTGTGTATTTAAGCATTATGCATGCTCACATATGTTGTTGGACTGTTGGGAAGATATCATAGAGTGGTTGATCCCCAGGGTAGTACGGAGTACATGCTTATGTAGAGACGGATTGATACTCTCATATTGGTTAATCTGAACCAACTACGGTGGGTGGTGCATTGACTCACGAAAATCCACCTAAAGATATGTTTTATGCTAGTTGATGGTGCCATTTCTTGGAGGAGTAAGGAATGCCAAACAAACGTTGACTGCTACTTCAATTATGGAGGAAGTTTGTTTCTTGTTTTGAGGCTACCTTATCTGTTTCTTGTATGGACAGAAAGTTTCATAACTGGGCTACGAGTCGTTGACTTTATATGTTAGCCCATAAGGCTAATAAGAATATTCTAGTGTTCTTATGGATAAATAGTCGACTCCGAATACGGTGGCCATATTAACTCATGAAAATCCACCTCATGATATCTGATTCTGGTAGGTGATGGTTATGAGGAGTGCAAACTGTGACTGTTACTTCAAATATGGAGGCTGACTTCGTTTCTTGTAATAAGGCTACTTGTATGGATGAAAAGTTTCATATCTGTCGGCTGATAAGAATGTTTTGCGATAATTCTGCTCTTTTTATGGCTGAGAATAATAAGAATGGAAGTCGGAGTGTAAACACGAGCCATAAAAGAGCGTGTTCAAGAAAAGAAAGTGATCGTAGAAAACATAAGCACTCATGATTGCTATCTCTAAACCAAAGGTATCGCCGTGCAAATAACAGTTTTCAAAGGTCATAAAAGAAGATAGGACTTGTTCAATCATGCAAACATTTGTTTATGTTGCATTGAAACCATTCATTCAGTTAGATATTTCTCGTTTGATTTTATGAACATACATATTTTGGTATTTTATGCAGAAATGTATGTGTGGCGGCTTTGGCCTAAAGTAAGCATAAGGTTTACTCATTAAGTAGTATGAGTTGTGAGAAACATAGTATATTGTCATATTGATTCTCGTTCTAAGGGAATTTTATAGCTATGATTCATGTATGAAGTCTTTCGGACCAAAGGGAGAACGTTAGAATTTTTCGGATAATAAATTAATTAATAATTAATACTACCTCCGTTTCTTTTTATTTGCAACGTATTCCTTTTAAGGAAATGTCATATTAATTGGAACATAGCTTTATATGGAAAGTTTTTTTTCCATTTATTTACAACTTTGCCCTTGGTATGAGTATTTTTCCTTCATTAACAAGTGGTCCCCCTCTTTCTCTCTCTACATTCCTTGGTTTGTGTGTTTTTCTCTATGTTCCAAATAAAAAGAAACGGAGGAAGTATTTAGTTTCCTGAAATTAAGTGGTACGTTTATCTAGTGGGTAGTGCCCATGATTATCTCCTCAACTTCAAGAATACCACCCCTCCACCACTTTAAGACAAGACTCTGTTTATATAATTAGGTGATTATATTCTGAAAAAGGTTAATGAAATATACTCTCATAAATTCTGGAAAACACCATCTAATAGCGGGGTAAGGGTTTGGCACCGAGAATTCGATACTCTAGATTTTGGATTCATAAAGGTTGCACTAGAAGAACGAGACAAGAGAACTAGAAAAATGGTCGGGGGTAAATCTTGATCAATTTAGAATTCCTCTTTTATCTTCCAGTTCATATATAATCCGTAAAATGCTAAAGTTTATTAAGACAAACGCATAGTACACGAATAAAATAGGAAAGGTAAACATGGCAGCTGTCTAAACAACAAACTGGTGTCACTCACCAAAACTATTCTTAAGCTACTCTGAACAATCAAAATATCATTCTTTCCAATTTTATCAAAAATATATAAGAAAACAGAAAAATAATAGTGAGAACCAACAAATAACTTTTGGGAAAGAAATTCTAATTACCTCCTTGATTGTAGCTTTAACAGGCACACCAAGCACAGCAGCTCCATGCAGCTTACCATCTCTAAGAGCCTACAGGTCGAAATTTCAAACATCCAGGATTCCTTGGCCAATTTTACATCCAATAACCATAAAAATTATCATCCCCCCAAATAATTTACTACTTTCAAGAGAGCTAGCTAGGGAGTATCTGCATAAATCGAAGTAAAAGAGAAACACAAGAGGAAGATTGCTTGGACATGCCGACTCTCTTCGATGTGGTACAACTGCAAACATGAACTCCTTCCCGTTTGAAAATATGAGGTGCCCACACTTCCAAGGTCAAACTTCACCCATTAATTCCTCAAAAAATATGCTTTTACATTCGTATTTAAAAACATATTTTTCAAGAATTTGTAGCAATATATTTAAGGAGAAACCAAATGGGCAAAAAGCTTACTCTTCCTTGATATTGGTGGACTGCTTTGTATCTCTTATTGAAATTTGAAATGAGATATGTTCTAGAAAACATGGGTGCCTATTAGTTTGAAACAGAGGGAATAAAAAAAGGAAATTCTCCCTTTCACAGCTTTTATATTTATCAGCAGATAATACATCTTCATTTCACGCTCAAATCTTGAGATCTTATAGGTAAGAAGTAGATATGCTGGTGACATTGTTCGACACTGATGACAAGCAAACAATGAAGACCAGCCTCCCAAATATAACATCCAAATTAATATGAAAAAACGGATAACAGAAAACTTCAAACCTTTTCTATATCTTCAGACAATACCAAAGGTCTAGCCGAATCATGGATGCAGACCAGTTCAGCACTCAAATCAATAGCCTGCACTGAAGGAGTAGTATTAGTTTTCCTTGGACCCAGCAGCTAAGATTGAGTTATACAGAACAAACATTTTTGCTCAAGTGTAAAACTGAATGTAGAGCCGAATAAACTAAATGGTAGGGTGAGTAAAAATTCCCAAGCTTGTGCCAGTTGTTCACTTAAATTGAATTGCTTCCCTTCTTTTCTTCAACTCCCCTAAATATTACTTGCATATTTACCCCCAACCACACAGGAGAATTTATGGAACACCTTAAAACGTTATTAAAGTCACGTGACCTCCCACGTGCTTAGTGAATGTCGGAATCCGGCTAAAGATGGTGGTCAATAACCATTTGTGTGATAAAAGATGGTTTTTTGGCTATTTTAAAGATGGTTTTTGGCTATTTTAAAGATGGTTGCTCACAAAAGTAGAGCTTTAAAGGTGGTTACAACAACAACTAAGCCTTATTCTCAAAATGATTTGGGGTCAGGTAACATAATGACAACATGAACCGTCATCTGAAACCGTTGCAAAAGGAAATGGCATCGACAAGTGTGACAAAAAGTTTTCAAAAGGTTATTATTGTAGATCCAAGTACTCCACCTTCCTTGTTACCGTAGATTCAAGAACCAAGGAACTGAGAAGTGTGTGCAAAGTGGGGTCCTTTATTTGTGTATGAGAAGGAAAGATGTTTAGAGACATAGATACTATTCATTATCTAGTTAGTGGGGTAAAGGAGGGTAAAAGTGAGAGAAAGCTTTACTAATATTGGAGTAAAGCAATAAAGGGAAGAAGTTTACGGAACACCTTAATCCCGAAAGAGGGAAGATCTTTATTGGACGAAAGGAGTACATTACATTCTGCTTATGATTTCCTAATTATCTTCTTCCATATGATCGCCCATCAATTCATTATCTTATCATCATTAACATGTTCATGGTCAGCTTGCGAGCATCATCTTAGCTAATGTTTTGCTTCCTCGAAACATGGATGCCTCCATATCGTCATCAAACTTGTCAATATCAGCACTTCTTAAATATTTGCTTTATTTTGCACAATTGGTATACTTTTCATACATTTTCCAGCATATTCTAAAGCAGCATCAGCCACCTTTTTTTTATTTTCTTTAATTGGTCAAGCGCACCTTCAATAGGCATTCTTAATGATGAAGATCAATAGTCATCAAATGTCTAAAAACCAACATAAAGGCCTTCAAGTAATAAAGTATTTATTAAGTATATATATTTTTTAGTGATATTAAAGTTAATACTATCTTTAAAATTATTTAAAATAATAGAACAACAACAATAAAACCTTTTTTCCAAAATGATTTCCAAAAAACATGAATTGTCATCTAATCAGCGCATCACTTGGTCTTTATGTCACGCGACTGAATCATCTTAGGTGATTTATTCTCATCATCTCTTCAATAGATGTAACACCAACTTTCTCGCGAATCATCTATTTTCTTAATTGTTCCTTCTTTGTGTGGCTACACATCGAACAGAGTAGGCTTAATTAGCGTGCGTAAGAATTTAATCCTTCGATTTATGAGGAATGCCCATGACAGGATCGTGACACTATTCCACTCTAAGTTCTCTTTATGCTCCCCTTGGATCTTCCACCACTTTATTCGTGGCTCTACGTTAGGTCTTCTCTTTCTCAAATTCCACTACCCCGAAAAACAAGCACCACATTGCAATTTGTATAACTCTTTCTCTAGGCCTTGCCTAGTAGAATAAAAGTCTAATTGTGTTACCTACACGTGTGACGTCACAAGATAGGAATTAGGACTTTTCTCAAACAAAGTGTTCATAAGATCATATACTAATGGAAAATCCAAGATACCACTTCCTGGTTCATTCCCCTCTCCCATGGCCAAAACCTTTATAAATGCTCTCAAAACGAACTCGATCAAATCGGATCCATCACTACTGGCTTCGGCCCCTAATGAGGGAGACTGCCCCCACTATAGAGGCAAGCTTTAGCTTGACAGCCGGGCCCGCTCAAACATGCGAAGAACGTCCGAGACGCCTTATATTATAGAAAGGCGCCTGTTTTTGGAAAAAGGGGGGTACTTTATTTGGGACTAGTGTGCAGATGTCCATTGAGAACCCCACCAATGATTTAGTTATTTTACAAATAGGCACCCATTGCACAACATCCTCTAAACCCTCCCAAACTTCTCGTTCAATAGATGCATCCACCGTACTGGTGGTGCATTTGCGCTTACAATAGTTACATCATTCTTCCTCGAAACTTCAACCACATCATCAACATACTCCTTACCAATGACGATGTCGAGTGCGTTCCTACTCTTATCCTTTTCGTATTACCAAAGCTTTATAGTCCCCACCAACCCACTTAATCTCTTGAAAACACATTATATGAATCTTACTCTTCATCATATCATCCACCCCCTCCGACGATTGTTATGTAATTATTTATTTAATAATAATATTTATTATTACTGAAAATAATAACATGACAATTATCATGATTATTTATATTAATATATAAGGATCAATTGTACTTTTTCACCTTTATAATGTATGTATTTAGAAACTCCCACCTTTAGTTTTATTTTTTTGAATTCTCACCTTAACTATGCCGAACGTTTATAAACTCCTACCTGTTGACAATTTGTCAAAGATTTTGTCTTTTCATATTTAGATGCACGATTTTCTTTCTCTCTCCTCCATTCTCTCTTTCTCACTCCTTTACTATCTCCTCTCTTTTCACAACACCAAAGTTCCATTTTTTACTACGAATCTTCTCTTCTCTCCTCCACCAGCTTCTCAGCATCATCTCTATCATCATCAACATTAACGAGGTGTGTCATTGACTCATTTCAGTAGCGTGCATGCTAAACAAAAATTCCAACAAAATTAGGGTTTCAATCACTTAAACAGACCTCTAATTGCACAATTAGGGTTTCAATTTAGCTGCAACTAATCTACTCCCTCCGTAACAAATTACTTGCAACAATTATTATTATTTGTGAAAGGTAAAATATTCAATTGTTGCAAGTAATTCGTTACAGAGGGAGTCATTGAAATTTAGGTTCAAATATACCTAATAAACCCTAAATTTGGGTTCAAACCCTAAATTTGTAGAAAACCCTTCAAAATGTAAAGCTCAACATGGTTTAAATGTACGATTTCGGTTTTCGAAAACGCGAACGGTCGCGGTTTCGAGGTAACGAAACAAATAAGTTGGTCACGGACCGCGTCGCAGTTGTTGCGGAAGGAATTTAGTTTTAAAGTTTTTTTTTTGGTATTTTTGCTTAATTTACTCTTACGGGCCGTTTGGTATGTGGGAATGGGAGTTTTGGGATTAGATGGTGGGATTGGGAATGGGAGTTTTGGGATTAGAGGGTGGGAGTGGGATTGAGAAATGGTAGGTGGGATAATGATAAAATAGTCTCTATCCCTTGTTTGGTATGAGTTGGGGATAAGGTGTAATTAAATATAAATTTACGTAGATATCCTTACTAACTCTCCATCCTTTTCTTTTCATTAAGGGTAAAAGAGTCATTTCCTTACAAAATTTAATCCTTCTCCCCAATACCTACCCCCCTCATGTATTATTTTGGTGGGATAGGGGGGGTTTAATCCCATTCCCAATCCCATGGAATTTTAGCTACTTTTCCAAACAAACATGGGAATACTATCCATGGGGATATAAATTTGCAATCCCACCCCTTAATCCCCCTAAACAAATCGCGTGTTAGAGCTTAGTGGAGTTATATATAGGGTTTAGTGGTACAATGGTGCCTCTTCTTTTCTTTCTTTTCTCTTAAGTCATTATTGGAGGTAATCGATGCTATTGTAAAAGTAAAGATAAGAAAATCTTTAAAACAATCTGCAAAAAACTTGCAAATTAACGTTTTGCAACGGAAAAAACGGGCGAACCCTTGTTGTCATCGCCTTTTAAATCCACCTTGTTGTCATCGCCTTTTAAATCCACCTTGTTGAACTAGTCGAATTCGGTTCTCTAAAGTTGGAAACCATTCCAGCTCGGGCAAACCCTTCCAATACGGCCGTATTTTTGCACCATGAGCTCAACCTCTTCTTCATGCAATTACCTTTGATTCAAATGCAATTTGCCTTCAATTTCTTGCTTCAATGGCTTATCAATTGAAGAAATGTCTCAATTCGGTGCCTTGAAGCTTATATAAACAGAGTTCAACAAAAGTGGGGCCCACAAGAGAAAATCTTTAACGGATTCTATTAAGAGGCGGTGGTTTAAAAACGTTTGGCACAGTGAAGGTGGGAATTTAAAAAAAAAAACAAAGGTTGGAGTTTCTAAATACATGCTTTAAAAAGGTGGAAAAGTACAATTTATCCATATTATAAGTTACATAACTATTGTTATTATTAGCATTAATTATGTTATTCTACTATAATTATTAAGATTACTCAATCATGGTTCAAAAAAACGGCCGTTCCGGAACGGTTCGCCCGTTTGGGAACGGTTTTCAAGTTCACCGAACCGTTTTTTGTCCGGTTCAGCACGATGGGTTTGAAAACCCCTTTTTTTGGCCGGAACGGCCGTATTGACCGTGACAACACGGTTCGCCCACATTTTCCGCATCAAAACGGAAGCTTTTAGGGCACATGCGAGAGAAAAAGATAGATCTGAGAATAAATCTGAAAAAAGAACAATTTTTAATTGAAAATAACTCTTACCCAGGCTTTGTAGATGAATTTCGAGCCAAAGCCCTCAATCAATTGTGTAAAATTGAGTCAGTGAAACGTATAGATCAAAACCCTAATTCGTTGGGAAAGCCCTAATTTAAGGAATCGTGATTAGGCTTGATACTGTGGCCGCCGACTTACTAGATAACACAGAGGTGGCCGACGACCACTTTGCTGGTGGTTCCGGCCCTGATCTGCCGGTGATTATCGACATATTCATCACTGTATCCTTCGTTGATGCTGGGTTTGTTTCATTCGCTGATGATGCTGGCCTGCTGGGTTTGATCTAGGGTTTTTGTCGCCATTGTTGATAAATTGTGGAAGAAAAGAAGATGAGAGAGGAGAAAACTAGTTGGCAGTTTGGCACATTCGCACAGAAGAAGAGGAAGAAAGAAGAGAGAGAGAAAGAGAGAGGAGAGAGAAGAGGAAGAGGTGACGCTATCAACCTCACTAAACCCACTTTCTTTTTCAAAATTGCATTCAAGTTTTTTTTACCATAATATTTAAAATTAAAACAAAAAATTAAATTTTACTTCTTTTTTTTTATTCTTTTTGTAAAAACAAAGTTATTATTTTGTTTTTGTGGAATTATCATTAAAAACACTAAAAAAGGCTTTAAAACTTAATTCCTGCCGCGACAACCGTATTGCGGTCCGCGACGAACGTATCCGTTCGGTTACACCGAAATCCGAACCGTTTCCGTATCCGAAACCGTTCCCGTATTTTCGAACTATGTACTCAATTCATAAAATCTAAGTTCAATCCAGTGCAGTCCGCTCCGCTCAATACTATTAAATTCAGTTCGCTTCGCTCAATACTATTAAATTCAGTTCACTGCAGCTCCATTCAGTCCAAATCCAAATGGATGGTGCATTAGTTTCAATCATAGATTTAAAGCTCGACAATTTGTGATTTTAAGTAAAACACACATTTCTCTAAAAATAAGTGTGTGCTTTAAGGTGTGATTATTTCAATAAAACCCCTTAAACTTAAACTATCATCTCATTGAGCCTTGCTCATGATTCCACACATTGTCTTAAACTTTCCACTCTAAGTGGTTTTGTCATGATATCTACCACTTGATTCTTTAGAGTTAAACTCTAATCCTCAAGAGCTCTCAATGTAGTAATATCTTTAAATACATATGTTTAATTCTCCTGCGAAAGATTGGATTCTTACCTAAGATGATATATTTTGGAGTTCACCGAGTTCCTCAAAATTCTATATTATCTGATTGCTTGTCGCGTTAAAAAAGTAGTGTCTTTGTTGATAAAGCTATCACTTATTGCTTGTTGAACGCCACTCTATTTGCTAAATTGAACATATGACCAGATGTTCTTTTACATTTCCACATATAGACAACTTGGCTTTAAAAAATCTCTAAGTGATAAAAGTCAAGGTCCAAGTCAAAGTCAAAAGTCAACACATGGAGATGAGCCTATTTGTTTGGTCCTTGAAGCCTTTGGATTCAAATTAAATTCCAACTCTTCCTATGTGTCCATGATTACTTGGGAAGATGATCCTAGTCCATGAAGCTATGAGGGGCGTCCTAGCCCATGTCTTGGAGTCCATTTAGAGTCTTAGTTGTTTTAATTAAGTCATTTAAATTCAGCAAATAAAAAGGGCCGAAATTATCTTATTTTCGGTTCACATTAGGGTTTTGAGTCCTTGTACTCAAAGTATTGCAAGTTGTAGTTGAGTTGTAATATTCCCTAAGATTTGTTCACACTAGGCGTGATTTAGGGAAGATTTTAGAGGGGATTTGATTCTTATCTTCTCCTTTATTCGCTCCTAGATTTTAGGGGTTATTTAGCAAGTTGTTAAGATTGTAATCTTTTGAGATATTTGGCTGATTTTCGGCTATGTGGGTGCTTGGAGGACAAGTTAATTCTTGTCATGTAATAATATAAATACACGACATGCCACATTACAAGGGTATATGTGATTTATCAAAAAACTTGTGTTTATGAACTTAATAGTTGTTCTATTAATTTCGGCCATTAAATTGATTTTCAAGAGTGTCAATTAATTTAGTGTTAATCTACTTAATTCCAGGAGTGGTTTAAGTGAGGTTAAAGTTAATTAAAACTTTCAGGAGTGTTAGTTTAAATTTCCAATCCCTAAAATACATAAAGATTTCGGACTTAGATTAAAATTTAAGTTCCTTTGCTCGAAGTTCTTGAATGTTACTTCTCATTAGAACAGCATTCATATCACTAAGGGGGTGTTTGGTTGGGTTTTTTTTAATGGTATGGAATGGAATGACATCCATTCCAATGTTTGCTTGGGCTTTTTTAGGATAGAATCTCATACCCTATGGACTATGGAGTCTATCTCCACCCCATCCCCTAGAATCTCAATCTCCCCTCCCCCCTAAGTTTCTAACTCCATTCCACCCTTGCATCAAACCCTAATACTCCACATAGCCTTTGTTCATAATTTCCAGTGACCGGCGGCTGTGGACCACCGACTACTGACCATGGGTCATCTTTGACCCCACCATCGAACACCACCAAAGCAACGCCCAGAACACCACTAACGCAGCACCCATAACACCACCAACCCAACACCCATTTCCCTCCCTAAATCCACCACGCCAACCACCTAAAGCTCCTTACATCACCATCTCAGCCACCGTCGAACAGTTCCCTTTGTCCGTAGAATGAACAACGCTTGCTCTTCCGTTCGAACGCTTAACATTATTGTTGTGATGTAGCAGCGCAGAGTTTCATCATTTCATTTCGTCTCCCACAACCGATACCCTCAAATCTGCCATGCCTACTTCTCTCTCGTTGTATTATCTCCATTTTCCACCATTGAAGCTTTCTTTAACTTTGAACAACAATATGAACCCTATTTGAAATTAAAACCGTTAATCAACACCCAACATTTCCAATTTCTTCTCCTGATTTTGTCGACCAATGCTTAAAGGATTTGAGGAAGTTTGCAACAAAGGTTGGTGATGTCGGCGAGTTTGCCGTTGTTAGCGCCGATGAAGGCGGTGGTGGAAGAGGAGAAGGAGGGGGTGTCATTAATATTTTTTATTTTATGTTATTATATTTAAAAAAAATAAATTCAAAAACTTTTTAAAAATTCTTAAAACTTAAACCCTTTTAAAAACTTTTTATCACTCTTGTCGATGTCATCTCCTTTGGCAACAATTTCAGTTGACAATTCAAGTTAGCCGACCCCAAATCACTTTGGGAATAAGGCTTAATTGTTGTTGTTTACATTTAAAAAAAATAAATACAACACATTCCATTTCATAAGTGAACCAAACAATAGAATGGGATATAAAATCCATTCCAAAATTGAACCAAACAACTTAAGCTTGGAATGGGGTTTTCAATCCATACCTCTATGGTATGGGTTTTCAATCCATACCCCTCCAATCCATACCATTCTAAACATTTGAACCAAACGCCTCCTAAATTTCTCAAAGCATTAAGAAGATGCCCATTTATATTTGCTCTTTGCGAGTGCGATTGGTGGGATTATTCCATGAAAAGACTTATTAAACCAACTTCATTAGTCATATCAAGTCAAGTGGATGTTAAATTACGTATACTGCCACAATGCTCTTAAACGCAAAAGCGTTCAAAACTTTGGCGTTGCCTTCTTTTCTCCACAGGTTCTACATCTGATGTTTTATGTAGGTGACACATAATAATTCTTAAACTTTTCTGGATACTAACTATGCTGCTCGGAGTCAGATAGGGTGTTGGTGTCACATATGCACTGATGGTCTGACATGGAATATTATGTATTCAAGGAGACGGAACACATCTGATATTTCTTCAAACATTGGATATGAACTTGAGGGCACGGGTAATTATATGCTTTTATTTATTTATTGATGTTACAAAAACAATACTTTACGAAAAACAATAAACTTTTGGATTGTCAAATCTTCGTTCAGGAAATAATTGCTTGTAAGGTCTTATTTGATAAAAAATGTAAGATATACAAAATTTAAAGGGAGTTAGTATAAATTGTTTGAGTGGAATTTGTTTTATCCAATAGATTAAACAAAGTGTAAAGAAAGATAATATAAATTTTTTGTGTAAGTTTCTATTAGATTAAACAAAGTTTAAAGAAAGATAACATAAATTTAAGTTTGTAATAGATTAAACAAAGTGTAAAGAGAAAATATATATTATTTGTTCGTTAAAAGGGATTAAACAATAATAATTGTAGTTTTTATTTTTTTAAGGAAAAAATTGTCAGAAATCAACCTTTACGTTGACCGCTTTTAACAAGTCTACCTTAATTTATTCCATTAGTAAGTCAACCTTGTATACCCCTTCGCTTGTAACAGGTTAAAACTGGTTATTACCTATTTTTAACCTTTTGAACAGGTTAAAAGAACACATGTGTCTTCATTATTAAACGTTTTAAATTTTAAAAAATATATATAATTTCAAAAAATAAGAAACAAAACAAAGCAAAACCCCCACCCCCACCCCTGTCACCTTCCACCCACACCCCAAATCAGATCACCTAAAAGGCCAAAACAACCACTCCCCCACCCACACCCCACCCGAAACCACTACCCCACCCATGTTTAAACGACATCGGTTCCATTGATGAGCTCCGACAATGAGAAAACTAACTCCTCAGTCCTCTCTTCCTTCTTCTTGCCGTCAGCCCCGCGAACATCCAAGACCGACCACGGCCGTCGTGCACTCTTTCTCCATTCTTAATGACGGTAGCCACACAAATTCCCACACCAGGAGTCCTCCTCGAGAAAAGGGACTGTTGTTGATGGCGGAGTTTAGCAACCAAAGAAGCCTCATTAAAAGTGTAATGAAAAGTGGCGGCGGCGGCGGAATCATCAGCGGTGAATCCCCGGATTTAGGAGCAAGATTATGGTTTGAGTTTTGGTTATTAGGGTTAGAAGAAGGTGAAGGAAGATCATGAGGGGTTGGTGGCCATGAACACTTAGGAATGGTGGATAACATTTGTTTTAGGAAATCATCGTTGCTTTGAGATTCATGATATTGTGATTGAGATTGAGTGTTTTGTGATTGTTGCAAATCATCAAGGTTGAGTTGAAACTTGTGACCTGTGAGTGTGAATGTGATATGAGCATATGACCGTGTTCATTCCTCTTCCTCCTCCTTCTTCCATTTCTGTGATAACTTGTGTTGCATCTCTCTCTTGTTGGACGGTAATGTGGTGGTGTTGGATGGTGTTTGTGGTAGTGGGCAGAGAACAAAGGATAGGGAAAGGGAAAAAAAGAGAGGGAAGAGAGTGAAATAAAATAAAAAATAAATTAATTTTAAACCAATTAAAACAAGCCACGTGGACAAATGATCCAAATTTACAAATTAGTAGCAGGTAACCTGTAAAAAAAACTTGTTGAAAGCGGAGGGGTATACAAGGTTGACTTACTAATGGAATAAATTGAGGTAAACGTGTTAAAAGCAGTCAACGCAAAGGTTGACTTTTTCCTGACAATTTTTCCTTTTTTTAATTTATTATAACTTCCTTAATTAACTAGTTCTTTATAGTGCTTGCAATTGTAAATAGACAAGTTTTAAAACTAATCTTAATTACATCAATAAATTAAAGTTAAATAACTTATGGTTCTAAGAATAAGTTACTACACTTTGTTCCTAACATAAGTGTTGATTCAACTTTTTTATAATTTGGTGGCTGAAACACGGTATCAATAAACATTTCCTGTACTAAGTTGCATAAGCATATAGGGACGAAGAATGGGAATGTAGCCAAAGGAAAGGAAATATTTTGTTTTGCTAGGGAAGGAGAATCAAATGTGATTTTTATTTTTATCTTTTGTTTTTTGGTAAACCAGGGAATAAAGACCTCAATCCAAGTGAGCATGTCAACAACTTCCTCCTAAACAAATAGTAGTTTCCTCTTCATACTCTTGTCCTCAAAGTCTTCATAGCAATAATAGTTTGTAATTTAACTTCAACAATACACTCTCCATTGCATACCAGATAATTACAGCATTCATTGTTGGCCTTCTTCTCATTGTCACTACTATAGGTGAACAAATGTGACCATTGATAGAAAAACATGGTGGTTCGAGGGATGCTAATTGTTGCAGTTGTCGAGAGAATAGGTCCTTCCCCACCTAGCTTTCTCTCTTACACGTACATTTGCAGATGCAGCTCCAAGGGAGTCTCAGAGTTCTGAACTCTGAAGAGTTGCTAATATGGTGGTGTTTGATTTGCTTTTAATTGGTAGTGTGCTATCTTCTCTAGATCTATGTTGGTGGCCTAATTTGGATTTGACAATACTACTTATGCCAACAGTGCCCCTCAGTTGACTGTTATGAATCTTATGATACTTGGATTCTTCATTCCAGCTCAAATATTCAAGTTGTCGCTTGACACTCCAACAAAGACTTAATTTTGGCCAAAGGGGAAAACTAATACTCTGATACTTATGCATACATGTAGAATAAAGGAAAGTATCCTTGTCACTATGTCCTGGTTCTCGATTATAAGTTTACACTCCTAACTTGCCCCCACATCTTCAAGTTTAGAATTTTACATGTTAACTCTTCAACCCGCATGTGACTTAAACTCATATGAGTCCGAGATAGATTTTCAGAAATACTTACACAAAGATTGTTCACAATTAAGCATAT
Organism: Patellifolia procumbens; assembly: GCA_947645195.1. NCBI lineage: Eukaryota > Viridiplantae > Streptophyta > Magnoliopsida > Caryophyllales > Amaranthaceae > Patellifolia > Patellifolia procumbens. The sequence goes on from CANSGD010001076.1 coordinate 2,561,620, forward strand.
ACTTATCTTAGAATAGAAGTTTGGAAGAGTGACTCTGAATAAAGTACCCTAAGGTTCATTAAAGCGAGGTAAATATTCAGGAAGGATTTGTTGTGGTTCCTAAGATCAAGAGTGAGTCTTTACAAGCAAAATGTGATAAACAAAATAATTCCCTGCAGCCTAAGAGAAGGCTAGGGCCTAGGGTGTTATAAACTATGGTTCTATGAGCTCGTATTCTAAACAAAACCTGCAAAACCCAAGATATACAACTATTCTAGAGAATGTCTGTCACTGCAACCCTATTAGCACCTCCAAGAACATCTTCAATTGTTTACCTTGTCTCATGATATGAAAATTATATTACATAAATTCAAAGTAAGAACTAAAGCAATGTGGTTTCTATGTCCAATGTTGAGACTTCAAATGACAAAAAATTAGAGTTTATTTATTTTGCACCTGAAGTCCATTGTAGACAGAATCTTGTCTTTCCTTTCCAGGTTCAGTAAATTTAAGATCTACATTTATCTGGTCCCTGGATTCTGAAAGAAAGAGAAAACATCTATTGCTTATGATCCTACTACAACAAGAAAAAATAGAGAAGAACAAGATAAAATAAAGATAATTGTACCTTCGAAAATGTCCTTGTAAGATGGATCACAAACTACAACAATTTCTTTCACTTCAGCCATTTGCGAAAAAGTGTACAAACTGCAAAAAAGAAGTATATGTTCAGCTCCAAGCAAATGTTAGCACAAGCATACAAAAAATACTAGTAAATGAAACAGTATAAGGGTTTGCTGAACCACATTGATCCCAAATTCTGTAAGCGTTGAAATACGGAGGTTCAAAGAATACTTCTGCCTCGTGACTTGCATACAGATGAAAGAAAGAAAGCAATGGATTGGACTCCTGTAATTAGAATAATAAAATATAACAAAGGAGGAAGAGATATACAAAGGCCCGTTAATCTCTCAGCTAATATCCTTCTCTTTTGATTCTTCTCTTCTCCCTCTGGCTAGGGGAAGGGGACACTTTCTAGCAGTTATATCCAGCTTAGGTTGCTGACAAGAGAGTCCCCAAAACCTCCTCATGAATATCCCCTTCCCATGATCTTCATTTATAATTTGTAGACTTATTACACCATCGCGGCCAATATAGTTACATTATTATTTTTTCTAGCTGGGGTACGATATCATGTATGTCAGCAGCAATACTGCCAATTAAATAAGAAAATAAATTGACAGCCATAACGCCAGGGGCGAAGCCACATGGGGGGCTGGCAGGGGGCCGGCTACTGCGGCCCAATGTTGCGACCCTTATATTTTTTAATAGGCCCCTGTAGACTTTTAGGATAAACGCTAGTAGACTCCATTAAATAGCACTAATATGCTCTTGGCTTAGTAATAGGTAGACATAACTTTTATACAAGAGGTCGTGGGTTCAAGGATGTGTAGTGGCATAATTGTGTTTTTTTGTCTTTTATTTTCTTGGTCCCGTTACCTTTTAAATCCTGGCTTCGCCACTGCATAACGCAACTTATCTTGTAGAATATTAAAGCAATAAGGTAAACAACAGGCAAATGTTATCCTGTGCATGTAGCAAATTTGCAATAGGGGATAGCTCAAGAACCATAAAATAACCTCACACTAGCATAATTCTATAAAAGAAGGACCAGGAAAAAATATATTCGAAAGTGATTTATGCTGAAACTAGTAAAGTGATTTTTGTTGCATCCAAGTGATCCAACAGATTGATGGATATTGCCATGGGATTGAGTAAATTATATTAAGTTGAAACCAAATGACATATTAAGCACAACATTCCTCTATGGTTTAGGACAAGTTGTTGAACACCTCGTATAATATATACCATGATATCCAATCCCACGCCTAGTAGCCATGGCATCATGTACATAAATACCTATATAATGCGATTGGTTGGCCCAGAAGTGGTAGGTATTGCTTCGGCATACTTGCCTGTTTAAAACAAACATAACAAGATCATCAAAATGAAACAGAAAAGTGTACCATGGCAAACAGAGAAGACGCTAGAAGTACAGTTTTGCTATGGAAGACATCAAGCTGAAATTTTGAAGAAATAAAAAAACACTCGTAAATAGCTGGACCTGAGGCATAAGGTAGTTCAGAATGAACATTGGAAAATGTTGCTTAGTGGAGTTATGGGAAGGAAAAAATGGAAAACTAAATACTGATGAAATTTGGAAGTGCTGTACGAAATATGAAGAAAAAAACAAAAAAAAAACAAAGGTAGAGAACATGTCTCATTGAATATAAAGAAGAAATTACACGTTGTAAGTACATGAAACAAAGGATGAAAGGACAGATTAACACTGAAGAGGCAACAAAGGGAATAAGTATAAAAAGAAGACTATCCCGGAAAGTCTAAATAAAGGTTTTCTGTAAGATGCACTGAAGAAAATCACAATAAAAGATTTACTAATCTGCTTGTAGACTTGTAGTTACCAATAGATTGTGTAATATAGGGGGTGGAAAAGCAAAGAAAAATGGCTCACTTAGGCTGCTTCTAAGCTTGATTATCTATCAATTATTGCTGACCGGGATGAATGAAAACATGGAGGAAAAGCAAACTCACAGTTTATGGAGTTTAAGGTCCTCGCAAATTTTGCAGACCGTATTCAGTAAGTCATTGCTGTTATTCTGACTGGGAATATGGAATGTGTGAAGGCATCTCATTGTCATCCTACTCAAATGTCCAATAATTCACCTATGAGGCCTTGTCCTGTTAGGTTTAGGGTACTCAGGTGCACATTTCCAACCTCCTTTTGGTGTTTCATCATCAATTCATCAGAAAACAGACTAACCACGTGCCTCCAAGAAAAAGATTGCTTCACATCAGTGGTAAAAACCTCATATAAGTGAGGCAATTGGTCATGCAATAAGCATTAAATTTTCCGGCGTTCTTAATAGATTGATAAAAAGGTAGATATACAGATAGCAAACCAGTGTGTTCTGACTTTTGACATAATTAGGATAATGGGCATGTTCCCAGCTTATTTTCAATTCAATTCAGCACAAAAACTTTTTACTCCCAGTCTCCCACATTTCACTATTCCTTTCCGTTCAGTTAATTTCAGTTCAATTCAATTCAATTCAGTTGTTTTCAGCCGAAGAGAACAGGCCCACATGTACGAATGAAGCATTCAAACTGGTAGCTCTCGAGAATCAACAACGACCAACAACAAGCAACTCTTTGGTTAATCACACAATTACCCACAGCATGATGAAAAAAAGATAGTCAATTTGCAGCAATTAAGACCATAAAAAAAAAATTGAAACATCCACAAAACAAAAGTTCATTAGTTGAACAGAAAATTCCAAAATTTCAGAAACCCACATATAATTAATGAAAATTGTCATGAAGATTGGGAGATAGATATAGAGACATACACCCATTCTCTTGCCTTTGCCACCGGCAAGAAGGATGACAGAGACGCTTTTCTCCTTCAGAATTGCATTTCCCTGCGTAAATTTTGAACCCCCATCACATTTCAATCACTATAGATCAAAGAAACCTGATATAAATAAAAATAAAAAAGCGAGCAAAAGAAACCTGAGTAGTTAGCCCAGAATTTGCAGAACAATGGATTGTTAAAGCAGCGCACCTTGGCTTTCCCAATACTTGAATTTTCAGAAATTGAAAGGGGGAAGAGGTGGAAGTTGTAGAAGGGAAACTTTTGGTGGAGGGTTTGTGAGAAATGGCGGGAATACAGGAAGAACCAAAACCAGCACAGGATAAAGTGAGCTGCTTTACTCCTACAAACGCCATTGGTCTCTCTTACTTTGCTCTCTCCTGTGTCTACTGTCGCCTTCTTTTTCTTTTCTATTTCCTCGTTTTTTTAAAACTAGTGTTTGATGGTCCGGCATTGCTCGGGCTCGTCTCATTATATTGATTGTAATTCATATAAGGAGATTAATTATACAATATAAATTATCTTATATGTTGAAGGCTAAAACATATATTTCAATGTTGATTTTTTTACTTTATTTGTTCATGGTTTTTAAATTTGGTCAAGTGACATACAAACTTTATGATACACTATCAACTCCGATATCATCATCAGTATATCACAGTCGATTAGATGAGGTGTTATGTTTAAGTTTAGATACATTAATATTATTACTATTGATTATCTAATTTGTATAAAATATATACTTTCACTATATGCAAGTGTCACTTATGAATAATGTGATAAAGAAGAAAAACATTATTTATCATTAAATAATATGTCACATTAGATTTGATGAGGGATTATAGCTAAAATTTAAAAGTTTTGATAAATAATGTGATAAAGAAGAAACCACGAATCTAATTACGTATGAGCAAAAATTATAAAAATTTTGAGATTCAAAAACTACACATTAAGATGAATAAAACAAAATTTCATATGACTATATTTTTCTTCATATATAATTTATATAGGATGATCAAAGAATATAATGTGAATCCTTACTCTTTTAAAAGCAAGAGATGGCCTTACTGTTCTTATGAACAGTGAGATGAGTCTCAAAACTCTGTATTTCACTGTTCATAAGAACAATGAGCTGCTTACTTTAGGCTTTTGGTCTATAGCGTTTTTGTCTAACTTTTTCCTGATTTCCCTCACCACCACATCTTCAAGCCACTTGTTTTCCAGCTTTCTTTCACCACTTGCTTTTCAGCTTTCCCTCTCCTCCAACACAACCCAAAAATGGCGACAAATTCAGCAACGCTCAAACTCTGGTTTGCTCTTCTTCTGCATCTTTCTCTCTACTCCAAACCAACATAAAAAAACATAGACAAGTTCAGCAACAAAGAAGAATTCGTCCCATCTAGGCTTTCCTTCTCTCTGATTTTCACGCAGAGAAGTGTCTTCGCCATCCATTTTTTGGAAGATAATTGTTTGGTGTTTGTTGCTAGATTCAGGCACCACATCAATGGGTTCACTTAAATATAACACAAAAAGGTATTTCTTTTTTCTCTGCCATTGATTTATTTTTTCATTCTCTGCAATTAATCAGCGAGATCTACATATGGGTATCTTTAATTTTTCAACTTGAGCTGTAAATTAATCTACCATTATTTCAGTTCTTTCATGGGTCTGGCCCATTTTGGTAGATAGGTTTGTATCAATCAGGACATTGAATGTCAATTTTCCACGAATTTTTTAAATAATGGTGTAAATTAAACCATTTCCTTTTGTTCAAATTGAGACCCCACTTACCTGATTTTTCCGTAGCACACATCTTCCCTCATTGCTTGCTTTATTTGGTTAAATTTAGACGTTATGATGTTGGCAGATCAAAAGAAATTCTCCCTGATTTGGTTTTTAAACTTTTAGATACATCCTCTCTCTCTTAGCTAGCTGATTTTCGATCTAGGTACTAATATATGGATATGAACGATGTATGTAATTGGAATTTTGAGGGTGTGTTCTGATGCCTTGCTCTGTTGTTTGGCATAAACTCATATCAGTCCAATCTTGTGTTCAGAAAGAGAATCAAGAGAAATATTTTAAAAATTCATTTGTTAGGTAAAAAGTTGGGGGTGTTTAATCACATCTGAAATCCTGATTAAGGGGGTGTTTTCTCAAGCTGAATTTTTAAGTATATTCTTAAACACAAAATAATTTCGACTATTCATCTTTTTCCCAAATGGTTTCTTCTTCCTAAAGGAAATGATGATGGATAATTGGAGCCTATGTGTTCGAGTAGAAGGGAACGTGATACGTGTACAACTGGATATCCCCTTATTCTCTTCTCTTGTAAGGAAAGAGTTCAGTTCACTTATTAGAGAAAATTCTGGCTGTATACTGATTTTCTTCCATTAGATTAGTTATGTTTACGCACAATTTTGAGGCGTTATAAGGTCCAAAAGCTTTATATGACCAGTTGGAATTGAGGTACGTAGGCGATTGTTAAGATTTTGAGTATATTGTCATCTTAGATTTATCCGAAACTCAAATGGGTTTCAACTTTCAGCCCTTTTGTCTTGGCTTTCTTTGTTGGTTTTAATCATTATGAATAAGATAAGTTGTGAATTAAGGTGGATGTTTTCACTACTTCAACGTTCATGTAGAGAAAAGGAAGCTCCACTAGTGGAGTATAACGATCACAAAGCTATATATCATTGAGTTATTTCAAAAAACAGTATTCAATAAGATAAACTAGCAGTTTGGCACTTAGGTTAGCATAATAGTATGGTGAAAGCAGCATTATTTAAGGACTACTACTAGGAGGCTTCTCTGTTGGAGTTTTGATAGCTCACTTTATAGACGAAAAGGTTAATTTACTAATTGGTGATCGAGAATATATTTTCCCTTTTAAACCTTCACCTACTTTTGATGGGGGAAAAAGAAGTGAAAGGTGCAATACAAGGATTACCTCCGAGGTAACAACCTCATAGCTTAAATTCCTGTTCAGTAACACTTATTAATTGAAAATGTGTTTGCATTGGTTGCCTACGGTATCTAATGTCCAGATTTAGTAATGGTGCTCATTTCATTTTTACGGGCACATATAAATGCTTTAAACTCGAAGAGGTTTCCTTCATTATTGGGTGAGGATGACTACTTTGAATTTCAGCGGGGCAAGGTTTGACAGGTTGTTCAGGTAATCTGCTTCATGGGATGGGATTGATGATGCAGTTCTCTTAGAAGTTGATAAATTTGTGCATCATTGCTACTGTTATTGTTGTTCCAGGATGTTCAGGTAATTTTCTGATTCCAACTGTGGAACATTTCTCAGATTTTGGTCCTCTAATTCATATTTGATTTCTACTTTTTCTTAACGTCAACCAGGTTTGTTCTTTCAATTCTTTGTCATTACAAATTTGGTCATTTTCTTATTAGATAGTAACTTTGGCATTAAGCTAATGTAACCCAGTGTTACCTAACTCATTGTGTACTTTGGTATGTTCGACTTTCAGCTTTCACCAATCTCAAAAGAGGAGTTGGATAAACAACAACTTATTTTACTTTGTCCAAATTTAGTCCTTAATTTGATATTTTAGTTGAAACAAGCTTCTGGATTGAAGTTGTTAATATCAAATTTCAAGTTTAATGCAAGCATAAGAAGAGTTAAACTTTTTTCTAAGGTTATTTACCCACTGAAAATCCCTAACCTTTGAAACTTATTATACATCGTGTTGCTAGCTCAGTCGTTGGGCAGTTCACACGCGTTAGGCGAGACTACAAGTTCGAACTCCAGTATTAGCACATTTCTGCTTGTCTTTAAAATCGACGGTAGCCAAGGGTTTCACATGATTTTGCGGCCATTTTTTATTTCAGTGTTTTTGCTGAAAATCTTAGGCAACATCTCCTGTTTTTACAACCACCCTTCTTTAGTTCTTAAAGGCCTAAAAAGGGTTAGCTAATAAAAATCCCCTTTACTTGATCACCCAAGTGATCTTTTTGCAGGGGTTTATAAAAAGACCCATGGATAACTTTCTAAGAGTTCTGGTATCTCTCTTTTTGTCATGGTTTTCCTTTTTTTCCTCTATCCTAGAATCTAGATTATCATGTTCGTTCTATTGGGTTTTCCTAGGAATGATATGAGCTCTTGGAAACGAAGTGATTTAAGGCGAAGCCCACACTTTAAGATTGATGTTATTAAAGGTGAGAGGACAAAGAATATTGATGTTATTGAAGACACTTAAGAATTTGTGGTTGCATACACTATTTATAGTCTTACTTGATCAATGAGATACTTTGTGATTGTCCCATATTTTCTAATCCCTTTTAGTCAAAGGCTAACTCTGTATAAAGGATGTTGTGTTCTCAGTTGGACAAACAAATATATCTTGTTTGATCGCGCTTTAAATAAAATTGGTATACTTTCAATTTGTTGGAGTGGTGGATCTTGTAAAGGTACGTGATAGTTAGTTGATTATTGGATGCTTTTTGCCGGTAGGGAGGTATTTGAGATGAATGAAATTGGTATCTCTTCATGGACCTAGCTATTAGATGGGATGAAAATGCCAATATCGTATTGGCTGTAAAGTTGACGTGCGCTAAAATCATGTTGAAGATAATTTAAGCTGATTGGAAAGTTTAGCATTATTGTGATTTAAATTCATACTGATCCATTAACTAGAGATATGAATTATGGTCAAATATGTGTTTTGGAGAGGTGAATTGGGCCTACTTTAGGCTGGATTGATTAAAGGATTTTACAAGGGCTTTCATGATCTTTTTTCAAGCATTAATGTTGGTTGCTTTGTTGTCTGCTCTTTGGATTTTCTTATTTTCCTGATTTGTTTGTGATTCATGTATTAGTAAATCTGCGTTTTTTAGGTTGCGTTGGGTTGTGAACGAGCTTTATTTTGGAATAAGAGAAATGGTCATCGGAGGGAGGAATAAGAAAGTTGTTTTCGTTCTCTAAGGTAACATGAGAAGACTATTGCCACGTCATTGATCAAATGCGATGGCTCCAGCAATAGAGGCCGCAATAATTGCCCCTCTCATATAGCTACATTAGAGTGGCAATTACACTACATGTTAAATAAGCGCCTATATTTATTATAACAACATTATACCATAGCTTTATTGTACACGTATGTTCTAAGATATGCAGGCTGCCAAATATGGCTACTAATGCAACAAGTGATCTCGATAATGCAGGGGTGTTTTAATTCCAAGTTGTTATCTGTAGTGTTACTAGCTTTGAAGCATATTTACTTTGCTTTGATATGCAAACAATGTCGAATAGAATATCTCAACTTCCATACACCACTATGTACATCGCTAACAAGATTACCACCTATTAATAGATTCACATATTGGGGCGCCGCGCGCATAGCGCGCGGAGCAACAACTAGTAATAACAAAATTCAAAATGTACCTATTAAATGAAAATGGAGGGAGTAAGAATTAACAAATGTAACTTTTCGATAAGTAAGTTACATATGTATAAATGGTATGTAAATATGTAATTTTAGATAAGGAATGATAGAATTAGCAATGACCATTTTCTATAAGTAAAGGGTAATCTATGTAAAATAAAGGAAAGATTAAGGGTAGAAAAGGAATAAAGAAATTACTACAAGTTTTGACTATATTGACCTTATTCCCATTATTATATAAGTAGAGGATTTGGAGGATCAAGCAAAAAGGGAAAAAAAATAATAATAATACAAATAATAAAAAATTGAAAAAAAAGAAAAAAAAGAAAAAAGGAAGAAAGAAAGGAGATAAAAAAATGTTAAAAAGTAAGAAAGAAGATGGGGAAGATGAAGAGTGTATGAGAATATAAAAGGTGTTTTTTACTACTTACATTGTCCATCATGATTTCGTGATTATTACATAGAGGAAAATTTGTTGAAAACTACCCATATTTGGAGTCATTTTGTAAATAACTACCCTGTTTCAAAAAAATTGAAAATAACTACTTACCTTCTTGAAAAACTTTTGGTATCATTACCACGTGGTCTTTTCCGTCAAAAAGCTAACGGAAACATTTAAGGCCCTACAGAATTACGCAAAAAATGGAAAATAATTACCTAATTTTCTTGAAAAACTTTTGGTATCACTATCTTGTTAAACGTTTTCTGTTAACTTTTTGACGAAAAAGAGCACAAGGTAAAGATATCGAAAGTTTTTCAAAAAAGTATGTAGTTATTTTCCATCTTTTAAAGCATCTCGTCTTGCGAGAGACCGCCTAATTATAACTTATAATTAAGCAAGCCCAAGAAGACCAAACAATATGAGCTAATCAGCCCATATTACTAATTAAAAAGAAACGCAACAATAAATTAGACACTTGGCATTTCTCTCTCCACTCTCTCCACTCTCATTAAACCACACGCGACATTCAAAACCGGTGTTTCTCTCTCCTCTCTTCACTCTTCTCTCTGCTGACAAATTGTCTGGCATTCAAAACTCGACCAGCAACACACAAAAAGCTCATACTTAGCGGCATTCGAAGCTAATTTTCACTCGATCTTTGAAGAATTTCAATCTCGAAAACTGTAAAGGTCAGTTAATGTGAGTTCGAAGCTTGTTTTATGCATTTTCAAGCTGATTTTTTGTGAAATTCGAGTTCTTAGCTCGTTCTTTCATCAACTTAGATTCATATGTTCAATTTGCTCAAGTTAGGGTTTTGGAGATGCTAATTTGAAGATAAGTTTTAGCTATTGTAGCTGATTGTTAGAAAATTACTTAAAATTGTTAGAAAATTACACATTTCAACTATTGTAACTGATTTTGGTATACTAGAATGACTGATTTTGGTTTTGAATGAACTATTGTGATGTAGAAAAGATATTTTGTTGTTGACATTTTGAGACTAATTTGTTGTGAGAAATTTGCTATATAACTTCATTAGTAACTAATTTAATGTTTAAATGAAATGTTGTAGACACATGGATATGGTAATTCGAAAGTTGATAAACTTCAGAAGGATTGAACATTTTGAATATGTTTAGTTTTTGTGGTTATTCCCGTGGATTGGAAGTTTTTTACAATATAAAATTAGTTTATAATAGAAATTGTTGATCTGGACAATAAGACACTAGTTAATTTCGAATAGTATCATGTTTAGTTTCATTAGAGACGACCAAATTAATGACTCATTGAGTGTAAACACCAACCTTAAGGTATTTGTGTGTATTTACAGGTTAGATTGCAATCAAAATGGCAAGACCTAAGCGTAACGTTATGAACATGACCTTTGAAGATGAACCTGGACATGAAGATCAACTTGAAGGTAGATAATTCAACAACTACAAGTTAATTTAAAAAGTGCAACATGTCTAAAAATGCTAAATAATGGTTGATTTTAGTTGTTTGAGAATTGTGTTGTTGTTCACTGCATTTTATATCTTAGTTAATCTACATATGAGTTTTTTGTTAGAGATAAATATAGTGAGCATTATGTCTTAATTAGCAACCACTAATAATCATAAGGTAACCAATATAAATCAATCAGACACCACAGTAATTTAAGCATTAATAGACATTACTGCTAACAAAAAATTTTGGATTACAGATAATCTTTGGTATATCAAATGTCAACATTTATGATAAGTCAAATAAACCAAGAAGCTGACAAAACTTACAAAACCATAGTAGATAAACTAAACGAAAAGAAGAAAATGGCAGCATTGGAAAGGAAAAAAATGTTGGCTGAAAAAAAGCAGAAGCTACAGCATAAGGCCAAAAAGGCCACAAGTACGAAGAAAACTACAACCTAGTCAGGAGGAAAACCGAGGAAATGAGGAGCAAAACAAAGAGAATGAAGAGCAGGAAAACCAAGATGATGATGAAGGGCAAGAGAGAAATGATTATGCGGGTAATGAGAAACAACATCAGCATAACAACCAAGAAAATATCTCCGAAAAGGAAAACAATAAAGAAAAAAAAACCAACAGCAAAAAGGCCACAAGCAACAAGGAAACAACAACATAAGAAGGGAAAGAAACTAGAAACACAGAAAAAAATGACGAGGAAGAAAATAATGGTGAGAATAATGAGGAAGAACAGCCAAATCAAGAATATCATCAAGAAGAAGAACACTATCCGAAGGGTACCAAAAAGCCGTAAAACAAGAGTGATGAAAAAAGGAATGAAACTGAGCAACCAAACGAAGATGTTGATGAGTCAAAGCATGATGAAGAGGAGGAACATCAACATGATGAAGAGTCTCCAAAAAAAATCGTAAACCTAGGTAAGATATGTAAATTTAAATTCATATTTGCTGTAAATTATTATATAATTGTTGATTTAATACTAAGTTAGTTACATTTTGAGTGGTCTTTTTTCATGTATGGAAATTAAATACTACAAATTTGATGTTCACTAATTTCAATCATTTTAGGATGATTTTCATATATTAGCCCCTACTATAACTTGATTGGTGACCACTGTAAGTCATTTTGGAATTAATTAAGTCATTTGACTTAAACTTGATTGGTGATTTGTTTTAGGAGTAAAGTTTTTGTCTATTTGGGATCACTTTGATTAGTATCCACTATAACTTGATTAGTGATTTATTTATTGTTATTATATCTAAGACTCCTTAATAATATATGGACACTAACAAGACTACAAATGAAACTGAGACTGTTACAAGCATTAAGTATCCACTTTAACTCATTTAGTAACCAGTTTAGGTTTATTTGTGACCACTTTAACTAAAATCCCCTATACTTTCAGTGAGAAGTTTTAAATTCAACTACTTACTGCTTTCCTAATTCTTCTATAGGGCTAAAGAAGTTCTCATTGCTTCATACTGCTCTCCAAGTGCATTGTTCAACCCAAATCAGAAACTTACATCCGACCAAATCATGGATGTGAGGAACATGGGATTTGGGGGCATGCTTGAAGTAAACATGAAAGCATGTTATCAAGGAATGGTGGATTGGCTTGTGAAGCAATACAATGCAACAAGCAACTGGTTTATAGTAGATGCTGCTAGAGGTTGTAACGTGATAGAAGATGATGCCTATGACATCTTTCTGTTGCCCAAAACTAGGGATCTTGTTGTGCAAAACTCGCTAGCCAAGAGAGACAATCCTAATGCTTGGGCAATACAGTTGTGGCGTGAAGGACTAGGGTGTACGGACAACACAGAAATAAAGTTTTCCAAACTTGCTGAAGAAATTGAAAAGCCGACATAAGGAGGACAAAAATTTCAGAGGTTTTATGCCATGTATGCCTTATCGACACTGCTCACTCCTACTGCACACAACCAAATTGATATGGAAATATCAAAGACATTGTTGGATGCGACAATAATCTCAAAGAATAATTGGTGCAAGTATGTTTTGGACAAGTTGGGAAAAGTAATGACAGCTTGCACCAAGAAAAAGGCAAAGAGTGTAGGTGGGTGCATCTTAATACTACATTACGTTGGAAAGGAAGTAAACAACTGGATTTATGATAAAATATGGGGGCCTGTGTTGGAAGAAGTGGCAGCAAAGCAAATTGAAGGAGGACGATTTGGTATGGGTGACTGGGATGTAACAACCTACCCAATAAGCGCTAAGGAGCAGACTACAACTGAAAATCAGCCCCCGCAAACCATCAAATTTGCTGAACATCAAAATCAACAACCACTGCAGTTAGGAGGTCGTCAGAACCAAGGGATGGTAATCAAAAACTATGCTGAAAAGGTGATCATAGTCAAGCTTCCCAAAGGCACGATAATTGATTAAGAAATTGAAAAAACTACATGAGATGTAAGTATTTATATACTAACTCTGTGATATGTTATTTTCAGATGCTCAATTTGATATATTGGTATATGTTTAATAAACAAGTTTAAATTAGAAGTATGAAATACATATATCTTTTAGAGACTTATTCAGTTCATTTAGGGGCTGCTTTAGTACATTTAGGATATGCTTTAGTTTAATTCATCAAGTAACTAGTTTTTGGTAAGCATTTTGAATCATTTGGTTTTCCCTTTAAATGAATTTTCTGTATAATCTGATTTCATTTTTTTTTTGTTATTTGACTTTCGTTTTTTGCACAACCCTTTACCAAACTCGATTGAAGTTGGGGCGTGACCTAGATGTCTGCTACAACATGCATACAAGAAGGTTGGAGGAGCTCAAAAAGAGTACAAGAGAGAACGTTGAACCTGCACAAGATGGGTCACCAACAATGACTCAACTGTGGATAATCCAGAAGTGTTGAAGCAAATTGATGAGATTGAGAAGATCCTACAAACCACTAAGAAAGCAGTTGCAGACATGCCCTCGTTTGACTTGGGTATACCTGGGCTCCACGACGGACCACATCCACAATCACAATAACTTCAATTTCTCACCAAGCAAGCAGATCAAACTAATTAAACATTTTGCAGGCGATCGAAAGGACTTCAAGAAGCGCCCAATACAACCAAAGTAGTTCTGCAAAAGCTGCAAAATCTATCTCCCTCGAAGCAAAAATCTCCTGTGAAGGAAACCGGACTAGCAACTAAAACCTTTGATCTCCAAGAAAGTAGTTTGAATAGAAACTGATTTGCTTACTAACAGTGATGATTAGTTAGTTTTAGCAAAAGTAGAAGTTTATGTAATTCATAGAAGTACAAACAAAACATTGGCACTGGTTTGTTATTTTGCAAAATTATGCTGAATGGTGCTCAACTTTAGGTTCTAATCACAAGTTATGTGGATCAATAAGCTTTATGTTCTTAAGTGACTGTTATATGTCAGTTGGAGACCATGATATGCAATTTAGTCACCATGATATGCCGATTAGTCACTTATTCCTTTGTTGATTACTTTAATTTGGCGCTCATATTGAGTCTCATTACTGACTAAATTAACAAAATATTAACCTTATATAATTCAATAAATCAATATTTTAATTCATTAAGAGACTAATTTAAATTCATTTAGGGCCTAATTCAAGCTTGACTCCAAAATCAAATTACAAAAGAACAATTCAAGTTATTAGTGAAAAATATTACTCAACAACTAATAAAATTGATATTAGTTACTTGTTTAATTCATTTCAAAACTATATAAATATAAATAATTAAAAAAAAAGAGAAAGTTGAACATCTAATATAATTCAATAAGTGACTATTTAAATTCATTTATTACTTAATTTAAGCTAATTGATGGCACTTTAATCTATTTAGTGAATATTAAAAAAATTAAATAACAAAATATATAATAATAACTGACAGAAATTTAAATGTGAAATAGAAACAACCAATTGTATTTTTACCATAATCACTAACAAAAATTCACTCCAATTACATGTATGAGTTCCCAAATGTCAAAAATAAAAAAAGTGACCAACAATAACCATTATGTCACCAACAAAAATCATTATGTGACTACTATAATTTTCCAAAAGGTACAACAATCTTGCAGGAGGAGTGTAAGAACCAAACTCATTTGCTGCATTAGACACGACAATAGATTTTCCGCCTCGATTTTTGTTTTTCTCAATCCCTGACTTTAGCCTCGCACTTCTTCCCTTGGTTTTGCATTGAAGAGGATCGAAAACTGTGACAACAAAAGAGCTTGCTGTAGTGGGATCTATAGAATTAGATTCTAAATCAGCCACATCGAGATTAGATAAGAAGCCTCCTTGCTTCTTCATTATCATCACATCTCATAATAAGATTTTTGTACACCCTACACATTCGATAACGCCAAGGGATGCGATCTCTCTTCAACAACGGCATATCAATACGTTTTTGCTTCAACCGGTCCTAAACTTCTGTTTTGGAAAACTTTGTCCAACGCTTTAAAATATATGTTGATGGTATCTTAATAACCGAATGCATGTGAAACACCCTAATGCAATGATAATGTAATAACCCAACTCCTCAAAATCTCTACAAGAACAAGATAAGATTGTTCAAACAATCAAAAATAACTTGGTGTGGTTGTTGGGGATACTTATTGGGCCAAAATTTATAAACTAATATGGTACCTTCCCTACTCTTCAACATACAAATAGTACCCATAGAAAATGCAAATTCTTGTTCAAAATGCCTAAAGAGCGTAGATGTATAAACCTGACTTGCATGTTTAAGAAGGCCAACCATAGGTAAATAAGATCTGGGGACTGATTTAGAATCCTTAAACTCATTGCTGGTTTCAGTGCTCCTCCAACGTAAAACAGGACGATGGTGAGGCGATTATCAATATACCCATGGTACCTTTCTTGGTACATGACTCTATCGTTTGTTGGCCTATACCAAACGGTGATTATTGCGTTAACTCTAGTTATTGGCTTGCAAGGATGGGGAGTCATGAAATTGGCATCCACAAAATGTGGTGAACGAGGCTCTGTGGAAGGCGTTGTGAAATTTGGAAGGTCCTCCTAAATTATGTCATTTTATATGGCGTGCTTGTCGGACCAACTTGCGGTGAAAGAACGTCTTTTTTCCCGTCATATTACTAATGACGCCTGCTGCTCAGTGTGTGGGGTTGATGTGGAGACTATTACTCATGCTTTGGTGGAGTACAAATATGGGTTTGAGATATGGGTGAGATATGAGTTTAAAGAGCATATTTGGAGTTGCCCCTATCAATATGGAAATTATCTAGTGGCTTCATGAACGTTTGGCGAAGGAAGAATGGAGGCTTTGCATTACTCTGATGTGGGCGAGTTGGTTATGCCTTAATAACATGGTCTTTGAAGAAAGTATTCTTAAGCTGAGAAGGTTTCTACGGGGTTGGTGAGGATGGTCTCAGACTATTGATCATACGCAATAAGCAAGGTGTTTCCTGCTATGAAGGAGGTGTCGAATAGTGGTGGCAGTTCATGGTTACCACTACCTAAAGGTTAGTGGTGGAGTGAAGCATCTTTTTTAGGGTGGTGATTCGGGACAGCATGGGTTGTGGCTACGAAGAAATTAAGGGTGAAATGGGTACCTCAGAGACCGGATATGCCTCGTTTGGTCAACAAATGGTGAGGAGGCTTGGCTATGATAATGTTATGCTCGAAGGTGATGCACTACTGATAGTAAATGTAATCAACATTGGCAAGTATAGTCGATTTCTCATCTATCTTTTTTATGAATATGTAGTCAATCTGAAATCCTTGTTTACTTCTTTTGTTGGTAAAGATGTTAAGCGGGGTGGGAATACGGTAGCTCACTTGGTTGCTAGACATTATTATGGGTGGTGAGGAGGTTTGTGTGAACTCTTTTCCTCAGAGCTAACAAGCTTGATATAATATAATTTTCGCTTACATTTTAAAAAAAATTAAGTGAAACTAGGGGTTAGGGAAAAATTCCTAGAGCCACCACATTTACTCTACTCATCTTTTTTTGTGTCCATTGTTGTAACCTCTATTTAAGCTCTTTGAAGGTCATAGAAGATTGAATCAAAACTCACCGATAAAATATATAAGCTTTAGTTGGAATGAGCCACGTTAAATCTTGTCTATTTATTAGTTACCTTATTATGTTCTTCACTTGGCTTTTCATTGTTATTATGTTTCATATTTTCATCATCTAACACACAAAGAAAAGATTTTTATCAAAGCTTCCACATTAGTTGTCGATTTGGCAACCAAATACAGCTGCTTAATTGCTTATCATTCTTCAGAATTTCCTTCGTTCTTCATATTTCACTCGGTTTCCCTGGGTACTTTGCACATCAAATTGTATGACCATGAGAAAATTATAAACAAAAGATGATTAATCTTCACCTTGAATTGAGAAAGTCGACAGAAAAAAGTACGAGAATAATTAGATAAGCTACTCCCAAACTGACAAACAATACATAAATGGCAAAAAATCACATTAGACCAATTGTTCACCCCCACCACTATCATAAGATAGCGACAGAAGAGCAAAATGAAAATTTTCCATACATTATAGTATAAGATTAGATCTCTACAATCAACTTCACAAAACGGCCAAAACTTCTTTTGTGAGGCTCTATTAAAACAATTAAACTACCAGCCTAGTAGGCAATATTTTGTACTGCAATAGAATAAGGTGAATGAACATCCTTAACTGCAGAAAAACAAGTGTTCATTTCCAGAAGCACAAAATGAAAACTTTCCATACATACTAGTATAAGATTAGATCTCTACAACCAGCTACACAAAATGGACAAAACTTCTGCCAGGCTCTGTCAAAACAATTAGACTACCAACCCAGTAGGCAATATCTTATACTGCAATATAATCAGGTGAATCAGCATCCTTAACTGCAGAAGAACCAGAGTTCATTCCAGTTACTGTAGTACTATGTTGACAGAAGAACAAAATGAAAACTTTCCATACATTCTAGTAGTAGATTAGATCTCTACCATCAGCTTCACAAAATGGCCAAAACTTCTTCTGTCAGGCTCGGTCAAAACAATTAGACTACCAGAGCCCACCAATAGACAAAATTTTCCACTGCGATATAATCAAGTGAATGAGCATCCTTAACTGCAGGCCTGGATTACAAGTAAAATTACTCGGCATCCACTTCTTCATGCTCATCCAACTCTTGCTCTGTCTTCAAAGATAGTTCAGGCTGGCCATTCTCCTTTTCAGACAACCTAAAAAACCAACATAACCACCAAAAATACATTAGCTCTCAGAATGCGCAGCACATGTCAACAAGCACTAACATTCCTTTTCAACTGAATTTGGCTATTTAGCAAACAGTTTCTTAACGAACAAGGAGTGATATTCCTCATTAGCCCTCATATCGCAACACACATTCTCTTTCTTTGATTGAGCCACTCAGGGTAAATGAGTAATTGAAATAGCTTTTTTCTTACCAAAGTGACAACCATAATTTTTCTTACTACTAGTACTATAAATGGCAAAGAAGAGTACTTTGTTCGATTTCATGATGCATGCCCGACAGGGGGAAGCTTACAAGACAATGTTCACGGAGTGTGGAGTATAAAGACAGAAGGTACTAATACGCTCTATTTCTTTGTCTATAATAATAATCCAAACCAAAAACAAAACAAAATTTACGCATAATGACCGATCACAGTGTATAAACAATCATAATTAAGGAACATCCAGTAGTCTGTACAAAACTTACTCCAACTCTTCATTACTGTTTTTCTTTTTAGAACCAGTAGCATTTTGTGCTTTACGCCGAGCACCCCTTTTTGTTTTGCAACTCTTAGGTTTTTTATTACTAGAATTCACGTCTTTGATAGCCGCTTCTTTAGGAGACTCTTCTTTTATAGGACTCAAGTCTCTAATAGCCTGCTCCACAGCATAAAGGGTCATTTTCTTCACCTGCAACAAGAAGAGAATTAAAATGCACCATCTTGTACACAATAGTGACACCAAAGGTCACAGGAAATACACCACAGACAGTGACTAACATACCTCCAACTTATCCTCCTTGGCCCTGTGATTTTGAGGCAGAACCCTGAACTCCCCAGCCAGACGGAGACACTCATCTAGATTCTCAGGAGACACAAAATCCAGCGCCACTTTTATGCATGACTGAACAAATGTAATTAAACAGAATCATCAAAATAATGTAATTAAACAGGAGTCAAGTACGACAATCTCCAATAACCAAAAAACAAAACATGATTGCAAGCCAGGAACCCATTAATTATCTATACATTATAAGAACATATTTTATTGTTGAAAGTAAATAGAAATAAGGGGCAGAAGAGTTGGGATGGCACCTTTAAGTTTCTAACTTGATGAGGACAGCCAGCAGGGATAAAGACTGCTTCTCCTAGATTTTGAACAAATGTCCATGGCTCGATTCCTACAAGTTAGCATAATTCTCAGGCTAACTGATATCGAAAACCAGGCTGAGTGAGCATCATTAAAAGAGCACAATCAGATTGGTTGAACCTACCATATTCTTCCTTCAATTTTCTTTTATGCTCCACCGTCAAGTAGAACGTCTGATCATGAATAGGGTGAATGACCTATTTATTAAAAGAATAGGAAAAGAAAATAAGTTTGTATATAAGCATACATCTTTATATTTATGAGCAGTAAATAATAGTACCTGCTGCACGGGAGAACAGTGGATGTGCCTAAATTCACGATAATGTGCCCTCAAATACTCTTCCAGCTTAAGGACATCTTCTCTGCGGAAGATGTCCCAAAGAGCACCTCCACAGTCATGCTCTTTACCTTCCGAACTCCCACATGGAGCCGCTGAAGCCTCCTTGCTGCAAAACTTAACAGGATCTGTTTCTACTTGAGCATCTTCTGCAATTAAATCCATGTTTTCACACGCACCATTCACTGCCATTTTATCTGCCAGATTTGCTTTGACTTTTGATCTTTTTTTACTTTTCAGCGCATCTTCAGTGGATTCGCACAATTCATCAACAAAGGATCTGCCGAAGAATTCCCTTTGGTCCTGATCAAAGTGCTGCTCTTTCAATTTTGAAATTTTGTCAGGTTCATAAGTTTCAAAGGTGAGTTCAGCCGTGTGTGCCAAAATATTGACCTGAAAAATCCCAACAAGAAAGGCATCAAGTAACCAAAATTTATCTCAGACAAGAGATACTGAGGAGAAACAACGTTCAGTCTCAAACTTGAACAAGATTTTATTTCATAAATGATCAGTCCCAAACAAGAAATGCAAAATAATTTAGCCCTCAAGATGTATACATATCTACTTTATAATAGGCAAAATGAAACAGGCATAGAGTTCTGAACATGCCTCCCAACTAGAGGTGTCAAACGTGAATATAGCAAATTGGTCTAACTGAATCGTGTTCGGGTTGGTTGTGTGTCGTGTTGGGTCGACTTCGTGTTTTCTCTCAGTAACTTCGTGTTAGTGTCATGTCGATTTCGGTCGTGTTTGTATTCAAAGGACAACATTTTTATCGTGTTCTAAACTAGTCAATATCGTGTCAAAGATTGACAACTCTACTTCCAACACAGAGCCAGCATACTTTGTCCATATTTGCATCAGATTCAATTCCAGTTCTGGCATCCTCATAATTCGAAGTTATAAGATAAGGAAGCTGGGATCTTCAACGCAGGCATTAAGTCAACTACCTCTACTTAATCCCCGGAAGTAGACGACAACATTACTTGCAGGAAAAGATGTCCACTTCGGCAATGTGCTAAGATTCTGCGCTTTGCTACACGAAAGTAGCAGTTTTGTTTATACCCAGTTTCCTCTTTTCTTTGGAATACAAAAATCAACTATCAGGTTAACAAGACCACCACAGCACTACAACACATAATAAAGTCATAGCAGAAGTACACAGCCTATACAGCTAACCAAAGCAATTACTGAGCCTGTTCCCATTGACATCTAATCTATTCCCCAGCAATGCAAAAATTTTATTGGTAACTAGCAAAGCAACATCTGAATATCATATTTCAAAGGCAGTATGTCAAACATCAACACATGGGCAACATCTACTACACCGCATAGATTGGAAAATGGCTACCGAATATGGTTGCAATGAGCAAAACTGTAAATATCGAGCATCTGATCTCAGACACCAGTCAGTTCGATTGCAAGAAATCTCATATTATGATTTCACATAACCAAACATCAATGAAGGTGCAAAAGAAATCAGTGTAGATGAAATTTACCGCATCAGACATATCACAGTGCAGCTTTGTGACAGAGTCTCCACGACCCAACTCTTCAGCAAGCCCGTAAGCAATATAGGTCTTAGGGCCCAAGTCTGGCTTCAAATATTCTGACGGCCATTTGGCAGCTAGGTTTAAAACACCACCTCTTGGATGTGTATACTCCTTAAATGGCAATGCTCTGATAAACTCAGCCCCATGGCGTGGCAAACGCTCCTCAAATTTACCATCGGGTGGCCAATCTTTCAATTTCAGTATGACAGGCCAGTTAGCATTGTCATATTTACCAGCACAATAGCCTGAGAAAAATTGGCGAACACTGACATCAACCTACAGTACCAGGAAACACAACATCAATTACAAGTTCGAAAAGCTTTCACAATTAGAAAACCAAAACATTACCATCACTAACAAAATGAACACAAATCTCATTCAAATATTATATCTAACAAAAACATAAAATCACATATCCAATTGACAACAGAGAACCTTAAAAATTTTAGACAGCAACGGATATATAACAAAATGATGACTAAACATTTGCTGCTCTAACTCCCTCTAGGCACAATCCCACAAACCGTTGCCAAGTACGAAATCAAGAATAGCAAGGCATCCTCCAACGGTTTGTCAAACACTAGGAAACATGTTTATAATTGAATCAGGAAAAATAAACTTTTGAAGAATAAAGGTGTTTTTCAAATCTAAAATCTTGCTTACTTACCAAAGAAAAAGGTTGGTAGTAAAATAACAAATGTTAACTCTGCCAATATTGACTAGTTCATGTGCAAATATTAGTCGTAGAGGAGGGATATACTTGTCTTTCTTGCCTCTTCATGATTAGATCCTATCATGAATTTCCTAGCCAGGAGTGACTGAAATTTAGTAACAATGCCCTCTCTCCTTCACGAGTTAGTTTTACAAGACTACAGATCCGCCCTATCATGTGAAACTCATGTTAAAGTTTTTTTTTCCCATTATCTAGAAACAAATCAACACATTATACGAACAGAAAGAAAAATCGTCATTTGCAGCTGTCTTCTAAAATCAATAACAATCCCTACGACACTGGTTCCTGAAACCAATTTATCATGTGGGTATCAAGATCAGTCCCTATCGCTCAATAAACATGAACACAAACAACCAACCACCACCAGCATATCCAAAAACATCTTTGATTAATCTCTCAGACTGAAGACAGTAATTGCCGATAAACAAAAGATTATAGGGGAAAACTAGAGTTAACTTAAAACTAAAGGGTTTAGTGAAACTTAAGGAGTGGCTCAATATCAACATAGGACATCACAGAAACGTCGTATGTCCATCTTATACAAGGTCTTTCGCATTTTGAAATATTGGAACCAAAAACTCAAAAGGAAAAGACAACTTCTTCAAATGACCTACACCTTATTCCTCAAGGATCTCTAAAGAAACAATTAACTAATTCTTTTTAATTTGTCTAACGTAACTACCTTTTGAGAAAAATATTATTAAATTAGAGCTTTATTTTTTCATTTCCACAATTCCTTATTAGATGGAAAATTGTCATGACAAAAAAAGCTAAGAGATCCTCTGATCATCAAAAAAACAAAGGAAAAATGCACAAACATAAAAATATGATATCAATATATTTTAACAGTGTGTCAAAAACCATCCATTCAAAAAAAGTCAGCTGACTAGTTTGTTCTGACGTAGCACAGCACTCACCTCACACCAATCCAAACAATCAAGAACTTTCACATCCAACAGCTGGGAAAAATTCAGGTTGCGAACTTGACGGACGGCACGCCACATGACCATTGGGTCCCAACTTATGCCAGGAGTAGTTTCAAAAACACTTCTGACAATTACTGGTTCTCCTCGGGCCCAATGCCACTGAAAGTGTTTCAAATCTCTGTGTTGAATATTTCTGGCGTCCGGACAATACAGATAATTGTCATTGGAGCCCTCTCTTGAAGCACATTTCCGCACCATACTTCCACAGTCACCATCATGCATAGAATCAGAGCATGAGCACTCATTAGGAACATGGGGTGAATTCTCCTGTTCCCACATTGTTACTAACTGCTCCGTCTGCTCTAGCAACTCTGTAACTCTACCATCTTTCAAAAGAGATTTTAATTGAAGAATTTCACCACCACAACCCTCATATTCTAATGGCGGACAAATTATACAACCATTTTCATTTGCTTTCCATTCCGGTTTTGTCTTATTTTGTTCACGTGGTAACTCAAGAGAATTGTCTTCAGCGGCTCTTTCTGATCGAACAGAAGCATTTTTTTCTTTAGTCGTTCCCCTTGATGAGATACGGGAACTTTTTCTTGTGTCTGTGTCTGTGTCTGTGTCTGAATCAACATCTCCATGTAAGTATTTGAAACCTCTGTCAACATATTCTATTTTCACCTCTTCACAACTCTGCAGCTGCCCAGCGCGAATTTCTTGGCAGCAAGTGAGACACAAATCATATGCACACTTTGGGCAGCTTCGATGGTAGTCAACAATTGAAGTTTTGCAGTTGTTGCTGCACAGAAAAACTAAATCACGTCTTGAAGAGCATCAACAACTTAACATGTCACCATGAAAGGAATAAATATATGTAAGCACAACTTTACCAGTACACACGCTCATTTTTTCTCAAAATTGCCTTAGGGAGTTTCAATTCAGATACTGACACACCTACAAGAGCAAAATCAAGATTGCCATCAAGTTTACTAATTGGAGCCTGTTTACACGGTGTGAATCTACCATAGAGAAAGAACAAGAAATCCAACTATGTAATACTATAATTTGAAAAGGCCCTTCAAGAAAATTAGAAAGTACCATACATTCAATACAAATAATTATCTGAGAGTAGATACAGCACGCTAACAAACAATGGAAAATTTAAATGTAAATATAAAATCATATGCATTCTCCATCCGTCCATGATCTTCCTACATTGAAGTATTATCACTTTATGTGAAAAATTCTAAACAACAAAATAATCAATTGTATAGAGAGAGGGCAAGATAAAAATCTCATAAGGTAATGCATCAATACATCCACTATAACAGTTACAACAACCATAGAGCAACCACCAGTTGGTAAATAAATTAAGACTGCGTGATATTAAGCAAATCAGTCACCTTTTGACTAACCGAAATTAAATCTCCATCCAGCATCATGACATTACATAGATCTCTCATCTCTGTGGTTCTTATGGTTATTAAACCATTGGCATGCCCAACTGCTGAAGCTCACAACGAGAAGAAATCTAGGCATTCGAGAGAAGTTGATGAAATCAACTTCCTCATCAATAATCAAATGCAGTAAACACAACGCTGAACAAAAACAAAACAACTTCTATGCACAATATAGACCTTGACAAACTATCCATGAAGTCAAGGATCGTTTAATAACTACTTCATATATGCTCTTAGTTCATCCGAACAAATGACATCAGCATACACAACTATCGACATGCACAAAAGCAAATATAAACCCAAAAATTATTGTGTTACGAGAAGAAAAGATGTGATACCCAGAAGTTTGGCCTCTATTTCCTTTTCTGCAATCTGTTCTTCATTGAATTTCTTCAAAAATGGCAATATAGTCATCAGCAGATTTTTAGTGTGCTTGATCTTTTCTTCTTCGCTAACTTCATAATCATCCTTCATCTGATGCTGCAGAAGTTTTCAAATAGAGAATCTAACATGTTAAATAGTAAACAAGAAAGAAACTTTATCAAAGAGGTAAAGATAAAAAAAATGCACACTTTTATCGGTCCCTCCATCCGTAAGCATGACTTGCAATTGCAGTTTTGAAGGCAGACTGGGCAAGCCTCAGCAATCTGCCCCTCCGTCATTTGCGGATACCTAATCCACACAATTGGCATCACGATTATTACAACATCTACTCGCAGAAGATAATACTTGCACATTCTGTCAAAGGACTAACAGATATTGATATGATGAAATTAGATCAAAGCCAATGGATAAGAAATTAATATGATATCGCGCACAACCGAAGGATACTTCATCGCAAAATATTTATGCTGGTGAACAACATATAGTTCTCATGCTAAAAACTTATATGTTTGCCACTAACTAGAAACACCAACATTAAAAAACACAAGCTACGGAGCAGCAATTAACAAGAAGAGGTGCATTCAGTATACAAAGATAGGTGAAGGGTAGCAAGACAAACCAAGTTCGAATACAGGGAAGACAAAAGCGCTTGGTTTTACACTTAGTGCACCTCACAAACTCATCCTTATCATTCCTTTGGTGCTGATGACACATCCTAGAATCAATCTTGATCCCCTGACAAAAACAAAATAAACAAAACAAGTTAGAAAGAGATATAAAAATGAATTAAAAGCTGGGGAGATTAAACAATCTCATTACATTTTCGTCGTAAACAGGTGCACGAGACTTGAATCTACTCTCCTCAGTAAGAGGTTCAGTGTTAGAATGCCTCTTTCGCCTTTCAGCAGTTCGTTCATTCTCATTGTCATTGTCATTGTCATTCTCATTCTCACAAACACCTGAAGTGGGAATCTCTTCCTGTTTCTTATCTCCCTTCTTCCGCCTGCTCGGCTTATTCTCATTCTCAACAACGTTACCATCATCAGAAGCAACAGGCTTCTTAATACCCTTGCTCCTCCTCCCCGCCTTTCGCCTCTTGGAAGTCCTCTCCTCCTCCTCATCATTCTCAAAATACTCGCGAACTGCCTCATCTTCCCCACAATAACGCACCTGTTTCCGCATTCTCTTGGCAGCCACAGTTTCTTCACCCCCATTTTGGGGAAAGTCATATTCTTCATCTTCATCTTCATCTTCATCCATTTCCTCAGCAACCTTACGAGTACGAGTACGAACCCTCTTCTTAGAATCTTCAGTCTCTTTTTCGTGTTCTTCACAACTAGTGTTTTTCACTTCATCTTCTTCCTTGACTGCTGTCTGATTCTTCTGGGCAATTAGCTCTTCATGCTTATTATTAGTATTAGTAGTATGAATGTTGATATTGGCTTTACACCTCTTGTAGACTTCTAAAAGAGGAACTTTCTCATCTTCATCAACTTCATCAGGTTTAGGGTAACCCTTATTCTGCTTCTTTTTGAAGTTTTCATGTTGCTGACACATATTAGACCCTTCCTCTTTCCGTCGCTTACACCTCCATGACTTCCCGTCGTTTCTCTCACACCTTTCCTCATCCTTCACTACTTCTTTACCATCGTTTTCTTCTGCTTTCAATTCTCCTACAACACCATTTGCTTCCATTATTTTGAATTCCAGGACTAGTGCACAAAGAAAGAAAGAGGTTGAAATTGAAATTGAAATTGAAAAGGGGGATTAGGGTTTTATTAAGTAGAGGGGGGAAGAATTCAAAAGGTCCCGCCAAAAGGAGAGAGAATCGAGACACAGGAAAAAGGGGGGGAATGTCGAATTTATGAGTGGGTGTAATTCACGCTAAATAATCGGGGAAGAGAGAGAAATATTTCTCTGTTTGGAAAACCCAGAAGAAGATGAAAGGGTTTTCATTGAAAAACACACAGTATGAGAGGAGATGAGAGAGAATGAGAGGTAGTAGAATTACTCATACTGTATTACTGTAGAATTATTGTGGGCTACCGGCTGCAATATCGATAGGCGGTATTACCGCCATTGCTAGGTTGTCAACTTAGTCCTCAGTCATCAGTCCTTCACCCACTCAGGTAAGGTTGTAAGGTTGTCAACTCAACTGTTAGGTATCTGATAATTAGTTATTCTAGCAATAACAGGCTCACAATTAATATCTAACTGAATACTGTCAGTTAAAAGTTGGTTATCTGATTATCTGACAGTTAAATACTTCCTCCGTTTTTTTTAAATGTGACACTTTCTATTTTAGGAAGTTTTAAATTAAATGTGACACTTTCTTTTTTGGTCAATAAGCTCTCTCTATCTCTCTCCTCTCACATGGGTCCCCTTATTTTTTTCTCTCTATCTCTTTCCTTCTCAAAAATTGTCAAGGAGTCCGTGAATCTAAAAGTGTCACATTTAAATAAAAACGAAGGAAGTATCTAACTATCTTCTACTACATCAATTAACTTAAAAGTTAGATATTTAACAGTTATAATTTTAAACTACTTGGGAAAGCTTGGTTGTCAGTGACACATTGACATATAATAGTATTTGGTGGTGTATTGTCTAAGAGCACCTTCATTGGGTTTTTTACCTCCCTAAATGCACACTCTCTCCTTGTTTGGGATTCCCCATGAGAACCTCCTCTTCATATGAGGTGCTCCTTCTCATGGGAAACTCTCTCAAATGTTATATTGTAACAAGAGTGAGAAAAGGTGGTGGGATGGAAAAAGTAGAAGATAAAATATAAATGGGGAACCTTATAAATTGCAATTGTGAAATGAGATGGATAGTTGGAAAAATTAGTGGAGAGTGATGTGGAAAAATAATGGAAAAAGAGAGAAATTATGGGGAGGCCCTGACAGTGGTGCTCTATTAAGGTCTATTTTTTTCAACGTATTTTTGTTTTATTTGTGTTATATTTAAGTTACTTTTGTCTTCACTTGAAAACTTTTACTGAAATTTAAATTATATTTGCTACTCCCTCCGTCCACACTGTTCTTCCCACTTTTTGAATATATGTGAGGTATAAAATAATAAAGTGGAAGAACATTACGGGACGGAGGGAGTACAATTTATTAAGGAAAATATGCCCTAACAGTCAACTATTGGCTATAAAATAGTTTAGTTGATTTGTTGATATTCATCATTTAACATTTTGTTAAAATGAAACTTTGATTATTTTACTAGGAATTGGCATGAGGACAAAAAAATGGGAAACATAGAGAAAACAGTAAGAAAAGGGTTGATAAGTGGACTTTAGGTTCACTTATTTGCATGTAGTTTTAGGGCATTTAGATGCATTTTAGGTCATTTAACTTCCTTTTCCTTCCCTTTTTTTCATCATTTCTTATTATCTCGTGTTTAGCATCTAGTTTAGCTCATTTGCATATAGTTAGGATGTATATAGGTTGTTGCATTTGCATATGCATACCCCCCTCCCCATCTAATATTTGCCTTGAGTGTTTTGAAGGTTATCAAGCAAGAAAGAGGCTTATAACAGGGGAGCGGGCGCTCCATAGGAGAGGGAGCGGGCGCTCCATGGGTCAAGAAATGAAGACAGAGGATCGGGAACTTGGAGCGACCCAGGAGCGATGAGGGAGCGGGCGCTCGCTCCAAGCATGGAGTGGGCGCTCCATGTTGTGAGGAGCGGGCGCTCCAGGGCCCAGGCTCCGTAGTTTCATTTCGTCTTTTACGATTTTGCCCTTATTTCTACGGGGTATAAATCTAATTTTGTAATAATCTTAGATTTATGTTTTAATGTCTGAATCATTATTAGCTTAATTAGAGAGAGAGAATTAGAGAGAGAAGTAGTTTTTAGAGAGATAAAGTAGATCTTGAAATCAATTTGAAGCTTTTTGAAGGTATTTCCATGGAGTTTTTCATTTGATGTTCATCTATTTAGAGTATTTCTTCTATCTCTTTGCTTATTTTGCCTTATTACTTGCTTATTTTGTTTTAGCCTTTGATTAGTGTTGGTTAATTGATGTTTAGCTCATTTATAATGTTTTCCACCATTGTTGATCTTCTATTGATATCTAAAGCTTTTTATTTTGCTTCTTTGATGGCTTTAGAGTAATTTCTTAGCTAGGGGAAGGGGATGAACTAGGTTAATCATGAGTTGACCTCAAAAGTCAAGCTAGGGGGTTAGATTTAGGTGAAATTGGGTTGTCTAACCTATTTAATTGCTTATTTAATTGCTTGATCATCAATTGAATTAGATTAGGGGATCAAAAGTGAAGGATTGAGAGATGAAGCTTTTGATGGACCTTAGGTTAGTCAATAGGTTGACTTCACCATGAGAATAGGTGTTAGGCTTCCTAGGACCTTAATCGAATCGCTACGAGTTGTGGAAGTACTTGATCGATTGATTTTACCATGAGAATGGGTAAAATTGGTTGATTAAGTCCTCCTAATTAGCTCGAGAGAGTAATTATGAAACATATGAGTGACTTAGTCCCTTAGTTGATCCTAATGAATCCCCTTGGCTTGACAAATAGGTTAGCAATTGGTTAACTAGTGATTCCCCTATCCCTAGTGTCTTCCTATTATTGTTAAACTCAATCATTTATTCTTAGTTTCTTAGTTAATCAATTAATCTCAAAAATCACTAAAAATAGGCTTAGCTCGCTTATTACTTTCAAACCTTGCTAATCCTTGCTTCCTTGTGGAATCGACTCTTTCTTGCCCTAAACTAGGCTAAGTTAGGTTTATATTTGGCACGTGCAACGACCGTGTCAAGGGTAAAATATAATCCCTTACTCTTTTACGGATCTCTACTCTTTTAAAAGTGAGAACTTGATCTATTGTACCTTATGAATAGTAGAGGGACCATTTTGCCATTATGATTGTGTGTATTTTCATTTACCGCCCTTTACTGCTACATTGCATCTTCACTTCTCTTTTCTCTCTCTTCTCTTTCTCCTTTTTTCCTCCACGACAATTACCAACTCATCAATTTCCACTTAGCGAGGACATTGAGACATATCGGTAGATTTAGATTTCTCACCAATTCTTTGAGAGAGATGAAGGAATCTTCAACAACTCGACTGACCAGAATCGAGAGCTCCACCATTTGTTGTGCTAATTGCTCCATTATTCTTAATCTATGTGGTATGTTTCAAATTAGGATTCTATTGTTCACTAGTGGAAAATATACCTTTAGCTGCGGGCTTAAAAAGGCTTGTAGCTACGTATTATGCAACGTAGTTATTGGAGGCACAACTATTAACAATTATATTAGTTGTGGGCTTGTACGCAACAAGTAAAGCACCATTTACTGCGGGCCTTATAAAGAGCTCTTTATAAGGCCCGCAGCAGATGTTAACACAAGTAATAACTAGATTTCTATGCACGCGATGCGTGCGACAACAATTTTATTATAAAATTTACAATCTACAGTAGATAATTTTATAGATAGTCGCATCTTACCACTTAAAATTTTCATGTTTTTAGAAACTCCCACCTTAATGATTTTTTTTCTAAAAAAATTCCACCTACCATTTACAATTTTATTAAAAACTCCCACCACTAAACGATTTTTGTCAAATTTCCTTAACACAAAACCGTTAAATGGTCCCACATATACATTTTGTTAACAAAATGGAACTTGAAATATTTGCAATTTTTTCCAAATAGTTGTAATTCGTTCCAAATTTGCTCTAAATTTGTCGATGATTTGCCCTTAAATTGATAAAATTGCGTTCAATTTCAGCGTAAACTAATAATAAAAGGGAAAATTAACAGGAATAATCCCAACTATTGCCCGTCTTCCCTAATTAATCCCACCTTTAATTATTCTCAAAATAATCCCAATTGTCACCCTACCTTCCCAAAACAATCTCACTTCACCTGGAACTTGTTAAACATGTTCAATATGCCACGTGTCATAATGACATTGGCCAAAAAATAAAAGAAAATTAAAAAAAATTAAAATTAAAACCCTCCGCCCTTTCCAGCCTCCCCCTTCCCGACGACCACCTTCCCTCCCTTTTTCCGGCAACCCAGACCCGCCAGCCACCTCAAAACAACCCAAACCCACCCAGACCCGCCTGAAACAACCTTAGACCCACTCAACACCACCTTATACCTACCGGAATCCACCCAGACCCGCCCTAAAACAACCACGAACAATCTTGCCCACCACCCTAAAACAACCCAGATCCAACCCACAAACAACCACCATGCCGAAAATCAGCCTCCACCCCCGAAACTCACCCATACCCAATCAAAAAACACCACACCAATGGAAAACCACCCGTGAATTGCGGCGAAAATAGGGTGGGTGGTCGATTGTTCGTGGTTAGGAGGTTTTTTGGGGGTGGGGAGAGGGAGATTGGTGTGGTGCGGGTTTTTGGGGGTGGGGAGAGGGAGATCGACAATGGGGGGGGGGCGGACGACCTTTTGCTGGTGGTTTCAGGCAGCCAGTGGTGGGTGTGGGACTGGTGGTAGGGCGGCAGTGGGGGTGTTGGTTGTGGCAGTGAGGGGTGGGGTGGGGGGTGGGTTTATGTGTTTTTTTATTTCTTAATTTTTTTAAAAAAATTGATAATTTTAAAAAAAAATTAATAAATGAACCAATCATAATGTGCCACGTGGCATTGTTAACCTGTTTATCAGGTTATCATTTTACCTAGGACTAATATTAGAAGATACCTTTAATACTTGGATTATTTTGGGAATTATTAAAGGTGGGATTAATTAGGGAAGACGGGCAATAGTTGAGATTATTCCTGTTAATTTTCCCATAATAAAATGCATATGTGGGACCCACTTAACGATTTTGTTAACGGAATTCAACAAAAACCATTAAGTGGTGGGAGTTTCTAATAAAATTGGGAATGATAGGTGAAAATTTAAAAGAAAAATTCATTAAGGTGGGAGTTTCTAAAACGTGAAATATTTAGGTGGTTATGAACAAAAAAATCCTAATTTTATTTGCATACGATATATGTGTGTTTTGGCTATTGTAACATGATAAAATATGAAGGTACACAACATATTTTATTTTCAAGCTAAATTCATTTTGGCTCCTTTTTCTTTGAAAACATCCCTTACTTCCCTTGAATGTATTTTTTTGCTCATTGTCTAAATGAGAATAAATTCAAAAGTACTTGAAAATACTTTATCATATTTCTCACTCTTGATAAAATACTTTTATCAGGATGAATTTGATCAAATGTGCATTCACTCATGAACAATCAATTACTCATGTATTTCAAAATAAAAAATTTCAAAATAAAAAAAATTCAAAAGTATATAAAAGTATAGCAAAGTGGGTGTCTATCTATAGATATCAAGAAAATATAATCGTTGATATTTTTTTAATTGTTTTTACTTTGTAGGTTTTAAGATATTTTAGTTAGAAGTTTTGAACATCTTTTATTATAAATCTGATGGCTAAATTTGGAAATAAACTCAATTAATTAATAAACTCATTGATTTATTTTATTTATTTTTCCTTTATTTCTTTTTGGTGTCCACCCCACCTCTTCACTTATTTAATAGAGATAAAAAAAGCATTTGCTGCGAGCTATTTGCTAAGGTCCACAACAAATGCTTATTTTATTTTTAAAAAAAAATTATATCAATATGCGCATTACAATATACTATCACCTTTCAAATCCAATGCCACAAGTTATATAAGGTAGTTGTTACATTATAGGGTCATGAAATTTACACCGCAGATAAACTAATTAGATCTACTATGATCTTGGCCATAAAAAGTTTAGCTTACAGATACACATAGGAACTAATAAGAAACTCAATAGTACTTAACGACAGTAGTCTAATGATTTATGACTATCAACGATACAACCATTCTATTCGGGCCCTTGAAATCTTCACTAAAACGTCCGAAACTACAAAAGAAATCAGTAGCAGCAAATCCATCATGAAGTCAGTAGTTAAACGAATATATACATGCACCAATGACCAAAAGGCAGTCCCTTTATCAACAGAAAAAGCCTTGAGACTTCTATATTGACAATAATCATTAGATATTAAGTAAGAATTACAGCATCATAGCAGAACCAACCAACACAGCACCAAACACAGCCCCAGTAGACCATGATACAAACACAAGCTATCACTTGCTAATATAAAATAAACTGTGTTTTACTTAGCCCCCCTAACACCAAACAAAAGGCAGACAGATGCTCCATGATCAGTTATCTGTATATAGCAGTTGATTGAAACTAATGAAGAAGCTCTAAAAGAAATGTTTTATTGTGAAATCAGAGAGGAAGGAGACATCTCACAGAGCATTATTTATGCAAATGATCACCTAAAAGAAAGAACAACAAAA
Source organism: Patellifolia procumbens (assembly GCA_947645195.1). Taxonomy (NCBI): domain Eukaryota; kingdom Viridiplantae; phylum Streptophyta; class Magnoliopsida; order Caryophyllales; family Amaranthaceae; genus Patellifolia; species Patellifolia procumbens. The sequence goes on from CANSGD010001076.1 coordinate 2,594,486, forward strand.
AAGGAATATGTTGCAAGAACACACACAATTAGCCAAATAATATTTAAGCCAACCACTTACAACCTCAGAATCATCATGGTTTCCAGGTGAACAAAGAAAACTCGTTTAACTTTCCACAAAGATGCTCTTTGGGGGGGGGGGAGTGTAACGCCCCGAAATCGGGTGCCTTAATTAAACATCATTAACCATAATTAATCACAATTATCACTAATTAATCTCATGCTTTGCGGAAGCGTTTCCTTAAATCTGTGGATTATGGCCCACCAATAATATAATAATCTTACAAAATCTCACCATTTCATATCTAGTACTAAAAACCTTAAATGCTTGCTCAATCTCACTTCTCGGAATCCATTCCAACCACTTGCTTTCATGGATCCATCTTGATCCTCTTTCAGAACCTGGACTTCGTTCAGAAGAAAAATATAGAGAAACAAGAAAAGAAGAAAACATTCCAAAGTGAGTGGAAAACTCGTAACTTTACTCCAGCCCAAAAAAACAGTTTTGTTTCGAAAACATATTTGTACACACAGGCATATATCACATCCTTGCACATAATCATGCTTCACATAACTTTGGTAATTGATTGGAATACGGATCAAAAGACATTAACTTTAACTTTAACTTGAATAGACTGTTGGCAAGGACTATTAACACGAGCTTAGACCATTGGCAAGTACAGGCTTTGGACCTTACATTACTTTCATCATACATTCATCGTACTTGGCCAACTTGGCCCATTAAACATCGTAAACTTTTCCTCACCCTGTAACTTGCCTATTTACCAGTTCAGTTCATAATTCCAAGCCAACAAACTCATTCTCTTTCCACTTTTCATTATCGTATCTTAATTTATAAAAACTTATAGACTTGTATTCCGAACAATACCCATAACATACTTTAACATCATAAGCATACTCGTAACTCATAACAACATAAATCATGGATCATGGATCACGTTTCACACTTTACCATTCTCACATGAAATCATAAACATACTTGTAAACTCATATAAACAGGATTCATGCATCATGGATCACATTTCGTCATTATTCACATACTTTCATGAAGCAAAGCATAATTAGACTTAACACGTAAACATAATTTCCATGTAAGCTCACGTTCATACCATACATACGAATACGTTAACGAGCACTGTCATGATTCATAAGAAACTCTTATAACATGGAATCTAAACCACATAGGCATATGCATCTCATAATCACTTTAATCACAAACACGAGGTCATGAACAGGATTACTAAGGTAATGAGTAATGAGTAACTCCATATACAATATTAACAACACATTAGAACTTAAGACTTCCATAAGCACACATATATCATCGCATGTTTCCAGCATTGACATCCCTAATAGTTGGAAACCACATATAGGTTTCCATTAATACTCTTGAAACATCGTAGGTTTATTGTCCTAAATTCATTCGGACTCATTTCATTAGTAAAACATGGATAGAGAAAGCATCTCAACATTGATAGAACCCAGTAATAACTCATCAATACAATCCATCATTCCTTTTGTCAATTTTAATACTGGTTGTTGCCAATAAGTCAGCTCTGGGACGTCTCCCAGCCTTTGTATGCACCACTATGCAAGGGCCATGTGCCCTAGTAGAAGTAACAGTAACGGGCTATTGCCCTAGCTCGGTACATGCACGACCGCCAATCATTTTAAATACAGCTCAACAAACCAGTTCTTTCACTTTATCTTATCATGTTTCATAACTTTTAATATTCATGAGTGACAATCAGTATACTTTAGCCATTCAGCTCAGCTCTATCTTTGTATAGGTAGTAAACTCATATCGTAAACATCGTTCATCATTCATAAGCCTTTCATAGAGCGTTTATTAAACCTTTGAAATAAATCATTCATAATGACCTTGGTACAGAAAGCATTTAGGCTAACAACTGACAGGGTTTTAGTCGTATCACCTAATCAAAAATAAACCTACAGACCTCTAACTAAGGTAGTCAGTGGAAGCAGGGTCGAATCCACAGGGAGACAGAGTTTCTAAATTAATATTCAACCAATTCAGCTACTCCAGATGAAATCAGATAAGAATTAACTGAACTAATGATTAAACTACAGAAGACAGAATAAATCGAGGAATTAACTATGGACTAAAAACCTAGGGTATTAGGTCGGTCCACCATGCTTATACAGATCAAATAGGGTCAACTACTATCAAAACCTAAGTCAAGAGTCGGGAGAATAGAGCCTATGTTGAGATATGGTTAAGACGCAACGCTCATAGTTCAACATACGCCGCATGTTCACTAACGTAATCAGAACTACTGACGTGTCCTAGGCCTTTAGTCATATGACGGATCTGTGCAAACAACTATTAACCACAAGCAATCAATGAAACTGCGCAATAACGTTAATTACTCAATAAAGAACAAACCACATGACAATCACCCTAATCAAGCCCTAGAAATCAATAGGAGTCTAAATCACAATCATGGTATAAACATGGCTTTCCTATCTAACACCCTAGAAAGAGAACTACTCACTCATAATCGAATTAACAACGACAAAACTATTATAAAGCCCTAACAATTGCATCATGAACGATTAAATAAATAAACTAAGCAATCAAGAATAACAAAAGAGATTAGGGTAAGAAAGAATACCAATTGACGGAAAGCAGGAACTTTTATTGAAATCGAAATAGGTTTGATCACCTCTAAATTAATCTAAAGTATTTGAATTAAACTAAGAAAAATGAAGAATAAAACTAGTCTAAAGCTAATGAAAAGATAATAAAAAGATGTCCCTAAATATTGAGGAAAAAGGTATTTATAATACCCCCTCAAGTTAACTAAAAACGGAAACAAAAAGCGAAAATCCGCGTAATTAAGCGCCAGACCCGATCGGGTCCGAGGCATGCACCCGATCGGGCCGCGGTGCAAAAGTCATTGGTTTGCGTCTTGGGCCTTCGCGTAGCAGCAGGGCAGCATCAGCTTAATATTACGGCCCACCCGATCGGGCCTTGGGCAGCCACCCGATCGGGCCAGGCGACGAAATGGGCCAGCAAGATCCTCTCGAAAGCAGCAGCAGAGTGAGACGTAGCAGCACTTGACCCGATCGGGTCGGGCGATGGATGCCTGATCGGGTCTGGGCACATGTGTGCTCGCCCGATCGGATCGGGCATGCCTTGCCCGATCGGGTCCGCAACTTCTATACCCGATCAATGTATTTTCGCCCGATCGGGCCATTTTTGCATGATCAGGGCACGAAAACCTCCTTTTTGACTCTTTGGCTCTCTAAACTTCACGTTTAGGGGTCTTGGGACCTCCTAAACTACCCATAGAACTCGTGAGCCATCCTACGTGCCTCGTAACATATCGTAAAGCCGTGGTTGCTTCCAAATGGCTCGGGGATAGGGAGAAAACTCCCTAAAACCTGCAATTCAACACTAAAACACAAAACCACAACTATATACGATAGTTAGCACAAAATAGCTCCCAAGAGCTCCAATGACGCACAAATTAGCTTGTAAATAAGGGAGAAAACTCTATATAAATACGTGATATCAACAACCATTCCTATAACATTTATAATAACGCCATTCTGCAACTCATAACACAACATACTTAATCCGGTCACATAATCATACGACACTTAACAAGGCTGCGTAATTCACACTATTTCCCTTATCATGTTTCATAACTTTATTTTAACGTGTTCTTAGACACTTAACTTGCTTCACAGATTCTTAATCATTTCGTAGTAACCGTTATTGCACAGCAACACTTCATGCATCACATTGGACATGGACTCAGACTTAAGATCACTTTTAATAAGTCACAGAGGTAGAAATCATAGGCCATGGAAACATCAATCATTCGTATTCATAAATCATACTTCTCTTAATTCACCATAGTCATGAATCTCATACTAAAAGCGTTAATCATATATATTCGTGAAATCATATAAACATGTCTCACGTAACTTAGAGTGGACATACTTTACTTAAACATTAAATAATAATGAGAACATGTGTTAACATCGAGTTTCCTATATAAAGCCGTAAATCATAGTCATCACATAAATTCATGCTTTCATGCATTATTCATATTTAAACATATAGTAATCGTTTAACTTGCATAATTCACTTTTGTCATATCATTAAAATAAATCCATGCTTCTTACATACTTTCACGTGTCATAATATATATATATATCAAACAACTTGACGTAATATCATGAATATAATTTAAATAACGTAAATAACATAATCCATAATCATAATACAGAGTCCATATATAATCATATTATACATTATAAATTACATTTTCACGTACGAGCATGTAGTTTAATGCTGGACATAAATGTTACTGTCACTTTTATAATTATTTCCAATTAACAGTCATTATAATTTTTTTTTAAAACATACACATACGGGCATACATATTATGCTGGACATAAAGGTTACCTTAACCGCTCAATCCATAATACCGTCATAACTCCGAGAACGTCATCCATAGATCTTTGAATTCTAACATTCCGTTTATCGCTCCCAAAATACATCAATAAAATAGTAATTAGAATCAACCCAACTTATAACTAATCACGACTTTTCCTTAATGACCTGTTTTCGTCGTACTTTAAAATAATATTCTTAAAACTCATTATAAAATGCCATTAGCTAAATAATTAATAATAATTTTATAAACTGATTTTAGAAATGATTGTACACTAATTGGGATTGAAATAATTAAAATAGCAAAATGAGTTTTATACCTTTGCAAGTCAACTTTGACTTTGGGCTTTCATTATCTCAACTTTGGGCTTTTATACCTTTGCAAAATGAGTTTTATACCTTTGACTTTGGGCTTTCATTATCTCAACTTTGGGCTTTCATTATAAAATAGCAAAATGAAACCAAGTTCTTCACTTGGTCTAACTTTGGACCACGAAGAGGAAAATAGAGGAGGGAGGTGTGGCGTGGTGGTCAGAGGTGAGTGCTGCGAGGTGAGTTTTGGGTTGCCAGTGGTTTATGGGCTGCGTGAGAGGTCTATGGGCTGCGGTACGTCAGCCAACAGCAGTAACGAAGGAGGAAAAAGGAGGGCAGCAGCGAGGGAGTTCAAGCAAGGATAAAAACAAAGCACGGGGTTGTGTTTGGGTGGCGGATAGAATAACGAGAGGAAGAAGGGTGACTGGGTGGTGTTGTGTGGCTTCCAACAACCACGGTGGTGCTGAAACGAGGCAAAGGGATGGGGACAGACGAGCAGCGAGGAGAGGGAGGAAGAAGGAGGGGCTGTTGTGCGGGTTGCCGGTTGCGGGTGGCGCACTAGAGGCGCATTGGTGGTTGACAAACAAAGAGGAGGTGGTTTGTTGGTGGCAGCAACTCATTGGAGTTTGATGGAGGAAAGCTAAGCTTTTGTGTTTAACTTCAATGGAGGAAAATCAGAGAAGAGAAGGTGAAGTGAGAAAGGAAGAGGTTGAGTTTGTTGATGGAATTTGCTGATTTATGAAGCTGTATTTATAGAGGTTTGAGGGGAGACAAAACTGATGTGAGTTGCTCTGTGATTGGTGGTGAAGATGCTTGGGGGGCAAGGAAGGAAGACCGGTCAAGGGAGGAGGGGGAGATGATGGGTGGTGAAGGTGAAAAATAAAAGGAAGGTGACGGGTGGGGAAGGTAAATGGGAGGTGTTTTGGGTTTTTGTTTGGGTTAAAATACTAAATGGGTGAAATGGGTGGTATAAATTGAGCTTTGGATGGACGGTTTAGCAAAACGAAATTAACCCAATTAGTTAACAATAGAAAATATAAATCAAAATAATAATAATAACATTAAACTCTTTTAAAATCGTTTTAAACGTTTAAAAACAAAATCGAAAATAATTATAATTAAATCGTAAACCTTAAATTAGTACTCGTTTAAGCTAATAATATAACTAATTAAGCTTTCGAAAAGTCGGGGTGTTACAGGGGGGCTCATGAGACCTGTCATATCGATTTTCCATTCCTGCAATCACTTGTTTTTATTCTTCTCAAAACACGTCTACGTAACATGAACATGAGAAAAAATGGTATCCAGATGTAAGAACAAATAACAGGACAGGGGAAGACGGCATCTTACTTGCGGTATACCCACAACATTATGGCAACCTTCTATTTGTTGCATGACCAAAGGTCTCGAAGGAGCAGCAAAAATTAGGAAGTTACGCATACACACCTAAACCACCTAACCTGCACGCTAATGCCCAGGAGCAAGTTACATCAACTCAAAACTGTATTTATTTACTTAAGAGGACATAGGCCTAAAGGATTAGAAGATAAATGAAGTAATATTATCTGTGGTGATACCAATATATTACCACAAAGAATCTTTATATTGAATTGACATAGGTTAACACTAGGACACTGATAAGACGTTCTTAGTGTGTCGTTAAGGCACTAAGAACCGTTTAGCAAACACAATTTATAAACCTAACGAGCAACTACTAAGTACGTAGTAATGGCAAGTCAAGGGTCGAACCACAAGGAAATCGGGATTGACTATAGTCCACTAAGTCCAAAACTACCTAAGTGAAGGGTTTTTGGGTTTGAGGTTGAATAGGTTACCAACTAATTAACTAAATAATGATTACCAACTAAATATCATATAGGAGAATTAATATAATAAGGAAAACACTAGAGTTCGGACTACTCGTATGAACATGGGCTAGTCAACGATAATCGACGCTATGGTGATTCATAACGGAGTCAATACAAGGTTAAGTTCCCCTCTAATTTACTTGAGTCCTCTCTCGAATGGTCCTCAAGAGTAATCGATTTATCAACCAACCAAATTCTCTTTCGAATGGTCTTTGGTCCGTTGATTAATAAATTCATTAAATTCAGAAAGCCCCTAATTAAAGGATCCCCTTAATTCCTACCCAATCCCTTGGTCTAGAAATCAAGTCGAAACATGGGAATGACAAAAGGGATTAAAGTTCGATTAAGAAAAATAGAAACCGTAAGTGCCCTAGCATAAACGTGATCAAGATCTATCCTAGGGTGTCAAAACACCACATTCAATGCTTCGACAAACAATTGAATCATAAAAAGCATAGATAATCTACATTAAGCCCTTAATTCATACTTTCGCCCAAACCCTAGATAATGAACTACTCACTAACCATGGATTCTAAGCAATTGAGATTCAAATAACTAAACATCATAAACAAAGCAATAGAATCAAAGACAAGAGATTGAAGAATTTTTGTGAATTGATTAACGAATTCGATCTTCAAAGATGAACAAAAGAGATAACTAGTGTTTTGAGAGAGTTTAGGGCTAAGAGAATGTAATTAGAACTTAAGAGTAATAGGTAATGTCGAGTCGAAGCTTAGAAAACTAATTAAAAGAGTCATTAAAGTAAGACGGAGAAAACGGGTCAAAGCCCAAAAGCAGGTCGACACGGTCGTGTCCAAAACGACACGGCCGTGTAGACCTGTTATATAAAAGTTTCAGCGTTTCTTCAAAGTTAATGCTTCCGTGGAAATAGATCGACACGGTCGTGTCAAAATGGACACGGTCGTGTAGACCCGAACTTCTCAAATCAGTGGGCAAGCAGAACATGACTGTCTTCGTGGAAACAGAGCAACACGGTCGTGTTGAAATCGACACGACCGTGTAGACCTGCTAGCTAGTCAGCGGACAACTCAACTTCAAACAATCATAACTCTCTCGTCTCTCATCGGAATGGGGCTTATGACCAGTAGTTGGAAAGCTATTGAAACGAGCTAACACCTCCCACTAGAATCACCTTAATCCCATTTATGGATCAAACGTTATGTCTCTTTGAAGTTCAACAGTCCACAACTAATCTTTCAATGATCATATGACTTCAAAAACCTGCTAGTTAGCATGAAATCATCCAAAAACAACTAAACAGATAATGAAGCGACAATATAACTCAAAGGTGACAAAAACCATGCAATGCTAGGCTTAAATGCTCTAAACTACATGCAAGGATACTAAAAATGACCTACAATTAAGCACAATAAAGTGCTTATCAAGCTCCCCCAAGCTAGTCCAATTGCTTGTCCTCGAGCAATTCAAATCAAATACAAGGGCAAGAGTTCAATGACTTTTCACAATAATACGCATGCCAAGATAGAGTATGTAGACCTTTCAAACATTTTCAACAATGAATGCAAAACACTATCAAGCCTCAAAGTTTAAAGCAAAAGGAAAAGCAACCAATATTACCACAAGTTCTCCCCCAAGCTTGGCTCAGTCATAAGGATAGTAGCTCTCACTTTAGTCGTGCGCACTTCTCTCGTGTGTTTAAGTAGGTCAAATGAATGCTCAAAGCTCAATTCCATTGACTATATCCTACCATAAGCTTGCATATCATCTCACTCTCCGTCGCATAAGGACCAAAGTTTGCATCAAGAATCAAGAGGACTTAGTCAAGGTTGTAATGTAGGCTTAAGGTGAGGGTGTGGTAGTATTTGGAATCGTGGTGTTAAAGAGGGGAAAGTGAAACTTCCAACTTAGCACCTTTCTAAGAGCACAAAAGCAACCCTACTAAAATTTGAACGCTCTACACAACCTATCACAAGCTCTCCTCTCATTTTAGCATCTCAATCTCCCTTATTACGATTTTTGACCACACCACAAATCTTTTTTTTCCTCTTTTTTTTTTCAATTTTTTTTTATTTCTTTCTTCTTTTTGTTTTTGTGGATTATGGTGATTTAAGAAGAAGGGAGAAAATGAGAACTTCAATGTATGGAAAGGAGGTGAACTCAAGCAACACATGAGTTTTAACTAAACACAAAGTCGAAGACCTACACCAACTCATTCTCGTAACACCCATCAATATGTTTTACCCCATCTAAGTAGTTTCACAATCCCCTAGGTAAGGTGATAAGTAATAAGCTAGAGATATGGTTAACAAAGAAAACAAGCTTAGGCTCACAGGGGCTTCAAAGAAGGATAAGTAGGTGAGGGTGGCCTTTGGCAATGTAGCTCAAGTAACATGAAAGCCTCAATCACATTCAAGACGCAAACAAGTCAAGCGTATTCGAGGAGAATCAATGCAAGTTCTAGAGAATATTCATCAAGGAAGAGCATCACAACAAGCAAATAAGACTGAAAAGATGTCAGTCTATAAGGCTATAAAAACATGCTCTCACAAAGGGTATAGCTACAACACCAGTCGAGCCGCATAAGAGGGAGACCAATCATACCACAACCCACAATTCCTTGGCCTACTAGAGACTATCAAAGCATTTCTTTTTTCAGTTTTCAGGTCATCAAGAAGAATACATGCGTACCAATGGCAGAGTTCTAACCTAAATGCAATCTATATGCATCCTAGACATGATACTAAATGCTAATATGCAATCTAAACATAACACTAATATGCCACTAATGCAGATTATATGCATCTAATGCAAACTATATGCAACTAATGCAAACTATATGCAACTAATATATACATCCTCCCCCAAGCTAAGCCACATAGTGTCCTCACTGTGAAAAGTCTAATGATAACAATAGCAAGGGAGGGGAAAAATCCCGACTCAATGGTCGGGAGGGGGGTCGGGAACCACGTGAGTCGAGCTTATCCCCTTAAGGTCATCAATCGAATTCCCACTGACATCTTTATATATTTGCAATATCTTAATCAATTCTGGTATAGAGATGTCATCAAGAGCCGAGTTAACAATTAGAGGATAAGTACATGCATCATCAAGGAAAACATACTTAAGAGAGGGGGGAAGGGGTTTTAACTTCACCTTAGGAGAAGGCTTAGAACTCTCCTCTTTATCAATAGAAGCGGCAAGGACCTTTCACTCCGCCTCATGTGTCTCCTTGACTATAGTTTTATCATCAGGCATAGAGATTTTCTTCACCTCATCAATGTTCAAACTCGGTGCTTCAGTGATAGAAGCATAGGGCTCATCATCAGTGTGAGTTTCTCTCTCAAAACCTTCCATTTCACTCTCCATATGACCAACCCGACAAACTCTCTCTATCATGGGTCTCTTCAATGTTTTAGAGAACTCAAACACAACCTTCTCATTGGCTACCTCAACTATGATTGTATTATTTCTGCAATTTATAACGGCGCCCAATGTCTTAAGAGCCTCTCTTCCAAGAATGAGAGGAGTCTCCGAATCTTCCTCCATATCCATCACCACAAAATCACACGGCACCAAGACATGCCCAACTTGTATCGGAACATCCTCCAACTCACCATGCGGCACTCTCAAAGATCGATCCGCCAAGTGAATAGTCTTCCTTGTAGGAAGAAGAGGGAAGTTTAGGCGCTTAGATATGGATAGAGACATCAAACTCACACTCGCACCCAAATCGGCCAATGCACCCTTAGGCTCGGGGTCACCTATCTTCACCGGCAAAGTGAAGCTTCCAGGGTCTCTTTGCTTCTTAGGCATATCTCGTTGCACGAGAGCACTTACTTGGTATGACAATTTGATAACCTCGTCTTCAACTTTTCGTTTGTTGGAGAGGATCTCTTTCATGAACTTGGCATAGGCTGGCATTTGAGACATGGCCTCAAGGAATGGAATGTGTATTTGAATGCCTTTCATAACTTGGAGGAACTTAATGAATTTTTCGCTCAACTTCCTCTCCACCAACCTTTTAGGATATGGCATGGGTGGCACATAGGTCTTAGGTGGAGGAGGTGTTGACAATTGAGCTTTGTCACCAACTTGCTCATGAGTTTCCTTATCTTCTCTTCCTTTCTCAACATCAACCTCACTTTCATTTTCCTCAACTTGATTATCCTCCTCAACCACCTCAACTTCACTTTCTTCACACTCATTAGGCATCTTGGGGGCCTCATATTTTGTTCCCGACCTCAAATAGATAACTTTGACTTGATGTAGGTTGAGGTTAGGAATGGGTTGGGTTTGAAGTTGATTTGTGGGGTTAGAGGGGTTTTTCTCGGCCACTTGAGCCAATTGGGTTTCAAGCATTTTGGTGTGAGCTTGCAACTCTTGAAACCTTTGGTCATGACTTTGAAGATCTTGGATTTGAAGAGTAAGGTTTTGGTGATGGTTTGGAGTTGTTGGAGAATTTGGGAGGTAGGGTCGGAGGATGTAGTAGGTTCGGGATTTGGCTTAGGAAATGGTGGATTTTGAGGGGCCTTTTGGAAGTTGGATCTTTGATGAGGGGCTTGGTAAGTATTAGAGTTTTGAGAGGAGGATCCACCTTGATTGTAGCTTTTAGTAAACCCTTGTTGAGGTTGATTAAAGCCTTGTTGAGGTGGATTCCACCCTAGTTGAGGTTGGTTGTAGCCTTGGTTAAAACTTTGTTGAGGTTGTCTCCACCCTCCTTGTTGATTGCTCCTATAACCTTGGTTACCTTGATAACCCTCTCCTCTACTATTCATCGCCGCCACATGCTCTGACTGAGATCCTCCACAATAAGAGGTATCATGGTTTTTACCACCACAAATGTCACAAGAGAAAGCATTCGCTTATGAGGGACTAGATGATGCAAGGGTGATCTTTGAGAGCTTCTTGTGTAGTTGATCCATCTTTGCTTGAATTTGGTCCATTGGGTCTAACTCAAATTTTCCACCCTTCTTAGGTTGAGCACCTCTCCTTCTTCCACCCTATGAGTAATTCTTGATCACTTCTTCTATGGTGGCCGCTAATTGGTCTTGCGGGATCTTAGAAAGTTAACCTCCCGCTCTAGCATCAAGGTTAGCACGTGACATAGGATCAAGACCATCATAGAAGAACCTCATCAGTAGATTTTGATTGAACTCATGGTGAGGGCACGAACGAATCAATTCCCTAAACCTTTCCCAAGCCTCCGCAAGTGTCTCATCACAATCTTGCTCGAAAGAGGAGATTTGCCTCCTAATATCTGCGGTCTTTGACTCTGGGAAGTACTTCTTCAGAAAAGCTAATGTAACCTGCTCCCATGTAGTGAGGGACTTAGAAGGAAAACTCTTGAGCCAATACTTTTCCTTTCCGGAAAGAGAAGACCGGAAGAGATGCATCTTGATGTAGTCTGGAGAGACATCATTTGTTGTTATCATAGCACAAATCTCCAGAAATCGATCAAGATGATCAAGTGGATCCTCACCCGACGCTCTACAAAATTGCTCTGCTTTCACCATCCGTGTGAACTGAGGGTGAATGCTGAAATTTGTACTGGTTGTGGGGAGTCAAATTCCACCCTGTAAAACATAGGACCCCGGATTTCCGAAATCCCTGAAAAGCTGTCCATTTTCCTCACCCATGTCTGATTCACTTTCACTTGTCGAACTTGAGATTGGTGAAGCTGGTGCAGAACTCAAAGTCAACCGTTCCAAACCTCCCCGAAGCTTTCACAAGGTGCGATTGATTTTCGGATCTAAAGGTAAGATGGGTGAACCGTGAGCTCTCCTTCTCATGTAACACAACAAAGCTAAGCAAAGGGTGAGCAAATAACAACACAGCTAAAAACAAAAGAAAAATCACTTAAGTAAAACTAAACTCAAGTAAACTTCAATCAATAACACAATTTCCCCGACAACGACGCCATTTTGATAAGAGGTTTTTAGTGTGTCGTTAAGGCACTAAGAACCGCTTAGCAAACAAAATTTATAAACCTAACGAGCAACTACTATGAACGTATAATGGCAAGTCAAGGGTCGAACCACAAGTAAATTGGGATTGACTAAGGTCTATTAAGTCCAAAACTACCTAAGTGAATGGTTTTTGGGGGTTTAAAGATTGAATAAGATACCAACTAATCAACTAGCTAATGAATACCAACTAATAATCAAATAGGAGAATTAATATAATAAGGAAAACAATAGAGTTCGGGCTACTCATATGAACATGGGCTAGACAACGATAATCGACGCTATAGTGATTCACAACGATGATAATACAAGGTTAAGTTTCCCTCTAATTTACTTAAGTCCTCTCTCGAATGGTCCTCAAGAGTAATCGATTAATCAACCAACCAAATCCTCTTTCGAATGGTCTTTGGTCCATTAATTAATAAATTCAATGAGATCGGAAAACCCCTAATTAAAGGATCCCTTAATTCCTACCCAATCCCTTGGTCTAGAAATCAAGTCGAAACATGGGAATGACAAAAGGGATTAAAGTTCGATTAAGAACGACAGAAACCCTAAGTGCCCTAGCATAAACGTGATCAAGATCTATCCTAGGGTGTCAAAACACCACATTCAATGCATAGACAAACAATTGAATCATAAAAAGCATAGGCAATTGATAGGTTTTAGTCGTATCACCTAATCAAAAATAAACCTACGGACCTCTAACTAGGTAGTCAGTGGAAGCAGGGTCGAATCCACAGGGAGACAGAGTTTCTAAGTCAATAATCAATCAATTCAGCTACTCCAGATGAAATCAGAAAGGGAGTTATTAAACTAAGGAATAGACTACGGAAGACTGAATAAATCGAGGATTAAACTATGGAATAAAAGTCTAGGGTATTAGGTCGGTCCACCATGCTTATACCAATCAAATAGGGTCAACTACTATTAAAACCTAAGTCAAGAGTCGGGGGATTAGAGCCTATGTTGAGCTATGGTTAAGACTCAACGCTCATAGTTCAACATACGCCGCATGTTCACTAACGTAATCAGAACTACTGATGTGTCCTAGGCCTCTAGTCGTAAGACGGATCTGTGCAAACAACTATTAACCACAAGCAATCAATGAAATTGTACACTGACATTAATTACTCAATAAGAACAAACCACATCACAATCACCCTAATCAAGCCCTAGAAATTGATAGAAATCTAAATCACAATCATGGTATAAACATGGCTTTCCTATCTAACACCCTAGATAGAGAACTACTCACTCATAATTGAATTGACAACAATAAGACTAATATGAAACCCTAACAATTGCACCATGAATAATTGAATAAATAAACTAAGCAATCAAAGTGATTAAAGAGATAAAGAGTAGAGTAGAGTACCAATTGACGGAAAGCAGGAACTTTTATTGAAATCGAAATAGGTTTGATCACCTCTAAATTAATCTAAAGTGTTTGAATTAAACTAAGAGCAATGTAGAATAAAGCTAGTCTAAAACCTAATGAAAGATGAATAAAAAATGATGAATGAAAGATAATGAGGAAAAGGTATTTATAATACCCCTCAAGTTCACTAAAAACGGAAACAAAAAGTGAAAAAGCGCGATTAAAGCACCAGACCCGATCGGGCCCGAGCACAGTACCCGATCGGGTCCACATACAAATTCTCCCAACTTCACTTCTGGGCTCTGGCAGCAGCAGTGCAGCAATAAGGCGAGAAAAGCGGCCCACCCGATCGGGTCGGGCGGTAGTCACCCGATCGGGTCTGGCGACAAAAAGTGCCAGCAAGCTCGCCTCCTCCGCAGCGTCCCAATAAGACCTAGCAGCACTAGACCCGATGGGATCGGGCGGTAGGTGCCCGATCGGGTCTGGGCACATGTGTTCTCGCCCGATCTGATCGGGCACGCCTTGCCAGATCGGGTCCGCAACTTTCGTACCCGATCATAATATTTCGCCCGATCGGGCCATTTCTGCCCGATCAGTGCACGGAACCTCATTTGACTCTTTGGCTCTCTAATCTTCACGTTTAGGGATCTTGGGACCTCCTAAACTATCCATAAAGCTCGTGAGCCATCCTACGTGCCTCGTAACATCTCGTAAAGCCGTGGTTGCTTCCAAAAGGCTCGGGAATAAGGAGAAAACTCCGTAAAACCTGCAATTCAATATAAAACACGAAACCACAACTACATACGATAGTTAGCACAAAATAGCTCCCAAGAGCTCCAATGACGCACAAATTAGCTTGTAAATAAGGGAGAAAACTCTATATAAATACGTGATATCAAACTCCCCCAAGCTAAACCTTTGCTTGTACTCAAGCAAACAGCACATGAACATGGAATAGATTACCTCACCCCAAAGATAGAAACAAATCAAAGCTCAAAACATTTTCAAGACTAAGAATCGTTCAAGCAGGCATAATTCAAGTTTGGCTCATCAAATCCATCCAACCACCAATCATTCAAGCAATTTATCAAACTCAAGCATCTACAAAGCATACAAGTCTTGAAAAGGCACTCACAAGGGTGTCACTCCTCTCAATTTTGTGGCAGGCAAAGAATGTGCCCGAACACTCACCAACCCGACCATAAGTACCCTTTCCACTCACACTCTCATGTGTTTAAGAAGGTTCAATGACGCTCATCCTAGTCAAGTCGACTCAATTAGCAGAAATACTCTTTAACTTTGATAAACTAACTCGAAATCAATCAAATGAACAATGTAGACATAAGCTCAAGAGGACTTTATAGGGTTGTAATGGGGCTTAGGCGAGAGGTAGGGGATACTTTTGGGTAATGTGGTGGAAAAACCAAGAAAGGGGGAGCATAAATCATTCAAACAAGGCCTAGGATGGCCTACACAACTCCCAACAATCACCATAAAACCATGTAAAGTCACCCAACTCTCATAAATCAATGAGAAGCTCATAACAAACCCAATTTTCTAGCAATGGAGCGAATATTCTTTTATGAACGTACGTGAATGAAAGAACTAGAATTCTTTTGAATTTTCATTTCATTTTTCTTTCATTTTTCTGAACTTCATTCACGCAACTCTAAACTTGCTTTCTTTCTTTTCTCTTTCTCACTCTCAAACCACAGCAAATACACTTTTAAATTCCTCAAAAACCAAACTAAACCAACAAACCAATCTCAGACTCAACCCATACAAAAGCTCCCCCAAGCTAGGCTTGGAATAATATCAAGTGAAGGCTTTTGGCTCATAATAGGGGTTTAAGTAATACGAAACAAGTCATTAGGCTCAGCGGGGCTAAGGAGGATAAAAGTATATCAAAAACTCACTCTGAAGCTCAAGAATAAGACAAAAGAACGCCTCTATCACAGCACATGCTACAAGTCATCTAAAATCAGACAAGTACGAAGTCAAAGTCAAGATCAATCCACTAAAGAGGAACTAACACACAAGAATAGACTGGATAATAATATGAATCCAATAGGCTACAAAGAGGCCTCACAGTCTAACCAATTCAGGTATGCAGCACAAAGTGGTCTAATATAATCCAGAAATGCTCGAAATCATAGCAATCAAACATCAAATCATAGCCTCAAGATCACAAATGCCCAGCTATCCAGAAAACAAAGTCAAATCAATTTCAAATAGAGCACAACAAGGGGCACAGGGAGGCAACTAAACCAGTCATGGGAACCATATTTTTTTCATTTTTTCAGTATTTTCCGAAAGCAGTAAAACTATTCTAGAAAGCAGTAAAAGAGATAGGGAATACAAACAGAACTCCTCCCCCAAGCTAAACTTGGCAGTGTCCTTAATGCCATAAGGTGATAAGGACTATGCTAAGAGGAAAAACAATGTTAGTACCCTCACTCTCGTTCACAAAAGGAAGAAAAATAAAAAAAGAAAAGAAAAAGGGAAAGAAAAGAAAATACGAGTTGCCTCTCGCACAGCGCTGGTTTATAAAGGTCCCGCACGACCATAATCCTCCCTCTCTCAAATAGGAGGGGCTTGGCAATGAGTGCCACCCTCATCAAACATCTTTCTCCTCCAAATGTTCTTGACAATGCCTCCAGACGGTGAGGCAATCTTAGGTGGAATTTGAACCTTCTCCACCCCTACTTCATCTAAAACCTTATCCCTGCAAAAAGATTGTTCAAGCATATGAGCCTTAACAGCATTGGTTAGTTTAAAAATCACTTTATCATCACCAACACTCAGAGTTAAAGACCCAGACTTGACATCAATGACAGCACCAGCAGTATACAAAAACGGCCTACCCAAGATAATAGGAATCTGGGCATCCTCATCCATATCTAACACCACAAAATCAACAGGAATATAGAATTTCCCTACCCTAACAGGAACATCCTCTAAAACACCTAGAGGGTATTTTATAGAACGATCCGCCATCTGTAAAGTGATTTGTGTGCATTGAAGGGCTCCCATGTTCAGTTTCTTATAAACAGACAATGGCATAACAGAAACAGAAGCACCTAAATCACACAAAGCCTTATCAATAAAAATAGGTCCAAGATGGCAGGGTATAGAAAAACTACCAGGATCTTTTAACTTTGGTGGGGTTTTATTTTGAGTAAAAGCACTACACTCTTCAGTAAGAGCGACACGTTCTACTCCACCAAAGTCTCTTTTCTTAGTAATCATGTCTTTCAGAAATTTGGCATAAACAGGCACTTGGGTAATTAAGTCTGTGAATGGAATCGTTACCTCAAGGTTCTTGACCATAGACAAGAACTTACCAAACTGCTGATCGACCTTGGACTGTTGCATCCTGTGAGGAAAAGGTAGCCTTGGTGTAAAAGGCGTTTCAGAAACCTTCTCCTTTTTCTTCCCTGTCTGTTCAGCTTCTGCAGACAAATCGACTTCAGACGTCGAATTCTTTCTTTTTCCTTCCTCTACCACCCTCTTCTTCCCTGCAGTCGGGGTAACCTCATCAATGGGCACTGGAGGGGCATCATATGCAATGCCACTACGAAGAGTGATGGCATTCACATGTTCTCTCTGAACTGGTTGCCCTGGCAATTGTCCCTGCTGCCTCTGTGCATTAGATTCTGCCAACTGAGCAACTTGAGCCTCGAGAAGTTGGATGTGCTTCTCTTGAGGCCTCCTTGTTTCCTCATTTGCCTTTTGCATAGACAATATCAGTTTCATCAGTTCAGAATTGCTAGGCTCTTGTGGGTTGTTTTGTGGAGGTGGGGTGTGGAAATTTTGTGGAGTTTGGAAGTTATTGGGATGATGGAAGTTTTGTGGTGGTGGTCTTTGGAAATTTTGTGGGGTTTGATGGTATGAAGGTTTAGGGTAGTTTTGTGGAGGTGGAGGTTGATGGTTTTGTGGGTTTTGGTAGTTATGTGAAGGGGGGAGGGTTTGTGGTCTTTGTTGGAAGGCATTGGCCTGCTCCATCTGAAATTGACTGAACTGACAGTCATGCCCAAAGTGACCCTGAACACCACATACCTCGCAGTAAGATGAGGTAATGGGTGCTACTGCAGACATAGCATTGATGCTCATTGGTGGAGGTGTCGGACTAGAAGACTTCATTAGCTGCTGAGTTAGTTGCGCCATCTGAGATGTAAGCAATGAAATAGCGTCAACTTCAAGTACCTTCTTAGTCAAACTCCTAGATGATGTATGGTCATTGGCTGCAAGATTTGATATGAATTCATAACCCTCATCAACTGCCTTGTCTAAGAACACTCCTCCTGCAGACGAATCAACAATACACTTCGTCTGAGGCTGCAGACCATTGTAGAATGTCTGCGTCAAGAACCATTTGTCCATATTATGGTGTGGACACTCTCTCTGTAAATCTCTAAACCTAGCCCACGCTTCCCTTAATGTTTCATCAGGCTCTTGGAAAAACGTGGCTAGTTTATTTCTGATTTCTGCTGTTTTAGTAGGTGGGTAATACTCTCTCAGAAATGCAGCAGAAATCTCACTCCACTCGGTTTCTTTCACATCGTTCAACAATTTTTGGGCTCTATCTCTCAGTGAAAACTCGAACAACATGACTTTGAGTTGATCTGGAGTGACGCCGGCATGTTTAACGGTTCGACAAAGTTGTTGAAACCGTTGTAGATGATTTGCCGGATCTTCAGTAGGATGCCCACCAAACTGATTTTGCTGGACCATGCTGATGAGTCCAGGCTTGATTTCAAAATTTGCTGCGGCAATGGTGGGCATAGTAAGTCCAGTGGAGAGACCATCCGGGTTGGGCACCCCATATGACTTCAGTGATTTTGACATAACTGAATTCAAGGTGTCTGTTCCAGAGGTGTTCAGCTGAACAGACTGCTTTTCTTTCTACTTTATCTTTCGGATCCGCCTGATTGTCCTAGTAAGATCGGGGTCCGCTGGAATTGGGGAACCGTTTCTTTGGGACCTGGGCATACAAAAGAAACAAAAAGCAGCAGTAAAACGTACCTCGATTGAAACAATGAAGTTCCAATGAGGTACAGAGAAGTAGACCAGATAATTTAAAAAAACTTAGAGAACTAGCCGTCTCCCCGGCAACGGCGCCAAAATTTGATAGGTTTTAGTCGTATCACCTAATCAAAAATAAACCTACGGACCTCTAACTAGGTAGTCAGTGGAAGCAGGGTCGAATCCACAGGGAGACAGAGTTTCTAAGTCAATAATCAATCAATTCAGCTACTCCAGATGAAATCAGAAAGGGAGTTATTAAACTAAGGAATAAACTACGGAAGACTGAATAAATCGAGGATTAAACTATGGAATAAAAGTCTAGGGTATTAGGTCGGTCCACCATGCTTATACCAATCAAATAGGGTCAACTACTATTAAAACCTAAGTCAAGAGTCGGGGGATTAGAGCCTATGTTGAGCTATGGTTAAGACTCAACGCTCATAGTTCAACATACGCCGCATGTTCACTAACGTAATCAGAACTACTGATGTGTCCTAGGCCTCTAGTCGTAAGACGGATCTGTGCAAACAACTATTAACCACAAGCAATCAATGAAATTGTACACTGACATTAATTACTCAATAAGAACAAACCACATCACAATCACCCTAATCAAGCCCTAGAAATTGATAGAAATCTAAATCACAATCATGGTATAAACATGGCTTTCCTATCTAACACCCTAGATAGAGAACTACTCACTCATAATTGAATTGACAACAATAAGACTAATATGAAACCCTAACAATTGCACCATGAATAATTGAATAAATAAACTAAGCAATCAAAGTGATTAAAGAGATAAAGAGTAGAGTAGAGTACCAATTGACGGAAAGCAGGAACTTTTATTGAAATCGAAATAGGTTTGATCACCTCTAAATTAATCTAAAGTGTTTGAATTAAACTAAGAGCAATGTAGAATAAAGCTAGTCTAAAACCTAATGAAAGATGAATAAAAAATGATGAATGAAAGATAATGAGGAAAAGGTATTTATAATACCCCTCAAGTTCACTAAAAACGGAAACAAAAAGTGAAAAAGCGCGATTAAAGCACCAGACCCGATCGGGCCCGAGCACAGTACCCGATCGGGTCCACATACAAATTCTCCCAACTTCACTTCTGGGCTCTGGCAGCAGCAGTGCAGCAATAAGGCGAGAAAAGCGGCCCACCCGATCGGGTCGGGCGGTAGTCACCCGATCGGGTCTGGCGACAAAAAGTGCCAGCAAGCTCGCCTCCTCCGCAGCGTCCCAATAAGACCTAGCAGCACTAGACCCGATGGGATCGGGCGGTAGGTGCCCGATCGGGTCTGGGCACATGTGTTCTCGCCCGATCTGATCGGGCACGCCTTGCCCGATCTGATCGGGCACGCCTTGCCCGATCGGGTCCGCAACTTTCGTACCCGATCATAATATTTCGCCCGATCGGGCCATTTCCGCCCGATCAGTGCACGGAAACCTCATTTGACTCTTTGGCTCTCTAATCTTCACGTTTAGGGATCTTGGGACCTCCTAAACTATCCATAAAGCTCGTGAGCCATCCTACGTGCCTCGTAACATCTCGTAAAGCCGTGGTTGCTTCCAAAAGGCTCGGGAATAAGGAGAAAATTCCGTAAAACCTGCAATTCAATATAAAACACGAAACCACAACTACATACGATAGTTAGCACAAAATAGCTCCCAAGAGCTCCAATGACGCACAAATTAGCTTGTAAATAAGGGAGAAAACTCTATATAAATACGTGATATCAGCAATCTACATTAAGCCCTTAATTCATAATTTCGCCCAAACCCTAGATAATGAACTACTCACTAATCATGGATTCTAAACAATTGAGATTAAATAAATTAAACATGATAAACAATGCAATAGAAATAAAGAAAAGAGATTGAAGGAAAATTACTTGAATTGAATAATGAATTCGATCTTCAAAGATGAACAATTGAGAAAACTAAGTGTTTAGAGAGAGTTTAGGGCTAAGCTAATGTAATTAGAGTCTAGAATAATAGGTTATGTCGAGTCTAAGCTAAGAAAACTAATTAAAAGAGTCATTAAAGTAAGACAGAGAAAACGGGTCAAAGCCCGAAAGCAGGTCGACACGGTCGTGTCCAAAATGACACGGCCGTGTAGACCTGTTATACAAAAGTTTTAGCGTTTCTTCAAAGTTACTGCTTCCGTGGAAATAGATCGACACTGTCGTTTCAAAATGGACACGGTCGTGTCAAAATGGACACGGTCGTGTCAAAATGACATGGTCGGTCAAAATGGACACGGTCGTGTAGACCTGAACTTCTCAAATCAGTGGGCAAGAAGAACAGGACTGTCTTCGTGGAAACAGAGCAACACGGTAGTGTTGAAATCGACACGACCGTGTAGACCTTCTAGTCAGCGGATAACTCAACTTCAAACGATCATATCTCTCTCGTCTCTCATCGGAATTGGGCTTATGACCAGTCGTTGGAAAGCTATGGAAACGAGCTAACACCTGCCACTGAAATCACCTTAATCCAATTTATGGATCAAACGTTATGTCCATTTGAAGTTCAACAGTCTACAACTAATCTTTCAATGATCATATGACTTCAAAAACCTGCTAGTTAGCATGAAAATTATCCAAAAACAACTAAACAGATAATGAAGCGATAATATAACTCAAAGGTGACAAAAACCATGCAATGCTAGGCTTAAATGCTCTAAACTACATGCAAGGATACTAAAAATGGCCTATAATTAAGCACAATAAAGTGCTTATCAGACACCATGTATATCAAGACTTCATTAGAATAACTTGTAAAGATGCCAACCCAAAGCATTTGGTGGGACTATTGATTGGAGTTAAAAGGGCAAGTAAAAAGTACTTGCTTTTGATGGATGTGCTGCATTCCTGCAATCACTTGACTTTATTCTTCTCAAAGCATGTCTACGTAACATGAACAAGAGAAAAAAGATATCTATATGTAAGAACATATAATAGGACAGGGGAAGACGACATCTTACTTGCAGTATACCCATAATATTATGGCAACCTTATATTTGTTGCATGACCTTAGGTCTCGAAAGGAGCAGCAAAAACTAGGAAGTTACACATACACACCTAAACCACCTAACTGCACGCAAATGCCCAAGAGCAAGTTACATCAGCTCAAAAGTGTATTTATTTACTTAGAGGACAGAGGCCTAAAGGATTAGAAGAGAGATGAATTTTTCTGTGGTGATACCACAGAGAATCTTTATATTGAATTGACATAGGTTAACACTAAGACACCATGTATATCAAGACTTCACTAAAATAACTTGTAAGTACGAGATGCCAACCCAAAGCATTTGGTGGGACTATTGATTGGAGTTAAAAGGGTAAGTAACAAGTACTTACTTTTGATGAATGTGCTCCACAACCTGCTCAGCAATCTGCTCATGGCACGTAGCAATATACTGAATGAGTTCTAACGGCTTCAATGAGATCATGCTTCAGTTTCCGGCTCCTGGAGATCTTATCAGCAGTTATAGGTAGTCGATAAATTATTAACTAGATGTAGCAGATAATTAACACTAGATTATATAAAAAAGCAAGGTTCTCCCATCTCATTCTAAAATTATGTCTGATACTCTGATTATGATCAGTTTTATGTACGAAATGTGCAGATTACAAAGACACTAAAATTCATCAAATCCCGCGTATAAGGTGGTTGTTAAGTCCACCCCCATGTCTCTTATATACCGATTGTTCCTTACTACCTACAATACGATCTTGTAATTCTTATGAAAATTCAAAATAATTTCAAAAGAACTTGGCTACTAGTTGTCCCAAGTTTCCTATAATCTTGGCTAATTAGATCCAAGGAATTTAACTTCATTTTCCGTGATCAACTCCCTTTTAGCTATGTGGAGCTTTTTCTCTTATTCTAAGACACCTCTTGCTCCAAAAAATGTATATTCTTAATTTCAAGAACCTCAACTCAACCTCAGCACAATCAAGAATCCTGCGAAAATAGGCAGCCGGTAACGTTATCGAATCCTGCGAGAGTTCAGCTTGCTAAGTAGGTTAGTATGTATCCTGAGCTAGTTTATTGTTTAATCTTCTCTCTTCATGACCAAGTGATGAAAATATATCCTCGACCACCTCAGTTCGTGTAATCATAGCCTTGTTTTGCTTTCAAATAGAATAACTTTTACATTTCTTTATGTAATGAGTTAATGTTTTCAAACAAGACAATTGACGAGTAGCACAATCAAGACAATTAAGCTTAGCGCCAAAACCTAGAAATACCAACGAAGAGTGATATGACTGCTTATGGGATTTCCAAATAGAATCAGTTCAAAGTGTCCTACTGAAATATGAGGGGAAAATGAGATAGTCATACACTACCACAGTAGTTTACATGTATCAACAACACAACTTACATTTGCTTTTCCCTTCAGAGTCACCCCCAGATGAAGAAAGATGGGAATCAGCAGTAGCATCAGGTACATACTCGAGAAGAGTCTGTAGTGATGGTGGGCGTAAAGTGCTTCTTGCATTAGAAACTACAACGGTTGCTGATAGGACAGGATGGTCATCTTTTTCGTCATCTTCATCGTCATCACTTATAACTGAGAAATTTAGGTCACCTATAGCCGCAGTTATAAGAGATAAATGAAAAACATAAAAGAAAAACATCAATAAGACCTACTATTGGCGATCCAGAATTGTAAGTATAATCATAGTTGACGATTACCATTTCCATACCATTTGAACATATTTGAGTATGAAAACAGCTTTGCTGGAATCACAAATAGACATAGCTAAGAATTCTATAAAAATAACAGTATAATCAAAATTAACTAAAAGGAACCCAAACAGGCATAGAATAGTTATACCATAATAAACTTTGAGGTAACTAGCATTGAAACCGTCGGTAATGCTTATGGACCATCGAAAACATGTCATCTCTTCCATTTCCAACCTCTTCACGCGTCATTTTAAGATTCTACTTCAAATACACTAGATTGTAATATAAATTAGTTTAGAATTTATTATTTAGCAATAAATTATTGAAATTTTAGGCTAAAACAAAAAATTCAACACAATTTCAACAAATGAGAGATATAAAGTTGTTAGTACCTGAGAGAAAAATGCTAGTTCATGTGTCGAAAATGGAGATTGGAAAAGAGAATTGATGGATGGATCGAGTTCTTACTGAGTTATGCACATTCATCATTAAACATTTTCGTACAAATTGCATTCGATAATCTGATAATAGCGAAATGTAAAATCAGAAGACGAACCTGATTTCTTATCTTCAATGGCGGAATTAGGATATTTGATGTCGATTGAATGAATAACGAGAGGAAGAGAGGCCAACTTCAGAAGACAAAACGCCTGAGATTGGGGCGAAGATCAGAAGAGAAAACGCCTTAGATTGGTGCGCCTGAGAAAACGCCTAAGATTGAACGCCTAAATGAAGCTTCAATGGGAGAGCTTGGGGCGCCCGAGATTGAACGCCTAAACGCTCGAGAAGGTCGCCTGATAAGGTTAGGCAGAGGAATGGAACAACTAGTACAAGAAGTAGATACTAAGAGCATATACAATGGGATGGTTTTAATTGGTCTTAAGATGTAAAAAGCTAGTCTTAGTTAGTTTTGCTACTGTACAAAACTAGTCTAATAATGGGGGAGGAAGGGTTGGTTTGGAACTCTAGACCAACACATGCCTTGGATGGAGACCCAATATCAATGGGATTATGCCATGTGTCCAGAGAGAAGGTAGAAAAGCATTGCTTTTTGAAGCAAATCTGGCGGCAAAACAAATGGAATGGAGTCCTTTGTGTGACGCGTGGAAGCAATTCTCAAGCAATAAAGTATTGTGTTCATTTGCTATGTTTTCCAAAGGTAAATTTTTGCTTGGCTTTTACTCAATGGTAAAAATAATATTTTTAGATTATTTTTTTTTTTAAAAAAAAACTTGCAACGGTAATAATTTTTTTTAATTTATAAATAGATTCTAAATTTGATATATTTTCCCACACATCTTCTCAACCTAATTTTCTTTCTCCTACTATAAAAATAGTAATATTACCCTATTTGAGTTAATTTTTATTTTTTACAAATGGATTCTAATAATCCAATTTTGAAAAAATTATACTTAAGGAAATAATCAATACCCCCAAAGTAACCAAACATCTTAGTAATTATAAGTTGAATACAAAAATCTAGTTCATATAAAAATAAATTATTGAGTAAGAAAGAGAAAGTATGGTGGGGTATGGTAAAAGTAAGAAAGAGAAATACAAAAACCAACTAGGACTAACCCACCCATTGCAAGCAAAAAAAGATGAGTTGTTGGAGAGTTAGTGCAATATGAGGTGTAAGAAGGAGGAAAGGAGAGAGAAAGAAAAAAATGGCAAGACTAGGGGGTTGTTGGTATTGCCATTGGTGATGCTCTAAGGCTTTGGCGGGCCATTGAATATGTTTACTTAATGTTTGGGAACTTAGATACGTGCCTTCAATGAAGCCCGCCTCAAATTGAACCCATACAATGTTGGAACTTTAGCCGCGGGCCTTTATTGAAGCCCGTCTCAAAATGCAACTTAGCTACGGGCTCTCCAACAGGCCCGGATTTAATAAACGTTGGCTGCGTGTTATTCACATAGCCCGCCGCTAATAGGGCGCAACAATAGCTATTTTTTCCACTAGTCGTAGCATTACGTTAAGATTTGGGAAGTGACTGATTCAAAAAATGAAACCATCAAATCAGGGTTTAAAATAAGCAGAAGAAATAGAGATGGTGATGTGAGAGGGGGGAACATAATAGAGGATAAACGTAAGCAACATCAATAGTGGAGATAGGGGCTCCAGTTTGGATATCTTACCTCATGGCCGGGGAAACGTCTCATTCTACCACTAGGTACCTACTTGTCGAACATTATTCAATCCAGTTATTCATATTATCATGCAATTTTTATTTAGTTTGTCACTGATTTTGATTGTTTGTTAGCGATGATGAAGACTGATCATATCAGTGAAGCTCAATGCTATGCTCACTAAGTTGTAAGTTTATTTCTCTCTCTTTTACTGAGCGAACATTTTTAATACATATTCATTGAATGTGAACATTTGAGGTACATTTGGTGAGTCAATTGAAGCCTAATTGTATATGTGATGCTTATTTTGGTGACTAGTACCCATGAATTTCTAAGCTCAAGAGCTACCTATAAAGTAAATAAACTAAATGCTCCTATACTTTGGTCTTGTCAGGTAATATTTTCTAAGCTTATTGCGATTACTACTTGTGGGTTTTTGGAGCAAAATGCATCATCAGCCTCCTCTGCTATCAATCTTCTCGAGTATTTATCTCATTAAATGAATAAAAAAGCCAAAGAGTTTATAAACCCTGAAATGGGAAGTATGACCATTTATGAATACTATAGCAAGTTTATAGCCTTGTCTAGATTTCCACCTAAAGTAGTAGCTACCGAGGAGTTGAAAGCTCATAGGCCTGAGCAAGGGTTAATTGAGGAGATTTAGTTGGGATTAGGAGGTGAGACCTTCATGTCCCTAGGCATTGTTTGTGGGCGAGTTGCTCATATTTATGGTCTGTAGTTAAAGCATTGTTTGATTCTAGAGCAACCTATTCTTTTATTTCTTCGTCTATTGTAAAAATTTTGGGTCTAGTAGACTTTGAAGTTGTTGACTTACCTATTAGTATACCGAATAGAGATGTTATTAGGTGTACTAAAATGTTGAAAGACTTACCTTTGAAGATAGAAGACTGTGTATTTCCCTCCAATTTTATAGAATTCAATTTCGGAGACCTAGACGTTATTTTGGGTATGAATTAGTTGAGTTCGTATAAAGAAAAGATAATTGTGAAGCCCCTAAGGTAGTTTTGAAGAGTCTTTTAGGAAAATCGATATCGTACTGAAGTTTAGGGAAACCTAAGAGTTTTAGGATCATTTCTGCCATGCAAGCTAGGAAGTTGATAAGCAAAGGATGTGAGTTATTCTTGTGAAGTGTGCGTGATGTAAGTAAAGAGGTTGAGGTAAAGATTGAAGATGTACCAATTGTGAATGAGTTCTTAGATGTATTTTAAAATGAGATTTAGGGGATGCGCCTAAGAGAGTTGTTGAGTTTGCGATAGACTTAGTTCCAGGAACCGTACCTATATATAAAGAGCCATAGAATAGCACATCTTGAGATGAGTGAATTGAAGACCCAACTGCAAGAATTGTTAGAGAAACGGTATTATTAGGCCTAGTGCGTCACCCTGGGAAGCACCAGTTTTATTTGTGAAGAAGAAAGATGGAAGCATGAGGTTATGCATCGATTACCGTGACATTATAATGTAACCATCAAGAACAAATATCCATTGCAAAGAATAAATGACCTTTTCGACCAATTGAATGGGGCAAGTGTGTTCTCGAAAATTGATTTGCGTTCGGGATATCACCAATTGAAGGTAGCCGATAAGGATGTACCTAAGACCGCCTTTAGGACGAGATGAGGTCACTATGAGTTTATTGTGACGCTGTTGGGTTGACCAATGCACTGGCAATATTGATGGACTTGATGAATAGGATTTTCCATGAGCTCTTAGACAAGTTCGTGGTAGTGTTCATACACAATATCTTGATTTATTCGAAGAATGAGGTAGAGCATGATGAACATTGAGGATTATGCTAGAAACGCTTTGGAGAAACCAACTGTATGCCAAATTCTCTAGGGTGAGTTCCACTTGGAGAAAGTAGCCTTTCTGGGACATTATGTATCTAAGGAAGGAGTAGTTCTTGTAGATCCTGCAAAGATTTAAACTGTTGGTGAATGGCCTAGACCGAAGAATGTATCCGACATAAAAATCTTTTTGGGGTTAGCTGGTTATTATAGGTGATTCATGAAAGAATTCTAGAGGATAGCGAAACCAATGACGACTTTGATGAAGAAAGAGTCTAAGTTCGAATGGAGTGATAAGTGCAAGGAAGTATTTAATAAGTTTTATTTAATATTTTTCCGCTGCAACACTCTGAGTAAGACAATACGATGTTTTGATAATTCTCTATTTTAGTTGGAAAAATATGTTATATAAAGAAAGAATTGTCGAGGTGTTACAGTGTGGTATTAGAGCCAGGTTTATTGGCCGTTCGTGCCAAAACAATTTTAGGCGCCTAGCTATTTCAAAGTTTTTTTTCTATGAAAATAAGCTCCTACTTATTCATTTCTTAAATTTATTTTGAAGAATTTCAGGTTTTTTTTGAAAAAGGTTCGAACCTTATTTCTTGGGGATTTTATTTTTGAATCTTATTTTGTTGGAAATTTTTATTTTCAAATTTACCAGATTTTTTCGATTTTATTTCTATTTCTTTTATTTATTTTTCGGTTTTCTTTAGAATTTTCGAAAAATTTAATTAATTATTTTCTCTAATTAATTTTTATTTTCGGAAATTGTCCGAAAATTCATTTGATTTGTCCGAAATTTCAAAATTATTATTTTTGTCTTTTTTTATTATTTTATGTGTAGTTTAGGATGGGCATATAGGATAGAAATATCATATTTCTGCATTTAAATGTTTGTGTTCAGTTTATTTTCTATCTGCTAATCTATTCAGCTGGTTTATGTCTGCGAGTTTGTTCAGTTAGTTCAGTATTGTTAGTCTGTTTAGATTTTTTTTAGTATGCATACATGTTCAGTCAATTTGTCTGAGTGTTTGACTTATGTATAATTGTCTGAAGTTTTGAATCGTCTTTACGTGTTGAGTACATGTTTCTTACATGTTTGGTCGTTGATTTAAATATCTTATGGTTGGAATTTATTTATTTAATTATTGTTGGAAATGTACGCTAAGAGTGAGCATTATTCATTTGTAGATGTCTTGCTCAACAGTAGATGGCCCATTAGGCATGACTAACAGTGAAGCTGATAGGCTAAAGTCGTATCACCTATTCAAAGATAATTCCTACAGTCCTCTAACAATAGTAGTAAAGGGAAGTAGGGTCGAATCCACAGAGAGACGGAGTTCTAAGTTAATATTCAGCTAAAAAGCTACTTCAGACAAGATCAGATAGAAACAGCTGAACTAATAATTAACTACTAGAAAATAATATAAAATGGATTTTTACTCTATGAAATAAAGGTCTAGGGAATTAGTTCGGTCCACCATGCTTATACCAATCAAAGGATCAAACAACTATCAGAACCTAGGTCGAGAATCGATAGATTAGAACAGGGTCAAGCTATGGTTAAATCTCAACGTCCATAATTCAACATATGCAGCACGTTCACAAACATAATCAGAATTACTGGTGTGCAAACAATTATTAATCTCAATAAGAACAATTATTAACCTCAAGTAATCAAAGAAACTGCGCAATAATGTTAATTACTCAATAAGAACAAATCACACCATAACCTATCTCATCAAACCCTAGAAACTAATAGCAATTCAAATAATCATGGTATAAACATGGCTTCCCTCTCTAAATCCCTAGAAATTAAACTACTCACTCATAATTGAATCAACAACAATAAAACTAATATGAAACCCTAATAATTGCAACATGATTGAATAAATAATTAAACTAAGCAATCAAGAATAATAAAAGAGATTAGAGTGGAGAAGAATACCAATTGACGGAAAGCGAGAACTTTTATTAAAATCGAATCCGAGGTTCAATCACCTTTAATCTAATCTAAAGTGTTTAAACTAAAATAAAGCTAAACTAAGAACTATGGAAAAAACTAGAATAAAAAGATGATTAAAAGATGTCTCTAAAATAATGAGGAAAAAGGTATTTATAATACCCCCTCAAGTTAACTAAAAACGGAAACAAAAAGTGAAAAAGCGCGATTAAAGCACCAGACCCGATCGGGCCCGAGCACAGTACCCGATCGGGCCAAATACAAAACTCGCCCTTCTTGATCTTGTGGCCAGCGCAGCAGCCCAGCAGTGAGGAGGTGAAGACTGCGGCCCACCCGATCGGGCCCGAGCACAGTACCCGATTGGGCCTGGAGGCAAATGAGCCCAGCTGAATCTCCTAGTCCGCAGCATCATAGTGAGAGCTAGTAGCATCCGACCCGATCGGGTCGGGCAGAGGTTGCCCGATCGGGTCTGGGCACATGTGAGCTCGCCCGATTGGATCGGGCAACGCTTACCCGATCGGGTCCGCAACATCTATACCCGATCAATATTTCTTCGCCCGATCGGGCCATTTTTGCCCGATCAGAGTACGGAAACCTCCTTTTTGACTTCTTTTGCTCTCTAAACTTCATGTTTAGGGGTCTTGGGACCTCCTAAACTATCCATAGAGCTTGTGAGCCGTCCTACGTGCCCCGTAACATCTCGTAAAGCCGTGGTTGCTTCCAAATGGCTCGAGAATAAGGAGAGAACTCCCTAAAACCTGCAATTCAACACTAAAACACAAAACCACAACTATATACGATAGTTAGCACAAAATAGCTCCCAAGAGCTCCAATGACGCCGACCGAATGGGAAGTTATTATAATCCTATCGTACTTAGCGAGTCGACACTAAGTCTGTGCTTGAGAGCTATACTAGTTTAGATGTTGGATTACGCCGTATCTTGAGAGTAGGTACTGAGAGTGACGATGAGATGTTACAATAATTCGACAGAGCTAGAGGTCAAACCCGTAAGGATATTTATGTTGCTTTTATGACCGACTTACTTGATGATGTCACTGATAGTGAAGATGAGATTGAAGACTTTGATGAACCTTCACCTAAACGAATTAAGAGGATGACTAGAGCCGAAGAGCCAAATTATAAATGTGTCGTTGAGGATATGGATGACTTTGAGGACGAAGTATTCACTCCTGAGAAGTACAAGGAAAATATGGATAGGAATCATGATGTTAGTCTTTGAGATTTATATTGGTGTTATTTTCTCTATTTACTTTAGCATCTCTTTTGAATAAGATAGCTATGCTACACTAGTTATTTATTTTGGTACTTTTATTGAGAAATTAGATAGTGAGTTCTCTGTTATCATTATTTTGGGAGAAATAAAATATTCTTTTGGTCATATGAGCTGAGCAATAATTATTTAGTACGCGAATGAGAATTATTTTTTTTTATTTCTCATGGTTGATTATTTAATTCTTGCATAATTGCCAATTGTGAATGATTGTGCAAGTAGTGATAAATTGTTTGAGCTCGGACGTGTGTTCCAAATAAATTGTTTGAGCTTTGACGTGTTCCAAATAATTTGTTTGTGCTTGGACGTGTTCCAAATAAATTATTGGTGCTTGGACTTGTTCCAAATAAATTGTCTGTACTTTGGATTTATTCCAAGTAAAACTTCGATGAACTATTTTCTTTAGACGATCCTGTATGATCAATCTTTCTTTTCGATGCCTTCGTAGAATGGCAATTAGTTATGAATCGTGACCTGAATTGGACGTATGTGTTTTTTATAGGTTACGCAGTAGGATGGCCAACAACGATGTCGCCCTAGCCTTTGCCATTCGTCTTTTAGCAGAGAGACTGACCCAAGCGAGAACCGGACGTCTTGACACTGCAAGAGAGATGTTTGAGAAGCTGGCTAAAGTTAAGCCGCCTTATTTCAAGAGACAGACTGACCCTACATTCTTGGAGAGTTGGATTATAGAATTCGACAAGATATTTGGAGCTGTTAATTGCCATGCGGCAATGGAAGTAGATCAGGCCGTGATGCATCTGAAGGATGAGACTGATCTTTGGTGGAAGGAAAATTGGTGGAAGGAAAATGGGACTAGGATTAGTGCCGAGGCTGATTTCAATTGAGATTCCTTTACCACTGTTCTTAGAGGAAAGTTATACACTCTTTTCATGAGGAAGCAAAAGGCTCAAGAGTTCATAAATCTTAGAATGGGGAGTATGTCTATTTTTGTGTACTACAACAAGTTCATAGCTTTGTCTAGATTTACATCTGAGGTAGTTTCCACTGAGGAATTGAAAGCTCAGATATTTGAGCAAGGTTTGATTGAGGAAATTCAATTGGGGTTAGGAGGTGAAACCTTTACATCCCTAGATATTGTATATGAGCGAGCTGCTCATATTTATGGACTGCAGACTAGGCGTGCCAAGAAGAATGCTGCCCTAGGAGATAAGATGAAAGATTTTCAAACTGGTGGAAGTGAAGGTAATTTCAAGAGGAATGAGAATTTCCAAGGAATTTTTTTAAGAATTCCTTAGTATTTGAGGAGTAGGATAGTTTTAATTTGTGCCTTTTAGAAGTCTAAAGCCAGTCCACTCCCACTAGTGATTCTTGTGAATTGGCCGAGTTCTTATAAATCCAAGATAGATTGTGAAGCTCAAAAGGTAGTTTTGAAGAGTCCTTCAGGAAAGTCGATTTCGTACCGACGTTTTGGGAAACTTAAGAGTTTTGGGATTATTTCTGCTATGCAAACTGACAAGTTGATAAGGAAAGGTTGTGAATTATTCTTGTGTAGTGTGTGAGTCGTAAGCAAGGAAGTTGAGTCAAAAATTGAGGATTTACCTATTGTGAATGAGCTCTTAGATGTGTTTCCAAGTGAGATTTCTGGAATGCTGCCTAAGAGAGCCGTTGAGTTTACCATAGACTTAGTTCCTGGTACTGCACCTATTTCGAAAGCACCTTACAGGATGGCACCTCCTGAGATGAGTGATTTGAAGACTCAATTGCAAGAATTGTTGGAGAAAGGTTACATTAGACCTAGTGCGTCACCTTGGGGGAGCACCAGTGTTATTTGTGAAGAAGAAGGATGATAGTATGAGGTTGTTTATTGATTATCGTTAATCGAACAATGTGACTATTAAGAACAAGTATCCTTTGCCTAGGATATATGATCTTCTCGATCAGTTGAATGGAACTAGTATTTTCGCGAAGATTGATTTGTGTTCAGGGTATCATCAAGTGAAGGTAGCCAATAAGGATATACCTAATACTTCTTTTAGAAAAGGATATGGTCACTATGAGTTTACTGTGATGCCATTTGGGTTGACCATATCTCGTTCTAAAAACAGTATTAGGTTTTTGATCGGCCACAAAAGTGTCGTTAGATTCTAAAGCCGATGCAAAAGTAATTTAAGTTTCCTAATTCTCCTACTAACATATAGCAAGGGTAAGTTAGGGTCGAATCCTCAGGGAAGAGAACGTAGTACTTATGTTTGTCCAACTAATCCTAGGTCTAAGGGTTTTTATATTTGGTTCAGTGGAGAGAATAATGACTAAAGATACTCTAAATTAAACTAAATGCACAAATGACTCAGTTAAAAGGTAGTTTTAAGAATATGAGATTGAAAACTCTAGGAACATAGCTACACATGGCATAGGGGAGTCAAACGAGAAACCAACTCAAGAGATATAGGGATAAACATGCTTCACAATCGAATGGAAAAATACTCTTTTCATAATTCTCACTACCTCTCTCGAATATTAGTAAACTAGAGAAAATAAGCAACAATAGAACTCTTTCGAATAGCCTATAATCACTTAACAACTCGCGAATAATCGAGAGTCCTTCAATGATTTTCCTTCTTAATTCAAGCCAATCTCTTGGTCATAAATTGGAATACAAATTGAGTTTAGGAATGAATTATGAAATAAACATAGACAATGATAATCAAAATTCACAATACAAATTCATAATCATGGCCAACGATTAGTAACAAGCCCTAAAACATCAATCCATATAAATAATTGATAAACAATCCCTAACAATTCAAGAACAATAATTTAACTCTCCTTTACCATGTTTCACTACATTCCTATCATAAAAGACTACTCACTAAACATTATGCAAGCAAATTGAATATAAAATTGATTTAGAATTACAAAAAAAACATGGTAATTAGATTAGAGATGAGAAATACTTAAGAAAAAGTAGATGAAAGCAATACCAAACGATGGAGAATAAAATTCCGGAAATAAAATATATAAACCTTCAAGTAACCCGGGCTATAATTCTTGATCAACAATGGAGTTTCATAATATGGAAGAAGAAGAGTACTCAACAATCTCACTCTAATATGGAAGAGTACTCAACAATCTCTTCAAAAGCTTGTAAAAACTAAGTGTCTTCATAAAATTAGGGCTAAAAAGTACTTATACCCCTCTAAAAATAACGTGAAATAAGCCTTACAAAGCTTAAGCGGACGCTCCAATATGCTCAAAAATCCTTGACACCAAAACCATGAAATTAAGCGGACGCTTGAGTCTGCTTAAGCGGACGCATACAATAGCTCAAGCGGACGCTTATGGGTTAATTTGTAGCTTCTATGAACTCTTGTCAACTGCAAGACCTCACTCCATGCATACACAACCATCATAAGTCTTCCTTGGCATAAAAACAATTCCATTTTACATTCACAAGCATTGAGTAGCGTCACGCCATCAAATATACAAAGCCCCAAAATCATCAAAATGATTATTCATGGCTTCTTTCATTCTCGCACTCGATCCAAAAGCTTTATCTCCTCTCCTCAAGAGCTCCAAAATCATCAAAGTATCTTCCAATCTACACACATGAACCAAAAACACAACAGGAGACACCAAGGCACATCGTGTAACACCAGATTTAGCTTAATATCATGGATGCCAAAAATCACGCAAGTGCACCAAAATGAGAAGAAAAGAGAAAAGAAGAGAAGAAGGTGTGAAATGAGAGGAAAGAAGGTGAAAATGAGGGGAAACATGAGTAAAAAGAGCCTTAAAAGTGAATATAAAATCCGCTTATCAAACTCCCCGAAGCTTAACATCTTGCTCATCCTCGAGCAACACTATAGACAGATGCAAACTCAACATGAAATAAACTAAACCTAGGTTGCATGCACGACTCTTGACTCATTACACTAACATAAACTATAGACATGAAACACCGATCGACCGGACCTATTGGCAACTCAGGTTTCTAGCAGTAACTTCTTATCCCATGCATTAACCGCCCAAAAGATGCTCAACCATTTTGCTCTACCTTGATTCCATTTTGATGATCCGCGTCAGGGCTCGCACAAAATTTAACCCTATGCCGAAAGGGGACAAAACAACTCAAGAGAACGAGGAGGTCTTTCGGGCTTGTAACGTTGGCTTTGGTTCAAGGTAGAGGCAAATGTTTTGGGGTATGTGGTGCTATAAAAGGGGTGATAGTGGAGCATACACTCAAAGATAACCTTCCTCCAAGCTTGGCATTTTCAATGTCGAACCCACAAAAACTTTGCATAAATCGAATTCAAGCCAACTAAAGATGAGTTGATCTAAAGTCCTATCCCATTCACCAAGAACTTCCTTATTAGACACAACGCTACCACTTCTCTTTTTTTCTCTTTGTTTTCAATTTTTTCAATTCATTTTCTCTTTCACAAATCTCGAATATGATATTTCACATGCAAATGATCATAAATCTCGAAAGAAACATGTGAATTCTTCTTTATCCCTTCAACAACAATCTTTCTACAACACAAGGAATCATCTATGAAAAAGCTACTAAGAATAACCTGCACTAAACCCTTTGAACCCACCCACACTCGTCAATCTACAAATGCTCCACTAGTGGATAAAATTTGGCCATGTGACTTAAGATATGGGTGCCAAGAAAAAAAGGAAATTAGACTCAGATTTGGTTCAGATAAGGGAGAGTGAAAACACAAAAAGATGCAGGATTAGACTTTTTAGACATGTAGCTATAATCATAATTCACCTAAAACTAGCCAAGTGAACGCCTCCTTTCATCTCTCCTAAGATGCTCAGTCAAAGGGAAGCTAAAGTGCAAGTCCCAACTTGAACGATCAAGAAAGAGGGTTAAAAAATGAGTCTTACGAGGTTCGTGGCCCTCTCTCGAGAAACAATCCATCTTACCAACTCCCCAAGTGCCGCCAGGTCCACCAAAAGTCACCGATACCATGTCTACCTAACAATGCAGTCCTAAAGTCTAGACTTTTTTTTCTTTTTCTTTTTTTTTTGACTATGAGAATGTACATGATGGAGGGAAGGGAGACTAAAAAAAAATAAAATATAAGGGAAGACTCTAGACTGACTCAACCTAGCATGCTCCTAAACACTCAAGGACGACGACACGAAGCTAAGGGTTTTTGACCATTCATGAGAGAAGAAAGAAAGTAAGGGAGGAAGAAAATATACACCATCAGATCCTAACAAGAGACAACTAAGTGTCTTCCAAGAAACCACAAAAACACCCCTCATCATGCTACTCCATCCCAAAGGTACCTGCATAACAAGAGAATAATAGCAAGGGGAAGGTGAAAACAGCAGTCCCAAGTCGGCTGTTCATAAGCCGTGCATCAAAATGGAAACACCCTAAAACTATAATCTCAAATGCATGATCATGAAATAGGAATAATGAAGTACCACATGAATACCCACCCCCTTTACATCAAAATGATCCAAGTATCGCCCCCCCAAGCTTAGGATGGACTCCGTCCTCGGAGCAAAGGAGAAACACACAAGGGAGGGAAAGGGGGGAGAAAGGAAGTGCTAAGCATTACTACCATCCTCATTATTTCTCCCACGATGAAGGCAATAATGAGAATAGTAAGGGTAAAGTTGGGGGCTCTCATAATAGGCAACATTGGAGGGGTCCATGTCAAATGCAGGAGGGTAAATCAGGTGGTTAGGAAAACCTGGAGATTCCTCTTTATCTAGCATCGAAAGATGTGTATGCCAAACAACACAACGCATGATTTCCAATTCAATTGAGGAGGATTGACTATTGCTAATATGAATGCGATGCATGCACAATGAAGGGCTCATACCCTTAAGATCCTCAATACTATGCCCAATGGCACTGCGGTGTTTTCTCAAAACATCTAACAATTTTTCAAGCTCGGTGCCATTGAGTTTAGCATTAACAATCACATAATATGTTTCATTAGCTATAAGAAAGCATATTGAAGGGAGGAAGGAAGGGGTTTCAAATCTACCTGTGGAGGAGGCGTGGTTCTCTCCTCATTTTCCACATTAATGTCCCTTACTACATATGTAAGCTCTTCAAACTCTTCTTTCTCTTTCTTCGAAATCATCACCGGAGTAGAATCAAGCACATCAGAAATTGCTCGTATCTCATGAATTTCATCGAACAAATCCCCTGCCAAACAATCATGTAGAGGGTCCTGAGTTGTGCACCTACCCTCAAATGCTTCAATGTCATTTTCTATTAAATCTATCCTCCTAACTTGCTCCATCATAGGCTTTTTGACTGTTTTAGAGAATTCTCATTGGTTACCTCAAGTGTGATGGTGTCTGTCTTGCAATGAATGGTCATGCCTAGGGTTTTCAGAGCTTCCCAACCCCAGATGAGGAGTGTTTGTGGATCTTCTTCCATATCCATAATCACAAAATCACATGGTATTATAACATGCCCAATCTGGATAGGAATGTCTTCAAACTCTCCATGAGGAACCCGTACCGACCTATCTGCTAGAAGAATAGTTAGCCTGGTCGATTTCATCTTAAAAGACAACTGTCTTGCAATAGAAATGAGCATAATACTAACACTCGCCCATAAATCCACTAAAGCTCCCATTGCTTCCATATCTCCAAGTTTCACGGGAAAAGTGAAGCAAGTATGATCTCTAGGCTTTTTCGGAATTGTCTTAGAGATATAAGCACTAACTTGGTAAGGAAGGGCCACATTTCCTCCAACTTCTTCTTGTTGGTCAACAAATCCTTGAGAAACTTTGCATAAGTAGGCATTTGGTTCATCGCTTCCAAGAATGGAATGTTCACCTGGAGCCCTTTCATCACTTCGAGAAACTTAGCAAAATTTTCATTTAGGATCCTTTGAGCAACCATAGGAGGGTAAGGGATATGAGGAATATAGGCTTTCACTGGAGGTTGATCTTTGTCTTTCTTTGTCGTGCCATCCAAGTCTTCCACTACCTCTACTTCTACATTTTCTTTCTCAATTCTCAGTTCACTTGAAACATTTGTAGATACATCACCCACAATTGGAACACTATGTTCAGGAGGTTCAACATAAGAAGTTCCAGATCTCAATGTGATTGCCTTGGTTTGATGTTGAGCTGGATTAGGCAAGGGTTGTCCAGGAAGCTGAGTTGCAGGTGCATTATTAGGATTGCATGCAATTTATGAAAGTTGGGTTTCCAACATCTTATTATGTGCCTGCAACTCATTATATATGTGTTCCTGCTGTTGAAGTTGTTGACCTTGCTAGTTGAGCTGCTGAGTGAGGATATGAAGTTGCTACAAGATCTGAGATGATTCATTACTAGGAGGCTCTGAAGAATTTTTATAGGGAGGTTGATTGGGTTGATAGCTTCTTTGCATTTGTTGTTGTCCTTGAAAATTACTCCTGTTATTGGCATTGGGATGCTGATAAGTATTAGGAGGTGGTGGAGCTTAATTGAATGCTTGACATTGCCCTTGACCAAAATTCCCATAGTCACCACTATTGCTTCCTTGTCCATAAGAGTTGCTTCCATAAGGACCTTGTGAATTGCCAAAAGAATTATTCCCAAACCCTCAATTCCTCCATGAATTATTTCTGTTGGATTGAAATTGATCCCTAGAATTCACTGCAGCAACATGTTCTGAATCTCAACCTCCACAATAGGATCTTGCATGGTCTGTGCCACCACATAAATCACATGAGATTTGCATGACTGGTGTAGAATTCACTTTGTTTTGTTGCCCTTCTTTCACTAGCTTTGCTAGCATATCAGACTTGGCATTTTATCTAGTCTATGCTTTCAACTCCAAACTTGCCACTACTCTTGGATTGTTGATTTCTCCTTTGACCACCCCAAGAATCATTTTTTACCACCTCATCAATTTTTGCTTTAATTTGATCAACGGGAATTCTAGATAACTGACCTCCAGATCCTGCATCAAGGTTGGCTCTAGAGAAATGATCTAAACCATCGTAGAAGAATCGATTGAACATAATTGGATCGAACTCATGACGAGCACATGCTCGTACTAGAGACTGAAATCTCACCTAAGCTTCTTATAATGTCTCCCCGCTTTCTTGTTCAAAATGGGAAATCTTTCTTCTCATATCAGCTCAGGGAAGTATTTGTGAAGAAAAGCATCAGTAACTTCTTCCCATGTTGTCAATGATTGGGACGGAAGTGACTTGAACCACTTCTTTGCATCCCCCGAGAGAGAAATTCGGAAAAGGTGGGGCTTGATGTATTCTTGGAAAACTAGATTTGTGGTCACCATAGAGCATATCTCAAAAAATTTGTCCAAGTGTTCAGATCGACACTCATTTATCTTTCCACCGAATGCCTCAACCTTCCCCATGTTTGGAAATTGTGGATGCATTACAAAGTTTGGTGGTGGTGGTTGGAAGAACAATGGGACTTGGGGAATCATAGCTTCCAGGCCTCACCACAAGAAAAGTTACATTAGGCCTCAAAAAAAGTCGTCGCCCAATGTTAAAAAAAACGTGGCCCAAACCTGGGGCGACGAAAATAGGACTGACGCAAAAAGTGACGCCCTATCGGCGTCGCTATTGTGTTGGGCGTCATAATTAGACTTTTTGTCGCCCAAGCTGATCCCTATGGGTAACATATATATTAACGTAACCTATGCGTTGGGCGTCATGTCTTGTAAAGTTTTGCCCTAAATGGACATTTGCGCTACACTATATGTGTGAGGCCCATATTTTGGGCGTAATTTATTAAAGAAATTGTCGCTCTTGCTGAACATTTGTGCCAGCTTTGCTCTTTGAGGCCCAGGGGTTGGGCGTCACTTTTTACATAAAGTGGCTCCCTAACTTAGCGTTTTGTGCCACACTTCTCATTTTTGAGGCCCATTTCGTGCCTATATTTTTATCCATTTTCATGACCTGCCCACATCTAATTGAGACTTATTTCACTAAAAATATCTACAAATTATATATAGTAAGATATACGAGAAATCACAAACATCATCAACAATGAAATACTATATATGCCTTAATTGTTCCAAATAGTATCACATCAACTAGTTTCCATACACCCACAAAAATAACTATCATGAAGATTTACAATCAATAACAGGCTATACAAAAGTGGTGAACCGGAAGGCAATATGACTTCATCAAATTATCCTTTCTTCACGTTAAGTCTTCGAATAACCTTGAAACTTGTAAGAAAGAAATATTAGTATAAAAATTGTGTACAATAACGGAAACATGATCTCATTACTTCATCTCGTTACTAGGATAGACAAAAATTTCATGAATACATATTCATAGATAACACTTAATTCAAAGGTGTAAAAATATATAAAGATAAGGATCGAAGTATTTAACACATGAATATATATCAACGAAATTTTTGAATATATATCAGCAAAACACAGGAATATATAAAACAAAACGGTATACATACCAAATGTAGATATTAAGTTGAAGAACATATCATTGCCATTACTTCTGCCCTTATGTCACTTCTCATTTTGTTCTCTCTTCAATACTTTCTTGCTTCATTTTATTCTCTCTTGCTTCATGTGTTCAATTTATGCCCGAAATTCAGAATCCCGCTCAATAGCAGCTTGTTGAAGGTGGTCAATTTCAGCTCCGACTTCATTACTTAGCTTCTGTGGCGGTTTGGTCCAGCTCAAAGCCCTCTAATGTATCCAGATCATTCCTTCAAGACCTTAGGAAAAGCTTCTTGAGGCGTGAGGTTGTCAACACCATGTTCCGGAATTTCTTCTCATGTAGCTCCTTTAAAGCTTTAAGATTTGCTTCCGCATCAGGTTCCATCAAGCCGGTCTTGGCATGCCTGTTCAATGACATAACATTAAAATTCAGTAATCTTTATCCACAATGAGACTTTATGAGTTCTTACAATGTACTCTCTTATATCACTTGACACTTGCATTGTCACAATAATGGGAAAACAAGAAGGGAAGAGAACAAACTATCTTGTTATAATCTTGTTTCTGAGGGCCACCCTTGCAGGTCTCCTTCCTGTTTTTAAAGCTTTAGCTGTAGTCTTCCGAAATCTAACCAACAACCCAACCACACAACAAAGACTAATAATAGAAAACTAATAAGCAACATGTTCGCATGTGCGCAAAGCCCTAAGTCAGCTCATGAATCAAATTGTGATACAAACAATATAGAAGATTTGAGATACACAATATGAAATATTTACTACTTTGAACTCAAAACTTACATTCAGCAGAAAACATAAAATAGTTATGCAAATAAAAATTCTAACTCAAACAAAAAGATCTTAGCACTAAAGCTCTCAACTATTACATTCTCAATTATTCTCACTCAAACAGACTTAAAAGGCTAAAAGTCGTAACCTTGTATGGTACAGTATTGGTTCATATATATGTCAGGAATTGAATAGAGTATTCGTTCATATATATGTTAGGAATAAGATCCACAATACATCAAACACCAAATATTCTTTTAAAGTTATAAGACCTTACCGACTCTTTTTGCTTGTTGTACTCTACGATTTTGTCGATAAGACAAGTTAGTATCTTCAACTTATGTGCTTGTGCTAATTTGAGAATAGGTACCCAATGAATCAAAGTTTGACAGGTCTTGTGCTTGAGAGGTAGAAGCTAATGACCTACACAATTTTTAGCATTAGATCAGTACACATGTAATAAAAAATATATATATACAACTTAATAGATTCTATGAGATAAAAATGACATGATTAATCTCTTATCTGCCAAAATATTTTTATATTTTGAATAAAGCATATGTATAATAAGTTTACTGTTTGATGAAACAATGAAGAAGTATGATACTTATAATGTAAATGTATAACCATACTAACTAGAAGCAACCATGAGTAAGAAAATAAGTTAAATAACAGTTAGTCATTCCGCTTCAAACATTAGTTTAAGACACATCGTAAAAGAAAGGCAACACTTTACATAACCTCCTCCTTGTACTCGGAGCTGACCCACGTTGTGAACATCTACCATTTTCTAAGAAAAATAATAAGATATATGCCTAACAAAATGAGGGAGAAAACAAGCATTAACTGAATTAGAAGTAAGAATCTGTTAATTGTAATACATATTAAAGATCAAAAGTTAAGTTACAAACTATTACATTGAGTTCAAACTCTTAACTCGTGGACATGGTTCATGCATAAGATTTGAAACAGTAGATAGTAGCCAGATATGAAACAATAGTCAGATATATCACTAAGCTATACATATGAATTCAATACGAGTTTGAGCATTTTTCAAATGTAAAATAGTAGTTCTACAAAGCTCATATCCTAAAATTATCACAACCCCCTTTTTGTCATTTCATATTGTTTCTCTTCCATTGCACAACCATACCTATCCAAATATCCTCTCTTTGGTGGGTAGTTAACTTTAATACACAGAGTGAATTGAAGTACACAACACTAGAAGCCTACTACCATTATTTAAGATGCATGACATTAGCTTAAAAAGTTGCAATTATATAACGATGACCATTTCATAATTGTACAATATATGAACCACTTTGAGACTGAAATGAATTCAAAAAGTTTGTTCAAACATACGCATAATCCATAATTTCCAGAGATGAACAACAGTGTCCAAAGCCTTACCACCTAAAACATCAGCATGGTGTCCCAAAATCCCTGAATAACCTATGTGGGGGTGGTGGTACCTCTTCGTCATCCATTGTGCTAGTACTTTGTATATTGCTGTCAATGCTTAGGTAAAGTATTATTCTACGAGCCCTGAGAGTTCTCTCAAGCTCGAGATACAAGGGTAATAAAGGCTTCCCTTACGATCTAGTGTGCATGCAAAACCAAGGCTAAGAGATACGTTAGCACTAACAAGGATAAGGGAAGTAAAAAGGAAAAAGAAAATGAAAGCAATTTAAATACAACTAAAATAATTAGACTACAAAAGTTCTAGACCGTACCTTCCCCGACAATGGCGCCAAATTTTGATCGGCCTCAAAAGTGTCATTAGATTATAAAGCCGATGCAAAAGTAATTTAAGTTTCCTAACTCTCCTACTAACATATAGTAAGGGTAAGTCAGGGTCGAATCCTCAGGGAACTGAACGTAGTACTTATGTTTTTCCAACTAATCCTAGTTCTAAGGGTTTTTATATTTGGTTCAGTGGAGAGAATAATGACTAAAGGTACTCTATGTTAAAATAAATTCACAAATGACTCAATTAAAAGGTAGTTTTAAGAATATGAGATTAATTAAGAACATTAGGAACATAGCTACACATGGCATAGCGGAGTCAAACGAGAAACCAACTCAAGAGATACAGGGATAAACATGCTTCACAATCGAATGGGAAAATACTCTTTCCATAAATTCTAACAACCTCTCTCGAATAGTAGCAAACTGGAGAAAATAAGCAACAATAGACCTCTTTCGAATAGCCTATAATCACTTAAAAACTCGCGAATAGTCTAGATTCCTTCAATGGTTTTCCTTCTTAATGTAAGCCAATATCTGGGTCATAAATTAGAATACAAATTGAGTTTAGGAATGAATTATGAAATAAACATAGACAATGATAATCAAAATTCACAATCCGAATTCATAATCATGGCCAACGATTAGTAACAAGCCCTAAAACATCAATCCATACAAACAATTGATAAACAATCCCTAACAATTCAAGAACAATAATTTAACTATCCTTCACCATGTTTCACTACATTGCTAGCATGAAAGACTACTCACTAGACATTACAAGCAAATTGAATATCAAATTGATTTAGAATAACAAAAAGAAAACATGGTAATTAGATTAGAGATGAGTAATACTTGAGAGAAAGTAGATGAAAGCAATACCAAAAGATGGAGAATGAAATTCCGAATAAAACATATAGACTTGCAAGTAATCCGAGCTATAATTCTTGATCAACAATGGAGTTCCACAATATGGAAGAAGAAGAGGACTCGACAATCTCACTCTAATCTCTTTAAAAGCTTGTAAAAACTAAGTGTCTCCATAAAATTAGAGCTAAAAAGTACTTATACCCCTCTAAAAATAACGTAAAAATGAGTCTAACAAAGCATTAGATCATATAGGAAAAGTCGGAAATCCGCGTGCAGGCCTTAAGCGAACGCTTACAAAGCTTAAGAGGATGCTCCAATATGCTCAAAAATTCCGGCCAACAAAACCATGAAAATAAGGACGCTTGAGTCCGTTTAAGCGGACGCTTATGGGTTAAGATGTAGCTTCTAT
The DNA here is from genome assembly GCA_947645195.1 of Patellifolia procumbens. NCBI lineage: Eukaryota > Viridiplantae > Streptophyta > Magnoliopsida > Caryophyllales > Amaranthaceae > Patellifolia > Patellifolia procumbens. The sequence goes on from CANSGD010001076.1 coordinate 2,638,568, forward strand.
AAACTCTTGGCAACTCCAAGGCCTCACTCCATGCATACACAACCATCATAAGTCTTCCTTGGCATAAAATCAATTCCATTTTACATTCACAAGCATTGAGTAGCGTCACACCATCAAATATACAACGCCCCAAAATCATCAATGATTATTCAGGCTTCTTTCATTTCCGCACTCGATCCAAAAGCTTTATCTCCTCTCCTCAAGAGCTCCGAAATCATCAAACTATCTTCCAATCTATACACATGAACCAAAAACACAAGAGGAGATACCAAGGCACATCGCGTAACACAAGATTTAGCTTAAAGTCATGGGAAAATGCAAAAAATCATGCAAGTGCACCAAAATGAGAAGAAAAGAGAAAAGAAGAGAAGAATGGTGTGAAATGAGAGGAAAGAAGGTGAAGATGAGGGGAAATATGAGTAAAAAGAGCCTTAAAAGTGGATTTAAAATCCACTTATCAGAAGGTGATTGCGTATGCATCGCGTCATTGAAGCCGTATGAGTCTTATTACCCTACCCATGACTTAGAGTTAGCTGCCATTGCGTCTGCATTGAAGATTTAAAGACATTACCTCTATGGAGCGACTTTGAAGATATTCACCGACCATAAGAGTTTGAAGTATATTTTCACTCAAAAGGATCTCAATATGAGACAGAGGAGATTGTTAGAATTGATCAAGGATTATAACTTAGACATCCAATATCATGCAGGGAAGGCGAATGTAGTCACCGATGCTTTGAGTAGGAAGACGAGCCATTACGTGAATGCGTTGGTAGGTTTCGAAGAGTTATATCGAGATATGCAAAGGCTTAGTCTTGAGATTTTGAATCTTGGGGAGACAGAAGCAAGATTGAGCGCTTTGTCGTTAGGACTATTGATTTTCGATTAGATATTGGAGTGTCAAGTTGGAGATGAGCATCTTGACAAGATTAAAGAGAAGATGGATCAAGGAAAAGAAGTTGATGTTAAGATCCATGAGGATGGAAGTCTGAGATTCAAAGGACGGTGGTGTATACCATAGAAGTGTGAAGAGCTTAAGAGGAAGCTTATGGAGGAAGGTCACAATAATCCGTATTCTAAACAACGTGGTAGTGATAAGTTGTATAAAGACCTTAAGGAGAATTATTGGTGGACGAATATGAAGCGAGAAGTCACTGAGTTCGTGTCCAAGTGTTTGACTTGCCAGAAAGTGAATATAGATCACAAGAGACCTATGGGAAAGGTCCAATCGTTAGAAGTCCCTGGATGGAAGTGGGATTCGATTTCTATGCATTTTGTGACAGCATTGCCGAAGACAAAGACTGGCAATGATACTATTTGGGTGATCGTGGATCGAATGACTAAATTTGCCGTATTTATTCCGATCAAAGTGAAGTGGAAGAAGAAGTAACTTGGAAAGTCTTATATTAAGCACCTCGTAAAACTACATAGTGTGCCGAAGGATATTATTTCACATCGTGATTCGAGATTTCTCTCGAAGTTTTGGCAGAAAGTTCAGCAGAATCTTGGAACTACGTTGAAGGTGAGTAATGCTTTTCACCTTGCAAGATGGTCACACTGAGAGGATCAATTAGACTATGGAGGACATGTTGAGAGCATGTGCGATTTATTTTCAAGGAAGTTTGGAAGACTAATTAGATTTGATTGAGTTTCCGTACAATAATAGTTAGCATGCGAGCATCAAAATGGCTCCATTTGAGGCCTTATATGGACGGAAGTGTAGGAGTCCTATTTGTTGGAATAATCTTAGTGAGAATATAGTCCTAGGGACTGAATTCATTGAGGAGATCGTTAAGAATGTGAAGTTGATTCAAGATAGAATCCAAGATGCCTAGATAGGCAGAAGAGTTACGCTAATTTGAAGAGGCGTGAATATGAGTTCGCCGTTGGTGATAAAGTGTTTTTGAAAGTCTCACCGACGAAAGGTGTTATGAGATTTGGTAAAAAAAGGCAAGTTGAGTGCCAAGTACGCTGGTCCGTATGAGATTTTGCAACGAGCTTGTAAAGTAGCCTACAAGTTGGCTTTGCCGATGAAATTCGAGAAGATGCAAGATGTATTTCATTTCTCATAGCTTAAGAGGTATATTCCTGATGAGAATCATGTTTTGGAACCCGAAAGAGTTCAGATTGATAGTAGCCTTATGTATGAGGAAAGGCCTGTGAAGATTTTGGACAAGAAGGTGCATAGTACACGCAATAAGGATTTGAGTATCGTAAAAGTACTTTGGTCTAACCACGAGTTCGAGGAGGCAACATGGGAAGCCGAGGATGAGATGAGGAAGAAGTACCCTGACTTGTTTGTTGAGGTGAGTTACGAGGGCGTAACTCGTTTTCTTTATGAGTGGTAGAATACGTTAGAATTTCGCGCTTTTTGCCTATTTTTATGCATTTCTATGCTTAGTTTGGCGATTTGCACATGTTGGTGCAAAATAATGGGTCCATGAGTGACATATTTGAATTTAAGTTGGTAAATTGTTCACATGTTTAACATAAGTAATTCTGAGTTTTCTGTTTTAAAAAGTTTAAGTAAATAATTTTTCCAAACATTTTTGTTTTTCGTGCCAAGTTTTGGGACGAAACTTCTTTTAAGAGAGGTAGATTGTAATTCCCCGTAATTTTATAAATATATTTATAGTATATTTATAATCATTTTCATATTTCTAAAATGGAAATTCCCAATGGTGGCCCTTAGGTATTAGGAATTCTCAGTGGTGTAAATTTCTAAAAACTTTCCCATTGGTAGCCCTACTTTACAAATTATTCCCAAATATAGCCTTAATGAAGAATATTTCGTTAATAATAAAGCATATTCTGTTAGTCAACCATCAAGATGGTCACTCGCACGTAAAAGGAGGTCTTTTGGGTCGTTTTTTGCCAATTTTGACATCAAAATCGAACATTGAGGGCTAAAATTAACCCCCTAAACTTAACTTTAAGAATCGATTTTGAAGTTGAAATCGAAAAAAAACAATCCAAAGTATCTCGTTTTATGTGCGAATGTCCGCTTTAACGGTTCAGTAGTGGAATATGCTTTATTATTAACCAGTATTTTTCGATAAGGTTATGCTTGGGAATAATTTATAAACCAGGGCTACCAATGGGAAAGTTTTTTTGAAATTTCCACCATTGGGAATTTCTAATACCTAAGGGCCACCATTGGGAATTTTCCTTTAATTATTCAAGTGCTGATTATATTGAAAAACAAATGATTGTTAAAACATTTAAAATAATCATTACTATTTATTGGGTTGGATTTTAAGTATTGAATATTTTATTAAATATTTTGGGTTGTGCTTAAATGGTTTTTAATATTGGGTTGAGGAGTCCAAAGCTTTTCATTAGGGTTGGATGATCAACCCGAAGTCCGAACCTAAGCTTAACCTAATTAGATTTTAGGCAAACCTATAAATACCTCCCTAAACACCAAAATTTTCACACTTATTGCTCTCTTTTCTCTATCCTAACCGGCGCCCCCACTCTTTTCTTCCCTTTGGTTTCCTGCGCCATGCAACACCACACACCATCTCCCTCCGTTTAGTTTTCTGGCAACCCAAACCACGACACACGCCACCCTCCTCTTGCGTGCGTGCGTGCAGCAGCAGCCACACGCCACTCTTCTCTCTCTCTTAATTCTCTTTTTTTTGCATCTTTCCATACTCCCGAATCTGATTGCTCAGATTTCTTGTAGTTCCATTTATTTTTAATTTTAAAGTTATGATCTTTATGAGTTTTAATATGTTTTATGAATAAAGTTGGAAACTTTATTGTCTAAGTTATTCTGATTTTTACTTATTATGAATTTAAGTTATAATTTCAGAATTATGTATTATTTAAAGTGAGTTTCAAGTATGAAAGTAATAGTTTTTGAGGTTTTTAAAGCCTAGACTTATAGTATTATATTATAGATTGTTAAAGGTTGAAACTTTAATGTTTTTAAAGTAATTTTAAAATAAGTTTTTAAGCGTTTTAAAATAAGTTATATTGCTGTGAATTAATTAGGATATTAATTCATTGTTATGTTATTATTTTGGTAGGCGGAGAGGCGACTTCTAGAGTTTTAAATTGGCCTGTCACTTTGTCTACACAAGGTATGTACATGTCCTTATGTGTTAGACTAGTATCATGTCGTAAGGATTATGATTATTTATATTATCATGTATAGGGAACCCTTTTTGTGGTTCATACATGACTATTATTTTGGAATGACGTGTTGTTAAGCATGTTAATTGCCTTTATGTTTTTTACATGATTGAATGGATGTTTGATTCAACCATGTTTGGAAAGAGAATTTTATCTATGAATTCATATGAGGGGTTTATAAATAGTTTATTGGATTTTTGGTATTAATTTCCTTAATGGATATTTTATTACCTCTCAAAGGCCGAGAACTTTGTGAGTAAGTTGGATTATTATTGGTTATTATTATTTTACTACTTTGCAAAGACAGAGGGCTTTGTAGGGTATTCATATTTATTGTCATTAGACATTCAATTGTTGATTTAAGTCAACAAATAAATTGGAGGATTAATTCTTGGTCAATTGGAATTGTTTGATCACTTAATCCTAAGATTTAAAAGAGGAATATTTGTTGTATTCATGTTATGTGTTGGTTACTTTGTTTAGAGTCCAACATCGAATAACTTATTAATATTTAAAGTGGAAAGTGAATAACAATAGCTTAGACTTGTGCACATCTGAAGTTTTGGACTACTATGAGTTGGAGTACATGGTGGCAGCTCATGGCTTTTCATGGGGTCGGATTGATCACCATACCTTATTTTATTTTAAAGGTTCCTCAATATTGTTGGTCAAGGGTCTACGTAGTCGCGTTCGTAATTCGTCTTCTATTTTGAAGGCTGGTTTTTGTTGGACAACTCGATCTATAGACTATTCAATTTACTAAATGATTATCATGTTGTATGTCTTGTGAAGTCTAGTCTTATTTCATGAGTTAAAGTCTTGAGGTATATTTATTGAGCATGTTTTGTTGTTCAATAGTATCATGATTAGGTTTTGTGTTTTATTTTGTTATGTATGTACTCAACTTTGCAGATTACGTGCTTTTTTGTGTGTCAATCATGGCTGTGCCTATTGATCCTGTGATGACCCTTTATTGGCGAGTAATCTTCAATTGAGTATTTGCCTACAGTTTTGAAGACATGATGCATCAGCAATATTATTTATTTGGGATTTGGGAAGCCTTGATGAGAGATCGGTTTCTTACTTTTATTGGCTCTTGCATTCACGTTACTTTTATTAAGTTGTTTTATGGATTATTTATTTTAAATGCTTTAAGTTGGTTTTGAATTACTTTCGAGATTTGGATAATGTTTTGACAATTACTATGGTCTAAGTATTTAATAAGTTTTATTTATTGTTTTTCCGCTACAACACTCTGAGTAAGCCAATACGTTTTCACACGGCCGATAATGCCTTGAAAATTCTCTATTTTAGTTGAAAAAATATGTGTTTTATGAAGGAAGAATTGTCGAGTTATTACAGTGTAGCTCGTTCAAGGCATGCAACTACCTTGCACTAAATGAGGAGTCCCCTAGTATGAGCATCCATCGAATGAGGTTACTCGAAGAATCTGAAATATTTTCTAAGTCTAAAAGCCCTTATATAAGGCAACCACTTCGAGCAAATTGAGTATAGGACTCATTAGCCCTCACTAGGCAACCTCGAAGAGAGAAATCCCATTTTGAAGGCATCCACCACGAAGTCGTCTTGACCCTGAATGACGTACCTCGACCAAGCTCAGTCGATACGTTTTATTTACACACATCATTCTACGGAACAGGCGAACAAGATCATTTCTCCGAGTGACATCACTCGAAGTACCCGTCTTCGACCAATGTCAGTCGAAAACTACTAAACGAACATGCTGGTACGTCGAACTGATTTGGAGACGCTCCAAATGACAAAAGAAGGAGACTTAAACAAGTCATACACACATTCCATATTCGACCATGTGCTTAGAAGGTCACTCAAATTCAAGGAATTGTCACTTGGAGTCAAAAGATGGTAAATCAAAGTCAACGGATAAGTCACTCGAAGTTCTCATACACCATATGAAAATGAGGGTGGTAGAAGTTTTCATGGACCACCTAAGAATGAGGGTGGTAGAAGTTTTCATGGACCACCTAAGAATGAGGGTGGTCGAAGTTTATATGGACCACTGCATATGAAGGTGGTCGAAGTTTTCATGGACCCCTTAAGAATGAGGGTGGTCAAAGTTTGTATGGACCATCGAGTATGAAGGTGGTCGAGGTTTTCATAGACCATTTGAGAATGAGGGTGATCAAAGTTTTTATCGACCACTGAATATGAGGGTGGTCGAAGTTTGTATGGACCGCTGAGTATGAGGATGGTCGAAGTTTCAGAACCCTTAGCTAGGGTACGTCGAAGACCTACATAGCGTATCCTAATGAGGGTAGTCGAATTCGCAGCAGAACCCTTAACAAGGGTACGTCGAATTCTAAAGAAGTCTATCCTAAAGAGGATGGTCGAAATCTCATCAACAAACTCGACCAGGTCGAAATTTGTACTCAGCCCTGAACAAGGGTAGGTCGAATTCTTCGAAACCTCCCAGAATGAGGGTGGTCGAATTCTCACAATCACCCTTAACCAGGGTACGTCGAATTTCTCTGAACCGCTTAGAATGAGTGTGGTCGAATTCTCACAAACAACTTTGACCAGTGTTAGTTGATAACTAGACTTTAGGTTCACTTATTTCCATTTAGTTTTAGGTCATTTAGATGCATTTTAGGCCATATAGTTTCCTTTTCTTTCCCTTTTTCATCCTTTCTCATATTCTCATACTTATCATTTAGTTTTAGTTCATTTTCATGTAGTTAGGTTGCATTGAGATCATTTCATTTGCATGTGCACCCCCATCCCCCATCTAATATTTTCTTGGAGTGTTTTAAAGCTAGATTAGCAAGGAAGAGCCTCCAAAACAGGGGAGCTGGCACTCCGTGTGTGAAGAAGCAAAGAGAAGCTAGCAGTAGCTTGGAGCGGCCCTGGAGCGTTCCAGGCTCGGGCGCTCCATTTTGCAAGGAGCGGGCTCTCCGTCGCCCAGAATTTCTATTTCGGTTTCAGTTTTGTATCGGTCGATTTCGGTTTTGTATCGGTTTTTTTAGACGATTTCGGTTTAGTGTTTTATGCTTTGCCCTTAGTACTTTGGGGTATAAAAACCCATTTTGGTAATAATAATAAAAAGCTTTTAATTTCTAAATGAATTAGTTTTAATTAGAGAGAGTTTTTAGATAGAGAAGTAGAACCTAGTGAGAGAAAGTAGATCTAGAAGTTGAATATTGAAGTTTTGAAGCTACTTTAATGGAGTTTTTGCATTTGATTACCATCCACCTTTGAGTATTTCTTCTATCTCTTCTCTTTATTTACTTTTATACTTGTTTTACCTTACTTTAGTATTGATTAGTAGTAATTAGTTGATGATTAGCTTATTAAATATGATTTTCACCATTGTTGCTTCAAGCTTTTTATTTATTCCTTTCCATGGCTAGTGAGTAGATTAGTAGTTAGGGGAAGGGGATGACCTTGCTAATCATGTGTTGACCTAAAAATCAAGCTTGGGGTGTGATTTGGGTGAGATTGTGTTGTCTAGCTAATTTCATTGCCTTGTTTATTTGATTGATCACCATTTGAACTTGTTACGGAAATCCTAGGTGAAGGATTGAGAAATGAAACCTTAGATAGACCTTTAGCTAGATTTTAGGTTGACTTCACCATGAGAATGGTGATTGACTTCCTAGGATATCAATCGAATCACTATGAGTTGTGGAAATACTTGGTTGATTAATTTTACCATGAGAATAGGTAAGATTGGTTGATCTCGAGCTAATTAGGAAACATTTGAGTGACTTAGTCCCCTAATCGATCCTAATGAATCCCCTTGGCTTGGCAATTTGGTTAATTAAATGTTAGCTCGTGAATCCTCTATCCCTAGTGTCCCCTTAATATAGTTTAATTCGAATCATTTAGCCTATTTGCTAGTTACTTAGTTCCTATTTACTTAGTTGATCATTAATCTCAAAAACCCTCAAAAATAGGCTTAGCTTACTAAATCACATTCAAACCTTGATTAATCCTTGCTTCCTCGTGGATTCCACCCTTTCTTGCCCTATATATGGCTAAGTTAGGTTATCAATTTGGCACGTGCAACGACCGTGTCATTAGTCGAATTTCTCTAAACCTCCTAGAATGAGGGTGGTCGAATTCTCACAAACACCCTTGATCAGGGTACGTCGAAATTATCTACTTAGCCCTGAACATGAGTACGTAGAGAAGAACAAGCAAGGGCATACCGCTCCACATCGGAGTTTCATCAAGATCCTAAACTCCGACGTAGAGCGTGGGGCTAATGATGGGACCCAATACTAACACAGTCCTTTGGCAAAATAATGCCAAGATATACCTCGACCAGTCACACCTATGCTTCCTCGGCAAGCAAAGCCAAGAATGAAACGATCATTTCAACCATAGACTCGAGTTAACCTACATATCTACCAGCTCGAGAATTCCATCATCACTTAACCAATGAATTTTAAGCATGTCCTATGTAATAATATCCCTCGGGTCAAGAAGTATATGCAGTCACTGCAAATTTGATAACCCGGTTCCTTCATCCTCGAGATCTTTTGAGCCATGCCTTTAATTGTTTGAGCTTCTCTACGACATGATGTACGGAACTGTTTATCGATATTCGAGTTCCCTTCTTAGCTCACTGCCTTCTAACATGGGAACTATAACTTAATCATTCACATTGCATTGTTGCGTAATGTTTTAACGGAATCGAGACTCATGCGATGCCACATTATTTTTTTTATTTGTGGCTAAGGAGGCAACTTCACCACCCTCCTCATTATATTAGGATAACATCCATTGGATTGAGGAAACGACACCTTATTAGACATCCATTGGATCAACGAGTTGACACCTTATCAGAGATAAGTCCTCGTCAATGTGCGGTCGATAATGACCCATTTGACACTCTTAAAGCTCGACCATGAACGTCAAGAGGTCGAGGGACGGTATAAGGTACACCTGCCACAGACGCATCTCTCTATCTCTCCTCGAGCTCTACTGTCGGCATGTATATATCTTCCTTCTAAAGTTGTGAAATGAACACCCTCGTTGAGCTACTCCTTCTCGACCCGCAATAGTGTTTCTCGAGGTTGAGAAGCTATATATTTTATGCTCAATACACCTCCCACGGGCAGCCAAACTTTGCAGTCACCTCGAACTCGACTCTCGGCTCGGCACGATATTAACCCCCTCGGCTTTCTCTTGATCATGCTACCTGGATACTTGATCGAGGAGAGGGAGAATTAAACAAAAGGAAAAAAAAGGAAATGGTAGCAGCGTCAGCAAAGGCACGCTCATCGACTCTAGTCCATCGGTACAAAGGCATGCTCTTCGACCCATTTTCATCTATTGTTACAACATGCACTTCGACTCATTTCTCTCGGCCATGTTCACCCGTTCAATTTCCGAAAGGAAATTAAATGAGGGCGTTCATTTTAATCCGCGCGCCAAAAAAAGTGAAACCGAAACCCCTTCCCTTCCTGCTTGGTTTTTTTTGAATCTCTCCAGCTTGTTTTTATATGCCTTGTGGAATTTTTATGCAGTATGGAGCCACGTCTCATCATAAAGCTGCTCCCATATCAACTAGTACCATGGAAGTACCATAATACCATTCATAGAACACCATTCGTAGATAAACCATGTAGCCACATTGAACTCGGCTCGGTGGTAACCCATCACCATATCGCTCGAAGTCGGATTACTGCTCCTCCCCAAGCTCTTTGTTAGGGAGACTCGAGCTTGATGAGTGCCTTGAGCTTACGAGTTCAAGCTAAATTCGTTGCGCGCCTTGAGCCATTTTATACGAGAGTTGTCAGCGTAGAAGGACACCCATAACACCTATTCGAAGATGACTTACATACGAACACCCTTTCGAGCATGTAACTCCATCATCACATGATCAAGCCATATGACCATCAGCGAATGATCAAAATTTCAAGCAAGCACCATCCTCACATGATCGAGCCATATGATCGTCACTTGATCAAGTAACTTCAAGCCACATGATTAAACCACATTATCATCATCAAAGGACCAAGACTTCGAGCATATACATTATCATCATCACCTAATCGAGTTACATGATCATAATTCATACCTCGAGCCACTTTACATGATCATCATCATTACATGATCTGGTTACATGATCATCATTAACATGATCGAGTTACGTGAGGATATACCTCGGGTAGCAAAAGTGGGGTTACTTTTTATTTTCAAGCCTTCTTTGAGAACATTAACTTAGCATGCTTCAGAGTGGGAAAGACTTGTATACTTGGCTCCGCCATCCACAAACTACATAGCATCGTGTTTAATGAAGGATTTCGAACAAGAATTAACAATGAATGGATGATCCTCTCAGTCGGTATTTGGTATGAATAGACAACCCCTTCGACCTCCTCTTGGTAATGACAATTGAATTCCCTTGGCATCATCATTGCTCTTGCTCAATCACCCTCCTTGGCTCGTACAAAGCCATGACGAGCCGCTCTTCTCGACCCGCTATAGCCTATAGAAAAAGGAGTGCCTCACGTAGGTGGTGAACTTGGTCGGCTTGTGAGTTCTAAGTGCCTTGAGCTTGTGAGTCACACCTCATTTGTTGTCTCTCAAGACGCTATGAGTAAGGGCGATGAAACGTGGTTGCATGAGGAATGGAGCATGGATGCTCTTTGTGCCTCGAGTTCATCACGAGGAACGAAGCATGGTTGCTCTTGTGTGTGCCTCGAGTTTGTGAGTCACAACCCATTTGTTCGAGCTATTCTACGTGAGAGTGGTGCTTGAAAAATTGACCAGCAGGGGAAGAAAGGAATCCCTCGAGCAAACGCTAAGTGACAAGAAGCCAGATATAAATACTTCCTCCGTTTTTTTAATGTGACACTTTCTATTTTAGGAAGTTTTAAATTAAATGTGACACTTTCTTTTTTGGTCAATAAGCTCTCTCTATCTCTCTCCTCTCACATGGGTCCCCTTATTTTTTTCTCTCTATCTTTTTCCTTCCCAAAAATTGTCTAGGAGTCCGTGAATCTAAAAGTGTCACATTTAAATAAAACGGAGGAAGTATATAATGCTACCTTGAGCTACTGTAATGGGAATAAGAGTGAAGAGTAATTGCATGGGAGAATGGGTATATCAAATTCACATAAGACTAAAAGGCAAATATAATACTAAAAAAATACTAGTCCTTCAAATACAATAAGGTGCCTCGTTTTATTTCCTAAAAAGGATTCTTAGTGGAGCACATGAACCCAACAAATTACAAAATTGCCATTAGTTATTCCATGCTGTGTCACTTGTGCGTAACATGTTTGATTTATTACCCGATCTTCGAGAAACTCAACTCTGGCATAGAGCATGAGGCTAATGATTGGGCCCAGTCCATTCATGTCCCACCCCATTGATGAAAGTACCAAAATACCCACTGAGATGCAGAATTATCATTTTGCCCCTAGGGCTCCCCAGGCTAGAAAGGACGGGCCATCAGTGAGGTCCACTGGTAAACGGCCTTCATGACATTACCTTCACCAGGTGACATCATCCAAGTACTATCTATAAATACTACTTGAACCTGATCAGTCAGGCACGTTCATTTACGTTCTTACACCTATTGCAACGCATTTACTTGTCCTACTCTCTGACTATCTGAGATCACCTTATTCGTTATGTAGGCACTCAGAATAAAGGACCTCGGACTGTCATTTGGTACTGGACTTGGACTCCTTCGAATTACAAATTCACTGTGTTTCTTCGACCCTAAAACACTTTGTATCATCTTGTGGGCATCAATATAGATTGGTGGCTGTTGATTAAGTTACAAAGTGGGTGGAAGCCATTTCCTCACCCATCAATGATCACAAGGTGGTTTTGAATCTGCTAAAGAAGAACATTTTTTCCTAGATTTGGAGTCCCAAGAATTGTCATCAATCATGGTCATTTTGATAAGAAGCAACTCAATTCTCTCTTGGCAAAGTATGGGGTGAATCACAATGTTGGGCTCCCTTATTATCCGCAAACTCAAGGACTAGTCGAAGTGTCCAATAGAGAGGTGAAAAAAATCTTAGAGCGGGTGGTGAATAAGTCTAGGAACGATTGGTCTTTAAAGCGTGATGATGTACTTCAGGCTTACCGTACAACATACAAGACTCCAATTAGTACTACGCCCTTTCGACTAGTGTACGGAAAAGCATGCCACTTGCCTATGGAGTTGGAGTATAAGGAATGGTGGGCAATTCAAGAGGTCAATTTGGATCCTACTTTAGCAGGTGAACTTAGATTGTTGAAACTCAATGAACTGGACGAACTTTAATTTGATGCTTATGAGAGTTTTCGACTCTATAAGGAAAAGACAAAAAGATGGCATGACCGTCGTATTCTACGGAGAGAGTTTAAGGTGTGGGATAAGGTACTCTTGTTCAACTTCCGTCGAAAACTTTTTCCCAGAAAGTTGAAGTCCAAGTTGTCCAGACCATTTGAAGTTACAAAGATTACTCCTTACGGTGCAATTGAGGTGAAAGATAAGTAGAATAAGTTGAGGATTTGCTGCTGGAGGATCTACGCATAGGGGACACAAGAACTATTTGCAGGAACTTGGTTAAGTCCTTCTAACTGACAAGACCAAAGTTGAGTCGTTCACCAAAGTAGTGGTGAGTGAAAGTGACCGAGGATATCTAAGAACCCCCATGACAATCCCTTGGTGGTTGACATGAATATTGCTAATCTTAAAGTTCGGAGGATTTTGATTGACACTAGCAGTTCCACGGATATAATAAGATCTGTTTGTTTATCAAGATTGAAGTTTAACGAGAGCCAATTAATCCTAGTCCACCATCCTATCATAGGATTTTGGGGAGGTGTCATACATCCTATGGGAACGGTGTCTTTGCCGATTTGAGTTGAAGAAAAAGACAAGTCCATGACATTGTTTGTTATGTTTTTGGTTGTTAAGGACCTTATTACGGCCTATAATGTCATCCTTGGACGACCTACTTCAAATCACATTAAGGCCGTGGTAGTCACACACACTTGATGCTAATGATGTTTTAGTGTGATGATGAACAAGCTGAGGCTTTGTACGGTGACCACCGGGCAGCCAGCAAATGCTATTTGACGACTGTGGGACCTTTGTTCTGGAGTCAGAAGCCATCCTATTCTTATCTTCGTGTACCAAAATAGGAGTAGATAAATCCCAGACGCAGGTTGCTTCCTCAAAGAAGGCGTTTGGAGAACTGCCGAGTAAGAAGAGGAAATTTACCTTTGTCAAAAAAGAACCACCTTCGTCAGAAGAAATAATGACCATCACAGGCATCTCTACTGAGCGTCCAAAGCCTGTGGACGCACCTATTACTGTGTGTTTGGATGAATCTCGTCCAGAAAGAGCTCTCTAGTTGGGGTCGTCTCTTGGTCTAGAGTTGCAAGAAGCATTAGTGTCTTTGCTCCAAGACTTTCAAGATGTGTTTGCTTACAACACGGATGAAATGCTTGGAAATCGATGCACTGGTGGCCGTCCATCGTCTGAATGTCGACCCAATCAAAAACCTATTCTTCAAAAGAAGAGACACCTTGGCCCGACAAGGAACCAAGTAGTAGATGCGGAAGTGCAGAGATTGTTAAAAGAGGGATTTATTAGAAAGACTCATTACCTTGACTAGATAAACAATGTGGTTATGGTGCCTAAGCCCAATGGTACCTGGAGGATGTGTGTTGACTGCACGAATCTCAACAAGGCATATCCGAAGGACAACTTCCTGTAATCCCCCGTAATTTGATGAATTTTATAAATATATTTAAAGTATATTTATAATCATTTTCATATTTATTTCATCTAATTATTTAAGGGTTGACTATTATGAAAGTCAAATGATTAATCATTATTATTTAGTGATTTGGATTTTAAGTATTGAAAATATTATGAAATATTTTGGGTTGTGTTTAAAACGATTTTTAATATTGGGTTTAGGAGCCCAAAGTTTTTAATTAAAGCTTGATGTTCAACTTGAGCACAAATCCAAAGCCTAAACCTATTCACCCAAGGTTTTAGGGAAACCTATAAATACCCTCCAAACCCCAAGTTTGCACTTTTTTTTTTCTCTCATCAAAATCGGCGCCCACTTCCTTTCATTCTTCCCTCGTTTTGCGTGCTGCCGCAAAGTCACGTATTTGTCCCTATTATGATTTTCACCCAAGGTAATATTAAGAAGTATTTTGTGTTGGATTGACTCTAGATAAAAGAATTACATGACAGGATAGTAATAAGAAAAGGGTTACGATATCATTATGTACCCTATTATGATTTTCACTATTAGCCGTAGTTTTTTGTCAACTTGATCATTAAGTCTAGAAAATATGGACTTCAAACTCAACTGTATGTTTCGTTAGAGAAAGGTTGAATCGCTACGGATTTTAGAGTGTCTTCATTTGATAAAAAAAGCATTACAGTTTGCTGCACAGTCACGTATTTGTCCCTGACCGTGTATCTCTTGTGCTTTTACGAATGTTCTCGATGCACTTTGGGGTAGAGGGCTACTGCAGAGAATATCTGATGTGCTGCATTTATCGTACAGTGGTAGTTTTTAACTCAAATAATATTTGACAGCCACCTGCTTGAACGTGCAAGGTTTGAATTAGTCGTTCCTTACTCCGCTCATTAACTGTTTTTGTGTCCTGATTGTGATATGAGTTGAATTTAACGGCACAGCCTCAACCATAATGTTGCTTGGATCTTTAGTTATGGTAATATTGGTCATCAATCTGATGCCCTTTTTGTTTGGATTATTGAAGGTGAACCTGTCCTTCTCATATCGTCCTTGCATATCTCACCGTTATGGTGAGCTCTAAACTTCTCTGTTTTTCATGACTATTTTTGTTTGGAATTATTGTTTATTTTTTTTACTCCTGATAGTTTTGCTCTAGCTTTCAATGTTTCAGGTGGTCGAGCAAAGACACTACTGCGGTTAGTAGTTTAGATTAGTCCTGATGTGGATTTCGTACAGAATCAGAGAGAACCTTAAAGTTTGCTGAAAGGGTGCCTGGTGTTGAATTAGGTGCTGCAAGAAGAAGCAAAGAGGGCCAAGATGACAGAGATTTAGCAGATCAGGTGCTTTGCTCCGACCATGTACATGTCATATACATCAATTACTTACTAGTTACATTAATTGATTTTAAATGAAACCGAGCAATTTGCTTGTTTGACATGTACAAATGAAAAAGGCAGATGAAAATTGAGTAGTCAAAACAGCTTTTAGAGAAGGTACATTTTATAAACAGCCTGTCTGTTGGTTTAATGATTTCATAAACCATCTAATAATCACCTTTAAGTGTTGGTTGAATATAACAGATTTTGGAGAAGGTACATTTACTTGTGAATGAAACCTATATACAATGATAGTATAAAGTTGATTTGCCTGTGACTCTGTCATGTAGTGGGATGTAAATGATGTGATATTTTCATTCTGTAAGATAGTTTGATCAACGTTGTATCTGCGGATATGTAGCTCTGATTTCAGGATTTTCATTCTATCCTCTTCTTTGTCACTAATATGTTCATTCTCTTTAATATTCAGTGTGCGGCGACTGGTTCTGAAGCCGATGATGTAAGTGGAATTATTCCTCAACTTTTTGCCTTGGTATAGACCTCGTACTTTCTAGATTTAACCACTTTCACTCCTATGTTTTGCACTTTTTGCTTATGCGTGCTGATGTTATACAGATTGAAGAGGTCGCCTATGTGGAATTTGGGCCAAAGTCAGAAAGGAGGCAGGCATATATGATAGTAAGGCATATCAAATTCGGTTTGTCAAAGAAAGGGGGAAGCCAGGCTTCTAAGGATAAAAATGCCGCTAGCCTCCGGATCCATACTGCTGCTGATGATGCCAGTCCCACAGATTATGACGAAGATGCAGACCGTGAGGAGTATGACATGGATAGTGATGGAGAAGTCGAATCACTCTCGCTAGCTCACGAAGAAGATACATGGTCAGTCCCTTCAGTTTCTAGTGCACCCCAAACCTTTGATAAACTGTTTGGGCTTAGCCATAATGTGAAGGGGAGTACTAACTTTGATAATTTGTTGATGGTAGAGCAACAGGTGATGTCTTAAGATAATATAGGTATTAGATACTTGATAATTTAGTTATATAGGTTATAGTTTTTTATTTCCTCTTTTCTATATTTGTTGAAATGTAAATACTTATTATAGTAATTAAGAAATTCAGGTTACTTGTCTGTTAGTTTGGCAAAGTGGAAGCCACATGGAATCTGATCATCATCAGCATCATCAATTTGATTATCATCAGCATCATGCAGTGATTTCTCAAAATAGCATGATTTTTTTTTATAAAAAAGAAGCTGATTTGCTGCGGGCTTGAGCTTGTGGCCCGCAGCTATTGACGTTTGTTGTTGCGGGCTTGACCTTGTGGCCCGCAGCTAAACTTGAATTTTAGCTGCGTCTTTGTACGCAGTTACTGTTTTTTCACAATAGCTGCGCCTTCAATTACTACGACCCTTGTACGTAGCTACAAGCCCCTTTAAGGCCCGCAACAACTATTTTTTACACTAGTGTTTGAAGCGTTTTAAAATAAATTATATTGTTGTGAATTAATTAGGATATTAATTCATTGTTGTATTATTGTTTTGTACTTTAGGCGATTTCTAGAGTTCTAAAGTGGCCTCTCACTTTGTCTACACAAGGTACGTACATGTCTTTATGTGTTATACTAGTATCATGTCCTAAGGATTAGGATTATGTATAGAATCATGTATAGGAAACCCTTTTATGGTTCTTACGTGGCTATCAAATTGGAATTACGTGTTGTTGAGCATGTTAATTACCTTTATGTTTTATTACATGATTGAATAGATGTTTGATTCAAGCATGTTGTTTGGAAGTATTTATATTTTGATCCATCATGTGATGTGGATTAATAATATCTTATTGTTGGATAATAGATTGTTATTGTTTCTCTTAATGGATGTTTTATTACTTCTCAAAGGCCGAGGACTTCGTGAGTAAGTTGGACTATTATTGGTTATGGCTATTTTACTACTTTGCAAAGACCGAGGGCTTTGTAGGGTATGTATTTATTGCCATTGGACATTCGATTGTTGATTTAAGTCAACAAATAAATTTGGAGGATTAAATCTTGGTCGATTGGAATTGTTTGATCACTTATTTAAGCCTAAGCTAAAAGAAGAATATTTATTGTATTCATGTTATGTGTTGGTTGTCTGTTTAGAGTCCAACATTAATTAACTTATTAATACTTAAAATGGAAGTGAATATCAATAGCTTTAGACTTGTGCACGTCTGAAGTTCGGGACTAGTATGAGTTGGAGTACATGGTGGTAACCCATGGCTTTTCTTGGGGTCGGATTGATCACCGTACCCTATTTGATTTTTAAAGGTTCCTCAATATCGTAGATCAAGGGATTACGGAGTCGCGCCCGTAATTCATCTTCTATATTGAAGGATGGTTTTGATTGGACAACTGGATCCATTGTCTATTCAATTTACTAAATATTTATAATGTCGTATGTCTTGTGAAGTCAAGTCTTGTTTTACGAGTTGAAGTCTTGAGGTATCTTTATTGATCATGTTTTATTTCTTAGTAGTATCATGATTAGGTTTCGTGCTTTATCTTATTTATATTTGTACTCAGCTTTGCTGATTACGTGCCTTTCTGTGTGTCAATAATGGATGTGCCTATTGATCATGTGATGACCCTTTATTGGTGTGCAGTTTTCAATTGAGTAATTGCCTACAGGTTTGGAAGGCTTGATGCATCGTCTCAATTACTTATTTGGGACTTGGGAAGTGTTGATGAGAGACCGTTTTATTACTTTAATTACCTTTATGGTACTTTTATTAAGTGGTTTTATGGATTATTTATGTTAAATGCTTTAAGTTGGTTTTGAATTACCTTTCGAGGTTTGGATAATGATTTGACAATTATTATGTCTTAAGTATTTAATAAAGTTTTATTTAATGTTTTTCCGCTGCAATACTCTGAGTAAGCTGTACATTTTCACACGGGCGATAATGCCTTGATAATTCTCTATTTAGTTGGGAAAATAATGGTTTTATAAAGAGAGAATGTCGGGGTGTTAAACTTCCCTTTGCCAAAGCTCGATCAACTAGTGGAATCCATAGCAAGAAATGCTTTGCTGAGTTTCATGGATGCCCATTGTGAGTTTCATCAAATTCTAAAGTGGCCACGTGACCAAGACAAGACGTCCTTCATTATAGAGAAAGGATTATACGGTTGGCTGATGATGCCTTTTAGGCTCAAAAATTCCCTAGCCACCTTCAAAAGGCTCATAACAATATTTTTCAGCCATAGCTGCGTAGGAACATGGAAGCGCGTATATTGACGATATGATTGTGCAGAGCTAGCTGGAGGGAAATCATGTTGATGATCTAAGAGAAACATTTAAGACTCTTAGGAAGTATAAACTGAAGTTAAATCCTAAGAAATGTGTGTTTGGGGTCTCGATTAGAAAATTTCTGGATTTCTTGGTGGATCAACGAGGCATATAAGCCAATCCGGAGAAAATTCAGGCCATCTTGTACATGAAGTTCTCGTCAAAAGTGAAGGAAGTACATCGGTTTACGGGATGTATGGTTGCACTTGGATGGATCCTGTCGAAATCAGGGGATAAGTGCCACCACTTCTTCGCCACTATCTCTAATAAAGCGAAATTGGAATTGACTGCTGAAGCGAAAGAAGCACTACAACAAGTCAAGGACAATCTTTGATATTTACCTAGATTGATCAGTCCAATCGAAGGAGAGAAGTTGTTTGTCTACTTGGCTGTTTCTCCTCAGGCTGTTAGTTTTGTTCTCCTGGATGAGAGACAAAATGTGCAAGTTGTCGTGTACTTTGTAAGTCACGTCTAGAAGGAATGTAATACTCCCCATGATTGCTTTAAAGGATTTAGTTGTACTACCCATACCAACAAGGTGCATCTTCTTTTCAGGGAGCTCATATTGCTAAGATACTCTCAGTTAAGCGTGCTTGGCTGGGAGTAGTCTTGGGATGGGTGACCTCCTGGGCAGTTTCTCAAGATGCGCACGAGTGAGGACAAAAATGCATCGAAAAGACTTGCGTTGGTTTGTGGGGCCAATTATTGGTCTGAGATGCTTATTTGGTGACTACCATTGGCCCGTAGGGGTTGGGGTGTTACAAGGACGCTGAATGTCGGTATACCATGGTAGAGAAGTTTGGGTTTGCACTGGTCATGGCCATCCGAAAGTTGCGGCTGTATTTCTTGGCTCACAGTAGAATTGTT
The DNA here is from genome assembly GCA_947645195.1 of Patellifolia procumbens. Taxonomy (NCBI): domain Eukaryota; kingdom Viridiplantae; phylum Streptophyta; class Magnoliopsida; order Caryophyllales; family Amaranthaceae; genus Patellifolia; species Patellifolia procumbens. The sequence continues at coordinate 2,657,954 of CANSGD010001076.1, forward strand.
TATACTGACCAACCACTTAAAAAAGTATTGCAGAAGATGGGAGCAACTGGAAGGATGTTGAAGTGGTTTGTGGAACTCAACATGTTTGACATAGTTTTCGAGCCTATGAAGGCTATCAAGGGTCAGGCATTAGCTGACTTTATAGTTGAGCTTACCCGGCCAACTCTTGAAAGCATAGCTAATCCGACCGAGGGAAGGAAATATTAGACTTTGATGGTCAATGGGTCAGCAACATCCAATGGGTCACTACTACAAAAATACCCTATTGTGTCGCCTGTAAACAAGCTATCGTGTCGCCTGGAGGGCGACTCTGTTGCTGGGGACACAATAGGTCCACACCTACCCTGTCGCCTCCAAAGCGACGCAATACCTAGTCTATCGCGTCGCCTGTTAGGTAACAGGCGACACGATATATCAATTTCACCAAAGGAAATTTCACTTTATGTGTCGCCGGCTATTTGACAAGAGACACGTATATAGAGCTAATGTGTCGCCTAAAATTTAATAGGCAACGTGATAAGTTTTTAGAACAAATAAACAATAGTTTTATCTTGTATTTGTAAGAAGTGTTTCTTTGTTAATCTCTAGATGAAATGATAATGATGATATTTAATCACAAATCCATATCTTTCAAATACAGACTCCCATTTATTTGGATGGATACCAATTCAAATAAGTTGTACTATTAGTTATTGAAGGACAAGGCAGAAGTTAGACCTTTCCTTCATTGAAACGGGTAAATATTTTGACTATAAGTTACAGATAGAAGTAATATTTCAATAACAAATTCCGCATAAATTTATCCCATGGCATCCCAAGCAAAAGAACACCCTTACATTTTCAATTCTTTAAGAGATTTCAAGCAACATAAATTGAGAAAAAAATGTTTAGTCTGAAAGTGAAAAAGCGATTGCTTTTCAAGTCTCATTACTCCAATCAATACAATTCATCCACACACAAACAAAAATCTCAAAATCAATTACCAATTCATTGGACACCAAAACACAATTCAAATAGCTAATAAAAAACAAAGTCAGAAATCAAATGCATAGATATACATCTATTCAAAAAAATATTCATAGGAAGAGGGAAGAGAAGATAAGATAAGTCGAACCTATTCACCAACAGATGATATTGCATATTTCTGAATAACATGTAACGATTCCAGAATAATGTAAACCTAAGCATAAGAGAGACAATTTCAGCTAGATCACATTCACTGGCAATAATTAAGAGAGAGTAGCTTACACAGTGGAGAAGAGAGTTGAACGGCGGAACGAAAGAGTGTAGAATATAGTTGAATGGTGGTGGAGTCAGCGTTTAGGGTTGAGGAAGACTAAAGGAAGAGTGGACTGTTGCGTCAATATTATTTTCTTTGTTTTTCTTTTCAATCAGTTACTACACATTGAGAAGTGGAAACCTAAGAGCATTATTAGCAATGCTCTTTTTATAAAATTTCATGGCACTATTCATCTATCTTCTCTCTTTAATAATATCATTTTTTAACCTTTTCTTATTAACAATGACCTTTTTTAAAGTTCATCACCTATTCTCTTTTACCTTTCTCTCTCCAATTATCAAATACACTACCAATTTCTAAGATTGTTATGCTATATTTTAATTTTAACAAATTATAGCAAAATGGATGACATTTTGTAGAGAATAAAAAAATAAAACTGCCCATATTTTTATTTTATTTTTCTGATTTTTATTTATTAAGTTATGATATTTACAAAAATACAAATTGCAATAGTTTCTCTCTCCTGAGACCGCCAATCACCATCTGCCACATGTATAAGCATGTGTACCCTTTAGCTCATTTCTGCTGCAAAAAAAAAGTAAATGTGCAATTTTTTTGTGTGACCATCTGGATGAAAGTTGTTTGCTAAATTAATTTCAAGGCTTGGAAAGTTAGCCCAAAAACAAAAAGTATGCAGAAGTTCAGAGGGGGTAGGGCAGTCTGTTGGTCCTGATCTGATTGTAGGCCAAGAGTCCTTCATCTTCTCAAGCTGGGCCTGAATATCTTTCTTTCCCTCACTTGTGGTTGATATCATGTTATTTTATAGAGTTTTCCCCCTACTTTTAAGCTAAAATGCGCGTCAAATTATGCTCTTAGGAGCTATTTTGTGCTAATTCCCCTACGTAGTTGTGGTTTGCTTGTTTTATGATGTATTACATGTCTTAGGGAGTTTTCTCCCTATTTTATGCTATTTTGAGCAACAACATATGATAGGCGGAGTTATGAGGCATATTTGCTGAGTTGCTGAGTTCTAAGGCCACATTTCATAAGCCTAGAGGCATCCATGTTCGAGGTTTAGCTTAAAGAGCGAAAGAGCAAGAACTGCAGTACCGCCCGACACCATCCAACAGATACGCCCGATCGAGCGAACTCATTGCTTTTGGGAAGATCGTCAAAACGCCCGATCGGGCGGAATCATATCTATGCTCAATTGCTGCCTACTGTGTTATGCTGTAATGTTTGAAAGGACGTAAGGTCCGCCCGATCGACCGTTTTTTCCTGGACCCTTCGGGCGGCTTTAGAAATGATGCTGCCAAAAGATTTGAAGACAAGTCATTTCACCCGATCAGATCAGGTTTTGCCCAATCGGGCAAAGGTTCATTTTTGTTAATGACGCGCGTTTTGTCGTCCGTTTTTAATCCTTTTTCTATCCTTTTTCGACTTAGTATAATTACCACACTTAGTTTATTTTTAGGGACATCTTATTTTCCATTGTTATTTCATAAAGCCCTAGTTTTAGAACTCTAGTCTTCTCCCCATTGTTGAAGTTTGGATCTTTGATTTCGTTTTCAATATAGTTCGTATTTCAGACTCAATTTCGGTAATCTCTTTACTTTTGTTTTATTCTTCTTGATTCATACTTAGATTCTTTGTGATTATTTATTGCTTTCATTGTCAATTATGAATCTTTACATAGAATTGGTTTCGTTATTCATAGTCATGAGTGAGTAGTTTCCTTTTCTAGGGTTTTAGGGAGAAAAACCATATGTTTATGCCATGATTTCTATTTTGATTGCTATAGTTTTTAGGTTTTGATTAGAGCGATTATAATGTGATTTGTTCGTGAATTCATAATTTATGTTAGTGGCCAATTTCATGAGTTATGTCTGGATAATAATTGTTCATACAAATCGGTCTTACTTTTAGAGGCCTAGAACACATTAGTGATCCTGATTATGTTTGTGATCATACGACATATGTTGGATTATGGGCGTTGAGACTTAACCATAGCTTGGCACTTGCTCTAATCTTTCGACCATAAACCTAGGTAATGTTAGTTGTTTGAACCTCTTAAAAGGTATAACCATGGTGGACCGAACTATTACCCTAGACTTTAATTCATAGATAAACCTTCAGTTTAATCATGCTTTCCTTAGTTTGATTAGTAGTTTAGTCTTTCTTCCCTGATTTCATCAGAAGTAACTTTTTAGTTGAACATTAACTGTGAAAACATGTCTCCCTGTGGATTCGACCCTACTTCCCTGACTACTGTTTGTTAGAGGAATTTAGGATTACTTTTGATTAGGTTATACGACTTTAGCCTATCAAATTTTGGCGCCGTTGCCGAGAAGACGGTTAGTTTTCTATTTTTATTCGATTATTTAACATACTTCCCTTTGGCTCATTGGAACCTCCGGTTCCAATTGAGGCCGTTCTCACGGTTAACTTGTTGTTTCTCTTTGATGTCCAGGTACAAAAAGAAAACTCATATCATTCCAGGAGACCCAGATACGGAAGCAATACTTCAGGACCTTAGAAAGGAGTTTGATCAAGAGAAACCAAATTCAGGGACTTTCCACCACCAATGGCAAAGTCATTGAAATCTTATGGGGTGCCTAATCCTGACGGCATACCCACTGGTCCACCCATGCCCACCATCGCTGCTAACAATTTCGAGATCAAGCTTACACTCATCAACATGGTGTAGCAAAATCAGTTTGGTGGGCATCCTACTGAAGATCTGTTCAATCATTTGCAGAGATTCCAACAACTATGCAGAACTGTTAAGCATCAATGAGTCACACCTGAGCAATTGAAGGTCATGTTGTTCGAGTTTTCACTCCGAGACAAAGCTCAAAAGTGGTTTAATGATATCACTGAGTTAGAATGGTCGGGTATATTTGTTGCATTTCTCAAAGAATGTTACCCTTCGACAAAGACAACAGATATAATAAACAAGTTGGTCACGTTTTCCCAAGAGACAGATGAAACACTGAGGGAAGCGTGGAATAGATTCAGAGACTTGAAGAGGGAGTGTCCACATCACAATATGGACAAGTGGTTTTTGACGCAGACGTTTTATAATGGTCTGCAACCTCGGACGCAGAGTGTAATTGACTCGTCCGCTGGAGGTGTATTTCTAGACAAGGGAGTTGATGAAGGGTATGAGTTCCTTGGTAATCTTGCTGCAAATGATCACTCCTCATCTAGGAGTCACACTAATAAGGTACTAATGTTGACGCCATTTCATTACTTGCATCTCAAGTGGCGCAACCGAACCAGAAGTTTGGCAATTTGAAACCTTCTAGTTCCTCTACATCCCCTATCAGCATTAATGCTATGTCAGCTGTTGCACCCATTACCTCATCTTACTGCGAGGTCTGTGGTATTCAGGGCCCCTTTGGCCACGATTGTGAGTTTGGTCAGAATCAGATGGAGCAGGAAAATGCCTTTCAACAGAGACAACCAAACAATCCATACTCCAATACCTACAATCTTTGGTGGAGAGACAACCCACTTCTCTCTTATAGAAGCAATAATGTTCAAAATCCACAACCATAAAATACCTACCATCCTTCACAAAATTCCTATCAGCCTGCACAAAACAACCCAAGACCCACTATTACCAAAACCAAGGGAATTCTCAAAACCCCCTGGTTTTCAAAGACCCGCTCAACAAAATTTTCAACCAACACCACAAAATGTATCCCCACAAGAGCCTACTACATCTGAACTAATGAAGCTGATGCTGGCTATGCAGAAAACTAATGAGGAGGCAGAAAGAGCGCAAGAGAAACACCTAAAACTCCTCGAGACTTAGATTTCCCAATTAGCAGGAAATAATGGTCAGAGGCGGCAGGGACAATTTCCTGGGCAACCTATGCAGAAGGAGCAAGCAAATGATGTTACACTCCGTAGTGGAACTGCTTATGCTGTTCCTCCTATGCCCATTGATGATTATATTGCTCCTAGCAAGGAGAAGGAGGTAGTAGAGGAGGATTTGGAGAAGAATTCAACGTGTGAGGTCGAATTACCCGAGGCAGCTGAATAGACAGGGAATGAGAAGAAAAGTTTTCTGAAATGCCTTTTACACCAAGGCTACCTTTTCCTCATAGGATGCAGAAGTCAAAATTCGATCAACAACTTGGTAAGTTCTTGGCTATGGTCAAGAAACTTGAGGTAACAGTCCCTTTCACATAACTTATTTCTCAAGTACCTGTTTATGTCAATTTCTTGAAAGAAATTATAACTACGAAGAAAGATTTTAGTGGGGTAGATCGAGTCGCTCTAACTGAAGAGTGTAGTGCTGTTTTGCAAAATAAATCTCCACCTAAAATGAAAGATCCTGTTAGTTTTTCCATCCCTATCCATGTAGGTGCATTGTTTATAGATAAGGCTTTGTGTGATTTAGGTGCATCTGTATCTATCATGCCATTGTCTGTCTGTAAGAAACTGAATATGGGGGCACTTAAGTGTAATCAAATTACCTTTCACATGGCAGATCGTTCTATAAAGTACCCTCTAGGTGGTTTAGAAGACGTCATTGTTAGGGTGGGAAAGTTTTACATCCGTGTTGACTTTGTTGTGTTGGATCTAGAGGAGGATGCCTAAATTCCTATTATTTTGGGTAGACTATTTTGTGTACCGCTGGTGCTGTTATTGATGTCAAGTCTAGGTCTTTGACTTTGAGTGTTGGTAATGATACTGTGACATTTAAACTAACAATTGTTGTGAAGTCTCCCATGCTTGAGGAATCTTGTTGCAGGATTGATTTTGTGGACAGAGCTGTTTTATCTGCATTTTTGCAGATGTGTGGTGCTAACCCTATGGAGGTAGCACTTACCATGGGATATCCATTAGGCGACGATACTGAAGTCGACACCTATATTGCTGATTTAGAGGGCCCTACTGCTGAAAAGGGACATGATTTTGTGGTAATGGAAAATGTTTATTCTACCTCTACACCTCAGGTAACAAAGATAGAACTTAAACCACTCCCCTCCCACTTGAAATATGCATTTATTGATGATAAGGAACAATGTCTAGTGATTGTTAGTACTAAACTCATAGGTAGCCAATTGAAAAATTGCTTACAGTGCTTCATATGCACAATAAGGCTATAGGGTATAGTATTGACGATCTTAAGGGCATTAGTCTTGACTTTTGTATGCATCATATAAATCTTGAGGAAAATCACCGCCCTTGCATTCAACCTCAAAGGAGTTTAAATCCCAACATGTAAGAGGTGGTGAAGAAAGAGATCATGAAATTGTTAGATGCAGGCATTGTCTATCCCATTGCTGATTCTAGTAGGTTAGTCCTGTGCAAGTGGTTATTAAGAAGGGGGGAAGCACTGTTGTGAATAATGATAAGGGTGATTTAATCCCTAACTGGACAATCACAGAGTGGCGAATGTGCATTGATTATCGTACACTTAATAATGCCACCCTGAAGGACCATTTTTCCCATCCCTTTATTTGTCAGATGTTGGAAAGGTTAACTAAGCATAGATTTTTCTGTTATTTGGATGAGTATTCGATAAGTGGACTTTAGGTTCACTAATTAGGAGTATTTTTAGGCCATATAATTTCCTTTTCTTCCCCTTTTACACCCTTTTTCATATTCTCATGATTTGCATTTAGTTTTAATTCATTTGAATATAATTATGTTGCATATAGATCATTACATATGCATGTGCATCCCCCCTCCCCTATCTAATTTGTTCTTGAAGTGTTTAAAGCTAGATTTGAAAGGAAGAGGCTCCAAAACAGGGGAGTGAGCGCTCTAAAAGAGGCGCCTGCTCCGTCCATGAAGAAATGAAGAAAGAAGGGCAGTGCCATGGAGCGATCCAGGAGCGCTCCTGGAGCGATCTCTCTAAGCATGGAGCGGGCGCTCCATAGTGTAAGGAGCGGGCGCTCCTTTACCCACAACTGCTCTTTTGCATCGTCTTTTACAACTTTACCCTTATGTTTACGGGGTATAAAAATCCATTTTTGTAATCATAATGTGTTTAGTTTTAATTCCAGATTTTAATTAGTTTTAATTAGAGAGAGTAGAGAGAGTAGAGAGAGAATTTGAATGTTTAGAGAGAGAAACTAGATCTAAGAGTTGAATATTGATGATTGAAGCTATTTAATTTAATGGAGTTTTGCAATTGATTTTCATCCATTTAGGAGTATTTATTCTTACTCTTCTCTTTATTTACTTTAATAATTGCTTTATTTTGATTTATCATTGATAAGTAGTGATTAGTTGTTTATTAGCTTGGTAGAGATGATGTTCACCATTGCTGCTTTAAGCGTTTTATTTTACATTTTTCATGGCTACAGAGTAGATTAGTAGCTAGGGGAAGGGGATGACCTTGCTAATCATGAGTTGACCTTGAAAGCCAAGCTTGGGGGTTAGACCTAGGTAAAATTAGGTTGTCTAGTTTAAATTAATTGCTATGTTTAATTGATTGATCACCATTTAAACTAGATTTGGGTATCTTAGGTGAAGGATTGAGAAATGAAGCCTAGACTGACCTTAAGCTAGTCAATAGGTTGACTTCACTATGAGAATATGTGTTGACTTCCTAGGACCTCAATCGAATCACTATAAGTTGTGGAAATACTTGGATGATTAATTTTACCATGAGAATAGGTAAAATTGGTTGAGTAGGTCCTCCTAATTAGCTCAAGCGAGTAATTAGGAAGCATTTGAATGACTTAGTCCCCTAATCAACCCTAATGAATCCCCTTTTCTTGGCAATTTGGTTAATTAAATGTTAGCTCGTGAATCCCCTATCCCTAGTGTCCTCTTTATATAGTTTAATTCGAATCACTTAGTCTATTTGGTAGTTATTTAGTTCCTAATTTCTAAGTTGATCTTTAATATCAAAAACCTCCAAAAATAGGCTTAGCTCGCTAAATCTCATTTAAACCTTGATTAGTCATTGCTTCCTCGTGGATTCGACCCTTTCTTACCCTATATTAGGCTAATTTAGGTTATTAATTTGGCACGTGTAACGACCGTGTCAAATTTTGGCGCCGTTGCCGGGGAAGCAACGAATTACATTGCATTGAATTGTGATTTTTGAGTCTAAGTCAACTCTATTCCCCTCCCCCTTTCCATTTTCTTTTTTTATTTGGTTACTGATTCGTTGTTTGCTACTTGGTGGTAAGCTCTTGTGTTACTAACCTTTCTCTTTATCTTTTGTATTTGCATGTCTAGAAGGTTACGAGGAGATCAATTGCTTCCAATCGACCACAATCTTGAGGGCACTTTACGGGAGTTGAGGAGGATTTTTAGGGAACCAAGGGTACTATCTACTAGTGAGGAGAAACCGGGGGAGGTATTTGTGGAAGATCAATCTAGTAGTTCTACTTCTATTGTAATGGCGGAGGATCCACCGGTTCCAGGAGCTTTGAGGGACTATGGTCACCCCGAAGCGTTTAAGCTCAAAAGTGGGATAAGGAGGCGGATAACAACTGCTAACTTTGAGTTTTCTCTACACTTGATTAGAATGATCAAGCAAGATCCATATGGATGATGTACTCATTAGTGTCCACTTGATCATTTGGCGAACTTTCTTGAGCTTTGTGCCAAAGTCAAGTAAAATAATGTCACTCAAGAGTTTGTGAGGGTTAATCTTTTTCACTTCTCTCTCACGGGGAAAGCCAAGAAGTGGTTACAATCTAAAGCCCCCAATTCCTTGACTACTTGGGCACAAGTAACAACGGCTTTTGTTGATGAGCTCTATTCCCAAGAGAAGACTTCTGAGGCTAGGAGGAAGATCTCTAATTTCACACAAGATGAGGATGAGACCTTGAATGAGGCATGTGATAGGTTCAAAGACCTCTGAAGGTTGTGTCCACACCATGGATGTAGTCAATGGATGTTGATGCAAAGTTTCTATGATGGGTTGCTTCCCATGACTAGAGCTAGTCTTGACTCTGGAGCAAGGGGTCAACTCACCAAGCTTCCGATTGATAACATTGAGCCCACCATTGAGGACGTTGTGAGGCATTACTCTTGGGGGAATACAAGGTCTACAAGCAAGAAGGCTAGCGTTAAGGGAAAGTATGATGTGGAGGCTATGGATCACATCCATGCCAAGCTAGGCACTCTAGCTAAGAAACTTGAGAAGGTGAACTTGGCATCCCCAAGCCAACCACCTTCCCAAGCTTTCTCTTGTGATATTTACGGGGGCACCGGTCATGCAAGCTCTTATTGTGGAGGATCTACGAAACTGTGGCATAGGTTGGTGCAAGTCAAGAAGGGACCTCAAACTTCAACAACAAAGGGAGGTGGAACAACCCCTCTCAAGAATCATGGAAACCCCCTCCACCACAAAATCACAACAACTACATCCCTCCATATCGACCACCCGGTTTCAACCAACAACAACAAAGACCACCCTTTGAGCCTAACCCACCAAAGCCTTCATCACTTGAGTCTACACTCCAACTTTTCCTTTCCCAACAAACCAAGACCAATGCCGATAATGATAAGAAGTTTGAAGATATTCATTCTTCCTTGCAACAAATGCCAACTCACAACAAAATGAATGACACCCAACTTGCTCAAATTGCTCAACAAGTAAGCAACTCCAACTCTTCTCTTACTCAATTCCCTTGCCAACCCGTGATTCAAGAGCATGCCAAGGCCATTACTTTGAGATCCGGGACAAACTATGAGGGGCCTAAGATGCCGAGTAAGGTGAATGAAAGCCCAGAAATTGAGAAAAGGGGGAATGAAGGAGAGGTTGAGAAGCTTCTTGAAGAAGTAATAGTGGAAGATGAAAGTGATGTTGTACCGAGCCATAAATAACAAAAAAAAATAGTACTTCCTCCGTTTCGCAATACTCGCAACATTAGCATAGTAACCACTATTCATCTATCAATCTTATGTTACATTTTTTTACAAGTGTATAAGAAATAATATAGTCAAGTGGGGTCTTATTTGATTCGTCTTAATGCATACTATCATAATATCAACTTTTTAGAATTTTTACTTGTCAATAATTAGAGATATTAAGGTTCAAAGTATTGCATTGGATAGTGTGCAAACAAGAAACGTTGCGAGTATTGCGAAACGGAGGAAGTATTAAACTAAGAGTAGTGTTTAGGCTTTAGGAGATGGGGGTTGTTCAACTTCTTCCGCCAGATCATTTAATTTGTCCATTACTTCCTTGTGGTTGCGTTCCACAGTTTAAGCAAGCTTGAACATCATGGACTCCAATAGCATCATGCTGTTGTTCACCTTTTGGAGCGCCATAAAAATATTCGTCTTAAGTTGTTCCATGACATGCCCTTGACCCGTAAAAGCATTATCAACCTTTTTCGACAACCCTTTTACAATCTTTCTCACATTTTGGGCTTCTTGAGAAAATTCCATCATCGCCTCCGATTGACCATAACCAAAGTAAACAAATGATCCAACCTTTGAGCATGTGCAAAGGTATAATTAGAACCAATGGAGGGGTTTGGAGATGAAGAAGATGAGGGTTTTTGTGGATTGGTTGTGGTAGTAGGTTCCTTAGGATCAGGAACAACAGTTTGTTCATCAGTGATGGGAACAGCTGCAGGTTCCTTTCCCTTGGGAACAACAAAATCAAGTTGGTTGGAAGGAGGAGTAATTGGTGATTTTTGTGGCTTGTTGTGTTTCGGGATGCAATTTTAGGTGGTGAAGTTTCCATAGGGGCAGGGGATTGTTCCCTTGATGAAGAAACACAAGCCTCATAGGCTTATTTGGCAATCAACTGAACTTCATCATCATCGACAACATCATCATCAAGCACAAAAGAAGGAGAGTTCAATACCTTCAAGTTGAAAATGCGCCTACTTGATCTAGGAGCTTGTAAGACCGATTTCTCCTTTTCCAATTCTTCCTTGTCAACAACTTTCTTTCCTTTTGCCTTTTCTTTTTCTTCTCTTTCTATTTCTTTTTCGATTTATCAGTTTCTTCATTTTATTCTCCTTCACTGTCATTTTCTACCTCATCATCATCCAAGTTGGATCTCCCTTGCACGACTTCCCCATCAACAATACATACATTCAAGTTATTTAATGCCTTTGTGTTTAACAGATTTCCCGTCGTAACACCAACTGTAAGAACTCTATGAAGCTTCACCTTGAACTTCATTAAGAGAACCGTAATTAGGGCTCCATACCCTACAACTATCCCATGCTCAATGCAATGATTCAAGTGTTGAATCATGAGGGAAGGAAAATTAATGGGTTTACTTGATGCAAGGCAATGAACATAAATCAAATCCAATATGCCAACTAAAGCACGTTTACAAAGATGAGGCAAAAGAGCTTTTTTAAGCATATGAAAGAGTATTTTGTGGAAGGGGGATAGCAGATTATGGTCAATAGATGTAGCACCTCTTTTACCACCATACTTCACTAATAGGTCATTAAAAGAGATATCGGAAAAAGGTATGCACCACATTGTTTCTTAAAGTAAACATCGGTTCCCTTTACCAGAACACCGAACAGTTTTCCCAAGGATTCACAATTAAAGTCAAATTGTGTTCCTCTCACAAGAGTAGAACAATTTCTCTCCTCATCCATAGAAAAGTTCTCACAAAATTCGTCCATTAGTTTGGGAACGAGACATTGACTATAGAAATTCTCAAACAGTAGTTCCCAACCCTGAAACTTTAATACTTCTAGCAATTGATGAAAATTTACCCTTCTACACAAAGCAAAATCAATACATAAACCCAAAACATACCTAGATGGGGTCGATTTCCTTCTCGCCATCTTTGATGTTCCTTTTATGGGAACCGCAGGTTCCCCCTAAGATTTTGCATGTGTCTCTTCGACTTCCATCTCCACCGATTCTTCACTTTGCTTCCTCTTTCTCAAAATTCTTTTGGGTGGATTGGGAGAAATATCCATTGGAGTTGGTGAGTCGTTGTGAGTAGAAGAGGGAGAGGGTTTTTCTTTTTGAGGTTGAGTGTGAAGGTAATAATTTTTTGTGAGATACATGTTTGAAGGAAAGGGGCGCTTTTTCTTTGGGTGAATGAATGCAATTTTTGGTTTAGTGCGAAAGCTTAAGGTAAATTTAATGGAGGTAATTATGGAGGAGATTAATGGAGAAGATGGAAAGTTAAAAAAAATTAACTAATCCGTGTAAGGCACGCGATTTTGGGGGAGGGATAAATAAAGAAAATTAAGGAAAAGAATTTAAGATTATTACAAGATAATATTTCCCAACTAATTTAAGAGATATTAGGAAAGAGTAAAGGAAATAAGATCAGATTTTCAGGAGAAAAATCTGAACAAAATAATTTTGTATTTTCATTTGAGTTTCGAAATTTGAAAAGAAATCCTAAATCTAATACGCTAAGAACAGCGTTGGGGAACATCAAATGGGAACAGAGAAACTTGCTAATTTGGAACGTAATTAACCTTTTAATCCCTTGTTAACTCTTAAGGCATAGAATTGTCTAAAGAACACTAAGGATAATATTATTGGACATTGGTGAGCAGTTTTCAGACAAATTCACTTGTACATATGAAATAATAATATATAAGTTGTGATGCATTTAAATAAATGAAGACACCAAATTTATTCACACATATATAATGCCAAAGAGTCAAATCAATAGGGAAGAAGACAATAACAATTATTTCAACTTAATCGAGCCAAGTTCAAGTCTCAGTTTTTCAAATCGAGCTCTATTTATGGGCTTTGTCAGAATATCAGCAATCTGACGTTCAGTTTCACAAAATTCTTTTCTAATTAGGCCCTTTTCAACGTTGTCCTTAAGAAAATGATGCCTTATATGAATATGCTTAACTCTAGAATGATGCACGAGATCTTTAGAAATACTAATAGCACTAAAAAAATGGCTAAATGTAGGAGATGGGAGGAGAAGCGAGCCCCAAAAAACCAGGGGGGGCTCCTTTAACAACGGAGCGGGCGCTCCATGTACCAGAAAAATGAAAAGGAGGCAGGAACTTGGAGCATTCCTAGAGCGAGTCGGGAGGGCCCCACTTCAAGCCCGGAGCGGGCACTCCAGTTTGCAAGGAGGTTCGTTTAGAAGCTTATGAGAATCATAGGCGCTACAAAGAGGAAAGAAGAAGTTGCACGACAAAATGATCCCGAAACGAGAGTTTCAGATTGGTGATAAAGTACTCCTTTTTAATTCAAGGTTAAGATTATTTCCTGGCAAGCTGAAGTTTAGATGGTATGGACCTTTTGAAGTAACAGAAGTGAAGTCACATGGAGCTATAGACGTCGTTAGTCAAAAAGGTGAGAAATTCAAAGTTAATGAGCAGCGTCTGAAGCTGTACCATGAGGGTGCCTTCATTGGTTGTGTGGAGGAGATTCGTTTCGGATCTCTTTTGTACGATGATGTTGATTGAGCAGGTAATATGGTCATGCAGAACCTTTATGAGCCAGCGCTTTGTGGGAGGCAACCCGTAATTCTTTTCCTTAGATTTATTTTGATAGTCTTAATAGCTTAGTGAGACAGTGAGAGGGTACTAATAGCAGTTGTGAGTGCATTCTATGCAAGTACTTGGCCATTATGTAGCTGAACTTGAGCGAAAAAGTGCAAAATAGGCCAAATTGCTATCTGCCCGATGGCATCAGGCGCTTATGCCCGATCATGCTGATATTACCTCCTTTTTATCTGCTGAATTTGGCCAAGGAAAATGTTGCCTGATGCCATCAGGCTATATTCGACCGATAGGGCGAGTGCCTAACAATGAAGAACTTATGCCCGATGAGGTCAGGCAGACAGACCCGACCAGGCCCGCAACAAATGAAGTTGGAGCATAAAAAATTGCCTGATTGCCCTAAAAAGATGACTTAAGCTGGAACGAAAGAAGCTCGCCTCCTTGGGCTTACTTCTACTACCCGTAACCATTCCTATTTCCTCTGCGTTACTGCGGAATGTTGCCAGATGGGACCGTTTCAGAAACTGGTCAACTTGAATTCTCGCCCGATGGAATCGGGTTATGTCCCCCGATCAGGCCGACTGCTTTCTTGCCGTGTTTGAATCGGACACCCATCTCTCTTTTACTCACAATCCCACCTTAATTCACTCATCTTCCTCACCTAAAAACTCACCCCCTCTCTCTCTCTAAACCTTCATCTCCCACATACACTCATCTTTATCTCTTCAATCTCCATTAAACCTTCCACTCAAAAACTTCCTTCCTCCACCTTCAAACTTCATTAAAGCTTTCTCAAGCTTTTCCCTCCATCTCCTTTCCTAATTTTCTCCATCTTTCACCATAAATTTTCATCTTTTCCCGTCTTCCACACAAATTCTCCATTTTTTATTCACCTTTGTGAGTAAAAGATTAATTTGGGCTCTATGGAAAGCTTAGGACGACTTCTACGTGGTCAAGGTTCCAGATCTACAAGGAGAAGGCAACAATCTCCTTCACCACCACCACCACCACCAATTGACCCGGATGAGCAGTTTCCTAAAGTCATCTTTCGAGATGAAGAGCAAAAAGAAAAATTTCGTCTCCTTAGGGAGTGTGAGGTAGTATCTACTCGTTTCCTTTATCTTCCTTTACTTACCAGTTTAGGTTGATATGATGATTTTATGGAAATGATGTGTGTTATTTGGCATGGAATCACTCTTTTATGTTTGTGTTATGACTTACCCTTTGGTTGTATATGAATTATGTAGTAGTTTACTGGTAGTCAAACCTAGGTCTGGCCCTGTCACTCATATTAGATTCAGACTTTGCAACAGGGACCAGGAGTATAAATTGCCTGAATTTGCCTGCGTGCTTAGACTGTCCAACAGGGGGCCGATTCGGCGACATGACGATTGGCAACCTCTTCTGATCTACTATGGTTTAACTAGGGATGAGGGGCCATTTATATTTCAGCATTGTCTAACTAAACTGATCTAGCACATCATTTTTTTCCATTTGGGTTTGCTTTATGGCATGGACTCTATTTGATTAGGGTGGAGGGTCATTTGATTAGAAAAGATGATTTCACTTTGTTGGGGATGTATATGTTGTATGGTATGGGTTTAGCTTATGATTATAACACTAGTCTTTAGACCCAAGCGATTCTCTGGGGTTATCTGTATTATACTTAATTTTTTTTTTTTGGTAAGGAGAAGTGGCATGGACCCCGCTCGGGTCCTTTTGGGCCAGGCACTTGAGAGTAGGGGGGATGGTAAGGGAATCCCCACCCCCAATTTAGACAACTAAATTTGGAGTTGAAAGATGTTAGTTAAAAGTTATACAAATTAGTAGTTTATTCATAAATGCAATTAAAATATTATAACTTAATCATTGTCTTTCATTAAAAACACATGTATAATATCATTATTAGTATTCAGAAAAGAAGCAACAACAATGTAGTGGCGCAATGGTTAGAGCATTTATCTCTCAAACTTGAGTTCGTGAGTTCAAAACTTCTCATGGACAATTTGCATCTTTTTATGGTGATAAAATGTTGTTGAAAAAAAAAAAAAAGAGTGACACATGGCGGATTGCAATCCGTACTTACGCTTTTTAATATATATATAGATTCCCCATTAGGTTTGCATACAGTTGGAGCGTGTCTCCAACAGCCTCCCCAACCGTCGTGATGTAGGGACCTATGCCTCCCGTCATATTGTTAAAGGAGGGTTAGTTACCCTTTTTGCTAGGCGGGTCCCTGGGTTTGATGAAACCCATTACAGTCCTGCTACGACCCTGATATATTGGATGCTACCTACCTTGAAACCATCCACCTTCTAAAACGAAAGGCTAACGGCAAATACATTGTCCTGATTAATGAGACCCTTGAGTTTATAGAGCTTCCTGACCCTAGAGCACATATTAGCCCAGGACTTTAGCACTACCATCTCTTTATAGTAGGGGAAGATTTCCCTCAACCCCACATTGAGATTCCACAAAACACATATATATATAGAGGCCGTGCATTTTTGATGATCCTAGTGCCTCTACCTCCTCACACCCGTACCCGCCCCCGCCCTCTGACTTTGACTATGCAGGTATGATGGTGATGTTGCAGGTTGGTATAAATGCCAACATTGCCACTTTACAGGAGTTGCATCAAGGGATGGCAGCCAACACCTCGGCCATTGTGCGGCTTGGCGAGCGTGTTGTTACTATTGAGGCGATGGTTCCACGTTTCGACCGTCTGTTGAACGATGTGCACTTGGCTCTGTACCCTGTGTATGACGAATACTGTCCGCGTCATCACATTGCTGAGGGTGCAGAGCACCCATCATGGTACACATGGAACCCAAACTATAGCGTGCCGGCTGATGAGGAGGATGATAGAGATGATGATCTGGTGATGGAGATGGTGAAGCTGACACTAGACCTTTGATATCACGTATTTATATAAAGTTTTCTCCCTTATTTACAAGCTAATTTGGGCGTCATTGGAGCTCTTCGGAGCTATTTTGTGCTAACTATCGTATATAGTTGAGGTTTTGTGTTTTAGTGTTGAATTGCAGGTTTTAGGGAGTTTTCTCCTTAATCCCGAGCTATTTGGAAGCAACCACCACTTTAGGAGATGTTACGAGGCACGTAGGATGGCTCACGAGCTTTATGGGTGGTTTAAGAGGTCCCAAAACCTCTAAACGTGAAGAATTGAGAGCCAAAGAGTCAAAAAGGAATTCTCCGTACTCTGATCGGGCAAAAATGACCCGATCGGGCGAAGATATTATGATCGGGTACAAAGTTGCGGACCCGATCGGGCAAGCCTTGCCCGACCCGATCCGGCGCCCGCTGCCCGACCCAATCGGGTGGGAGGCCCTTTTGTTGCCTTTTCGTTGCTATTGCTGTGCTGCTTATAGAGGAGCGCTGCTGGGCCACGTCGTGTTGACCCGATGACCCACCCGATCGGGCGGCCCATCGGGTGGAGGCCAAAGTCTTCCAAATGCTGCTGTGATGCTACGCTGGATTAAGAGACAACAAGTTGGAGTATTTTACTATGGGCCCAATCGGGTGGCCCTTTGCCCGATCGGGTCCCATGCTCGTCAAAGCGGACTTTCATTCTTTTATTCTGTTTTTAATTATGCTTTTGAGGGTAGTATAGATACCTTTTCCTCATTATTTTAGAGACATCTTTTTCTCTAGTTTTATTTCTCATAGTTCTTAGCTTAGTTTTATTTAGTTTAAACACTTTAGATTAGATTAAAGGTGATTGAACCTTAGATTCGATTTCAATAAAAGTTCTTGCTTTCCGTCAATTGGTATTCTTCTCTACTCTTTGTTTCTTTAATTGCTTTGATTGCTTAGTTTATTTATTAAATCATTCATGATGCAATTATTAGGGTTTCAAATTAGTTTTGTTATTGTCAATTTAATTATGAGTGAGTAGCTCTCTTTCTAGGGTGTTAGATAGGAAAGCCATGTTTATATTATGATTGTTATTTAGATTCCTATCAATTTCTAGGGCTTGATTGGAGTGATAGTGGTGTGGTTTGTTCTTAATTAGTGATTGATGTTAGTGGCCAATCTCATTGATTGCGTGTGGTTAATAGTTGTTTGCACAGATCCGTCTTACGATTAGAGGCCTAGGACATATCAGTAGTTCTGATTACGTTAGTGAACATTCAACGTATGTTGAACTATGAGCGTTGAGTCTTAACCATAGCTCAACACGTGCGCTAATCACTTGACTCATGACTTAGGTTTTGATAGTAGTTGACTTTATTTGATTGGTATAAGCATGGTGGACCGACCTAATACCCTAGGTTTTTAGTCCATAGTTAAATCCTCCGTTTATTTCTTTGTCCTTAGCTTAATTATTAGTTCAGTTAATCTTCCCTGATTTCATCTGAAGTAGCTAGTTGATCGAATATTAATTTAGAAACTCTCTCTCCCTGTGGATTCGACCCTGCTTCCATCGACTACCATAGTTAGAGGACTGTAGGTTTATCTTTGATTAGGTGATACGACTAAATCCTATTAAATTTTGGCGCCGTTGCCGGGGAGACGGCTAGTTTTCTAAGTTTTTATTTGGTTATTTGGTCTACTTCTCTGTACCTCATTGGAACTTCATTATTCAAATTGAGGTACGTTTTACTGCTTCTTTTTGTTTCTTTTGTATGCCCAGGTGTCAAAGAAACGGTTCCCCCATCCCAGCGGATCCCGATCTTACTAGGACAATCAGGCGGATTCGAAAGAAAATTCAGAGAGAAAAGCAGTCTGTTCAGCTGAACACCTCTGGATCAGACACCTCGAGTTCAGTTATGTCTAAACCCATATGGTCTATCCACTGGACCTACTATGCCCACCATCGCCGCGGAAAACTTTGAAATTAAGCCTGGACTCATCAATATGGTTCAGCAAAATCAGTTTGGTGGGCATCCTACTGAAGACCCGGCAAATCATCTGCAGCGGTTTCAACAGCTTTGTCGAACCGTAAAACATGCCGGCGTCACTCCAGATCAACTCAAAGTCATGTTGTTCGAGTTTTCATTGAGAGATAGAGCCCAGAAATGGTTGAACGACGTGAAAGAAACAGAATGGAGTGAGATTTCTGCTGTGTTTCTGAGAGAGTATTATCCACCTACAAAGACAGCAGAAATCAGAAACAAACTGGCCACGTTTTCCCAAGAGCCTGATGAAACATTACGGGAAGCGTGGGCTAGGTTTAGAGATTTACAGAGAGAGCGTCCACACCACAATATGGACAAATGGTTCTTGACGCAGACATTCTTCCATGGTCTGCAGCCTTAGACAAAGAGTATTGTTGATTCGTCTGCAGGAGGAGTTTTTCTGGATAAGGAAGTGGATGTAGCTATGAGTTTCTATCAAACCTCACAGCCAATGATCATTCCACTTCCCGCAGCCTCACGAGGAAAGTACTGGAGGTAGATGCCATTGCATTATTGACTTCGCAGATAGCGAAGCTGAGTCAGCAGATTAACACCTTCAGTTCCTCTTCCTCAGTAGCACCTCCTTTGAGTATTAATGCTATGTCTGTAGCACCCATTACCTCATCTTACTGCGAGGTATGTGGTGTTCAGGGTCACTTTGGGCATGACTGTCAGTTCAGTCAACATCAGATGGAGCAGGCAAACACATTTCAACAAAGACAACCAAATTTCCCCCCTCCACATAACTACCAAAATCCACAAAACCATCAACCTTCACCTCCACAAAACCATCCTAAACCCTCATACTATCAAACCCCACAAAATTTCCAGAGACCACCACCACAAAACATCCATCATCCCAATAACTTCCAAACTTCACAAAATTTCCACACCCCACCTCCACAAAACAATAACCCACAAGAGCCTCCTATATCTGAAGTGATGAAGCTGATGTTGAACATGCAAAAGACTAATGAGGAGGCGCAAAGAGCCCAAGAGCGACAAATGCTAGCTATGCAAAGAGCTAATGTGGAAGCACAAAGAGCCCAAGAGAAGCACATCAAACTTCTCGAGACTCAAATTGCACAATTAGAAAGCACTAATGCTCAGAGGCGTCAAGGGGAATTGCCAAGGCAACCCATTCAGAGAGAACATGTGAATGCCATCACTCTTCGTAGTGGCATTGCTTATGATGCTCCTCCATTGCCGTTGATGAGGTCACCCCAACTGCGGGGAAGAAGAGGGTGGTAGAGGAAGGGAAAAGGGAGAGTTTGACGTCTGAAGTCGACTTATCTGCAGAAGCTGAACAGACAGGGAAGAAAAAGGAGAAGGTTTCTGAAACACCTTTTACACCAAGGCTACCTTTTCCTCACAGGATGCAACAATCAAAGGTCGATCAGCAGTTTGGTAAGTTCTTGGCTATGGTCAAGAACCTTGAGGTAACGATTCCATTCACAAATTTAATTACCCAAGTCCCTATTTATGCCAAATTTCTGAAAGATATGATAACTAAGAAAAGAGACTTTGGTGGGGTAGAACGTGTCGCTCTTACTGAAGAGTGTAGTGCTTTTATTCAAAATAAAACCCCACAAAAATTAAAAGATCCTGGTAGTTTTTCTATACCCTGCCATCTTGGACCTATTTTTATTGATAAAGCTTTGTGTGATTTAGGTGCTTCTGTTTCTGTTATGCCATTATCTGTTTATAAGAAACTGAATATGGGAGCACTTAAATGCACACAAATCACTTTACAGATGGCTGATCGTTCAATAAAATACCCTCTAGGTGTTTTAGAGGACGTTCCTGTTAGGGTTGGGAAATTCTATATTCCTCTTGATTTTGTGGTGTTAGATATGGATGAGGATGCCCAGATTCCCATTATTCTGGGTAGACCGTTTTTGTGTATTGCTGGTGCTGTTATCGATGTTAAGTCTGGGTCTTTAATTCTGAGTGTTGGTGATGATAAAGTGATTTTTAAACTAACCAATGCTGTTAAAGCTCATATGTTTCAACAAGCTTGTTGCAGGGCTGAGGTTTCGGATGAGGTAGGTGCAGAGAAGGTGAAAAGTGCACCTAAGGTTACCTCACCGTCTGGAAGTATTATCAAGAACATGTGGAGGATAAAGATGTTTGATGAGGGTGGCTCTCACTGCTTAGCCCCTCCTATTTGAGAGATGGAGGTATTATGGTCGTGCGGGACCTTTATAAACAAGCGCTGTGTGAGAGGCAACTCGTATTTTTCCCCTTTTTCCTTTTCTTTTTATTTTTTTTAAATTTTTTTTTTTTAGTGAGCGAGAGTGAGGATACTAACGTTGTTTTTCCTCTTAGCATCGTCCTTTGTTACCTTTTGGCATTGAGGACACTGCCAAGTTCAGCTTGGGGGAGGAGTTCTGTTTGTATTCTCTATCTCTTTTATTGCTTTCTAGGATAGATTTACTACTTTCGAAAAATACTGAAAAAATAAAAAAAAATATTGTTCCCATGACTGGTTTAGTTGCCTCCCTGTGCCCTGTTTTGCTCTTATTGAAAATGATTTGACTTTGTTTTCTGGATAGTTGGGCATTTGTGATCTTGAGGCTATGATTTGATGTTTGATTGCTATGATTTCGAGCGAGTTTTGATTATATTAGACTACATTGTGCTGCATGCCTGAATTGGTTAGACTGTGAGGCCTCTTTGTAGCCTATTGGATTCATTTCATTATCCAGTCTGTTCATGTGTGTTAGTTCCGCTTTAGTGAATTGATCTTGAGTTTGACTCCGTACTTGTCTTATATTCGATGACTTATAGCATTTGCTGTGATAGAGGCGTTCTTTTGTCTGATTCTTGAGCCTTAGAGTGAATTTTTGATATATTTTTATCCTCCTTAGCCCGCTGAGCCTCATGACTTGTTTCATGTTACTTAAACCCTTATTATGAGTCCAAGGCCTTCATTTCGATATTATTTCCAAGCCTAGCTTGGGGGAGCTTTTGTATGGGTTGAGTTTAAGATTGGTTTCATGGTTTGATTTGGTTGTTGAGGAATCAAAAGTATATTTGTTGTGGTTTGAGTGTGAGAAAAAGAAAATAAAAAGCAAATTTAGAGTTGCGTGAATGAAGCTCAGAAAAATGAAAGAAAAATGAAATAAAAGTTCAAAAGAATTCAAAATTCTTTCATTCACGTACGTTCATAAAGAAAAATTCGCTTCATTGCTTGAAAATTGGGATTGTTATGAGTGTTCATTGATTTATGAGAGTTGGGTTATTTTTCGTGGTTATATGGTGTGGTTGGGAGTTGTTTAGGCCATCTTAGGCCTCGTTTGAGTGATTTATGCTCTCCCTCTCTCGGTTTTTCCACCACATTAGACAAAATTATCCCTTGCCTCTTACCTAAGCCCCATTACAACCCTATAAAGTCCTCTTGAGCTTGTGTCTTGTTCATTTGATTGATTTCGAGTCAGTTTGTCAAAGATAAAGAGTATTTCTGCTAATTGAGTCGACTTGACTAGGATGAGCGTCAATTAACCTTCTTAAACACATGAGAGTGTGAGTGGGAAGGGTATTTATGGTCGGGTTGGTGAGTGTTCGGGCATATTCTTTGCCTGCCACAAAATTGAGAGGAGTGACATCCTTGTGAAGGCCTTTTCAGGATTTGTATGCCTTGTGGACGATTGAAATTGATGAATTGCTTGAATGATTGGTGGTTGGATGGATTTTATTAGCCAAACTTGAATTATGCCTGCTTGAACGATTCTTAGTCTTGAAAATGTTTTGAGCTTCGATTGATTTTTATCTATGGGGTGAGGCAATCTATTCCATGTTCATGTTCTGTTTGCTTGAGGACAAGCAAAGGTTTAGCTTGGGGGAGTTTGATATCACGTATTTATATAGAGTTTTCTCCCTTATTTACAAGCTAATTTGTGCATCATTGGAGCTCTTCGGAGCTATTTTGTGCTAACTATCGTATATAGTTGTGTTTTAGTGTTGAATTGCAGGTTTTAGGGAGTTTTCTCCTTATTCTCGAGCTATTTGGAAGCAACCACGACTTTATGAGATGTTACGAGGCACGTAGGATGGCTCACGAGCTTTATGGGTGGTTTAGGACGTCCTAAAACCTCTAAACGTGAAGAATTGAGAGCCAAAGAGTCAAAAAGGAGTTCTCCGTACTCTGATCGGGCAAAAATGGCCCGATAGGGCGAAGATATTATGATCGGGTACAAAACTTGCGGACCCGATCGGGCAAGAAACCATATGCCCAGACCCGATCGGGCACCCGCTGCCCGACCCGATCACGTGGGAGGCCCTTTTATTGCCTTTTCGTTCTATTGCTGCGCTGCTTATAGAGGAGCGCTGCTGGGCCACGTCGTGTTGACCCGATGACCCACCCGATCGGGCGGCCCATCGGGTGGAGGCCAAAGTCTTCCAAATGCTGCTGTGATACTACGCTGGATTAAGAGACAAAAAGTTGGAATATTTTACTATGGGCCCGATCGGGTGGCCCTTTGCCCGATCGGGTCCCATGCTCGTCAACGCGGACTTTCTTTCTTTTATTCCGTTTTTAATTAGGCTTTTGAGGGTAGTATTAATACCTTTTCCTCATTATTTTAGAGACATCTTTTCCTCTAGTTTTATTTCTCATAGTTCTTAGCTTAGTTTTATTTAGTTTAAACACTTTAGATTAGATTAAAGGTGATTGAACCTTAGATTCGATTTCAGTAAAAGTTCTTGCTTTCCGTCAATTGGTATTCTTCTCTACTCTTTTTTTCTTTAATTGCTTTCATTGCTTGGTTTATTTATTAAATCATTCATGATGCAATTATTAGGGTTTCAAATTAGTTTTGTTATTGTTAATTCAATTATGAGTGAGTAGTTCTCTTTCTTGGGTGTTAGTTAGGAAAGCCATGTTTATACCATGATTGTTATTTAGATTCCTATCAATTTCTAGGGCTTGATTATAGTGATTGTGTTGTGGTTTGTTCTTAATTAGTGATTAATGTTAGTGGCCAATTTCATTGATTGCTTGTGGTTAATAGTTGTTTGCACAGATCCGTCTTACGATTAGAGGCCTAGGACATATCAGTAGTTCTGATTACGTTAGTGAACATGCGGCGTATGTTGAACTATGAGCGTTGAGTCTTAACCATAGCTCAACACGTGCTCTAATCATTTGACTCATGACTTAGGTTTTGATAGTAGTTGACCTTATTTGATTGGTATAAGCATGGTGGACCGACCTAATACCCTAGGTTTTTAGTCCATAGTTAAATCCTCGGTTTAATCCGTTGTCCTTAGCTTAATTATTAGTTCAGTTAATTTTCCCTGATTTCATCTGAAGTAGCTAGTTGATCGAATATTAATTTAGAACTCTGTCTCCCTGTGGATTTGACCCTACTTCCATTGACTACCATAGTTAGAGGACTGTAGGCTTATCTTTGATTAGGTGATACGACTAAATCCTATCAACCTTGAGCCTCTATCTCTTTAGGGGACTTTGGTGCTGGCGATATCGGTTTTGGAGCTGGTTGTTTTCCTGGTGGTTTTTCTGGTGGTGATGCACCTGATGGTGGTTCCTTCGATGTTAACACCGACTCTCACATGGGCGACTGATGCCCTTGTCATAGTCCTTTCCCTCGCTGCAATGAGGACATTGCCGAGTTTAGTTGGGGGAGGATTCTTATCTCTCTCTGTTCTCGCTCTCTCTCTTTTACTGCAATCTACTATAGATTTAGCGCTTTCTAAGATTAGTTTTACTGCTTTGAAAGATGCTGAAAAAATACAATAATACGATTAATCATGACTGGTTTGATTGCCTCCATGTGCCCCTTGTTGTGCTTTGATTGAAAATGTTTTGAATTTATTTGCTGGATATCTGGGCATTTGTGATTTTGAGGCTATGATTTGATGTCTGATTGCTAAGATTTCGAGCTAATTTTGATTATTATACACTATATTGTGCTGCATGCCTGAATTGGTTAGACTGTAAGGCCTATTCTAGCCTATTGGATTCATATCATTATCCAGTCTTTTTTCGGTGTGTTAGTTCCTCTTTAGTCGATTGATCTTGACTTTGACTTTGTACGTGTCTAATATTTGATGACTTGTTACATTTGTTGTGATAGAGGCGTTCCTTTGTCTGATTCTTGCGCCCCAGAGTGAATTTTTGTTATACTTTTATCCTCCTTAACCCCGTTGAGCCTAATTGTTATATTCCAACTATATAATAATCGAAATATAAGAAGTATTTGTTTGACGTTAGCTTGTCTTAATTCAACTTAGATACAGTTGCACCACTAAGTAGAAATAAGGTTCCTAAGAACACCAATTAATTCAAGGTAAAGAATTAAGCTAGCAAAGGCACTTAGATTAATTAGAGTATTAATCAAAGAAATAATAAAACTCACGTTTTGGGTTAAAAGTCATGTAATGTTCATTAAGACCAAAGGTCCTATTTATACAAGTCCTTATGTCGTATTTTCGGAAATTAAAACAAATCTATCTTCCACTACTTCCACTAACTAAATACATGTAAACATGTCCTAAGTAGTGTATTAGTGGTCTTTGGACGTGTATATGGCCATTGGAGCTTCAAAGGTGGCTTCATCCATGTTTCCCTCAACTTGCCTTGAAAGAAGGAAACTCATTCAAAATTTGTACTAGGCTTGATATACTTAGCTCTATTCTTGGGAAAGTGCTAGAGCAGACGGCTAAGAATTAGGAGGAGGTTGTAACAACCTCGCCAACTTCAGCCATGCCTTCAAAATGGCATGCCACACACACACTTGCACGCCTAGAATGTAGGAAGTTGTGGTAGACTTATTCCAACATGTCTAGGTTCATTGTATGGCCATGTCTAGGTGCATTCTTGCTTCTCCACGCCTCTCCCTTGCTTGTAGCCTTGTTCACACGTCCATAGGTACTTAGTTACATTCTATTTGACTCGCTAATTAACAATAAAAGAAATTACAACTCAACAACCTAGTTTACATAGTCATTTTCGTACTTTAGGGAAATAAAAGAAACCAATACTAACGTAGTTAATCTAACATGATATTAAATTAACTAAGAGTACATATGACCTTCCTAGGACTCTAATAAAGCAAATAAAGATAGTAACTTAGGTAAAATTAACTAAGTTAAGGACACTTTCAAAGGACTCAATGGACTTAATGGAA
Source organism: Patellifolia procumbens (assembly GCA_947645195.1). Classification (NCBI taxonomy): domain Eukaryota; kingdom Viridiplantae; phylum Streptophyta; class Magnoliopsida; order Caryophyllales; family Amaranthaceae; genus Patellifolia; species Patellifolia procumbens. Next base: position 2,683,662 of record CANSGD010001076.1, read on the forward strand.
TTCACAACATCCCTTAGAAAGGAAGCAACCATGTTCTTGTGTTGAGGATCAATGGATATAGATGGACCTCCATCACTAATGACTTGTTTCGTGTTACTAAACCTTATTACATGCCCATGGCCTTTATATATATTTTATTCCCAAGCCTAGCTTGGGGGAGCTTTTGTATGGGTTGAGTTTGAGATCGGTTTTTATGGTTTGCGTGGTTTGGGGAATGAAAGTGTATTTTAAGTGGTTTCAAGTGTGAGAAAAAAAAAAGAAAAATTAAAGCAAAGTTTGAGTTGCGTGAATGTTTGGTTCGGAAAAGAAAAGAAAAAGAAATAAAAGTGAAAAAGAGTTCAAAGTTCCTTCATTCACGTTGTCTATAAAGAAAAAAAATTGTGCTACATTGCTTGTAAGTTGGGTTTATTGGAAGTTTTTATTGATTCATGGGAGTCGGGGTGTATTATGTGGTTACGTGGTATTGTTGGGAGATGTTTCGGCCACCTTCGGCTTTGTTATGAGTTACATTTGCTCCCTCATGCTTAGTTTTCCACCTTATTTCCTAGAAATATTCCCTACCCTTGCCTAAGCCTCATTACAACCCTAAAAAGTCCTCTTGACCTTGTGTTTACAATATTTTTTGGATTGATTTTGAGTCAGTTTGTCAAATTTAAAGAGTACGTCTACTAATTGAGTCGATTTGATTAAGATGAGCGACATTTAACCTTCCTAAACACATGAGAGAGTGAGTGGGAAGGGACATTTATGGTCGGATCGGAGAGTGTTCGGGCATATTCTTTGTTTGCCACAAAATTGAGAGGATTAACACCTTGGTGAGCACCTTTTCAGGACATGTATGTCATGTAGATGGTTACATTTGGCGATTTGCTTGGATGATTGGTACTTGGATGGATTTGAACAGCCAAATTTGAATTTTGCCTACTTGAACGATTCTTAGTCTTGAAATGTTTTGAGCTTTGAATGTTTTATTCTTGGGGTGAGGAAATCTATTACATTGGTCATGACTTGATGACAAGTAAAGGTTTAGCTTCGGGGAATTTGATATAATGTTATTTAATAGAGTTTTTTCCCCCTACTTTTGAGCTAAAATGTGCGTTAAATTATGCTTTTAGGAGCTGTTTTGTGTTAACTCCCTTATGTAGTTGTGGTTTGCTTGTTTTATGATGTATTACAGGTTTTAAAGAGTTTTCTCCCTATTTTCTACTATTTTGAGCAACAACATATGTTAGGCGGAGTTATGAGGCATATTTCCTGAGTTCCGGAGTTCTAAGGCCACATTTCATACGCCTAGAGGCATCCATGTTCGAGGTTTGGCTCAAAGATCCAAACAGCAAGAACTGCAGTACCGCCTGACACCATCGAGCAGATACGCCCGATCGGGCTAACTCATTGCTTCTGGGAAGATCGTCAAAACGCCTGATTGGGCGACTTAACCCGACGCCATTGGGAGGAATTATTTTTATGCCCAATTGCCGCCTGCTGTGTTCTGATGTAATGTTTGAAAGGACGTAAGGTCCGCCCGATAGGACGGTGTTTCCCGGACCCTTCGGGGGGCTTTACAAAAGATGCTGTCAAGAGATTCGAAGACATGTCATTTCGCCCGATCAGATCGGGTTGTTTTACCCGATCGGGCTAGGGCTGTTTTTGATTAATGACGCACGTTTTGTCGTCCGTTTTTAATCCTTTTTTATCCATTTTGGACTTAGTATAAATCAGCACTTAGTTTATATTTAGGGAAATCTTATTTTCCATTGTTATTTCATTAAGACCTAGTTTTAGAACTCTAGTTTTTTCTCCATTGTTGAAGTTTGGATCTTTGATTTCATTTTCAATATAGTGCGTATTTCAGACTCATTTTTGGTAATTTCTTTACTTTCGTTTTGTTCTTCTTGATTCATACTTAGATTGTTTGTGATTTTTTATTTCTTTCATTGTCAATTATGAATCTTTACATAGAATTGATTTCGTTGTTCATAGTCACGAGTTAGTAGTTTCCTTTTCTAGGGTCTTAGGGAGGAAAACCATGTTTATGCCATGATTGCTATTTGAATTACCATAGTTTCTAGGTTTTGATTAGAGCGATTATAATGTGATTTGTTCTTGAATTCATAATTTATATTAATGGCCAATCATGAGTTATGCCTGGCTAATAATTGTTCGTACAAATCAGTCTTGATTTTAGAGGCCTAGAACACATTAGTGATCCCGATTATGTTTGTGAACATACGACATATATTGGATTATGGGCGTTGAGACTTAACCATAGCTTGACAGTTACTGTAACACCCCGTAATTTCACTAGAAATTTCGCGTGTTAATTTATATGGTTTACATTGTTATTTATAAATCTAAATACAATTTCATTTATAAAATTATATTCTATTGAATAAATGGTTGTATTTGAAACCGGAAAATATTTCGGTGGACAATGTATTGTGCATACGTACCTTAATTTCAAAATGTGTGTAGTCGGTGGACGCCTAATTATTTTACGATGCTCATAGTATTTTTATTTTATAAATTTGCATAGGTTTTACCTATTAAGCTAAATTATCTTTAAGACTACTAATTTTGATTTAGACTCTTGCTTGTTAATTCAACTTGTGTTCTTTGATTTCATTTTATGTTTTTATTAATTTATTTAGTTATATCATATTTCTTTAAACTTATATTTTATACGGAGTAACTATCTATAAAATTGCTCCGACGAGTTGATCTGTAAATTAAGCTATATCTTAATGTTATTTATTTTAAGTTGATCTTATTTTGATATATGAAAATGTGATCATAAATTTTATTATTATTATTATTATTATTATTATTATTATTATTATTGAGTGTAATATTTGAGTTAGTCTTAGTTAGGCTAATGTGTTGATTTAGCTTAATCATCCTTTTTGCCGACCAACCATGTAACTAACTTTATTACACCACTTTATTCCATTAGGGCCGAAAAGCTTGGCCATCTAGAGGCTCCTAGAAGACTCCAATAAAGCTGTCCATCCTTTGCTTTGTAACACTAATGCAATCCAAGGGTTACACCCCTTCATTTACCCTCATAAACTACCATAATCATGGCCATAATTTACCCTCATTAACACCTTTTAAACCCCCTATTAAACCCCTCCCTTTTGCTGTCCATATAATCATATTAAGAGAGCCATTGTCTTCCCTTTTTGCCTTCCCACACACATCACCTCAAGAAAAAAAGGAAGAGAGAAAGTCTTCCCGTTTTTCCCCTGCACACCTGCACGAAAATGGCCATTGCCGGAGATATAACCGTTGGATCGTCTTCAAATTTGGACAGCATGTTCTTAACATCCAGACCTTCACTTTGACCAGAGGAATTTTTAATACGAGCTTTAGAGCACCGGAAATCAGGGTCGGAACGCCATTGACTGTTTTAGAGTACCCTAAAGTTGTTTAAGATGGATATACTTTGTTCAATGGAGGAGAAGTCTTCAAGGGAGAAGAAGGTTTTGATGATCCGCACGTTTTCTAGGCTATGGTATTATGTTTTGTGGCACTCCTTTCGAAGATCGAGGTAACTAGCATTTTTCTAGTTCGATAGGGAATAGATTTTGAACTTAGGTTGTTAGAATCGTGTTAGAGAACCTAGATTAATGTTAGGTGGAACTTGGATGATTGTATGATTATGGTTTAGTGTAGTATCATGATTAGGAAGGTTGTGTTGTGGTATTTCCATGTGTGAACGTGTGGTTATGTTCATGTTGTTAGTTCTTGTTAGTCGGTTTGTCAAGTTTGATGTTTTGTTGTTATGTTGATTAGAGTAACTTGGTTAATTGTTGGAGTTTGAGTTTTGGTTGTTGGTGATGCTTAGTATCATGCTAGGGTGTTTGTTTGGTTGAGTTGGATGTGATTTGGTGTTGGTTTGGGTGCTTGAGACTTGATGTACGCTTGATGGACGAAGCGAGTGCCTACGAGCACAGCCCGCAAGCCACGAGCAGTGGCAGCTCGCGACCCGCAACCTCTGTCGCACCTCGTAACCAAGGCTTGCCCTCTTGGTTGCGTTTTGTTGTTGAATTTTTCCTTGACCTCACACCATGTTTATATGTTGGGTGTTGGGTTTATGCATGTATGTTAAGCATTTTTGAGTACGTTGAGTTGGTTTAAGTTGTTATATTAAGGGATTGTACCCTAGTTTGTTGGGTAGTTTTGTTGTTGCTCGGTTTATTGGTGTTGTGGGCCTATACTTTGAGTTGTCGACGTCGAAATGCTTAGGGGAGGATAATACTGTCCTTAGCATCTCTTCGCCAAGAGTTATGTACGGGGAATATTGTGACTTAGTCATAATTGACTTCGTACCCAAACTCAGATAACGTTTTTGTGTTATACGCCTCAACATGTTTGACTTGTCTCATGGAATTGTTTTGCACGTATACCTTGCCGTGTATACCTTGAATGTTGTTTGGTCTGCCTCGTATACCTTGACGCGTATACTCATGATTTGGTTAGATGGATTTGGTGTATACCTTGTCGTGTATACCCATGTTTGTTGTTGTTTGGATTTCCTATGTATACCTTGGCGTGTATACGTATGTTGGTTGTTTGAGTTGCTTGGTATACCTTGTCCGGTATACCCATGTTTGTTGTTGTTTGGATTCCTTTGTATGCCTTGGCGTGTAAACATTGCTCTTTGTGTTTGATTGATCCTATGCACGGTATGGTCCTAGGAATTTGTGTTTGATTGATCCTATGGGCGGCATGGTCCTAGGAATTTGTTTGTTTCCTGAGGGCGGTATGGTCCTAGGAATTTGTTTGTATCCTGAGGGCGGTATGGTCCTAGGATTTGGTTACTTAACCATAGGCGGTATGGTCCTTTGGTTCACTCACGAGCGGTATGGTTCGTTGAGTATGCCATTCGGCAGGGCGGTATGGTCCTCGAATGTGCATTGCTATTCGGCAGGGCGGTATGGTCCTCGAATATGCATAGTAGTCCTTGGGCGGTATGGTCCAATGAGTCTACTCACAGGCGGTATGGTCTATTGTCTTTGAATTGATGTGTGCTTGGTTGTGTGTGTTATTCAATCATTGGTATTTAGTTTTCTCTCTATGTGTGTTTGATGATTATGACTCGTAGTTACATGTATTTCATGTTGTGATTATATTTCTTTGTGATGTATGTCTTTGGCGTGCTTCTAATTTCTTTAAGTTTATTATTTGTTCCTATTTGTGCTGGGAGAACTGCTAGTTACTCCCCACTGATTGTGGAAGTTATTGATTTATTATGCAGATGACGATGCTATTTAGGATTGTTATGGTTTGGATCGGGAATGTGCGTTTTGGCCTTGTGAGCAAGAAGGTGGTGCTTGTCATAGTGGATGAGCATTTTGAGTCAGGGATTAGGACTTACTACTTAGAGGGTTTTAAGTAGTTTTCCTTTATGTTTTTTCTTACGTTTTCAACTACGGATTTGGTTCGTTTCTTTGGATTTTGGATCACGTTACCTTGAGGTTTCTTTTAGAGTTTTCTTGGATATTTTGGAACTTTGGTTGGAATGAGGGTATGGGACCTCATTTCCCTTTATATATGATTATCGGAAGTTGATTATCTTATTTGGAGGATTTATGTTTATTTATAGTTTAATTCTACTCCTTAGAGTAGCATCTCCGTCTTAGTGGTATTTCCGCTACCACTAGTTGCTTTATTTTATTTAATATTGTCTCTTATGTTCTTTGTATCGGACGGGATGTTACAGTTACTCTAATGTTCGACCCTAAACCTAGGTAATGTTAGTTGTTTGAACCTCTTGAATGGTATAAGCATGGTGGACCGAACTATTACCCTAGACTTTTAGTTCATAGATTAACCTTGAGTTTAATCCTACTTTCCTTAGTTTAATTAGTAGTCCAGTCTTTCTTCCCTGATTTCATCTGAAGTAACTTTTAACTTAAACATTAACTGTGAAGACCTGTCTCCTTGCGGATTCCACCTTACTTCCCTAACTACTGTTTGTTAGAGGAATTAAGGATTACTTTGGATTAGGTGATACGACTTTAGCCTATCAGTGGTGGCTAAGACTCCTTCATTCCCTCCTGATGTCCTCATCACTCCCAGCAGCCCGTCAAGAGTTACACATTAGCAGAAGAATTAACTTCAGTCTCTTTACTGTAGGCATCTTCAGCACCATGTCCCTCATCCATCTCTTCTTTATCATCAGTTTATGAGAAGACGATGAGAGGGTCTTGATTGCAAAGACTCTTCTTGAAATTCAAGCCGGCACTGGAACCAATACCAGATCAGCATCAGCCATCATCTCCGTAGCCGTAACAACCTAGCTTTTGGTCGTTTCCACGGACTCGACAAATGCCTTGGCAGCCTCTTGGAAGTCAAGTTTTTCTTGCCTCTCGAGTTGAGCTACTTTTTCTTTAAGCTTTGTGTTCTCTCTCTGCAGCTCAGTTGAGGAAGAGGCAACGACCTCTTTCTGTTTCTTCAGATCATCCTAGAGAGTGTCCCAGGCCAGGTGCCATTCCTTCTTCTCCTTCAACAGCTCATTGCTCTTAGTTAGATGAAGATTGTTGTCTAACACTAGGTTGCCCGAGTGCTCCTCCATGGCTTCAAGGCTCTGACGATGCATGATCTTCAGCTCTTCACAGGTCATTATGGCCTCCTAGATGTTGTTGCCTTGTGAACCTGCTCCTTATTTTCCTGCCATAGCTGTTTCATATATCCTTCCATCATGATATTCTAGGCATACAACTGAAAATAGAGAGACAAAGAAAAGATAGTTAGTAAAAATCAAAGAGATGGAAGAGAAATTAAGTATGGAATTCAAGCGTCCAAATAGTAAGATACCTCGGCAGCCAACTGGGACATGTATCCTACATGCCCTAACAAGGCCCCTTTTAAGCTCTTGATGTAGGAGTCAGGGAAGGCATCAAACACCTCATGTTTTATCTTTTTCATATACGCCCTAGTGTGTTTGGCAAAAGAAGGACAAGACTGGCCAGCAGAGTCCCTTTCCAAGGGCCCAACTGCAAACTCCTTTCCCTTATCTGAAAATGGGGAACTATGAGTTCTTCAGACAGGGATAACGACTTCAAGCTTGTTCGACGGACTCATCGATCGGTCATCAACTCGCAGCGTTCAAACCCAATTTGGATGATATAACTCACTAGAGGAAGATGACTTTGCTCTAAAATGAAGAGGATCCTGAGCCACCAATTGAGCGAAGACCCCACTATAAGCTGAAGATCCAGGAAGAGTAGCGTTCGGCTTAGCAAGTGTAGCAATACTCTCAGCATTACCACCCATGTTAGGCTGGTTTTCAAGGTCGATAGGAGAAGGAGCATTTCCTTCTCCCACAACCGGAGAAGGGGTGGTAAGAACCACCACCAACCGTCCAGAAGATTGGTCCCTCGTCTAGAGACTAACGAGGGTAACAGTCCGAGGGGCAGACGAGCTCGTCTGCTGATATCACGTATTTATATAGTCTTTTCTCCCTTATTTACAAGCTAATTTGTGCGTCATTGGAGCTCTTGGGAGCTATTTTATGCTAACTATCGTATATAGTTGTGGTTTTGTGTTTTAGTGTTGAATTGCAGGTTTTAGGGAGTTTTCTCCCTATTCCCGAATAATTTGGAAGCAACCACGGCTTTACGAGATGTTACAAGGCACGTAGGATGGCTCGCGAGCTTTATGGATAGTTTAGGAGGTCCCAAGGCCCCTAAACGTGAAGATTAGAGAGCAAAGGAGTCAAAAGGAGTTTTCCGTGCACTGATCGGGCAGAAATAGCCCGATCGGGCGAAGTATTTATGATCGGGTATAAAAGTTGCGGACCCGATCGGGCGATGTTTGCCCGATCGAATCGGGCGAGGAAGCATGTCCCCAGACCCGATCGGGTGGCTACCGCCCGACCTGATCGGGTGGAGTGCTGCTTGGTCTCGTTGCGGTGCTACAGGCGAGGGGAACACGCTGGCCCAAGTTGTCGCCAGACCCGATCGGGTGACTACCACCCGACCCGATCGGGTGGGCCGTTTTCTCGCCTTATTGCTGCACTGCTGCTGCCAGAGCCCAGAAGTAAAGTTGGGAGAATTTGTATGTGGACCCGATCGGTTACTGTGCTCGGGCCCGATCGGGTCTAGTGCTTTAATCGCGCTTTTTCACTTTTTGTTTCCGTTTTTAGTGAACTTGAGGGGTATTATAAATACCTTTTCCTCATTATCTTTCATTCATCATTTTATTCATCTTTCATTAGGTTTTAGACTAGTTTTATTCTACATTGCTCTTAGTTTAATTCAAACACTTTAGATTAATTTAGAGGTGATCAAACCTATTTTTATTTCAATAAAAGTTCCTGCTTTCCGTTAATTGGTACTCTTCTCTACTCTTTATCTCTTTAATTACTTTGATTGCTTAGTTTAATTATTTAATTGTTCATGATGCAATGCTTAGGGTTTCATATTAGTTTTGTTGTTGCCGATTCGATTATGAGTGAGTAGTTCTCTTTCTAGGGTGTTAGATAGGAAAGCCATGTTTATACCATGATTGTGATTTAGATTTCTATCAATTTCTAGGGCTTGATTAGGGTGATTGTGATGTGATTTGTTCTTATTGAGTAATTAATGTCAGTGTACAATTTCATTGATTGCTTGTGGTTAATAGTTGTTTGCACAGATCCGTCTTACGACTAGAGGCCTAGGACACATCAGTAGTTCTGATTACGTTAGTGAACATGCGGCGTATGTTGAACTATGAGCGTTGAGTCTTAACCATAGCTCAACATAGGCTCTAATCCCCCGACTCTTGACTTAGGTTTTAATAGTAGTTGACCCTATTTGATTGGTATAAGCATGGTGGACCGACCTAATACCCTAGACTTTTATTCCATAGTTTAATCCTCGATTTATTCAGTCTTCCGTAGTCTATTCCGTAGTTTAATTAATTCCTTCCTGATTTCATCTGGAGTAGCTGAATTGGTTGAATTTTGATTTAGAAACTCTGTCTCCCTGTGGATTCGACCCTGCTTCCACTGACTACCTAGTTAGAGGTCTGTAGGTTTATTTTTGATTAGGTGACACGACTAAAACCTATCAAATTTTTGCGCCGTTGCCGGGGAGACGGCTAGTTCTCTAAGTTTCTATTTAATTATTTGGTCTACTTCTCTGTACCTCATTGGAACTTCATTGTTTCAATCGAGGTACGTTTTACTGCTGCTTTTTGTTTCTTTTGTATGCCCAGGTCCCAAAGAAACGGTTCCCCAATTCCAGCGGACCCCGATCTTACTAGGACAATCAGGCGGATCCGAAAGATAAAGCAGAAAGAAAAGCAGTCTGTTCAGCTGAACACCTCTGGAACAGACACCTTGAATTCAGTTATGTCAAAATCACTGAAGTCATATGGGGTGCCCAACCCGGAAGGTCTCTCCACTGGACCTACTATGCCCACCATTGCCGCAGCAAATTTCGAAATCAAGCCTGGACTCATCAGCATGGTCCAGCAAAATCAGTTTGGTGGGCATCCTACTGAAGATCTGGCAAATCATCTGCAACGGTTTCAACAACTTTGTCGAACCGTTAAACATGCCGGCGTCACTCCAGATCAACTCAAAGTCATGTTGTTCGAGTTTTCACTGAGAGATAGAGCCCAAAAATGGTTGAACGATGTGAAAGAAACCGAGTGGAGTGAGATTTCTGCTGCATTTCTGAGAGAGTATTACCCACCTACTAAAACAGCAGAAATCAGAAATAAACTAGCCACGTTTTCCCAAGAGCCTGATGAAACATTAAGGGAAGCGTGGGCTAGGTTTAGAGATTTACAGAGAGAGTGTCCACACCATAATATGGACAAATGGTTCTTGACGCAGACATTCTACAATGGTCTGCAGCCTCAGACGAAGTGTATTGTTGATTCGTCTGCAGGAGGAGTGTTTTTAGACAAGGAAGTTGATGAGGGTTATGAATTCATATCAAATCTTGCAGCCAATGACCATTCATCATCTAGGAGTTTGACTAAGAAGGTACTTGAAGTTGACGCTATTTCATAGCTTACATCTCAGATGGCGCAACTAACTCAGCAGCTAATGAAGTCTTCTAGTCCGACACCCCCACCCATGAGTATCAATGCTATGTCTGCAGTAGCACCCATTACCTCATCTTACTGCGAGGTATGTGGTGTTCAGGGTCACTTTGGGCATGACTGTCAGTTCAGTCAATTTCAGATGGAGCAGGCCAATGCTTTCCAACAAAGACCACAAACCTTCCCCCCTTCACATAACTACCAAAACCCACAAAACCATCAACCTCCACCTCCACAAAACTATCCTAAACCTTCATACCATCAAACCCCACAACATTTCCAAAGACCACCACCAGAAAACTTCCATCATCCCAATAACTTCCAAACTCCACAAAATTTCCACACCCCACCCCCACAAAACAACAACCCACAAGAGCCTAGCAATTCTGAACTGATGAAACTGATACTGTCTATGCAAAAGGCAAATGAGGAAACACGGAGGGCCCAGGAGGAAGCAAGGAGGGCCCAAGAGAAGCACATCCAACTTCTCGAGGCTCAAGTTGCTCAGTTGGCAGAATCTAATGCACAGAGGCAGCAGGGACAATTGCCAGGGCAACCAGTTCAGAGAGAACATGTGAATGCCATCACTCTTCGTAGTGGCATTGCATATGATGCCCCTCCAGTGCCCATTGATGAACTTACCCCGACTGCAGGGAAGAAGAGGGTGGCAGAGGAAGGAAAAAGAAAGAATTCGACGTCTGAAGTCGATTTGTCTGCAGAAGCTGAACAGACAGGGAAGAAAAAGGAGAAGGTTTCTGAAACGCCTTTTACACCAAGGCTACCTTTTCCTCACAGAATGCAACAATCTAAGGTCGATCAGCAATTTGGTAAGTTCTTGGCTATGGTCAAGAACCTTGAGGTAACGATTCCATTTACAGATTTAATTACCCAAGTGCCTGTTTATGCCAAATTTCTGAAAGACATGATCACCAAGAAAAGAGACTTTGGTGGGGTAGAACGTGTCGCTCTTACTGAAGAGTGTAGTGCTTTTATTCAAAATAAAACCCCACCAAAGTTAAAAGATCCTGGTAGTTTTTCTATACCCTGCCATCTTGGACCTATTTTTATTGATAAGGCTTTGTGTGATTTAGGTGCTTCTGTTTCTGTTATGCCATTGTCTGTTTATAAGAAACTGAACATGGGAGCCCTTAAATGCACACAAATCACTTTACAGATGGCGGATCGTTCTATAAAATACCCTCTAGGTGTTTTAGAGGATGTTCCTGTTAGGGTTGGGAAATTCTATATCCCTGTTGATTTTGTGGTGTTAGATATGGATGAGGATGCCCAGATTCCTATTATCTTGGGTAGGCCGTTTTTGTGTACTGCTGGTGCTGTCATTGATGTCAAGTCTGGGTCTTTAACTCTGAGTGTTGGTGATGATAAAGTGATTTTTAAACTAACCAATGCTGTTAAGGCACCTATGCTTGAACAATCTTGTTGCAGGGATGAGGTTCTGGATGAAGTAGGGGTGGAGAAGGTTCAAATTCCACCTAAGGTTGCCTCACCGTTTGGAGGCATTGTCAAGAACATTTGGAGGAGAAAGATGTTTGATGAGGGTGGCACTCATTGCCAAGCCCCTCCTATTTGAGAGAGGGAGGATTATGGTCGTGCGGGACCTTTATAAACCAGCGCTGTGCGAGAGGCAACTCGTATTTCTTTTCTTTCCCTTTTTCTTTTCTTTTTATTTTTCTTCTTTTTGTGAGCGAGAGTGAGGGTACTAACATTGTTTTTCCTCTTAGCATAGTCCTTATCACCTTTTGGCATTGAGGACACTGCCAAGTTCAGCTTGGGGGAGGAGTTCTGTTTGTCTCCCCTATCTCTTTTACTGCTTTCTAGGATAGATTTACTGCTTTCAAAAATACTGAAAAAAATCAAAAAAAAATATGGTTCCCATGACTGGTTTAGTTGCCTCCCTGTGCCCCTTGCTGTGCTCTATTTGAAATTGATTTGACTTTGTTTTCTGGATAGCTGGGCATTTGTGATCTTGAGGCTATGATTTGATGTTTGATTGCTATGATTTCGAGCATTTCTGGATTATATTAGACCACTTTGTGCTGCATACCTGAATTGGTTAGACTGTGAGGCCTCTTTGTAGCCTATTGGATTCATATTATTATCCAGTCTATTCTTGTGTGTTAGTTCCTCTTTAGTGGATTGATCTTGACTTTGACTTCGTACTTGTCTGATTTTAGATGACTTGTAGCATGTGCTGTGATAGAGGCGTTCTTTTGTCTTATTCTTGAGCTTCAGAGTGAGTTTTTGATATACTTTTATCCTCCTTAGCCCCGCTGAGCCTAATGACTTGTTTCGTGTTACTTAAACCCCTATTATGAGCCAAAAACCTTCACTTGATATTATTCCAAGCCTAGCTTGGGGGAGCTTTTGTATGGGTTGAGTTTGAGATTGGTTTGTTGGTTTAGTTTGGTTTTTGAGGAATTTAAAAGTGTATTTGCTGTGGTTTGAGAGTGAGAAAGAGAAAAGAAAGAAAGCAAGTTTAGAGTTGCGTGAATGAAATTCAGAAAAAATGAAATGAAAATTCAAAAGAATTCTAGTTCTTTCATTCACGTACGTTCATAAAAGAATATTCGCTCCATTGCTAGAAAATTGGGTTTGTTATGAGCTTTTCATTGATTTATGAGAGTTGGGTTACTTTACATGGTTTTATGGTGATTGTTGGGAGTTGTGTAGGCCATCCTAGGCCTTGTTTGAATGATTTATGCTCCCCCTTTCTTGGTTTTTCCACCACATTACCCAAAAGTATCCCCTACCTCTCGCCTAAGCCCCATTACAACCCTATAAAGTCCTCTTGAGCTTATGTCTGCATTGTTCATTTGATTGATCTCGAGTTAGTTTGTCAAAGTTAAAGAGTATTTCTGCTAATTGAGTCGACTTGACTAGGATGAGCGTCATTGAACCTTCTTAAACACATGAGAGTGTGAGTGGGAAGGGTACTTATGGTCGGGTTGGTGAGTGTTCGGGCACATTCTTTGCCTGCCACAAAATTGAGAGGAGTGAGACCCTTGTGAGTGCCTTTTCAGGACTTGTATGCTTTGTGGGTGCTTGAGTTTGATAAATTGCTTGAATGATTGGTGGTTGGATGGATTTGATTAGCCAAACTTGAATTATGCCTGCTTGAACGATTCTTAGTCTTGAAAATGTTTTGAGCTTTGATTTGTTTTTATCTTTGGGGTGAGGTAATCTATTCCATGTTCATGTGCTGTTTGCTTGAGGACAAGCAAAGGTTTAGCTTGGGGGAGTTTGATATCACGTATTTATATAGTCTTTTCTCCCTTATTTACAAGCTAATTTGTGCGTCATTGGAGCTCTTGGGAGCTATTTTATGCTAACTATCGTATATAGTTGTGGTTTTGTGTTTTAGTGTTGAATTGCAGGTTTTAGGGAGTTTTCTCCCTATTCCCGAATAATTTGGAAGCAACCACGGCTTTACGAGATGTTACAAGGCACGTAGGATGGCTCGCGAGCTTTATGGATAGTTTAGGAGGTCCCAAGGCCCCTAAACGTGAAGATTAGAGAGCAAAGGAGTCAAAAGGAGTTTTCCGTGCACTGATCGGGCAGAAATAGCCCGATCGGGCGAAGTATTTATGATCGGGTATAAAAGTTGCGGACCCGATCGGGCGATGTTTGCCCGATCGAATCGGGCGAGGAAGCATGTCCCCAGACCCGATCGGGTGGCTACCGCCCGACCTGATCGGGTGGAGTGCTGCTTGGTCTCGTTGCGGTGCTACAGGCGAGGGGAACACGCTGGCCCAAGTTGTCGCCAGACCCGATCGGGTGACTACCACCCGACCCGATCGGGTGGGCCGTTTTCTCGCCTTATTGCTGCACTGCTGCTGCCAGAGCCCAGAAGTAAAGTTGGGAGAATTTGTATGTGGACCCGATCGGTTACTGTGCTCGGGCCCGATCGGGTCTAGTGCTTTAATCGCGCTTTTTCACTTTTTGTTTCCGTTTTTAGTGAACTTGAGGGGTATTATAAATACCTTTTCCTCATTATCTTTCATTCATCATTTTATTCATCTTTCATTAGGTTTTAGACTAGTTTTATTCTACATTGCTCTTAGTTTAATTCAAACACTTTAGATTAATTTAGAGGTGATCAAACCTATTTTTATTTCAATAAAAGTTCCTGCTTTCCGTTAATTGGTACTCTTCTCTACTCTTTATCTCTTTAATTACTTTGATTGCTTAGTTTAATTATTTAATTGTTCATGATGCAATGCTTAGGGTTTCATATTAGTTTTGTTGTTGCCGATTCGATTATGAGTGAGTAGTTCTCTTTCTAGGGTGTTAGATAGGAAAGCCATGTTTATACCATGATTGTGATTTAGATTTCTATCAATTTCTAGGGCTTGATTAGGGTGATTGTGATGTGATTTGTTCTTATTGTAATTAATGTCAGTGTACAATTTCATTGATTGCTTGTGGTTAATAGTTGTTTGCACAGATCCGTCTTACGACTAGAGGCCTAGGACACATCAGTAGTTCTGATTACGTTAGTGAACATGCGGCGTATGTTGAACTATGAGCGTTGAGTCTTAACCATAGCTCAACATAGGCTCTAATCCACCGACTCTTGACTTAGGTTTTAATAGTAGTTGACCCTATTTGATTGGTATAAGCATGGTGGACCGACCTAATACCCTAGGCTTTTATTCCATAGTTTAATCCTCGATTTATTCAGTCTTCCGTAGTCTATTCCGTAGTTTAATTAATTCCTTCCTGATTTCATCTGGAGTAGCTGAATTGGTTGAATTTTGATTTAGAAACTCTGTCTCCCTGTGGATTCGACCCTGCTTCCACTGACTACCTAGTTAGAGGTCTGTAGGTTTATTTTTGATTAGGTGACACGACTAAAACCTATCATCTGCCTAGTCTTCTTTGCAGGGAACTTTTGATTTTTTAGTAGAAGGAGGCCTTGCACTAGATGCAGCACGCCGCTTCCTAGATGAATTCGGCTTCACGACTAACGCCATTATTTTTGGCGCATGTTTCTGCACAAGGAACAAACACAAGTTAGTCAATAAACGAAGGTTGCTTATTGAAGGAAAACGTCCTTAAATAGACGATTTCACTCCATTTTCCCAAACGACTGATCATTGGTGATAATAGCCGTCACGATTTAATTCAACTACTAAACGAAGGTTATTCCCTAAAGGAAGCTGGCTAAAACCATTAAAGAAGGAACAAGCCAAAGATTTCTCCTAGAAGGAAAGCGGCTAAATCCAGCCCCCTTCCCTCTTTGGACAATCTTCGTCGAAACATATAGTGGGTCGATCACAATGAGAGGATGAAGGTTGTTCCTATAAGGAAAAGTGCCAAGTCTAGACGCCCTCCTTTTTTGATTAATCGCCGTCTAGAGATCTATCAAGACGAAGGCTTTGCTTAGAAGGAGAACGTCGAAATCCAAACACCTTACTTCTCTTAATAACCTTTGTCTTTCTACCCACCAGACGATTATGGATGACAGGACTAAGGCGACTCGTAGAAGGAGAAAGTCCAAATTTCAGCCGCTTTCTTCTTTAAGCAACCTTCATCTAAAGATCTATCTGACGAGGGCAATAGTCGTTCAGAAGAAGAAAAATTATTACGGAAGTCTCGGTATGTTTTTTCTGATGGAGACTTGGAGAACTTCGTCCATAGGTTAAACCTGAAGCGGCTCATACTTATATCTCCCTTCTAAGACCTTCAAAGGAGTTCTCTAGCTTCTTCTGTACAAGAAAACGACAAGGTTAGTTCATTACAACAACATCAGACCATTGCAAACATTTAATGAAAAACCTAAGAAATAACCTTTGCCCTCGCCCTTCTTTAAGCCAACGGTGATCAGGAAGTGCTCATTATAAAACATTTCCTTAAAAGAAATCCAGTTGGTGGTCATTTCAAGGGTGATTTGTTGGGCTCGGTGTACTCAGTGACCTTAAAGTTGTTGCTACCTTGTCATCATACCTATCCTCTACAACCAAAATAGGAGCACCCCGTTGCGTGTTGGTTACGTCCCAGTTACGGTACCGACAGTACTTTGTTGTCTCTTCTCCAGTGCTTGGACAAAGACAAGTCAGCTTTCCAACCGTGCATCTTGGACGGCTTCTCAAAATCTGTTATGTACCCAACTCTATTGCAAATCCTAAACCAAGCTCCGACAATTGTCCTTGGGAGCTTGGATACATAGTGCAAGTGAGTAAAGGCAGCAAGAGATAGAGTGTAATCCCCCATATTTTTAAGTTATTTAATTAAATAGTTTTATCATTTTCTAGCCAACATCTTTACAAGAAGCAATTATGGTTTCTCTTTTCTCTCTTCTCTCTCAAACCCTAATTTTTATTCTTACATTAATTTCTCCATAGATTCAATTTCTAATTTAGTTTTGTCCATTAGTTTTTGTAGTAGGATCATTCAAGCATCAAAGTGAAACAATGAGTTTTTATTTTTCTCCCTTTTCTTTCTCTTTTTCTTTCTTTCGTTTTCCCCACCCCTCTTCCTCCGTTTTTCCGGCAGCCATGTTGTGGTTGTCGACCAGCAAGTGGTCGTGCCACCAAATAACAACCGACTAGTGGTGCGGATGGACTTTACGGTGGCCACCCGTTTGTGTTTTAATTATTTATTATTTTATTAATTAATTTACGATTGTATTTTAATTAATAAATAATTAGTTTTTATGATTTTATAAGCACTAGTTTGTATTGTACTTTGTGTACTAGTAAAGGTTTTCAAGTTTGATGATGTAATTGAGTTTTTAGAGTGTTTTAAAATAACGATCAGATTTTTTTTTTGTTTTTTGGTAAGTGAGTAAATTTATATAGCACCAAGATATCAAAAATTTACAAACTATCAACAAGCCTACTAGGCCAACTTAGAACAAAAACTCAAAGACTAATTACAAGCAATGCTTTTTAAATTCTGAATCCACTCCTCCTCTACTTGAGTTAGCTTCATAGTAGCAACTCTACTAAGGACTATAAACTGTAATGCCTTCAACACTCTACTAGGGTGTCTCACCTTGCCATTCCAAAGCGCATTATTCCTCTCTTGCCAAACCATATAAACAGCAACAACAAGTGCAGCTCTGCCTAGCCTCTTCAAACCTTTGGAAGCTTTGTATCTCTTCAGTAGCCATAACCACAGCCTCTTGTAATCTGTTGACATTGCTCTAAGCCTAAACCAGTTCTTCACATTGAGCAAAACCTGTGAGCTAAAGGTGCACTCAAAAAACAAGTGCTGCAGAGTCTCTGGCGCCTGCTCACAGATAAGGCATGTGTCTATCTGATAAATCATCAATCTAGCCAACCTAGCTATAGTCTGTAATATCTCAAGCAGACTGAGCCATAATATGTACCTGTGCTTTGGAATTATGAATGTATCCCAAACAGAACTGAAGACCCTAAGCTTAGGGCCATTAAGAGATAAACTCTTGTACATAGTTGCAATGGAGTAACTTGATTGATTCAACCAAGCATCAGTTTGAAGTTTGCAACTTATTAGCTTTTTAGATTTGCAAATCAACTTCCAAATCCAACTGGAACTACTGGGAGCTATGTAACTCTCCCAACTGTCCTGCTTGATGTACACTTCATGAACCCATTTCACCCACAAACTGTCAGCCTTCCTAGCTATATTCCATACTAGCTTCCCAAGAGCTGCCAGATTCCAAGCTTGAATGTTCCTTATCCCCAATCCACCACATTGCTTTGGGAAGCAAGATCTCTCCCAACTCACAAGTGATGGTCTCAAACTCTCATGAGTACCAGCCCATAAGAAGGATCTACACACAGAAATAATCCTATCTACCACATTTTGGGGCAGAATAAAAATCTGTGCCCAGTAAGTGTGAATAGAGATCAGAACAGCATTAACGATCAGATTTATTATTATTATTTAGAAGATGATTTTTATTTATTAGTAGCCTTGAATTGTTTGTTGTTAAGTACTAATTATTAGTACTTCTTTATTGGTAGGTTCCAAGCATTATAAAAGCAATTGAGGCTTTTGTTGGGTGATTCTATTGTAGTACCAAGGTACATACACTTTGACCTTAATATTGTTTGAGGTTTGTGTTGTGATTGTTTGAGGTTTATGTTGTGAACATAGAAAGGAGACTAGGAATGAAACTTTTGAGTTATTCCATCCATTTGAGATTTATATTATTATGTTTATTGCTTTTGAGCATGATTAAAGTTTATTTATGTTATTCTTGAAGCTATGGCTTGCATGAGTATTTATTGAGCAAGGTCTCATGAGTTGTTTATTTTTACTGAGAAAGGTCTCATGTATAGTTAAAGTTATTGAGTAAGGTATCACTAGTAATTAAGTTTATTGGGAAGGGTCCCACAAATAGTTAGACCATTGAGCAAGGACTCAATTGGTTGGATCATGGATCCTTAAGAAAGAAGAAAGGACTCAAGGAGTCATTTAAGTACGAGTTGAGCATGAGCTCAAAAGAATAAGAATTGAGGTTATCCCCCATGAGTATTGAACATAAAGGGGGAGTTAGTGTGTCACTCATAGTGTCAAGAAGATTTTCGAGTGGACTAGGTGTCACTCATAGTGTCTCTGTCGAGATGTTAAGCCTAGGGGCTCACTCTCACTCTCTCTTTCCTTTCACTAACTAGCGTGTACTTCTCGAGTCAAGTTATTTAAAGTTCATGGAACTTTACTTTATTAGTAAGAGGTGTGGAATCTCTTACACAATAAATAGTAGCCCGTATATTACTCCAAGTGGAGGACGGTGACCGTTCATTGCCAATATATATATTAAAGAATGAATTTAGTTAGTTCAGTCTTTGTTGTTGCATGTAGAATCATAAGAAGACCAAGCTGGATTATTTGAGGATTGCATATATTATTATTTATTGCATTAGCTTAGTAGTGTTATGTACTCAGCGTTTTTGATGTATGTGTTTTGTCTATTTTTGGTTATTGTTTTACCTCAATTTGATCCGGTGACGACCCATTCATGAATGTGTTTGTGAATGGGAAAAAGATCTTAGAGTTGAGTTTCGGGTTTAGGTGTAATTGTGCATGGGGATTATGATCATCAAGATGGGAATTTTAGTGCATAAACACTTATTTCAATAAAGTTATTTTGGTTTATGTTTGTTTTGAATAAGGAACTATTATGGGGTCGTTCCTGAGTTGTTAACTCATTTATTGAATTTTATATTTCAATTTTATTAAAGTATTTCAAGTTATATTTTAAACAATCTCTGTTTAGCCTTACGTATTATCATGCTTGGCGTAACATCTCCTCAGTTTCTCTATTTTGTAGAGGTTTGTAAATGGAGGAATTACAGGGGTGTTACAAAGTGGTTACCAGAGCTTTAAGGTTTTGGTTCTTTAAGATTTTCAAAGTTTGATCTCATAAGATTTGGTTGCTCAAAGTTTGATTTCTCAAGGTATAGTTTGGAGCTTGTTTTACAAAGGTTTTTGAAACTTACACGTATTTCAAGTTGGAATTTCAAAGGGAATGGAATTGCATATGCATGCATTGCATTAGTCACTAAGTCTTTATTTTGGCCTTAGATTAGTAGGAGTTCTAAGGTTTAGAAGGTTGTATTTTTTTTATTTATTTGATGTGACTAAGTGTTTGATTGCAGTGTGATTTATAGTATTATATACTTTGCTTGGAGTGCAATTTGGACTGTAATTTGTTTCTAGTTACTTGTAAGGGTGTAGTCATACCAAGATAGTACTAGTTCTTGGTTACACTAGAAAGAGAGGGACTATAGTAGTTCCTTGAGAAGGAATCCCCAGTTTAAATGTCAAGGTGACATTTTCTTAGTAGTTATGACTTGTATTAGGGGTCAAAGAAGGATAATGAATCACGTTTTCTTTTCTTGGGCAGATCAATGGCCGACAGAATCGCTAGAGTCGATGCTCATATTAGGAATTTGGTTCGAACGACCTCGAACTTAGGTAGGAAACGTTCTAGTAAGAAGGAACCTACCAATTGGTTTAAGAGGGTAACGATAACAAACTGTGTTCTTATGACGGGAAAGGTGAACCTAGCAAGCTTGACAACTAGTCTAGAGGTTATGAGAAATTATTTGATGATATTCGATGCCCAGAACGTAGGAAGGTAGCTATAGCTTTGTATTAACTCAAGGAAGAGGTTGACTTTTGGTGGTCACAACACAATGAGACGTTGTTAGCGAGGCCTAATTTTGACTGGAAGGCTTATGAAGCCGCTATGAAGGAGAAGTTTGACCCTAATTTTCTGAGAAGGCAAAAGGCCACTGAATTTGATGAGTTGAACCAATGGGACATGACTGTGGAGCAATACTATGACAAGTTTGTTGAGTTGATGAAATTTTCTCCAGAGTTAGTGCCTACTGAGGAGAGAAAGGCTACTAGGTTTGAGACTGGTCTTAATCTTGAGATGAAGCTTAGGTTAGGAGGTTCGACTTTTAAGACCTTAGAGGAAGTGTACGATATGGCTGCTAGTTTAGGTTCCTATTTGAAACAAGTTGGAGTTGAGAACTCGACTAGTAAGAGAAAAGTGAATCCAAGTCAGATTTTTCAGAAGAACGACAAAAAGTTCAAGCCCCAACACAACTTTCACCAAGGAGGACAAGCTAGTGGCCAGAGGAATGAAGGCAAGTATCAAAATCAACAGAAGGGTGGAAATGGCTCTAATAAGGAAGAGAACGGAGGAGAAAGAGTGTATTTTTATAAGAAGTGTCCCTACAATCATCCTGGGAAGGATTGTGAAGGAAAACTAGTGGAGTGTAACTACAGCCACAATCAAGTCATAAAGAGTATGAATGTTTTGCAAAGAACCCCGAGTTGAGGAATAAGGGCAAAAATGGAACCCAGAGTGGTCATGGCAATCGAAACCATCCAGGAGGAAGCAACTATCAAGGTGGGAACAAGCAGAATGGGAACAACAAAACAGTTTCGAGTGAAACTGCACCCGAGTGTGGCTGTTGTTGCGATGTCGAATGTGATCAGCTCTAGAGAAGTTGAGACATCGAATTACGTAGTTTCAGGTAATGTTTCTATCAACTCCACTTATGTTAACATTTTATTTGATTCCAGAGCTGAACATTCATTTGTTTCAAAGTTAGTTGTTTATAAATATGGTTTAGAGAACCCTAATACTTTTGAGATACCTATTATGTTACCATCCAGGGAAATAGTGACTTCCTCTAGAGTATATGAGAATGTCCCTGTGAGAATTGGGGATGTAGACTTTGAAACCAACCTTATAGCATTTCCTTTAGAGGACTTGGAGGTTATTTTGGGCATGGACTGGCTTAAGGAATATAAAGTCGAGATTATTTATGGAGAACAGAAGGAGAGATTGAGGAATAAGAGTGGAAAGAAGGTGACTTTTAAGGGAAAATCAGAAGGGAATAGGATCAAGATCATTTCAGCTTTGAGTTTAGGGAATCAAGTGAGTAAGAGAGCACCATTATACTTGTGTAGTGTGTAGAGGGTGGAAGAAGAAGAGGTTAAAGTAGAGGATGTAGAGGTAGTGAATGAATTCCCAATATTTCTTGAAGACATACCTGGAATGCCACCTCAGAGAGAGTTGGAGTTCACTATAGACCTTGTTCTTGGAACTGCACCGATATTGAAAGAACCCTATAGAATGGCTCCAGCTGAGATGAAGGAGTTGAATAAGCAACTAGAGGAGTTACTTGAGATTGGGTATTAGACCTAGATACTCTCCGTGGGGAGCTCCTGTTTTGTTCGTGAAGAAGAAGGATGGGAGCTTGAGGTTATGTATCGATCATAGGGATCTCAATAAGGTGACTATCAAGAATAAGTATTCGTTGCCAAGGATTGATGATCTGTTTGATTAGTTGAAAGGATCTTTAACATTTTCGAAAATTGATTTGAGGTCAGGGTATCAGCAATTGCAAATTGCGGAGAAGGACATACCAAAGACCGCCTTTAGGAATAGGTATGGTCACTACGAGTTCACAGTGATGCCAGCGATGTTTATGGACTTAAGGAATAGAGTGTTTTGAGAGTATTTAGATAAGTTTGTAGTGGTTTTCATTGATGATATCCTTATTTACTCGAGGAATAAAGGGAGCATGAAGAGCACCTAAGGTTAGTGTTGTCAACACTCAGGGAGCATCAGTTGTACGCAAAGTTCTCGAAGTGTGAATTTTGGATGCAAGAAGTGGCATTTCTTGGCCCCATTGTGACGAAGGATGGGATTTATGTGGATCCGACGAAGATAAAGCAGTTAGTAAATGGTCTACACCTAATAATGTCACTGACAGTAGGAGTCACTACTAGAAAAATGACATTTAACAACCACATAACAACGACTATTTGAAAATCTTGTTGTTGAAAGTATTACTAGGCATGCTTAATTGCTTATAACGACAACTTAAAATAATGGGCGTTATAAGGAACACTAATAGCGGGATTTGCTTAGTGAACTATACGGTCGTTAAATACAAACGAAAAATAAGAGAGAAAAAGACGAAGCAATTTTCGTCGTTATCCGTGTACTGAAGCAAAACAAGATGCGCAGGACCAAAGGCGGCAGTATTCTGAAATTTTTTCAAAAATGAAACAATGCTCCTTAAACCCTAGATTGTCACTGAAATCTCGTGAATTTATTTCTCACCCCAAACCTTTTACTGAATTTCCCTATCCCTAAATCCTTAGTAATCATTTCATTCCACACAATTCACTAATTGGGCTATGAAGAACCGTATGTTTTGATTAGGATTGAAGAAATGAGGATCTCTCCTAACTTGATTGAGGTTTGAAGAAAAGCTTTGGTACGATTATTTCTTTCATTTCTGTTCTATTTTTTTTCTTTTCATTTTCATATGCTCTAATCGATTGCCTTATAAAAGTGGTGTGATTTTTTTTGTTGAATTTGGCGTGTATCCCTTGTTTGGTTGGCGTTTTTCTGAATTTGAAATGAATTTCTCGTCGAATTTTTCTTGAATCTCTATTGAATTGGGGTTGAATTTCTTGTTAATTTTGGGTTGAATTTCTTGTTGAATTGGAGTGGCATATCCTGTTTATATTGGCTTGAACTTGTCGGTGATTGGGATTGAATGTTAAAGCATAGCGGGAGCATAGCGAGAGCATATCGAGAAAAGTAGTAGTAGCAGCAAAAAATAATGGAAAGGTATGTAATTAAATTTTAATATGATATTCTTAGTTTTCAAGTATGGTTTGTTGATTTTTATGATATTGTTGTGCGTCAATGCGGTACTAAACTGAGAGTTCCTACTAAAAGACAACCCAAATGACCAAAGCTTTTTCAAGTTCCCTATAGTCACTGATTTTTATAAATTTGCCTATGGTAAATGGAGGAGTTTTTCAAATATCCATCTAAGAATTAGGTCTGTATATTTTTCTAGATAAAGCTGCAAGTAGCAAAGAGTGAAACCAAACTATTAGCTTCCCCATATATCAAAATTGAAGTATTAGTCTAGAAAATAGTTAATAAATCTTGAGAGCTAGCTGACTATAACACCATTCTTGCTACACCTTAAGTGAAATAATGAGTGGATATAGTTTTCGACAATTTGCTGCTTGTAATAGCAATTTGCTGCCTTCGGTAACAATTTTGATCTGGAACTACCAAATAAGAAGTTTATTTTTGAATGAAGCCCTACAATTGTAAACTTAGCTGATATTTAATCATGCTTTATATTAAGCGAAAAACATGGTGCCAGATTTATTTATTTCACCAGTTATAAAGAAGTTTTAACTCTCATGATAATTAAGAAAACAATGGACTCTTTGTATTCATTTTGTTTTTTAAGACTGCAGTCCGCCAATTTTTTTGAGCTTGTGGAATTTGGATTAATAACCTCTGTGTATATGTTGTTTTCCAATCTTGTTAAATATGTTGTGTACTATTATCTTAGATCTTGCTCTTTTTTAGTATAATCTAGAATATTAGTAGCTCTTGCTTGGCTTTCATCGACTATAGTTTTAGTCATGATTTAATGACATTTGAAATCTATGACTCCTTATTATATCATCTAAATTATCTTTATCATTTCCTTGATGTTTAAACATGGGTATCAAATTAATTTGGACCAGAAATATTGTATATTACTTAATTCTATTTGTTTTCCAACCCTGACCATATAGCATATACCAAATCTATACTGACACACAAACCTGAGCTTGAAAATAGTGAGAATCATTCAATATTAGGATTAACTACAAGCACGTTTATATAGCTAAAGGAGAAAGCACTTTTAAATTGGATTCTAATCAACGTTGCATCAAAACTGAGCATTTATAACTATATTTATTAGATTTAAGTTTTATGGTTGTTGGTATCGAGATACGATAAGAAAAAGCAACAAGCCTGCAAATTTGTCGAGATAAGATAAAAATATGCATGTTTGTCAAACGCCTTTGTTTAAGCACAGTTAAAATTTTGTACGTCTACAAAAAGTATGAGTATGAATGAGAGACAATTCTTAAAGGATATTACCTTCAAAGTGGATTGTAAGTGCAAAGATAAAATTAAGAATGTTGTTATTATCGTGATTTTAAAGCTTTTGTGCCTACTAGCTATAGTGGGATGGTGCACAGTTGCATTGGAGTAATAATAATCATGTCAGATTATGCTTGTAGTTTGGATGGCTTCTAGTGATCTATTGGCAGAGTGATATGCCATATACATATTACAGGCTTGAATCAGGTTGTTTCAACCTAACAGAAAGTCGGGTACACCTGGTAGATAAAGTTAAATGTACTCTATTAAACAATTTTTCTTGCCGATTGAATTTACTTCATTGAGAGTTGGGACTATACTTTTCTTATTTAGAGCCGTTTAGAAGAGTGAATAAATAGAGCATTGGTACATCAATGATTAGACAAGATAAAGTTGCACAAGAGCTGGCGTAGATATGCGAATGGGCATAAAAAACATATCTTATATGTTAGAGTACAATTATATCCCTTGAACAGAGACCATATCAAAGAGAGTTCTAGGCAGCATGATCAATGTCCTAGCTTACATTTGTATATCACTAGAATTTTAAACTTAATTATCGTAGTATAGAGATATACAAATAATCATTTAAACTTAATTACCATAATATGCGATGTAAATATTAGGGGTATGAATTATATATGTGTGTATTATTGTTTTTTTAATCTTTGTGATATTGGACACCATCCTCAAACTTTGTTGTTGACCGGATCGGACATGGGAGGCAAGTCAACTCTCTTGCGTGCTGCCTGCCTAGCAGTTATATTGACGCAAGTTATAATCTATCAAAAAAAATGACGCCCAACTATCTTGCACTAAGTCACTAAGCTAGGCTCTTGTGAGTTGTGATGGTTGTTTAAGCTCTTATTTGGCTCATTTATCTATCATATGCCACTCAGTCACTAACAAACGATTGATTTGGAGATTTTAGTCTAGTTTTCTCCTTTTCTTTTTGTCAGGATACTCTTCAACACTTAACTTTGTAACTGTGTGGATCCTGGATTTATGAAGTTTTCTGGTATCTGTATTTGTTAGAGTCCTGGTGTCCGCAGATCCACAACCAGAAACAAAAATTTAAGTGTAACATCCTCAAAACGCATGCAACTCAATGTGAAAAGAAACACCCACAACACTCCTTTCTTGCCATGTTATGTCTTTGGACATTGCTATAACTAAGTACCTTTCTTTGTGAGATGATCCTGCTATTTTTTGTTTGCTAATCATTCTATATTCTGTAATGATTTGAATTGACAGGAGGCTCACTACATACCCTGAACAGTAGCTCCTCGGTTTGATATCGAGCAATGCGCAGACGGGTTGGCTTCATTGTTCTTTGCCAAGACATTTCTGTAAGATCCCTGTTTACTTTTTATGAAAATATAAAATACACTAGTAATGTAGTGATGAAGAAACAAGGTGCAAATAGTGCAACGTGGAAATATCCCTTTGCTGTTGCTGGAGTAAATGTAACATTAATGCTCATAGTAAGCCCTATTTTTAAATGAAAATTTATAAGTTATTGGCCATGATGTTGTTATTCTTTTTTCAACTTGATTATCTTGTTTTAGTGGTTTCAAGTGTAACTTTGGGAATAAGGCTTTGTTGTTGTTGTTGTTGTTGTTGTTGTAGTGGTTTCATGTGTAAATTGTAGATATAGTGATCTGCTTGCGGTGCTTGGAGATTATCTATCTATCTATACATACATAATTGCCAACTCTATAGGGGTAATAGAAGCATTATAAAGAATCTCGAATGCAGGATTTTCAAGATTTAGTGGCTAGACAGCTTAATGTTTGTATTACTTCTGAGGCCAAGTTGCCTTAAACAGGTATGTTCAGTTAGAATGTATCCATTCTTTAATAAGGCCTTGGATGTAATTCACCATGAAAGCATAGAAAAGAAGACATGTAACGACTCTTTAAAGTGGGTTTTCTTTGAAGTGGGGGAAGAGATGAGATATATGTACATGACGTGATTATAAGCCGGAGATATTGATATCTGTGTTGGGATAAATTTCTATGCGAATTACAGGTTTATAGCAACAATGTCAGTTTCAAATTTTTTGGTTTAGTAGTATAAAGGGGGGAAATATTGCCAAAAAAATTCGAAGTTTTGTAAATGGAGGCATGAAATTTAAGTGATTTTTTTTCTAAGACTTCCTAATCCATATGTGTTGTGGACTTGAATGATCATGATTCTAACTTATGTTCGTTTTGTTTTGTTTATTGTAGGTACTATATGATATTGGGATCCGCAAGTGAACTAGATAGTTTGGAATTTGTTTAATGTATTTTTTATTCTATCATTTATTTGGACACATTTATGAGATTTTCTGTGCTAGTAATCATGTAATTATTAATAAGTACTAGTTTTACTAGACTGAAAGTTGTTTATGAATTTTCACATCATTTATATTAAATATTAATTAAATTTTAATATTTTTGGTTTTGTTATTCAATGTAATAAAATGGTGAAGTTGTTTATAAGTATGATCTTCTAATCATGAGGTCAATATTTACTTTCTAATTATCAACTATAGGCAACGACAACGTACAGAAGCGGGAAAAAATTCTCATTATGAAGTCTAACAACAAAACCTTGTCGTCGTTTTTGACAAACTTTAAAAGAGTAGTGACCTTTGAGATCTAATTCACGATGAGAATATATGGTCGTTATTAATGTGTTGGTCATGTAAAATACATAATAACGACCATGTGTTAGTTCGTCGTAAATAATTAACGACTACTTTATCTCCTTGTTGTCTTGTCGTTAATAAGTAACGACAAGTCGCAGTTTTGTCGTTAATAACTAACGACAGGACTTGGCTCGTCGTTAATACTTAACGACGGGACTTTGCTCGTCGTCATTCCCTAACGACGAACATGGTCGTCAAAATCATTAACGACGGGACCTATTGCAACCAAAGGACGACAAAGTTTTTTCCGTCGTTAAAAGATTTAACGACAACTTTTTGGGCTTTTAACGACGATTTTATTCGTCGTTAAATGTCCTTTTGCTAGTAGTGAGTTTCTTGGGTCTAGCTGCTATTATAGACTTTTTATGAAGGATTTCTCGAGGATAGCTAAGCCGATGACTAATCTTATGATGAAGAAGAAGAAGTTCATATAGACCAAGAGTGTGAGAAAACCTTCAAGAAGCTTAAGGAGTTGTTGACTATGGCTCCAATTTTCACGTTGCCAGAGGAAAATGACACATCGAAGAATGGTTTCGGATGTGTTTTGATGCAAAATAGAAAGGTTATAGCCTATGCTTGTAGGCAATTGAAACTATATGAGGTGAATTACCTAACCCATGATCTAGAATTAGCCGCAACAGTGTTTTGCTTGGAGTATTTGGCGACACTACTTGTATGGAGTGAAGGTGAAATTGTATACCGATCACAAGAGTTTGAGGTACTTGTACACTCAAAAAGATTTGAATATGAGGCAAAGAAGGTGGTTAGATTTGGTGAATGATTATAATATCGAGATCATATATCATGAAGGAAAGGCAAATGTGGTTGCCGATGCTCTAAGTTGCGAATCTAGCCATAGTTTGAGTACTTTGGTATTGCCAGAAAAGTTGTATAAGGAGTTTAGGAAGCTTAACATTTAATTTGTTGGAACGAGTGGAGTGGAAGCATGCTTGAATGCCATTTCAATACAATCAACACTAAATGAGGAGATTATAAAGGCTCGAGAAGGGAATGAGGTGATGGAGAAGATTAAGAAATTGATCGAGGAGAAGAAGACAAAGGATTTTAGTATCTATGAGGATGGTAGTATCCAATTCAATAGAAGGTGGTGCATACAGTCGAGTTCCACCAAGTTGAAAGAGAAAGTGATGAAAGAAGGATATAATAAGACTTATTCTATCCACCCTGGAGAGGATAAGTTATAGAAGGACTTAAAGATAATTGACTGGTGGAACAATATGAAGAGAGAAATAGCTGAGTTTGTTGCTTGATGTTTGACTTACCAAAAGGTCAAGAGTAAACACAAGAGACCTCAAGGGACGATTCAACCGTTACTAGTGCCTGAGTGGAAGTGGGATGACATAGCAATGGATTTTTTTGAAGGTCTTCCCAACACAACAAAGGGATACACCAAGGTGTGGGTGATCATAGATAGGCTAACTAAGGTAGCCATGTTTGTGCCTATGAGAGAAAACTGGTCGATGGAGCAGTGTGGTAAAGTATATGTGGACCAAGTGGTGAGGCATCATGGAGTTCCTTCCACAATTGTGTCAAATAGAGATTCAAGATTCTTATCTCTTTTTGGGATGCTTTACAGAAGGATTTTGGGACAGAAGTGCTTAAGAGTACGACTTTTCATCAAACAACTGATGGTGAGTCAGAAAGAACCATCCCAACTCTTGAAGATATGTTGAGAGCACATGCTTTAGATTACCCCAACACTTGGGATGATATGTTAGCTTTGATAGAGTTCTCGTACAATAATAGTTACCATTCAAACATTAAGATGGCTCCTTTCGAAGCTTTATATGGTAGAAAATGTCGTAGTACATTCTGTTGGAATGATATTAGCGAGACGGTTACTTTGGGACCGCAAATGATTGAGGATACCAGGAATCAAGTGAGATATATTCGCGAGAAGATGAGGGTGGTCCGGGATCGTCAAAAGGCGTATACTGACCAGGATAAAACAGATAGTGAGTAACAAGTGGGCGAGAAAGTGTTACTCAAGGTGTCACCCATGAAGGGGGTGATGCGTTTTGAGCAGAAAGGAAAGCTTACCCCGAAGTTTATAGGTCCCTATGACATTATTGATAGAATTGGAAGATTAACTTATCGTTTAGATTTGCTAAATAACTTAGGAAAGGTGGATAATGTGTTTCTATGTATCATAACTAAAGAGATATATGCCTGATAACGCCCACGTATTAGATCATGAGAGTATTGAAGTGGATGAGACTCTTTCATTCAAAGAGAGACCAATGAAGATCTTTGACTCTAAAGTGAGGAGTACAAGAAATAAGGATCTAAAGATGGTCAAGGTTTTGTGGTCTAACCAGCGCACTAAGGAGGCTACTTAGGAGGCGAAGAAAGAAGTATCCCGAGCTTTTCGACTGGGTGAGTTGAGTTCCGGGACGTAACTCCTTTTAAGGGGGGCAGAGAGGGAGTGTGCATTTTCCCTATAAATTAGTAAGAATTCGTTGCATTTGTGCCTAATTTTCAAAATAGTTTTCAAGGAAGTAAGGTTTTCTTAGTTGAGAATTCAAGGCAAAAGTTTTATTAAGTAGCGTATTATTTGGCCATGTATTTTACTTAGTAACATATTATTTGGCTACTTCTTTAGAAAGAATTATTTTATTGGGGCACGATGCTCCCAAGTTTTCAAAGTAGAGTTTTTGGAAAAGAGAGGAGGTTTTGTTTAAGTTTCGGGACGAAACTTCTTTTAAGGGGGGTAGACTGCAATCCCCATATTTTTGAGTTATTTAATTAAATAGTTTTAATCATTTTTGAAGCATTAAAGCTATATAAAAATTAGTATTTTCAGTGAAAAGGGTATTTTAGTAATTTCAGTAAGAAGGGTATTTTGGTAAATTTTATCATTAAGAGTGTTTTGGTATTTTCCCTAAAACGTAGTTTTTTCCACTATAAATGGAGGAATTAGGGTTTCCTCCTTCATTTACTAGCCACCTTCTTCACAAGGAGCAATGAGGGTTTCTCTTTGTAACAGCCTCGATTTATCGACCAACTTAATTAGAGCTAAGCACAGCGGAAAGCTTAATCCGGACTATTACAATCACGCTCATCGTCCTAAAACGAAGAGTATGGAATCCTAAAAACCTGAACTTTTTAAAACTTTGAATTATAAACCATTAACACTAAATAAACTTATATAAAGGATCTATATTGTATGAATTAAATGATAAAAGTCTACAGGAAATTCAGCAAAGGTCCGATTGAAATACGGACTACCTAAAATTTAACTTAGGACTCGCGTCCGAATCATGAACCTATATATGATTTTAATATGTTTATAGCATCTATTCCCAGCTTGTACTTTACAATTATTTACAACTTAAGTAATCACTATATTGTTACAAAGCCAATCGTCCTCCCCTCAATACATATAAAGATAATTGCAATAATTCCTGCATCAAAGATTCAGAACATCACTGCTTCCACCTGAAACTAATACGGCATTGCCACCCACCCAAGGGACAGGCCACAGAAATAACAAAACAAAACATTTGACTCACATCAGCAACGCGCTAAGTACTAAACCCGTAAAACAAGTAAAACATGCTTTGGTGTCTTTTGTTTAAAACACTCGTCACATATATTCACAACAATTCAGATAAGCTATATATATACTTCAAATCACTTACTCAACAATCCTTACAACAATATACCACTCTTATTGAAATCGTAGTTCATAAGAAAAGATGATAGCGATATAATATATCTTTGAAAACTCAGTTTATTTCCACAACATTTAAGTTTCTTACAAGAAACATTCATTTTTATTTCTTATCTCGGTGTGAACGCGAGTGGAGAGGGGTACTAAGTACCAGCTGTCTCCAAATTGTTGAGGGTTGTCCCCTCATCGTCAGGATTTCGCCCCTCCTGATTAGGTAACAGCTAGGGACTACCCGCCCTAACCCGGGTGCATGTTCACAACCTCATTTCACCATTCTTAAATTATATTATATATGTTCAACATATTATGTGGCGACTCATTCACCTTATTTTACATTTAACATTTCACCTCATAAAACATTCTCATAAATATCACACTCTATTATTCATAAATCAAGTTTCATATCAAAATAATCAATTTGGAAAACATTTCACACAATCTCAGAATATATTCTTAGCATATATGATACTTCAATACTAATATCCTCAACATGATCTGCAGATCGACCACCAAAACCAACCACCCAAAAAACTCCAACCCACCCAGATCGACCACCCCAACCCACCCCAAACCCGCAACCCACCAACATTGACCACCTTCGGCCACATCGACCCACCCAAGGCCTGCGACTTTTCGCTACCACCATTGCCCCTGAAAATCGACCACCACCCAACCACCATTGCCCCTGAAAATCGACCACCACCCAACCACCCATTCCAGCTTAGTATCAAACCCTAATATTACATACCATAACACCACCATCTTCGAACACAAATCCACCATCACCAGCAGAGATACCACCTTGAAACCACCACCAGCGGAGATACAACCTTGAAACCACCACCGCGAAGACCGGAATTAACTTGTGTTACATTTCTCTGATCGGAACGCGTGGTGTGGGTGAGGCTGTGGTGAGGCTGCGTGGTGTCGGTCAGGTGTGGTGGGCGTTCGTGGGTGGTCTGCGAACATTTATGCGAAAGGTTATGGTCGGTGCGAATCTGAGGAAATGAAAAGGAAGGAGAAGAGGGTGAGGCGACAGTGGTTGATAGCGTGGTGGATTCCGGAAAATCTGACCGGCAAGGTTGTGGGCTTGGGATGAAGCAGTCGGTAGGGAGAGGGTTTAAGTTGGGGTTTTTTGGGTGGTTGGTTTTGGTGGCCGAATAGGGCAGGGGGTGGGGGAGAGAGAGAGAGGGAGGGGTGGTGGGAGGAGAGAGAGTGAGGTGGAAGATGAGAGAGAGTGGGAGGGGTTGGGGGAGGAGAGAGACAGAGAGACATAGAGTGTGGGAGGGGTGGGGGTGGGTTAATTTTTTTTTTTGTTTTTTTGTTTTTACTTTTAATCATAATTAAAGCATAATTATAATAGTTAACGAAATAGTTAACGGATAATGGCATTTAAGCTAACGGCACTGACGCTGGTGGCATTTGAGCTAGCTCGAAAATGAGAGGGGTACCCGAGGAATTAGCCCTAACCCCGGGGGTACCTCAGGAAATATCCCTTTAATTATTAATTAGAATCCTATCACTTTTAATGAACTTATTGAATCATTATCATCATAGACATTAACTCGTTTACTATCTGGATAACTTTGGCTACATTGGGTTTTTAACCATTTAGAACTAATCTCAATTTCATTAGTAATATTTAGAAGTTTTCTAACATGTTCTAAAGAGACAAATTCATTCGTCCTTTTCGTGGTTTAAATTAACTGGATAACTAGTGGCCATAGAGTTTTAAATGTTATAACATTATACATACATCTACGTGGAAGCTCTTACAATTGACATATGGTTCTTATCTTAAGTTCTTCTGTTAGCTAAGTAAGAATACTTGAACCAACTTATATTTCTTTTATTTTAAAATTAATTCACTCAACTGCTTTATACTCGAACCAGTTAACTTAATTAGGTCGTTTTGCTATCTGATTGGCCAAATGTCTTGTTCAATTCTTCAGTTCTAATCTATATTTTTTCAACAACCTATTGCTCATTAGTTTTGATTATTGACCCAGTTTCGGGTATATATGATATCTCAGATTATTTACTAAAACTAAACAAATTTGCGTATATTTAGATGGCATTTGTGGGACTCATTGAACTAAAATTTCCAATTTATTCACAAGAGAAATGAATGGGAATGAATAACTTTGAAATCGTATAACATGTAGTGTAGCCTAACAACTCATTCTTTCCGATTCCCACTTCTGATCCTCGTTACTA
Organism: Patellifolia procumbens; assembly: GCA_947645195.1. Classification (NCBI taxonomy): domain Eukaryota; kingdom Viridiplantae; phylum Streptophyta; class Magnoliopsida; order Caryophyllales; family Amaranthaceae; genus Patellifolia; species Patellifolia procumbens. The sequence continues at coordinate 2,716,761 of CANSGD010001076.1, forward strand.
ATCAAACAAAATGGAAATCTCCCACTCCTGTTCCAACTCCCATAATCACAACATCCAAAAACATTCCACCAACACTAGTTTGAGTCATCTATTCTAATACTAACAAAGATTCAGACCTGAAATCAATCCACTTCTAAGTTCAAATTCTAATAACGAAGTCACCAACATCAACAATTACATACTCTAGTTGAATCCCAAATTATCGGACAATTTCATACTTCACACCAATAAAAATATACTACTGATTTCCATTAGTATAAAATCAATACTCCATCATCATTCTGAATTCAGTAATAACACCACAACAGACCACCCATCATCCATAAGTATAAAATCAATACTTCATCATCCATAAGTATAAAATCAATACTTTCAAAGTAGTCAATACCTGTCTGTTGATGGTTACCAAAAACATCAAGTTTGGCCTTCAATCGCTCCACCGTGCCATCTGAACTATATTTAATCATATACGCCCACTTGCAACCAAGTAAGTTATTGTAATTGCGAGACACAAGTTCCCAAGTAGCGTTCTTCACTAATGTTGTATAATCATCACGCATGGCCTGTTAGTAGCGGAAATCTTTAGACGCTTATTTATAATTAGATGGCTCTAACTCCACAACATCTTTTTGTAGATTCATGAGATTTTTAATTTGAACAATTCCATAACAAGGGGGAGGAATAATGAGAGACGAGGATTACATAGGGGTGACATCGGTGGCCGTAGACAAGGGAATGTGTGTGGGGGAAGGATTACATAATGGGAGACGAGGGTTACATAGGGGTGAAATCGGATCAAGACATCGATAACCGTTATAAATTAAAGCATAGCCAATAAGAACGCATTGTTTTGACTTTGCTTGTAATTTGAGGATTTTAGGACCTAAAAACAAAGGAAAACATGCAGAACCAAATCTTTCTAAAACACATAGAAAGGTGGACGATAATTTTTTTTGGCAAACCCGAGACACACCCCGCAATGCCTAACTCGAAAGACACTGAATCGTATAGATAGTAGTATAAAACGCATTGACCAAGCACCGAAGTGGAAAATCAAATTGAATAAGCACAGTATGTGCTATTTCAGTAATACATTAATGTTTCCCTTCTACAACACCATTCTGTGCTTTGGTTCGAGCACAAGATTTGCGAAAATAAATTCTCGATTCACATATTTGTTGTAGTAAAGGCGTGTTATCGAACTCACGTCCACCATCGCATTGGAAAAACTTGATTTTAAAGTTAAAAAAATTTCAAAAAGTTTTTGAAAAGCCAAGAAAGTAGCATAAACATTAGATTTCAGTCTAAATGGATAAAGCGAAGAAAATCAGGAATAATCATCAACAAAAACCACATAATACTTAAAATATTGATTGTATTTAACATGTGATTGCCAAAGATCACTATCTATCACATATAAGGGATAAGGGGCACGATGAGTCACAAACTAAATGGAAAACGATGTAGTTTTCCAACTTTGCAATGAGCACAATTGTCATAAAAAGTAGAAGTACAACATATGGTCTCAAATAGTTTTGTGATCGCACTCGACCTGATTATGTTTGTCGAATGCCAAAGTCCATATATGGTCTTCAACAAGCCCTCAGGGCTTGGTATTAGTGGTTCGCCACGTTTCTTTCTTCATTTGGCTTTCATCCTAGTCAGTCTGATCATTTATTGTTTATCTATCATTGAGGCTCTCATGTTGCTTACTTACTCTTATACGTGGATGACATTATCTTGACTGCCTCGTTTGATGCTCTTCACACTACTACTGTGTCTCGTCTTAGTGTTGAACTTACTATGACTGATTTGGGGGCCTTGAGTTACTTTTTTGGCATTTCAACTACTAAAAGTGCAAGTGGTCTCTTCCTCTCTTAGAAGGAGTAGGCCGAGGAAATTCTTGGTCGTGCTAAGATGTCCTCTTATAAGCCCTTCGCTACCCCCGTCGTCACCAAGGCCAAACTCAACGCCTCCTTGGTTCTTTCTCTAGTTGATCCTACCCTCTATCGCAGTCTGGTCGGTGCCTTACAGTATTGGCTTTTATCAAACGTGATCTCTCATATGTGGTTCAGCAGATTTGTCTCTTCATGCATGACCCTCGAGAACCTCACCTCACGCTCTAAAACGAATCCTCCGCTACGTTTAGGGCACGCTTCACCTGGGTTGGCATCTCTATTTCTTTAGATCCAACCGTCTGATCTCCTACTTTGATGCTGATTGGGGTGGTTGTCCAGACACTCGTCACTCTTATATTGTGTGTTTCTCGGTGATAACCTCATCTCATGGTCGTCCAAATGACAACTCATTCTCTCTCGCTCCAGTGCCGAATCTGAGTATCGTGGTGTTGTCAATGTTGTTTCCGAAACATGTTGGTTACGCAATCTTCTTTTGGAGCTCTAGTGTCCACTTCGTCATGCTACACTAGTTTATCGTGATAATGTTAGTGCGGTTTACCTGTTTGGTAATCCCGTTCAACATTAGCGCATTAAACACATAGGAATGGACATTCATTTGTTCATGAAATGGTCACTAAAGGACTCGTTCGTGTGCTTCATATCTTTCCTCGCTATCAGTATGGTGACATCTTCACCAAGGGCCTTCCTCGACCTCTGTTTAGGAATTTAGATCCAATCTCAGCATCCTCCCTAATAATGTTTCGACTATGAGGGTGTGATAGATATCTATGTATATATTTAGATTAGTTTGTTACATATTTCTAGGGATTACTTAGCCTTATATATATACAATTTCGTATGGTGATTAATTTTAAGAGAATATTAATTCTGTTAGATTTGTGTTGTTAGACTTAGGAGATTGAAATCGGGAAATGATAAAATTAGCTGCACAATCTGCCTCATTTTTCCATCTTATGTACTTGCACTCAAAGCATTGTTTGTCCGAGCTTCAATTCTAATCTTCAAGCAATTAATTGTGCCTTAAATTAGGATTGAAAATTCCGAGGATAAACAATAATTTTGTTTTAATGAATAACTAGTTTCATTCAAATAGATAATCTGAATCACGACAAATAGGAGACCGACAATGGATACATAACATATAACTAACAATAATAAAACACCATGAAAGTTCCCTCTTAATCACCGACTTCCTACACTCTTTTTCCTGCATTTCAAATAATAGACTTAACCAAGAGGTTATAGTACAAAATACTCCAAACCTCGGATGTAGTTTTCAACATCATCCGCGACAGTGCACATGCCCGAATGTTGGTCATGAAATGTGATTAATTTTGACAGTAATGCATGTTGAAATTGGGGCAGATATTTTAGGTACATATTTTAGTAGACCCTACAAAATTGATCCAATCAAATAAACCAAATGACTCGCTTCAAAACTTGACCCAATGTCGATGATTCGATTTAATCATAAAATTTAAATAAACCAAACCCAATCAGAAACTTAGTTGATCCAAAATTGACCCAGTCTCCTAATAACTTGAATGAAATTAACTTACCCGAAATATATATTAAGCCAAACCGAAATCAAATTCGAATTTAATCTACATAAACTCGATTTGAAATATGATATAAACATCACTTAACATGATCCGATTAAAAATCGGTTTTAATATGAAACAAATCAAATTGACCTATATAATATAAACATGAAAAATCGAAAGATTTAAATGGTGATCCATTCAGTACAAACGAACGAATTTTGACTAGCTACAAAATATTCTAATTTGAACTATATTTTAGTTTTGCCGTGTTTGTATTAGGGGACATGTCCTTGTGGCCCCTATATAATATTCATTTTTACTCAATGATCCGATTAATTAATGGGCATTTTGCCTAACCATTAATAAGCATTCAAATATATTATATTCAAGTAAACTGTAACAATAAAAAACAAACTGATGGAGTATACAGTTATTAAACAAACTCACAAAAACAAACACAGAGAACTCACATTACATTCAAGTTTCTGTTAGGAAATAATCAATTATTTTTTAAATCCGTTTATTCATCAAAACTGAACTAGCTTATGTACAACGTATATCAAGTGGAAATTAAGTACAATTCAGTTAGAAAAAACTTTGAAAATTACCACTTCGATCATATTCTTTTGGACTATATCAAATGGAAATTAAGTACAATTCACTTCATCTCCATTAATTTCAGTTCAGCTCCTCCCCTTTCACTCACAGTTACTGTTCAGTTCAGTCTAGTTTAGTTCAGTTCATTTTAATCCAAAAGAGCAAAGCCTTGAAATCGATTTTATCATATTCTTTTGGACTAGATCAAGTGGAAATAAAGTATAATTCACTTCATCTCCATAAGTTTCAGTTCAGCTCCTCCCCTTTCACTCTCGACAAAACAACCCTGTTGAGTAGTTAAATTAAACGTTCATACGAAACCAACTGGAATAGAAAGAGATTTATCATAGAGTTGTACCAATGTACGGTTGAAATTAAATCAAACCAATTTTTACCCGAAATATAAATTATGTCAAACCGAAATCATACCCGAATTTAATCGACATAAACTCGATTTAAATATGATGTCTACATTACTCAATATGATCCGAATGAAAATCGATTTTAATACGACAAAAACCAAATTGATCTATATAATATAAACATGCAAACTCGAAAGATTTGAATGGTGATCCGTTTTAGTTCAAACGACCGAATTTTGACTAGTTACCAAAAATATTGTGTAAAGAGATAACAAGGAGAGAAAGTCAAGAAGTGATGCAATGCGATGAGCCGATCATAAAAAATGAACCATTTATATAGAGAAGCATAAAAAAAGAACGACTTTGAATTGAATGGAAGAAAGAATACTGAATGCAAGCATGTGAATATGAGATAAGACCGCCATTAACGGCATTTCAAATATGTTAGATTTACCACTACCATTTTGAAGGGTGAATGAAGTATATTAACATATCAATTACCGTAGTCAGAATGTATTAATGATTATTTTTCAGTAATTGAAAATGAAACATGTCATATAGGGGAGTTGTGTAAAATTAGTATTGAAAGTGTTTTTCATACATAAATGACGATTTTCACGTAAGTGAAAATGAATATGTATATCTGCATATTTGTAGGGGAGTTATTTTGTTCATTTAATACTGAAAGCATTATCGATCCTGAACATTTATTAAGTCTTTTATTCGTCATTGTATTCTCCTATACTTAGAAGAATCAACTAATTCTTTTATAATATATATTGTTTGAGATAGTCTTATGAAACAAATTGATTTAAACAAATACAAATAGCACTGGATGAACGAGTATTCCTTGGATGAACATTTTTAGTGCCCTCCTTGGTTCTAATTAAGCAGCTGACAAGGTTGGGTAGAATTTGACGTTTCTATCAAGGGTGCATCCTCTCAATTACGGAAGTTATCAGGATTTGCCCCTTCAATCCTATTATCAGTATGCAGCCCGGTCCTCATTATTTTGGTGCCCTAGGTAAAATAGTAGATATGGATATGTTTTGGAACGAAATGACAATGTATATGGAAGAAAATAAACACATAATAGTAATTCTATTAAAATTCGTAGTTTTGTTATCTTTGTTAAGAATAAAAAGGAAACAAATAAGCTTTCACGCGAGTTGTGTTGTGGAGAGACGATAGAGAAAAAAAATACTCCCTCTATCCCATAATATAACTCGCTTTTCCCTTTTGGGAGTCAAACACTAAAATCTTTTGACCAACTATTCTTATTAGTTATTACTATATACAAGAAGACATACGCATGTGAGATATTGTTACAATGACCTTAATATGCACTTTCATAATATCAACTATATAAATTTTTTACTAATTCGAAATTGAAAATATAGAAGGTCAAAGGTGCATCTTGGAGACTGTGCAAAAGAAAATAAAACTTATATTTTGAGACGGAGGAGCAACTACTTAATCTAAGGAGATAAAATAGGATAAAATTTTTTGTGAGAAACAAGCTTTTATAACCAAAAACTTTGTCAAGAACAAGCTTTTAAAAATTTTCTGGCAAAATACAATCTAAAATGTTGTTTTTTTTTGTCAGAAACCATCATTTTTCATTTTCGAGGGTTGATAATGGGATCCCACTACATACTAATGTAGATGATATAGCATGTTTTGAGGTTGTTGATTGAATTAGGGTGCAGTGAGATACCACAATCAACCCCCAAAAATGGAAAAAGGATTGTTTCTCGCAAAAATGAAAAACATTGTAGATTGTATTTTGCCATAATGTTCTTAAAAGTTTGTTCTTGACAAATTTGTGGTTGTATAAGCTTGTTTATAACAAATTTTCCAATAGGAAAACATATAATTTTTTAAATATAAAACATAAAATCTTCCAATCTTAACGTCTACACGTCATCTTCTACAAGTAAGCAATCAACAATCATATTTTGTTTTGCTTTTCGAAAATCAAAGACAATTAATGTCCTCTTTCTACAAATTTTTTTTGAGTTGTTTCTTTACAAAAATAAACAATTCTTTCAAAACGTAATCTTAGTATTTGTAACCTCAATCTGTTTCTACAAAAAAAGCCCCCTTATTGCGTTCTTATACCTTCAACGATATCAGTACAATTTTTATTTGACAAAAAGAAGCAATATATATCATTATCAAAAATTGTACAAGCCTAGAAAGGCAGTACTCCAAACTCAAGGCTTAGAACGAAAGCAATAATATAAGAGAAACGCCATCTTCTAGGAAGGGTTGCAAATTCTTACTCTTCATGTGCACCTAGCTCAAGAGAGAAGAGAACACTCACCATAAAAGAAGCTGAACAACATCTCCTTGGCATCTACTAGCCACCCTAAAAATCACATCTTTTACACTACCCTCAACACTAGCTAAATCTTGTCAAAACAAACTTATTTCTTTGCACCATGGTATATAGTCTCAGTGTAACAAGCAACATAAACTTTAGCTAACTTAGTCTTCTTTCTACTAGCTTTTCTAGCTAGATCAGCTTCAAGTTGAAATGCTCCCAAGAGTCTTTGAATCTTCAACAACCTCAGCGTAGTCTGCCAAATATCAGCAGAATTAGAGCACCCAAAGAACTGTTGCTGCACTGTCTCAACACACCCTGCCTCAGATCCCACAAAAATTGTCTTTAGTGATGCCCCAACTAAACATCCTATCGTTGGTTGATAACCTATTCTTTAAAGCCATCCATAACACTAAATACTCTTAGGACAGGCTGTACTATTACAATACAATCTCTTCCACTCAAAGCTCACATAAGTTTCCATAAGCAGCTTAGTTTTTGCAGTAAAGAACTTAAACTCGGCCATAAAATCATCCCAACCTTCTCTGCCTTCAAGTAACCTTCTACTTTTCACAATCTTCCTCGATATCCAAGAAATATTCGTATAATTTAAAAGAACAAAAGAACAATTAATATTAGAAAAATAAATAGTAAACCATTCCTATTCGTGGAAACTTTTGACGATATTAAAGGAACAGTTAGTATTAGTTTAAAGAATGTGTGCATTATAGTAAAAGAACAATTAGTAGGTTATAAGTGTATAGCTTCTAAAAAAACCAGTTAGCATTATGTATAAGAGCATGTACTATATAATAAAAGGTCATTACTATATGTGAAAATATTAGTACGATTAAAAAGCACAAATGTAATATACTAAAGAACAGCTAATATTAGAAAACAAGTAGTAAGCAATCCTTATTAGTGCAACCCCTAGAGTATGTCAAAAGAACAAGTAGTTGTAGTTTAAAGAACAGGTGCATTTTAGTAAAAGAACAACTAGTTTGCGAAAAACAAATTAACAACTAGTAGTAATTATAAGTACATAGACTATATAATAAGAAATCATGCTTAATATATAAAAATAATTGTGTGTATTATTCAAAAGAATGTGCTATATATTAAAATAACAATCCATTTTAAAACAAATAACTTAATAGCATGCACTATACAATAAAGAAATCATGCTTAACATATAAAAATAAGGATGTTTTGTTGGGAACTACCTACATTATTAAGGGGTCATTTGTGAATAACTACCCTGTTTCAAAAAAATGTCAAATAACTACCTACTTTTATCCAAAAATTATGGTATCACTACCTTATACAGATTTCCGTCAAAAAACTTAATGGAAAACGTTAGTGGGTCCAACATTTCAAGGCTTTCCCTCCCAATTTCAATTTAAATGACTCAACTAACCTCTTCTTACACTCAATTCATTTTAGTATCCATATTCCCCAGCCAAGATTTCATTTTCCCAACCTAGATTTCATTTTCCAGATTGCATTTTCCATGAATATTCCATCCCAAATGGTCAAATTTGGAAGAAAGAGATAGAAAGATGCAATGAAAATGGAAGAAAAGGGATGAAGTTAGCTAAGATGAAATGAATAAGGAGAGAGAAACTGAATTGAGTGTGTAACAAGATGTTAGTTCGGTAATTTCAGTTAAAATTGGGAGGGAAATGTTGAAATATGAGCCCCACTAACGTTATCCGTTAAGTTTTTTGACGGAAATCTATATAAGGTAGTGATACCACACTTTTTTGACAAAAGTAGGTAGTTATTTGGCATTTTTTTGAAATAGGGTAGTTATTCACAAATGACCCCTTAATGTAGGTAGTTCCCAACAAAAAATCCTAAAAATAACTATTAGTATTGTGCAAAAGAACAAGTGTCAAATATTTAAATAACAATGCATATCAAATAAATAACTAGTATTAATGTAATGAGCATGGCACTTTGTATTATAAATAACATGCTATTTTACATTTTTTATGAAGAGGATTGGCGCCGTCGAATCTTAGTTACTGTGTAAAGTAGTCTCAAATAATGACCAAGCTAATGAGATATATTTAAATTATGCCTATAGTAAGGGTTTTGGTGTGAGGAAAGGCAGAGTCAATTACACAGGTTCTGAAAAGATTGTGCCCCAATGCATATTGGTTTGTTTTTTAAAATTTTATAATTTATAATAGGGTAGAACCAAATTAAAAATTGAATAATAAGGTAGTAGAAAGGATTAAATTGAACAATGAAGATTTTTTTTCTTCTATGTGAAAAAAATAACATGAGAAAAGAATAAATAAACAAGGAAATCAAGTGGAGAGAAAAAAAATCTTTATAATTGTTTTTTTCCTAAAAAATGTTTTGGCGGTAAATCTCACATGAGATTTGGTTGCTTTTTCAAAAAAATCTGCTTCTTAAAAAAATAGATTTTCTATCAAATCCTTAGTGTACCTAGGAAGGTACACCCTACTGCACCATTTAATTCCATTGTTTTTGTAAAGGAACGTATGATAAGAGGTTTTTAGTGTGTCGTTAAGGCACTAAGAACCGCTTAGCAAACACAATTTATAAACCTAACGAGCGACTACTAAGAACGTAGTGACGGCAAGTCAAGGGTCGAATCACAAGGAAATCGGGATTGACTAAAGTCCACTAAGTCCAAAACTACCTAAGTGAAGGGTTTTTGGGGGGTTTAAGATTAAATAGATTACCAACTAATTAACTAGCTAATGAATACCGACTAATAATTAAATAGGAGAATTAATATGAAAGAGAAAACACTAGAGCTTGGGTTACTCGCATGAACTCGGGCAAGACACGACACAAATGCAACTACGAAGCTATAGAGAATAACATGCAAGGTTAAGTTTCCCTCTAAAGTCCTTGAGTCCTCTCTCGAATGGTCCTCAAGAGTAATCAATTAATCAATCGACTAAATCCTCTCTCGAATGGTCTTTAGCCAATTGATTAATGGATTCAATTTGATTGGAAAACCCCTAAATAGGATCCTCTTAATTCCTACCCAATCTCTTGGTCTAGAAATTAAGTTGATTCATGTTAATGACTAGACAACAACAATCAATTAAAAGTAATTGAAATCTAAGCCCTAGCATAAACTTGATCAAGGTCTACCCAAAGATGTCAAAACACCAAGAACAATGCATATTAGACATGAATAAAGCAATTACAAGAACATCTACATTAAGCCCCTAATTCATGCTTTCACCCAAACCCTAGATTAGGAACTACTCACTAACCATGATTCTAAGCAATTAAGATTCAATAAATTAAACATCATACACAAAGCAATAAAATTAAAGGAAAGAGATTGAAGAGAAATTACTTGAATTAATTAACGAATTCGATCTTCAAAGATGAAACAATGGAGTAAACTAGTGTTTAGAGAGAGTTTAGGGTTCAGAGAGAGTAATTAGAAACTAAGAGTGTAAGATAATGACGAGTCTAAGCTCCCAAAACTAATAAGAAGAGTCATTAAAGTAAGACGGACAAAACGGGTCAAAGCCCGAAAGCAGGTCGACACGGTCGTTTCGTTTTTCGACACGACCGTGTAGACCTGTTACACAAGATTCTCAGCGTTACTTCAAAGTTACTGCTTCTGTGGAAATATGGTCGACACGACCGTGTCAAAGTGGACACGGTCGTGACAAAATGGACACGGTCGTGTAGACCTGAACTTCTCAAATCAGTGGGCAAGCAGAACAGGACTGACTTCGTGGAAACAGACTAACACTGTCGTGCTGAAATCAACACGGTCGTGTAGACCTGCTAGTCAGCGGACAGCTCAGCTTCAAATGATGATATCTCTCTCGTCTCTCATCGGAATTGGGCTTTTGACCAGTCGTTGGAAAGCTATCGAAACGATCCAACACCTCCCACTAGTATCACCTTAATCCGATTTACGGATCAAACGTTATGTCCATTTGAAGTTCAACAGTCCACAACTAATCTTCCAATGATCATATATGACTTCAAAAACCTGCTAGTTAGCCTGAAAATCATCCAAAAACAACTAAACATATAATGAAGCGACAATATAACTCAAAGGTGACAAAAACCATGCAATGCTAGGCTTAAATGCTCTAAACTACATGCAAGGACACTAAAAATGACCTACAATTAAGCACAATAAAGTGCTTATCAAACTCCCCCAAGCTAGTCCAATTGCTTGTCCTCAAGCAATGCAAATCAAATACAAGGGCAAGAGTTCAATGACTCCTCACAATAATACGCATGCCAAGATGAATAATGTAGACCTTCAAACGTTTCCAGCATCAAATGCAAAACACTATCAAGCCGCAAAGTTTATAGCACAAGGAAAAGCAACCGATCTTACCACAAGTTCTCCGCCAAGCTTGGCTCAGTCATATAGATAGTAGCTCTCACTTTAGTCGTGTGCACTTCTCTCGTGTGTTTAATGAGCGCTCAAAGCTCAATTCCATCGACTATATCCTACCATAAGCTTGCATATCATCTCACTCTCCGTCGCATAAAGACCAAAGTTTGCATCAAGAATCAAGAGGACTTAGTCAAGGTTGTAACGTAGGCTTAGGGTGAGGGTGTGGTGGCATTTGGGATCGTGGCGTTAAAGAGGGGAAAGTGAGACTACCAACTTAGCACCTTTCTAAAAGCACAAAACCAACCCTACACAAATTTGAACGCTCTACACAACCTATCACAAGCTCTCCTTTAATTCTAGCATCTCAATCTCCCTTATTTAGATTTTTGAACTCACCACAAATCCTTTTTTTCTTCTTTTTCATTCATTTTTTTTATTTCCCTTTTTTTTGTTTTTGTGGATTGTGGTGATTTTAGAGGAAGGGAGAAAATGAGAACTTTAATGAATAGTAAGGAGGCGAACTAAATCAACACATGAGTTTTAACCAAACACAAAGTGGAACACCTACACCAAGTCATTCTCGTAACACCCATCAATATGTTTCACCTCATCTAAGTAGTTTCACAATCCCCTAGGTAAGGAGATAGGTAATAAGCTAGAGATGTGGTTAACAAAGAAAACAAGCTTAGGCTCACAGGGGCTTCAAAGAAGGATAAGTAGGTGTGGGTGGCCTTTGCAATGTAGCTCAAGTAACATGAAAGCCTCAATCACATTCAAATCGCAAACAAGTCAAGCGTATTCAAGGAGAATCAATGCAAGTTCTAGAGAATATTCATCAAGGAAGAGCAACACACAATAAGCAGATAAGACTGAAAAGATGTCAGTCTGTAAGGCTATAAAAACATGCTCTCACAAAGGATATAGCTACCAACATCAGTCGAGCCGCACAAGAGGAAGACCAATCATACCACAACCCAACAATTCCTTGGCCTACTAGAGACTATCAAAGCATTTCCTTTTTCAGGTTTTCAGGTCATCAAGAATAATGCATGCGTACCAATGGCGGAGTTCTAACCTAAATGCAATCTATATGCATCCTAAACATGATACTAAATGCTAATATGCAATCTAAACATAACACTGATATGCAACTAATGTAGATTATATGCATCTAATGCAAACTATATGCAACTAATGCAAACTATATGCAACTAATATATACATCCTCCCCCAAGATAAACTACACAGTGTCCTCACTGTGAAAAGTCTAATGATAACAATAGCACGGGAGGGGAAAAATCCCAACTCAATGGTCGGGAGGGGGGTCGGGAACCACGTGAGTCGAGCTTATCCTCTTAAGGTCATCAATCGAGTTCCCAATGACATCTTTATATTTTTACAATACCTTAATCAATTCTGGTATAGAGATGTCATCAAGAGCCAAGTTAACAATAAGAGGATAAGTACATGCATCATCAAGGAAAACATACTTAAGAGAGGGGGGAAGGGGTTTTAACTTCACCTTAGGAGGAGGCTTAGAACTCTCCTCTTTATCAATGGAAGCGGCAAGGACCTTTAACTCCGCTTCATGTATCTCCTTGACGATAGTTTTATCATCAGGCATAGAGATTTTCTTCACCTCATCAATGTTCAAATCCGGTGCTTCAGTGATAGAAGCATAGGGCTCATCATCTGTGTGAGTTTGTCTCTCAAAACCTTCCATTTCACTCTCCATATGACCAATCCGACAAACTCTCTCTATCATGGGTCTCTTCAATGTTTTAGAGAATTCAAACAAAACCTTCTCTTTGGCTACCTCAACTGTGATTGTATCAATTCTGCAATTTATAAAGGCGCCCAATGTCTTAAGAGCTTCTCTTCCAAGAATGAGAGGAGTCTCCGGATCTTCCTCCATATCCATCACCACAAAATCACACGGCACCAAGACATGCCCAACTTTTATCGGAACATCCTCCAACTCACCATGCGGCGCTCTCAAAGATCGATCCGCCAATTGAATAGTCTTCCTTGTAGGAAGAAGAGGAAAGTTTAGGCGCTTAGCTATGGATAGAGGCATCAAACTCACACGCACCCAAATCGGCCACCCTTAGGCTCGAGGTCGCCTATCTTCACCGGCAAAGTTAAGCTTCCAGGGTCTCTTTGCTTCTTAGGCATATCTCGTTGCACTAGAGCACTTACTTAGTATGGCAATTTGATAACCTCGTCTTCAACCTTTCGTTTGTTGGAGAGGATCTCCTTCATGAACTTGACATAGGCTGGCATTTGAGACATGGCCTCAAGGAATGGAATGTGTATTTGAAGGCCTTTCATAACTTGGAGGAACTTAATGAATTTGTCGCTCAACTTCCTCTCCACCAACCTTTGAGGATATGGGACCGGTGGCACATAGGTCTTAGGTGGAGGAGGTGTTGCCAATGGAGCTTTGTCAACATCTTGATCATGAGTCTCCTCCGTCTTCTTGTCCTCTTCTCTTCTTTCAACATCAACTTCTCTCTCAATTTCATCCCCTTGAGCATCATTCTCAACCTCCTTAACTTCACTTTCTTCACATTCATTAGGCATCTTGGGGCCCTCATAGTTTGTTCCCGACCTCAAATGGATAGCTTTGACTTGATGTAGGTTGGGGTTAGGAATGGGTTGGCTTTGAAGTTGATTTGTTGGGTTAGAGGGGTTTTTCTCGGCCACTTGAGCCAATTAGGTATCAAGCATTTTGGTGTGAGCTTGCAACTCTTGAAACCTTTGGTCCTGACTTTGAAGAGTTTGGGTGATGGTTTGGAGTTGTTGGAGAATTAGGGAGGTAGGGTCGGAGGATGTAGTAGGTTCGGGATTTGGCTTAGGAAATGGTGGGTTTTGAGGGGCCTTTTGGAAGTTGGATCTTTGATGAGGGGCTTGGTAAGTGTTAGACTTTTGATAGGAGGATCCACCTTGATTGTAGCCTTTAGTAAACCCTTGTTGAGGTTGACTAAAGCCTTGTTGAGGTTGATTCCACCCTAATTGAGGTTGGTTGTAGCCTTGGTTGTAGCTTTGTTGAGGTTGTCTCCACCCTCCTTGTTGATTGCTCCTATAACCTTGGTTACCTTGATACCCCTCTCCTCTACTATTCATTGCCGCCACATGCTCTGACTGAGATCCTCCACAATAAGAGGTATCGTGGTTTGTACCACCACAAATGTCACAAGAGAAAGCATTCACTTGCGAGGGACTAGATGGTCCAAGGGTGATCTTCGAGAGATTCTTGTCAAGTTGATCCATCTTCGCTTGAATTTGGTCCATTGGGTCCAACTCAAACTTTCCACCCTTCTTCTGTTGAGCACCTCTCCTTCTTCCTCCCCATGAATAGTTCTTGATTACTTCTTCTATGGTGGCCTCTAATTTGTCTTGAGCGATCTTAGAAAGTTGACCTCCCGCTCCAGCATCAAGATTAGCACGTGACATAGGATCAAGACCATCATAGAAGAACCTCATCAGTAGGTTTTAATTGAACTCATGGTGAGGGCACGAACGAATCAATTCCCTAAACCTTTCCCAAGCCTCCGCAATTGTCTCATCACAATCTTGCTCGAAAGAGGAGATTTGCCTCCTAATATCTGCGGTCTTTTACTCTGGGAAATATTTCTTCAGAAAAGCCAATGTAACCTGCTCCCATGTAGTGAGGGAGTTAGCAGGCAAACTCTTGAGCCAAGACTTTGCCTTTCCGGAAAGAGAAGACCGGAAGAGATGCATCTTGATGTAATCTGGAGAGACATCATTTGTTGTTATCATAGCACAAATCTCCAGATATCGATCAAGATGATCAAGTGGATCCTCATCTGACCCTCCACAAAATTGCTCTGCTTTCACCATCCGTGTGAATTGAGGGTGAATGCTGAAATTTGTAGTGGTTGTGGGGAGTCGAATTCCACCCTGTAAAACGTAGGACCCCGGATTTCCGAAATCCCTGAAAAGTTGTCCATTTTCCGCACCCATGTCTGATTCACTTTCACTTGTAGAACTTGAGATTGGTGAAGCTAGTGAAGAACTCAGAGTCAACCGTTCCAAACCTCCCCGAAGCTTTCGCAAGGTGCGATTGATTTCCGGATCTAAAGGTAAGATGGGTGAACCGTGAGCTCTCATTCTCATGTAACACAACAAAGCTAAGCAGAGGGTTAGCAAATAACAACACAGTCTAAAACAAAAGAAAAAAAAATCACTCAAGCAATACTAAACTCAAGTAAACTTCAATCAATAGCACAATTTCGCCGGCAACGGCGCCATTTTGATAAGAGGTTTTTATTGTGTCGTTAAGGCACTAAGAACCGCTTAGCAAACACAATTTATAAACCTAACGAGCGACTACTAAGAACGTAGTAACGGCAAGTCAAGGGTCGAACCACAAGGAAATCGGGATTGACTAAAGTCCATTAAGTCCAAAACTACCTAAGTGAAGGGTTTTTGGGGGGTTTAAGATTGAATAGATTACCAACTAATTAACTAGCTAATGAATACCGACTAATTAAATAGGACAATTAATATGAAAGAGAAAACAATAGAGCTTGGGTTATTCGCATGAACTCGGGCAAGACACGACACAAATGCAACTACGAAGCTATAGAGAATAACATGCAAGGTTAAGTTTCCCTCTAAAGTCCTTGAGTCCTCTCTCGAATGGTCCTCAAGAGTAATCAATTAATCAATCGACTAAATCCTCTCTCGAATGGTCTTTAGCCAATTGATTAATGGATTCAATTTGATTGGAAAACCCCTAAATAGGATCCTCTTAATTCCTACCCAATCTCTTGGTCTAGAAATTAAGTTGATTCATGCGAATGACTAGACAACAACAATCAATTAAGAGTAATTGAAATATAAGCCCTAGCATAAACTTGATCAAGGTCTACCCTAAGATGTCAAAACACCAAGAACAATGCATATTAGACATGAATAAAGCAATTACAAGAACATCTACATTAAGCCCCTAATTCATGCTTTCACCCAAACCCTAGATTAGGAACTACTCACTAACCATGATTCTAAGCAATTAAGATTCAATAAATTAAACATCATAAACAAAGCAATAAAATTAAAGGAAAGAGATTGAAGAGAAATTACTTGAATTAATTAACGAATTCGATCTTCAAAGATGAAACAATGGAGTAAACTAGTGTTTAGAGAGAGTTTAGGGTTCAGAGAGAGTAATTAGAAACTAAGAGTGTAAGATAATGACGAGTCTAAGCTCCCAAAACTAATTAAAAGAGTCATTAAAGTAAGACGGACAAAACGGGTCAAAGCCCGAAAGCAGGTCGACACGGTCGTGTCAAAAACGACACGACCGTGTAGACCTGTTCCACAAGATTCTCAGCGTTACTTCAAAGTTACTGCTTCCGCGGAAATTTGGTCGACACGACCGTGTCAAAGTGGACACGGTCGTGTCAAAATGGACACGGTCGTGTAGACCTGAACTTCTCAAATTAGTGGACAAGCAGAACAGGACTGTCTTCGTGGAAACAGACCAACACGGTCGTGTAGACCTGCTAGTCAGCGGACAACTCAACTTCAAACGATCATATCTCTCTCGTCTCTCATCGGAATTGGGCTTATGACCAGTCGTTGGAAATCTATCGAAACGAGCTAATGCCTCCCCTTGGAATCACCTTAATCCAATTTACGGATCAAACGTTATGTCCGTTTGAAGTTCAACAGTCCACAACTAATCTTCCAATGATCTTATATGACTTCAAAAACCTGCTAGTTAGCCTGAAAATCATCCAAAGACAACTAAACAGATAATGAAGCGACAATATAACTCATAGGTGACAAAACCATGCAATGCTAGGCTTAAATGCTCTAAACTACATGCAATGACACTAAAAATGACCTACAATTAAGCACAATAAAGTGCTTATCAACGTACCTCGCTGTTCTGCTGCCATCACACTAGTGGAACAAAGACTTGTTGCTGCCTGCTTAGAATAACATGTAGCTGTGTATTAACAGGCGTAGCTATTGAAGGAGCTTCTAATTACAAAATACGTTAGCTGCGTACATGATCGCATTCATTTGCTTTGGGCCTCATACATAGCCTACAACTAATGATAGTGTTACAAGAGTTGACCATTAGCTGCGGGCTAGGTGTGAGGCCAGTAGCAAGTGTAGCGGATTTTTTTTTTAAATCTGCACTCACCCTATTCTCTCCCCGATCACTGGCTTCATGATTTGTTGTGGACTTCTTCATCGATTTCCTTTTCTTTGCTTGATTCTAAAGATAAATCAAATTCTCTCGATACCCTAATCAAGTTGTTGTATAAATTTGTGTTTTAATACCTCCTTCCTTCAAACACATCTGCGTGGGATGTTTAGTCCATATGAATCCATATGGATCCATGAATAATTTTTTCTATTTTATAATTTATGTTAAATTTTAGGTTTAATGCTATCAAATTCTTAGTTTGGTGAACTAAACAAATTTTAAATCTTTAGGCTATTGACCATTGAGGCTAAATTGGTAAAGCGTTGGGGCATTCCGGACCAACCATTCTTGTTATCTTCTCTCATTTCTTATATGATGATTTTCTACCGAGTATGATGTATAGTTTAAATGAGTTATAACATGCTTTATATTACACATATTGAGTTTGAATCGAATTGTTTCCTATCTAGGTTGAGCGAGGGTTACTGCTTTGTTGATGTCTTGTTTATGTTGATGGTTTTTTATTTTTTGCATTTGTTCTTTCCTTTTGATTCAACAAGTGATAATCCTATGGCGAGCTGACCTTCAATTTTGCAGATAATGAAACATAAGGGAACGCTTTGGTGTGAGGATAAAGCTTTTTAAATATTTCTTCTACTTTATCATTTACCTGTGTTTTTTATGCTAATATAAGACTTCTATTCGAATTTGGGTTGTGTACATAAATTTGGGACTCAAAATTAAAAATAACTACTTATGTATAGCGATGGCAATTCAGTCCGACTCCGACCCGGGTCCGATTCGATCCGACGGAAAAAGTCCGATCCGAATCCGAAAACATTAAAGTTTGAATGAACTACGATAGGAGTTAGACCTTAGGTAAGATCCGATCCGAATCCGACTAGAGTCCGATTATTACTTGTTACTTCGTCAACTAATAGATTGAAAGTACATTTTAATAGAAATAATAGTTTTACATTATAAGAAATCAAGTAAAACATTAAAAAATTTATATTAAAGATGTGTTTTGGGTGTTTAGTATGGTAATTTAATCCGAATCTGATTCGAGTCCTGTACAAACCGAAGGAAAAAGTCTGAGGCTGAATCCGAGAATATATAGTCCAAATCCTAATAGGAGTGTAAAAATCGTCGTCCGATTGAAATGGAGCGGACTTGGAGTTTGGTAAGTCTGATCTGAGTCCGATCCATTGTCGTTGCTACTTATGTAATAACTAGTATTGTAAAGCATTTCGGAGCCCTTTCTCTCAAAAGTCACGAGGATTATGAGCACGTGAGCGAGCAAGGTTATGTGAAGATAAGTCTTTCACTTAAGTGCGGTATAGTTATGTCTTAAGTTTTAATAATTAAGAGGTCGTTTAGTGGGAGCTAAATTCCCTTGTAAATACAATTTCCTAGGAATTAGCTAAAAGAGTTTGTGTTTGGTTAGCCTGTAAAAATGAGACCATGAGAAATGGAACTTTCATGTGAAATTGTAATTCCTACGAGACATGAGAAATAACTTGCCAAGGAAGGGGTTGGTGAGTTGAAATTCCCATGTCATTTCCTAGGAAATAAATTCCAATTGATTAATTAAACACATTATGACTATTTTCTAGGAAAGTGAATAAGGAAATAATAACTTCCCATGGGAACTTATTTCCCGCGTGAATCAAACGACCTCTAATTATCTTATTGGATATAGGGTTGTAATATAAGCATGCAAAGGTTCTGGAATGTCCTAAATTTAAAGGTTAAAGTTTCGTTTGTTTTGTTTAAACATCCTTTCAAGAATTATAGAGATTTATATATTCAAAGCTTTACATAAACAAATGGCTTGTAATGGGCCTTTAGGTGGGGGCCCTGTGCGAGGGAAGCTCAGAGAATTATTAATTTTTCTTACCTTAATATAATCTCATACTTGTAAATAAGATAAATTTTTTTAAAGAAAAAACTATCATTGTTATTGCGTATTAGTACATGCAGAAACAATTTTTGTTGTTCAGCTTAACTTTGTTCCTGTATTAGTCACCAGAATTTGAAAACTTTCTCTACAGTTGGTGTAAATCCCTCACAATTCTCTCTTTCATCAAATACATTCTCTTAACGAAACATAGAGATCAAAGTATTATCGCACGTGTGAAAACGTATCAGCTTACTCAGAATTTTGTACCGGAAAACAACTTAAAAATAAATACTTTAATGTTGAATTAAAACATAGTCAAACTTAAACATAATCAGAGTAAAACATAGTTTGAAGCAACTATAAACAACATAATATAAAAAAACAAAAATTGCAATTAGAAACCTCTTACTAAAATAAAATATGGTTAATAAACTGCAAACTGCACCAACCTAAACCATACGCCGCTCTAATAATAAATAATAGTGCTAATAATGAGTAAAGAAATAATAAACAAAATAATAAATAGAAATAATAATAATAGTAATAATAATAATAATATAATAATAATAATAATAATAGTAATAATAATAGTAATAATAATAATAATAATAATAATAATAATAATAATATTATTATTATTATTCAACAAAATGGGTAAAAGAACTGAATTGAACTGAAAAGAAGTTAGGGAGAACGGGCCCTAGTGCACCCTATTGTCCGCAGTTACGTTGACTTTCTAAACCAGTTTGCTAAGCATTAAATAGGTTTGAAATGATTGGAAGAAGGAAAATTATACGATCCAAACTATATTGATATGATAATCAAAGCTAGAGCAGGCAATTGGGTCGAGTGAGGCCGAGTCTGTGTTAGGTTCATAGGTTAGCGGGTTGGCTCCACTTGATCGTAGACCCATTTGTTTTAAATGGGTTGGAAAGACCTGATCCGTTATTAAACATGTCGGATTTGAGTTTATGTGTTTATAACATACTCCATACGTCCCATATTATTTGATACAGTTCGACAGGCACAAAGTTTTAGGAGTGTTATTTGACTTGTTTATTTTATTGTGAGTAGTTAGTTGGTACTGTTTAAGTCCATAGAGTATAATATGGGACAAATGTGGGCCATGAGTGTATTGCAAAAGTAAAATGAAAACCTAAAGATTGAGAATGCAATAGGACAAATGAGGACCAATCCCATAACAAAAAAAAAATTATAGTGTAGGACCATGTTATTTTTAGAAGTTTATCAAGAAATATGGGACGAAAGAATATGAGAAATGTATCAAATAATATGGACGGAGGGAGTATATTTGATTATCGAACATAGTTCAATAAGTTGAAGCCCAAAAATAATTTATGTGGTTGTTAAAATTGACATCTAGTAGCTGATAAACTGAATATTAAATAAACTAAATTTGATAATTAAAGTATAAAGGTGAAGTGAATAAGAAAAAAACTTTAAACTGATGCAATTCATTTAGATAAACGAGTTGTCGTGTCGGGTTGTAAAGCTCAAACCTAAGCCAAACTATTTGAATGTTTAATATTCGAGTCATGTGCAGTCAATCAATATATTTATATGGGTTAAAAGCCTAGACCCTTTAGTTCGAGTTGTTGGGACATGTCGGCTTTTGACATCTCTAATCAAAGGTAGGGATGGTGTTCACTGGTCCAACATCGGATTCGACTAGACCGGTACTGGAAAACAGAAACTTGAAGATCAACGAATGTACCAACTATACCTTGGACAGAACCGGACAGGCAAACCAGTTCCAAAGCCTAGACGTAACAAAAAAAAATATCTGACAAGTATCATAGTTTATGAGTTTCAAAATAAGGAAAATTTGAAATTTCGAAGAAGAAAAAGTGTCATTTTCTACATTAATTAATGTATGGCCATTTTTTCCTACCTATTAGTAAGCATTCAAATATATTATGGACGAAAAATATTTTTGATTGAGTATTAAAAACACATAATTTATAAGGCAAAAATGGTCTCGTCCAGTTCACATCGACCGGACCGAAATTTGAAAAAAAAAATATTATGACCCAAAGAAAACACTGGTTAGTTTTGGTCTAGTCTACTTTTATTTGTCCATTGTTCCGACGCATACCAGATTTTTAAACGATTTTCATCAAATGCATATAAGATTGATTTAATTGCCTCCTACTCACGTTTATGAATTCTCAAATTGTTTCAAGAATCAAGTTTAAACATCTATAACAACCTATCTTTTAAACAAAAAAGTATACGGAGACTAACAATTGGAAGTACATATTTTTGGGGCTCACTTGTCCTTTTGTTTTGAATTAAACACCCAACCACCCTATATTTTTTGCTTTTATAACATTTTTTTTTCATAATTTTATCTATTCCCTAAAACAATTTTTTTTATTCTCCAAACAATCACTCCAAAGTAAATATAACAATTAAAAACAAACGGAGGGAGTATATAGTTATGAAACAAATCACCAAACCAACAGAGAGCTCTCACATTACATTTATGTTTCCGTCAAAAAATAATTATTTCAAAATACATTATTCATCAAAACTGAACCAGCTTATGGACAACGTATATTAAGTAGAAATTAAGTATAATTCAGTTGAAAAAGCTTTAAAAATTACCACTTATACCTTGTTATTTTGGAGTAGATTAATTGCAAAATATTTTAATTTAATTCAGTTCAACTTCATTAACTTCACTTCAGCTCCTTTCCTTTTGGCTCACAATTACAGTTCTGTTCACTCCATTCCAGTTCAGTCCAGTTAATTCAGTTTAATTTAATCTAAAAGAGCAAAGCCTATGTATTATTGTCTCGCACTATTCTCTCGACATAATATCCTTTGCTGAGTAGTTAAACTAGACGTTCATACGAAACCAGCCGGAATAGAAAGAGATTTATCATGGAAATGTACCATTGTACGGTTGTACCTTATGGGATTTCTCAGTTCTCACGAGCTCGGCTGTTTTTAAAAAGAAAACAACAAAGAAACTTATAAAGTTTGGGCATTAGAGTTTAAGTGCGCATTAGTTTGAATTCGAACAGGCGAACACCAACAAGTCTTAAAACTATTAAATTTTAACTACTAAGGGTTCGTTCTCTTCGTCTGAATTTTTCTGATCGAGTCTGATCTGATCTGTAATTTCCTGATCTGATCTGGTCTGGTCTGAATTATTCTGATCTGAACTTATTATTGTTGTTTTTTGTTCTTATTATTTTATGATCTGATCTGAACTTTTCTGATTTGATCTGAACTTTTTTGATCTGATATTTTATGATCTGATCTGATTTTTTCTGATCTGATATAATCTGATCTGAATTTTTCTGATCTGAGCACTAGAGTGCTTAAATAAGATGAAAAGAACATAGCCTAAGTGGGTCTGCATTGATAGAATATACATACATATTTCGGTATATACAAAATGTTGTCATTAATAATCATGAGATTATATTTAGGTAAGAAGAATTAATAATCATCTGAATTGCCCTCGAATAGGGCCCCCACCCATAGGCCCATTACAAGCCAACACCCCCCAATCCTCTCCCCCCCAAATCCCAAGCAAATGCTTGGGGTAATAACTGATCCCTAGATCAAGATAGGGAATAAGGGAAGGCTCACCACTTGAGCCAACCCCAATCCTTTATACACAATGCTTTCATGCACTAGCAACGATGATCCTAGTTTTCAGAATGGAAAAACAGAAAGATGCATCAAATCTTCTAGTTTCCTCGCTAAAAAAATACTTTGTTTAGGAAACACCTTGCTCTCCATTTTCTTAGAAAACAAGTAGGATTAATCATAAAAAAAGAATTTTGTGGTTATAATTATTGTACGAATATTGAGAATAATTGGCTAATTTGACTAGCTTCCTGATACTATTTTAGAAGTAATATATATATATATATAGATAATAAACGTTCTCATTATTACAGACGAAGAGTCTAATAAATTATTCTAATTAATAAATAATCAAACATCCTAATACACCCTTCAATCTTTACGGGGTGTAATCACGGATGGCTTGGAGCGATGTTTACAAAACAACTCAGAGGAAAGACCCTTAGTGAAAATAGCTACAACCTGTAACTGTGTCAGAACGTGCTTGACTTGAAATCCACCTTTAGCAACATTATCACGAATTATTAGTAATCAATATCGATATGCTTACTGCGATATTTTCAAGCCTTCACTGATTAATTGTTGCCATCACAAGTGAAAACTTGGCCCGAAGCTCGTTCCTAGGCTTGAAAAATTCCAATCCTTTGCGGGGTGTTGTTGCGTGCATGATGTTCTTCAAGGGTAAAAGCGTAATTGCTGAGACTTGTGCAGGTAACAATCCGATCCTCGCTCTGAACCTGCACGAAGAAACCAACCCGAGAGGGTTTGGGTTGATTCCCCTCCGATGCTTAAGTTAGTATTCTAGATAAATAAAATCTGGAGAGAGATGCTCTAATTTGAGAATAGCAATATTTATGGGGATGTGTAAACCTTACCTTTTCTGGTGTGACATAAAGTATTTATACTAATTAGGAGGGCTTGAGCCTCCTAGTTTGGTCCTAAAATAAGGGCCTCTGATTGGTTGCCCTCTCATTACTTGACACGTGGCGTAGCTGAGATATTCCGTTCCCTTTTGGGCTTACCTCACTTAGGGCTTTTAACCATTTGTGTCAAGCAACAAGGCATGCCACGTGTCATCCTCAAAGGAGGACACATGTGGTCTCTTTAAGGTTGACACGTGTCAGCCATTGATTGGGCCACTTGTTAGTGGAGAAGACAGACTAATTTTCCCTTACAACATTTGCCCCTAAAAGGGCGTTTATCTATTCTGGCTATTGCTAAACGGCCTTTTATCAATTTAACTTAGCCAAATAATTCAGTTTCCGTGATCAACAGTTAAGGGAAGTGGGTCCACGTGTCCTAATGGCAAGAAGACACATGGCCATGTCTTTTCACCTCCATTACCGGGGGGGGGGGGTTTCCCCCCTCTATATAGACCTCTTCCCTTCTCTCCACTTTTCACTTTTTGGTGAAAGTGAATTTCGAGAGTGAAGGGCTTTGTAAATTTTTGGAGAGAGATCTTCTAACCTCCTTGAACGTCTAAAAAAAGACATGTTCGAGTCCGCTCGTCAAGTATTCTTCTTTTTTGTTTTTCTTGCTTTATTCTTTTTTCAACAAATGGACTCTTATTAATCGCCCAATAAACACGGCAACCGAAGAATAAGTGTTGACCCTAGAACTGATGCTTCATCTTCGTCTTTTTCTAGAGTTTGACCGATTCCGGCCGATCTTCATTACCAAAATTTTATTTGGCTAGGCCATGAGGTCCAATGTTCCAGTATTCACCTATGATAATGGGGAGGACCCCTCACCTTGTCCTTGCCAACAGGAAGGGGTTTGATAAAGTAAACAATAACCTTCCCCTCTTTCATTCCACCATTCCTATGTTGAGCTATGAGTTTGTTGTGCTCGATAAGGAAGATACCATGACTTTCGCTCTTGACGGCCAATTTCCTTTATATAGGCTTGCCCTTGACATCAGGCTTCGTTTCCCCTTGCACAAGTTCATTGAACAAGTGCTTAGATACTACGAGTGGATGAACATCCTGACATTCATCGCTACTGATGCCCAATTCTTGGATGAACATCCTGACATTCATTGCTACTTGCACCTTTAGTGGTGCACCTCCACCTTGTCCGTCTTCACCCACTTTCAATACTTAAACAAGGCCCCCAAGTGCGTGGAGGGCTCTTAGTATAGTTTTTGCAACAGGTCCGACAACCTGACTATTGTGGACAAGCCATCCAAGATGCATGATTGGACAACGGACTTTATTTTTGTTAATGCTCCTGATGAGTAGACCGCCAAGAGAATGAGATACCTTAGCCGGGCGGTAATGAACCGTGGACAAGGTGCCTTGTGGCTAGATCTCCAAGACGAGAATGAAGAACACTTGGTCAGCACCTTTGTGACCAAGGAACACGTCGTGGAGGTTCAGGAGCCCTTCGGGGGGACAACTCAATGGCTGCCCCTGAAAGCTATTTTTGGGACGACAAGTTCCTGATTGCTGGCGGTGATATGGGTAAATACTTATGCATTTTACCTATATGTTCCCTCTTATTCATCGTCTGATGTTTGTTTGTCTACTCTTTTGTAGAAGCTGCTCGTGTCGTCCTCCCAAGTGTAGATCGACGAGGGAAGATCTAGATGAGCAAGTACGTCAACGTGCTAATGCTGGAGGCACGTAAGCCGCCCGCCAACAAGGGGGGAAACCCTGGTAAGTATCCAAGTCTTATAGATCGTCTTTAAAGTATAACGTTTAGGTTTAGACATAGATGTAGGACAAGGTGGTCCGATCGAGTATCACTCGTCTATATGCGAGTATTACTCGTCTAGCAATACTTAGACTTGGTACGAGGGTGACAAAAAAGAGGAGAATGTCGACGGAGTAATTGGACGTCCTTTTTTTGCTTGTCATTCTCGTTCATTATTTTTTGGACGAGGATGGTTATAATGGGCGTCCAAGATTGTTAAAAAGAGTAGGACATCCAGGATGTATTAGACGTGCTCCTTTTGCAATCCATGCTCGTCTAAAATTAAGTATTCTATGCTGGACGTCCAAGAGTTATCTGGACGTCTTCCCTTTCTATGTCTTTAATGTCTAGAATTTCATCTTGGACATTTAGACATCTAAGTAGTCTTAGATGTTCTCCTTTTTGAGCAACGAACGTCCAGCTTTTGGACTGTTCACTGGCTGACATTGGACGTGTAGTTTTATTTTTCTAGACGTCCTCTTTTTTGAGTCACGAATTTCCAACTTTTGACTTGTTCAGTAGCTAAGCTTGGGCATCTATCTTCCCTATATGACCTCATTTTTTGAGCCACGAATGTTGGTGGTACGCGGTCTCACGCGTTTATCAAAGATAATATTTTTAAGTCCAACTTTCCAATACAAAAAATGTAAGTGGTAAGTAGGGTCGAACCACAGAGATTTGGGGACTAAAGTACGCGTATACAAGATTGCAAAGGGGGGTTTTCAAGTTAAAAGAAGTAATCTCATAAAATAAGAAAACAATAATGAGATAAGGAAATATCAATAAAGGAGAAGCTTGAGTCCGGTTGATTTTCACTTCGATTCGGATTATCGATCCTCGGTTACGAATCCCTTTTCTCTCTAAAGAATAATTAAACTACCCGAATACGCAAATAGACTAACTGAACTAAAGAACAACCCAATTGAATTTGTAATTATGGTTCAATTCTAAAGAACATTAAACGCTAGGAATCTATATACCAAACAACAATTGCTCGCATAATCATTCAATTCGGAAATTACGATTTCACTGCAGATTACAAGAACAATTGGATTCTATATTAAACCCTAATTTGCTACTTATGAACGAAGGACAAAAGAATCGGCAATTACTCTAAGTTCTAGCAATAGAAATATTGATTGAAAAGACTAGTAGTACTTGCTAGCAATCAAACAATAATCATATGATCAAAGTAGAAATCACAATTATAATTAAGAGAGTGTATTTACGCTACGATCGACATAGTTTTCATCAACAAATCTTTAATAATTGAATCTAGCATAGAAGGGAAAGAGAAAGAAAATAGGTTTATCTATCTAATTAGGGTTCTAAACTGGTTGTGAATAATGAAAGTTATGAAAAGAAACTAAAAACGAAGTTAATGAAGTGAGACTCGACAAATCGCCCATCGAGTACAGCAGGCCTCGACTTGCGTGACGTGCGCACATGAGGTGCGCTGGGTGCGCGCTGAAGCTTTGATGATGCTGCTAGGGATCCGCTGTTGTGCGAGTTGCGCGCTGGGTGCGCAAAATTACTGCCTCGAATGCTGATGTGTGCTGAGCGCTGCTTGGCGCGCGGGGCGTGCATGGGAGTACGTATGTCGCGCACAAGCACTGCTTTGCTGCTGTGTTCCTGCGTGCTTTGCGAGTGACACTTGCTTTGCTTACTTGGCTGACAAGTGCTTGCGGCTGCTATGCGAGGGCTATAAGAGCTCAATCAATTCCCATACAAGAGCATGCTTCGACAATTGAATCGAATGCTAATTGAATCGAATGCTAACACACACCCAATGCTTGAACACGTAACATTATCGAACCAAACTCACGAACGAGAACCGAAATGCAACGACCATGAACCTTTGACCTCTATCAAACTTTGTTGACTTCCTTCATTGAATAGATGACGAACGCGGGACGGAGTCCACCTGCAATTGATAAAAACAACATAAAGTCTCCAAATGTCCTTAAGTCTCCTCTAGTATATCGAAACCATCCCAATTCTCCATGCAGCACACTTAGGCTAACATATACAAAACTCCACTTCTCAAGGCCTAAACCTGTACAAAACGAACACTGAAGTACTCTAAAAACACGCCTAATATGGTCTCATCAAATACCCCCACACTTGAACTTTACTCGACCTCGTGTAAACTCAATCATTAAGAATACGGGAGTAAGCCTTCCGAAATAACACACACCAAAACTATTCCCCTATCACTCCATCCTAGTGTACCAAAACGATGCCACTCTTCTCCTAATCGCTTAAGGTCAAACACAAAGGCAAAAGACACCCCCACACTTGAACATAAAGCTCACCTGAAAAAATGTTAGTAGCAAACTCAATCACGCTCAACACCAACATTACACACTAAACGTCATGTGATCAATAAAGTGAATTCGAGCCCCGAAAAATCTCAAATGACTCAAGTCACACCAAATCCACACAAATCACGACAATCGCTCCTTATTTCTCCAGAGATAGATGAGTTATACCCTTATCGCCTCTACTTCAAACACCAAGATGAAATCCTACCCGAAACACTCCTTATATCTCACTCTTATTATGACACAAACTCCGACAAATGATTCAAAATATCTCTCTTTTATCTCTCATTTTGCGTAGGAGCTCTCTCGAGCTTTCATCCTAGCTTCACATTTTTTTTTTGAAATTATGAACTCACCCGCTCTAGATGCCACATTCTTGCATAGGTTACTCTTTCATGTTTTCAACCTATACGGGCCCCCATTCTTGCTCGAGTTTCCAACTCAGCTGGTTTTTCACGTAATTTTGGATTTTTCATTTTTTTTTCAAAAGCAAAAACAACTATGCATGTCACACAAAACACACAAAGCAATGCATATCTCCCCCCCCCCCACACTTAATCAAGACATTGTCTTCAATTTGAGAAGAAGAACAAGAAAAGGGGCAAATCTCACAAAGCCTTAACTCCATCAACACCACCTTTCATTATGCATCAAAAACCAAAACCCAACAACAAATATACAAAACCAAAAACCCAACTCAACTCACAACCCAACTCCGTCAACCAATCAACAATGATAACTTCGAACCCAATCCCAATGGAAGGGAAGGCTCAAATTTCGCACCCAATAGATAAATCTAGGATGCAAATGCTCAATGTGTTTGAGGTTTTGTGGAACATGGAATGGAAAAGGAATAGGAATAGGGTATGGCTATTTGTTGTGGCGGAATTGAGAAGATGGTGGAATTTCGAAAGTGGAAGAAGAAGGGAAAGAAGGAAGGTGGAAGGAAAAGGAATAAAGGAAAGGAAAAAGAAAAAGAAAGAGAAGAAGATCGGGTTGCCTCCCGAGTAGCGCTTAGTTTAAAGTCGTTAGCTCGACTTCTTACCTCCCGAAATTAATCGGGGGAGAACTCACCTCCTTGATTCAACTCTTGTGCCTGCAAACCAGAGGAAACAACACCTTTGCCAGCCATCGTTAGTGCAAATGATGAGACCATGTTAGGCGTGTTTTTCAGAGTGTTTCGGAGTTCGTTTTGTAGAGGTTTAGGCCTTGAGAAACGGAGTTTCGTAATTACTAGCCTAAGTGTGGTATATGGAGAATTGAGATGGTTAGAGGTGATTTAAGGACATTTGGAGACTTTTTATATTTCTAATCGTTTACAGGTGAGCTCATTCATGGTCGTGGTTTGATTGTAAGTTTATACCCAAGTGTCTTGTGTGATGGCGTATGCAAATGTGGATGATAGATTGTGGTTTTGTATGGAAGAGTTCAAGATGTTACGTAAGCTCGCAATTCTTCGTAAGCATCCTTCGTTAGCATTTCAAAGCAAGCCAAGCATTTAAAGCACGCCTAGCAAGCACATCTAGCAAGAAGCCTGGCAGCATTGGCGCGCAACCCACACAAGTCCATGCGCACCCCACGCAGCAGCCGCAAGCATAATAGCATTATAGGACAGGAAAGGTGTGCACCCAGCGCACAATTAGCGCGCGACTCGCGCAGCCTGGCGATCCCAGCAGCACAGATGAGGAACAACACGCACCCATCGCATCCAGCGTTTTCACCTCACGCAAGTCGAGGCCTGCATCACGCGCAAGACGATTTTGTCGATCTCGTGTTTATTTACTTAGTTTTTATGAGTTTCTTTTGTTAACTCTTATTATTTCCAATTAGTTTAGAACCCTAATTAGAGAGAGAAACTTACTTTCTCCTTCTTTATTACTTTCATGTTAGATTTAATTGTTGAAGATTTATTTATAAATTCTATGACGATCGTAGCGTAAGTCTAATCTTGAGAACGGATGTTTGATCTTCGGTTCATTATTGTGAGGTTTCTATATTTTTCATTCTATTAATTATAGTTTTGATTACTTTGATTAATTGTTTGATTGCTAGGAAGTACAACTAGTCTTTACATTCAATTAATCTATTGCTAGAACTTAGAATGATTGGCGATTCTTTTGTTCTTCGTTCATGAGTAGAAAACTAGGGTTTAATTTAGAATCTGATTGTTCTTGTTATTTTATAGTGAAATCATTGTTTTCGAATTGAATAATTGTGCTATTAATTGTTGTTTGGCTCATAGATTCCTAGGGTTTGATGTGCTTTAGAATTGAACCTAAATTGCAGATTCAATTAGGTTGTTCTTTAGTTGATTTATTCTATTTGCAGATTCGGATAGTTTAACTAATCTTTAGAGGGAAGCGGGATTTAGTTCTCAATATATGTGTGATTAAGAGTAGTTGTCTATACTTAGAAACCGATGATCGATAATCCGAATCAAAGTGAAAATCAACCAAACTCAAGGCTCTTCTCTATTGATCTTTCCTTATTTTAATATTGTTTTTCTTATATTAGATTACTCTTTTAATCTTAAAACCCCCTTTTGCATTCTCTTGTGAACATACTTTGGGTACCCAAGTCTTTGTGGTTCGCCGACTCTATAGTACCACAATGAGTATGGGACGCCGACTCTATAGTACCAAGAAAACATTAGGTGTTAAACACCAAAGACCTCTTTGAACCAAACATCCCAAAGAACTCAACCCGACCCCAAAACTCGACACTCAACAACCCAGCACCTACATTAATCTTAGTATTGGAGGTTTACAAATACGGTCTCCCTAAGAGAACGGGAGAAACATTAGACTTCATATGCAATACATAAAAATCAGTTGGAAATTGCAGTTTACCAACTTTGATTAACACATCCACTATTTTACCTTTTTGGTGGATAATGGATCCGTTAGCTAATTGCACAACGACACTAGTAGCAATAAGAGGACCAAGATTTGAAGACTCATGAAGGGAGAGGGGGATCACATTAATAGACGCTCCCAAGTCTAACATAGCTTAGGGAATAGGGGTGTCATGGATTTTTCAAGGGATAGTAAACATGCCAGGGTCATCATGCTTAGGGGGGGAGCAAATTATGGGATACAACACTAACAAAATTATTTGCTCGCTCTACTACATGGGGGGTAGGGGGACTTACCATGGGCTCTTGTCATACCTATAGTTGGCCCGTAATGCTGCAAGAAAAGGTGGAGGGGGCTTGTAGTTTGGAATCAAAAGACTCCCCCTTTTGTTGCACTAGAGCCTCATCCACCAGTATAATAGCACTCACATTCTTCTTCGAGTTTATTTCAGTTTGGGATGGCAATTTCCCACTATCACGAGCCTCCAACCTACTCACCGCACTTGAGACTTGGATCATCTGATTTTCCAGATTTCTGATGCTAGCCCGAGTCTCCTCCTAAAACTGTACCATATTACCTTGCATGGAGGTCATGTTCTTGGTCAAGGTGTGTATCATGTCTTCACAAGACATAGAAGAACTTTGCCTTGACCCGGAACCTTGCCGCTTATTTGGAGCTTGCTGGTACTGCGATGGTAGTTGAGTTTGTTGTCATTACCATAACTCAATCGCAAGTTATCCCTCCAACTTGATTATAGGTGGTAGAATAGGGGTCATACCTCCTTTGGTTGCTCTGTTGGCCTTGGAAACCCATGGCCTTGACCTCTTCACTCAGCCCCTCTTGTAATTGCGGACAACAACCCGTCTGATGGTTCGAAGCACAAACCCCACAAGCTCCTAACCTGTTGTACCTGGCTCTTCACCATAAGATCCCTCACCAAGGATGTGAGAGCTCGCACTTGCTCCCCCAATTGGGAATCATTACCACTTGCGGCACTAACATTCTTCCTTTGGGCACCTCGTCTACCAAAATGCCTGGAGCCTTCAAACAACTCCTCTATCAAAGCCCAAGCAGCATCCAGAGTTTTATTAATGATGGACCCACCACTAGCAACATTAACCATACGCACATCTTCATCAGAGAGACCATTGTAGAAGTATAAGATGCGGTCCTGGTCATTGTACCCATGATAGGGGACAACTTGCACATAATCTCTTGAACCGTTGTCAATACTCATAAAGGGACTCATCATAATTTTGTTCAATGTTGCTTATCTCCTTTTTTAAGATGGAGGACTTAGAAGTTGGAAAGTATCTGATTAGGAACCGTTGCTTCATTTATGCCCATGTAGAGATACAACCCGGCGGAAGATAGTAAAGCTACTCTTTGGCGGTATCCTTTAAGGAGAAAGGAAATGCCTTCAGTTTCACCTGCTCTTTAGTAGCATTGCTCGGTTTCATACTTGATCATACTACATGAAACTCAGATAAAAATTTGTTTGGATCCTCCCCACTAAGCCCATGGAAGGATGGCAAGAGATGAATGAGCCCTGACTTGAGCTCGAAGGTGGTGGTGGTGCCTTCATCAGGTTCACGGAATACTATACACAAATGTTGTTGATCAAGGTTGGGAGCAGTGAGCTCCCTCAATGTGCGAGCTTCGTCTCGTGGTGGCATGTCTTCCTCAAAATCAAGATGGAAAGGAAGTTCTTCAAAATCTCTCGCAATTTTCTCCTTAACCTGAGAAGATTCAATTCAAATTCTTGATCGTACGACAATTAATATTGACTAGTAGCACGAGTTTCAACGATATACGAAAGAAGATAATGAAATAAAAAGAGAATTAAAACAATCTACTATTATACACTTTAGTTGTTGCCAAGTCCCCGACAACGGCGCCAAAATTTGGTGCTACGCGGTCGCACGCGTTTACCAAAGATAATATTTTTAAGTCCAACTTTCCAATACAAATAATGTAAGTGGTAAGGAGGGTCAAACCACAGAGACTTGGGTACTAAAGTACATGTATACGAGATTGCAAAGGAGGGTTTTCAAGCTAAACGAAGTAATCTAATAAACTAAATAAACAATAATGAGATAAAGAAATATCAATAAAGGAGAAGCTTGAGTCCAGTTGATTTTCACTTCGATTCGGATTATCGATCATCGGTTTCTTGTATGAACAACTACTCTTAATCACTCATAGATTGAGAACTGAATCCCTTTTATGTCTAAAGAACAATTAAACTACCCGAATCTACAGATAGAATAACGGAACTAAAGAACAACCCATAAATTGAATATGCAATTATGGTTCAATTCTAAAGAACATCAAACCCTAGGAATCTATAAACCAAACAACAATTGCTAGCACAATCATTCAATTCGGAAATTACGATTTCACTAGAAATTAACAAGAATAATCGGATTCTATATTAAACCCAAGTTTGCTACTTATGAGCGAAGAACAAAAGAATCAGAAATTACTCTAAGTTCTAACAATAGAAATATTGATTGAAAAGACTAGTTGTACTTCCTAACAATCAAGCATTAATGACATAATCAAAGTAGAAATCACAATTATAATTAAGAGTGTAAATAATTGAAACCTCACAATAAAGAACCGAAGATCAGATAACCGTTCTCAAGAGTTGATTTACGCTGCGATCGGCATAGTTTCCATCAACAAATCTTCAATAATTGAATCTAGCATAGAAGGGAAAGAGAAAGAAAATAGGTTTCTCTCTCTAATTAGGGTTCTAAACTAGTTGGGAATAATGAAAGTTAAGAAAATAAACTAATAAAAATGAACTTAATTAAGCGAGACTCGAGAAATCGCCCATCGCGTGCAGCATGCCTCGACTTGCGCGAGGTGCGCACATGAGGTGCGATGGGTGTGCACTGAAGCTTTTGGGGATCCATTGCTGCCTGAGTCGCGCGCTGAAGATGCGATGGGTGCGCAGAATTACTGCCTCGAAGGCTGATGTGTGATGGGCGCTGCTAGACACGCGGGGCGTGCACGATAGTGCGTATGTCGCACACAAGCACCTCTTTGCTGCTACGTTGCTGCGTGCTTTGCGAGTGACACTTGCTTTGCTTGCTTGGCTTACGAGCGCTTAGGGCTGCCATTTAAGGGCTATACGAGCTTAATCAGTTCCCATACGAGAGTATGCTTCAACAATTGAATCGACTGCTAACACAAACCAATTTTCCATGCAATACACTTAGGCTAAGATCTACGAAACTCTACTTCTCAAGGCCTAAACCTCTACAAAACGAACTCTGAAATACTCCAAATACTCATGAACTCTGAAATACTCCGCTAGAGCTTGTTCTCTCCATCACTCATTCTGAGGCTTCAGAGAAGCGAAACCGGACTTTGGTGATTGCTATTGAGCTGCCCAAAGAGGCGTCAGATTCCGTTAATGATTCCATTGCCCAAAGACTTTGGTGATTCCAAAGAGCTGCCCAAACAATAGTATGAGGACGCTCTTGGGGCCATCAATGATTCCATTGATGCGGCTGTTAGTTGGGGGAAGAAAGTCTGAAGAGGTCCCTCGTTACACTAGACATCTAGAGAATACAATAAATACTCTTCAAAATTCAAGATTTCAAAATATAATAAAATTCCTTAAAAATCTCCAATTCAAATGTTAATTTGTCAAAGTCGTAATCTGAGTTTGGGTACAAAGTCAATTATAATTTAATTATAAATTTTCCCGGTACATAACTCTTGGCGAAGTGATGCTAAGGGCAGTATTATTCTCATAAAGGTTCCACAAAACTCAAACATAAACTCATACATTATCACAATCACCTAAGAAATCAAATCTTAATATCCAAAATATGCTTCCATAATTAACAAAAATAAAACTGCATAAATAAAATCATTAATATAAGTTATATAGTGTTGCTACGTACTTAGCAAAACGAGACAACAAGCTAAAAGAAAAAGGGAAAGGAGCAGCACTGGGTCGCGGGCCCGCGACCCAGCTCGTGGGCCGTGACTGGACGTCGTGGGGCATGACACTACTCGCAGGCCGCGAGCAACCGACTGCTCTACTTTGCCCGTTTGTACATTACTTACCCAATTAATTCCACATTAAATGATGCTCAAATAATTCACATAAATTAAATATGAACTTTACCAACATCAAATAAGCATGCTCAATTTAAAATACTTCAAGGAATTAAAGGAAGGAAAATTTGTGACGAACCCTTGCAACTTAACACTTTATTGTGAATAACCCCCAATAACGTTTTTCAGCAAAAATAACTCCCATGAACTCATAAAAGTTAGTGGTTGCACCCCCTAAACCCTAACTCTGTTAAATTCTTCTGTTATGTGGGGCCCACCTTAGTCTTTCCCTCCCAAAAACACAGTGAAATTAATTTTCTACCAACCCCCAACTGATTTCCCTCTTCCTCCTCCTTCCTTCCATTTTCCACCTTCAATCTCTCTCCTCTTTTCTTCCCCTTCTCACCTCCAATCTCTCTCCTCTTTCCTTTATTTTTCCACCTTGTAGGTAAGAAGTAGCAGTTGGGAGCAACATGGTTTTTGCAGTTATAAGATGGAGAATAACATGGATTGAGAAATACGGAAACTATGGATGATATGTCATGTCACTTGGTAAACTATCAGGTAATTGAACACAGAACAAAAGTCAACTGTGATTCTTAGCACAAACCCTATTGCCCAAGCATATATTCAGAAAAGGTTAATGTACAATTTGCTAGATTCCAGCTACACCCAAAGTTCAGCTAAAGATCATAGGAGTAATTCATTAGGAATAATGACTAGAAGTTCCCTAAGCAAGATTTTCTGCCGCAGGCATAAATGTTAAGGTCTCAGTGTACCTAAAGAGTCCATCACCCAAAAGACTGGACGAGAAATTGATGGCTCGTTCTTTTTGTTTTCTATTTTTACCACTTACTCTCGTATGTAACAGCTCATGGGAGCAAAGCATCAATTCAACCAATACTTTGTGTTAGATAATGTAAAGCTCCTTGATTGGAGTGATTACAATTGATCAATATATATAGAGTTACAAATGTGAATCCTAATCGTATTAGGTAACCTAATCTAATAATAAGATAAGATTAAGATAAGATTTACATCAAAGGATATCCTAAACCTATTAGGAATATATTTGCAATATATTCTCTATCACACCCCCGCAGTCATAACGGGAGGAGGACGTACGCTAAGACTGGATCTAAACTCCAAGAAGAGCTGTCGTGGTAAACCCTTTGTGAAGATGTCAGCAAACTGATACCTCGACGGAACATGGAGGATATGAACCTGACCCAAGGCAACCTTCTCACGAACAAAATGGATGTCCAATTCGACATGTTTCGTGCGTTGGTGCTGAACAGGGTTATGAGAGAGGTAGATGGCACTGACATTATCACAATAGACAAGAGTGGCCTGGCTCAGTACAGTGTAACTCAAGCAAGAGGTTGCGGAGCCAGCAGGATTCAGCCACAACTTTGGCGATGCCTCGGTACTCGGCTTCGGCACTTGATCTAGACAAGGTAGGCTGACGTTTAGAGGACCATGAGATGAGGTTATTCCCAAGGAAGCAACAATATCCCGAAGTGGAGCGACGGGTGTCGGGACAACCCCCCCAGTCAGCATCAGAGTAGGTGATCAAGCGCATCGATCGAGAAGGATATAAGTGTAACCCATGATCAATAGTTCCTTGAATGTATCGCAAGATGCGCTTCAAGGCGTTGTAATAAGGCTCTCGTGGGTCATGCATGAAGAGACAAACCTGCTGCACAGCATAAGTAATATCCGGAAGAGTGAAAGTCGGGTACTGTAAGGCACCAGCCAAACAACGGTATAGTGTGGGATCCGCCACAGGGGAACCAACTGAAGCAGAGAGCTTGGACTTGGTGTCAACAGGAGTTGCGGCAGGTTTGCAATTGCTCATACTGGCCCTGTCAAGAATCTCATAAGCATACTTCTGCTGAGAAAGTAGCATATAGGACGGAGTTCTAGTTACTACAACACCTAAAAAGTAACTAAGGGGGCCCAAATCAGTCATAGGGAACTCAGTCTTGAGCTGAGAGATGAGCTGTGTCCGAAGAGCTGTAGTAGATGTGGTGAGTATGATATCATCAACATACAGAAGAAGATAAGCAGTGTCAGAACCCTGTCGATAGGTGATAGGCTAAAGTCGTGTCACCTAATCAAAAATAAACCTACAGACCTCTAACTAGGTAGTCAGTGGAAGCAGGGTCGAATCCACAGGGAGACAGAGTTTCTAAATCAAAATTCAACCAATTCAGCTACTCCAGATGAAATCAGGAAGGAATTAATTAAACTAAGGAATAGACTACGGAAGACTGAATAAATCGAGGATTAAACTATGGAATAAAAGTCTAGGGTATTAGGTCGGTCCACCATGCTTATACCAATCAAATAGGGTCAACTACTATTAAAACCTAAGTCAAGAGTCGGGGGATTAGAGCCTATGTTGAGCTATGGTTAAGACTCAACGCTCATAGTTCAACATACGCCGCATGTTCACTAACGTAATCAGAACTACTGATGTGTCCTAGGCCTCTAGTCGTAAGACGGATCTGTGCAAACAACTATTAACCACAAGCAATCAATGAAATTGTACACTGACATTAATTACTCAATAAGAACAAACCACATCACAATCACCCTAATCAGGCCCTAGAAATTGATAGAAATCTAAATCACAATCATGGTATAAACATGGCTTTCCTATCTAACACCCTAGAAAGAGAACTACTCACTCATAATTGAATTGACAACAATAAGACTAATATGAAACCCTAACAATTGCATCATGAATAATTGAATAAATAAACTAAGCAATCAAAGTAATTAAAGAGATAAAGAGTAGAGTAGAGTACCAATTGACGGAAAGCAGGAACTTTTATTGAAATCGAATTAGGTTTGATCACCTCTAGATTAATCTAAAGTGTTTGAATTAAACTAAGAGCAATGTAGAATAAAACTAGTCTAAAACCTAATGAAAGATGAATAAAAGATGAATGAAAGATAATGAGGAAAAGGTATTTATAATACCCCTCAAGTTCACTAAAAACGGAAACAAAAAGTGGAAAAGCGCAATTAAAGCACCAGACCCGATCGGGCCCGAGCACAGTACCCGATCGGGTCCACATACAAATTCTCCGAACTTCACTTCTGGGCTCTGGCAGCAGCAGTGCAGCAATAAGGCGAGAAAAGCGGCCCACCCGATCGGGTCGGGCGGTAGTCACCCGATCGGGTCTGGCGACAAAAAGTGCCAGCAAGCTCGCCTCCTCCGCAGCGTCCCAATAAGACCTAGCAGCACTAGACCCGATGGGATCGGGCGGCAGGTGCCCGATCGGGTCTGGGCACATGTGTTCTCGCCCGATCTGATCGGGCACGCCTTGCCCGATCGGGTCCGCAACTTTCGTACCCGATCATAATATTTCGCCCGATCGGGCCTTTTCTGCCCGATCAGTGCACGGAAACCTCATTTGACTCTTTGGCTCTCTAATCTTCACGTTTAGGGGTCTTGGGACCTCCTAAACTATCCATAAAGCTCGTGAGCCATCCTACGTGCCTCGTAACATCTCGTAAAGCCGTGGTTGCTTCCAAAAGGCTCGGGAATAAGGAGAAAACTCCGTAAAACCTGCAATTCAATATAAAACACGAAACCACAACTACATACGATAGTTAGCACAAAATAGCTCCCAAGAGCTCCAATGACGCACAAATTAGCTTGTAAATAAGGGGGAAAACTCTATATAAATACGTGATATCAAACTCCCCCAAGCTAAACCTTTGCTTGTCCTCAAGCAAACAGCACATGAACATGGAATAGATTACCTCACCCCAAAGATAGAAACAAATCAAAGCTCAAAACATTTTCAAGACTAAGAATCGTTCAAGCAGGCATAATTCAAGTTTGGCTCATCAAATCCATCCAACCACCAATCATTCAAGCAATTTATCAAACTCAAGCATCCACAAAGCATACAAGTCCTGAAAAGGCACTCACAAGGGTGTCACTCCTCTCAATTTTGTGGCAGGCAAAGAATGTGCCCGAACACTCACCAACCCGACCATAAGTACCCTTCCCACTCACACTCTCATGTGTTTAAGAAGGTTCAATGACGCTCATCCTAGTCAAGTCGACTCAATTAGCAGAAATACTCTTTAACTTTGATAAACTAACTCGAAATCAATCAAATGAACAATGCAGACATAAGCTCAAGAGGACTTTATAGGGTTGTAATGGGGCTTAGGCGAGAGGTAGGGGATACTTTTGGGTAATGTGGTGGAAAAACCAAGAAAGGGGGAGCATAAATCATTCAAACAAGGCCTAGGATGGCCTACACAACTCCCAACAATCACCATAAAACCAAGTAAAGTAACCCAACTCTCATAAATCAATGAGAAGCTCATAACAAACCCAATTTTCTAGCAATGGAGCGAATATTCTTTTATGAACGTACGTGAATGAAAGAACTAGAATTCTTTTGAATTTTCATTTCATTTTTCTTTCATTTTTTCTGAACTTCATTCACGCAACTCTAAACTTGCTTTCTTTCATTTCTCTTTCTCACTCTCAAACCACAGCAAATACACTTTTAAATTCCTCAAAAACCAAACTAAACCAACAAACCAATCTCAAACTCAACCCATACAAAAGCTCCCCCAAGCTAGGCTTGGAATAATATCAAGTGAAGGCTTTTGGCTCATAATAGGGGTTTAAGTAACACGAAACAAGTCATTAGGCTCAGCGGGGCTAAGGAGGATAAAAGTATATCAAAAACTCACTCTGAAGCTCGAGAATAAGACAAAAGAACGCCTCTATCACAGCACATGCTACAAGTCATCTAAAATCAGACAAGTACGAAGTCAAAGTCAAGATCAATCCACTAAAGAGGAACTAACACACAAGAATAGACTGGATAATAATATGAATCCAATAGGCTACAAAGAGGCCTCACAGTCTAACCAATTCAGGTATGCAGCACAAAGTGGTCTAATATAATCCAGAAATGCTCGAAATCATAGCAATCAAACATCAAATCATAGCCTCAAGATCACAAATGCCCAGCTATCCAGAAAACAAAGTCAAATCAATTTCAAATAGAGCACAACAAGGGGCACAGGGAGGCAACTAAACCAGTCATGGGAACCATATTTTTTTCATTTTTTCAGTATTTTCCGAAAGCAGTAAAACTATTCTAGAAAACAGTAAAAGAGATAGGGAATACAAACAGAACTCCTCCCCCAAGCTAAACTTGGCAGTGTCCTCAATGCCAAAAGGTGATAAGGACTATGCTAAGAGGAAAAACAATGTTAGTACCCTCACTCTCGCTCACAAAAGGAAGAAAAATAAAAAGAAAAGAAAAAGGGAAAGAAAAGAAAATACGAGTTGCCTCTCGCACAGCGCTGGTTTATAAAGGTCCCGCACGACCATAATCCTCCCTCTCTCAAATAGGAGGGGCTTGGCAATTAGTGCCACCCTCATCAAACATCTTTCTCCTCCAGATGTTCTTGACAATGCCTCCAGACGGTGAGGCAACCTTAGGTGGAATTTGAACCTTCTCCACCCCTACTTCATCTAAAACCTTATCCCTGCAAAAAGATTGTTCAAGCATAGGAGCCTTAACAGCATTGGTTAGTTTAAAAATCACTTTATCATCACCAACACTCAGAGTTAAAGACCCAGACTTGACATCAATGACAGCACCAGCAGTACACAAAAACGGCCTACCCAAGATAATAGGAATCTGGGCATCCTCATCCATATCTAACACCACAAAATCAACAGGAATATAGAATTTCCCTACCCTAACAGGAACGTCCTCTAAAACACCTAGAGGGTATTTTATAGAACGATCCGCCATCTGTAAAGTGATTTGTGTGCATTTAAGGGCTCCCATGTTCAGTTTCTTATAAACAGACAATGGCATAACAGAAACAGAAGCACCTAAATCACACAAAGCCTTATCAATAAAAATAGGTCCAAGATGGCAGGGTATAGAAAAACTACCAGGATCTTTTAACTTTGGTGGGGTTTTATTTTGAATAAAAGCACTACACTCTTCAGTAAGAGCGACACGTTCTACCCCACCAAAGTCTCTTTTCTTAGTGATCATGTCTTTCAGAAATTTGGCATAAACAGGCACTTGGGTAATTAAATCGGTAAATGGAATCGTTACCTCAAGGTTCTTGACCATAGCCAAGAACTTACCAAACTGCTGATCGACCTTGGACTGTTGCATCCTGTGAGGAAAAGGTAGCCTTGGTGTAAAAGGCGTTTCAGAAACCTTCTCCTTTTTCTTCCCTGTCTGTTCAGCTTCTGCAGACAAATCGACTTCAGACGTCGAATTCTTTCTTTTTCCTTCCTCTACCACCCTCTTCTTCCCTGCAGTCGGGGTAACCTCATCAATGGGCACTGGAGGGGCATCATATGCAATGCCACTACGAAGAGTGATGGCATTCACATGTTCTCTCTGAACTGGTTGCCCTGGCAATTGTCCCTGCTGCCTCTGTGCATTAGATTCTGCCAACTGAGCAACTTGAGCCTCGAGAAGTTGGATGTGCTTCTCTTGAGCCCTCCTTGTTTCCTCATTTGCCTTTTGCATAGACAATATCAGTTTCATCAGTTCAGAATTGCTAGGCTCTTGTGGGTTGTTTTGTGGAGGTGGGGTGTGGAAATTTTGTGGAGTTTGGAAGTTATTGGGATGATGGAAGTTTTGTGGTGGTGGTCTTTGGAAATTTTGTGGGGGTTGATGGTATGAAGGTTTAGGGAAATTTTGTGGGGGTTGATGGTTTTGTGGGTTTTGGTAGTTATGTGAAGGGGGGAGGGTTTGTGGTCTTTGTTGGAAGGCATTGGCCTGCTCCATCTGAAATTGACTGAACTGACAGTCATGCCCAAAGTGACCCTGAACACCACATACCTCGCAGTAAGATGAGGTAATGGGTGCTACTGCAGACATAGCATTGACGCTCATGGGTGGAGGTGTCGGACTAGAAGACTTCATTAGCTGCTGAGTTAGTTGCGCCATCTGCGATGTAAGCAATGAAATAGCGTCAACTTCAAGTACCTTCTTAGTCAAACTCCTAGATGATGTATGGTCATTGGCTGCAAGATTTGATATGAATTCATAACCCTCATCAACTGCCTTGTCTAAAAACACTCCTCCTGCAGACGAATCAACAATACACTTCGTCTGAGGCTGCAGACCATTGTAGAATGTCTGCGTCAAGAACCATTTGTCCATATTATGGTGTGGACACTCTCTCTGTAAATCTCTAAACCTAGCCCACGCTTCCCTTAATGTTTCATCAGGCTCTTGGAAAAACGTGGCTAGTTTATTTCTGATTTCTGCTGTTTTAGTAGGTGGGTAATACTCTCTCAGAAATGCAGCAGAAATCTCACTCCACTCGGTTTCTTTCACATCGTTCAACCATTTTTGGGCTCTATCTCTCAGTGAAAACTCGAACAACATGACTTTGAGTTGATCTGGAGTGACGCCGGCATGTTTAACGGTTCGACAAAGTTGTTGAAACCGTTGTAGATGATTTGCCGGATCTTCAGTAGGATGCCCACCAAACTGATTTTGCTGGACCATGCTGATGAGTCCAGGCTTGATTTCGAAATTTGCTGCGGCAATGGTGGGCATAGTAGGTCCAGTGGAGAGACCATCCGGGTTGGGCACCCCATATGACTTCAGTGATTTTGACATAACTGAATTCAAGATGTCTGTTCCAGAGGTGTTCAGCTGAACAGACTGCTTTTCTTTCTGTTTTATCTTTCGGATCCGCCTGATTATCCTAGTAAGATCGGGGTCCGCTGGAATTGGGGAACCGTTTCTTTGGGACCTGGGCATACAAAAGAAACAAAAAGCAGCAGTAAAACGTACCTCGATTGAAACAATGAAGTTCCAATGAGGTACAGAGAAGTAGACCAAATAATCAAATAAAAACTTAGAGAACTAGCCGTCTCCCCGGCAACGGCGCCAAAATTTGATAGGCTAAAGTCGTGTCACCTAATCAAAAATAAACCTACAGACCTCTAACTAGGTAGTCAGTGGAAGCAGGGTCGAATCCACAGGGAGACGGAGTTTCTAAATCAAAATTCAACCAATTCAGCTACTCCAGATGAAATCAGGAAGGAATTAATTAAACTAAGGAATAGACTACGGAAGACTGAATAAATCGAGGATTAAACTATGGAATAAAAGTCTAAGGTATTAGGTCGGTCCACCATGCTTATACCAATCAAATAGGGTCAACTACTATTAAAACCTAAGTCAAGAGTCGGGGGATTAGAGCCTATGTTGAGCTATGGTTAAGACTCAACGCTCATAGTTCAACATACGCCGCATGTTCACTAACGTAATCAGAACTACTGATGTGTCCTAGGCCTCTAGTCGTAAGACGGATCTGTGCAAACAACTATTAACCACAAGCAATCAATGAAATTGTACACTGACATTAATTACTCAATAAGAACAAACCACATCACAATCACCCTAATCAGGCCCTAGAAATTGATAGAAATCTAAATCACAATCATGGTATAAACATGGCTTTCCTATCTAACACCCTAGAAAGAGAACTACTCACTCATAATTGAATTGACAACAATAAGACTAATATGAAACCCTAACAATTGCATCATGAATAATTGAATAAATAAACTAAGCAATCAAAGTAATTAAAGAGATAAAGAGTAGAGTAGAGTACCAATTGACGGAAAGCAGGAACTTCTATTGAAATCGAATTAGGTTTGATCACCTCTAGATTAATCTAAAGTGTTTGAATTAAACTAAGAGCAATGTAGAATAAAACTAGTCTAAAACCTAATGAAAGATGAATAAAAGATGAATGAAAGATAATGAGGAAAACGTATTTATAATACCCCTCAAGTTCACTAAAAACGGAAACAAAAAGTGGAAAAGCGCGATTAAAGCACCAGACCCGATCGGGCCCGAGCACAGTACCCGATCGGGTCCACATACAAATTCTCCCAACTTCACTTCTGGGCTCTGGCAGCAGCAGTGCAGCAATAAGGCGAGAAAAGCGGCCCACCCGATCGGGTCGGGCGGTAGTCACCCGATCGGGTCTGGCGATAAAAAGTGCCAGCAAGCTCGCCTCCTCCGCAGCGTCCCAATAAGACCTAGCAGCACTAGACCCGATGGGATCGGGCGGCAGGTGCCCGATCGGGTCTGGGCACATGTGTTCTCGCCCGATCTGATCGGGCACGCCTTGCCCGATCGGGTCCGCAACTTTCGTACCCGATCATAATATTTCGCCCGATCGGGCCTTTTCTGCCCGATCAGTGCACGGAAACCTCATTTGACTCTTTGGCTCTCTAATCTTCACGTTTAGGGGTCTTGGGACCTCCTAAACTATCCATAAAGCTCGTGAGCCATCCTACGTGCCTCGTAACATCTCGTAAAGCCGTGGTTGCTTCCAAAAGGCTCGGGAATAAGGAGAAAACTCCGTAAAACCTGCAATTCAATATAAAACACGAAACCACAACTACATACGATAGTTAGCACAAAATAGCTCCCAAGAGCTCCAATGACGCACAAATTAGCTTGTAAATAAGGGGGAAAACTCTATATAAATACGTGATATCAATAGGTAAAAAGAGAGGAGTCACTCTGAGTGATGACGAATCCCATCCTTAGTAAGAAATGAGCAAACCGCTGATACCAAGCACGTGGTGCCTGTTTGAGGCCATAGAGAACCTTACGCAGGCGACAAACATAAGTAGGAGCGCGTCAATCGACAAATCCTGGCGGCTGATGCATATAGACAGTTTCCTGTAAGTCACCATGTAGGAAGGCGTTTT
Organism: Patellifolia procumbens; assembly: GCA_947645195.1. Taxonomy (NCBI): domain Eukaryota; kingdom Viridiplantae; phylum Streptophyta; class Magnoliopsida; order Caryophyllales; family Amaranthaceae; genus Patellifolia; species Patellifolia procumbens. Next base: position 2,761,308 of record CANSGD010001076.1, read on the forward strand.
TGACGTCCAACTGATGAATTTCCCAATTACGTGCCATGGCTAAGCTGAGGACAGTGCGAATGGTTTGTTGTTTGACAACAGGACTGAATGTCTCATCATAATCAATACCAACCTCCTGTGACCTGCCATCACAAACATGTCTAGCTTTGTGTCTTTCAAGATCACCATTAGATTTCAGTTTATGACGAAAAAGCCACGTGCAATTAACAATATTCACCCCCATAGGCGAGGTACCGATTCCCATGTTCCCGTATTAATAAGAGCACTATATTCATCTAGCATAGCCGCATTCCAATTAGGGTCATTTAAGTCCTGTTTATGGTTTTTAGGCAATGGAGATTTGCGTGGTGCTAGTGTGTTATCTTGGGCAATAAGATTAACGGGCTTTTTGAGCTTGAAGATGCCATTTTGACTTCTTGTGATTGCGGGGGAGGGAGGGGGGCCTGGTGGGCCTAATGGGCGAAAAACCGCGCATAGGAGGTGGGGAATATATAGATGCGGGTGGCGTTGGGCCATGTGGGCTGCTGACAGGATGGACAATGGGTGGCGAGGCTGGGGCCGTGGGCACGAGCAGGTGGGGTATGACAAGGAGGGGGATCTGCCTCCGTGTGGGCCTGAGCAGAGATGGGATGAGGTGTATTTGTGGGCTGGACATGGTTGGACTGAGTTTGAGAGAGGGGTAGGATGTGGGTTAGAAGTGGTGATGGGTCATCGGACGCAAGGAATTGATAGTCTTGCATATTATATTTGGTCTTGGTCATGAATGGAAAGCTAGTTTCGTCGAATGTAACATGACGTGACAAAATGATTTTATTTGTGGACATATCAAGACACTTATACCCATGATGATTAGTTGGGTAGCCCAAAAACACACAAGGGGTGGATCTAGGAGCAAACTTATGAGAAGTAGTAGCAGTCAGATTAGGAAAACATAGACAACCAAAGACTCGAAGATGATCATAAGACGGATCACGTCCAAACAGGGCCTTAGCTGGGGATTGGTGATTGAGGAGTTTGGAGGGTAGAATATTGTGAAGATAAGTGACAATCTCAAGAGCATGAACCCAAAAGGTCAAGGGAACGAATGATTGGATCAAAATGGTGCGCATCATATTATTAAGAGTGTGTAGCATTCGTTCCGCCTTTCCGTTTTGGGAAGATGTATGAGGACAAGAGAACCGAAAGACCATCCCGTTTTGGACACAAAATAGTTTAAAAGGGTCATTATCAAATTCCCGACCATGGTCACTTTGGAAAGATTTTATGGGCCTTTCAAACTGAGTCTGAACGTAGGTACGAAAATCAATGAATGTTTGGTATGTCTGTGATTTATATTTTAGAGGAATTGTCCACACATACTTAGTGAAATCATCGAGTAATACCAAATAGTACTTGTGACCATGATTACTACGAATAGGAGAAGTCCAGAGATCAGCATGAATAATATCAAAAGCACAAGTAGTAGTACTAGAAGAATGATAAAAGGGAAGGCGAACATGTTTTCCAATCTGATAAAAATTGGAAAAGAAAGAGTCTGTGTCTTTATTACAAGCAATAAACTTTTTACTCCTAAGAAAGCTAAAGATAGGTGTTCCTGGATGTCTAAGACGGTTGTGCCACATATGAGACGAGACAGCAGCTAGAGATGTGGCTAAGCATGTGGATGGCAAAGCAGTGTTGGTGACGGGGTATAGGTCTCCCGAACTATGACATCTCGTAATGAGGTTCCCCGTTCAAAGGTCCTTTACAGAAAAGCCAAAAGGGTCAAATTCAATAGAAACCGAGTTGTCAGTGGTAAATTTACGTACGGAAATAAGGTTTTTAATGATTTGAGGGGCTAGGAGGACATTACGAAGGGCGAGGGAAAGACTCGGTTAGGAAGGGATGCATGACCATGACCCGTGACTGGAATGCGATTGCCGTTACCAACTAAAATATGATTATTAGTGCTCAAATTAAATAAGGGTGAGAGAGTACCGGCATTATTCGTCATATGGGAGGTGGCACCCGTGTCCATGAACCATGAGTCGTCGGAAGGTTGAAAATTCATGGTTGAGAATGCATTGCCAAGCTCTGTGGGGGTCATGGGCTGACCATATGGTGTCGAGTGGTCCATGTAGGCCTGCTGAGGCGTCTGGGCTGGCATCATGGGCCGCAACATGGAGTTAAATTGGCCTGCAGATCAACTTGGACGTTGCTGTGGGTAAGGAACATGGGCTGGGCCCATTAACTGTGCTGAAGCATTTGTTGATTTACTTGGGCAGCCTGCTGGGGGGTCCAGGGAGTTGGGCCGGCCCACTGAAAATTTTGGGCGGGTGGATTAGAAGAGGTTTGAGTTGAAGGCTGTTGTTTACCTTTTCCCTTCCCACGTCCTTTTCCATTTGTTCTCCCACCACCACGACCTCGGCCTGCAGAGCGTCCACCACCGCCGCAACGATGAGATTTCTGGGTCACCGGCGGTTGTTGTGTGGTGGCCGGAGGATCAGTATGGGCCACAAAATATTGCACGGGGGCATTTGGATCTTGAGCTCGTCGGGATTCCTCAAGAAGGAGGCGAGATCGAGCCGTTTCGAACGACGGCAATGGATCGGTTTGCTGAATCATGGAGGCGACGGTGTCGAAGTCTGTATTGACGAGGCCAGAAACCATTCTCAAGACAAGTTTTTGCTCTGAGATTGTTTGATCAACGTTTTCTAGTTGGTCTTTGAGATTTTTCAATTGTTTACAGTAGGAGGAGATGTCGGAGAAGTTTGTCAAATGCAATGAATTGAACTGATTCTCCAAGTATACTGCTCGGTTATGTTTATTGTCTTGAAAAATCGCTTGAATACGATTCCATGTTTCTTGCGCCATAGCCCCGCAGTAGAGGACGGTTTGGAGTAAATCCGTTGATATGGTGCCGTAAATTCAATTCTTGACAATGGAGTTAAGGCGTTTCCACAGGGCTTCGCTGATGTCGGGACGTGGAGTTTGTAGGTCAATGTGATCCAAGACATTACAGGCATGGCAATGGGTTTCAAAGAGTTCAACCCAATTTGAGTAGTGGGAGTTTTCACGATCAAGAAGATGGGGAATTTCGTTCCGAATGTTACCAACAGATTGTGCCGGATGATACTCCGTTGATGGAGTTAGTGCCGCTGGCTGTTTGTCCGAGTCGGCAGCCATGGAAACCGGTCACAAGAGGTGGAGAAAGGCGGAAGTGTGGTGGTGTTGTTGGCAGGGGAACGAACAAGAAAAGTATTAAGAAAATAAAAAAAATTATTAACATGAGCTCTTAATACCATGTTAGATTATGTAAAACTCCTTGATTGGAGTGATTACAATTGATCACTATATATAGAGTTAAAAATGTGAATCCTAATCGTATTAGGTAACCTAATCTAATAATAAGATAAGATTAAGATAAGATTTACATCAAAGGCTATCCTAAACCTATGAGGAATATATTTGCAATATATTCTCTATCACTTTGAATTGCTCACCAATCTTTTTTCCAGCTCATTTGCAAATCAAGTATGAAATGAAAGTCATGTTACCAACATTTGGTCCCACCTCAGGTCGTATCATCAAATTATTATGCACCAAATATGCATATGCTGCATGTTTCCACAAATAATGCAACTGCAGCAGTACCAATCTCTTTGAATTTACCAAATTTTAGAATTCATCAAGCATAGAGAAAATCGAATTTCTTATATGCTTACTATAAATCTATAAATATTGCTACAAATAAAGGAAAGAAGAGAGGAAAAAGATGACAGAAAAATAAAGGAAAGAGGAGAGACATTGGAGGTGGGAATGGGAAGGAAAGAGGAGAGAGATTGGAGGTGGCAATGGGAAGGAAAGAAGCGAGAGATTGAAGATGAAAATATGGAAGGTAGGAGGAGGGAGATGGAAATCAGTCGGGGGTTTGATTGGGAGTAGAAAAGTAATTTCACTGTGTTTTTGGGAGGGAAAGACTAAGGTGGACCCCACATAACGAAAGAATTTAACAGAGTTAGGATTTAAGGGGTGCAACCACTAACTTTTACAAGTTGCTGGGTGTTATTTGTGCAAAAAGAAGTTGTTGGGGGTTATTCATAAAAAGTGTTAAGTTGCAGGGGGTTCTTCACAAATTTTCCTTAAAGGAGTAATACACAAGTCTTCAAATCATGCAAAACTAGTAACTTTAAGACATGCAAAAACATGAATTAATAACTCCAACTAAATTAACAAAAATTGCAGCACTAAATTACTCATGATATGACTCAAAAACATTTAATAAGATTCTGAAAAGCATAATTAACATACTATAATAATTAGGGTATGTTTGAGAATCAAAAACAACACAAAAGAGTTCATAATAACATGGAAAATAATTCCAGCAATATTAAGTAATAAAATAGCCAACAAACCATTAAAAATTAATAAAACACGACTTTAACATATATTTCAATGTAATAAATAAAAAGTAACAGCTCTAACATGATTCTAATCAATACTATCAATATTAAAATCACAAATAACGATTTTAGGTACTCAAATATATATACTAAGGACAACAAAACTAACCCTAACATGAATTCTAATTACTACAACGTTTCTATCATAAATCTAATTATTTAAGCACATCCTGACATGATTCTAACATAATAAAATAATTGATTAAATACTAAAGTACTAGAAGGGATGTTAGTTACCTAGATCTATTCGTAGAGTGTAATAAAAACCGAAAACGAGAAGAATAAGGTAAAGAGAAAAATCGCCCCTTGAAGAGAAATAATAAGAAGAGAATAGATCCGAACTTGAGTCTTGAATTACCCCTTGAAAATGAAAAAAAAATATACTAGGAAATATGAATTTTGTGAAGAACAAGTGGAAAAAAAATCCCCTTTTTTGTGTTAGTCGTATGAAAATAGGGTGAGGAGGGAGTGTTTAACTATTGTAAATCTTATGTTAGAACAACAATAATGGTGTATTAGGTTAGAATATATAAATGCTAAAATAGAGTAGGAGATTAAGGGGTGATTGGCTTGCAAAGGGAGAAGGGATTAGCTACCAAAAATAACAGATGCTATCTTCAAAATTCAAAAGACCCCCCAATTCCTCCCCATGTATATATATATACACACACACATCAACACAAATATATACTTCCTCCGTTTCTAAATAAGTGACACACTTCATGTTTTCACGTTTGCCAATGCATTATTTTAAACATTAAAATCTACAATTATCAATAAGTAAAAATTATAAAAAGTTGATATTATAAAAATTTACATTGAGACGAATCTAACAAGATCCTGCATGAGTATATTTTTTCTAAAATATAAATCACCAAAGCTAATAAAAGTATAAACTGTGAATAGTAAACACTATGCAAATATATCACTTATTTAGAAATGGAGGAAGTATATAAATAAAGAAATATATAAACACAATAAGGATATAAATAATTATGACGTAATATATAATTAAATTAACGCGCGAAATTTGTAGTGAAATTACGGCGTGTTACAATCTCCCCTCCTTAAAAAACGTTTTGTCCTCGAAACTTGAAATAACAAGAAAAGTACATGGGACGAATAACTCTATGTACTTAAGCCTCATAAACTCTTCCGTCTCCCAAGTAGCCTCCGCAACTTTTTACTCCTCTAAAGTACTTTGACCAAAGGGATCATCTTCCTTCTCAAGGCACAGTTCTGACGATCCAAGATTCGAACTAGTCTCTCCTCGAAGGTCAAATTCGGTTCAAGAGAGACTGACTCAGCAGGGATGATATGTGTAGGATCGCTGCAATACCTCCTCAACTGAGACATATGAAACACATCATGAAACTTGGACAAATTTGGCGGCGTAGCCAGACTGTACGCCACTTCCCCCTATTCTCTCAATAATCTTACAGGGACATACATGCTTCCGGCTTAGCTTCCCATCTGCCCAAATCTCATTACACCCTTCATTGTGGATCCTTTCAGCAAGACTTTATCAACAAGAGAATACGAAATAGGCTTACGACGAAAATCGACATATGACCTCTGTCTATCTTGAGCAAACTTTGATCTTTGGCTGAATCTCCTTGATCTACTCTACTGTATCTTGAATCAACTCTGGCCCCCAAAACCAAGGAATCACTGATGTCTCTCCAACAAGTGGGACTACGACATTTTCGGTCATATAAAGCCTCATAAGGAGCCATGTGAATCTGGCATGGTAGATATGGTTGTAGGAGAATTAAACTAAGCTCAATGATCTAAGCCAGGACTGCTGAAATTCTAGAGCACAAGCACGGAGCATATCCTCCAAGGTCTGGATAGTTCTCCCCGTCTGACCATCAATAGCAGCATGGAAAGCAGTACTCAACTTCAACTTCATGCAAATGCTTCTTGCAAAGCAACCCAAAAGTGAGATAGGAATCTCGGATCTCGATCAGAGACAATATCCTTTGGAATACCATGCAGGCAGATTATCGCATTAGCATAAGCTTCAGCCAGCTCTTCCATAGACCAAGTATTCTTCATCGGAATAAAACGAGCCACCTTGGTCAATCGATCCACAATCACCCATACAAAATTCTTACCACTAGAAGTTCTCCCAAGACCCATTACAAAGTGCATCAAGATAGAGGCAAAGTTCCAAGTAGGAAGTGGCAATGGTTGTAACAAACCACCTTGCCTCTGATGTTTAATCTTTACTTTCTGAGAAACCAAGCACCTAAACACAAACTCGCCCACATCTCTCTTCATATTCGGCCACCAAAAGTTGACCTTAAGGTCCTTGTAGAGCTTATCTCTACCAGGATGAATATAGTAGGGAGTACAGTGAGCTTCCTCGAGGATCTTCTTCTTGACACTCGGATCATTAGGCACACACCAATTACCCATGAACTTCATACTACCGTCAACACCAATCTCAAAGTTTTCAGCTCGCCCTTATGCCTTAGCAGCGAGTCCGGATCATCTATCCCACATAGTGTCCCATTTTGTGTCCCATTTTCTATTATTTTGTCCCATAACTTAGATAAAATGATTTTTTTGTTTATTTTGTACATTCTCCCTACTAGTAAAGCCTCCTCAAAAACAAAAATATAGAAAACAATATTCGCTCATTAAAATAAAGAGCGAAAAGGAAATAAATCGTTTTTGCCCTTTATTTTACTAAGTGAAGTTAGTTTTTTTTTTTTATGTATTAGGAGGCATTACTAATAGGGAGAATGTACAAAATAAACAAAAACTTTATTTTATCTAAGTTATGGGACAAAATAATAGAAAATGGGACACTATGTGGGATAGATGATCCGGACTCCTTGACAGCACAGATCTTTTCTAGCGTCGGATCCTCCCTTTGCTTACTTTTTAACTCTTCAAACAAGTCAGGCTCGACACTCATGGTACAAAGGGTAGCAACGGAACCTTGAGGTACCATCTCATTCTCGAGCTTTCAAAACTTCTCACACAAATCCTTAGGCAGGACTCTAGTAGCATTAAGAGAGTATTTAGTCTTCCGGACTAAGAGCATCTACAACTACATTGACTTTACCTTCGTGGTAATCCAGCTTCAGGTTGTAATCTTTGATCACTCCAACCATCTTCTCTGTCTTAAATTCAACTCACGCTAACAACTCACGCTAACTGAAGATGTACTTCAAACTCTTATGATCAGTAAACACCTTGCACGGAACCCTATACAAATAGTGTCGCCAAATCTTATTAAGAGCAAATAACACATCATCTAGCTCAAGATCATGATTAGGGTAGTTCCTCTCGTGCACTTTCAGTTGCCTTTAAGCCACAACTTTCCCTTGTTTCATAAGAACGCAACCCAGACCATGCTTAGATGGATCACTGAATACTTCGAACTGAACGCCTTCAGTAGGAAAAGTTAGAACTGGAGTAGTAGTGAGGCGTTTCTTCACACTCAACCGCCAGCACAAACTGGCTTTCTTTCCTCATCAGCTTGGGTAACGGCTGAGCTATTTTGGAGAAATCTTGGACAAATCTCCAATAGTAACCAGCAAGACCTAAAAAACTCCGGATTTCAGACACATTCTTTAGGCTTTCCTATTCTACTAGAGCCCTAATCTTTGAAGGATCTACCATAACACCATCTTTCTTGATCATGTGGCCTATAAAAGATACTTAATTTAACCAGAATTCACCCTTGGAGAACTTCGCAAACCACTTCTGTTTTCTCATAATGTCCAGAATTATCCTCAGATGCTTCTCATGATCCTCCTCATTCTTAGAGTAAATGAGGATATCATCGATAAACACTACAACACATGCGTTCAAATACTCATGGAAAGAACGGTTCATTTGATCCATGAACACTGTACGCGCATTTGTGAGTCCACAAGGCATAACGATGAACTCATAGTGCCCATACCTTGTTCAGAAAGCAGTGTTAGAAATATCTTCTTTCTTCACTAGAATCTGATGATAACTTGATCTCAGGTCAATCTTAGAAAAGACTCCAGCACCCTTTAACTGGTCAAACAAATCCTCTATTCGGGGCAACGGATACTTGTTCTTGATTGTTACCTTAGTAAGCTCACAAGCGCATACTCCCAAGAACAGGTATCCGTTGCCCCGAATAGAGGATTTGTATGACCAGTTAAAAGGTGCTGGAATCTATACACAAACGCATACTCCTATCTTTCTTCTTGACAAACAGAACATGAGCACCCCAAGGAGACACACTTGTCCTTATGAACTTTTGCAAGTGAGCCTTCAGCTCTTGCAGTTCTGCTGGCGCCATTCTATATTGAGCTTTTGATAACGGGGCAGTACCAGGCATAAGATCGATGCCGAACTCGACATCTCTCTCAGAAGAGATACCAGGCAAATCATCAGGAAAGACGTCCGGATACTCACTGACTACAGGGATATCCTTCATTTTCACTTCTTAGGATAAATCTTTAACCATGCAAAGGAACACTTGTTCTCCTTTCTGACGGAACTTCTGCATTTTAAGAGCATATTCGATCTTTACCCCTTTCTTCAGATTAACTCCACTGTAGGAGATACGCTTACCACATGGGCTACGAAGCGTTACCTTCTGATCTAAACAATGAATATGAGCATGGTACTTAGACAACTAGTCCATACCCAAGAAGACGTCGAACTCAGACATAGAAAACTTCGTAAGATCGACAATATGATTAGTACCCATAAGAGAAACGGGTACGTTACGATACTCGGCATGACAATGATAGCCTTCACCGGAAGGAAGAGAAATAAGAGTTTGGAAAGGAGACTCGAAGACAGGTTAGCATTCTTAAGGAAAGAACTCGACACAAAAGATACCATAGCACTAGAAATAGACTCGGTTCTTAGGCGAAACAGAGGAACCAGAAGGATTAGCTCTCGGGTTCTTAGGACACTCAAAAGTCTTGTGACCCTCCTCTCCACAGTAGTAACATACAATATTAGAACCATCACAAATCTTTCCTGGATGGATCGGTTTATCCCACCTTCTACATTTAGTAGGATCATAGTTTTGCCTGGTACCAGAATTCTGAAATCCACCTCGAGCACTAGGTTTAAACCTTGGCTTCTTTGCAAAAACCAGAGCATAGGAAGTGGTAGGCTTTCTCACAGTAGTAGCCTTAGAAGCTTCGTCCTCTTTGATCGAGGCATGGATACTGAGGGACAACTCATAAGCTTCCTAAAATGAAGCAGCTTCAGAACACAGTACATGGGTCCTCACTCTCATATCCATTTTCTTGATGTACCCCTTAACTCTTTCAGCTTCAGTAGGTACAATGGAAGTAGAGAACTTGGACAGTTCAGTGTAACGGTCAACTTAGCAGAGAACTGAGACCACTCAAGACCAGAGCCATCGTCTCTGACCGTGCTCCATAAATTATCGGCTTCCTTCTTCAAATTATAAGAACCTACAGATACTCGTTCAGCAGTAAGGCAGTTAGTAGCAATGAGCAGCTTTTCCATCTCCCTAAACCAGTTTTCTAGATTCATAAGGTCTGCAGTACCCTCGTAAGTTGGGGGTCTATGACGATCGAAGCGATCGAAATTCGGCTTTCTAAAAGAAGAACTAGAAGTCTTGTTGGCCAAGGAAATGAAAGCACCTTCAAGCGCTCAGCGACAACGGCGCGTAGCGTCCTTTCAGACTCTTTGGTTAGGTTGTCGTGGAAGCATTCTACAAAATAAGGAATGAAGTTAGAAATAACGTACGCGTTAGTAAACTGAAGTGCAGAAATAGATAAATCAAAATGATTCACAAGGCTTTATTCCTACCCAAGTAACTCTCACTAAGTACTTTACATGAAGCCTAAGAAACTAGTAATCTTAGTTTTTTGAACGTTTGGCTCTGATACCAACTGCAGCATCCCGTCTTTTAACAGAAGTAAAAATAAAGATAAAATGAAATAAAGAAATAAAACTAATAAATAAGAGATCAATGGCAGCGAAAATACAACTTAGATGGAAATGTTATTCTAAAAACAAACTAAACCGAACAACAATCCCAAAGTCAACAATATTCCCAAAAATATAAATAAGGGAATGAGGTCCCATACCCTCATCCCAAAGCCATACTAGAATCCCCAAGTAGAAATATCCAAACCATAATCAAACTAAATTAAACATCCAAGACATGCCATGATACAAGTCAAGAAGTAAAGTCAAACCTTGAAGATGAACCTATTTGCTTGGTTCTTGAAGCCTTTGGATTCAAGCTCAATTTCAATGCTTCCTTTGTGTCCATGATTGCTTGGGATGATGATCCTAGTTGTGAAGACTAATATAGGGCGTTCATATTTAGTTACTTGGAGTATTTTAAGAGTCTTTTGTCATGTTATTTTAGACTTTTAATTAATGTTTTAATGAATGTTTTATTTTAGATTCATATGGCCGAAAATATGGTTCGAAATTCGGTTATATGAAGAGCCCTAGTTGAGTTGTAATTCCTTTTAGATAAGAATTGATTTAGCTAAGAGATTAGGAAGGATAGGCGTGTGAATAAGATATAAAGGGCCGAAACCCTATCATATCTTATTAGATTATCTTCCTTATGTGTATCTTTATCTTTTCCTAAATGCTAGGGATTAAGATTTAAATGCTTTATAGATAGAGTTTTGGTTTTCTAATCATAATAGAAGTAGTCTAGTATATATAGGCGCCTGTTTTCATTAATAAAGGTAGACATTATTTTGAGTTAATATTTTCGAGTGAATTTATTGTTTTTACACAATACTTTCGGCCATTCACATAATATTCAGGAGTGATTATTATTGAGTGTTAATCTACTTAATTCTAGGTAATGGTTTAAGGGAGATTAAGAGTTAATTAAATCTTTCAGGAATGCTTGATTTAATTATCATATCCATAAACACATAAACAACTTTCGTACTTGTTCTTTAGTTTAAGATCCTTTGCTTTGGAGTTCTTTGTTGTTACTTCTCATTGGAGTTGCATTCATATCATACCATAATAAAATCTACTTAAGACCCACTAGAAAGGTGCTCTTAATCTTCTTATCATAATGCTCATCCACAATAACTAGCATCATATCCTTCCTCACAGGACCATATCTCACAGCACCAGTCTAGACGGTAACAATCCTAAACTTCCACATCTGCGAAGATTTACAACAAAAATCCACAGTCAGTGGGGAGTAACTAACAGTTTTCCCAGTCCAATCAGGATTCAATTCACAATTTAAAATATGAAGAATAATGGCAGGCACACAGAATAATCATGCAAGGACATAACGAAACCATAAAACATGTGAAGTAAGAAAGATAAATCAATTCAATCAATAATAGTAATCATCAATCCTCCTTTAGGGTAAAGAAAGAAATAATTCCATCAATAGATCGTCAAAAGAAAGTAAGAGACTTCAAAATTTAGTAAATAAATAATTAATTAATTATTGAGTGTGTTGAACGCTAGTGACTCGTAGCCTACTTCCTAAATTTATGTCAGATCACAACCTTAAAATTGGCCTACGAGTTACGTTCCCTACCGTCTGTGTCTAAGAATGGCCAAACCCTCGATGTGGGACAATACTCGCAGTATTTTTCGACCTCTTGGACGATAACATATCCTATAACATATCCTTAGTTTCTCCAATGCAGGGTAGCACCCTGCTCAATGTCCCCTGACCTCCCGGAGTTCATGTTCAAGTATCCTTGGGATATCATAATCCCTTAGACTACTTAAATCAAATAAAAAAACAAAAGAATTCTTCAAACAACAAATAGTCATTAAATCATCAAAAGTTATTCAAATCATCAAATATTCATCAAACCTCAAATAATTATGACTTTAATATAAAAATCATACGGGAATTCCCAATTGTAACCATGAATTTTTGCACTTTCCCAATTGTAACCATAAGTTTTTGAGATTATGAAAAATAACCCTAAGGTCTTATTCATTTCCTAAACGTGAATTTTTCTTAGTAAATTCAGTTAAGTTACCATTAAATGTTATAAATTTGACAATTAATTTTGTTTTTTTTTTATATAAAAATCAGTCTTATCCTCTTCCTTCCTCCATAACCACCACCATCTTCATCCCTTCCTCCATTACCACCACCCTACCCCACCTTCTTCCCGCCTTTCTCCATAACCGCCACCCCATACCACCATCTTTCTCATTCTCCCCTGACACAACCCTTTGGTCAATCACGCAACCACCAACTTTAGCACTCTACACCACCATCTTACGTTTTTTATATCATGCGGCCACCAAAATCACGCTAGCTCGCAGCTCCCTACCACCAAAACCCCCAAAACCGCCTCTCCCGACACAGAAAATTCCCCCCTAAACGGCATGGCCGAAGCCGACAACCTATTCCTCCATGAAACAACCACCCTACAACCACAACCACCTATTCCTCTATGAAACAACCACCCTATTCCTCCATGAAACAACCAACCTACAACCACAACCACCAGATTTGCGCCTGCAAAATCCCCTAAATTGCTTCTCCCAACATCTAAATTCCCCTCAAAAATTTTGAAATGGGTTTTTGACACTTGCAATTGCATTTTCCGCTGATTAAGTTAAGCTATTGTTGAGAGATTTGTTTTTTAGAATTTCGGCTAGTGTTGAACGATCTAGGATGTGAAAAGGAGATAAGGGGACTAGTTTGGTGGTGTAACCGCTTTAGGCTATGTAGGGAGGGGGCTAGGTGGAAGAATTTCGGCTGCCTCCTGTATGGTGTGGTGTGGGTGGAAGAAGGGGAGGGGAGATGAAGTAGAGGATGGAGATGAACAAAGGAGGAAGATGAAGTGGGGGTGGGGAAGGGGTGGTGGTTATGGAGGAAGGGAGGAAGATGGTGATGGGTGTTTTGAAAGAAGAAAGATGGGATGAGGAATTTTCATATTAAAAAATAAATAAATTGTTATATGCTATTACATTTAACGGTTTTTTAACGATTTTCATCAAATAAAATCACATTTAGGAAGTGACTAAGACCTGTTTTTGACAATCTTAAAAGCTTATGGTTACCATTGGGAAAGTGCAAAAATTCATAGTTAACATTGGGAATTTCCCAAATCATGATTCTTCAAAAGAAATTCTTCAAAACAATTCTTCAAAATAGTTCGAAATAAAAATAAACGAATATTAATGCTCTTCAAAATTCAAGATTTCAAAATATAATAAAATTCCTTCAAAATCTCCAATTCAGATGCTAATTCGTCGAAGTCGTTATCTGAGTTTGGGTATAAAGTCAATTATAATTACGATGTACATAACTCTTGGCAAAGTGATGCTAAGGGAGTATTATTCTCCCCCGAGCATTACAACGTCGATAACTCAAAATGCATAAAAAATATTCTCATAAAGTTTTCACAAAACTCAGACGCAAATTCATACATTATCACAATCACCCAACAAATCTAATCTTAACATCCGAAACATGCTCCCATAATTAACATAACTAATATCATTAATATAAGCTAAAATAGTGCTGCTACGTAATTAGCAAAATGAGACAGCAAGACCAAAGAAAAATAGAGGGGAGCACCACTGGGTCGCGGGGTGCGATACTTCTCGCGGGCCGCGAGCCCATTGCTCTCCTTTGCCCGTTTTGTACATTACGTACCCAATTAATTCCACGTCAAATCATGCTCAAATAATTCCACCAAAATTAAATATGAACTTTACCAACATCAAATAAGCATCAGTTTAAAATATTTCAAAGAATTGAAGGAATAATACACGAGTCTTCCAATCATGCAAAACTAGTAACTTTAAAACATGCAAAAACATAAATTAATAACTCCAACTAAATCAAAAAAAATTCCCACACTAAATTACTCATTATATAAACTCAAAAACGTTAAGGAACATTCTTAAAAGCATAATTAACCTACTACAATAATTAGGGCAAGTTTGAAAATTAAAAACAAAACAAAAAGAGTTCATAATAACATGGAAAATAATTCCAGCAATATTTAGTAATAAAAATAGCCAACAAACCATTAAAAATTCTACTAAAAACATACTTCAATTACTACAATAAAAAGCCATAATTCATAGTTCATACCAAACATCAAATACGTTATGTTCATTAAATAAAAATAATTTCTGCAATAATAAAATTAATAAAAATATGACTTTAACATATAATTCAATGTAATAAATAAAAAGTAACAGTCCTAACATGATTCTAATCAATACTAACAATATCAAAATCACAAATAACAATTTTAGGTACTCAAATATATATATAATAAGGACAACTAAACTAACCCTAACATAAATTCTAATTACTATAATGTTTCTATCATAGATCTAATAATTAAAACAGATCCTAACATGATTCTAACATATTTAAATAATTAATTAAATACTAAAGTATTAGAAGGGATGTCAATTACCTCGGTCTATTTAGAGTGTAATAAAAACCGAAAAAGAGAAGAATAAAGTATAGAGAAAAATTGCCCCTTGAAGAGAAATAATAAGAAGAGAATAGATCCAAACTTGAGTCTTGAATTACCCCTTGAAAATGAAGGAAAAAATGTACGAGGAAGTAGGAATCTTGTGTGAGGTAGGCAGGCAATTATGGCTTAAAGGTACACTGCCAGTCGCTTGTTACCTCTGTTGTTTTGGATGCTCATATTTGCAAATCTCCATAAGCAGATATGTACCCTTCTTAGCCTGTCCAACTTGTAGATGAAGCGAAGATGTTTTCACATCTGTCCATGGGGGTTTCTTCTTTGGACGTGTTTTTCTCCCACAATGAATGTCAATCTTGAGTTGCTTGGCAAAGATGGGCAACCAGCTGATCTTGTAACCTTCTCCCCGGCCAAGGAGCCATCTTTTGTGAAATCTTCTGATTATCAATGAAGTTATGTTTTTTCTCGCCATGATCTTGTATTTGCATGATGCTTTACCTTGTACATTTTATGCTAAGTGCCAAATAGCCTCGTCAGTACTTCTTCTAACTGATCGTCTGAAATAGTTTCAATTAGCTATATCATATTATGCATAGATTACAGGCGACCATCAGTATACATAAACATTGTCTTGGACGTCTGAAATATTCTTTCCCAGAGTTCTTCAACTAACTTAGTCAATATCGACCTTAGTTAATATCCACTTAGACACCTGGAATTATTCTCTCCTAGACGCTCTTCAAATAACAGTCAATATCACCCCTAGTTAGTACCAACTTGGATGTGTGGAATTATTCTTTCCCAGACGTTCTTCAAATAACTTAGTCAATTTAAACCTTAGTTAATACCAACTTGGGCATCTGGAATTATTCTCTCCCAAATGCTCTTCAAATAACAATGAATATCAACCTTAGTTAATATCAACTTGTGCGTCTTGAATTATTCTTAATTAGACGTTCTTCAAATAACATACTAAATATCAACATTAGTTAATATCAACTTGGGCGTCTAGAATTATTCTTTTCCAGACGTTTTTCGGATGAGGTGGACACTAAAGTCGTTCCTTTCTTGCAAGCGAAGAGCGCCTAGTCCATGATTGGCATGCTCATCCTTAGGCTAGGATTGCGGCCCTCTTGCCTTCAGACATTTATGTCTTAAGAGGCTTAGGTACCTCGGAATAGCCTTCGGAATAGTCTTAAGTCTCATCTCTTACATATTCGGTGATCATGTACGGTCCTTCCCAGTTTGGGGTGAGTTTTCCTATTTCTTTCGCTCTGCCAACAGCCTTTATTTTTCTCAGTACCAAATCCCCTAGCTTCATTGGACATCTGACCATTATTTTGTTGAATTCCCTCGTCATACGGAGCTTATAGAGCTGCATCCTTAAAAGAGTTTTGCCCCTGACCACTATTACTTGGTCAAGAGTTGTTCTCATTGCTGCCCAATTAGCATCTTCAACATATAGCATGACCCTAATGAGAAGGTTCTTCCACCTCTATGGGTAGTACACCTTCGGTACCATAAAGAAGCATAGATGGCGTTTCTCCTGTTGAATTTTTAGCCATTTTCCGTACTTACCACAATACTAGTTGTAACTCCTCTACACACAATCCCTTCGCGTTCTCAAGTTTCTTCTCTATGCCATTTGATAGAATCTTATTGAAGATTCTACCTGGCCATTTGATAGAATCTTGTTGAAGATTCTACCTGGCCATTTGCTTGTGGATGAGCTACAGCTGCCAAGTGTCCCCTAATGCCTCTCTCAGCTAGCCAGTCTTTTAACATAGGCGTCTTAAACTGTGGTCCATTGTCCAAGACTATGTACTAGGGCATACCGAACCGAGTGATTATATTTTCCAAATAAAATTATTGACGTCCTTTGTAGTAATACCTCTGACGGCTTCTGCTTCTACCCATTTGCTGAAGTAGTCCACATCCACTATAATAAACTTCATTAAATCGGCTGCCATGGGAAATGGACCAAGGATATCCTTGCCTCACTTTGCAAACGGCAGAGGGAAAAGATTAGGGGTGAGTAAGTTGGACGGCCTTTGATGGAGATTGCCATGTTTTTTGGCAACAGTCACATTTTTGACGTAATCCAAAGTGTTCTACTTTTGGGTGGGCCAGAAGTAACCTGTTCTCAGAGCTTTTTCTCCTAAGGCATATCCCCCGATGTGGGAGGCGCATGCTCCTTCATGTAGTTCTTTACTTACACACTTCAGCCATGGCTTATTAAAGCCCATCTTACATAATACTCCATTCCACAACTTAAACCACTCGTCCCTAGCCCTGACGTACTTAGCCTCTATAGGATCTTCTGGAAACTCTCTTGTGATTTTAAACATGACAATGAGGTCCATCCAACGTTCCCCTTTTGAGTAACAGCGTTTCTTCCTTGTCGACACTATTTTAACTCAGCACCTCCCAAAACACAGTTCTTGGGGCGTCACAAGCCGCTAAGCTTGCTAGTTTAGAGAGCGCATCCACCTGATTGTTTGAAGACCTTGGGATTTGTTCTAGGTCAAATCTCTTTAATATTTCAACTTCCTCTTTGATGAGCTGAACATACTTTGTCATAGCTGCTTCTTTACAGTCGTATTCCCCCTGAACTTGGTTTACTACTAGGAGAGAATCTGACTTTGCCTCGATTTCTTGGGCCCCAACCGCTTTACACATCTTAATGCCGGCCAACAGTCCCTCATACTCGGCCTCATTGTTAGAGGCAGGGAGCTAAAACCTCATTGCATATTCGAACCTATCTCTTACTGGAGATTCAAAAATTATTCCTGCCCCACAGCCATTAGACGTGGATGATCCATCCACCATTTAAGTCCAATGTTTCTTTCCCTTGGCAGGATCGTCCTTGTTGAAACTAAAGTCTATCTCCTTCTGGAGATTCAAAAATTATTCCTGCCCCACGGCCATTGGACGTGGATGATCCATCCAACATTTAAGTCCAGTGTTTCTTGCCCTTGGCAGGATCGTCCTTGTTGAAATCAAAGCCATTTGGTCGAGTCAGCTCAACTATAAAGTCGGCTAAGGCATGGCCCGCAATTGTGTTCCTTGGCTCAAAAGCAATATCGAACATGTCCAACTCGACAGCCCACTTTAACATCCGTCCAGAGACATCCAATTTTTATAGCACCAGCTTCAAGGGCTGGTCAATGTACACCAAGATAGAATGAGCCAAGAAGTAAGGTCGTAGTTTTCGGCTGGCCATTACCAAGGCCAGGACGAATATCTTTATGGATGGATAGAAGAGCTCCACATCCTGTACGACATGACTCACAAAGTAAACCGATACTTGCACATTGTCTCCCTCTGCTATTACGACTGCACTGGCAGCATGGAGGGAAACAACCAAGTACATGTATAGTCTTTCCCCCCCCCCTCTGTCGGGCTTACCAATCTTGGTAGCTGTCGTAGATGATCTTTAACCTGGTTTAAAGCCTCCTCAGCCTTAAACGTTCATCCAAAACGAGCTTTCTTTCTTATGGTGGTGAAAAAGTGATGGCACTTATCACCAGATTTGGACATAAATCTTCCAAGTGCTGCCAAGCATCCAGTCAAACGCTGGACTTCCTTAATCTTTTCGGGTGACTTCATGTTGAGCAGAACCTGAATCATGTTAAGATTTGCCTCAATTCCTCTCTAGTCGACCATGAATCTTAGGAACTTTTCGGCTGTTACCCCAAACACACACTTTTTGGAATTTAGCTGCATCTTCAAGCAACCATAGAGTCCCTTTTCTGTAATGAAGGACGTCTTTTCTTGATCTTCTTCATGCATGGGAATTTGGTGGAATGCGGAGTAGGCGTCCATGACACTTAACATAGCGTGCCCGACTATCTTGTAAACTTGCCGGTCTAACATTAGAAAAGGAAAGATATCCTTAAGTCAAGCTTTGTTCACGTTAGTGTAATCCATGCACATTCTCCATGTCCATTGGGCTTAGGTATCATGACGACGTTTTCAACCCATACAGGATAGCAAGTCTCTCTAATAAACTTGGCGTCCAGGAGCTTTTGTACTTCTTGGTCCACAGCCTTGTTTCGAGCCTCCCCTAAGTGCCTTATCTATTGCCTTATAGGCTTGCACTTAGGGTCTACATTTAACATGTGAACAGCTATAGAAGGATCGATTCCTAGCATCTCATCAACTCTAAATGTAAATACGTCCTGATGCTCCATAAGTAGGAGGACAAGACATTCCTTTTGCCCTTTGTCTAAATATGAGGCTATTTGAACCAGACGATCAGGGCCCTTTTCACCAAGCTTGACGTTTTCTGGGACCTCCCTAGGCTCTGGAAGTTCTGCGCATGATCCGATGATAATTATGACTTCTTCGGACGAGCCTGGAATTGGTTCTTTCTTAACTTCCACCATTTCTTTGAATCCTGGACCCTAGACCTCCTCCTCAATTCGGTGAGGGGCGTCTGAGAATCCTCAAACTCCTTCCCTAGGAGAGTGATGGGGATTTGGAGCGTATCATTCTTCCATGACAAAGGTCTTAGAATGGTTAGGTAGCATTCTCTGGTCATCTGTTGATCTCCATACACACAGCCAATATTTCCATCATCGCTTTCAACCTTCATGAGCATAAGATGAGTCACTGTCACTGCCTTTACATGATTCCAAGTTGGTCTTCCGAGGATTATGTTGTACGCCGTCAAATGTATAACAACAAAAAATTTGAAGAAGAATGTCATGGACCTTTCTTTGTCTCCAATCCGGACGGGCAGAGTCATGGAGCCTATCGAATGTTGGACGGGTGTTAACTGATGCTCATCGAACTTCAATCGTGACAAGCAATCATCTAAGATGATATACGTGGAACATCTTGTATCAATCAAGATCCGACGAACTCTAAGATTGGCTACTTCATTTCCACCACTAATGGATCGTCATGGGGTGTTCTTATTTTGCATCTGTCTTCTTCACTGATGAGTACCTTCGGAAAAGGCTCTTGCTTAGATTTTTCGGCTGTCAAGACCTGGCCGAGCTCGCGAACGTAATTCTTGTAGCCACGGTTTGTTGGCCCTCCGGCGGAAAAGCCTCTGGATATATACATTATTACCACGTCCTCATCACTACCTTCATCATGTTTCTTCAAGGACTGCTTGTTTTCTTTCTTGTGGAACTTCCGCCTAACATTGGCAAAGTAAGAATTCATCTTTCCTTGTCGGGCTAATTCTACCAAAGCTCTTTTCAAATGTTTACATTCATTAGTTTCAATGCCACAATCCTCGTGAAAGTGACAATACATTCTCCTATTCATACTTTTATAGGGAGTTCTCATCTCTTCTAGGGCCTTAAGATCGTGATGGTCTTTGATTTTTATGATTATGGATTAGGAATCTTGGTTAAACTCAATCGGATCCATAGTCTCTTCCCTTCCTCTTCTTTCTTAGGGTCTCTCTTCTTCGCTTGGACTACTTCCTTTGTTTTCTTCTGATCTAGATGCTTTGATTCAGCACATACCTCAGTGGCATGTATGAAAGCTTCGGCCTCGTTCAAGGCCTCGACCAATGTAACCACTTTATTATTTACCAAGCCAAACTTAAAACTCCCTAGCCTTAGCCCTCAGATGAATGCATCAAACTGTCATATAGGTCTTGGATCTGGAGCGCCTCAAGGTTATATCTTTTTACAAAAATTCGTAAATATTCCTTGGGCGCTTGAATGATCTTCCCTAGATTAATGCTTGTCTTTTGCTCTTGCCGGTTAGCCACAAAGTGATGAGTAAACAGATAGCTGATCCTAGTAAAGTTGTTAACAGAATTTGAGGGCAGGTTGTTGAACCACTTTTGGCCCACTCCCTTGAGAGTAGATGGGACCACGTAACTTCGTCCACTGCTTGAACATACATCTGCTGTTTATGGGCTGATAGATGGTCGTCCAGGTTAGTTGTCTCATCAAAAGGCTCGATGGATGGCAACTTGACCTTTAGGTAAGGGGGTGTTTTCATAATTCTGGCCGAGAATGGTGTTGGCCAATTGACGTGCAATGCCCCTTGCTGTCCTATGGCTGGTTTTCCACTCTGGTTTAGATGGAGAATCTTCGTTACGGTTCCCGGTATAATCTAGCCAATGGCTGTTGAACACTTGGTTCTTGGTACAATCCAGGAACTGAACATTTGTCCCTTGCCCATCTCTATGTGAGTAGGTGACCAGGGGAGGGTCCCTCAGATAGGGAGTTGAGCCAATAATTGAGTGTTCTTGTGCTGCTACTTTCTTTGCATCTAAGTAGTGATGTCCGTCAGTCTTAAAGGTTTCTCTTTGGAGCGTAGCTCCTTGCCTCATGGGGTCTTCAAGTACCAAATTCCAATTTAACCTCCTTGGTTGTTCGCTCCTTGCCGGCCGGCTTCCTTGTGAAACTCGCCGGGAGTTTTCCGGAAGAAGCTGACGGCTAAGTCCAGCATTAGCCGTGGACGACTGTCCTGAGCGATGAGGTTTTAACGTCGCTTTAGTCAGCTGCCCTCCAAGATTAAAGAAGAGCATGTTGTTCTTCAACTGTTCCTGGACGACTCTGGCCATCCTAGTTTGGAAATCATTGGGGAGATTTTCTAGATGGGCCGTAGTCACCAAACGATCACGATTTTATTCCAAAAATATTTGATATAGGGGAAGGCCATTGGCCATCCAACGATATCCTGCTGTTGTCTCACGCTCATGATGGTCACGTCGTCGAGCTGGACGTTCATCTCCAACAATATCTTCTACCAAGTCTTGCATACTTAGATTTTGTGCAATGTTAGAGGATTGGCAATCACTCATTACTCTAGATCTCCCCCACAGACGGCGCCAAATGTTGTAGTTTGTTGCATGCTTAATGTTCTTCAAGGGTAAAAAGGTGATTTTGGAGACTTGTGTACGCAACGACCCGATCCTCGCTTCGAACACGTACGAAGGAAACCAACCCTGGAGGGTTTGGGGTTGAACCCCCCTCCGATGCTTAAGTCAGTATTTTATAGAGATAAAATCTTAGAGAGAGATGCTCTGATATGACAATACATTATTTATTAGGATATGTGAAATGTTGGCCCTATTTGGCAATGAGAGGTTTGGTGTAAAAAGAGAGTTTTGGATCCATATTACAGTGTTGACTGTCAAAACTCTAATATGAGTGTTTGGTGAGGAGAGGTTTGTATAAGAGTTTGGGATAAAACCTCTCAAAATAAAAACACAACAAGATGCAACGTTTTCTTGAGAGTTTTACAAAGAAAAGATTTTGAAAAATATTTTACCCATTATTAAGCCTAATTTGTATGGAGTGTCATCATCATTATTATTACCGAGCACAAAACCACCAACACTTCCATAGAAATCTACCATCATACACCACCATTGAGAATCCACCATTAAAACCACCAAACACCACAACCAACCATTAAAACCAGCACAAAATAGGAAAAATCCACCAAAGATTCGACTAAAAATCTGGGAAAATATCGAAAACAATTGACCAAAACGACGATGCTTCGCGATGGTGGAGAGAATAGATTGTGATGGTGATTGTATGCTTTGATGGGTGGTGTTTGTGTGCTTTGGTGGGCGGTGGTTGTTATGGTGAGTGGTGGCTGATTACAGTGCGCGTACGCAGATGATTGTAGTTGGTTTCGTTGGATGGTAATGTTAGTGAGGAGAGAGAAAGGGTTGAATATGAGTAGAAACTTTGATGATGAAAGTTGTTGGTGGATGAAAGTAAATGGAGGAGAAAGATGCGGTAGAAGTCTAAAAAAGGTTTATTTTTATTTTATTTTTTTAATAATGTTAGAAGGGGTTTATTAGGTTTAGTAATTTTTTGTTATGTACTTATATGAGGTTTTATTAGTCTTAAATGAAAAATTAAATTAAATAACTTAATAAAGACCAATGTCTATAATTGTAATTTTACACCATAAAATACTTATCAGCTTTTACCAAACAACTAAGTGTTACCAAACAAATCCATACAAACAGCAGTCAAATATGCAGTCAAATCCTCTAAAGTGAAAAGGTAAAACTCTAACAACAAACTCTAAACTCTAATCGCTAAACTCTAAACTCTGCTTGCAAAACATGGCAGTTACCTTTAAAATTTTCTGGTGTGACATCATGTATTTATACTAGTTAGGAGGGCTTGGGAGTCCTAGTATTACCCTAAAATAGGGTCCTTGATTGGCTGCCCTCTCATTGATTAACATGTGGCATTGCTGAGGTTTTCTTTAGCGTTTTGGGCTTACCTCATTGAAGGCTTTTTGCCTCTTGTGTCAAGCACCAACGGTTCGCCATGTGTCATTCTGTAGAGGAGGACACTTGTGATTCTTTTAAGGTTTACACGTGTCAGTCCCTAATAGGGCCACGTGTCACCTTTGGATTTCCCCATATGCAATAAAGGGGAGTGGTTTTTTTTCCTTACAACAAGTAGCATCATCAACAGCTTGCAGGGTCCATCATACCATCAAACGGCTCGATTGTTGGGAGCTTAACTTTCGGATATGGGGGTCCTTCGATTATCATGGACGAGAATGGAGTCGGCCAGTCAATGCGAAGGGCTCTCAATCATTTGTCAAGCGGTATGTTCTCAAGGCGGTACTCCCTAATCACATGGTTAGAAGAGGTGTTGGCTAGGGCTACTCGCCTATAAACATTTGGCTGACTCGCGGTCCTCTCTTGATAACGACAGAGAAAAGGTGTAAGACCTCCTACCTCCATCTGAGGGAGAACTCTTAAAGGTGGATCTCTAAGATAAGAAGTAGACCCCGTTGCTGACCATTGTAAGGCTGCTGCCTTCTTTGCCTCAAGATATTCACGTGCATCTGTCACCATGCGCAGTTCATTCAGAGGATTGTCTTCTTGGGACCTTACTACCAAGTTCCAATCTAGTCTCCATGGATGTTCACTCCGTACTAGACATTTAACTTTTATCAATTCTCCCTGGACGGAGGGCCTACTAGGTCCTGCTACGTCCACTTATGAACAGCCCCGAAGAGGAGCATTGTGGACGGCTGTGGTGTCGTTTACCTGAAAAAACAACATATTACTCTTTATCTGCTCTTGCACTACAGCAACGACCTTCAACTGAAATTCGTTAAGAGCATACTCCAAGTGAGTCGCTGTCACTAGACGATCCATTTTTTCTTCCAAAACTACATCCGCTCTTTCCAGACGAGTCCCATCTCTCCCCCTAGTTGGGCGCTCATCATCTACGATATCTTTAACTCTGTACTGCTGACGTTGATGTCAGACTCAGTTGAACGAATGATAGTTACTCTCTCTGCATCTCCCCCACAGACGGCGTCAAATGTTGTTAGCTCGTAAATAGCTAAGCTGATACTCCAAATTGTTGATGAGTTCTTCTTTCGAGACTTGTCTAGAGATGGCCCTTGCTTTGTGTCAGACCTTGCACAACAGGAAACCAACCCGAAGGTTTGATGGGTGGTTCCCCCTCTGATGCTTAAGTTAATATGATGTAGGAGAGAGAAGTTCTAACAATATTTTAGCAGAGTAAGTTTAGGAGTAGGTGAGATTCTACCTTTTACCTGAATTTTTGGGACTATATAGAAAGAGGCCACAGAAAAATGCGAGCATATGGTTGGCTAGGCAATCATAGAGTAACACGTGGCTTGATATGATTGGCTGAGTGAATCTAGCCAATCATTTACAGCCTTTCCTTGGGAATTAGGCCTCTGATTATTCCTTGCTTTAGGAATAAATGGGTCATCTTCCTCTTTAAGGGAAGTCATTAAGTCTGCCTTCCTAACTCCATATGTCAAATTTTAGAGAAGTCCTCGTGGCAACCTGTGAGAGGTCCAACTGGCGTCCTTTGAGAGGTCCAAGTGTCAGCCTGTTATAGGTTCACGTGTCAAAGCATGAGAGGTCCAGGTGGCCAGTTTTGGTTATACTACAACACTAATGATGTTAAGAAAGTGGACAATAGCAATTTTAAAAAAAAATGTTTGTTTTGTCACAACTATATATTTAAATGTTACTTCCTTTAAGTCTAAATAAGTGACACACTTCTTATTTTCATGTTTGCCAATGCATTATTTTAACCATTAATATCTCCAATTACCAATAAGTAAAAATTATTAAAAAATTAATATTAAAAAATTTACAGTAAGACAAATCTAACAAGATCCCACATGACTATGTTTTTTCTAAAATATAAATCACCAAAGATAATTACAGTCTAAACTTTGAATCGTAAACACTATACAAATGCGTCACTTATTTAGAAACGGATAAGTATATTTTTGGATGAATTTATATAAATTTTACTAAAATTATTTGTGTTTTTTTTTTGTAATTAGGGCATGATTTAGATATATTTAGTTATGCATTATCTCTTACGTAAATATTATTTAAAGAAATTATATGCATATATGCTTTAATAAGTCAAACATATAAAAAAGTGAAATGTATGTGTTCTTTGTAATTCCTAAGCATGCGGTTCCTCGTGCCAGGGGTGCCTTAAATCCCCTAGTCGGGCATAATACCCAGAATGAGGCAAGAACTACTCCTAAACGTTCGCCAACCGTGCAACTTAAAACCTATCAATGTTCTTCTTTCTTCTTGTATTCAAAGCATCAACTACAACAACAAAATTGCTACCATTTGAAAGTAACAAATATTGGGAAATGTATTTGTGGTGCTCAATACACTAACAATCAAATATTTTCTAAACATAATCAATGTTTATGTATTACCAATATCAACAATATATTTCAAATAATAGTACTAATATAATCGTATATCAGCATTCGATAATTTTTTTAATGACGATGACCCATCCACTTAGTTAGTGGTAACTCCCAGGGCACTACATGGGTAAAACCCACACCCCATGCGAATGGGTAAGCATGAAGGGCAAGAATGGAGCAACTACCACATCTATACATTATTATGGTGCCAAGGCTCGAACCAAAATCCTCGAGTATAGATGTCACGCTCAAACCATCTTGCTCTAATATAGAGGGTGGTTATGCGGTGAATTATAATTATTATAAGACTACATTCAATAGACAGCCACAAAGTTCGGGCAATTAGCCATCCGGAGATTGATGGAATGGCCTGTTAATCAAGTTTGTGTAACATCTTGCTTATTAGATAAACTGTGGAGAAGCTCTTGGGTGGACCTGATCCACACTAAAAATAGTGTAGACCAACTCTCTCTCCTCACTCCTTCCCCCCTCCCAAACGTTGAAACCACCAATCCACAACCTTCCCTCACTGCTCTCCTTCCTCCTCTCTGAAACCACCTTCACTACTCTCCTTCCTCCTCTCTGAAACCACCATCACCACCATGCCAACCCTGCACTCTCCTTCCCCTAAACCACCACCACCCACAACCTTACCTCACTCTCTTCACTCCCCTCAACCACGCAGCGGTAGGTCGGGACTACGACACACTCTGCCGGCTTCACGACAGATCCTTAACGATTCTCCAACGGCTTCTCCGACAAAGCAGCGTTGGATTGCCTTCTTTCACCTCCGCCTTCTCTCTTGATCTGTGTTTTGAGTTTCTGCAGTTGGGGGAGAGAAATCGAAGAAGGCTGAGCAAAAATTAGGTAATTTCAAGCATAAAATCCCCTTCTTTTAGATTTCAATTTCATGAATTCAAACGCTTTTTACGAATTGAAATGTTAAATCCCCATTTAACACCCAATCAAATCGAATTGGGGAAGAATTTAGGGTTTTATTTTGATAATAAAACTTTAACTTTTCATTCATAACACTTAACTTTTGATTACAAAACCGTAACTTTTTATTGTTAAACCTTAACTTTTAATTACAAAATATTAACTTTTGCAAAGAAACCTTAACTTTTCATTCATAACACTTCACTTTTGATTATAAAACCTTAACCTTTAATTACAAAATCTTAATTTTGCTAAAGAAACCATAACTTTTGGTGAGCTACATTTAACTTTTGTTAAAGAAACCTTCACTTTTGGGACCTAGCCCTGGTCTATAATAAATTTACTGTAGACCGGGTCTATATTAGACTTCCTATAAATTGCGATAGTATTAACAACTTTTCGACACTCCTATAAAAAGTGAGTCTAAAAGGAACACAATGCAAAAAGCTTTCAATCTAGAGGAGTGTAAACTAGGGGAAATGATTAAATTGTAGAAATTCTCCAACAATGAGCATTACAAGCAAAGATATTACTATAACTGTGTTCTGACCGTATGAAACCCCAAATCCCCAATAAGCAAAAGCACCTGCTATACTCAGTAGTAGTACATCAGTAGCATGATAAAGAAAGAAAAAGTAGCTACAAAGTTTCAACAAGCAAAATGAAGGGAACAAAAGGGATCAAGCAGGAGAAAAGGAAGCAACGTACAATTGAAGTTAGAAAACGTGAAATCCCATGTTATGTGGTGGCCATTCCCAGTGTGTTACAGTTAGCTACGTCCAAGTAATTATTTACTACTCCCGTCAGAAAAATAGTAATTATATACCAGTCCCCCTTGTCCTCGAAACTGAAGAAGAACTTCACTGGAAGGGACAAAAAGATGACGATTGCGGTTGTGGCGGCAACATCCGTGGTGTTGATGGTGGCGGAGGTTACTTAATTATTATCTAAAGGTGATATGAGAATTATCTAATCAACATGTTTCATTTTAACATATTTTAAAAATAATTATCTAATGTAATAAGACCTTTCTATAAACAACATCCTATTGTATTACTTCGTCAACGTAGTACACTAAAACCGTTAAAATTTGAAAATATAGTCATTTACTTTTCCCTCGATTTCATTGGTTCTCATTCGAAAAATCTGTCCAAAAATCACTTAGAACAATTATATTCTTGGAAATATTAAGCAAGTACAATTTATACCAAATTTACCCCATATATTCTTGGAAATCATTGATATTAGGGTTTATAAAATTGGGGTTTTAAAATTTTAGGGTTTAGGGTTCATGAGATGGGGCTTTTTGAAAATTACTGAAATTAGGGCTTTAATTGGGATTTTACGAAAATTAGGGTTTAGAGGGTTTTTAAAATTAATCAATTAAGTTTATGAAACTGAGGCTTTCCAAAATATAGGGTTTAGGGTTTATAAAGCTAGGGAAATCTGAAAATTATTAACGAAATTAAAGGAAATAAAAAATCCCAGTGGGTCTAAGTGATTTTTCTAAGTAGAACTTGAAAACTCATAGGAAAACGAAAAGAGTACTCCCTCTGTTTATATTTAATAGGGACATTTGTATTTTTCACTTTTGTCAATGCTTATCTTTGACCACGAACATATTTAAGGAAAAATTGACTGGAATAATCCCAACTATGACCGCTCGGCTCAAAATAATTTCAACTATGGGTTATTCCAGAATAATCCAAACTATTGGTGGTACCTTTTCAAAATAATCCAAACTCTTAATTCTATTGTGTATAGTAGTCCCAAAATGGACCATTGAAGGCAAGAAAAATAAAGTTTGGATTATTTTGGGAAGGTGCCCTTAATAGTTTGGATTATTCTATAATAACTCATAGTTGGGATTATTCTGAGCAGAACGGACATAGTTGGGATTATTCCAGTAATTTTTCTTATACCAAATCACTTATGAGTAAAATAATAAAATTAAAGTTGATATTATAAAACTACATAATAACAAAGGATGGTCAAACAGTAATATATGAATAGTAAGAAAAGTCAAAACTTCTCTAATAAATAAAAACCAAGGGAGCATAACCCATTTGACATAATTTTTGAATTTTAATAGTTTTGTGTATTGATATGGTGACAACATGGTAAAATTAGGTAGTTGCTTATAATAAGTTTTATATTAGGTAGTTCTTCTAAAATTGTGATTATTATTGGGGTTGAGATCTTTCGGAGTTTTTTTTGCTAGAGTAGGTAGAGTTCTAATAAAATCCACTCTGATTTTATTACATTACTATGTTAAGTAAACTCTACCAACACTACCAACAAAATCCAAATATAATAACATTTGGAGAAATAAGTATATGTGACAACTTATTTGGAGAAGTCGTTTAAGTAGCTATTTATCAAACAAGTTCGTACAAATATGACATAAGAAAAGGGTGGGGTACCCAATGAATGAAATAAACTTTTTGTCTACTTTGGGCCTACTCTCTCTATCTTATTTTCAGTTCAGTTTAATTCAGTTCAGTTTAACTCAACTACATTCATTATTTATTTTGATAATTTTATTGATATTGTTAATCTAATTTATTTGACTAATTACTCTTAATATTATTATTATTATAACTACAACTACTACCACCACCACTATTATTGTTACTATTGTTATTTTTTATATAATAATTATTATTATTGCTAAATATTATTAATAATTATATCTTTACTCACTATTATTACTATTATTATGAGTGTGAGCATGAGTTTGTGTTGGTACCTTTAGGACATAATCCAAACAACCCAACACAAAAATATATTGAGATTTTTTCAAACGAACCCAAACTGCAGTTTGGGCCAAATCAGCCCAAACCACACCACATAAAATGGGTTGGTTCCATGTTGTTTGCGGCCTATCTATATTTTAGCTCAATATGAATATTTAATTTGTAATTTTTGTTTTATTTTACCAACTAATTAAATATTCAATATCAAAAGTATATAAATAGTCAACATAAATTACAAATTAAAAATTTGCGAAAAATATTATAAATTAAGGTACAAATTGTTGTTACGTGGAATACTAAAGGCACTTTAGTTGTTTGCAGTGCGATTTGGTTTACAAAAATTATAGATCAATCCTTAGCTACAGCCTACAGCGTTGTTCAAAACCACAAACCAATCCACTTTTTTTAGCCCATAAACCAACCCAAATCGCGCCAAAATGATTGGGTTGCGGTTTGGTGCGTTCCCACCCAATTATTATTATTATTTTATTTATTTATTTTTATTTTTATCATTATTATTGTTATTATTATAATGGACAAAAATCATACAACCTACAAGAAATTAGTGGGCAACCGAGATACAATCTGGGCACCCACTCCTCTAGCTATAGAAAAACCCATCCTAGTGAAAATATGGGCAGCAGCACGTGCCCCTATGTCCTGTGTCTTCGAGAAGTTCTGAACCCGCTTCAGCAACGCAATAGCCACCTTATCCAATTCCCCAAGAGAAGAAAAGGAAAAGGGAAGGAAGCCATACCCAATTGCTCGACAACGAGCTTCATACTTGACCCACTTCCGATGAGCCGCATCAGCAAAAACACGTCCAAGAACAAAGTCAGACAACCCAGACTGGGTCAAAGGAGAAGACCCTGTCAAGTCGACACACACATCACGACCACCATCCCAAGAATAAAGAAGTACATCTGCCGGCCTGAGGGCCCCGTCGTTCCCCCTAGACAATCCAATGTCAACCTCCTTTCTTGCCGAAATCCCAGAACGATAGCAAATATCAACAAGAGTATCTCGAACGACATTATGCCGATGTTTAATACCCACAATACCAGCACACGACACCGCATGATCACCAAAAACATCCCCAACAAAAACCCTGGAGCAAGCAGAGCACGGCATCGAAGTAGAGAACAAAGGAACACCCAACCGGTAACACAACACACTCCGATAAGTCTTGGGGTTCATCGTCTGACCCAACCCTGAAATAGGAACTGCCCGAAGCCAATCTGAGGTGTGATCCCCCTGCTGTGACTTCCACAAAGCAAACTGTCGAGGAGATAAAGAAAAGGTAGATGCTGCCGAAGAAGCAACCTTTGTGAAGTATATATCTGCCAATTTCTTCATAAGTTTAGGGGCAGCGACTACACTAGGATTACTCAAAATGTCACACTCCACAGTTCTATTAAAAAGACTCAACGCATCCTCAAAGGCACGTCCACAACCAACAATACCTGCATGACGTAAAAGCTTATCCTGTAAACCAACAGACTGCAAACGAGACGCGAGATAAGCATAATGTCGAACATCACTCGCACAATAAACACCAAGTCCACCAAAGGCAAAAGGTAGGGTAGCAAGACGCCACTGCCAATCGCCAAAACTAGGCCCCGAAGCAGTAACAATACGCTCCAAAGAAGATCAAAGAGCCCCATCGAAAGAACGATAAGCCTCATCAAAGACACAAGGAGGACAAGTACGCAAGTCAAAATAGAGTTTAGAAATGCCCGTACACGCCCTAAGAAGCAGCAACTCACACTGGGGATCATCAAGCTTAGCAACCTTATCCATAAGTGTACTGGTCTTGGACACTCTCTGCATCACAAGCTCCCCACTGAAAATAGAGTCGGAACTAGCAGGACCACCAAGCAATTTTACACCACGCAAAGGCCGTGCAATATCAGGGGGAAAGACACCAACAAGCCTACTACGAGGGTCTTCGACAGGCCAAAAAACCTCAGTCTTTCCCACATTGAGATGTAGCCCAGAACTAGGCCCATCCTCCATAATCAACTCCAAAACCTTCCCCACGACCAAGGTATCACCAATAATGGTGCCATCATCCAAATACCACGCCTGAAGACTGACATCAAAAGAGTCTCTGATTTTACACACTAAGGGATGTAAAACCAAAGCAAAAAGCAAAGGACCAAGGGGATCACCCTGTTGCACCCCCTGAGATGACCATAAGGTGTGCTCTCCATAATACAATCTGGCTGGATGAGAGTAGCAGAATTCAACCCAACGTGAAATGCCCGGACATCGAAGACGAACTTCACGTAATATGATCTCACGATCGACTAAGTTGAAAGCATTTTGAAAATCCACCAACAACATAGAAAGACCCAAATCATTTCCACGATCCTCAATCAACCTGTTAACAGCATGAAGAACTGCCTCACCACCTGAAGGAACCCCAACACCAAACTGAAGACCATCAAAGTAACCTCTCAAAGAAGGCCCCACCAAAACAGCGCCAACCTTCGAAACCAGACGCCTCCAAATAGTACCAACAGCTATCGGACGAATACCCCCACCTTGCTTGACAAGAGGAGTGAGAGGAGCACTAGCAATGTACTCACCCAAAACCGCAGGACATTTCCCAGCTAGAAAGAGATTAACCACCTGCGAGATAGAGTCAACTAACTCATCCGAAATAGCCACCGCTGCCCCGCTCAAACAATCCATAAGGTGTTGAGCTCGAAAACCGTCCCTACCACAAGAAGTACCACACGAAAAACTCGAAATCCGATCCAAAACAACAGCAGAAGAAGCAATGAGATGATGGTGGTCAATAGGTATATCCGGCAAGGAAGGAGCCGGCGAAGAAGGGTGTTTGGACTGTAAATCCACAAGAGTAGCAGCAGAGTATGGAGCAATTCCGGAAGAAGAAAGAACACGAACCGCAGCTGTATAATGACCATCACAAATCTTCCTCTTACACTGCTTGATATTGCGCTCATCCAAATCAAGGTCCTCCTCATCAGCGGCTGAAAAAGTAGGAGGATCCTCTGCCAAAATTTCTGTGATAAGGTGCAAACTACCACCCTGCGTACCCCAAGAGAAAATAGCACGGGAAATACTCTCTTCCTGACGCTGACGCTTAATAGCAGACTTACATTCAAGATTACTCCGTGGGCGAAAAGTTTTAAGAGTGCAAAGAGGTAACAATGATAAAGATACCCAACAAGAAATGTCATCAGCTTTAGAAATAACCTTATCAAGAGCGCCTTTCAGAACCCGAGCGAACCCCAAACGACACTTGGGAGGGATAGATTTCACAGTGCGAAACCCCTTGGAGAACAAACGGTCAAGAAGAGCCACATCAAAACCACAAGAATGATCATGCAACGAGCCATCATCATGTCCAAGCTGCACAGGTGAAGAAGAAACCTGTGGCTTGGGGATGTCATAAAGTAGAAATCTAACAATACCATCACCCTCATCAGGAGGTGACACAAAATCTTCACCTCGGCCATGACGACACCTAGTACGATGAGTATGGGTTTTGAAACAAACCCCACATAACCAAATCCCCATACGGGCAAAAGTAACCTCTGCCGCTGTGAAAACAGACAAAATAGTAGAAAGAGCATGTCATGTAGTATCACGAGCACCAGAACAACAATGACGATCCCGAAGGTGGGTGATCAACGAAGTCTTAGTGAGTCCATTTCCACCGCCATCTTGACACCCACTAAGACCTACAAAAGGGCAATGAAACCGCACAACCGCGGCCATCACTAGGAGGCAACCGATCCGCCAACAACCAATACCAAACCCCGAACACCACAATAGTCAAAAGCAAAAGGTGACAAAAATAAATAAATATCACAATGAAGAGAGCAAGACACCAGTCTACCACGCAAACAAAGGAGATGATAATGTCATGCTGCTGATGTCACACTAATGATGATGATGAAGAAAGAAAGACAAACCAAATCACACCACTAAGGATGGTGATTCACGCTAATGTGAATGTAAAAACCAAAACTTGATATACACACATGATGATCACGCCACTAATGAAGATGTTAAAAAATCAAAGAAGAACCTTGACGTGATGCAAGGACAAAGCAAACAGCAGCCGAGAGTATGGAGCATCAGCCGAGAACAATGATAGCAGCCGCCGGGAAAACACAATGAAATGATGTGATGTCCAGTGTTGATTGAGATCACAAAACTAGCGACTAGGGCACAAAAATGAGCAGCCTAGAAGAACGAAGAGAGTGTTTACGGGAGACGAGAGTGTTGTAGCGTGAGAGCCGAGAGTGTTGTAGCGTCGCTGGAGCACACACCCCACCCGGATGGGGCCGACAGTAGGCCGGCAGCAACCCAGAGAAGGACCCACCCCACCCCTAACCTAATCGCCCAAGGAAGAGAGAAATTATTATTATTATTATTATTATTATTATTATTATTTTTATTTTTTTATTTTTTTATTATTATTATTATTGTTAGTATTGCTAGTATTATTATTATTATTATTATTATTATTATTATTATTATTATTATTGAAAATTATGATTCCTAAAGTCTTAATTCTTATTATTAGAATAGTAATGTTAATTACTACTTCTTAGACATTATTGTTATTATATAGTAATTGTCAAGTATGAAAATATTAATAATAATAATAATAACAATCACTTATCATTAATATTAATTATTAATTTTATTTATTATTACTACTATTATTTATTTATTCATAATTATAAATAATAAAATTATTATTATTCATAAATTATTATTAATATTTAATAATTATTACTACTACTTATTCTAATAATTTGTTAACTTTTAGTATGAATTACAATTCAATTTCATTCAATCTAGTTCAATTTAATTCAGTTCAATTCATTTCACTTAAGATGAATAAATGAACTGAACTAAGTTGGTTGGAGTTGAACTGAACTGAAATAAAGATTGAGACCAGGCCACAAGGAAAGTTACAAAAAATGTGTTATACTTTTGTAATAATTGAAGGAGAACAAATATTCAGGTTAGGTTTAGTCCCGATATTTTGTTACCCTAGACAAATTGGTAGATTGGAGACAATAATTCAAAGACATTACCTCCATTTGTTCTTTTTGTTTGTCATATTTACTGTAACTCCAAATGCCAAATTAAATAAGCTAATGTCATAAGGATGTGGGTGAAGACAATAATTAAGGAATCTACTTATTTTAATAGTAAATGTGGTAATTAAAGTAGGTAGAAGAAAATTATAAGGTACATGTGAGACCAAAAAGGAATAAAGTAGGGGCAGATGGGTCATATAATTTTCACATATTAGGTAAGATGAAAAAGTAGGACAAACAAAAAGAAACGAACATAAACGAAAACTAGGACAAAAAAAAGAAACAGATGGAATAATATGCAAGGATTAATAGAACAAAATGAAAACATTTTGATAGTAGTTCTATTTCAAATAAACCATTATATTATTAATTTTAGAATATGTTAATAACTTTAATGGAATAGGTTTAAACTTATGAATAATGCATTCGTAATACAATTTATCCCAAGTTAAATTGTAGAAAAATTATCTTGTTAACATAGATAAGAGGAGGTTAATTTTTGATAATGACTTAATTTTCATTACTTTAATGGTGTTTAGAGATAAATTAGGGAATTAGAAGGAGAAAGTTGAATATTGGAGAGAGAGAAAACGAAAAGACAGTATGTGTGCATCATAACTGGTGTTATGAATAATAAAGAAAGCTTATTTTTCACGTAGATAAACTTTCTTTTTCTTCTTTTTTTCTTCTTTCCCTACTACATACTATTTCAAAAACCTAAATATATGGCTCTCTTTAACAACTTGTTTGGATAGAGGGAAATGGAAGGAAATGAAGAGAAGAGAAAGGGAGGGATCTATGCTCCCTTGTTCAGGTATCACATAGAGGGAAAGAAAGGGGAAAATTGAAGGATTGATTTTTCCTCCATCTTTAATGAACCAAGTCCTTCTCATGTTGGAAAGATTTAGAGGGAAAATACAAGCTTAATTTCTCCCTCATCTTCCTTTCCTTCCCCTTCCCTCTTCTTCCCTCCCCTCCCTTTCCCTCCACCATTGTTATCCAAACATACTCTAACAGTGTGTTTGGATATAAAAAATGAGTTGGAAAGAAGGGGAGGGAAGGGAAAAGAAAGGGAGGGGAGGAAAGACAGATATTTTTTCCTTCCAAATCTCTCAATTGTTGAGAAATCAATTTCTTATAAATTGATCCTTAATTTCTCTCCCTTCCAAGTCCCTCAACCCATCACTTATTATCCAAATAATGGATTTTTGCCATATCCCCTTCCCACCTTTTCCCTCCTATTTTTGTCTACCCAAACAAGTTGTAAGTTTGAGTCTCAGACCATTGCCTTCTAAACACCCTCTGACCCTCATGAACGGGGTTGGGTATAAATATCCATCACCAAAACTTCAGAGATTAAACAAATATATACCAACATCATGTTATTTAGAAAAGAATTATATCCATACTTCTCACAAAACTTAATTGTGGGTGGTCATACATAATCTGGCATAGTTCATGTGAAAGAGTTGACAGAACTCCCAAGGAGAGAGGGACGAGTGAAGCAATATTAATGCAACTTGGAATACTACTGTATTTCTTGTGTGTATTTCAGAGGGGGGCAACATTGCAAAACATCATTGTCATGCTCATATTCAGTAATGCTGCTCTTCTAACCCTTTATTTTTTCATGATATTACAACACGAAAAGTAAATGAGAGCAGCTGCAACACTACCAGAAAGCATGCTCAAGCTCTGATATCAATATGTTCTGAAACTAATGGACCTACCTTTTTTTTCTCTCCATTTTTTTTACTGCTGGTGCTTGGTTTTACTGGTTTAGAGTAACTCTTCAAACTAAAATTTTGTAGTGAATGTAGGCTACCTTGTCAACAACTGTTTCGTTTACATGTAGATATATCTTTACTTCATATACATTACGAGAACTGTACTTCTCGTGCAAAGGGGCTCCTAATGCTCTTTTTTCCTTTACTTTTTCTTACCTTTAAAAAAAACGGTAAATGAAGACGGATGGAGTAATACATTCTATGTTGGTTTTTTCTCCACCTAATTTATTTGTTTCTATTCTTTAATTATAATTGTATCTTTTTTTGTAAAGAAAGACAACAGTTAGCAATTTAGTGTGGAGTCTCCTCTCCATGACTGACTGACACACCCCTGATTCCATATATGGCGTAAAAGCTTGATTCCTGACTTTGCAAGCAAAGCAAACACCTCTTCCCACCTCTTATATCTTTTCTTTTTTAATTTCTTCCTCTCCATTTCTTAAAATCAGTACACTATTTATTAATCTTTGGTAATAAAAGACATTAAAATAATAAAAATAAAGGATAAACACCCCCATCCTTTTCTCTTTCCTCAGTCTCCTTTATTTTAAGCTTTTCACTACAGCTATAAGCTTGTTTTTTAGAGCTTCACTACCCAAACCCCTCCTCCAAATCTCTTTTGTTTCTCTCTACAGATTTAACTGTAAGCTCATTGCCATTTGCATGCATTCCCATTTTATTTTCTTTATTTCCCAACACAAACAAACCTATTTAAAACCATTATTAAATCTTCTTTAAAGTTTTGCCATATTGTATTCTACCAAATATTAAGTTACTTGTAAATTTAACTTCTTTTTTATTACCTCCTTAATTTATTTTCTCTTTATTTTTTTCATTAATTTTCATGTGAAATGGTAGTGGAATGTACACACCTAGCGAGCTAGGCTTTCTAGTTCCTCCATTCAAGAGAAATCCTTCTTTCTTACCCAATTAAATTTTTAGCAGACACTCAATTTTAGGTCACACTTGTTTTTTTTCCCCTTTTTTAGGGTATCATTAAAACTTGTAATAACTACTGGGACTGTTTCTTGTTTCTAAAATATTATTCCACCCAAAAATATTAGTTTTAGTTATATTTTTTAAAGAACATTCCCAACAATTTAAAATGACCCAGACAATTAAAAAAGGAAAAAAGAATGATATCCATTCAGATTCTATTTTAGTATCTTAAGAGACTTGTTGTTTGCTTCCTAAACCTCTTTAAAACACACATAAAAATGGAACTTTCAGGTCATGAAGAAGAAGAAGCTGAGATCCCCATGCCAATTAATAGTGCTTTTGTAGGAGCCCATGCTCATGCTCATCATGGGCTCATGAGTCATCATCATCGCATGACCCATCATCACCATAACCCATCATCATCATCATCCCATAACCATCATAACATAATCCCATCAAACAATTCCAATGGCACTAGTATTATCACCACTACTGCAGCTACAAGAACCATTTTGGATGATGATGATGATGATGATGAACATCCACATCAATTACATTGTAACAGAAGTATCAATGGTCATAATAATAATAGTAATGGTAGTAAGCATGATGATATGGGTATTGAAAAACAGAAGAAGATGATGATAAGATACAGGGAATGCCAGAAGAACCATGCAGCATCAATGGGAGGAAATGCAACAGATGGATGTGGAGAGTTCATGCCAAATGGAGTAGAAGGTACTCTTGAATTTTTCACTTGTTCAGTTTGCCACTGCCATCGAAATTTCCACAGAAAAGAAATTGAAGGTGAGCAGCACCAACAGAGGGTTATCCCACCTTCTACACATTCCCAATTTTACCCTTCTACACCTCAATCCCACCTCCTTAGCACAAGGGGTAGAAAGGTCATTTTGGGTACTGGTGTAGGATACCCTACAGGATCATCTGTAGGAGGACAACTTATCCCATTCTCAAGGTCAGTAACAATCAACATGCCTTACACACTTTCTGATCAATCTGATGATCATCATCACCATCATCATGGAACTGGGAATGGTGGTAGAATGATGATGGTAAGCCCTCATCATGATCATCACCATAATCAGGTTGTTAAGAAGAGGTTTAGGACTAAATTTAGTCAAGAACAAAAGGAGAAAATGCTGGAATTTGCTGAGAAAGTTGAGTGGAGGATTCAGAAGCAAGAAGAGGCAGTGGTGCAACAATTTTGCCAAGAAATTGGAGTCAAAAGAAGAGTTTTGAAGGTTTGGATTCATAACAACAAGCACAATTTGGCTAAGAAGAATGACATCATTGATAATAACATCATCAACAACTCATCTTCTTCTTAATTAGTTTCATTAATTAATTCTTATTAGTTCCTAATTAGTTATTTGTGGATGAGTATGACTTCTTGTTATATGCTTCCATTTTAGGTAAGCGGTAGTTTTTGTTTTTGTCTTTGTCTTGTTGGGTATGATTTAATTTTTCGTTCATTTGTTGTCCTGGTTTGTGTATAGATATAATAATCTTTAGCTTATGTGATGATGTCATGTAGTTTGATCGTTTGATGTACTAGGTTTTTGGGGGCTTTGGTACTTGCTAAAAAAAATGATCCTTCAAAGGATTTTGGGTACTTGCTATTGGACATTCTTAATTCGACAAAGTGTGTACTTATATTTCAATATTCCCTACATCCTTTAATGGACTCTCATTTACTTTTTGTAAGCTTTCTAATGCACATATTTGAATATTAGAAAATCCTAGTAAACCCTTCCTGAAAAGTGTGAATAAGATTAAATAGATGCAATTCGATACTAGATGACATGCTTGAGTTTTAATTTGCAAAAATTGATGAGAAAAATTCTATCTTTGACCGGTCTTCCATCATTGGTACCACATTCAGTTAATCCAGCAATAATTCCATCTTTTACCCCCATCTGCTCATATTGGTACATAACTTGTTGGTGACCTGTAATTACAGGTATACTCTGTTAATCACGCAATTAATAGTTAATTAAGTATAATTTAATTCTTAATTAACAACTAATTAAGTATAGTTTATAAATTAACTATAAAAAACAAAAAAAAACTTACAAAAAAAGAACGCCCCCAGCCCTACCCCCCTGCCTGACGCCAGCCCATCTCCCTCCCTCAACCGCCATCCCTCTCCCCCCCTCCCCTGCCCTGCCACCCCTTCCCCGCCTCAAACTCTTAACAATGGCGAACTACGGTGGCCGGCAGCAGCATCGCAACAGCAAACTACAACAACAAGTTGTCGCCACGAGAACGGAACCACAAGAACATAGAGGAGAAAGAGGATGGAGCCGCAAGAACGGAGAGGAGAGAGAGAACGGAGCCGCAAGAACGGAGCCTCAAGAATAGAGCCGCGACTAGATGGGGCTGGGGAAGGGTTTTTGGGGGCGGGGGAGCTGGTGTTGGGGGAGGGGAGGGTGGCAGGGGAAGGGGACAGGGATGGGGAGGGTTTTTTGGGGATGGGGGAGCTGGTGATGGGGGAGGGGGAGGGTGGCAGGGGAATGGGAGGGGAGGGGTAGGGTGACAGCAGTGGGGAAGGGGAGGGTTTTCTTTTTTTAAGTTTTTTTAAAAAGTCAACGGTAATTTTGACCTGTCAAACAGGTTGCCATTATCTCGTACCAATGGGAGAATATGAGGGTCAAAGGTCGGATTATAGCTGGATTAATTGAAGGTGGTACCAGTGGTGGAAAACTGGTTAAAGGTGGGATTTTTCCTCTCAATTTTTCCTTTTAATTATAAGTGTAGTTATCCTAATTTTCTGGTATTGAAATCTATAATTACTTGCCAAAAAGATACATTTGAAATTGAAAAGGTCAACTATCAACTTTAAAAAAGTTTATCTTTAATTTCTCCTTATATTTATTTTCAAAATCTGAAAACAACCTAAAAAGCACAATAACGGTGAAAAATACCTTGAATCTGAAAAATATTAATTACATAATTGATGTATAGCTTACAAATCCTTTGATAATCGATGGTGTTAAACATTGGATTCAGTAAAACTACCGTACGAGGAAGAGAATAACGAGAGAAAACAATAAGGTTAGACTAAAGCTGAAGTTAAAAGAACTCCCGAATACATAATTACGTCGAAGATTTTTGAGCATTCAAATAATGTTCAACTTAAATCTTGTGCGAAATGACAAAAAAAATTGAGAACTAAATTTCATACGAACTAGCATGGAGAGATGAGTATATAGAGAGAAAGTCGTGAGTTGTTTTCTAGAGAGAGAACAACAAATTAAATGACGGATTTCTGAATTTTAGGTAGATTATGAGTTTTTTAAATATGGACATGATAGAAAAGATAGGTGAGCTTCCTAATTAGATAAGCGTTTGAGTTGGTCTAGCTTTAATGCTACAACCAATCTTTGTGGATACTGTTTTGTTAGGGATAAGGATTTTTTTTGTTAAAAAGTGTCTTATATAATGCAATTATTGGTTTAACCACCTTTTCTAATTTTTATTATAAATAGCTACTATATATATATATATGAGAAGGTATTGGGTCAGAGGCGTCTGACCATAACATTTGGTCGGACGACTTTCAGTTGGTTTCATTTTTTTTTCAGTAGGTTTCAATTATTTTTCAGTTGGTTTAAAAAAAAATTCAGTTGGTTTCAATTTTTTTTTCAGTTGGTTTCAATTTTTTTCAATTGATCTTTTTTCTTTCAATTGGATATCTTTTAAGTTCAGTTAGTTATCTTATTGTTTCATCTACGTGTTTTATTCTAACTGAAAACAAAACTTAAGTAAATGAAATAAAATAAGATCTAAATGAAAGCAAATTAGTTTTCAGTTACTTATATTATCCTCTCACTTAGTTTACTTATTCTTTCATTTAACAACTAACTAAACACATGCCTCTAACTGAAAAGAGAATAAAAGCAAATGAAAAAAAGGAGTAACTAAAGCATACCTTCATCATATTTTCTTCCTCCATTTCTTCATCTGAATCTTCTAACCCACACCTCCATTACCACCATTTTCACAACTCTCCCTCTCCCTTTCCCTTTCTCTCTCGATTCATCCACTGGGAAATTCTTCTCCAATGGCTTCGATCTCCACTGGGCCCAATCCTCCGGTTATTTCGTGGGGTGAAACGGGAGAGAGAGAAGGAGGCGCATCGTCTGTGTAATTGAATGAAGAGGGCGTAATGTTGATGAGGGTGGTGGTTTATAATAGATGACAATGATGATGTTAAGGAAGTGATTGATGTCGCCATGGATGAGCAAGACTTAAGGTTGCCTGCTCAAGCTTTTGGAGTACTGAAATTGGATGGATAGACTTTGTAACACCCTCCAAATTTGAACCAATTAATATACTTGTGTATTGAAAACCATTGTTCAAACTCGGAGGATGTTACCGACCATTTACCCCTTAAGGGAGTAAATGAAGGCTACAAACTAAGGCTAACCAACAATTATTCAATAAGCATTAATTCGGGTTTATCTAAAATTATTACAAATGAAAAGAAAGTTTATAAAGTCCAACAACTAGAAATAAAATCCATTATTCAAGCTAATAAGGCTACGCTTCCTCACCCGAATACCCCTCATACCATCATCAATCTTTAAAAATAATAAAGGAACAAACAAGGGAGACAAAACTCCCAAAATCAGATAAACTGAGTAATTCGACTCTATCCCGTAAAAGTAATTAATTTAAAATTATTTTTACGTTTAAAGAATTAATATAATAAAGAGTAAATTATATAATTTAATTACAAGAATTAAACGTTCAAACAATAAACTAAAACATACATTAATAATTTATTAGAAGGAAAATGCGAACGCCAGTAGGTCGAGGCAATCCCCTGTTAT
Source organism: Patellifolia procumbens (assembly GCA_947645195.1). Taxonomy (NCBI): domain Eukaryota; kingdom Viridiplantae; phylum Streptophyta; class Magnoliopsida; order Caryophyllales; family Amaranthaceae; genus Patellifolia; species Patellifolia procumbens. The sequence goes on from CANSGD010001076.1 coordinate 2,803,212, forward strand.
CCACCTACTTCAACAAGAGGTCGTCACCCCATCAAACAGTTCACGGCCAATAATCAAGGTCCCTAATGTGCACACCCCTTCTATTTGGATCACAACAAATAGAAGGAAGACAATAGTTTTAGACAGAATAGTAAAGTAACCAAGTCTATAGGTAGTTGTACTACCATATAGGGCAACCTGTTAAACACTCATAAGGGCTTTTATTTTCCTCATTAGTACCATTATGTAAAACAAGGTTAATTAATCAGGTCAAGTTCAATAATAAAGTTCATTCCATTGAACTCAATAATTTCCAGAGTTCCAATATTAAAATGACCATATTCGAGATCCAATTCATATATTTAACTCATAACATTCAACTTCAATAATCTTGGTCATATGTATTAGTAATTCAAAAGGCATAATAAAATACTTAATAATAATAATAAATAACAACAACAACAATAATAATAATAATAGTAGTAGTGACGTAATAAAACTATTTATATCCAACGTTCAACTTAATTTCAAATTACGCAATCATAATACCCAATAGAAAACTTTTCTCAACGGGTCTAGAGTTTTGATAGACATCGAGATTACCTCGAGTAGCGTAAAATGGGAATATACTTCTAACGGTCGCCTATGAACTTTCCGTCAATGAAGTTTCCGTCTACAATTAATTAATAATCCATATTAGTAATTTGTGTAATATCCCAAGTAAATAAAAGTTTACAAAATACTAATGGGTATAACATTCTTTTGGAATCTCAATAAACTAGTGGAGAAACTTGACTTTTTAAGGTAGAAGGAAAAAGGGTAAAAGTTAAAAGTTAAAAAAGAATAAAATAAAGTAAAAGTTAAAAAAAGGAAAAAAGGAAAAGAAGTAAAATGATTAAAGCAATTTACTAAGTTGGAATAAACAAACATACAGCAGCAGTGGAGCACGAAGAAAAAAAAAAGAGAAGAAGCTAAGGAGGAAGAAAGAAGAAAGAGAAGTGTTTCCGGAACAGAGATATTTATATTTGTATGAAGGTATTTTGGGAATTGTCTTAGCCGCTTGCCCGCATTAGGATGTCCAAGAGCCTGCAAAACAACGAAGATAGACTACCCCGGGGGTGGTTCCGGGATCGCCTCTCCGACGCTCAAGTCAGATTACTTTTCTGTAGAGAGAAAGTATGAAAAAGGAGGTTTAGAGTAATCCGAAAAAAGTCCCTCGAATTTATGATGCTAATCAGATATTTATAGGGTACTTTGATGATAGAACCGTAATTATCAAGATAATCAAGGGTAATTCCGTAATAAGGAGTATTACGGGCCTTTTTAAGAATAACGGGCTTAGCTTAGTGTTAATTGGGCTAAGACCTGAATTAGCCCAAACATTTAGCCCCACGCGTGATGCGCGAACGAAATCGTATGATGATCGGGTATCGCGTGGAATAATATGTTGAGAACAAGACACGACGAGTGTACATGATGTGAATCGATACGTATGATGGCTAGTCGATATGTTACATATGTATGACGGCTAGTCGATACGTATGAGGGATGACTAATCGATACGTATAATGACCCATAGCTACATATGTATGGCTAGTCGATACGTATGACGGCAGTTTGCTACGTCCAATGGCGTGTTACTTCGTACGTTGGCTTGACGATAACCAAATATATATGCTTGACATAGACTGCGTGCTTGACGTAGACTGATCAGGAGCCTGACTGAGAGCATGAGGCCAACAGAGAGCATGATGCTGACTGCTAGCTGGCTGCCTACGTGTTGACTGCTGGACAATAACCACCAGATGCTAACTACTGCACGCTAGCTACTGCACTTTGAGGGGCAGTTGTTTGGTGAAAGCTGACGGGCAGCAAGCTGATGGGGTGTAGGCTGCAAGCTAATGGGGTGTAGGCAGCAAGCTGACAGGTGTTGAGGGGTCTTCATTAGGTAGTATAGGCTGAGGGATGCTACTATTGATTGTGATGAGGGATGACTGAAGAAGGCTGAGGGGTATCCGTGTGTGAGCTGAGGGATGAATAGGGCTGCTACTGTTGCTGTAAGGCAGAGGGCGTTGCAGATGTCGGTTGCTTGAATAAACCTCTCTGCCCTCCGCATCGCCTCGGAGAATGTTGAGACCTCATCCTCAGCTAAAGACCATTTGAACTTTCCTTGCTTAAGTCCGGCTAGGAGGGCAGTGAAAGCAACGTTGTCTTCAAGGTCTGGGATGAGGAGGGATTCAGAATTGAACCTTTGAATGTACTCTTTCAAACTTTCATCATCCGCCAGTTTGATGGACATAAGGTGGATATTCGTTTTCCTCTGTCTTTTTGCAGCAATGAAGTGTTGAAGGAATAAGCTCGAGAGCTTTGAGAATTGAGTTATGGTTCCTGGCTGAAGGTTTCTGAACCAAGTTTGAGCAATACCCTTCAAGGTTGTGGGGAAGAATCTACACCAAGTGGCTTCGCACCCCGTTTGCACACTCATTTGCGCCTTGTAGGCTGCGAGGTGGTCTTGAGGGTCTCTCTTTCCATCATAAGGGTCAATCGTAGGAATTTTGACTTTAGGAAAGATGGGAGTCTCCATGATCTCTTGACTGAAGGGGGTCAATGATGTAAGGTTTCCCAACCCCGTCAGCCTAGGCGGAGGGGAATCTCGATGTCTTGGCTGAGGGGTATTCCTACGAGCCCTTATTTCATTCCCTCTTCCACCTTGATTGGTTATGTTAGCTTGTCTTCTATGAGAGGTTGTCGAGTTTGCTGTTGTACCATGGTTTCTAGTTGATCCATGACGAGAGAGTTGATTGGGGTCTCTAGATCGAGATTGAGCTTCGGTTTCTTCTTGTTGACGGGGTCCTTCACGATGAGAGTTGTCACGCCTGAAGTTGAGGATATCCCGAGCATCAAGAGTACCTTGTCTTAACCGTCTCTCAATGATAACTTCTCTGGCATCTCCTAGTTGAGCTGACCGAGGGGGTGGTGATGGCTGTGATTGAGGGGGGCTCCTGGTTGAGGATCCCTCGTGCCTGTGAACCGTCTCCCTTGGATGAGGGGGGTCTCTTGTCCTGCGAGAAGGGCCTTCACCTCCATCCCTCATGTTGAGAACGAGAGCCCGCAGACTACGATCCAAGTTATCGTTGATCCTACTAGCCAATTGCTCCAGATCTCGATGTGTGACTGGCTGAGGGCCATCCACTTCTTCATGTGGAGTATCCCCGTTGGGGTGAACAATCTCCTCGAGCACATGATCGTGATGAGAGGATAGAGCAGGTGCTCTCCTAATGGTATCCGTTGACCGCGGGCGTCTAGTTCTAACCATAGCTTTTTGATGACAGTCCCCACAGACGGCGCCAACTGTTTCCGGAACAGAGATATTTATATTTGTATGAAGGTATTTTGGGAATTGTCTTAGCCGCTTGCCCGCATTAGGATGTCCAAGAGCCTGCAAAACAACGAAGATAGACTACCCCGGGGGTGGTTCCGGGATCGCCTCTCCGACGCTCAAGTCAGATTACTTTTCTGTAGAGAGAAAGTATGAAAAAGGAGGTTTAGAGTAATCCGAAAAAAGTCCCTCGAAATTATGATGCTAATCAGATATTTATAGGGTACTTTGATGATAGAACCGTAATTATCAAGATAATCAAGGGTAATTCCGTAATAAGGAGTATTACGGGCCTTTTTAAGAATAACGGGCTTAGCTTAGTGTTAATTGGGCTAAGACCTGAATTAGCCCAAACAAGAAGGAAGAAAGAGAAGGGGAAGGTGGCGCCTGACCAGCCACCGCCAGTGATGCGTCACCGGCGACCACCTTTTCTATTATCTTTTCTTTTTTAATAAAAACGTTAATATAAGAATCATTGGGAGAAAAATTAAGGGTTTAGTTCATACATGTTGAAGAGAAGGTAAAGAAGAGATGGTGTTATGGAATGACCATTGTAGGTTTTTATAAGTGAAGGAGATGGATTTAAGAAGGAAAGTGAGAGGGATTTATGGCAAAAATGAAGATCCCAATCAATTTAAGAGTTGATTGGCAAAAATGGGAAGGAAGGGAAGAAAATTCCCCCTAATTCTCACGGCTAATTTGGGGTTCAAATTTTTTTTATTCAATTTTTTTTCTTTTTGTTTTTAGCTAAAAGGCTAAGGTGGGTTGGGCTTGGTAGTGTTAGTGAAGAGTGGGCTATAAGAGTCTTCATGAGACATACCCATTTGTAAAAAAAAATTAAGAGTTAAAAAACAAGTGAAGAAATATAACTAATACATTAACTACTAGGAACTTAGAAAATAATAATTTGGAAATAACATTATTTAAAATGTAAGAAAATTTTGGGATATTACAGACTTGTTGCGGCCCCCAAACTCCAATTGCACGACCATTTTCGCCAGTTGCTCTACTTGCAGATAGCCTCTTATACAGGTTTTGCTGAGTCGGAGATTAGTCGGATCGTGGCGGCGGCTCCGTATGACAGTAAGATTGGGTCAGACGATCTGACCCAATACTTTCACTATATATATAAGCAGTTGATTCACTACCAAAACCATTTTTCGGCCAAAAAAAAACTTTATGATTGTTTTGCCCCTGAGTTGTTTCAGACCAATTTCGTTGATTTTACTTCGTCTTCCTCATCTGCTTATCATTCTTCTCCATTCATAACTAATTCTCAGGGGATTAGATTGGGTTTTGGCTGGTATCCATCGTAACGTTGACCTTCTCCTTCACCTTCATCTCTCTCCTTCACACCATCAACACTTTCTTATTCCTCTACTTTTTGTTAGGTAGTCTCAAATTTTGGGTTTTTGAGCTTTTAAAGAAGATTAGAATCTTATTAGAGCTTAAACTCTCTTCATATATCACAAGATTGAACTAATTATCACATAACTCCTAATTTTACTTATCTCCACTGTGGTATGCTCGAGATTGGTTCTCAGACTTCTCAAGGGTATTATGGTAATTTATGGATGCTTTTGCAGGTAACGACATGATTCGAGCTCTGTACTTGCGCGAAGAAAATCAACCCGAGAGGGTTTGGATTGATTCCTCCTTTGAAACTTAAGTCAGATCTAGAGAGAGAGAGAGATAAAGAGAAAAGCTCTAATTTAGCAATTACTATTTGTGGGAAAGTGTTCATATACCTCTTCTAATGTGACATAAAGGTATGTATAGTACCTCCGTTCCATATGTATTGCAACCTTTGACATTTTTCACTGTTCATGCACTTTCCTTTTACCTTCTTTTGTAATTTATACATAAAGATAAATATAATCTAGGGGCCCTTTGGCCTCTTATTTTTTCCCTAAAATACGACCTTTTGATTAGATAGCCAATTTCAATCTGAAACGTGGAATAACTGAATTGTTTAAGTGAATATTCCCTTATTTTAGGAATGTATCACCCTAGGTCTTCTTTCAATCATAAGCAGGCTAATCAAAGGCTAACACGTGTCAACTCATAGGGAGACATAAGTCTATTATATGCATGGACACGTGTCACACCTTGATAGTTGACCCGTGACAGTCAAAGGGTCTGTCATGTGGCCTTCATTAAGAGGCTGATTTTTACTTACAATATTTGTCCCTGAAGGAGAATTAATTAATTCTCTAATATCGATAATATACCTTTTCCAAGTATATAAAGGGGTTAGATACTTAGATCCATGTACAAGGGCGTGACACGTGGAATTTTTTTAACCTCCATGGGGAGTTTTTTTATACCTATAGATGCTTCCTTCTCCCCTTCATTTGCACCTTTGGAAAAGTTGAGTATTCTAGACAGATAGAGAGAAAGGTTCTTGTCTTCTAGAGAAGGAAAGTCCCCTTGATCGTTTGAAAATTTTCTTCGGGTCCACTCATCATGCATTTTTTTCATTCTTTCATTTCATTTTTTAATAAAATGGACTCTTTACAATCGTCCAATAAACCCGACCGTGGGCAAATCATTCTTAACCATAGAATTGGTTTTCATTCTACGACTTATTATAGAATTAGGCCAATTGCAGCTGATCATCCCTACCTCAATTTTATTTGGCTTTTCTATGAGGGTCCAACGTCCCAGTATTTACCTGTGTACGGTAATTTGGCTCGTGTCAAACAAACTTCACGCCTCAGATGCCAGTAGTTACTGCCCTTGTCTAGTTCTGCATAGGAATCCATCGGGCTAATAAATAATGAGAAAGAGGACACTCGGTCAGAAGTCAATACATCCGAAAATAATGAGGAAGTTCCCCAACCAGATGGTAAAGAGACGTTTGGGAAATGTTCGCCCAATAGAGGAAGCCTTTGGGTCCCTTATCAGACCCGTGCTTTATCGTCCTAGCCAATCGAAAGTGGCTGGATAGAATGACTAATTTTAAACTCTTCCATTCTACTATTTATATGCCAGGGTACGAATTCATCTTAGCCAGCAACAAGGACACCATTGCTTTTGCCCCGCTTCCATTCGCTGCATATAAGTTGGCACTTGACGTGGGCTTCGTTTTCTTTTGAAACAAGCTCATTAAACAAGTGCTTCGTCATTATGGAATTGCCAAATTCAATCGGTCCCCAATTCGTGGATGAACATTTCTTTTGTTCATCATCGCTCGCACTTCGGTGGCATGAGGCCTTCCCTAGCCGCCTTCACCCATCTCCACTACTTGACCAAGGCCCCTAATAGTGTAGATGGGCACATGGTATAGTATATGTAGTAGATTCGCTATTTAACTACTTTGGACGAACCTTTCAAGATGCATGACTAGAAGCCCGATTTCCGTTTTGTAAAGGCTCCTATTAGGGACATCGCCCGGAACATGAGGTACCACAATTGGGTTGTTATCAATTGCGGATGTGGCGCCTCCGTGCTGAACCTCCAAGATGAGAATGATGATTGCATCATCGACCAATTTAAGATAAAAAGAGCACATCCTGGAGGGTTATAAACCTTTCATTGGGCGTGCCTACTGGCAGCCCCTGAAGAATTACTTTTGGGATGAAATATTACTGGTTTTTGCCAGACTGCGGCAGGACGAGGATATCGGTAAATACTTACACATGCATTTTTTCTCGTTTAAGTATTTCTGGTACTAACCATTTTCTACTCTTGCCGCTCTCTCAAAACGAAGGCAGACGAAGATAAATATGTTGAGTAGAGCAACGTACTTATGCTGGAAGCCCGTAAGCCTCATACGGAGAAGAGGTAGGAGACATTGGTCTTGCTCGTCTAATTTTTAAATAGTTATTGGTGGGTTTTCTCTTGCTCTGGTAAGGCGTTTAGAATTATTGGACATCCTAGTCGAGCAAAGCTTAGTCCTTTCACTTAGTTTGCGTAGACGAGTGTGGCTTGCAAAGGCAAGGCGTCTAAATTTCTAGATGTCCTCCCTTCGCAAGTAGCACTCGTCGTATTTTTATTTAGACGAGTGTGGCTTGCAATGGCAAGGCGACCAAGGACGTCCTAACTTAGCAAGCAGCACTTGTCTTATCTTTATTTAGACGGGGGTGGCTTGCAAAGGTAAAGCATCCAGGTTTCCGAACATCCTCCCTTAGAAAACAACACTCCTCTTATCTTGCTTTGGATGAGTTTACGTTATCTATGCAGTCTGAGTTTCAATGGTGTTGCTTAGAAACAACTTTCATCAATGTTTATCGTAACGCGGACGAGGTTGTTTTTCTTAAGTAGCTGATCTTCATTAGACGTCTATGCTTAGCAATCCATCTTTGCCTAGAATACCCTTCTAGGATGAGGTAATCTTGTCTATGCAACTTAATTCTTATACGACTTTCCTTAGCTAGCCACCTCCGTATTGTCTTTTATGATGATACCAACTGACTAATTGCTTTTCTTTGGAAGCCAAATGCTCCCACGTCCAAGGGCATGGGGCCTGCATCAATGAAGACGAGTAAGACGTCGGCTAAAAAATCAAAGGACTTTGTGCCCAAGAAGAAGGCGTCTAAAGCTGAGACGTCCCAATATGTAATTGTCGTTATCCCATTACAATAGGTGGGTACAAATGAATGTCGTCCTCATGATATGAATGAGCATGATGGTGAGACGGGGTTGTCTATGACGTCTGTAGAACCCCTTGAGATTGATGAACCTGTTGTCTCAATCGCTGATCCTCATGGACGTGGAGATGTTTCTATGCTCATGAGGCAGATGCCTCAGGATGTCCTTGGGGCAACTATCTTCTGGTGAGTTCTATATCCCAAATGTGGTTAAAACCCTTCTTGTTTGTGTGATGTCTATGATTTTATCCAACCCGTTAGGCTGACATTTCATCTTTTTCATACCGCGGTAAAAAGGGTCCCTATGAAAAGGCGACAATATATGATATAGCGTACCCGTATGAGGAGCCCACCTCTGCCCTTGCCATGAAGTCTAAGACGGAGCGGGAGAAGTTTAAGCGTGTGCTCTTCAAATCCTACCCTGAAAACTTCTTGAAAGGTCTTAGGGGTGCCAAAGCAGATTGAGAAGTCTTATCATGCAGGGGTTTGACCTTCTCAAACTTTTGGATGATCCATGATTAATGAGTTTGGCTTTCTCAGTCTTTTGGATGATCCATAAATCTAATTATGCAAGATTAAGGGTTATCTAGCCAAGCTCTTCTTCTACACCAGAGCCTTCCTTCATTGTGAGACTACTTATACCGCCAAACTCAAAGGGGAAGAGTACCCCAAGTTGGTGGACACTGAAGGCAAGGAGGAACCTGATGGGGGGGAACCTTCACATGAAGAGGAACTTCAGGACAAGGGTGGGCAACAATGATGAAGGACACTTTGTTATTTTCTCTTTCATGAGGTCGACGGCAAATCTTGCTTTAAAAGTTTTCTTAGCCAACCTCTTTTCGTTCATTTTCTTGGGATACTTCTTTAGCCAAAGAGTTTTTTTTTGTTTTTGTTTTTTGTTCTTTCATATCTCCATAGCCTGTCCACTTTGGATGCAAGGTAAGAAAGGATATCGGAGCTTAATATTGTACTCCTCCCCCTCAGCCAAGAAGCCACTTTTTCTAAAACGTCAAAGCTTTAACTTCGGCCTTGAAGCCACCTTTTGGAAGACGTCTAAGCTTTAGTTATGTGTCTCGTTCTTGAAGCCATCTTTTGCAAAACGTCAATGACCTATTAATGAAATACTAGTATTTTATGAATCTTGTCTCCTTCTTTGTTTGACATCTTATTGGTGCAACTGAATGTATAAATTATGCTAAGTATAGGTTGTTCCTCATCCAAGTCTTACCCTTTTTAGTAGGCATGATTGGTACATGGAAGCTTGAATGTAATTGTGTTCCTATCTTAAAAAGTTAATTCGAACTTAGTTCCAAAGTCTGTGTTTTTAGACGATCAATACATTAACGTTAGTTAATTTTCTTGATAAAAACTTGGCCACTTATTAACATTCACAATAGTTTTAGTCTAGATCTCCTTGCTAATGTCCAAAGTACTCATCTATTTCTTGGCTGGCCAATTTAGCTTGTTTCGTCCTACGTAATTTCCTATACCTGGAAAACTTCTAAGCATAAAAGGTTTTAGTGTTTTGCCTGAGTCTAGAATTATCTTAGACGAGTAATAGAAGATAGGAAGTTGGATCTTGGACGCAAACTGCTTTCAACTGCAAAGAGTCTGATCTTACAAGACTCTTTTTCCTCGTCTAAGTTTATAGGTTATTTTAGAGTGCTAGGGGGTAGTCCATGTTCTTTCCATGACTTAAAAGTTCTTGGACGCCTTTCTCGACTAAACCATCTTCGTCTATATTACAATATTTAGATTACCAGAGGAAGAGCTGGGTTGATGGGATTTATTATGCTTCCATGACCTAGGTCTCAATGTCGTCAAGTAGCATTCTCTAGCCGTTTGCTGATCGCCATACAGACAACTAACACTTCCATCATCATTTTCAAATTTCATGAGCATAATGTGAGTGACAACTACAGCTTTGACGCGGTTGAGGGTTAGACGACAAGGATTATATCGTTAGCAGTCAACTCCTTACCCTCCAAAACTTGATTCTTCCTTGAGCTCTCCTTCTGACGTGGTTGAGGGTTGGACGACCAAGGATTATATTGTAAGCAGTCAAGCCCTTACCCACCGAAACTTTATAAAATTCTTTCTTGAACTCTCCTTCTCCCCAATCCTGATGGGGAGGATTATCGTACTCATTTGGTGTATAACGCCTCCTCCGAATCCAATGATGGGTTGTAGGACGGGCGCCAGCTGGCGCTCATCAACTATCAGATGGGACAAGCAATCATCTAAAATGATGTCAATCGAGCTTTCTATCTCATTAGAATTTCCATCACTCTCATGTTATCTACCTTCATTTCTATTATCTACCTTCATTTCTACTAACAGCGGATCGTCATGAGGTGTTCTCAATTTTCCTCTCCTTAGTAATGAGCAATTTGGGCAATGGCTCTTGCTTAGTCTTGTCTGCCGTCAAGACTTGTCTGAGTTTCCTTAGATAATTCTTATACATATCCCCTATTAGTGGGAACTCCGACTGCAAAACCGCTGGACATGACCATAACTATGTCATTATACGTCCAATCATCATTCATCCCATCATCATCCTTCTTCTTAGGATGCTTGTCTTCTTTCCTCTAAAACCTTCTTCTCGCACGAGGCAAATAAAATTTCATTTTCCTTTGATAGGCTAGGTCCCCAAGAGCTCATTTGACGTGTTTGCACTCATTTGTCTCATTGCCAGAATCTTTGTGGCAATTACAATACTTGCTTCTGTCATAGGGAATTTTCATCTCAACAAGGGTTTAAGATTGTGGTGAACTTTGATTCCATCAGGATAGAGTTTGTTGCCTCCTTCAATGCCTCGGATAAAGTAGTCACTTTTTCTTGACAAGGTCGAACTTGAAACTTCTCGGCCATAATTCTGCGATAAAGGTGTCAAAAGCAACACCAACTTTCACTTCTTGGATCTGAAGCGCCTCAATGTTAAAACTCTTCACAAGACTTCGTAAGATTCCTTGGGTGTCTAGATGACTTCCCACGTGTATGTTGGTCTTTTACTCTTGGCGGTTGGCGACGGAGTAATTTGTGAACGAGTAACTCAGTTCAACGAAAATGTTGACGAAGTTGGCAAGAAGGTTGTTAAACCATTTTGGGCTACTCCCTAGCCCGGAAATTCTTGCACCACGTGGTACCATCCACGGCCTGCACGTACATCTGATGCTTATAAGCTGACAAATGATCATCTAGGCCTGTCGTACCAACAAAATTTCAATCCTCGTGGAAAATGGTGTTGGACAGCTGATGTGAAGTGGTCCACCTAATATGGATTTTTTGTTCGACCAGTCAAGCAGGCTTATACCATTACGCTCACGAGCATAATAGACGCTTGAGCCCACCTTCGTACACCTCCGTTAACCGTCATGGCGTTGGCACCCAGCCTATCCGGTCCTCATCAGTGGCGGATCAAGGATTTTCCAGATGGTCATTCACCACCAATTACCGATCACATATTATAATCAATTTTACAATAACACTCAGTAATAAATTTCATTCAAAATTTAAAAAAAAAAATTCTTATTACAAATAGAATGAAGCTAAAAATAAAACTAATTTAATAATTCATTGTATTACTTTAAGAGTTGCACTTACAGGCATCGTCCCCATTTCGCATGCTCATGCTAATTTACAATTGATTTACTTCGGAAAAGAATTAAAAATTGCAATATACCTAAGGAAGGAACTTAGCCAAATTTCAATCTCCCACCTCAAAAATCATTACCTCCAAAACTGTCAAAATCTTGTGCTACAACAACTTCGAAGAAGCTAAATTGATCATATATAAAGGTAAGGCAAGCGTGTAAATTCTACAACAGCTTATGAACCATATTTCTGCTTTCAAAGACTTCATTCTGAATATCGAATTCCGGAAGTCTGCAATCTTCCAAACTCCACAGTGGATCTCAACTATATCCACAAGACTAACCCATTATAAAGGCTGCCACATGTATCACAATGTTAGTAGCACGACACAGATCCTCACCGAACGTTGATCATGTGGACTTGGTATTTCATGCAAGCATCATGACTAGATATCCTTTCCAAGCCAAGTACTATTTGTTTTCAATCAGCTGTAATATATGGAACTTATTCTTCACACAGCCGAGCTCGACCAGGATTAAGAAGCGACTCTGACATCACCCATCCCTACCACAGATTTAAAAAAAATCAGTTTTGACACGCATTACAACAGTACAATAAAGATTCTCTGGTATGGAAACAATTCAATAGGCCAGCACATCAGTTAAAAAAATGGATACGAAGCAAGCAAACTATTCAATGATTAGATAGCAGATTAATTAGGTTCAAAGAGTGCCCTTTTGCACTGATAGATGTTGGATCGAAGCCCTCAAACCTGTGTTCTCAGACTCATCTAGGTGTCCGGGCATTGGACTCTGCTACTTCATAGGAAATTGTCAAGTTTTTGATTCAAAATGAAGTATCTAAGTGTCGTGTAGTATGACTCGTATCCGGCACAACACTTGCCCGACAAGGGTACGTAAGAAAATTAGCAGAGCTAGAGTAACATAGCCTCAAATGATTGAAAAAATCACATCTTTCATAAAGGATCTACAATGTGGCCCCCCCCCCCCCCCCCGCCGTTCTAAGACGAAAGCAATAGACACCTGCAGATAATCAAGTCAATCGTATGCATGAATTCTGCCAAACTAGATGGATAAGGAGGGAGGTGCCTGAATAACTCTTGCACATAATTCAGTCAATTGCAGACAACAATTGTGCCAAAACAAGTCAGGCAAGAACTGATACCTGTGAACTTTTAAGTCATACTTTCGAGAGAAAAATGAAAGTAACTTAAAGAAGTGCACAACATGGAACGATCAAGAGCAATAACATATATAATTGAAGATCTTTTCATTGGCTACAAGAGATTGTGTTTGACCGCAAGGATGGTCGAACACATATTTCGCATCATGTCGTCTTAACAAAGGTGCATGATGCTGTCTTCTATATCATTTCACCTTAGATCCTCAATTTGAATAGTGGAATCTAAAATGGGTGTCGACACTATCATGTTTCAACCTGCGCTGTTGGAATATTGCCAAGGCCACCAGTACACTAGATGGATACTCTTAAGCAAGTCAATGAAGCATACTCCATATGAGACCAATCGTAAGACTAATACGCAAGGACGACGAACTTTTCCAAACAAAATGAGAAGGACTATTTCCCTTAGAAGCATATCCCAGAAAATTGGATAAGCTAATTCATGGCATATGCCTAACAAGATCCAGATCAATCTTATCATTATGGTGGCATAAGAAGTACACCAAATCACCAATAAAATCCCTTTTAGACCAGAAACTCCTGACAAAAAACAAATATTAGGAAAAATTGACAAGATATATCCCAACAATGATCACTCTACTCAAAATAATCTCAACTATAGGTTATTCTGGAATAACCCAAACTATTGGAGGTACCTAACCCAAAATAATCCAAACTTTTGTTTTTCTTGCCTTCAACGATCCCTTTTGGATATACTATATATAGAGTAGAATTAAGAGTTTGGATTGTTTAGAGAAGGTACCCCCAATAATTTGGACTTTGGATTATTTTAGAATAAAGTGGAACGGTCGGACTTGGGATTCTGTCAATTTTTCCTAGATATTATTTAGAAATATATAAAGAAAAAGTTACCAATCTTTATAGCTTGAGTTACCAAACGATTTCCGAAAGAAGTTGACCCAAAGAGCTGAAGGCTAACAAGCACACTATTGATATTCCACACACTTGACTATAACAACCTTGGCATAAAAAGAGAACAAAACAGAGGCAGGGCTGGGAGAGACTAGAGAGGCTAGGGAGCATCACGGCCTCACAGATCAGGACCCAAGGGAGGAGTGAGGACCTCAGCTACTAAGTCCCAAAAAAAGAAAAGGATGGACAATTTTAAAAAGCAAAAAGCTCTTTAGAACCATCACTATACAAGTTGAAGTAGATTAATTTAGCCTGCAGACCGAATAGGAAGAAATACAGGTCAGGACCTAAGGGAGAGTGAGGAGTTGCGATACCCAATATGGAATTCGGTTTTGAGGTACGCTACCTATGGGTGTATTGGGTACGAAGTGTGGTGTATCGGGTACGACGGGCACATTTTTATCATAATTTTTAAATGAAATTAAATTGACAAAATGTAATATGACATTCTTTTAGTTTTTTATAAGGAAATTTTGGATTAACAAGAGATAAAAGAACTTCTAAAATATACTACTACTCCCTCCGTCTCAAAATAGTCTGATCACTTTCCTTTTATCTTGGTCTTAAATTAGTTTGAACACTTCATGGTCCCACTATTACTATACACAAATTATCCAAAAAGGTTGCCTAATTTTAATGTCAGTCCCAAATAAATTTACAAAGCCCAAAGAATTTTAACCCAACTGCCATCTCATATGCTCCTCCAACACGTCATCTTCCTCATTTTCAGTTAAACTGGTGCCAAAAGAAATAAAATGGCCACAAAATAAATTAAACTGGTGCCAAAAGAAATTAAAAGTGAGTAAACTAGTGCCAAACGAAAGTAAACTGACACAGCAATCAACGAAGCGTCAGTCTGCGAAAGAGAGAGTGGGTAGACTGTTGGGCATGCCTAATTTTATTGGGTTTGGGCGTGCCTAATTTTAACATTATAATTAGGCGGTCTCTTGCAAGACAAGTTGATTACTATATTAATGTCTCACTGTCAATGCCCCAAAAGGTCACTGTTTGAAGCACCGAGAAGGTCGTTAAGCAATTCGTGTGAAGTTGCAATATTGCTGGTCTTCAACGTTGGTTGCGGGAACAATTTCTTGTTGTAACATTATATCCCTTTTCTTTTCTTATTTTTTGATTTTTGCCATTTCGTCTTCTATTAAGTTTGGGTTTACTTTTTGAGTTTTCATACACTATTCTGTCTCTTACTCAGAAGTTTTGCTTTTCATTCTTTTAGTTGGTTTCAATTTTAAGTGTTTTGTCTTGTTGTATGTTACAAAATTTCTTTCCTTGTTTCCGAATGTAAAATTTTTTTGTCCCTATTTAATACCATTTATTCTTATTGGTTCATACTATCTGGTATACATTTCTTTGTTTGTTTTTCTTTAAAAAAAGTTGGTTAATTAGAATATGATAATGTGGACCAATAAGAATGAGTCATATTTGGTACAAAAGACTTTGACAGATTCCGACTCTTCGACGGTCTACATCCTTATTTTTTAATCTTTTTCCTCCAAAAACTCTGTTGGTGAAAAGTTCCCATATTTTTCATATTGATTTTTAGTTGATTGAATTTTTTTCAATGTTATCCAAAGGGTTGCATTACCTTTCTAGTTATTAACCCACGTGTGACAATTCCTAAATCTGCCACTAGAAAAAGACATTATATCGAATAAGAGAAAGAGCAAAGGAAAAAGAAAAAGATCTCCACTCAATTGCATTACTAAAAAATAACTCGAGATGCATCTAATCCAATCCCACTAAAGAGCATAAAGATCCACAATGATACTCGGTAAAAGATATTTATAAGCCGCCTTTAATTACCTGTTCGGCAGCTTTATATTTGAACAGCCCATATGTAGATGAAACCATATTGCAAGAGTCAGCCACAAGACTCTCAATATTTACAGGCATGGCTGGAGCTTCTAAGCTATCATCCTCATAACGCTTCTCAGAAGCAGTCTGCCGTTTAACTGATGATTGAATAGAATGAAGAAGTACATGACCCTGCAAAAGTAAATTCCCAGCAGATTAGTTTCATTACAACTGAAGGGATGAAGTAATGCATTGATAAGAAATGAAGAAAACCCTCCTAAGTAACTTACATGAAATGCTGCTTTTAAGATGTCTTCAGGCTTTGCCTGATCCTTAAGCAATGCACAAACTTTGTTCTTTACGGGATTGTATGTAACTACGTATCTCTCTCGCTGTGTGCAAAAACAATTAGTTCCACATTAAGTTTAAAAACCTAATGCATTCTAACAATCAAATATTATCCACAGATGCATACAGTGATACCGAAAGAAATTCCACAGAGATCAATGAGAAGCAATCTGTACCTCAAAGAGGGGCTCTAGTGCGATATATAAACCTGGGTCTTGAAATGCATCCTTGAATCTACAACCTGTCAAATTCAGCAATTCAAGTTTTGGAGACTTGTATGGAAGAAAGATCACTAGTCATCAAAGAAATAAGATTCATCATACCAAGTTGCACAGAAGTATCTTGTACCCAAGGAAAAGAAAATATGTTCTCCTTTAAATTTCCCTCTTTCAGCGAAGGAACTCGCCCTACAAGGAACATTTATATGTGATCAGAAGTAGTATTGCATCCTTTCTTGAAGAATAGACAAAGTTATCGTCGAAAAAGGAAAGTTATGCATCATAGAATTGTCTATATTTGAGATGTTAGCAACTAAAATGTTCAATTATACGCTTCATAGAGTAGGACTAAGGGTGCGCTCTCTTCACCAAATGTTCATTAATCTGAACTTATCTTTATTATCTTTAAGATGTAAACCCTAAACTGAACTTTCTGAACTTAAAGAAACTAAACTTATTGGCCCTATTTGAAAGTATATATACTTATTGAAACTTAATAGACCTTAATCTAGTTGAGATTTGACTCCGGTAGCCCTTAATTGTCCTGAACTCAACTCCTATGAGCTTATTAGCCCCAAACTTACCTAAACTGAACTTATTTTTCCCATAAGTAAAATACGGTGAGGAGAATAGAGCCTACGGCATACCAGTTTTAAGAAAAGAGTCCACTGCCACTGTAAATCTTGCCCTGTTTAGAGTATGCAGTACAACAGACTTCACCTGTCAAAAACCCAATATTCTACAGTGAGCAAGACTTTATTTTTATCTTTTAAGAGACATTAATTAAAGAGTCAAGCTAGGAGAGAAACCCAACCTCTTGATAAGAACTTAGAACATAACCACAAGAAAGGAAGGCAAATGTCGTAACCAAGGATGGGTTATTTCTCGAAAGCATGATGCTCAGCCCAGTTCCAAACTTCAAAACAAACAATTGACATCAGCTATAGATCATGACGAAGCATAGAAAAAATCTAAATAGCATACACAAGAGAGAATGGCAATGAAGCAACCACAGCCATTTCGTTGTTTGTTAATAAATGCCAACAGTGTGGAAGGAGGAAAATCCAAATTATTTAGAAAGAGTAAAATCCAAATTATTGTTGTCGAAAACAAATAGTAGTAGAAGCAATATATGAAAGGAGGAAAACTAATTTTCATGTCTGTATGCCCCCTCTCTCCCTCCCCTCCCTTTAAAATAGAACAAAAGTTACTCAAGTGAGAAAGAGAATGCAAGACCCTTTTTCTTTTTGTTGTCTTCCCCAAATTATTGACACCTCAATACAAGACCTTTTTGATTTTCTTGTCTTCCTCAAAACTAATCGACACCTCATTACCATCTCGTCTACTGAAGTCCCGCAACCAAGCCACCAGTGTCGCTTATCTTCTCCATAATTACTCATTATTAGTTCGTTACTAGACCTTTTATCACTCACACAACCACACATGTTTCGGATCCACTGCTACCATGTTAGCTTATAAGTTATAAAACCCTTCCGTCACCATCATAGGCTAAAAGCCTAGAACATTAGCTGGCTGCTGCCCTCCAATGTAGAAGAGACTTTTAATGGTCAAATTCAATAGGAAAGCTCCCGATCCAAAACTTTCATGCTAAAATTCAACCATTCGTTGTGGCACTGGTTTGGAGTGAAAGAGAGGCAGGAGTTGTTTGGTTGGTGGTTACAGCAGTGGCGGAACAACTGATTTTAGCTTGCAGGGAGCGCTGGGGGAGGGGTGGGTGGTGGGCTTTTGTTTGGGAAGAGTGTGGGGATCACAATACTAGGCTTGGAGATAGTAACGGAAGACAAATCGTCATTGTAGGGTGACATTAGAGAAAGTGGTGTGTTTGGAGGCAATGAGAGTGGCATTTTGTGGTGGTGAGACCTTAGGTGATGATACCTCTTGGGTGGTGTTGAGGTATGGGAAGGGTGAAAGTGGTGAATGAGGTGTCAGTATCTTCGAGTTGCTGGTCATGACCAGTTCATGTGAAGTGTAGGTTTGTCACGATGTTGGGGTGGCGATGGCATGGCGGTGGCGGTGATCGGGGACATGCATTGTGAAGTTTCTTCGTGAGAGTGGGGCATCAGGATTCAGTGGTTTGGGAATATTGAAAAAAAGAAAAGAGAAACTAAATATTACAAAAAGCCTAAAAAACAATTATCTAAGGGAAACAAGGGTCTTTACTCTTCTTGATACCGTGATACTTCATCACCACCCATGCTTCCAACTACTTATTAGCCATGGAGAAGGTAGTGAACTTGAAGGAAGGCTTCTTGCTAATACAAGATAGACTGGGTGAGGAATATCTGAGATTGTCAATTAATAAGGGGTGAAGTAGGCAAAAACCTTAGTGGTGGGGGTGGAATAGGTAACTATTAGCCTACTAGGTGCTTAAGGCAGGATCAAGAATGTTAATTTGTTTCCGTTTCTTTAGTAATTGGACATACAATACCATCGAAAAATTCATCGTAGTTATGTCATCAATCAAACAAATGGGGGTCATATATGGTGTTTTATTTCATTTCATTCCTTTCCTTTCTCTTTTCTACTTCCCGTCTCTTTCATTTTCATGAACCAAATAGCCCCTAATATTTTGATATCATTGAATTAAAAGGATGAGATTGGATACGGGCAATATGACACGATCTCAGGCCACCCACTGTAAAGACACCTAAGAAAACAGAGAGGCATTAATGTAAAATACATGCATTTTGTTGCTTCAAGAGATTATTTCATGGCTACTGTAACATTACGGTAACCTAGCTCCCAAGCAAAGATATTTGCGGGGGCGAGCGTCTGTCCGGACTAGAAACTGTCGTACAGCAACTAGTTCCAATTATGGGTTTCAATGTGATGCTTATATGAATATGCTGTGTTTATTGTTTTAGTCTATTTTAGGTAAGCAATGAACGAATTTAGCTTATTGCTATGAATCAACATAGCTTTAACATTATAAATGGCAGGAAATAGGAAAAAGAAGATGTTTACATAACTAGAATGCAATTTCCATAAATTGAGAACGATAATTCCACTTTCAAGAGGTGGATTCTGTCCCTAATATGATCTTTCGAGAGGCTCACTCTCTCACACTATTCAACATAACACTTTCATTCTCTACTATCCTCAAGTAATAACCGACTTATTTTGACAAACTAAACTACCCTTTTTCACTTAGGTGATTCATAACAACACCGACCGCCCAAACTTCCACCTTGTCCTCAAGGTGGATAGTAATTAGCGTTGAATTTTCGGCCTCTATGATAGTACTTGTCATGCGTGATGCCGCGCTTCCATAGTTGATTAAGCTCCGCTCTGGTGGGTGATATTACCTCATTCAGTCATGTTGCTATGGTGAGATGACCCTCGCATTTATCATGGAACGAAAGCAAGGTTTGGGTAGAGCAGCTATGGTTTAATTTGAGATGGCGAAGTTTTGGATTGAAAAAATTCACAACAAAGGTGTGGTCTAAGATTTCGTTGTGTTAGACAAAATTTGAGTCAGGTGGGTTGGGTTCACAAATACCAACTGTGGAGAAGTAAACTAGAGAAGTGGGTTTCGAGTATAGAGGAGTATATAGGGTTGAACAATGTGGGTTGAATAATTGGCTGGAGGGTTTGGGTTTAGTAGTGTATTCACCAGACTTGGGTTCTTCTTTTAATAGGGCTTAGATGGGGCAAGTAAGTTACAAGGATTATTTTAAAAGAGGACTATGGATCACAAGAGTTGGATATTAAAGCATGCAATAAGAAAGTGGGATTTGGTTTAATGAGCCCAATAAAAGGATTTTAATGAGTCGATGAACTTGAAAGTGTAATCAATATTGCCCACTTCGGATTTCTCTTCATTATCAGATTCTTCCGAGGCACATGTCATTGATGTGTAATTTAATTGGTTAATGACAAAATTGTCCCTTGCTCCACTGGATTTGACTTCTTTTGTAAGCCAAAGAATATCTCATCCCGGCTTTTCTCAAACGCCTCTCCTTTTAGAATCGCTTGGAATTCTCCATTCATCCGTTAGTACATTAAGTGAGTCGAAATAATTAGCATAAGTTAATATTTTCAATGTACACGTTGAAATGCATTTAGTAAGATAGATTACAGTTGTATGCATTCTTATATATTGGCAAGCAAATAGTCAAAGTTTTAAAATTTAACTTTTAAAAAGAAAAAGGGGAAGTTAATGGGGACCTAGGGCACGTAAATCATAAAACAAAAAATTTAAGGAAAAATTGATGAAAATATTCCCAAATATTGTCCATCTTCCATAGATAGTACCATGTAAGGTTTATTTTTTGCCAGGCCCAACTATTGGATCATTTTTCCATAAAAAGCCACCCTAAGTAAAATTGCACACGTGACTATTGTTTAACTTTGATTTTCGTTTTTTTCTTTACTTTTCTTTAGTTTTTCTCTCTCTCTCTCTCTCTCTCTATCTATCTATCTATCTCCTCATTATTGTTCTTCATCTCCTTCCTTTTTCCTTCTTTTGGTGACACTTTTCCTTCTTCCTCGTACTGTTATTTTCACCTCCAGTGTTACTCAAAAAAGCTTTCATGTAGAAAGTGTACATCACTTAGGTAAATTTTCGACCAAATTTACAATTCATGTACCTCTCTTAAAACAAAAGTAGCTCTAGAATATCAAAAGTCAAAGAAATTGGAAAGTTCCATGGTCTTCAACTCTTCAAGCTCTATTATTCAGTTGTGCCCTGAAAATTATCATAATATACTAATAACTACGCCATTTAGAAAGTGTCAAGTCATATGTGGCTAACTTTCTTTATAAAGCACCCCTTTCATTTGGCATAACGTCATAATTATCATCTTCCACCTTTTAGTTTTCTCTTGTAAACTCAACAAATCCCAAATTTCTCTCCTGAAATCCTCAAACCCCACTACATTTCGTATAAAAGGCACAGTTTTGCACCAAAATATATAAATACTTCATCTTTAATCTAGCTTTAAATCCATTAATCCAGCGAGCAGAACTTATTATGCTTCAAAACAAGCTAGTTTTTTCTGGGATTGTCCCAAAATCTGGGTATTTATAGAGATTACAGCTTTATTCGCAAAGTTTTCTGGGTGATTTTTAATCAGATTACACAGAAAAAAAAAAGTAAAAAAAATGGAGGCAACTGGTGCAGCAGAATTATACAGAGTCGTAAGTGCTTGATTAGGGAGGAATTCATGAGTGTGGAGAAATAGTGAAAGGGAAAACTGAAGAGGAGACTGAAGAATCTATCAAAAATATTTGGCCAGAGGAGATGAAGGGTAGCAGAGTAAAAAAGAGGAAGGGGATGAAGAAAGAAGGAAAAAAGGAGATGAAGAACAGTAATGAGTAGACAAAAAGAAAAACGGAAAATAAAGTCAAACAAGAGGCATGTGCAAGTCACGTGTCCAATTTTACCCGCTATTATAGTTCACCAAGTTAGAGCGACTTTTTATGACAAAATGACCTAATAGTTGGGCCCAGTGAAAAATAAACCTTACCTGGGCCTGTTTTTGGAAGATGGCCAATACTTGGGAGTTCGGGACTGTTCTCATCAATTTTTCCATAATTAAATATCAAAAATTGGTGTCAGAGGCACAATGACAAAGATAAATCATCTTTCTAAAAAGTATCAACTGGGACATATCCACACTTCTGTTTACTTCAAAACAAGAAGCATCTAGAAATGTACCATAGCGCTAAGCATACCAGATCTGCGACGTTGCCAACACATTCACCTTTAGCAGTAACATCTCCAATATTCTCACCCTTGGCAAATGCTTTGTAAATTGGCGTACGAGTAGATGTTGATGTAACAGCAGCAACATTCTGTCAGGCAGCCAGGTAGATGATGCAGATTAGTACCAGCATTGAAATTTGAAAGCAATCGCAAACACATGTAGGCACACAAATCACCACCATCTTAGTCACAAGGAGACACGTGAAAAAGGAAAAAGAACGAATGGTAGAAAGAGAATATTACTCCAACAAAACAAACATTCCGCAGATAAGAGTATAAGACCAAGAAGGCACAGGTCATTAATCCCAACCGTCCACTATCAAGAACTTCAATAGTAGAGATGAACATCGATCTGCACGTTCCACAGTGTACGGCACAATAACGACTATTGAAAGCATACATAAACATATACATCTAAAAACGTATATTAAAACTTGTAGCAGTACAATTATACGCTTGAAATTAAGAGTATAAGACATTTATGCATGAGCTTCTTGAAACATATGAAGTTATGAACTATAAGATGCTAATGAGATCCATGTAAGCTTGATACAATAGCATACTTCAACAAGTTTGAAATGTACCCCCTCTGTGTTTTGAAGTTGTTCCACTTCACAAGAAGTTTAAGAGCAGAATAACCCATGTGATTCCGTTGAAAAGTAAAGGAGAAGTCTAAAATCACTTAAAGAGTACAATGACTCGTGTAATTTCCGGAAAAGTAAGAGAGAGAGAGATTTAATAATAATATAATAGAAAGGCCAAACATTTATCATAAAAGAAGGTGAGCAACTCTTTTCAAACACCTCCATAAAGCAAAATGGAACCACTAGAAAATGTGGAGGGAGTATATGACAAACACAGAGCACAAACGGCAAATTACACCAATTTACAAGGTAAACTTAAGATGCTACTGCTGTGCTGAGTAGAAATTTTACCTTCGCAACATTGGCAGCACAAGCCAATGGCAGAAACAAGTTTGGCATTGCTGCAGTTGCCAGCTCTACGCCAGCACCCAACTCCATCAATAGATCACCAGCAAATCTAAGCTGAAAAAAAGTTGATAGAGGAAAGCAATATGAGAATCAAATTTTTTCATAAGAACACAGATGCAAGAGGGAGAAATACCTACTTGTTTCAAATCATAGTCAAACTTCTTCCCTTGTCGAGCAAAGAGCATTTTTCCAACCCGGCCAGCACCATCCTACACATAACACTTGTATCAACAATTCCACCATAAACTAAGGGTAATGCTGGCTCAAGCTCACAAGCACTGCAGCGTGATTCAAATTGAAAAGGCAGAGATACACGTTTACCAAATTACAAAAAGCAAAACAAAACTTCAAACTCAATTTAACATAACATATCTACCTTAAGAATCCAATTAATAGCAACAGCACCAGGGGTAGCTCTGTTTCTAGATACTCCGACAGAAGTCAACAGTGTTTGTGTTGTAAAGACACCCATGGCTCCACCGAAGAAGTGCTACAGGGAAAGTTAAAAAGTTAGTAAGCGTAGTAGTGACATAAAAGTGGTTCCAATAATTCATCGGTCCACATGTCACAGTTAAAATGAACAGTAGAACTACCAATTGACACAAAGATTGCAAGATACACCCACCAGCTCGTGAATGCATAAGAAACGCGCCAACCTTTTTTACTGCATCACTTAACGTGGTTGTCATAAGTGTCTCAACCAATAAAGTTTCTTAAACTTTTTCTTATGTATTTAACATCCCCCCCCTACTCTTTGGTAATTGAGAGTGTGAAGCATAGCCATGTGGTATAAACTATAACTCATGCAGGACAAAGTTGCTCTTATAAGCGTTGGTCCCTCAAACAGCCCCAATAGGTCTCCATTAACCTTTAAAAAAGGAGTTAGGCAAAAATAAACAACAATGTCGTGGTAGTTTGAGATTTGAAGTGAGTGCCACAAATGCTAACCATATAACACTCAACAAGGCCTCCAGGTAGGTCCAATCTACACTGAAGATATATTATGAATTTTGTAAAACTTGAGTACCTTTAGTGCCCTCCATGTCATGTATGGCACATACGAAGGTGAAACACTATCCGGAAAGCCTTCTGGAACAACATAGGATCGTATAAATGACACTAGTTCCTGCACATAAAAAAAGATGGAATGAATTCCTCAGGTGTGAACATCACCATACCAAATCTAGCCAGTCAATGGAGCAAAAACAATATTTGAGGCCACAAGGAAATAACCCCCTTGCAGCTTTAAGGAAAATAATTCCACCACCCATAATTAATTAAAGCATAAGTTGTGAGTGAACGGTAGAACACATGCTCACTTCATGCCACAGTGATTGAAGGAAAGCGAGAAAAACATGTCCATTGAAAACATGAGTATAAGGTAGCAAACTGCAAAGGATGCATTCTAAAACATACGTTTCATCACAACAGATGGTGCATACTTCATCACTTCCATGAAGTTGTAAGAGTGAATCAGCCAAACAATGAAAGAGAAGATGAAAGAAAATGAGTAACTTAAGGGCAAGAGTATCTATAGGAAGCATCAAACATGTAATTAGGACATAAAATATCACAAAAGCAATCACCTACGATTATATACAACGAGGAAGTAAATTTTAAGCCCTTTTCTCGACTTATAGAAAACTCTCAATACTAGCTTATTCGTTACTCGGTGAGGTGCTTTGATTACAAACTACTAGTAATCTTCGAGTTGCAAAATCCCAGAAATAACTTGGTTAACCTTCAACTATTCAATTAAACATTGGAGATGCAAAAATGGGATTAAATTAAAAGTTGGAGATGCATATATGGGATAAGAACACATAAAGGCCAAGACATTAGGTTCCTCCACATAGAGGAAGAATAACATTTCATTTCCCTAAGAACCAGTGGCGAACGTCAGACGTGCATCTCTCTTCCCCTTTCCCACTTTCACTCTTCGCTTCTCAAAACACCCTGCACACTCACTGGCATTCTGGAAGAGACGAACCAGTCCACCACGTAGGCTACTATGCACGCTGCCGAGTCGCTGACCACCAGGAAGCAATCAGCCGCCGCCGGAATCCAACGAGGCTTTGCTATTCATGGTAAGATCTCTGCCTCTGCATTTCTATTCACGCTATTCACTCCAAAATGTCGAAGCTACAATTATAAATTAGGTTTTGCTCGAAAGTAGGTTATAGATTTTGTCCTTTTACCTTTCTTGCTCGAAATAACTCGAATTATTGCTATAAGAATCCTTTACAATGAAATCACAATTAGTTCTTTTTTGAATTTGCAAATTAGGGTTACTTTTTTTTCTTTAGAATTGATTAATCGAAAAACAAAATGCAATTGCAATTGCTATGGATGTTTATTTTCAGATTTTACAATTGAGATTGTTTCAATTAATGATTTGTTCTTGACCTTGTAATGGTTGAATTTCATATTAATTTTTCAATCTTGTTACTTGTTAGAAGTTTGAAAATTCATATTGTTATATATAATTATCGAATTCATGTTTAATTAGATAGTTTAATATGTTGAATACTTGAATTCATGTTTGATTTAAGATTGTTAATGTTTTTAATTTAGATTTCAAATTGTGGTTAATGGCTTATGGTTATTACTATTTGTTGGAGTTTTGATGTGGTTGCTTGATTTAGTTCAATTCTTACTTGATTTTCAAATTTCATAATGAAGTGATATTGGCCACTTAAATTTTGCTCCTTTTACTAATTTCTCTGGGTATGATGAGGTGGCCTACGGCATGCCTCTTAACTAATTGATGAAATATGCCAAGCAAACATTGAAGATATAATGTGATTGCTGCATGTTTAGGGCTTGTTCATTTGTTTAGAAGCATGATAGCTTATTACATGTAGGTAGATTTAGTTTCTAAGCTAATACCGAAAACTCTGCTCGAGACTCGAGAATATTTGAGGATCTCCCTTTGGTCAAATAGCTCTACATAAAGTAAGCTTTAGCAAATAGCTTAAGAAATATATGCTTGTTCTGCATAGTGGTATTCATTTCTTTCTTTGTCCTAGTTGCATTGATCAGAACTAAGTATTAGCATTTCTTTTCGAGATGGAGGAACTGCTCAAGAACCCGGTATTTGCAAGCCATATTCTTATAAAAAGTTTATCACAGAGTACTTTTGATATAAAAAAATTTGATTCCAATAAGTGATCGACAATTGGAGGTGAACCACCATCACCAGCTGGAAAATCCTGAATCCGCCATTGCTAAGAGCTAATTAGAGCTTAGCGACACTATCTATTGCAAAAAAAAAATTCACAGTAGTAAACAAAGAAATTATGAAAGCCTGAAAACATTATGTTTTAATACTCTAATTTGATGGAGAGAAAGCATATAATAAGCAAATAGTTTCCACTCCCATGTTCACATCAGCATATTGACTTGGAATAGTAAAGACATGCATTGATAACAAAATTGGATCAACAAAAACTAATGATTGACAATCGAAAAGCTTCAGCAACTGAAAATTCAGCATTAACATAAAAGAACAGAAAAGCAGAAGGTAAGAAAAGCGTACATCAGCAGGAGCTTGAGGAGTCTGTAAAGAAACAGAGCGAAGGGAACCTTTTTTAAAGGAAGTTCCAGAATCATTCTGAGCGACGTACTTCCAGCGTCGGCCATCGATCTCTTCACAACAAATGAAGCTGAAGCTGGAATCAATGTAGTCACCATCGACAATACCTAATTTCAAATTATGACTATCAAAAGCGGGAGGAAGAGTGGGGTGAATAGGCGGCGGAGAAGGAGGAGCAGAAGCCAAATTGGCGCTAATACGAATGGTTTCTCTGACAAGAAGACGAGCATCCTGTGTAGATGTTGTTAGTGTTTGTGCTGAGGATGATGCTGCTGCTGTTGTTGTTGTTGTTGTTGTTGATATTGATGATTGCCGAAGCTTCATTGGAGCCATCGACAACTTCGAGGGAGAGGGAATTGGAAAAGGGGAATTTTAGAGGGAGGAGAAAATGAATAAATTGTAGGGTGTGGGATTTATTAAGAGAAGAGAGTAATGTGTTTGTGTCAATTGTGTGTGCTTTTTGTGTATGTGGGTGTGTGGGTGACTGACCCCATCTAATTTCTCAACCACCTTGTATGACACGTGGGATTCGGGGCCGCAAAACAGAAACTTCTTTTTGTACACTACTTGGGACTCAAAAGGACTTGGGTGGACCTGGTCCACATATAAATAATGTAGACCACTCTCTCTCCTCACTCTTCCTCACTCTTCCTCACTCCCTAAACGTTGAAAATACAAACTGCAGTTACCACTTTACCTCTCACTCCCTGACCAGTGAGTCAGTGACCACCATTCCAGCCACCACACCACCACATCGACGTGAAAGACAACCACACCAGCCTCGACGCAAATGATAACCGCACCAGCACATCCTCCCTTCAATTTCATGGGTTCGTCTAGTTTTGAAAGGGTTGGGTGGTTTCATTGTGGGTGCCGCGTGGGTTGATTGAGGTTTCGGCAAGTTTTTTTCGGGTGGGGTAAGGTGGTTTGGCGGTGGTTGGTTGGTTTTGATTAGGTTGGGCTGACTGTGGCGCTTTAGTTGGATGAGTGGGGTTTGATGGTCGTAAATTTGGGTGAATTGCGGGCTTGCAGGTTCTGTGGTGGCAGGTTGGGTGGCTAGGTGGGGTTCAGTGGTGGCAGAGTGGGAGGGGGTATTTCAGATGGTTGAGGGTGGTCAATTGGTCAGGGGGAAGAAGGAGGGTTTGGGGGCTGATTTTTATTTCATTTCAAATTTAAGTTTAAATAATTATAAAATAAATTTTTAATTGAAAAATGATTTTAAAATGCTATAAAACCATAGAAAATTCAAGGAATAATGTAGATGATTACTAAATAGAGGAAAAACAAAAAATGTCTAATTTAATTACAAAATCTGAACTTTTGCTAAAAAGAACCTTAATTTTTCATTCATAACACTTAACTTTTGACTACAAAATCTTAATTTTTGCTACAAAAAACCTTATTTTCATTTATAACACTTAACTTTTGATTGCTAAACCTTAACTTTTTAATTATAAAATCTTAACTTTTGCTAAAGAAACCTTAACTTTTCATTTATAACACTGAACTTTTGATTGTTAAACCTTGACTTTTGCTAAAAAAAAACCTTAACTTTTCATTCATAACACTTAACTTTTAATTACAAAATCTTAACTTTTGGTTTCTATGGCTTTACTTTTAGTTACTAAACCTTAACTTTTAATTACAATAACTTAACTTTTAGCTATTTAATCTTAACTTTTAGTTATTAAACCGTAACTTTTGTCATAAAAGCGTTACTAAATATTAGACATTAAGCTACTAATTGTTTTACTTTTAATGATGAAACTTTACTTTTCATTGTTTACACTTAACTTTTGGCACAAAATCTTAACTTTTAATTGTATCTTAACTTTTGATAAAGAACCCTTTAACTTTTAATAAACTCCATTTAACTTTTGATTATTAACTTGAACTTTTAATAACAAAACGTTAACTTTTAATAACAAACTTTAACTTTCAACACAAATCTGCCATAAACCCAACTCTCACCGTTCACCACAAATTACATTCACAAAACCCCTCTTTTCCTAATTAACATCAATGGCAACTATGAATCTCAATCTGATCTCCGCTTATCTTCCACGACCAATTTCTCTGAAGTTTTCTTTAATGGAGGTTTTATAAATACCCACAGAAAACATAAAAACTAACCTCGAAGCTCCAAATTCATCCATTAATGGTGACCTCCGTCATCCAGTTTCGTTTTTTGCCAACAATAAATATTTTTTTCAAATTGCCAAGCACCATTATTCTGATGACATTTGCAGCACAAAAACAAACAAACAAAATACCGAATTCGATGAATTGAAGCACTACAAATTCGAAACCCTAGTTCGCCGGAATAATTTTCCGGTCAAAGTTTTCCGGTGAGGAGGAGATAAGTGAGGAGGAGAGTGATGTATGAGCAGAGAATGGAGGTCAAAAGGGAAAAAGAGGTATTGGATAGGAGAATGAAAAACGAGAAAAGAGTGAGATGAAAAGAGTGATGGGCCAGCTGGCTTATGTGGGAGTTTGGTTTACTGGTCTACAACAAATTTATTGTGGACCAGGTCCATATTAGACTTGAGCCTTGGGACTTGGGACTTTGGGAGGATTGACATTTGCACTTTGATCCACCTTTACTCATGCTTATCCACTCTACAAACTGCCACAACTTTGAGTCTTCTAGTAGTGAACCATTTACTCACTCATTAGACCTGTCAAGTAGGGGTGTTTATCGGCCTCGGACCGGCTAGACCGAAAATTCATTTTAGTTGTTTTTTTTCCTATAACTATTATATACTTTCATAACCCATTCAAAACTCACAATTACTTTAAATAAAAATGATTGTTTTATAGCTTCAAGTTTGACAATTTGAAAGTATATGAGAAGACCTATAATCAAAATTCTAGATTAACTTTCAAGTTTCAATATACTTTAAATAAAATAAAGGTCTAACCAGACCGGATCGAAAAAATTCAGGTTTAGACGGGACCGGATCGAAGACCGAATTTTTAAAATTTGCGGACTAAAGACTGGACCGGAAAAGACCGGTCCGGTCTCAGTCTGGACCGAACCGGTCTACTCCGATCCATTTTTTCGGTCTAGACCAAAAGTTGAACACCCCTACTATTAAGGGTTACTTGGATCGGGTTTGGGTTGGACCTTGTTCAATTCGGCTTCCATTAAGTCAACTTTATACTTGTCTCAGATTGGGTTGTGTTGCATCGGGCCAAAGTCGATTATTTACCTTTTCAAAATTTTAGGACGAGTTACTTTCGGTCGGTATAATATCATGCTTAGGTTAACCTAGTTTGGATGCAAAGTGTTTGGACCGAAGTTTGCATTTTGATGTTTCATTTGGAATATGGGGGAAAACCAATGCAAATTGAGGTGGATGAAAATTCTTTTAATTTTATATTGTATAAAGTGTATTTTAGTACATTTTTGCTCTTGAAAAGTAACAGAGAGAAAGAAAAGTGGGTGATTGGAAAATAAAAGATTCTAAAGTGGGACATGTGTATGACAAAAAGTAAAAAAAAATGTAGTAAATATTTGGTTGTTGAATGGTAAGATGGGGAAATAAATATTCTTAAGATGGAAAAAGATTTAAAGTGGGAAGATTTTTTTGAAACATCCCAAAAAGAAAAATAGGAACATCAAAAGGGAACGAAGGGAGTATTAAGTTATGAGAAAATCGGTTTTCACGCATTTGATTGGAGTTATGTCGGATCTCAATCAGATTTTAGCTTATATGTGGATAAGGTTAATATTGACATTAGATATGCGAAGGGAAGGTCCCAACCTTCTAGGTAACATATTTTGTAGAAAGTCGTTTTAACTTGAAACATCATAGTTTATACGATCTTCGATCAGAAAGTCACAATCTTACACTTCATATGCTAACATTTTTTGTTACTTTTTGTTAACAATAGTTTCTGAATGCTCACCCCATCAGCATGAGTAATATTTAGGAAAATTTGTCGGGAATAAGTAAACATTTTCGCGGTCTTCTTTTAATAAGTTAAACTTTGAATAATCCTGACATAAGTTAACGCAACCTCTATCACCACAACCGCCGAGCCCAGACCGGCTGACACCACGGCTAGAGCCCAGACCGGCTAACACGACCGCCGAAGAGCCTAGAAACCCCATGTTCAGAACCGTCACTCACGAATCAACAACCGTCGCCCAAAACAAGCTAACACAAAACCCATGTTCAGCGCCGTTCATTTTCTGGTGAGAACCAGTGAGGGAGGCAACCACAAAACCTATCTTCAGCCCCGTTCGTCGATTTCCGTACACCACCGTTGTTCATTTTCCTTCGATGGATGATCTTGCCGGCGCCAAAGAGAACTAATGAGGGAGAGAAGCATAGATCTTAGAAAGGAATAGTGGTTTCCAGCCGGTTCTGGGGACGACGACGACTTGAACGATGTTGGGAGGCAATGACGATGAAGGCGACATGAAATTTTAGTTTGGATATCTCCAGCGAAGGTGGCGTGTCCAAGGCGGAAAGTGCAGTGGTGGCTATGGTGGGAGGTGGAAGAAAGGGGAAAGAGGCAAAAAAGAGATAATTACCCAACACCATATAATATCAAAGGGATTTACATTCCATTCCCCTCCTATCCCTTTCTTTATTTCATTCCCTTTTCCCTATGGGAACCAAACGCCCACTAAGTCTTTTGATTATTACAAAAGTGGGTTTCTATACCCCGTAAACATAAGGGCAAATACGTAAAAGACAAGCCAAAAAGAGCTGCTCCGCACAAGGGAGCCCCCACTCCATAGACTGTGGAGAGCCCGCTCCAGGCTTGGAGCGACCGCTCTAGGAACTGAGCGTTCCAAGTCTCTATACCTTCCTTTCTTCATTTCTTCATTGATTGAGCACCCGCTCCGCCTCTTTTGGAGCACCCGTTCCCCTGTTTTAGATCCTCTTCCTTGCAAATCTAGTTTGAACAACTCAAGGGGAGATTCGATAGGGGAGAGCAGATGCACATGCACATGCACATGCAGTGATCTACACGCAACCTAACTAAATGCAAATGCACTAAAATCAATGCAAAGCATGAAAAGAATGAAAAAGGATGCAAAAGGGTAATAAAGAGGGAACTACATGACCTAAAATGCACCTAAATGACTTTTAATTACCCCTAAATAGTGAGCCTAGAGCTCACTTATCAGTTAGTGGTTGCCCCCCCTAAACCCTAACTCTGTAAAAAAACCTTCGTTTTGTGGGTACTACCACTTGTACATTTCCCTCCTAAAAAACTATGAAACTACATTATTACCCTTCCTTTTCATTTCCAATTGAATAATATCACGAACTTGTTTAGGTATAGCTGGAAATTCCTATTCACGAGGTCCATAAAAGTTGCTGGTGCATTTAGTGAGTCCGAAAGACATGATTGTGAACTCATAATGGCCATATCTCGTACGAAAGACTGTCTTAGGGATGTGTTCTTAGTGATTCGTAGGTTGTTATAACCTGGTCGAAAATCGATCCTAGAAAACACTGTTACAGCTTGAAGTTGATCAAATAAATCTTTATTTCTTGGGAGCGGATATTTATTCTTTACGGTGGCATTATTCAACTCCTTCTAATCTGTACACAACCTCAGAGATCCGTCTTTCTTCTTGACAAACAACATCCGGGCTCCCCAAGGTGAAAGACTACTTTGAATATACCCGTTGTCCAACAACTTTTCTGATTGTACCTTCAACTCTTGCATTTCTGCAGCAATCATTCAATACGGAGCCTTAGAAATAGGTTCCTGTTCCAGGGACTAAATCGATCTTGAAGCTCACTTCTCTATTTGGTGGCGTTCCTGGAATCCCTTCGGGAAATATATCTGGAAGCTCCTTTACTACATTGATTTGAGTCAACATTTCGTTCTCCATGCTTACGTCCTTTACTTGGCACAGGTAGATTGGGTAGTCTTTTCTAAGATACATTGAAGGTTCAAGGTAGAGATAATATAATTTTAACATCTGGTTGGGAAACTATACCCTTGTAGGATATCTTATTCCCTTCGGTCCTCTAAGAGATATTTTCTGGTTATAACACTCAGTTTTGGCTTTAACTTAGCGAATTAATCCATTCCCAAGATAACATCAAAGTCTTTTAGGTCATAAAGGATAAGGTCAATTGGTAATTCAATACCCGATATGACTATAGGGATGTCTTGGAAAAGAGATTTATAAGACACGGTTTCACCAGTAAGTATGTCTATATTGGCTCGGCAAGATTGGGTAGACTTTAGGAGATGATTACTAAACAAAAGTGTTAGAAATAATAATATGAGATGCTCCATAATCAAAGATTACATAAGCAGGTTTTGAGTTTACGAGAAAAGTACTCGTTAAAACATTGGCGTCAATGTCAGCTTTAGTTCCGCTCATGATATTGATCCTTCCATTGGTGTATCTGTAACACCCCGACAATTCTCTCTTTACAAAACATATATTTTTCCAACTAAAATAGAGAATCATCAAAGCATTATCGCTTGTGTGATAACGTATAGGCTTACTCAGAATTTTGCAGCGGAAAAATTAAATAAAACTATAATAAATACTTAAAGCCATAATAACTGTCAAGACATTATCCAAACTTCAAACGTACTTTAAAACCATCTAAAGGAACTTAAAATAAATAATTCATAAAGTAATTTGACGAAAGTAATATAAA
This sequence comes from Patellifolia procumbens, assembly GCA_947645195.1. Taxonomy (NCBI): domain Eukaryota; kingdom Viridiplantae; phylum Streptophyta; class Magnoliopsida; order Caryophyllales; family Amaranthaceae; genus Patellifolia; species Patellifolia procumbens. The sequence continues at coordinate 2,836,232 of CANSGD010001076.1, forward strand.
TATACGAAACAACGTAAGTGAGAAAGCGATCTCTCATCAATATCTCCCAATTCCCAAATGAGTATGGATGATGCACCGTATCTTTAAACCCGTGGGAAAATACTCAATTGAAGACTGCTCGCCAATTAAGGGCCATCACAGGATCAATAGGCACAGCCATGATCGAGACACTGAAAAGCACGTAATCAGTAAAGCTGAGTACATACATAACAATACAAAACACGAAAACCTAGCATGATACTACTAAGCAATAAAACATGATCCATAATAATACTCTAAAACTTCAACTCATAGAACGAGACTCGACTTCACAAAACATACAACATGATAATTCATTTAGTAAATTGAATAGTCAATATATCGAGTTGTCCAACCAAACCTAGCCTTCAATTCAGAAGACGAATTACGTGTGCGACTCTGTAACCCCCTGACCTACGATATCGAGGAACCTTTTAAAATAAAATAGGGCACTATGACCAATCCGACCCCAATAAAAAAACCATGGGCTACCACCATGTACTCCAACTCATACTAGTCCAAAACTTCAGATGTGCACAAGTCTAAAGATATTGCTATTCACTTTCCGCTTTAAGTATTAATATGTTATTCGATGTTGGACTCTGACAAGACAACCAACACATAACATGGATACAACAAATTTCCACTTTTATCTTAGGATTAGATAATATGATCAAACAATTCCAATTGATCAAGAAATTAATCCTCAATTTAGTTGTTGACTTAAAATCGAAAAGTCCAAAGACAATAAATATACATACCCTACAATGCCCTCGATTTTTGCAAAGCAGTAAAATAATAATAATAATGATGATTCCAATCCAACTTATTCACAAAGTCATCGGCCTCTGAGAAGTAATAAAACAATAATAAGAGAAACAATACCAAAATCCATAAACATATTTATAAACCAAGACTAATGGCCATAATTCACATAAGGGATTAAAGTATAAATGTTCTCATATTAACATACTTGAATCAAACATCCATTCAATCATGTAATAAATATCATAGGCAATTAAACATGCTCAAAAACACGTAATTCCAATTCAGTAGCCACGTATGAACCATAAAAAGGGTTCCCTATACATGATACTACACAAAATCCTAAGCTTAGGACATGATACTAGTCTAACACATAAGGACATGTACGTACCTTGTGTAGACAAAATGAGAGACCACTTAAAAAGCTAGAGGTCACTTAGGGCAAATTCTCCGCCTACCAAATAATAAAATAACATGGAATTAATATTCTAATTAATTCACAGCAATATAATTTAGGAAAAATTGATAGGAAAAATCCACTTTTGGCCTGTCTTCCACCACTGGTACCACCTTCAATTAATCCAGGTATAATCCGACCTTTGACCTTCATATTTTCTCATTGGTACGGGATGATGGCAACCTGTTTGACCGGCCAAAATTACCGTTAACTTTTAAAAAAACGAAAACCCTCCCCCCTAGCCCACCCCACCCACCCTCCCCTCTCCTTCCCCCACTGCTGCCACCATACCGCCTCCCATTCCCTTCCCTTCCCCTGCCACCCTCCTCTTCACATCCTCTGAAACAACTCTGTCAGCGCGATGGTCCTCTAGCTCACCGGCGATCGGCGGCTCGACCAAGGAGCAATGCGTCTCACGCAACCATAACTCTCCTTCTAACACTCATTCACACTCAATATCAAGATCTCTGCAAATTAATCAAATGCTACAAAACCATTTCATTCATCTAGGGTTTTGATCTTCAAAATCAAAGAACATGAAGTTTTCTCTCTCATACATCCCCTTACTCTTTCTCTATTCTTCTCCTCTTTACTTCCAGTTCTGCAATGGCCGCGTTTTGCATCATCGATATTCAGAACAAGTAAAGATTTTAGTATCGGAAGAATTATCATCCTCATTAACACCATTAGGCGTGTAAACGAGCCTGGCTGAGCTCGAGCTCGACCAAGTTTGGCTCGGCTCGAAGCCACTTTGGTCGAGCTCGCCAAGGATAGGCTCGAGCTTGGCTCGTTTACAAACCTTCGAGCTCGAGCTCAACTCGGCTTTTTTTCCCTCCTGTCTATTGGTTATTAGTCTTATTGTTCTTCCTTATATAAAATAATCATTATACATAATTTTAATGAATATAAAAACTAAACCCAATAATATTACATTCCTTCATGGGCTTTGCATGTTTAGGCTTTTTTTTTTTGATTTATTGCCATAGGTTCCAAATGTAATTTTTTTTATAAAAACGAGCCGAATTTTGTTGGGCTCGGGTCGAGCTTGTGTACTTAACGTATAGCTCGGGCTCGGCTCGGGCTCAAACTTGACCGAGCTCGAGGGCTCTATGAGCTGGCTCGGATTGTTTACACCCCTAATCACCATCATCAACATCAGCAGCAACATCGTCGTTGGCCTAAGAAAGGCTCGTCTGAGTATTATTCTGATTTAGCACAGCGTGATCGGTTTCTTAGAGGTCGCAAGATTTCTCAAATTCATGAACTTGTTACTTTTTCTGATGGAAATTCTACCTTCCGCATTAGTTCTTTGGGATTATAAGTTTTTTTCCCCTTTAAGTTGTTCTAATTTGAGGTGTGGTTAAGGAGAAAGATGATGGGGAGGGGAGCAGCGGGAAGGGGGAGGGTGGCAGGGGAAGGGGAGGGGGTGGGGTGGCAGCAGTGGGGGAAGGGGAGGGGAGGGGGTGGGTTTTGCTTTTTTTTGTTTAGAAGTTTCTTTTTATTAAATCTGATTTAAAATTTTAATTAAAATTTAAGTTTAAAATATACTTAATTAGCTATTAATCATGTAATTAGGAAGATTACCTATGATTGTAGGTCACTAATAGGTAAAGGACTAATATGAGCAGATGGGGGTGATTAATTGAAGGTGGTACCAATGGTGGAAGACTAGCCAAAGTTGGGATTTTTCCTGTCAATTTTTCCTATAATTTATTTTAAAATGCTTCAAAACTCGTTTTAAAATACTTTTGAAACACTTAAGTTTCAACCTTTAGTAACCTTTAATATAATACTAACAATCTAGGCTTTAAAAGCTTAAAAATCTTTACTTTAAAACTAAGTTTAAAAATAAAATTATAAATCTGAAATTATAACTTAAATTCATAAACAACAATATAATTACATTTTTACTTTAACAATAAAGTTTCAAACCTTATTTATAAAACATATAGAATTCATAAAAATCATAACTTTATCATTAAAACTATAATTAAATATAAATAGAGGAAAAAGAGATAAAATTAACCGGAAGAAAACCACGAAACCGAAAAAACAAACGAAGAAAAAGGGTGGCCGGTGGCGCGTGACAGCAGCGGTGGCGCGTGGCTGCATGCGCTGCTGCTAGCTGAGTGGGCTTGTGGCTCGCGTTAGCCGCAAAGAAGAGAGGGAGAGAGGGTGGCTGCAGTTATAGCGCACGCAAGGAGGAAGAGTGTTGCGAGTGGTGTGCGGTGGCCGAAGACGACGAGAGAGGAGAATGATGAAGGGCGCCGGTGAGGAGAGGAAAAGAGAGAAACAAGAGTGCAAAAATTGGAGTTTGAGGGCGTATTTACGGGTTTGCCTAGAAACCTAAGGCAATTAGGTTTAGACTTAGTTGGCTTAGGTTGATCATCCAAGCCTAAGTAAATGTTTTGGGCTCCTCAACCCAATATTAAATTCATTGAAAACATGACCCAAAATCCAATTAAAATATTTAATATTTAAAAGTTCAACCCAATAAAATATTTATGATTACTTAAAATGTTTAAATAATCGTTTAACTTTCAAAATAGTCAACACTTAAATAATTTAATTAAATAAACATGAAAACTAATTATAAATATACTTTAAATAGATTATTTCAATTAAAGTTATTGCTTTTCGTCATTCGGTATTGTTCTTCTCTTTTAATTTCTTTATTTAATCTTTGATTGCTTAGTTGATTACTTTATTCGTTCATGATGCAAAGTTTAGGTTTTTATATTAGATTTATTATTGTTGATTTAATTATGAGTGACTAGTCATATTTATAGGGTTTTAGAGAGATAAACCATGTTTATACCGTAATTCATATCTGAATTGCCTATCAATGTTATTGCACAGTTTTATTAATTGCTTGTGGTTAATACCTGTTTGCACAGATCTGTCTTACTTCTAGAGGCCCTAATACACACCAGTAATTCTGATTATGTTAGTAAACATGCAGCATATGTTGAATTATGGACTTTAAGACTTACCCATATCTTTACACGTACTCTAATCTCTCGACTCTTGACCTAGGTATTGATAGTTGTTTGTCCCGTTTGATTGGTATACCTAGACCTTTGATTCATAGTTTAAATCTCACTTTTATATCTCTCTTTAGTTTAATTAGTAGTTCAGCTGATTTTTCCAAGAATCTTGTCTAAAGTAGCTTTTTAACTAAATATTAACTCTGAAAACATATTCAACCCTATTTCCGTGACTACTGTTTGTTAGACGATTTTAGTCTGTCAGCTAACAGTTCTTCAATGTTGCTTGACCTCCACAATAGATTCATGTTCCTGTTTTGCTATTTTTCAATGTTGCTTGAGCTAAACAAAAGATTCATGTTCCTGTTTTGCTATTTGCAGCTACAATGCTAGATACACTAAGGTCCGAACGTGTTACAAAAATTAAATGACATATTTACCTCTCATTATAGATATCTACACTAATCAGTAAAATACAGGCCTACACAAAATAAGACTTGAAAAAGAAAATAATTATTACAGAAAAAATTACAGCCAGATAGCGCCTGAAATATGTACGTTGTTCAACTCTATAGCTTCTAGAGAAGTCCGCAAATTGATGGACAACACCAGCCATCAGCTCCTATCTATTTACATGTTGAGGCTCTCTATTGGAAGCGTCCACCTGCACAAGTATCGATGTACATTTAGGTCTAGACTCTAGAGACTTCGAACCATCAAACTATAGAGAGAAAAAGAGGCATCTCTCTTGAGCATGGTTCTCAACTTCTCAGACTGGTTATTAATATAACAATTAAGGCTCCGTTTGGTAGGGTGTAAAACATTTTCGGATGAAAATGGTTTTCTATGGAAAACCTTTTACATTGGAAAATTCATTTTTATTAAGGTCTTCCGTTGTTTGGTTGTATGCAAAATGACTCTCCATTTTAAACATTTTTCATTGTTTGGTGGAACTGAAAATCAATTACTTCAATTGTGAGGGAAATGTTTTCCTTCCACTTGTGATAGAAAATGTTTGCTCTCAATTTTGAGGGAAAATGTTTTCAATAAGGTGGAAAATGGTTTTCTACCCCAAGTTTTACATTTTAATGTTTAACTCTAAAGTCCAAACCAAACAACGTAAAATGGGAAAACAGTTTTCAAGGAAAATGTTTTACACCCTACCAAACGGACCCTAAAAACAAGCACCCTTAACAGAATCGTTACGAGTTTTCCCCAAAACATCCCTAAAATTTTTCCTCTCTTAATCCCCCAACCCAATCAGACATACACAATTCTATTTTCCCCTCTGGTTCCCAAAGATTCCCTCTTGTGGATGAAACTCGTTCATAGCACCTAGAAACTGGGAACACCTCTCGTTCTCACTGTGCTAGTTGCAATAAAAGAAAACTTTTAAAAATCTCATATGCTAGCTATCTCGCACATATAAATCGACAAAAATGTCCTTAAAACAAGTAAAGATGGATGTGTCTGGTGGAAAGAGAAATAAAAGTTAACCTATAAATTATTTAATTGAGTGTTAAACATTTTAGATCCTAGCCATTTAGCCACCAAGCTTCCGGATCCTGAAGAACTAGAAAACCATATGTCCCATTAAAAATTGATAGGACAAGGAGATTGACAAAGAAAATCATAGAATCTAGGGTTAACCTCCTTAGTCCCCAATTACAACTTCAGGTGCATAAAGAAAAAACTAAAATGAAAATGCACAACATGTGCATTCATGGCAAGCAAAACGAGGAAAAACCAAAACCCCGACCTCAGAACAATTAGTTGGAGAAGTCATTAAACTTAACAGCTAGGTAGCATATTGTGACATGATAGCTGCACGATGTAGATACACCATACACAAAAATTAACAAAGATGTTCTAAACATACCAAAGCTTAGGCTACTGGTTGAGTCACTATCTAATGCTTCCTTTACTAGATATTATGTCAGTGATCTCTAAATATGCATGGAAAATGTACAGTACACAAGTAAAACCCAAAACAACGTAATATCAAAGATTCATAAAAAATGTTTTTTAGAAATGTGGTGAATCGAAGTGGTTCAACCAAGTAGAATGAGGCGAATTTTTTTATTGAAAGGATTTTAAAGCAAAAAACCAGACTTATAAGTTATAAGTACAAAAAGAAAATGGAAAAGCTGAGGTTTCTTTAATTCTATTTGGCGCGTGTAGGGGTTTGATCAAGGGCCCTCTGCATAAGGAAGGGGTGAATAATAACAAAAAGCTCAAACAAATAACAGCGGACCAGCTCCTCCCTTTTAATTTTATTTGGTGTGCGTAGGGGTTTGGTCAAGGGTCCTCAGGATCAAGAGAGGGGGTTAGATTGCAACAAACACTTGAACATATTCCTGAAAACCGAAACTAGCATTAATTAAACAAACACAAAGAACAAAGGGGAGTGTTAGAGTGGTGGGCAAGGAGAGAAAGAGAAATTCAATTTGGCAACTAGCATGGACGAAAAAATAGAGCCCTTTAATTAGGTTCAGCCACATCCTATCAGATAATGTCAATTAACACTAGATGGAGCATATTCTGCCATATAACCTTTTCTATCAAGTTCTTCTTAGGTCCAGCTCTTCTTATTTTTTTTCCTTTCCTTTCCTTTTCTTTAATATGTAGAGCGTGACAAAGGATAGTGATTTAGACGGTATTCAACCACAAGATTCGGATAACACCCTCACAGGTTCAACTCTTTTTTTAGTTCAACATCATCACAATTCTGTTATTTTCATAAGATCGAACTATCAAAACAAGTACAACGTGTTCCACAACCCCAAACAAAACACAGGCTCACAAATATTATTGACAGTTCTTAGTTACCCATATTGCATGATACTCAGCATGACCGAACTAAAAAAGGATGAAAAGAAGCCAAATTAGTCTAATCAAATCACTTTAGGAAGTGTATCAACTAGTGTCAGACGGAAGAAAATGGGAAGTGTATCGGTCAATATGCGATCGAGGGTATTCTACTTTTCCACACTTTTCACACAGTTGAGAATACTAGTCTATCCATATATAATATTAAAACTATGTGGCTGGAATCAATTTTTGTGTGTAAAAGGGAATTTAGCCATCATTCGTATGATCCCTTTTGTCTCTCTTATGTGTGCAATTTCTCTATGTAGCATGTAAAAAAACACGGAGGTAGTATAGTTATTCCCATCCAAATAGCTATGTCTAGAACTGATCTCTTTCTCTTGTAATAGAAGATAGCAAGATTGTGGTGCACAAGATGTCAAGCTGGCTTTCATATACAAATTATTTTTAGCAAAGATAAGAGAGTACTCACCAATTTATTGGTTTTATATAGTTGTGCCTGCCAATGTAGATCCTCATGCCTTTTTCTCTGGCGAAAATTTATAGGCTGTGATCGGCAACGTTGACGAGATAGTTTTCTAATGAGCTCCTTTAAGTGGTTATAAATACTACACATCACAGATTATTAAACAACATTACACACGGAGCCATGGCAGAAGCTGATAACTAGAGCAATACATATAGGCAGATGATGCTAATAAAACAACTCGTAATTATTAATTAGTTGAATTCGATAACATTGTCGGAAATTCAAACACTAATATAGTAGCTTATCAGATATCATCTAGTACAACATCAAACATCAATGGGGTACAAAACTACAATATAACTTTTGTTTTGCCAAGTTCAAGATCAAAATGTTTTAAAATTTAGTTATAAACCTAGAAAAAGGGTCTATCGAGCCTGCTCACGGTCAAGTTGGGTTTGACCGAACTTATTTCCGCCTTTTCAGGTTTAGCCTTTTCGGCTTTTAGGTCATAATTTCATGTTCAAAACCCAATTCGTCGAGGTGGTTTTAACGATAGTTAGTAGAGACCCATATTATCATTGAACCTATCCACACTAAATTATGTAAGCCACATCTTAGTCAATATCACCATTGTTTGGAAATACATAGAAATGCATAATTAGACCTTGACTTGATATGTAAGTCGTAATGGGCCGGAAAACATTAAGGGTAACAATAATGGCCTTAGTATACAGCTGGATTGGGGTGACCTTTTACCATACTTTTTCTCCTATGAGATGAGGGTGATACATTAGCCAAGCCCCAAAGTAAAAAATACCTGTTACACGGAAATGCTTCCCTCCACCCCCAGCCCATCATTTTCCAACTACTCCTCATGTCATTTCCCCCATAGACACCCTCATCTTCTCTCCCTACCAAAAAAATGCTCTTTCTCTTACTTACATTGCGGCAACAGACAAGTGGAAAAAACAGTTCATGAGATGTGCAATCCTTTCGCAAAAATATAAAAACGTAATAAAGTTCATGAAATCACAAAAGATCTACATCATGAAAATACTGCAAACAGAACACAAGTGTTTAGAAAAAGAAAGGAATAAAAAGGGAGACATTTGTTTTAGAAAATAAATAATTGAAATAGTTACCAGTGACTTGCCTATAATACCTAAGGGATCTTATTTTATGTGTAAAAAGTCTTGTGTTAAATGCTTGGAGCTAATTCAAATATAGGTTAAAGGTTGAATATTTTATTGGTTCAATGTCTTTGGAGATATGTATAAGAAACATGGTTCAAAAATGTGGTTTTGTCACAAATGCGGTAACTGTCAAAGCACTGAGATGATGCCAATGCTGTACCGCCAAATATCGGCCGAGACCATGAGTTATCACTTGCATCGTCCTAGTGCGCGGTTTTGTACATTTTTACAATGCGGGTACTATCAATTCGCTAGATTTAAAAACCTTTACAACGCAACTGACACGATACGGTGCGCCCTTGTTTTGACACCATGATAAGAAGAGAGTTTTGATGAAGTTTAGAGGTGCTTCAAAGAAATTTTTGGTTTGTAATAATCTCCAGGAAGTTCCCGGAATTTCCTTTCTCTCTCTCTTCCTTCCATGGCAACAAACCGCAATCTCTTTGATACCCCGCTTTCTAGTTCGATTTTGTTTTCTTTTCCTCCTAGCGTGATTTTTATTTGTTTTTTAGTTCGGTGGGGTTACAAGCAACGAGGCAAGGGCAGTCACTTTGGATAGCAAAGTGGTTCAAGGATCGAACGTCTTCCGTTACCTTGGATCCATTCTCCAAAAGGATGGAGAACTGGATGGAGACGTGACTCATAGAATTAACGCGGGTTGGTTAAAGTGGAAAAGCGCCACCGGGTTCCTTTGTGATTCCGGCATTCCCCAAAGATTGAAGGGAAAGTTCTACCGTACAGCAATTAGGCCTGCTTTGTTATATGGCATCGAATGTTGGGCGGTGAAACAATGCCACGTTCATAAGATAAACGTGGCGGAGATGCGTATGTTGCGGTGGATGTGTGGCCACACAAGGAAGGACCGATTAAGAAATGAAGTGATTCGGGAAAAAGTTGGAGTTGCATCAATTGAAGAAAAGTTGAGGGAGAATCGGTTAAGATGGTTTGGTCATGTGAAAAGGAGACCAGGTGATGCACCGATGAAAAGAATTGAAGAGTGGAGGAGTAATCCAATTGTAAGGGGTAGGGGTAGACCTAAGATGACTTAGATGAAGGTAATTGAAAGTGATATGAGGCTACTTGGGATTGAGGAGAGTATGGAGTTGGATAGAAGTGGGTGGAGGGGCGGTATCCATGTGGAGGAAGGGGTGTGATTACTGCATTTATTTGTTTTTCTCAATTGTGTTGGTATTTCAAACCTTTTGAAAACCTCTTTTAAAACTTTTTGGTATAAACCTTGTTTTTAAAAACTTTTTAAAAAATTCTTAAAACTTAAACCCTTTTAAAAACTTTTTATCACTCTTGTCGATGCCATCTCCTTTGGCAACGGTTTCAGTTGACGATTCATGTTAGCCGACCCCAAATCACTTTGGGAATAAGGCTTAGTTTTTGTTGATGTTTGATCAAGTGGACAACAATATTTTCTTACTTTTCTTATTATTTTTATTTTATTATTACCTTAATTATTTGTTTATCATTAATGTGTTTGTATTTGTGGTTAAAATTTTTTTGTCATACTTGTCGACGCTATCTCTTTTTTCAACGATACATGTTAGCCAATCCCCAATCATTTTTTGAATAATGCTTGGTTGTTAATGTTTGATATTAAAAATTTGGCAGCTATTGTTCAACTTTGTTCTTCTAGATTCTTGATGATCCGTCCCACATGGTGTCCCATTTACTATTATTTTGTCCATACCTTGTGTTTGTGATCTATTCCTCTCAATTAAATCTAAATGCATTTTAATTGTTACACTTTCCTTTTTTCAAACGTTTCTTTTTAATTGTTACACTTTCACTTTCACTATTTTTGGTAAACTTTCACATCTTTATATTCTAATTTCCCATACTTTTGGGACCCACTTGTCCTTTTCTTTTCCCATTAAATACTCAATCAAACCGTAACAATTAAAAAACAAACGGAGGGAGTATTATTTTATAATAGTATACTATTCTTTTGCTGGTTCCCGTAACTTTTATTAAGATTACATCTTTTCACATAATTTTTTTGGTAAAACATCGACATTAATCAATTTTAAAATTAGTTTGATTACAAGTTAACATTTTATTCTTAATATCGCTCCATTTACATATATTTGCTATTGCAAAGAGTGTTGAGTACTTAAAGAATTGCAGAAACGGAATGTTTAAGAAAAATAAAAAATTATGGGATATTTCCTGAGGTACCCCCGGGGTTAGGGCTAATTCCTCGGGTACCCTCCTCGTTTTCGAGCTAGCTGAGATGCCACTAGAGTCAGTGTTTGCTGCTTAAATGTCATTAATGATAACGCCGTTAGTTTTTCTGTTAACTTTTGTTAATTAAAGTTACTTTTCATTTAAACTAAGAAAAAAAAAGAAAACCCCCCTACCACTCTCTCTCCTCCCCACACTCACCCAACCACTCTCTCTCCTCCCCTCACTCACCCAACCACCATCTCCCCCTCCCACTCTCTCTTCTCCCCTCCCCCACCCTCCCACTCTCTCTCCTCCCCTCCCCAAACCCACGACCTACCCAGCCTTCCTCTAGCCTCACCCCCAACCCACCCTGAAAACCGCCCTCACCCTCACCCTCACCCCCAGCCCACCCTAAAAACCGCCCTCACCCTCACCCTCACCCCCAGCCCACCCTAAAAACCGCCCTCACCCTCACCCCCAGCCCACCGTCCCCCCACCCTAAAACCAGCCTCAACACTCTAGGATCTCCACCAGGAAGTGAAGTCGGAGTCGGAGAATGACTCTTCTTCGGAACAAACTCCGGCGCATGAGCATTCAGTTTGCTGTTTGACAAATTCCGAGTCAACGAACCGGTGACGGAAGTATCAATCGCCGGAGAATCAGTTGGTGGAGGTTGATCGGAGAGTGAAGGAGTAAAATCTAGGGTTTTTTCGGTGGTTTGATCACTCATTTTTGGAGTTTTATAGGGTTTTAGGGGATAGATCGACCCCCAAGGAAGGAGAGAGAGAAAGAGGGGAGAAAACAGTGGAGAGGAAATCTCGGTGGGGGGAAATCCGACGCCGGTTTAGGAGTTTTTTTTTACGCCGGTTATATAGGAGGAGGAGAGAGAAGACGGCGGGGAGTTGCAGGGGGTGGGGAAGTGGTGGACAGGGGGTGGGGGGAGAGGTTGGGTTGGGGGGTCGTGGGTTTTGGGGGGAGAACGAGGAGAGAGGGTTGGGGGGAGGGAGGAGGAGAGAGAGGGGGAGGGTTTTAATTTTAGTTTTTCTTTTTTTTTTCTTTTTTTTTTAAAATGAAAATTGAAATAAAATTGAGAAAGTTAACAGAAAAACTAACGGCGTTATCATTAATGGCATTTAAGCAGCAAACACTGACGCTGGTGGCATCTCAGCTAGTTCGAAAACGAGGAGGGTACCCGAGGAATCAGCCCTAACCCCGGGGTACCTCAGGAAATATCCCAAAAATTATTGTAAAAGCTTTAAACAGCAAACACAGCAACAAAAGAAATCTCCATATCCATTGAGATCAACTACAGCTAGCTACTAGCCCCGATATTAATGCCAAACCAAACCAAAGATTACCCCCCACTTAAAAGTTCCCTCTCACCGAACCTATATCTAAGCTTACGACTTAACTCCCTTAAATCAACTCCCTGCTCCCTACCCCCAAATACAGCCCAGGAGTTAGGAGTTAACACCCTAGCATCTTATCACTAATTCCTCCCTCAAATTACTAGGTTAGCACTCATTGTACTCAATTTGCTCCAGTTAGCACTCTGCTAAAAAGCTACGCTTCAAATTATCCTGTCATGATATATTATCCATGCTACCCATCTAGGGTTGATTGGCAGAATTACCCTGTCGTTCAGCTCTAACCACTACACGCTCCAGAAAGGCTGAAGCTAGCAAACCAAACCTGCAGCACAAGAAAGGAAAGCCTGTATGCCACTATATGCGTACCGCTAAAAGAGCCTGTACCATGAAACACTGTAACAAGCACACAGACTTGCAGTATAAATAGAAGGGATATCATATGATTCGTATCCCATAAGACATAACAAAATGCGGAGAAAGTAATTTATTTGATCAGCAATCTTCAGCTTCTTGAGTATTGAGCTTTACGAACAAAGTTGTGAAAACAAGCATTCATCCTTTTTGGAACTTTTGACACTGCAAGGTACACTAAGATAAGGAGCGCTCCCCAGATACATGTAGGACAGTAGGAATCACAACATAATATACTAGAGGAACTTCTGCTCAAGTATTGGGAAAGAGGGAGCAGCATTTTAGTTATATTTCGACGTGAAACTGCTATCTTACTATTCTTACTCAATTTTCAGTTATAAATACCGTGTTTATACCATGTATCACTCAAAATATTCGAAAAGATATCGAAATAAGTTCTGGGGTTGGGATGATCCACATGACTTACCTAAGTCGATGCCTGTTGCAAGCAGTGAAGAAAGCCACAAAACCATTCAAAATACTCCTGACAGCACGGAAAACCTAGCAGAGGAAGATCTGTAGCTGTTAATAGACCAAAATGAAGAAAAAAAGATCGGAAAAACGAAGCTGACAATATAGAAAAACTCTTGGCATGTCAATCACCTTCGAGAACAGGTCATTCCAAAGTGAGCGCCACATCGAAACCTCAAATGTAGTAGTCACAGTAGCCTCAGTAGTCGATGCTATGTGGAATATACTGCAAGCAGATGACCACAATTCTCCAAACATTTCGAATACAAGTGTACAGATGAAGGCTATGAAACTCAACACTGCCAGGGCCAAACGAACTGGTGCATTTAAGATTTCCCAGCATGCCCAAAAGATTGGCAATATAATATACATTGCTGCAAAAATTTTATAATTGCATGGTCAATGCTGATATCTCATTATAGCTCCAAATGGATAAACTTAATAATGATCAACTACAGAAAATGAGTGGTGTGACAAAGGCATGTGGATTACCAGTGGTCCAGATAAATGACAGGATCAACCAGATTGGCAATAATACTATCTCGACTACATTGCCAATGAAACTGCATGAAGACCCGAGAACAATACAGACGAATGAAAAGAAGCTCTCTGATATTTGAATACACAAATTCCAGAATGGTAAAAATAATTTGGAGAATTCTACAAGTGGTTCAGAAATCGGCTGAGCAAGAACAGAAAAAAATGATCTCATGGTACGTGTGATCATTAGAAACCATGTAACAGCCTTCTCAAAATTATGCAAGAACAGCATTGTTCCCAGATACTTGACCCTGGACACCATCTCCCAAGTCTCGATCCAATCAAAAATAGGTCCAAGCAAACGAGATGCTGTCGCCTTAAGAAGTGGCACATTCTTGTATAAGTCATAAAATCCTATAACAACAGTGGTAATTGAAATGATCACATATAGAGCTCTTGCTAGAGGACACATCCACGGACGATAAAGATGGCAAAAGACAGGATATGATTGAAGGAATATCACCCAAGATGGAAGCCCAGATTCTAATAGAGTAAGCAAACGCAGGTCACCCATAATTATGTCTTTTAACTTAAAAGGAAGGTCTCTGTCATTGAACCTATATGAAATTAAGACATCTTTGTACTCACTCGCTTCAATGGTAATATCATAATGTTTAAATGGGTCAAAAGTCCTCTTGGGAGTCTTAGGAGCTTTCTCAGAGAGGCTATCAACTTCAAATTCAGAACTACTAGTTCGGGTGACTTTTCTTCTTTTATAAGGCACATTAGGCGGTGGTGGTGTATGCATGATGCTTGTGTCAGTTTCAATAGTGGTATTGGGGGATGCACCAAAACTGCCCGGGATTTCATAGGATGATGGATTCTCCATTGTGACATCATAAAAGCAAGTACTCTCTTCGTCTGAGAAAGCCTCCTCAGCATCATAGAACACTTCTTCTGTAGAAGTTCAAAAGGCAATCAGAGATAATACAAGATTTCCTGCACAAACCAAAAAGAAACTTGCAGGTTTCGAGGGATGAAAGACGTGGTCTTCTACTCGTTAAACCAACCAAAGAAATTATTTGTCTTGAGTGGGGGTGGGGGGATATAGAAGGCAGTAGTAATAATTAATAAGTTGAGACCAAAAGGTAATAATGAATATATTGAGACCAAAAGGTAATAATGTAAGGTTATGCAAAAAGCAATAAATTAGCAATTAACAAGAATAACTACTGAAGCAATAACAGCCGGGGTAACATACTAAAGACCATAAATAAAAGGGATACACAAGAATTTACTAAAATTTGAAATTAAAAACAAGTTCCAACAAATAATAGGAAGGCAAAGAAGTTAATGCATTAGTATAACCTGGTGGAATACACACTAAATGATAGAGTGGAAGGTGAAGAAGAAAACACACCTTCTACATGTCTAACTAAAACGTCCTCTTTAAACTCAAGATGGTCAAGATTTTGCCTTATAACCTCCATTTTCTTAGTTCTACCTTTAGTTTTCTTGCAATTTCCAGAATGGAGTCTTATCCCTCCACGTTGAGGCATGGACAGTCCGAGTGTCTTATACTAACAAGCTCACAACTTTCAAGTCTCGCTTCTATTCCTGTCAACATCAGCTTATCGGCTTGACTTACTTACCTTAGAAACATTGCTCCATATAAGATAGTTTCTAACCAGGGAGCTTGCTATAAAATTCTCATCAAGCTTGAAATGGAAGCTCTTAACATCTATTTCCTCTGTTTTTAAATAATCACTACATACCCCTTAGGCATACATATTAAGGAAATGAAAAAAGATACCTAAGTCCCTGATACCACGTGAAAAAGTAGGCATGTGAGACTGAAATGTTATTAACATGGGTAAGTAGCAGGCCCCGCCATTGACAGGTGCAACCCGTTCTAAGAAACAGGGCCCTCCCCCAAAATCGGGAAAATCTGAGGTCTGCTGTAGAGCATCAAGAGTCTAGCTTTCTCATCCTCCCTCTATAGTATTCTCTCTCTTCTTAATTGCTTCTTCTTACTCAATAAAACTCCTCAAAACCTTCCTGTTTCAATCAATTATTACATTCAAATGTCAAGGTTGATTTCAAGCTCCGAATGCTCACATTAACAATTTTTCCATCCTCCCCAATCTGGCCACAAAGAGTTTATTTTTCTTTTTCTTTTTTTTGCCAAAACAAAAACAATCCACCTTCATTAATTTTTTAATTCTCATTAAATAAACCAAGATTCAACCTTCCTCAACTCACATCCAAGATATTAATCTTGTTTCAATATCCAAACAAGAAAAAACATTTTGGTTTCAAGTTTCTACAAGGTGTTTCATCCTACTTCATATCAGTTTGGTAATGATTTTACATTAAATATTATTAGCGGTTAGAAGTTGGGAGAAAAAAGATTTACGTAATTTTTTGTTTTAATTTACAGGATTAACGCTTTATTCTGTAACTGCCTAAGTAGGAATTCGGGATAATAATACATTTGTGTTTGAGTGATTAAGAGTTAGTAATGGCCTAATTTTTAATTGTATTTCAATATACATTCTCTAGTCACATGACTTCATGAAAAATGAGAATTCCTAGGCATAGGCTGTAATTTAACACATAACTTTAACCTAGATTCCTTTATTGTTCGCTTTTACTTCTTTGAGCAACTTTAAGGAGCCTAATTTGAATAACCACTATTATGCAATGATTAATAGTAAACTTCCAAAGGGAAATGTAATGATTATTTAAGAACAAATGTCGCTGCAATACAGGCAAAACCCATAATTCCTATAGGCTCTATCCGCAAAAAAAGGCCCCTTTCACTACTTCAGGTTATCAAGAATGTCTTTCCTGAATCAACACAAAGACATAAGATTTCCTGCTACTTTACTTAATAATTGCCTCCAACTCACAAACAACCTAAATTGCTAATTAGCGAAGAACACTAATAGGTTATTCACCATATACTGTATAAGTTTGTTTAAATATAACAAAAAAAAATGAAGTCTCATTTTAGGAACAGAGTTTCTAGAAGAAGAGACAAAACAGGACAGACAACGGAAAAGCAGGATAAGTAAATCATAATGCAGAAACACTAAACTATCATAGCGCTGGTAGTCAAGCTAAAATATATAATGCCTATCATATTTATTGTCTAAAAATCTATAAACATCAAATTGAACATATACCAAACAGCCAAGCATCTTATAGTATATATGCATCATAGGCCTATTGATGGTGCTTATGATGAGGTTAGAATGGAAAGCTCAGCTGCACAAATTGATTTCGAAGCTCATGCACCAATGACCTACATAGCCACATAATGCTAAGCTCCACATACACGGATGAAATAGAAGCTTTTCACGACTGTCATAGAAATGCTATACTATGCTCTATGACTACTACGACCTCCGTGTATATTATTGTATTAATTAGATTTTTACACTATGCAAATACTCGCCTTTGAATGAGAGAAAGAATAAAGATTGGTAGGGTCTTCTTAGCTTTGTCACCATATCTACTTTTAAATATACACTTTTCATAATTTTTACTAAAAGATAAATCAGAGATTTTAATGGTTAAAGTTGTTCATTGGCAAGCGTGAAACTCCAAATGATGAAATTATAAAAACAAAAGAGAACATGAAATATATACCAAAACTTGAAAAACCCTAGTAGAGCCCCACTCTTCATCATACTGTAGAGTTGTAGACATCATCTATTTGCACCTTTATGCGTAGTTTATATATTTTTACCATCACTTGTTAAATCGAAATCAGCATATCCAAAAAGAGGTAAAGGCGAGCGACTTTTTGCCCCTGGCCCCTGGCCCTAATTATATTTTCAATGTAGACATTCATTAAAGTTTGATGCATTTAGAAAACAAAACGGAGGGAAGATATATCGATTAGGAGGGAATTTGGAAGGGAAACCAGCTCTAGTGGCTCCGCTTTAGCATATAGTGTAGATACATAAGTGGAGATTGCGAATCTCTCGATTTAAAACAAGATCATGAAAAGGACCACCAGGCAGGCTAGAATATACCTCTATATTATCTCATTCACGATACAAAACTATAATAGCGAAAATCCAAGCGACATGGAGAAAAACTTAGTCGACACTCGACAACCATGCAGTCGTTTCCCGAATAGCACCAACGGAGATGCTAACATTCCCAAAAACTAGGTATGAAACTACATATAGATACAACTCCATAAATCTTCTAACATAATTTCCCCGCCCCTCCCAAGTGTGATGTTCACTAGAGTTTCTCAGTAGAGCTCCTCAATTAGGTTTGCTTCAGATAAAGAGAACTGATAATATTAACGAGGCAATCAGCTGAAGTAACAAACTCAATAATGAGGTACATCCATCTCGTTATCTATGCATAGCTTGCTAAATCATCAATCATAGATGGTAACTTCACGGTAGAGCGTGAATTCGAATCTCACTAAACGCCAGGCACCCTCTTTTTTCATAGCACATAGGGCAACATGTTTCCGTTGGCTTTCCTCACATAACAATTATAGGTAGAATTAAAGCAGAGCAAAGCACAATGTGTAAGTCTGTAAGAATATCCTAAAAGATTGATTTGGCTGAAATAGTTACCTACAGCAGATAGTTTTCCTCACATAACAATTATAGGTAGAATTAAAGCAGAGCAAACCACAATGTGCAAGAAAATCCTAAAAGATTGACATGGCTGAAATAGTTACCTACAGCAGACAGCAGATAATTTCTCAAAAGATTCCGCTCATGATCTGTCCCTGTGAACCAAGAAGATATACAGCCTACAGCTTGCACTATACTGTCGAATTCCCATCTTCTCATAAATTTGCTTTCTATAGCCAGAGATGTGTCACTCTGCAAATTTATGTAATAAATCAAAAAATCCCAAGCCCAATTGCAGCATTGATACAAAGCATTAACCGGACAACAGCCAACAAGGAAAAAGGAAAACCTGAAGTTCATTCAAATAATTGATGCCACGAACATCATCCCACGAGACTTCAAATATGATTAAACCAAATAAGGTCCTGTGCAGTTCCTGATTAAACTGTAAGGAGTACTTAAGCTTCTTTACAGGTAGCAGGGCCCTCTTTTGCGACAATGTGGCAGCATCAATCAGTGAAAACCATCGCTCAGAAAGCTTAGAATTAGTAGAGCTGGTGCTTTTATTAGTCTTGGTTACTTTACTGCTGGAATCTTTCTGTATTTTCTCTTTGCGAGTATCCCTCCCTCTACGAGCACTACTATTAGCAAAAGGGGACAACCTTGACTGCACCAAAGTAAAGATAACTCAGATCTATCAGATATAAGTCTATCTATAGAGAACAGCGCCATGAACTTGAATTACCTTCGTAACCATCAATTGCCACAAGTGTGCACGACGTGATCCTATACCTTCGAGCCATGGCCTATTGTCCACTAATATATAGAATTTGTTGCTCTCAGAAGCCAGAAAAATATTAAGATGGGAAAGATAAGACTGCAAGTCCCTGCAATTTAACGCAAAACCAATGTCACAAGACAGCAACGTCTTAGTTTTATTAGTAAATAAACCAGCAAAACTTGACTTTCTTAGAGGGGCAACATTACACAACTCAATTTACTAAGAGAGAGAGCTAAAGAGCAACGGTGATGAATCACATACATCGACTAGTAAAAGAGCAGAGTCAATGATGCACATCCATGTTCACATAGTGGCAGATTTAGAGATTTCAAGATGGCGATGCAAATTAATATAAAGGCAGGTACGCTTATATTGAGGCACATCCTTTCCGCTTCCACCTTTCTGTGTTTCTTCCAATTTGACTTATTCATGTAAGGAATCTTTTTTTACTTGAAAAGGTATCTGAATTGAGCTTCCTTTTCTATATACTGGCATCAAACGCGCGCGATGCGTGCGATAGTGGTTAAAATTTTAGTTAGTGAAACGGTTAATTATCAAATTAGTAAAGTACTCATCATATTATTTTTTTTCATTTTTCCATGTTGGTGTCCCTTATATAATAGAGATCTATAAAATGGGGATGCAGTTTCTCCCGTCCAAGACTTAACAATTAGCCGCTACTTCAAGGAAAAAATAAAAGCAAAGATTTGCATAGAGGGCCTAGTTCGTTTAAGTGTGTATATTACCATCTGTGGATGTTACATTGTCATCTCTTGCAAAACGGAAACATAACTCTTCTCTTTTCTCAAACTTTGCACATATGTCATACATTCAGAATTGCTAGCAGTGCATAAAAGTAAATTTACTAATTTGACCATTCCTTAAGATATGCATATAAATTTAGACATGGAAATCCTTGTTTGTTCTAAATCGTTTGTTTAACCCTAGTTTTTAAATTTTTTGACAATGAATTTTTTTAATTTTCTTCCTTGTTTTGATCCTTTCCTAGAAGGCAAAACATGCAAAGACCTAGGAACCCATCTCTGTCTGTAATCAAAGAGTCTATAAAGATCACCTAAAGGCAAAATTCACAACATTTGATAAGTCCAGTGATCAACACTATTGTTTCCGCTCTCCTCTGGAAAAAAGCTACACCCTAACTAGCAATTACAAGTGAGGATAACAGCAAATTGAAGTATATAGGACGAAATTAAAATCACAAATAAGGTAAAAACAGCAAAGTGAGAACAAAAAATGAGAGATCAAAATCGGAAAATTACCCAATTTGTAAACTGGTTAAGGGAAAAATAGAGCGTGCACTATCATCATTCCCCATGAAGATCACAATTCCACCACCAGTAACAATCTCCAGTGAACTCACCAGCAATCACTGCTCAAACAAGACATAATTAAACCGAAATTTCCAAAAGAAATCAAAAAAATAAAAAAAGAGGAAAAAAAAAACTGACCAGATGATTGAGCAATGGAATGGGAAGAAAGATAAGGATGACAGAACTTCATATGATAATTGAATTCAATCATCAATTAAAGTACACGAAAACCTGGAACCGAAAGGACAGTGGAATTGGGGAAATAATAATAAATGAAACCAAATCAGAACCGAACAGGACAGTGGAATTGGAGTAATATCTCTGAAGTGTAAATGGCTAACATAAATGTAAGCAGGCTTTATGGGGAAGCGACGAAGAGAGAGAGAATGGGAGCTGGCTTGCAAGAACTGCAAAAGTGACATACATAAGGCAGTGGATGCCTCACGTCAATGATACTCCATTAAAGCGGCCTTTCTTTATATATGAATATCATTATCAAGTTGGGAATGAGAACTCATCTTTTTCTGGTATTTCTCTGAATATGCCACTCAAGTTCCGGAAACTGGGGCGCGCTTATCTTTCTTTCCTATTGCATTTGGATTATTTCTCTCTCTCTATCTCTTTTTCAATATCAGGTTTTTTAATGATTTAAACATAATTTATTTATACTTTTAAAATATTAACTATGAAAGTATGAAGTATGATTGATAGAGATACTATCTTTATTAGTTAAAATTGTATATCAACAAGCATCAAACTCTATATGTTTCAATTGGTTCAAAAAATGAATTATATAGATAATAAAAAAGTTTAATATTTCTATAAGTACATGTATCATACAAAAAAACGTATAAGCATATATATTTACTGCTTTGAAAAATACATTAATACAAGACATAAACTTTCTTATATATTGTAATATATTACAAAGTATATTACTTCCTCCGTTTTTTTTAAATGTGACACTTTCTATTTTAGAAAGTTTTAAATTAAATGTGACACTTTCTTTTTTGGTCAATAAACTCTCTCTATATCTCTCCTTTCACATGGGTTCCCTTATTTTTTTTTTCTCTCTATCTCTTTCCTTCCCAAAAATTACCTAAGAGTCCGTGAATTTAAAAGTGTCACATTTAAATAAAAACGGAGGAAGTATATGCATTTATAAGTATAAGATTATAATTAAAGGGGGAGTTTTGTATTACCTAATTAAATTAAAAAGACTGAGGTAGGGCCGTAGGGTGAGGGTCCATATGACATGGGTGTGGTGGGTTGCATGTGGGACAGATTTTTATCTACATGTATTGGATAATTAGGGTGGTATGTGTATCATTTGTCTATTGAGTATAGAATGTTGTGCCATTTTTGGTTTTTTGCTTTACATTATTCGTTATTGGCAATAATATAGTTTGTCTTTTACAGGAAGAACCATTACCATGTGGTTTGTTAGTTGGAGGAGCTTCTGTTCCCAAAAGGCCAAAACAAATCCCTTTTAACATGCCACATTCAATCTACTAGCATAACAACGTACTCACTTCACATGTAAGTCTGTTTATTACCTTAAAATAATAAGTTCAGTTTAGTAAAAACAAATTAAGTTATGCAAAAATTAATTTAGTTTAGTAAAATTAATTCAGTTCGTTCAGTAAAATAAGGTGAAATAAATAGGGCCTTAGGCTAGAGGTGTCAAAATATGATCTGATCCGATTATCTGACCCGTTCTGACCAGGACCCTCCATTAATAAATGATAAGCATCTATAATCTATTATATTAACTTAATTAAGTTCAACTTAACAAGGAGACTTATAATCGTTTTTGCGTGTCCCCGGAAATTCAGAGTTGGTGCGAATTCTCGTATTCTGTGACCTACCATACGATCTGTTATATAAATGGACAAGTGTTCTCTTCCATTATGGATGTCCATATGGACCTGATTTGATCAGGGAATTGCACACCTGAAACCCGACCTAGCCCCAACTCGAAATAAACCCGACACTTATATGACCTGGTAAAAACCAACTCGAAACTCAACCCGAACTGCCCCGTTGTCAACCCGGACCCAAATCCGAAATGTACCCAACTTGAAACCTGCTTTAACCCGAAGAAATGCCCGAAAAGGCTTGACCCGTAATAGACCCAACCCGTAATAAACCTGACCCAACACAACTCGTAATGAACCCGACCCAACGCAAGGTGACCCGTGTTTGACTCGATCCAATATAATACGTTTATCCGACTTGTTTGGAGTTGATATAGTGTTTATTCCCTATGTCCCAATTTAAATACAACACCTTCCCTATTCGGCCATCTCAATTTAGACGCAACACTTCTATTTAAGTCAAAATACTTTTTCAATATTTCTCATACTACAAGTATAAGTGTTGTAACATATTTAAAGAGGACACGTGGCCCAGTCAGGGATCGCCACGTGGCCCAATGAATCGGTGACACGTGGCTCACCCCCTCATCCACACGTGGCAGCATGTTATGGGGAGCTAATGATATCATCGATTCTGCAAACAAGAGGCCCAACTATTCCCTAAAAGAGAGAATAATCAGCCCAAATTCCCTAAAAAGGAAGAAGGTGATTGGATAAAAGGCTCAGGACAATCAGACCATGACAAGTGTCGCTCTCCCATTGCCTAACCAATCACATTCCTTCATCCTAGGGTGCTCTTTTCTATACATAGATACTATAAATAGTCCCTCATAATCAGGTAAAAGGTACACAACAACTCTCTCTAAAAACTTACTCTGTCAAAATTCATACCCAGCTATTATCTATTGAACACTGACTTAAGCATCGGAGAGGGAATCAAACCCAAACCTCCGGTTTGGTTTTCCCCTTTTGCAGGTTCGGGAACGAAGCAACATCTCAGCACAAGCCCCCCAATATCAACCCTACACCTGTCCATCATCAGGACAAATACCGTATTCTTCAAGTTTACATAAAACAATAAGGTTGTAAAATATATTTTAAAAGTAATTTACTTTCTTCCACTTACCCTCCTTAAGAATCCACATAATTAACATCAATATAAATCTACTCATTATTTTCTATCAAATTAACTCTCTTCCTTTCCACATCTCGTAATTTTCAAATGCTCTTAACACGATATTATTCATTGATGTAACACGCTGACAATTATCTCTTTTATAAAACATGTTTCCAACTAAACAAAGAGAATTATCCAAGTATTATCGCTCGTGTGAAAACATATCGGCTTACTCAAAATGTTGAAGCGGAAAACATTAAATAAATACTTTAATAAATACTTAATCATAATAACTGTCAAAACATTCAAACTTCAAATATCGTTTAAAACCAACTTAAAAAATTATAAATAAACCATCCATAAAGTAACTTAAAAATCATGACATAAATAAAATAAGTAACGGTAAATAGAAAGTAATCTCTCATCAACATCTCTCAATTCCCCAATGAGTATGGATGTATCCTCTTCAAACCTGTAGGCAAGTACTCAATTGATGGACTGCTCGCCAATTAAGGGGTCATAACAAAATCAATAGGCATAGCCATGATCGAAATACAAAAGGGCACATAATCAGCAAAGTTGAGTACATGCATTATAACATAAACCACATAAACCTAGCATGAAACTACTAAGCAATAAAACATGATCAACAATAACATAATAAAACAACGGCTCATGAACTTGACTTCACAAGACTACAAGGATATTCTTTTAATAAATTTACTAGCCAATGGATAAAGAGTTGTCCAACCAAACTTTGTCTTCAATTCAGAAGACGAATTACGGGCGTGACTCTGTAATCCTCCTGACCAACGATATCGAGGTACTAATTTAAAAGAAATAGGGCACAATGATCAATCCGGCCCCAAGAAAATTGACAGGCTAAAGTCGTATCACCTAATCAACTTAAATTCCTCTAACAACAATAGTCAAGGGAAGTAGGGTTGAATCCACAAGGAGACGGAGTTCTAAGTTCATATCCAGCTAAACAGCTACTTCAGACAAGATCAGATAACAAACAGCTGAACTACTATATAGATTAAAGAAAGCAATATAAAGATGGCAATAAATCTATGAATTAAAGGTGTAGGGAATTAGTTCGGTCTACCATGCTTATACCAATCAAGGGACCAAACAACTATCAGAACCTAGGTCAACAATCGATAGATTAGAGCATGTGTCAAGCTATGGTTAAGTCTCAACACCCATAATTCAACATACACTGCATGTTCACTAACGTAATCAGAATTACTGGTGTGTACTAGGCCTCTAAAAGTAGGACGGGTCTGTGCAAACAATTATTAAGCTCAAGCAATCAATGAAACTGCGCAATAACATTAATTACTCAATAAGAACAAATCACACCATAACCAATCTAATCAAACCCTTGAAACTAATAGTAATTCAAAGTAATCAAGGTATAGACATGACTTTCCTCCCTAAATCCCTAGAAATTAGACTACTCATACATAATCGAATGAAAAATCATAAAATAAATATAAAATCCTAATCCTAACATCATGAATCAATCAATAATTAAACTAAGCAATCAAAAGATAATCAAAGAGTTAAGAGTAGAGAAAAGTACCGAATGACGAAAAGCAATAACCTTTATTGAAATCAAATCCGAGGTTCAATTTCCCATTCAACAAATCTAAAGTGTTTAATTTAATAAAACTCTCTAAAAACTAAACTAAGAGCAATGGAAATAAACTAGAATAAAAGGTGTCTCTAAAATAATGAAGTAAGCTTTTGATAATAGCCCTAAAATATAATTAAAAAACAATATTAAAAAGATAGAATTTCACGACACCGAGTCCGGTACCCGATCGGGCAATGGGCCACCCGATCGGGTCCACAAAAAATTTGGGCCAACAAGTTTTCTCCTCCTCACGCAGCAGCAACCAAAACCTTGGAATGGCCACCACCCGATCGGGTCGGGCACCCACTGCCCAATCGGGCCATAGCACAGAGCAGCCCAACAGCTGATATTTCCGTATGCACAACAAGCAACAAGCATAGGCGAGAGTTTGGGCCTCCACCCGATCGGGTCCTAGCCGCCCGATCCAATCGGGTGGAGCCTAAACTCCCAAACTCCATTATTTCATGCCCAAACAGCAGCAAGCAAATTTGGTTCTCACCCGATTGGGTTGGGCAAGGTTTGCCTGATCGGGCCCGAAACCCCATTACTCGATCGTATAAATCTTCGCCCGATCGGGCGATTTTCTGCCTGATCCAGTTACGAGACAACTCCAATAGCTTGTTTCTTTGGCTTTTCTTTATGGTTTGAGCTCGATGAACAAGTCTAAAACCTTGGGAACCTCCTAAAATGAGCACACATACTCGTAACGACCTGAACATGCCTCATAACAAGTCGTGAGGCCGTGGTTGCTTCCAAATAGATGGAAAATAAGGAGAAAACTCTCTAAAACCTGCAATTCAACACTAAAACATAAAATCACGACTATATACGATAATCAGTGTAAGATATCTCCGAAGAGCTCAAATGATGCACGAATTAGCTCGTAAATAGGGAAGAAAACTCTATATAAATACGTGATATCAAAAATCCATGGGCTACCACCATGTACTCCAACTCATACTAGTCCAAAACTTCAGACGTGCACAAGTCTAAAGCTATGATATTCGCTTTCACTTTAAGTATTAATATTTTATTGAATATTGGACTCAAACAAAGACAACAAACAAATAATTATGGATACAACAAATTCCAGATTTTATCTTACGATTAAATATTGTAATCAAACAAATCCAATTGACCAAGAAATAATCCTCTTTATTTGTTGACTAGAATCAACAATCGAATCGCCAAAAGACAAAGATACAACTTACCCTACAAAAGCCCACGGCATTTGAGAAGTAATAAATAATCATAAGGGAAAACAATATGAATGTTCCACGAACAACAAACATATTTATAAACCCCTCATACAAATTTATAAATAAACTTTCCTTCCCATAACATGCTTGAATCAAAATATTCATTCAATCATGCAGTAAACAACATAGGCAATTAACATGCTCAATAACACGTATTTCCATAAATCATAGCCACATATGAAGCATAAAAAGGTTCCTTATACATGATACTATACAAAATCTTAACCTTGGGACATGATACTAGTCTACATAAGGACATGTACGTACCTTGTGCAGACAAAATGCGAGACCACTTTAGGAACTCTAGAAATCACTCAAGGCAATTTCTCCGCCTACCAAATAATAAAATATTCATGAATTAATACTATAATTGATTCACATCAATTATAAATATTTTTAAACGCTTCAAAACTTGTTTTAAAGTCCTTTTAAAACACTAAGGTTTCAACCTTTAATGTCCTTTAATATAATACTATCAAACTAATCTGTAAAAACCTTAAAAATTCTTTCTTTTACATTCAAAACTCACTTTAAATATAAATTAATAAATCAGAAATTATAATTCAAAATCATAAACTATAAAAATCAGAATTTTATTTATTAAAACAATAGAGTTGCAAACTTTATTTATAAAACATTAATAATCACAACTTTAATTAATAAAACTATTTAATAAATATAATCGAGTAAAAAGGGATAGCAAAAAACCGGACGAAAACACGAAAAACCGGAAAACAAAGAGGAAAGCACGCGGCTAAACGGCGCATGAGGCGGTGATGGCGCGTGATCCACATCACAACTGATGTGTAGTGGTTGCGGCGTGAGCGAAGGAGAGGAAGACTGAGTGTGGTCTGTTGTATGGCAGTGCAATATGAAGGAGTAGGGAGGCGAGTGCGGTGGCTCGCTGGAGCATGAGAAAAAGAGAGTGAGTGGTGGTTAATGGTTATGTGCAGGCGGAAAAAACAGAGAGAGGGGGAGTGTGAATGGTGGCAGTTGTCCGCCAGAAAACAAGAGGGAAGAGAGTGAGGATGGTGGCCGACGTGTAGAGAGGAAGAGAAGGAGAGGAAATAATAATATATGGGTGAGGGGTTATGGGGTTTAATGAAGTATTTATAGGTTTGCTTAAACATAGTACATGAGCTTAGAGTTTTAATTTGGGCTTTTGAGGTGATCATCAAGTTCAAGGTGGTTTAGGCTCCTCAACCCATAATTACAAACTAATTTAAACTTAACCGAAAGCCAAGTATACATTTAATAAATTAAAAAGTCCAATCAAATACAATATATGTGATTATTTAGAACATTTAAATAATCGTTTGACTTTCAAAATAGTCAACTTTTAAATAATTTAATAATTAAATATGAAAACTATTCATAAATATACTTTAATCATATTTATAAAATTCATAAAATTACGGGGGATTGCAGTCTACTCCTATAATTATATTTACTGAACATATGCAAACAACCAAACCAGTGACATTATGCATAACGTTCAACAATTACAAACATGAACCAGTGAAACTAAATTGAACTTACACATTGTACTCCTTTCCTCTCTTCAAGAAATCTAGAAGATCTTTCTCCTCTAATGACAACCTCGATGAGTGGTAGTGGCTGAAAACTCTTCATACATATGACGGAAGAAAGGACTATGTGCCTTCTAGATTTGCTCCTTTGCAAACCACCCCCCTCGATCATGTCGTCGTCACCCTCATCACTAGCCATGCATGTGTCGCATGCATCAAATGCCGCTTTCATTGCAGCAAACTCATCGTCAGGATATGGGGAAGGTGGGTATATGGTGAAAGGTGGGTCTTTTGTGGTAGCAGGAGGGGGTTTTGTGATGGTATAAGGGGGTTATGTTGCAATGGTGGAAGGTGAGTCTGTGGAAGCAGGAGGGGGTTTTATAGTAATATTTGAAGGGAGTTTTATTATTGTACTGCTGGAAGGTGGGTTTGTGGTGCCAGATAGGGCGGCGACAAGGTCGGCAACAAAGTCGACATATGGATCGGCAGCAGGGTCGCCATGAGTTGGAATTGAGGTGGTGTTTAGTGATAAGCACTTTATTGTCCTTAATTATGCATTTTAGCGCCTTTCCATGTAGTTTAGAGCATTTTAGTCTAGTATTATATGAATTTTGTCACCATTGAGTTATATTGTTGCTTCATTATGTGCTTAGTTGTTTTTGGATGATATCCAGGCTAACTAGCAGGTTTTTGAAGCCTTGTCATTGGAGGACTTTTGGTGGAAGCCTTGTGTTGGAGGTGCACAAGAGCAGGCCTACACGGTCGTGTGGATTTAGACACGGCCGTGTAGCCTTTCGAAGGAGAAAGTAGTTGCTGCTGATTTGGGGTTCTGAAGTGGACACGCCTGTGTTCAAAGTGACATGCCCGTGTTGAGCTTTTTTCCACGAGACAGTTTCTGAGCTGCTTGTATTCTGATTTGAGAAAATCAGTCCAACACGCCCGTGTCCATTTTGACACGCCCATGCATTGAATTGTGATTTTTGAGTCTAAGTCAACTCTATTACCCTCCCCCTTTCTATTTTCATTTTTCTTTGGTTACTGATTGGTTGGTTGCTAGTTGGTGGTAAGCTCTTGTGTTAGTAACCTTGCTCTTTAGCTTTTGTATTTGCATGTCAAGAAGGTTACGAGGAGATCAATTGCTTCCAATCGACCATAATCTTGAGGGCACTTTACGGGAGTTGAGGAGGATTTTTAGGGAACCAAGGGTACTATCTACAAGTGAGGAACAACCGGGGGAGGTATTTGAGGAAGATCAATCAAGTTCTTCTACTTCTAGTGTAATGGCGCAGGATCCACCCATTGCTAGAGATTTGAGGGACTGTGGTCACCCCGAAGCATTTGAGCTCAAAATTGGGATAAGGAGGCCGACAATAACCGCTAACTTTGAGTTTTCTCCACACTTGATTAGAATGATCAAGCAATAGCCATACGGAGGATCAACTGATGAGTGTCCACTTGATCATTGGGTGAACTTTCTTGAGCTTTGTGCCACGGTCAAGCAAAATAATGTCACTCAAGAGTTCGTGAGGCTTAACCTATTTTATTTCTCTCTCACACGGGGAAAACCAAGAAATGGTTGCAATGTATACCTCCCGATTATTTGACTACTTGGGCACAAGTAACGTCGGCTTTTGTGGATGAGTTTTACTCCCACGAGAAGACTTCCGAAGCTAGGAGGAAGATCTCTAATTTCACACAAGATGAGGATGAGACTGTGAATGAGGCATGGGATAGGTTCAAAGACCTCTAAAGGTCGTGTCAACACCATGGGTTTAGTCAATGGATGTTGATGCAAAGTTTCTATGATGGGTTGCTTTCCATGACTAGAGCTAGTCTTGACTTCGGGGCGGGGGTCAACTCACCAAGCTACCGGTTGATAACATTGGGACCATCATTGAAGAGGTTGTGAGGCATTACTCTTGGGGAAATACAAGGTCTACAAGCAAGAAAGTTAGTGGAAAAGGGAAGTATGATGTGGAGGCTATGGATCATATCCATGCCAAGCTAGACACTCTAGCTAAGAAACTTGAGAAGGTGAACTTGGCATCCCCAAGCCAACCACCTTCCCAAGATTTCTCTTGTGATATTTGTGGGGGCACCGATCATGCAAGCTCTTATTGTCGAGGATCTACGAAACATGTGGCATGGGTTGGTGCAAGGCAAGAAGGGCCCTCAAACTTCAACAATTAAGGGAGGTGGAACAACCCCCCTCAAGGATCATGGAAACCCCCATCCACCACAAAATCACAACAACTACATCCCTCCATATCGACCACCCGGTTTCAACTAACAACAACAAAGACCACCTTTGAGCCTAACCTACCAAAGCCTTCATCACTTGAGTCTACACTCCAAATTTTCCTTGCTCAACAAACCAAGACCAATGCCGATAATGATAAGAATTTCGGAAATATTCACTCTTCCTTGCAACAAATGCAAGCTCACAACAAAATGATTGAGACCCAACTTGCTCAAATTGCTCAACAAGTAAGCAACTGCAACTCTTCTCCTACTCAATTCCCTAGCTAACCCGTGATTCAAGAGCATGCCAAGGCCATTACTTTGAGATCAGGGGCAAACTATAAGAGGCCTAGTAAGGTGAATAAAAGCCTGGAAGTTGAGAAAAGGGGGAGTGAAGGAGAGGTTGACAAGCTTCTTGAAGCAGTAATAGTGGAAGATGAAAGTGATGTTGTACTGAGCCAAGAGAAAGAAGTTCATGAGAAACACAAAGAAGCTAGTCAAGCGACACCCAAGGCTTATGTGCCTCCGATTCCTTTTACTCAAATACTAGCTAAGAAGCAACTCGATGATAAATTCATGAAGTTCTTGGAAGTCATGAATGGACTTGAAGTGCACATCGCTTTCCTCCAAGCCATGTCTCAAATGCCCACTTATGCCAAGTTTCTTAAGGAGCTCCTATCCAACAAGACCAAGCTCGAGGAAAGTGCTACCATTGCTTTGACCACTGAAGTTAATGTCGTATTTCAAAACAAGCTTCCTAAAAAGTTTGAAGATCCGGGGTCATTTTTTATTCCTTTATAGATTGGGGAATTGGAGCCCAAGAGGGCCTTGGAGGATTTGGCGGCAAATGTGAGTTTGATGCCCTGGTCCATAGCTAAGCAACTCAATTTTGAACTCAATCCTACAAGGAGAGTCATTCCACTAGCTGATAGATCGGTGAAAGTTCCGGTTGGAGAGTTGGAAGATGTGCCGGTCCAAGTTGGAAGGGTATTTATCCCTTGTGACTTTGTTGTTATGGAGAAAGAGGAAGACTCAGTTCCTCTTATTCTTGGGAGGCCTTTCCTTAAAACGGCCGGAGTTCTTGTTGATATGAAGCGTGATGTGATTACACTATGAGTTGGAGATGAGAGCATGAAGTTTGCTTTTAAGCAATAAATGAAGTATCCAATCACGGAAGAGGTGAATAGAATAGATAGCTTTGATGAGGAGGTCTTGAGTTTGAAGAGTATGTGGGGTAAGAAGAACCCCTTGGAAGATGTACTCTTGGGAGAGGATTTGGAAGATAATGAGGAAGGGAAAAACTTCAACCTTTCCATGGATGCCACCACAACCTATTGCTCTATGAAGGAGAAGATCGAAGTTCTTGAGGTGCCTTCACCTAAGGAGGAGAGTTCTAAGCCTCCTCCCAAGGTAGAGTTGAAACCCCTCCTTCCTTCTTTAAAATATGAATTTCTTGGTGAGGGTGAAACTTACCCGGTGATAGTTAATGCTACGCTTGAAGGCACTCAACTTCAACAACATCTTGATGTTCTTAGGAAGCATAGAAGTGCCATTGGGTACATAATTAAAGATCTAAAGGGGCTAAGTCCTACCCTATGCATGCATAAAATTTATCTTGGTGACGAGCATGCTTCTTCAATTGAATCTCAAAGGAGCGAGGTTGAATTCCAATATGAAAGAAGTGGTAAAAAAGAAGGTCTTGAAACACCTTGAGGCGGGGATATTTGATAGGCTTTAGTCGTATCACCTAATAAAAAATAAACCTACGGTCCTCTAACTAAGGTAGTCAGTGGAAGCAGGGTCGAATCCACAGGGAGACAGAGTTTCTAAATCAATATTCAACCAATTCAGCTACTCCAGAGTAAATCAGGAAGGAATTAATTAAACTAATGATTAAGCTAAGAAAGACGAATTAAACAAAGGATTTAACTATGGAATAAAAACCTAGGGTATTAGGTCGGTCCACCATGCTTATACCAATCAAACAAGGTCAACAGCTATCAAAACCTAAGTCAAGAGTCGGGGGATTAGAGCCTATGTTGAGCTATAAGACTCAACGCTCATAGTTCAACATACGCCGCATGTTCACTAACGTAATCAGAACTACTGACGTGTCCTAGGCCTCTAGTCGTAAGACGGATCTGTGCAAACAACTATTAACCACAAGCAACCAACGAAACTGCGCAATAATGTTAATTACTCAATAAAGAACAAACCACATCACAATCACCCTAATCAAGCCCTAGAAATCAATAAGAGTCTAAATCACAATCATGGTATAAACATGGCTTTCCTATCTAACACCCTAGAAAGAGACTACTCACTCATAATCGAATTAACAACAACAAAACTAATATGAAACCCTAACAATTGCATCATGAACGATTAAATAATAAACTAAGCAATCAAGAATAACAAAAGAGATTAGGGTAAGGAAGAGTACCAATTGACGGAAAGCAGGAACTTTTATTGAAATCGAAATAGGTTTGATCACCTCTAAATTAATCTAAAGTGT
This sequence comes from Patellifolia procumbens, assembly GCA_947645195.1. Classification (NCBI taxonomy): domain Eukaryota; kingdom Viridiplantae; phylum Streptophyta; class Magnoliopsida; order Caryophyllales; family Amaranthaceae; genus Patellifolia; species Patellifolia procumbens. Next base: position 2,868,759 of record CANSGD010001076.1, read on the forward strand.
TTGAATTGAACTAAGAACAATGAAGAATAAAACTAGTCTAAAGCTAATGAAAGATGAATAAATGATGTCTCTAAAATATGAGGGGGAGAAGGTATTTATAATACCCCCCAAGTCTAATTAAAATCGGAAACAAAAACCAAAATCCGCGAATAAATGCATGGGACCCGATCGGGCCCGAGGCCTCCACCCGATCGGGCCCACACACCAATCATCACATTCTTCTCCTTGGCTTCTGGTGGCAGCAGCGCAGCTTCAAAGTGAGAAAAGGGGCTGACCCGATCCAGCACCCGATCGGGTCTGTGATCGGGTCAACAGAAAAATGGCCCAAGTACGCCCTCTTGGCGTGGGAAGCAGCAGCTGAAGTTGGATCGTCCACCCGATCGGGTCGGGCGGTGGGCACCCGATCGGGTCTGGGGACAAGCTTCCTCGCCCGATCGGGTCCGCAACATCTATACCCGATCAATATTTCTTCGCCCGATCGGGCCATTTCTGCCCGATCAGTGCACGGAAACCTCATTTTTGACTCTTTGGCTCTCTAATCTTCACGTTTAGGGGTCTTGGGACCTCCTAAACTATCCGTAAAGCTCGTGAGCCATCCTACGTGCCTCGTAACATCTCGTAAAGCTGTGGTTGCTTCCAAATGGCTCGGGAATAAGGAGAAAACTCCATAAAACCTGCAATTCAACACTAAAACACGAAACCACAACTATATACGAAAGTTAGCACAAAATAGCTCCCAAGAGCTCCAATGACGCACAAATTAGCTTGTAAATAAGGGAGAAAACTCTATATAAATACGTTATATCAATAATCTACCCTATCTCCGATAGTAGGTGGGTTAGTCCCGTCCATGTGGTCCCTAAAAAGCGAGGCATGACCGTCATCACCAATGAAAAGTGAGAGCAAATCTCTACTAGATCGGTGACCGGGAAGCGCATGTGCATTGAATACTGGAGATTGATTAAAGCCACCCGAAAAGATCATTTCACCATCCCCTTTATAGATCAAATGTTGTAAAGGTTGGCGGGTCATTCCCATTTTGTTTCCTTCATGGTTATTTGGGGTTCTTTCAAATTCCTATCCACTCCGATGACCAAGAAAGGACTACATTCACTTGTCCATTTGGTTACTTTGCTTATCGAAGGATGCCATTTGGCTTGTGCAATGCCCCCTCTACATTTCAAAGATGTATGACCGCCATCTTTTTGGATATGTTGGACGATTCCATTGAGGTGTTCAAGGATGACTTCTCCATGGTAGGTTCATCTTTTTACAATTGTCTCAAGAACTTGAAAAATGTGCTTCAAAGATGTCAAATGATGAATCTAGTGCTTAATTGGGAGAAGTGCGACTTCATGGTGGAGGATGGAATTGTGTTGGGACACAAGATTTCCCAAATGGGAATTGAGGTAGATAGGGCCAAGATTGAGGTCATAGAGAAGTTGGCCCTACCTACTACGGTGAAGGGAGTACCTTTTTTTTGGGTCATGCCGGTTTCTATCGCCGGTTCATAAAGGTCTTCTCTAAGATCTCTAGACCCCTAGCTAGCCTCTTGAAAAAATATATTGAGTTTGTTTATGATGATGATTGCATGAAAGCTTTTGAGACCTTAAAGCATGCCCTTATTTCCGCCCCCAATGTGTAAGCTCCGGATTGGAGCTTGCCTTTTGATCTAATGTTTGATGATAGTGACTATGTAGTGGGAGCCGTCTTAGAGCAAAGAAAATAAGGGAAGATTCATGTTATTCATTATGCGAGCAAGACACTTGATTCGGCTCAAAAGAACTACGCCACAACGGAGAAATAGTTATTGGCGTTTGTGTTTGCCTTTGATAAGTTCCAGCCTTATCTTGTGTGCTCCAAAGTGGTAGTGTACATGGATCACTCGGCAAGCAAGTACCTTATGTCCAAGAAAGATGCGAAGCCAAGGGTCATTCGATGGATAAGAATTTTATATTGAGATTAGAGAAAAGAAGGGAAAGGAGAACTTGGTGGCCGACCACCTTTCCCGGTTACGTTTTCTTGAAGACCCCCTCCTCCCATGAGCTTCCCATTGATGATAGCTTAAAGGATAATCTCTTGTACTCCATCAAAGCCCTTGATACCCCATGGATTGCCGACATGGCGAACTACTTGGGTTCTGGGATCATTCCTTTTGAGTTCAACTATAAACAACGAAGGCGGTTCCTCCATGATTCTAAATTCTATGCGTGGGAGGACCCACTTTTGTTCAAGAGGGGGGAGGATGTTTTATATCGAAGATGCCTTCCCGATTATGAGATAGCGAGTCTGATAGAGAAATGTCATTCATCCCCTTGTGGAGGACATGTGGGCGCCCACAAGACCGTTGCCAAGATATTATCATGTGGATTATGGTGGCCCACAATGTTCAAGAATGTTTGGGTCTTTGTGAAGGCTTGCGATCGGTGTCAAAGGATCGACAACATCTCAAAAAGGCATGAAATGCCCATTACCAACTAACTAGAGTTGGAGATCTTTGAGGTTTGGGGGCTGGATTTCATGGGACCTTTCCCTTCTTCACTTGGTAACTCCTACATATTAGTGGCGGTTGACTATGTCTCAAAATGGGTGGAAGCAATCGCCTCTCCTACAAATGAAGCCAAGGTAGTTACCAAGCTCTTCAAGTCCGTGATATTTCCAAGGTTTGGGGTTCTGAGGGACGTGATTCGTGATAGGGGATCCCATTTCGTCAAAAAGAGCTTCCAAGCACTCCTCTCGAAATATGGGGTGCATCATAAAATGGGGCTCTCCTACCATCCTCAATGTAGCGACCAAACTGAGGTGTCGAATAGGGATGTGAAGGTCATCTTGGAGAAACATTTGAACCAATCTCGCAAGGATTGGTCATTAAAGCTTGATGATGCTTTATGGGCTGATAGGACGGCTTATAAGACCCCAATTGGTACAACCCCCTACAAGCTAGTGTATGGAAAATCATGTCATTTGCCAGTTGAGTTGGAGCACAGAGCGTATTGGGCCATCAAGCTTTTGAATTTTGATCTGAAGGCGTCCAGGGAAAGAAGACTTTTGGATGTACATGAGCTCGTAGAGATTAGGAGGGATGCCTATGAAAATGCTCGGATCTATAAAGAGAGGACTAAGGCGTGGCATGACCGAAGAATTATGAAGAGAGAATTTAAGGTAGGAGACAAGGTACTTCTCTTCAACTCTAGGCTAAGACTCTTTCTGGAGAAGCTTAAGTGTAGATGGAGTGTCCCGATTGAAGTTAGAACGGTGTTCCTATGGTATGATTGAAGTTTGGAGTGAAGAGAAAGGGACATTCAAAATAAATGGGAAAAGGCTCAAGGTATACCACGATGGAACCCAAATTGAGAGCATTTGCCATATCACTTTGGATGACCACCCCCTTCCCCTATGAAGTTTTTCTTCGCAGGGAGGTCAATCTAATGACTTTAAAGAAGCGTTTGCGGGTGGCAACCCGATTTCTTAGCATTTCGAAAAAAAAGAAAGAAAAAAAATGAGAAAAAGAAAAGACTTTACAAAAAAAGAGTGTATATAAAAATAATAACAAAAAAAGAGAGTGAATAAGAGGTTTAGTATGAGAAAAATTTGAGGAGGAGTGAAAAAGACCAAAAAAATGGCTAAGTATTAGAGAAGAGGAAGAGGAGCGACCTCAAAAAGCCAAGGGAGGGACGCTCCCTAGAAGGAGAGAGCGCCTCAAAAGGAGCGAGCGCTCCATTTGTCCGAAGGAATTGTGCATCTTGGCAGGAAAAGGAGCGCCCGCTTCAGCGTGGAGCGGGCACTCTACTTTACCCGGAGCGGGCGCTCTGTTGAAAAACTGACGCTCCTCCGTTTGTTTGTCACGTAATTTGTTTTATTTTATCAACCCCCCACTTATCCATCCCACCTCATCTCCCTTCCCCTTTCACTCTTATTCTCATTCATTCATTCACTTTCATTCAATCATTCATCTTCTTCAAACCCCTTTTCTTTCTCCAAACTTCATTAAACCTCTATCTTCCAACCTTCATATATCCTTCATTTCTCATGTTTTTCACTCACTCCCTTCAAAAAACCTTCACCATTTCTCCTCCTCTACTCAAAGAACCCACTTTCATTAAAAAGCCCCAAATTGAAAAATTTGTTTGGCCTTCTCTTTTGCGCGTCCGCTGACGCTTCGCTGACCTATCGCGTGATAAAGAGAAGAAAGTATGAAAGAATAGTAAACGGAGCACACCGCAACAAGATTCTAAATAGGGGAAGTCCCCCTTGAATTCGAGAAGAAGAAAATGAAGAATGGGAACGAAACGAAATACGGCGTTTCTAGCTCTAGTTTCGGATGAGTTTCTCCCAATTATGTTCACGCAAAGTTGTAGATTGGGGGTGATTTCTTGAAGAAAAAAGCTTAAGGAGAACGTTTGAAGCTTGAAGAAGCCTAAATTGTTTGCAATTGAGGATTTTCTTCACCCCTCTTAAAGTGGGAGGTAAAACCCTAACCCTAACTTTCATTTTTCTTCTAGATTTGGCTTAAAAAATTGAAAATACGATTATTGTGGCCATGGTGATTCTTATGGACTTAGCTGGTAGATTTAAATAAATTTTGGTTTTTATTTGATTTATTTTGAATTTTTATGTGATTTCTTACATTTTTTCTTTTTAATTTCTTCCTCCTTGTCGCTTTTTGGCTTAATTTTCCTAGTTTCTTTTATTTTTGATTTTTTTCTAGTTTCTTTTTAAATTTTTCTTAATTTTACTTTGATTTTGTTTTTGTGAATACTTATTTTTATTTGTTTCATTTCGTTAATTGAGAATTTGTCATAGTCGGTGCCTTCATTTTTGAGCTTACTTTGTCGGGTTGAGCTCGTGGTCTTCTAAATAATTCCTGGGTTGAGTTATTCTTTATAAACTCCAAGAATGTACCGTTTTGGCAAAAAGAGTATGAAAGACCATGGCTCTTCTTCACAAAAGAACTCAAAGGACACCCTTCCGGCACTTAATTTCGTCAACCCGGAATATAAACGTTGGTATGACGAACTTAAGCACCGGAAAATAAAAGCTTCCAAATTTTACCATGGTGATACACTTGGACTCTTGGGGATTAGGTGTGATGTGAGGCAGAGCTTCTTGCTTTGGTACTGGACTGCTTTTACACGCTTTGCGCTTTGACGTATGAGCTCCTCACTTTTGAATTCTTAGCCTCCCTAGAGAGACGTGAGGTTGAGGGACATGAGGGGGAGTATAAAATCTCCTTCCAATTGTTCAATCAACCCTAATGTGTCTCTCTTGCGAGGCTTAACGAAATGTTCCTTTGTGCCGCGTCAAACGCCATTCGAAACCCTAAGACTTGGCAACACAACGTCTTATATCAAAGGGACTTATTCTGGCGAGATGTTGCTGGATATGCGCCGTTTGATCCGAAGACGGGATATTCCTGTCACATGCAATCGCTCGTTCTTTGATACACTCACCGCCTCTTGGTTACCGCCATCTACTCCAAAAAGGACCCTAGTAAGGTGGCCCTTGATGAGGTGAGTGTACTCTTCCTTGCCGCCCATCATCCTGAACAGAATGGGGGCAAGTTGAATCTTGGATTTTCTTTTCTCAAACGGTGTATGGCTATACGCGGTGGGGAGACTTTCAAATCCGATATTCATTATGGGGGAATGATGACTATCATTGTCACTTCCCTAGGGTTTCGGGAGAAACTCCCATTGTTGACTCTAGTTGATGAGAACCCCTTCCTGGATATGAATTATCTTAACACCGCCGGGTGGATTGATTATACCCCTGATCTTGCGCGGTTTATTTGGAAGGTAAAGGGTCGTCATCACTGCTACTTGCCAAACTAGGCGGTGACCTGTGTTGACCGCGACGTGGGGGATGCTAATATTTTTCTTATTCCCTACGAGCCCCCCGTCGGGCAAGCCTAGCCCGCACGCGACGACATAGCTCCCCCTCTCACAAGAGAGGGGTCGACTTCCGGTCATCGTGCTTCTGTGTCGTCCTGCTCTTTTGACTATGGGGAGGCCTACTATAGTCTCGCTCTCAACCAGGATCGTATGATGACTCCGATCCAAGGTTTGAGAGAAGACTTGAGTGGTATGATGGTGCAAACTAATGCAATGTACCATCACCACGTTGAGAAAGGAAACGTTAAGCCTTATGTCAACTTTCCTAATCGGCCTCCTCAACATGGGCTAGTACCAGGATGGAATGAACGCCGACCCACGTACCCGTATTGGCCCCACCGAGACCCACCCTATGATTGGTGGGCACCCGGGAGTTCCAACCCCATGGGTGATTCCGCCTATCCCTACCCTTATGGCGCTTGGCCGTCGGGCTACTCGGGTGGATTGGAGCCTCATGGCCCCGCCCCTTAGCCTTTTATGGCTCGATGCCGCGCCCTGCCCCTTCGGGAGACATGCCACTTCCTCCCCCTTCGAGAGAAGGTCCATCTCATATGGACGAGGACTAGTTCCTTTTGCCCCGCTCCCCCTTTACTTGTTTTGTATGTTTGCACCGAGGACGGTGCCTTGATTGTTTGGGGGGTGTTTACCTTTGATTATGCTTGCGGGAGGTGGCTTTTTGAGGGTTTGGGGTGTCTTTTTGGGTGCGCGTCTTAGAAAGGATGCATGCGTGGTTGGGAATACGGGGAATGATAGGAGAGTGTGCTTGATTGTTTGATGCCTTGGGGATATTGATGATTTGAACCATGGATGACCGATTCCCTTGTATATTACATGTACATGTCTTTCTCTTATATTCTTTCTTTTAGTTGCTATGTACATATCATTTTGCTTTATTTTTCTTCTTATTTTCTTCTTAATTCTTTTGAGCCTTAGATTTGCATGTAGAATAGTTGCATAACATGATAGTTTTGCATGTAGCTTCTTAATTGCATATAGGATTTGTTTATTGGTAGTTTGCATGTAAGTTATAAAATTTTCAAAATTAACTAAAAGATTTTGGATCACCTAGTCAAGGAATGACTCTACATGATGAATTTAGAGGTTAGAGGTTGAGAACTTGACTTTTGAGTTGGGCTGTAGTAGCTTGAGTGTCTTATGTGCTCGTTAGGAGTATTAGGGGTGCTTTAAGCTTGGATCCCTAGGTCTTGTTACGAATATACCCCTCGCTTGTCCGAGACTCGCCTTTAGCGTGAATAAGTGTCACTATTTCCCTATAAAAAGTCTTTACTCTCTCCTTTGACCTTAGATAAGCCCCTTAGCAACCTTGAGAACCCTTCTAGCTCATTAAAATTAATGGCTAGTAGCCTTTAATTAATAAAAATAAAACAAAACAAAAACAAAATTTTGGTAAAAATGAAAAGAAGAAAACAAAATGAGCTTGATTTGGTTAAATAAGTGGTGCATGAGAGCCCACAAGGCTAGTAGCCTATTGATACCATTAGCTCTTACAATTGGTTCCTAAAGATGCTCCAATGCCTTTGGTATGAGCTACCTTACCCTCTTATCGCGTCTCATACCGAGTGCTCGGTACCGTGCCTCAGAAACATTACTATCGAGTGAGAGGTGGACCGCGTGAGGAGGTAGTCTAGGACCATTGCAACAAAAAAGATGTAATTTAGTTATCTAATTAATAAAAAGGCTAGCTTGGGAACTTGTGGGGCGTAATTGGTACAAGGTTGAGCGAGTTTTTCCATTTTGTAGGGAAAGGTTTCACTTAGGATCAATGAGGGCTTGTGTGATAGTTGAGGGACCTCTAGGACGATCATTTTCTTTGCACACTAGCTAAGACCACCCCTTTGACCCCTAACTTGTGGATAAGGAAGGACGACTATAATCATCGAAAGTTGGTCGAGATTTCCCTTTGACTTGACACCTCTTATGAGATGAGGACCTTGATTTTATGATTGTCTTTCTAGTTTTAGTGCATGCATTTGTTTCCTTGGGATTGTTGATTGCTTGAGGACAAGCAATTGGCAAGCTTGGGTGAATTTGATAAGTGAGTTTCAGATTCACTAATTAGGTGTAGTTCTAGGCCATTTGCATTTTAGGTCATGTAGCTTTCTTTTCTTTTCCATTTTGCATCCTTTTTCGTGATTGCATGTTTTATCTTTGTTTTTAGTGCATTTGCATATTAGTAGTTTGCATATTAGCGCATTGCATGAGCATTTGCATTCCCCCCTCTCCTTTTCTAACTTTCTTTCAAGTGTTGATAGCTTAAGCACAAGGAAGAGGAGCAAAAACAAGAGAGCGGACGCAACAAAAGAGGAGGAGCGGGCGCTCTGGCCAAGGAAAAGTGAAGAAAGAGGACAATATCTTGGAGCGACCCAGGAGCATTCCTGGAGCGGGCGCTCCAGTGCCCAGAACTGCCATTGTTTTTCTCATCTTTGACTTTATTGCTCTATGTTTACGGGGTATAAAAACCCAATTTTGTAATAATAGAAGAACTTAGCTTATTTTCAGAATATTAATTAGTTTTAATTAGAGAGAGTTTTAGAGAGAGAAGTAGAACTTAATGAGAGAAAGTGGATCTAAGATTGACTTTGAAGCTTTTTGGATTGATTTCAATGGTGTATTGTTATTTCATCATCATCTATTGTGTATTTCTTCTTCCTCTACTCTTTATTTGCTTTAATACTTTGTTTATGTTGGTTTAGCATTAATTAGTAGTGATTTGTTGCTTATTAGTTGGTTTTCATGTTTTCCACCATTGTTGAACCTCTATTTATGTTTCAAACTTTTTATTTTACCTTTTCTTTATGGCTTTCGAGTAATTTGCTAACTAGGAGAAGCAGATTACGTAGGTGATCACTAGTTGACCTCAAAAGTCAAGCTTGGGGGTTAGTTCTAGGTGAAATTAGGTTGCCTAGCTTAAATTAATGCCATTTTAATTGATTGATCACCATTGAAACTTTATTTGGGTATCTAAGGTGAAGGATTGAGAAATGAAGCATAGATTGACTTTAAGCTAGTCAATATGTTGACTTCAACATGAGAATAGGTGTTGACTTCCTAGGACCTTTGATTGAATCACTATGGGTTGTGGAAATACTTAATTGATTGAATTTACCATGAGAATAGGTGAAGTCGGTCAATTAGGTCCTCCTAATTAGGTCGAGAGAGTAATTAGGAAACATTAGAGTGATATAGTCCCTTGATTGACCCTATTGAATCCCCTTGGCTTGACTAATAGGTTAGCTAATGGTTAACTAGTGAATCCCCTATCCCTAGTGTCTTCTTATTATAGTTTAAACCCAATCATTTAGTTTTATCGTTAGTTGATTCGTTCATAGTTTCTTATTTAATCATTTATATCAAAAACCACTAAAAATAGACTTAGCTCGCTTAATTGCTTTCAAACTTTGACTAAACCTTGCTTCCTCGTGGATTCGACCCTTTCTTGCCCATTATTAGGCTAAGTTAGGTTATTAAGTTGGCACGTACAACGACCGTGTCAATAATCATCACTCATTGCAAGAGGTTCATTTGCGAGATTTAATCCCACGATTCATGTGGTATACTCCTTCCTTTTCTTGACTGATTTCTTTTTATTTCTTACTAATTGTTTGAAGTTAATTGGTTAGTTTTGATTTAGTTGTTGTTGATTCATTGTCTTGGGTGGATTGTGAAGATTTGTTTGCCGATTGTTGAGCTATTCTTAGTTGTGGGTTTGTTTTGGCCTTGTTTGAGTCTAGTTGACGCTAGGTTGTGGTTATTGTTCGTTGTTGTGTTGTTAGTTTTGTGCTCATTGTTGTTATTGTTTGGACCTTGTTTGTGTTGCCCATATATCATGGCCTTTCGTAGTAGAAGGAATCCGTCAAGGCAAACCTCCACCTCCAACCTTCGTAACCAATCACTACCACCACCTCCACCTCCCATCAACCCTCCCCAAGTTGACACCCTTGGTATCAATTTCACCAACCCTGACCATTTGTGAGCCTAGCTTCGACTTATTCGAAGAAAGATTCACCCCACCAAGTTCTATGATGAGAACGCCGCCACCTCCCTTTAGGTTGAAGGCGATGTTCAACAATTGTTCTATGGGGTGCGGTGGACTACTTTGCTCAATTTGCATGCTTTCACTTACATGAGTTTGACTTTGGAGGTCCTCTCCACTCTTTCCGTTCGTAGAGAGGAAGGGAGTAGGAACCCCCATACAATGACATTTAACCTACTTTGCCAAAACCATAACATGAGCATAGGGGCAGTCAATGATGCATTTGGGTGGACCAAGGGTGGTGTGATCAGACCTAAGAGTGAGTAATATCTTCTTTTAATGATCAATACTTTTGGCAACAGTTGATCGCACAGTCGCCTTACCTCCCTGGCACTGCCAAGGCCTCTAACATAGTGAGCCATCGGTTCCGCATTTTCCATCGTGTGATTAGTAGCACCCTCTTTGCTAGGGTGGGTGTCGTCACCGACTCACCGCCCCTGAGCTTTAGTTTTTACACCACATGACTAGGGGCGATACACGACTTAACCCAGGGGCTTGTTTAATGGAGTATTTAGAGGACGTGGCTAGTAAAGGGTTAGGGGACATTCTGGTGGGTGGCATGATTACTATTATTGCTCTGTCTCTTGCCGTTGATGTTACAGGTTCACATGTTGTTCCCGGATCCACACTTCTTGACTTGAGTGCCTATCAGACCATACTATGGATCACCTCTAGAGGGCATAACAACGGGGTATACCTGGAAGGTGAACAACCAAGACTACGACATCCTTCCCGACACCTTCAAGACACCCATCTACAACCAAGCAAAATGGATCTTCGAGCCATTTTTTGAGTGGCCACCTTGGTCCAATGAGGGTGCGGAGGAGTATATGGATGTCGATGGTCAAGGAGATGGTAAGCAGGCCCCCCATGGGGCATTTGGATCGATGGAGCAGTAGACCCCCCATGGGGCATATGGATCAATGGCGCAGCAGCTGGCTGCCCTCTAGGATTTGGTGGCTTACGAATGGACGTTCAGTCTCTCAGTTCTGATGTTCATTCCCTACAGGATTCCCACTGGGCTTGTCGCTAATATTACCAATCCATGTAGGAGAGTTTCTCCGCGATGACCTCGGAGTTCCAAGGTCTTCACTCTCATTTGCAGGGTTGGGCTAGTCGTAGTGGCTGGTATCCTGGTAGCTCTAGTTCCCAGCCCCGACGCGACTAGTGAGTCACATTTTCCCCTCTATAACTATTGTTATCATTAGATTATTCACAATAAGGATATTGTGTAGTTTAGCTTGGGGGAGGATGTATATATTAGTTGCATATAGTTTGCATTTTTGCATTTAGTATCATGCTTAGGTTGCATGTGCATATAGATTGCATTTATGATAGATTCCACCTGTGGTGCGCATGTGTCTTTTCTTGATAACTTGAAAACTAAAAAAAAAGGGAAATGCTTTGATAGTCTCTCTTAGGCCAAGGAAGTGTTGGGTTGTGGTATGATTAGTCTCCCTCTTATGCGGCTCGACTAATGGTGATAGCTATATCTTTTGTGAGAGCATGTTCTTATAGCCTCAGTCTTATCTGCTTGTTATGTGATGCTCTACCTTAACTAAAGTTCACTAGAACTTGCATTGATTCTCCTTAAAATTGCATTGACTGGTTTGATTCTTGAATATGATTAAGGCGATCGATATATATTTAAACTACATTGCCAAATGTCACCCAGATCATCTTATCTCCTTTGTCACCCTCGTGATCCTAAGCCTGTTTTCTTGTTTAACTGCAACTTTAGCCTATTACCGCTTTCCTAACCTAGGGGATTTTGAAGCTAGATTGGTGAGGGGTATGTCTTGTGATTCAGTGCTCTGATGGTGATTTGAGTTGGTTGTATGACGTATATTTTGGTTGAACTCACGTTTTGCTTGATTCACCTCCTCCCAATTCTTGTTAGTCTCCTATCTCTCTCCCTTTTTAGTTATTTAATAAAAAAAAGGAAAAAAAAAGAAAAGAAAAACATTAGAAAAGAAAAAATATGTGAACATTAAACATCCCAACAAAAACATTGTGGTTTTGTTCTTAGTACTTAATAAAGAGAGATTAGGAGACAGTATTGGAGGAGGTAATATTGGTTAGCTGAGTGGTTATAACAAAGTTAGGTGGTTTCAGGTTAGCGTTTGTTTAGATGGTGTTGAATTAGGAAGCTTCACTTTCCCCTCATTAGCACCAAATACCCAAATGTTTCTTGAAAAGAACTTATATCTCACGCGATGGAGAGTGAGAAGATATGCAAGCCTATGGTAGGATTTAGTCAATGGAATTGAGCATTGAGCTATTGCAACCTTATAAACACACGAGAGACCTTGAGCACGACTAAAGTGATAGCTATAGTCCATATGACTGAGCCAAGCTTGGCGGAGAACTTGTGGTAAGATTGGTTGCTTTTCCTTGTGCTATAAACTGTGAGACTTGATGGCATTTTGCATTTATTGACGAAATTGTTTGAAAGGTCTTTATTCTCTATCTTGGCATGCGTACGATTGTGAGGAGTCATTGAATTCTTTCCCTTGTATTTGATTTGCATTGCTTGAGGACAAGCAATAGGACTAGCTTGGGGCCTGGGGGAGTTTGATAAGCACTTTATTGTGCTTAATTATGCATCATTTTTAGCGTCTTTGCATATAGTTTAGAGCTTTTTAGTCTAGCATTCCATGAATTTTGTCACCATTGAGTTATTGTCGCTTCATTATCTGTTTAGTTGTTTTTGGATAAATTTAGGCTAACTAGCCGGTTTTTAAAGTCTTTTGGTCATTGGAGGACTTTTGGTGGAAGCCTTGTCTTGGAGGTGCATAAGAGCAGGCCTGCACGGTCGGGTGGATTTAGACACGGCCATGTAGCCTTTCGAAGGAGGAAGCAACAACCATTGATTTGCTGCTGATTTGAGGTTTGAAGAGGACTCGGGCGTGTCCAAATTGACACGCCTGTGTATTCGGGTTTTTTTTCCCGATTTTCCTTCTTTATTTTTGGAATATTATAAATAGATTTTTTGCGTTTTGGCATTGTATTATTCAATATTTTAGCATTCTAAACACTTAGTTTTTCTTTCTAAACACTCCTAAACTCTTGTTCAATTACATTGCTACTTTCGTTGAAGATTCGGTTGCCATCTTAATCCAAGCATATTTCTTTTAATCTCTTCTATATTTTCATTGCTTTTGTTAATCATGTTTAATTTTGTTAGTCTCTATTGCTTAGAATCCATGATTATTGAGAAGTTCATTATCTAGGGTTTGGGCGAAAGTATGAATTAAAGGCTTAATTATGATATTCATGTAATTGTGTTTTCTATTGATTATTATGCATTGATCTTGGTGTTTTGACACCCTAGGGTAGATCTTGATCACGTTATGTTAGGGATTTTAGATTTCAATTCCTCTTAATTGAATATTGATTTCTTTGTCATTCCCTTGAATCAACTTGATTTCTAGACCAAGAGATTGGGTAGAAATTAAGAGGATCCTTGTATTAGGGGTTTTTCATGCTTATTGAATCCATTAATCAATTGACTAGAGACCATTCGAGAGACGATCTAGTTGATTGATAATTGATTACTCTTGAGGGTCATTCGAGAGAGAACTTGAGTAACTTATAGGAGAACTGAACTTCGCATCATATTCGCCTTTGAACTGTAATTCCATTGCTTGTTGTTGCCTAGCCCGGATTAATACGAGTAGCCCGAAATTTAGTGTTTGTCTTATTATATTTACACTCATACTTGATTGTTAGTTGTTATCACTTAGCTAGTTATTAGTTGACAGTTAATCAATCATTCACACCCCGAAATACCCTTCACTTAAGTAGCTTTAGACTTAGGCAGTCCCTTTTTGCCTGTGGTTCGACCTTTGACTTGCTGTTACTACGTTCGTAGTAGTTGCTCGTTCGGTTTATAAATATTGTTTGGAAACCGGATATTAGTTCCTTAATGACACACTAAAAACCTCTTATCAGCTAGTGGCTTTGAGGTGGAGAGTGGAGGTTTTGAGCCCTTGTTTGCTCTAGCGTTTGACACCCTGAAGATAAGGACATTAAAAGCATCAACCTCTTCGGTGGACCCAAGAAATAAATGTGTGGCATCCGCTTCCATGCCGAGGTCACCTATGGTCCTATCGAATTGAGCTTCCACATCCTTCTCTTCTTCTACATTCAGCTATTGTCGAGCGAGACCCAAAACAAACCCAGACAACTCCTCCTCTCTCAATAGTACATCAAGGTGGGCCCTTCGCTCATCATGTGTCCCCACATCGTCCTCTAAGTCTTCGACACCGACACGAGAAGGAGAACAAATTGGAGGAGACATTGCTGTGCGCGAATGGTTCGCCCCACCAACCAAACCAGAAAGCCCCGCTTTTGCGACATTATAACAAAAATTTGGATTTGAGGCCCAAGAATTCTAGCCACCTGCAGCTAGAAATAAGAAAGATATATCCATATTTAGAGGTCGTTTGATTGGAGCTAGATTCGTTTATAAATACAATTTCCTAGGAATTAGCTAAATGAGTTTGTGTATGGTTAGCCATTAAAGATGAAAGCATGGGAAGCGGAACTTCGAAGGGAAATTGTAATTCTTATGGGACATGGGAGATAATGTTATATTCCAACTATGGGTTAGTCGAAATATAAGAAGTGATATGATTGATTAGCTTAGCTTAGTTCAACTTAGATACAGATGCACCACTAAGTTAAATTAAGGTTCCTAAGAACACCACTTAATTCAAACAAAAGGAATTAAGCTACCAAAGGCATTTAGATTAATTAGAATATTAATCAAAGAAAATATAATACTCAAAGTTTGGATTAAAAGTCATGTGTATTTCATTAAGATCAAACTCCTATTTATACATGTCCTTTTGGTCCTTTTTTTCGAAAATAAAATAAATAAAACAAACTAAATAAACTACCACTACTTCCACTACATAAGATCATGTCTTAAGCTAGCTAATTTAAGGGGTAGGCGTGTAAAATATGGCTGTTGCCACTCCTCCCACTCTCTTCTCCATGTTCCACTCCATCTTCCTTGAAACTAGGAGTTTGTTGTGGACGAAGTCTTGAAGTGCCGCCCAAGGCTTCTCCTCTTTGTATAGGCACGACACAAATGTAGGAAAGGCAGCAAGCACAAGACTTGGAGAAGCTATGTTGGACGGCATAAAAATAGGAACAACCTAGACCAAGTCTAAATGTCCAAGTTCATGAACAAAAAATGTCTAGGTTCATTCTAACAAACTCTAACTGCTTTCCTTTGATGTAGGCACCTCTTCCTTGCTTCTCTTGACTCTTCACACGTCCATAGTAGTGTTTACAACCTAATTGGACTCTCTAAATTAAAAGAAAAGAAAATACAACTCAACTACTTAGTTTATGTAGTCATTTTCGAACTTTAGGGAATTAAAAGAAGCTAATACTAACCTAATTAATCTAATATGATATTAAATTAACTAAGAGTACATATGACCTTTCTAAAACTCTAATAAAGAAAATAAAGATAGTAACTTAGCTAAAATTAATTAACTAGGCTAAGGACACTTTCTAAGGACTCAATGGACTTAAGGGAATTTAGAACATCCCTTAGAGTAGAAGCAACCATGTTGTTAGTCTTAGGATCAATGGAAATAGATGGACCTCCATCATCCTCCCCTTCTTTGGAAGAGTTTTACCTCAAACTTGGTAGCTCTTCCTCATCATCATAGAATGGACTTAAATCATCAACATTGAATGTAGCTGAAACTCCATAATCTCTTGGCAATTCGATCTTGTATGCATTGTTGTTGACCTTCTCAAGAACTTTGAAATGACCATTGGATCTTGGACTTAAATTAGACTTCCTCTTAGAAGGGAAACGTTCCTTCCTAAGATGAATCCACACCATGTCACCTTCTTTGAACTGAACATCTCTCTTCTTCTTGTCTATTCTCTATTTTGTTTTCTCATTGGCTTTCTCAATCTTCTCTCTCACATACTCATGCAACTTTTGGATCTCTTTCACTCTAATGTCTGCTTCATGCCTATATTTTGTGGGGGTAGGAAAGAGGGCTAAGTCAATAGGGGTGTAAGGGTTTTGACCATAGACCACAAAAAATGGACTAGGACCAGTAGTTTTGCTAGGGACTCGGTTGTAGGAAAACTCAGCATGAGGTAACATCTCCTCCCATTGTTTAGGGCTTTTTGTAGCTAGGGCACGAAGTAGGGTTCCGAGGGTTCTATTTGTGACCTCTGTTTGGCCGTTAGTTTGAGGGTGGCTAAAGGTACTGAATTTGAGCTTTGTTTCCATCTTCTTCCATAGTGTAAGCCAAAAGTGACTTAAGAACTTGGAATCACGATCACTAACCATAGATTTTGGAACTCCATGCAATCTAACAATGTCCCTGAAATACAAGTTAGCACAAGAAACATCATCATTAGTAGTATGGCACGCCACAAAGTGTGCCATCTTAGAGAACCTATTAACCACCACCATAATTGAATCTTTTTGGCGTTGGGTTCTAGGTAATCCAGTGATAAAATCCTAGCTTACATCCTCCCATGGTGCTTGAGGAACAAGAAGGGGCATGAACAACCCCTGAGTTAACAAATGGCCCTTAGATTTTTGACAAACTAAGCACCTTTTGATCAAGAACTCTACATCTCTTGCCGATCTAGGTCAAAAGAAGTATTCACTCACAAGCATAATAGTCTTTTCGATCCCAAAGTTACCAACAAGTTCTCCTTCATGAAACTCCTTGACTAATGACACTCTGATACTATGTCTAGGAATACATAGGCGATTTCCCTTGAAAAGAAATCCCTTTAGGAGATAGTATTCCCCACAAGCATGATTATGGCACTTCTTAAACATCACGCCAAAGTCTTTGTCCTCTATATAACATTCTTTCAACAATTCAAGCCCCATCACCTTAGGACTTACTGTAGAAAGTAACAAGTACCTCCTAGATAAAGCATCTGCACATTTGTTCATATTTTCAGCCTTGTGTTTGATTGTAAAGTGAAATGTTTGAAGGTATTCCACCCATTTAGCATGTCTAGGCTGAAGCTTTTGTTGGCTTTGAAGGTACTTAAGAGCTTCATGGTTAGAATGGAGAATGAACTCCTTAGCAATAAGATAATGCCTCCGATGATCCAAGGCACAAACCAAAGCATAGAACTCTTTGTCATAAGTTGAATACTTTCATTTTGCCTCATTCAATTTCTCAATAAAGTAAGCCAAAGGCCTACCATTTTGAGATAGAACAGCTCCAATTCCCACGCTAGATGTATCACATTCTACTTCAAAAACTTCATTAAAGTTAGGTAAAGCTAGAATAGGAGAACTAGTGAGTTGAGCTTTTACCTCCTCAAATGCCTATGAGCTTTATTGTACCACTCAAACTTCTTCAACTTTGTGATTTCAGTAATAGGTGTCAAGATAGCACTAAAATTTCTAACAAACCTCCTATAAAATGAAGCGAATCCATGGAAACCTCGAACTTGTTGCATTGAGGTATGAGTATGCCACTCCTTGATTGTTTGGACCTTCTTTTCATCAGCTTTAATTCCTTCACTAGATACAATAAAGCCTAGGAAAACAACTTGACTAGAAAATAAATGACATTTTTCTAAGTTTCCATACAAGAATTCTTTTCTCAATACACTAAGCACTTAAACTAAGTGTTTTACATGTTCTAATTCATCGACACTATAGACCAATATATTATCAAAGTACACAACTACAAATCTGCCAAGAAATGGCTTCATAGTTTGATTCATTAGGCGCATAAAAGTACTTGGAGCATTCGACAAACCAAATGGCATAACAAGCCACTCATACAATCCCTCCATTGTCTTGAAGGAAGTCTTCCATTCATCCCCTTCACAAATTCGAATCTGATGGTATCCACTCCTCAAATCAATCTTGGAAAACAATTTAGAACCATTAAGATCATCTACTAAATCATTCAACCTTGGAATAGCAAAACGATATTTGATAGTAATCTTGTTAATAGCTCTACTATCAACACACATGTTCCATTCACCATTCTTTTTATGAACTAAGAGAGTAGGAACAGCACAAGGACTCAACAACTCTCGAATCATGCCTTTAGACACTAAATCATTCACTTGCCTCCTTATCTCTTCGGTTTCTTAAGGATTTGTTCTATAAGCAGGCTTATTAGGCAATATAGCTCTAGGAATAAGATCAATTTTGTGTTGAATGTCCCTTTTAGGGGGTAAATCGTGAGGTATTTCAGTGAGGAAGACATCTTTGTAAGTTTCTAACAATGGAACAAGAAAAGGATGATCTAGATTATTAGTAACTTCTTCCTTTTGATCTATATTTAACAATACATCTCTAAAAGGACTAAGTTCTTGATAATCAGATTTCAAAAGAGTAGTAAGCTAAGTGAGTGATATTTTTCATAAGTGGAATGATGTTTAGAGTTAGGAATGGACATAATTGGCGTAAGGGTCACTTTCTTGCTATCTTTTGTGAATGAATAAGTATTTCTGTAACCCTCATGAATGACTCTCCTATCAAATAACCATGGTCGACCTAACAATACATGATAAGAATCTATAGGAATTACATCACACCAAATCTCCTCTTTATAGTTACTACCAATATTAAAAGATAACAGTAAACGATGCGTAACTTGATTACCTTTGCCTTGATTGGGCCATTGAATCACATATGGATTAGGATGTGGTGTTGTAGGGAGCTTTAGCTTATCCACCATTGTTTGAGATGCCACATTAGTGCAACTTCCTCCATCAATGATCAAGGTACAAACCTTGTTTTCAATAGTACATCTAGTATGTAAAATTACCTTTCTTTGTTGTGATTTTTCATGATCTATCACACCACTCAAAGCTCCACCAAGCATTCTCTCTCATTAGGACCAACAATCGCATTTCCATACTCCTCCTCTTCACACACCTCCATTTCGACATCATCCTCCTCTTCTAGGTCTTCAAACTCCATAAGACTCACTACTTTCTTGTTAAGACATTCAGAAGCAATGTGTCCTAACCCTTTGCATCCAAAACACCTTCTAGGGGCACGATTTGGAGTAAAAGTAGAAGTAGCGTTTGGGGTTTTTGGAATAGATGGTTGAGTAGGTTAGAAAAAGTTGTGTTTGGCTTAGAATAGGGAGTGGATTTGGTAAAGGGGCGTGAGGCCTCCATTTTACTTTTGGTCTTTTGTTGATTTTCAATTTTGTGAGCCAATATGATCAATTCCTCTAGAGTAGAAAAATGATGCAATTCGACAACATTAGCAATTTTAATATCTAAACCACCAAGAAATATTACAATGTTTGAGGCTCATCCTCTTGAACTTCACACATCATGAGGTAGGATTCGAATTCTCTAGCATAGTCCTCCACTAAATTCGATCCTTGTTGTAGATGATGGAACTTGGCAAAGTTCTCTTGGACATAGTAAGTAGGAAGAAACTTTTGTTTAAGAAGTTTCTTCATCTTAACCCAAGTCTGGACCTTCTCTTTCCCCTGTCTCTCCCTCTTGGTGCATACACTAGCCCACCAAGTTGAGGCATACTTACTTAGCTTGAGAGCTATAAGCTTAACTCTCTTATCTTCGGGAATTTGCTAATAATAAAAGACCCTCTCAACGATCCTTAACCATTCTACAAACTCATCTGCATCAAGTCTACCATTATAGTCAGGAATATCCACTTTAATGTCATTAAAGTTTCTTTGGAAGTTATTATTAGGCGGAGCTCTATAAGTTTCATCACTTTCTCTATCGGAATCCTCAAAGGGATCATCTCCTCTTTGTTTCCTTAGCCTCAAATACATTTGTCTCAATTGCTCTTGCATTAAGGCCATCCTAGCCTCACTCTCACGCTTCTCTTCCTACATTTTTGTGATTATTTCTTGCAAATTTTCAGGTTGGCTTGTTCCGGCCATTGTGTAGGGTTTGTGTTTTGGAAATGTGTTTAGGATATGTTTAGGATGTGTTTAGCTCTGATACCAAGATGTTATATTCTAACTATGGGTTAGTCGAAATATAAGAAGTAATATGATTGATTAGCTTAGCTTAGTTTAAATTAGATACATATGCACCACTAAGTTAAATTAAGGTTCCTCACAACACCATTTAATTCAAGCTAAAGTAATTTAGCTAGCAAAGGCACTTAGATTAATTAGAATATTAATCAAAGAAAACATAATACTCAAAGTTTGGATTAAAAGTCATGTTTATTTCATTAAGATCAAAGTCCTATTTATACATGTCCTTTGGTCCTATTTTCGAAAATAAAATAGATAAAACAAACTAAATAAACTACCAGTACTTCCACTACATAAGATCATGTCTTAAGCTAGCTAATTCATGGGGTAGGCGTGCAAAATATGGCCGTTTCCACTCCTCCCACTCTCTTCTCCATGATCCACTCCATCTTCCTTGAAACTAGGAGTTTGTTGTGGATCAAGTCTTGAAGTGGCGCCCAAGGCTTCTCCTCTTTGAATAGGCACGACACAAATGTAGGAAAGGTAGCAAGCACAAGCCTTGGAGAGGCTATGTTGGACGACATAAATATAGGAAAAACCTACACCAAGTCCAAATACAAAAAAGTGTCTAGGTTCATTCGAACAAACTCTAACTGCTTTCCTTTGATGTAGGTGCCTCTTCCTTGCTTCGCTTGGCTCTTCACACGTCCATAGTAGTGTTTACAACCTAATTGGACTCTCTAAATTAAAAGAAAAGAAAATACAACTCAACTACTTAGTTTACATAGTCATTTTCGGACTTTAGGGAATTAAAAGAAGCTAATACTAACCTAGTTAATCTAATATGATATTAAATTAACTAAGAGTACATATGACCTGTCTAAGACTCTAATAAAGCAAATAAAGATAGTACGTTAGCTAAAATTAATTAACTAGGCTAAGGACACTTTCTAAGGACTCAATGGACTTAAGGGAATTCAGAATATCCCTTAGAGTAGAAGCAACCATGTTCTTAGTCTTAGGATCAATGGAAATTGATGGACCTCCATCCAATAACTTACCAAGGAGGGGGTTGGTGAGTTGAAGTTTCCATGTCATTTCCTAGAAAATAAATTCCAATACATTAACCAAAGACATTAAGACAATTTCCTAGGATATTGAAAAGGGAAATAATTTCCCATGAAATACAACTTCCCATGGGAATTTATTTCTCACGCGAACCAAACGACCTCTTACTTTAGTACCATAATCAACTTATTTGAGTACCAATTTAAGGCAAAACAACTTAGAAACAAAAATTATCCTCGTTTGCATTTTGGCCAATTTGTACCGAGTCTAAAACGACCCCTCCTTGTCTATGTCCGCAAGGAATAACTTGAGCGGCATCACACTTATGATCACTACCGTAAATGACAGAAAGGGACTACAACAAATAAAACATATCTATTAAAAATATATAACCTGCAACTAATAAATGGTTTCTTACAAACCTTCGGAAATCACCGTGTACTAAAATTAAATAGACTTATAAATTGGTTCCCATAATCTTGAGTACTTTTCATGTCCTGGGAAGTCACCGTCTTCACCAAATTATTCGTCCAAACCGAAACTCTCGGAATACGACCTAATTGAATAGGGGGCCTGTTAAGTCGATCAAGGTAAAAATTCTGCAAAAAAAAAATTAACACAATCATATACTTCTATCATGTATGAAATATTTTGCAAGGATAGAGAAATATCAAAAGAGGAGCCTCACCACCAAAAAAATAAGGCATCCAACAACTGGTTACATATCCTTTCCCGCAAGACTTGTGAGCAAAAAATAGCACTTTGACCTCTAGATACTCAAGTATGAACAAGAACCAATCATACTTGGGTGCTTGTTGGGTGACCACCAACGCCGGAATTAATGTATTATCTATGGTCTTCTCACTAGTGTTGGGGCAAAGAACATGCCCAAACGCTAGTATTTAAAACCTAACCCTAAACTCCTTCTCCTCTTCTTCTGTGCAACGAGCTTTAAGGCTGGTTACAATATCTAGTGCCCTCTGCAGCTGAATACCAGCACCAGCCGCACTATACATGCATGTAGTGTGGCCGGGCTCTGAAACCATGTCATAATCCTCGTTGTCCAACCCTCGTGGTATTGTATCTTGACCAAGTGGGATCCCCAACACATACTACGGGTCCTTCTTTGTGACCACGATATCCCTCCGATCTCCAAACCTCATGGTAGCCACATCAAACCTTGTCATCAACAAATATGAAAAACATCGAGGCATCTGCGTAATGTTGTTGCCTAAAACCGTCAAAGAATATAAATGAGAATCAGTAGTTCATTTCATGCAGTAATCCAACTCTTAGTCAAAATAAATTTTTAATATAACTCATTAAAGTGTTGATTAAAAAGGGTGTTACTAAACATAGCCCGTATTTACCATCTCACAGCCCGTATTTTATAGCAAATTGTCCAAAATACCCTTATTAAATATAATTATGTCCGGTTTTTTAAAAAAAATCCAAAAAAAAATTGTTTTTTTAAAAAATTCAAAAAAAAAAATTTAAAAAAATTGAATTTTCACGGAACCGGATGGAGTTTCCGTTACCGTGTACCGGAAAGTCAATCCGGTACTGTAAAAATCCATTTTTTAAAAATAAAATTCAAAAAAAAAAAATATTTTTTTTTAAATTTGAATTTTCACGGAACCGGATTGACTTTCCGGTACCGTTTACCGGAAAGTCAATCCGGTACCGTAAAAATCCATTTTTAAAAAAAAAAATTCAAAAAAAAAAGTTTTTTTAAATATTTTTTTTTTTTAATTTTTAAAAGGAAGTTAGTAAAGGAAGAAGGACAATTTAGACTTTTATACAACTTATTTATACGTATACGGGCTGTGAGCTAGTAAATACGAGCTGTGTTTAGCCGCACACATTAAAAATTATGATGTAAGCCCGAAACTCATTACCACCAATGCAATCAAAAGTTTTATATACTACTAGCACAACAAACATACTTTTCCAACATACAAAGTATGAATAAATGACCAGGAATCTGCCTAGAGGTACTGTCAAAATGTAAACTGATAGGTTACCCAAAGGGGAACAAACTTATGGGGGTAATGCAACTGAGATGTAATCCTTATCTTTCAAGGTTCTTCTAGTGATGTATAGTTAAATTAGCCTTCCGTTACGCCTATTTTCAAGCAAGATTTAGGCCTATTCTTTAACGGTTATTATAACACCCCTGAATTTCGAGTTGCTAATTAAATTAAAAATATCAAGATTCTAAAGGAAATTCGGCAGAGCTCTGTCTGCCTAAAATTTAATTTAGGACTCACGTCCAAATTATATACATTTATGAAAAATCCAGCAAACCAAGTGTTATTCCACAGTTATTGCGGGAATACCCATAAAGGATAACCACCTATCGGAATTATTATTAAGGCAACAACTAAAGTAAACTATTACATTCGAAACGTGTAAAGGTTTAAGTAAATTAATATTTACAACCTTAAGTTCCAAAATGATATATATATATATATATATATATACATAGTGCAACGGAAATAAAACTACTATACTTTAACTAAGTTAGTGGAACATTGCTCTCATCCCATACCCCACTTGCAAGTCATCATGCACCTGCAAATATCAGACATGTAGTATCAGCCAAAGTGGCTGAGCAGGATTTCATACTAAGAAGTCAAACATATATGCAGGTAAGATATAGTAAACATATCCTACAAATTAGGGTTGTGTAAAACCGGATATCGTACCCGATCCGGATATCCGATTATCCTAATTTCGAATCCGGATTTTCGTATCGGTTATTCGGATTATTCGAATCTGGATGTTTATAAGTGACATGAACTTGAAATATGCGGGAGCTTTGTCTCCTTTTCCTCTCCCTCTTCGCTCTCCTTTTTCTCTCCTCTCTTCAATTCATTATCCTCATCACCATTATCTTTTTCTCCTCTCTTCGCTCCATCTTCGTTCTCACCCAAACAAATTGACTAAGAAATCAACCTTATTACCACTTAGATGCCTCGTTTCTAGTAATTTTTGACCACTAATCAACAATTAGTTCGCTCCATCTTTATTCTCACCATGATTCACAATTCTTTCACTTTGATAATTCTCATGTATGTTGTTGTTACAGATAAAACTAAAACAAAACTAATTTAATTTATTATTGAAAAATAATAGAGAAATTGTAATGTAGCTAACACATACAAGTTAAATTGTGATTTTGGTCAAGTTGGTGGCAATTGGGTTGCAAAATTGCTGACATTGGAGTTGAAATAATGTATTTATAGAGATTTGTATGTATGTTGAATTCAATACCAGTGTCCGAGAGTGAGAGGCGAGAAAAGAGGAGGAAGAAAAGGGGATCAATGAGTGATACAATATTTATATAGAGTTTTCCCCTTATTTATCAGCTAAATCGTGCGTCATTGGAGCTGTTCAGAGCAATTTTGTGCTAATTACTCTATAGAGTTGTGGTTTTATTGTTTTATGTTGAATTATAGGTTTTATGCAGCTTTCTCCTTATTTCCGAGCTATTTGGAAGCAAACGCACCTTTAAGAGTTGTTACGAGGCACGTTCAAGTCGTTACGAGCATGTTTGCTTGCTTTAGGAGGTTCCAGAGGCTTTAGACTTGATCACCGAGCTCAAATCGCAAAGCAAAGCTAGAGAAACAAGCTAGTGGAGTTTACCCGTGTTCTGATCGGGCATAATATGGCCCGATCGGGCGAAGATTATTGGATCGGGTTCCAGGGCGTCTGGCAAGATTGGGCAGCCCATGCCCGACCTGATCGGGCGAGAGACCCATGGTGTTGCTACTCACGTTGAAAGAAGATTCTGGGCTTTGTTGCATCAACCCGATCGGGCAGCCTGGCCCAACCCGATCGAGAAGGCCCAAACGTCAAATTGCTGTTGTTGCTGTGCGTACGCTAGGAGGAAATGAGAGCCTAGCCGTGCGTGTTGAGGCCCGATCGGGCAGAGGTGGCATGGTCCAGTCGGGCAGACCTAGCATTTGGGCTGCTGCTGCGTATTAGCGGAGGAAGATTTCAAGCTTGGGCGATTTATTTATGTTTGCCCTATGCCATATGGAAATGGTTGCCCGATCGGGTACCAGGCACGCGGAGCCAAAATTCAATCATTTAATTACGTTTTTAGTTAGGATTTAGAGGCAATTATAAATAGCTAAACTCATTTATTTTAGAGATATCTTTTATTCAGCTTTGATTAGTTTAGTTTTAAGAGATTTTCATTAGATTAAACACTTAGATTAGTTCCAAAGGTGATTGAACCATGGATGTATTTCAATACTATTGCTTTCAGTCAATTGGTACTATTATTCTCTCTTAATCTCCTTAGTTATCTCTTGATTGTTTAGTTTGATCATTTAATTCATTCATGATGCAAGGTTTAGGGTTTTATATTGGTTTTGTTATTGTTGATTCAATTATGAGTGAGTAGTCTCAATCCTAGGGATTTAGGGAGGAAAACCATGTTTATACTATGAATTACTTTTGAATTGCTATTAGTTTTTAGGGCTTGATTAGATTGATTATGGTGTGATTTATTCTTAATGAGTAATTAATGTTATTGCACAGTTTTATTGATTGCTTGTGGTTAATAATTATTTGCACAGATCCGTCTTACTTTTAGAGGCCTAGTACACATCATTCATTCTTATTATGTTAGTGAACATGCGGCATATGTTGAATTATGAGCGTTGAGACTTAACCATAGCTTAACACGTGCTCTAATCTCTCGATTATTGACCTAGGTTTTGATAGTTGTTTGATCCTTTTGATTAGTATAATCATGGTGGACCGAACTAATACCCTAGACCTTTAATTCATAGTTTAGATCCCTCTCTTATTTCATTTTGTTTACTCTAAATAGTAGTTCAGCTTATTCTTGTCTAATCTTGTCTGAAGTAGCTGTTTGGCTGAATATTAACTTAGAAACTCTGTCTCTCTGTGGATTCGACCCTACTTCCCTTGACTATTGCTGTTAGAGGAATTTAGGAATATCTTTGATTAGTTGATACGACTTTAGCCTATCAATGAGTGAGCAGAATTTCGGAATAGAAAATTTATTCCGAATTCACAAATTCGATATCCGAATCAGATTATCCTTTTGCTAAACTGGATATCTTATCCTAAATATCCGAATTTTGAAAATCGGATCGGGTATCCGAAATTTCAATTTGGATAGTCAGTTTTTCGGATCGGTATTTCGCATCGATTTTTTTTTGCACACCCCTACTACAAATTATTTACTTTATTCTAAATACAACTTTATAAAACCCTTTTTCCTTTCTTTGTATTTCTTTCCAAATCATATGCATTCTTTCTTTTTCTTTTTGAAACCAAATCTTTTCTTTCCTTTTCCATTGGGCTAGCTAGGCCCTCTCGATAACAACTAAGACAAAGATCCCTAGTGTGTACACCCTACAAACGGCTAAACCGCAGCAGAAGATCAAATTTCGAGGTACTGATCAACGTACCCCCACAACTATTCTATAAAGTCTAGCCATTGATAGGGTTTAGTCGTGTCACCTAATCAAAAATAAACCTACAGTCCTCTAACTATGGTAGTCAATGGAAGCAGGGTCGAATCCACAAGGAGACAGAGTTTCTAAATTAATATTCAATTAAATCAGCTACTCCAAATAAAATCAGGGAAGAATTAATTAAACTAATGAGTAAACTAAGGAGGACGAAATAAATCGAGGAATTAACTATGGAATAAAAGCCTAGGGTATTAGGTCGGTTCACCATGCTTATACCAATCAAATAGGGTCAACTACTATCAAAACCTAAGTCAAGAGTCGGGGGATTAGAGCATGTGTTGAGCTATGGTTAAGACTCAACGCTCATAGTTCAACATACGCCGCATGTTCACTAACGTAATCAAAACTACTGACGTGTCCTAGGCCTCTAGTCGTAAGACGGATCTGTGCAAACAACTATTAACCACAAGCAATCAATGAAATTGTACACTGACATGAATTACTCAATAAGAACAAACCACATCACAATCACCCTAATCAAGCCCTAGAAATTGATAGAAATCTAAATCACAATCATGGTATAAGCATGGCTTTCCTATCTAACACCCTAGAAAGAAAACTACTCACTCATAATCAAATTAACAACGACAAAACTAATATGTAACCCTAATAATTGCATCATGAATAATTGAACAAATAAACTAAACAATTGAGAATAATAAAAGAGATTAGGGTAAGAAAGAATACCAATTGACAGAAAGCAGGAACTTTTATTGAAATCGGAATAGGTTCAATCACCTTTAAACTAATCTAAGTGTTTTAACTAAACTAAGAACAATGAGGAATAAAAATAGAGTCTAAAGCAGTAAAAAGATCAATCTAAAATAATGAGGAAAAGGTATTTATAATACCCCCTCAAGTCTAATTAAAATAGGAAACAAAAATCAAAAATCGCGAGAAAATGCGCCATACCCGATCGGGCCCGAGGCCTCCACCCTATCGGGCCGAGACACAAGACAGCATCAACTTGCTCCTGGGCTCAGTTTAGTAGCAACGCAGCAAGCAGCGATGAAATTGGGTCCACTCGATCGCACACCCGATCGGGTCGTGGGTCGGGTTGGTGGTAAAACTCAGCTGCATCATTTTGGTACGTAGCAACAACAGCGACCTGAATGAAGGGACCCGATCGGGTCGGGCAGCGGGTGCCCGATCAGGTCTGGGGACATAGCTCCTCGCCCGATCGGGTTGGGAAACGCTTGCCCGATCGGGTCCACAACTTCTATACCCGATCATAAATGCTTCACCCGATCGGGCCATTTTTGCCCGATAAGAGCACGGAAACCTCCTTTTTCACTCTTTGGCTCTCTAAACTTCACGTTTAGGGGTCTTGGGACCTCCCAAACTATCCATAAAACTCGTGAGCCATCCTACGTGCCCCGTAACATCTCGTAAAGCTGTGGTTGCTTCCAAATGGCTCGGGAATAAGGAGAAAACTCCCTAAAACCTACAATTCAACACTAAAATACGAAACCACAACTATATACGATAGTTAGCACAAAATAGCTCCCAAGAGCTCCAATGACGCACAGATTAGCTTGTAAATAAGGGAGAAAAATCTATATAAATACGTGATATCAAACTCCCCCAAGCTAAACCTTTGCTTGTCCTCAAGCAAACAGAACATGAACGTGGAATAGACTGCCTCACCCCATAGATAAAAATCAATCAAAGCTCAAAACATTTTCAAGACTAAGAAACGTTCAAGCAGGCATAATTCAAGTTTGGCTAATCAAATCCATCCCACCACCAATCATCCAAGCAATTTATCAAATTCAAGCATCCACAAGGCATACAAGTCCTGAAAAGGCTCTCACGAGGGTGTCACTCCTCTCTATTTTGTGGCAGGCAAAGAATATGCCCGAACACTCACCAACCCGACCATAAACACCCTTCCCATTCACACTCTCATGTGTTTAAGAAGGTTCAATGACGCTCATCCTAGTCAAGTCGACTCAATTAGCAGAAATACTCTTTAACTTTGACAAACTGACTCGAAATCAATCAAATGAATAATGCAGATACAAGCTCAAGAGGACTTTATAGGGTTTTAATGGGGCTTAGGTAAGAGGTAGGGGATACTTTTGGGTAATGTGGTGGAAAAACCGAGAAAGGGGGAGCATGAATCATTCAAACAAGGCCTCAGATGGCCTACACAACTCCCAACAACACCATAAAACCACACAAAGTAACCCAACTCTCATAATCAATGAAAAGCTCATAACAAACCCAATTTTCAAGCAATGAAGCGAATATTTCCTTAAGAACGTACGTGAATGAAAGAACTTCGAATTCTTTTTATTTTATTTCATTTTTCTTTCTATTTTATTTCATTTTTCTGAACTTCATTAACGCAAATCTAAATTTGCTTTTTCTTTTTCTTTTTCTCGCTCTCAAGCCACAACAAATACACTTTTAAATTCCTCAACAACCAAACTAAACCAAGAAACCGATCTCAAACTCAACCCATACAAAAGCTCCCCCAAGCTAGGCTTGGAATAATATCAAGTGAAGGCTTTGGGCTCATAATAGGGGTTTAAGTAACACGAAACAAGTCATTAGGCTCAGCGGGGCTAAGGAGGATAAAAGTATATCAAAAATTCACTCTGAAGCTCAAGAATAAGACAAAAGAACGCCTCTATCACAGCAAATGCTACAAGTCATCGAAAATCCGACAAGTACAAAGTCAAAGTCAATATCAATCCACTAAAGAGGAACTAACACACAAAAACAGACTTGATAGTAATATGAATCCAAAAGGTTACAAAGAGGCCTCAAAAGTCCAGCCAATTCAGGTATGCAGCACAAAGTGGTCTAATATAATCCAAAAATGCTCGAAATCATAGCAATCAAACATCAAATCATAGCCTCAAGATCACAAATGCCCAGCTATCCAGAAGACAAAGTCAAATCATTTTCAAATAGAGCACAACAAGGGGCACAGGGAGGCAACTAAACCAATCATGAAACCATATTTTTTTTTGATTATTCAGAATTTTTCGAAAGCAATAAATCTATCCTAGAAAGCAGTAAAAGAGATAGAGAATACAAACAGAACTCCTCCCCCAAGCTGAACTTGGCAGTGTCCTCAATGCCAAAAGGTGATAAGGACTATGCTAAGAGGAAAAATAATGTTAGTACCCTCACTCTCGTTCACAAAAAGAAGAGAAAAAAAATGAAAAGAAAAGGAAAAAGGGAAAGAATACGAGTTACCTCTCGCACAACGCTGGTTTATAAAGGTCCCGCATGACCATAATCCTCCATTTCTCAAATAGGAGGGGCTTGGCAATGAGTGCCACCCTCATCAAATATCTTTCTTCTCCAAATGTTCTTAACAATGCTTCCAGACGGTGAGGCAACCTTAGGTGGAATTGGAACCTTCTCCACACCTACTTCATGCAAAACCTCATCCCTGCAACAAGATTGTTCAAGCATAGGTGCCTTAACAGCATTGGTTAGTTTAAACATCACTTTATCATCACCAACACTAAGAGTTAAAGACCCAAACTTGACATCAATTACAGCTCCAGCAGTACACAAAAATGGCCTACCCAAGATAATAGGAATATGGGCATCCTCATCCATATCTAACACCACAAAATCAACAGGGATATAGAATTTCCCAACCCTAACAGGAACGTCCTCTAAAACACCTAGAGGGTATTTTATAGCACGATCCGCCATCTGTAAAGTGATTTGTGTGCATTTAAGTGCTCCCATGTTTAGTTTCTCAAAAACAGATAATGGCATAATAGAAACAGAAGCACCTAAATCACATAAAGGCAGGGTATAGAAAAATTACCAGGATCTTTTAACTTTGGTGGGGTTTTAGTTTGGATAAAAGCACTACACTCTTCAGTAAGAGCGACACGTTCTACCCCACCAAAGTCTCTTTTCTTAGTGATCATGTCTTTCAGAAATTTGGCATAAACAGGCACTTGGGTATTAAAATCTGTGAATGGAATCGTTACCTCAAGGTTCTTGACCATAGCCAAGAACTTACCAAACTGCTGATCGACCTTTGATTATTGCATCCTGTGAGGAAAAGGTAGCTTTGGTGTAAAAGGCGTTTCAGAAACCTTCTCCTTTTTCTTCCCTGTCTGTTCAGCTTCTGCAGACAAATCGACTTCAGACGTCGAATTCTTCCTTTTTCCTTCCTCTACCACCCTCTTCTTCCCTGCAGTTGGGGTAACCTCATCAACGGGCAATGGAGGAGCATCATAAGCTATGCCACTACGAAGAGTGATGGCATTCACATGTTCTCTCTGAACGGGTTGCCCTGGCAATTGTCCTTGCTGCCTCTGTGCATTAGTTTCTGCCAATTGAGCAACTTGAGCCTCGAGAAGTTTGATGTGCTTCTCTTGGGCCCTCCGTGCTTCCTCATTTGCCTTTTGCATAGAAAATCTCAGTTTCATCAGTTCAGAATTGCTAGGCTCTTGTGGGTTATGGTTTTGTGGAGGTGGGGTGTGAAAATTTTGTGGAGTTTGGAAATTATTGTGGTGATGGAAGTTTTGTGGTGATGATCTTTGGAAATTTTGTGGGGTTTGATGGTATGAGGGTTTAGGATAGTTTTGTGGGTTTTGGTAGTTATGTAGAGGGGGGAAGGTTTGTGGCCTTTGTTGAAAGGCGTTTGCCTGCTCCATCTGAAGTTGACTGAACTGACAATCATGCCCAAAGTGACCCTGAACACCACATACCTCGCAGTAAGATGAGGTAATGGGTGCTACAGCAGACATAACATTAATACTCAAAGGAGGTGCTGCTGAAGAAGAGGAACTGAAGGTGTTAATCTGCTGACTCAGCTTCGCCATCTGTGAAGTCAATAATGCAATGGCATCTACCTCCAGTACCTTCCTCGTGAGGCTTCGGGAAGTGGAATGATCATTGGCTGCGAGGTTTGATAGAAACTCGTAGCCTACATCCACTTCCTTATCCAGAAAAACTCCTCATGCAGACGAATCAACAATACTCTTCGTCTGAGGCTGCAGACCATTGTAAAATGTCTGCGTCAAGAACCATTTGTCCATGTTATGGTGTGGACACTCTCTCTTTAAATCCCTAAACCTAGCCCACGCTTCCCGTAATGTTTCATCAGGCTCTTGGGGAAACGTGGCTAGTTTGTTTCTGATTTCTGCTGTTTTAGTAGGTGGGTAATACTCTCTCAGAAATGCAGCAGAAATCTCACTCCATTCAGTTTCCTTCACGTCGTTCAACCATTTCTGGGCTCTATCTCTCAATGAAAATTTGAACAATATGACTTTGAGTTGATCTGGAGTGACACCGGCATGTTTAACGGTTCGACAAAGCTGTTGAAACTGTTGTAGATGATTTGCCGGGTCTTCAGTAGGATGCCCACCAAATTGATTTTGCTGGACCATGCTGATGAGTCCAGGCTTAATTTCGAAATTTGCCACGGCAATGGTGGGCATAAGAGGTCCAGTGGAGAGACCATCTGGGTTGGGCACCCCATATGACTTCAGTGACTTTGACATAGCTGAACTCAAGGTGTCTGTTCCAGAGGTGTTCAGCTGAACAGACTGCTTTTCTTTCTAATTTTTCTTTCGGATCCGCCTGATTGTCCTAGTAAGATCGGGGTCCGCTGGAATGGGGGAACCGTTTCTTTGAGACCTGGGCATACAAAAGAAACAAAAAGAAGCAGAAAAACGTACCTTAATTGGAACAGTGAAGTTCCAATGAGTTATAGAGAAGTAGACCAAATAATCAAATATAAACTTAGAAAACTACTCGTCTCCCCGGCAACGGCGCTAAAATTTGATAGGGTTTAGTCGTGTCACCTAATCAAAAATAAACCTACAGTCCTCTAACTATGGTAGTCAATGGAAGCAGGGTCGAATCCACAGGGAGACAGAGTTTCTAAATTAATATTCAATCAAATCAGCTACTCCAGATGAAATCAGGGAAGAATTAATTAAACTAATGAGTAAACTAAGGAAGACAAAATAAATCGAGGAATTAACTATGGAATAAAAGCCTAGGGTATTAGGTCGGTTCACCATGCTTATACCAATCAAATAGGGTCAACTACTATCAAAACCTAAGTCAAGAGTCGGGGGATTAGAGCATGTGTTAAGCTATGGTTAAGACTCAACGCTTATAGTTCAACATACGCCGCATGTTCACTAACGTAATCAGAACTACTGACGTGTCCTAGGCCTCTAGTCGTAAGACGGATCTGTGCAAACAACTATTAACCACAATCAATCAATGAAATTATACACTGACATTAATTACTCAATAAGAACAAACCACATCAAAATCACCCTAATCAAGCCCTAGAAATTGATAGAAATCTAAATCACAATCATGGTATAAGCATGGCTTTCCTATCTAACACCCTAGAAAGAAAACTACTCACTCATAATCGAATTAACAACGACAAAACTAATATGTAACCCTAATAAATGCATTATGAAAATTGAATAAATTAACTAAGCAATTGAGAATAATAAAAGAGATTAGGGTAAGAAAGAATACCAATTGACAGAAAGCAGGAACTTTTATTGAAATCGGAATAGGTTCAATCACCTTTAAACTAATCTAAGTGTTTTAACTAAGCTAAGAACAATGAGGAATAAAACTAGAGTCTAAAGCAGTAAAAAGATCAATCTAAAATAATGAGGAAAAGGTATTTATAATACCCCCTCAAGTCTAATTAAAATAGGAAACAAAAGTCAAAAATCGCGAGAAAATGCGCCAGACCGATCGGGCCCGAGGCCTCCACCCGATCGGGCCGAGACACAAGACAGCATCAACTTGCTCCTGGGCTCAGTGTAGTAGCAACGCAACAAGCAGCGATGAAATTGTATCCACCCGATCGTACACCCGATCGGGTCGTGGGTCGGGTTGGTGGTAAAACTCAACTGCATCATTTTGGTACGTAGCAACAGCAGCGACCTGAATGCAGGGACCCGATCGGGTCGGGCAGCGGGTGCCTGATCGGGTCTGGGGACATAGCTCCTTGCCCGATCGGGTCGGGCAACGCTTGCCCGATCGGGTCCGTAACTTCTATACCCGATCATAAATGCTTCGCCCGATCGGGCCATTTTTGCCCGATCAGAGCACGAAAACCTCCTTTTTTACTCTTTGGCTCTCTAAACTTCACGTTTAGGGGTCTTGGGACCTCCCAAACTATCCATAAAACTCGTGAGCCACCCTACGTGCCCCGTAACATCTCTTAAAGCTGTGGTTGCTTCCAAATGGCTCGGGAATAAGGAGAAAACTCCCTAAAACCTGCAATTCAACACTAAAACACGAAACCACAACTATATACGATAGTTAGCACAAAATATCTCCCAAGAGCTCCAATGACGCACAGATTAGCTTGTAAATAAGGGAGAAAAGTCTATATAAATACGTGATATCAGCCATACCCTATAAAATTCCATTATTTGAGATAGCACATAGGCAATCCCTACGACTTTAAAAACACAAAAAGTATATGAGATAATCTTTATAAACAATCCTTGAACTTCCTGTATCTATATCCGTGGTTCAGAAACCAACTTCTTCTTCTTTGGAGGAACATCCTCCGTTTTCCAACTAAGCTTCCTATTAATGGAGGAACATCCTCCCTTTCAAACCAAACTTTCTATCAATGGAGATACATACCTTTTCAAAAATCTTCTCTAACCACAAAAGTTTTAGTAAGCAAATATTACCTTTTGAAATACAACAAATCAACAATCTCAATCAGTCAATATGGCTCTTCAATGAAACCGGAACCTACATTATAAACATATATGTACTCATTAAGTAATAATAGACTTGGCTAAACTAGTTAATGAGCTTTGATTAACTCTAGTTTTATAAAATATGAGTCTCTTACTTCAAATGACATAACTAACTAATACTAACAATACTAAAAATCTCTCTTAGTTTATAGAAAACCAACACCTAAGTTTCATAATATATATTTTGATACTCAAAAATCCATTAGGGAAACATTTATTCAAACTTAAAACACTCGAAACTAAGATTTATCAATTTCAACTGAAACTTAAAATGGGCATAACTCCCTCATTCGAACTCTAGATCAACAGTTTCTTGATCCTATCTTGAGTAAAATTTCAATACGAATAACTTTTGTGAAATAGTGTTTTTGCTAAAAATACCCGGAAACTATTGAAAAACACGAATTACGAAATTGCCTGTGATTTTACGAATTATAACTCTTGTTCATAAACTCAGTATTATCATGCAACCATCTCACTCAATCAAGCTACACCCAGCATTCACAATCGAAAACCCCCAATTCAATTTAAATTCTAAAAACCCTAACTTCATAAACTTTTAGAAAACTAAAATTAAATAAAGAATTTAATATACCCACTACTTTGGAAGATTAATGCGGAAGGAAATCTTGTGAAATCGACCTTTCAAAACGCACCGAAACCCACCCCTCTTCCTGCCCCTCTTTCTCACGGTGTCGCGCCGTTGTTCGAGGTCGTTGTGTTGTGATTGAGTCGTCGGAAAGATAGAGATGTTAAAGGTAATGGAGTTTTTGTTTGTGGGATGAAGATTGTGAGAACTTGAGAGTATTAGATTGAGAGATGAAGAGGATGTAGTTTTGAAGGAAAACGTAATTGAACGTCTGATGTTTTCTTTCTTTTTTTTTCCCCTTTTTTTATTTTCCCTATCCCCTTTTGTACATAAAAACCACTCCATTCCTTTTTTGTAAATAACTATATAGATATATAATCTTTCTTTGTTAATACTTAAACTCTTCACAAAACTTACCAACTAAGTTTATACACATTTTTTTATAAATAATTTCTATATAAAAATATTAAATATGAAATAAGATTAACAGAAATAATTTACTTTAAGAAAATAAATATTAATTATGTTCCCAAAAACGTAGGTGTTACAATCTACCCTTCTTAAAATAAGTTTCGTCCTCGAAACTTCAAACTATTCTTAAACTCGTAGAGAGAATCTTATCACTTTTCAAAATCTTAGCTCATTAAATTAATATGTTTAGCCAACTATCTATTATTAAATTACAAAGGATAATACCTATATATTATCAAACTTCCACACATCATACTAGCATGCTACCAACACGCAATAACTTTCAAGTAGAATTAAACACTTAATACAAGTTAAAACATGTCCTCACATACTAAGAAATCATACTAATTCCACCCTCCCTAAAAGATAAATTATGTCCTCGTAACTAAAAGCGTACCTATTGAAATAGGTGGGGATATTGAGCTCGCATCGCATCTTCAGATTCCGAACTAAGTTCATCATCCTTGTGGTTCGACCACAATACTTTCACTAGTTTAACTTCTCCATTTTGAGTTGCTCGAACTGTACCATCATGGATCTTCATTGGAACCTCAATGTATGACAAATTATACTCTAAATGTGTAATTCCTCTGGTTTCGGTACATGTGAAGGATCACTAATGGACCGACGAAGCTGCGAGATGTGAAAGACATTATGAACTCGGGCAATCTGTGGAGGCAGTGCCAATGTGTAGGCAACTTCACTTACCCTCTCCAGAATTTCATACGGTCCAATAAACTTAGGCCTTAACTTTCCCTTCATCCCAAACCGTTCACTCCCTTCATAGGAGAGACTTTGAGCAAGACTTTCTCACCGACTTAAAAAATGCATGTCGCTGGTATTTATCTGCATAACTTTTCTGTCTATCTTGTGCTGCTTTCATTTTCAGTTGTATCAATTTCACCTGTTCTTATGTTTCTTGGATCATTTCGAGTCCAAGAACACAAGCTTCCACTAATGTCATTCCAACATATATGTACTCACGCCTCTTATTATAAAGGTACATGCAAAACATGGTGTAACATCTTTGGATTTTCATTTTCCTCCTTGTCATGTACACTCCACATTAAGGTGTCACTGTACATGTTGGACCAGTTACAAAAATCAGTGGTGATCTATCTCTTGCTTTTTTTAATGATTTACTGATATTAACTTAATTCCACAATTTGTTGTAGAAAAGAAAGGAATTGCCTAACCCTTGAGCTTTATGATGCCACTGTGATATAGATTTTTGGTTGTGTATTCCTCTAAAGTTTGAAATATATTTACATGTCATTTGCTCTAAATCCCTGGAAGTGTCCAAATGGAGAGCATAATTGGAGACTCGTGCAATATATCGTCATATTCCACGTACAATTTATTTGTTAGGGTTTGTTCAATGCTCATGAAATCTAAATAGTTGTTCTCCATGAACGACATGAAATTGTTGCAATTACATGAAAGTTACATAGTGTTTCATATGAGACGCATGATATATGTATTTGTTTCATATAAAATACAAGGAATAGGCCATATAATTTTTGGCAATATGGATGAAATCGGTGGATTTTCGAAAACCTTTTTTTTTTGTCAACTTAGATCTGACTTGATGTTGTGCTGGTCAAAATTATTGTCTCCAATACCTTCTTATTCAGTTAATTAGCATACACTAATCATAAAACCACAAGTTCTCCTTTTCTTTCCTGTACAGTTTGAAGTATGAGATTTTTTTTTGGTTTGAATGTAAAAATAAAGGAGTGGGAGTGAGAGGTTTCGTTTAGCATTCCCCAAAATATAACACTAGCAGGTCATCATGTAGAATTTCCCTAATACTTTTATGTAGTTTTCTAGAAACTAACTCAAAAAATACTTAAATATCAGTCATTGAGAGTTATTGTGGGCCTCCTTTGTAACTGACGTGCTCATATCCCCTTGTTCAATTATATGTTGTTGCTTTAATATTATGTCACTTGCTTTGGTATTGCAGGAATGAACTATGCGGAAGAAGAAGATGTTGAAGACGAATTCGAAACACTTTAGCTTACCCATTGTGTATCCATTTAAGACATGGTTTTCCTTCTTGGATATAGGTTAAACCCTTTGTAGTATACTTTTTCAGCAATGTTATTTGCATTTATTTTAGATGTTGGAGTTTAGATTGGAACTTGAGCTGTGAGTATTCATATTTGAATGAATATTATTTTACGAGTTTGAATAAGTTCAAAGAAATTTTATTAAGAAATTTCTTGTTATGCATTGATTGATGTAGATTTCCACAATTGATTGTAGTTTATTGGAGAGATAACAAGAATTTGAAATTTGTATATGATATGTTATGATTACTTACCTCAAATAAGTATGCTTTTAGCACCCATGGGCAACATATTTTAGGTTGATAACAATTTAAAGATGTTGCTTTCTAGAGAATAGGCGACATTTTTTATAGTATTACTAACATGGACAACAATTGGAAACTGTTGCATGTTATAAGGTAAGGCGACAAGTTAAAAATGTTGCCAAAAATGACAACATTTTTCATTCATTGTCTTAGAAAAACTGTTGGCTTAGGTACTTTATCCCTTGCATTTTTTAAACGATTGCCTTTGAATTAAATAGTGTTGCCAAAAGAATAGGCCACGGAGGTAAATGCAACACATCAATTCTATTGCCTTAGATATAAGACAACAATATTTTATTTTTGGCAATGGTTTTCGACTATTACCTATGCCTGCTTTTGTTGTAGTGAGGACTACGACTTTTGCGACCATACAAGGCTTCATATGGGGCCATCACAATTGAAGAATGATAGTTGTTATTATATGAGAACTCTATCAAGTCAAGCCTATCTTCCCACGAGCCCTAGGACTCCAAAGCACACACCCTCAACCTGTCTTCAAGTGTTTGGATTGTCCGCTCTATTTGTCCATCTGCAGCAAGATGGAAAGCGGTACTCATTTTCAATTGTGTTTCTAAAGCTTTAGCAAGAAGTTAGATTAGAATATACTATCTCTATCAGAAACAATATCCTTCGACACACCGTGTAATCGCAACACGTTCTTCCTGTAGGCATCTGTTAGCTTTTGGTGTTTCCATGTATCTTTCATCAGTATAAAGTGAGGACACTTGGTGAGGCGGTCCACAATGACCCAAATCATGTTATTACCACTTGGCGTTCTCAGAAGTCCATAGATGAAGTCCATGGAAATCGAGTCCCACTTCCACTCTGGGATATCCAGGGGTTGAATCTCGCCTTGGAGTCTCTTCTGTTCAAACTTTACCTTTTGACAAGTCAAGCACTAGGAAACATACTCAGCCACTTGTTGTTTCATGTGAGGCCACCAAAAAGTGATTTTAAGATCCTTGTATAACTTGTGACCTCCTAGATGTACCGAATACGTATATGGGCTTCATCTAAGATCCACTTTTTAGGTCTGGGATGCCAGGAACACACCACCTACCTTTTAGCGCACACTACCATCCATATGGACCTTGAAGTAAGCTTCCTAAGTGTCTCGGACCTCATCTATCCTTTTATTGAGAAGTGCACTAGCTTGGTTTTCCTTAATCTCATCATACACATCTGGTCGTAGTGTAAGGGAGATGACATGAGTCAAGAGGCAAAGTCAACCATTGGAGATGAACCTATTTGCTTGGTTCTTGAAGCCTTTGGGTTCAAGCTTAAGTCTAATGGTTCTTTTGTGACTATGATTGTTTGGGAGGATGATCTAGCTTGTGAAGACTAATATGGGGCGTCCATATGTAGTTACTTTGAGTCTTTAAGAGTGTTTTGTTGAGTCATAGTTAGACATTTCATTCATTGTAATAAAATCAGTCCATATAGCCGAAATTATGGTTGGAAATTCGGTTATATGAGAGTCCTAGTTGAGTTCTAATTCCTATTAAGATTACGATTGATTTTTTTTAAATGATAAGGAAGCTTAGGCGTGTGTAAATAAGATTGATATTGGCCGAAAATCCTATCATTCTTATTATTATCTTCCTTATGTTTATCTTTATCTTTCCCTAGATTTTAGGGATTAAGATTTCTATGCTTATTAGATAGAGTTTGGTTTCCTAATCATACTAGAACATGTACTAGTATAAATAGGAGCCATTTAATCAATAAAGTAGTTAAGTTTTGATTAATTCATCATATTTTCGATTATTTTAATTGTTGCTCAATTAAAGTCGACCATTCATATAATATTCAGGAGTGATTATTATTGAGTGTTAATCTACTTAATTCCAGGTAATGGTTTAAGGGAGATAAGGAGTTATATAAATCTTTCAGGAATGCTTGATTTAAATATCATATCCTAAACACATTTAAACACAAAAACACTTATTATTTTCGGACTTTATTCATTAGTTAGGTTCCATTACTTTGGAGTACTTTGAATGTTATTCTCATTGGAGTCACATTCATATCAATTGGTATACGTTTTCCAGGAGGGTGAGGAAAGAAAGTGTCCGACTTTCTTGGTAAGTTTTTAAATTAGTTCATTCTAGTTCTTGATCCTTGATTGGCCATGTGTGGTTGTTTGGCTACCATTCTTTTGTTGGCTTGTGATGTGTTGTGTTTGAGGTGGCATATTTGTGTATTTTAAGCTTTAAATCATGTCTAGTGTGGAGAAACTTGAGAAAATGTTGCATGATTTGCTTATTGCTACTGAAGAGGGCCGAGGTAGGTCTAGGGACGATAGGGAAAGAGCTACAAGACTAGAAACCGCCCATCTTGCTCTAGTTGATGTTGTTAAAAGGAATAATGACCCTAATCATGTTCACTATGAATCTGATCATGATGTTGTGAAAAATGTTAAATCCACTTATGATAATGATAAGGGAATTAAATTGGATGATTTTACTGGTAATGCAAATCCTTAAGATTGGCTTGAATGGATTCGACAACTTGAAAAGGTGTGTGAATATAGGGGTTTTGATGATGAAAAGAAGTTTAAAATTGCCACTATTAGACTAACTAAATAAGCTGGAATTTGGTTAGAGAGTCTAAAATCAAAAAGGGAAAAACTTGGAAAATCTAAGCTTAAAAGTTGGGAGAAGCTTAAAAAGAAATTGAAAGAAAGATTTATTCCAAGTGATTTTATTCAAAGGCAATATATGAGAAAGCGTGATTTAACTCAAGATTTTATGAATGTTCATGACTATACTTTGGAGTTTGATAGATTATGCTTGCTTTGTGGTAATGAGGAGGTTGAGCAAGAAAAGATTACTAGATTTATTGGAGGTCGTCATAAATCTATTGCAAGAAAGATTGACATTGCCAATTATAGTACTTTTGATGATGTGTGTCAATTGGCTTTAAAATTTAAACGTCATGAACTTGAGGATAAGAAAGTCTATGGGGAAAAGCACCACTTTTTAAAGCCTTAACCCTAACCCTAATTACCCTTCTTCTTCTAAAACCTTTGAAAAGAGAGAGTTTCCTTCTAAGGGGGATCAAAAGGGGGAGCGCCCTAAAATGGTGATTTCAAGAGAGAAATTTGATGATAGTAGAAAGTGTTTTAAGTGTCAAGGGAGGGGCCATATTGCTGCAAATTGTGCCACTAGAAAAGCTCTCACCATAAAACAACATATGACCTTGGAGGAGGAAGAAAGAGTGTATGATTATGTGGTGGAAAGTGACCATGAGAGTGAGGAGAATAGAGATGAGGATACCTATGCTGAAGATGACACTAGAATGATTAGAGTTATTAGGAGAACCTTGCATGTTAATCACTCTTCTAACCATGAGCAAAGAGAGAACTTGTTTCACACTAGATCTAGAGTTGGTGAGTTTTCTTGCAATGTGATTATTGATAGCGGATCTTGTACTAATGTGGTGGCATCTAATGTGGTCTCTAAGTTGAATTTGTTGCTTAGAGATCATCCTTGTCCTTACAAGTTGAGTTGGTTGGATGATAAGACTGGTTTGACTGTAAAGAAACAAGCCCTAGTTTCTTTTTCGATTGGAAACTACAAAGATGAGTTGTGGGGTGATGTTCTTCCTATGAGTGCTTGTCATACTCTTCTTGGTAGACCTTGGAAATTTGATCGAAAGGTTATCCATGAGGGGGAGACGAATGTGTATTTTGTTTTGATGGGGTCAAAGAGGATTCGATTTATGCCCTTGTCTCCTAGTACTATTGCGCCAAAGAAGAAGGTTGAAAGCAAGCAAAGTTTGTTCCTTTTAGCCAAAGAGTTTGAAAAGGAGGTTGAAATAGAGGGTTATGGTTATGCTTTATTTGTTAAATGTACTTTAACTAATGATGTTTCTATGAAAGATCCTAACCTTGCAGCTTTGTTAGAGGATTTTAGGGATGTCTTTTCCAAAGAGTTGCCTCAAGGGTTGCCACCATTGAGAGGAATTAAGCATGCCATAGATCTAGTTCCACGCGCACCTTTGCTTAAGAAACCTGCATATAGATGTGATCCTATGGCTTCTAAGGAGCTACAAAAACAGATTGAAGAGTTAATTGATCGAGGCTATGTGAGAGAAAGCATGAGTCCATGCGCGATTCCTTCCTTCTTGTTCCTAAGAAGGATGGTACATGGAGGATGTGCATTGATAGTAGAGCCGTCAACAACATCACTATAAAGTATCGTTTTCCTATGCCAAGATTGGAGGACATGCTTGATGAGTTACATGGAGCCTTTGTGTTTTCGAAGATAGATCTAAGGAGTGGATATCACCAAATGAGAATTAGAGAAGGAGATGAGTGGAAAACAACTTTCAAGACCAAACAAGGTCTATATGAGTGGATGATGATGCCTTTTGGTCTTTGCAATGCTCCTAGTTCTTTTATGAGCCTTATGAATGAGGTACTACGTCCCTTTCTTAACAAGTTTATTGTTGTCTACTTAAATGATATCCTTGTGTATAGTACTAGTATGAAATCTCATTTAGCTCATTTAAGACTTTTATTTGAAAAAGTGAGAGAACAAAAACTGTATGGAAAGATGGAAAAGTGTGATTTTCTTGTACCTGGTATTGCTTTTCTTGGCTATATTGTATCTAGGGATAGAGTCCATGTTGATCCAGAGAAAGTCAAGGCTATATCCTTATGGTTGGCGCCAACTAATGCACATGAATGTAGAAATTTTCACGGCCTAGCTTCCTTTTATAGGAGGTTCATTCGAAACTTCTCAACAGTTATGTCTCTAATCACAGAGTTGATGAAGAAGGGAGAGTTTTCTTGGAACTCTCAAGCTCAAAGATCTTTTGAAGAGGTGAAGAAGTTGCTTTGCCATGCCCCTATTCTTGTTTTGCCAGATTTCAACAAGTTGTTTGAGGTAGAGTGTGATGCAAGTGGAGTTTGAGTTGGTGCAGTGTTCATTCAAGAAAGGAGGCCTATTGCATACTTTAGTGAGAAATTGAGTGGCGCCAAGATCAATTACTCCAACTATGATCGTGAGTTCTATGCTATTGTGAGGGCCTTGGATCATTGGTCTCATTACTTAAGGCCCAAGCCTTTCATACTTCATTCAGATCATGAGGCACTCAAACACATCGATGGGCAAGAAAAACTCAATTATAGGCACGCCAAGTGGGTTAAATTCCTACAGTCTTTTACTTTTTCTTCTAAGTATAAAAGAAGGAAAGAGTAATGTTGTAGCTGATGCTCTTTCTAGGCGTTCCTATCTCTTAACCATGGTTGATGCTCGAATTTTAGGGTTTGATCATTTGAAAGAATTGTATGTAAATGATATTGACTTTAGTAGTTCTTTTAAAGACCCTAATGGCTTGTATGTAGTGCAAGAAGGATTTCTGTTTAAGGGGAACAAGCTATGTGTTCCTAAGAGTGGCGTGAGGGAGTTGCTTGTGAGAGAAGTCCATAGTGGTGGAGTGGCCGGTCATTTTGGATTTCAAAAGACCTTAGACACATTGAGTGAGAGTTTCTATTGGCTTAGCATGGTGAAAGATGTTCATTTGGTGGTTAGTAGGTGTGCTAGTTGTCAAAAGGCTAAGTGTACCTTCCATAAAGGCCTGTACACTCTATTGCCATTCCCTAATTCTCCTTTGGATGGTGTGAGTATGGATTTCATTGTAGGGTTGCCTAGAAATCAAAGGGGAAAGGATGTTATCATGGTTGTGGTAGATCATTTCTCTAAGATGACTCACTTTGTTCCTATGCATAAAACTGATGATGCTTTACATGTTGCTGATTTATTATTTAGGGAGATCATTCGCCTACATGGAATCCCTAGGAGTATTGTTAGTGATCAAGATTCAAAGTTCCTAAGTCACTTTTGGAGGAGCTTGTGGAAGATGGTAGGAACTAAATTACTTTTCAGTACTAGTCATCATCCTCAAACAGATGGCCAAACTGAAGTAACCAATCGAACTCTTAGAGCTAAATGATTCGACTAGTATGCGTGGCTTGGTGAGTAAGATACAAAAGGATTGGGATATGAAGCTCGCACATGCTGAATTTGCTTACAATCGAGCTCATTCAACCACTACTTCTCAATCTCCATTTGAGGTGGTCTATGGTATCAATCCTTTTTCTTCCTATTGATTTTATTGTGATAACCAAATATGAGATTCATGTGGATGCAAAGAAGAGGTTCGAAACGTTCAAGAAGACATGTGAGCAAGTCAAAGTTAGAATTGAGAAGATGAATACTCAATAGAAGGAGAGAACAAACAAGCATAGAAGGCAACCAAAGTTCAAAAGTGGCAATCTTGTATGGATCCATTTGAGGAAAGAGAGGTTTTCAAGCAAGAGGAAGAATAATCTCATGCCTAGGGCTGATGGTTCCTTTGAAGTTCTTGAGGTGATTGGAGATAGTGCCTACAAGATTGATCTTCCAAGTGAATATGGAGGTGTGAGTGCTACCTTCAATGTTGGAGATCTTAGTCCTTACTATGATGATGCAAATTTGAGGAAAATTCTTTTAAAGAGGGGGAGAATTACATGAGTCAAGAGGCAAAGTCAACTATTTGAGATGAACCTATTTGCTTGGTTCTTGAAGCCTTTGGGTTCAAGCTTAAGTCTAATGGTTCTTTTGTGACTATGATTGCTTGGGAGGATGATCTAGCTTGTGAAGACTAATATGGGGCGTCTATATGTAGTTACTTTGAGTCTTTAAGAGTGTTTTGTTGAGTCAGTTTTAGAAATTTCATTCATTTAATAAAATCAGTCCATATAGCCGAAAGTATGGTTGGAAATTCGGTTATATGAGAGTCCTAGTTGAGTTCTATTTCCTATTAAGATTAGGATTGATTTTTACTAAATGATAAGGAAGCTTAGGCGTGTGTAAATAAGATTAATATTGGCCGAAAATTCTATCATTCTTATTAGTTATCTTCCTTATGTTTATCTTTATCTTTCCCTAGATTTTAGGGATAAAATATTTATACGCTTTTTAGATAGAGTTTCGTTTCCTAATCATACTAGAACATGTACTAGTATAAATATGCGCCATTTTAATCAATAAAGTAATTCATCATATTTTAGAGTATTTTAATTGTTGCTCAATTAAAGTCGACCATTCATATAATATTCAGGAGTGATTATTATTGAGTGTTAATCTACTTAATTTCAGGTAATGGTTTAAGGGAGACTAAGAGTTAATGAAATCTTTC
Organism: Patellifolia procumbens; assembly: GCA_947645195.1. Classification (NCBI taxonomy): domain Eukaryota; kingdom Viridiplantae; phylum Streptophyta; class Magnoliopsida; order Caryophyllales; family Amaranthaceae; genus Patellifolia; species Patellifolia procumbens. Next base: position 2,913,608 of record CANSGD010001076.1, read on the forward strand.
AGGAATATAATGCTTGATTTAATTATCATATCCTAAACACATTTAAACACAAAAACACTTATTATTTTCGGACTTTATTCATTAGTTAGGTTCCATTGCTTTGGAGTACTTTCAATGTTATTCTCATTGGAGTCACATTCATATCAGGAGATAAGCTGAGCCCTAACTCGAAAAAGTTGCACACCGAAATTCTGAAACTCATCTCTAAGTAACCTCCTTGTTATATTCGTTATTGTGATGATGACAAATAAATAGTTTTTAACTTAGTTTTCATTAGTTTTTATTTATGTAGTTATTTACAAAGTATTATTAATTATTTATTTTATTGGACCTAAAATAAACTTATGGAGAATTGGTTTCATAATAACCAAAATTAATTTTTTAGGAAAATAGAATATTTAGTTATATTATTTTGTGTAGGATTAATATTCTAATATTATGGAATATTGGATTCCATACTATTAGTTGAGTTTGTTAGTGGTTTACAGGAAAATAAGATGTTGAAGAGCTGGCGACTTTGCGTGGCTAAATTGATGGGTTGAGGTCCTATATTCTAGGGGCCATGATCTTTGCTAACAAACCGCGCATTTAATATAACTCCTAGGTGTCCAAAGACCAAGTCAAGAGCTGTTGAGAAGATTATGGAAGACACGAAGACTCGCTCAAACTGGGCAAACACACGATTATGGATCGTGGGATTAACATGATCTATAACGGCTATGAAGATGGAAGATAATGCCTAAAAACTTGCGTCCACTACAAGGAAGCTGAAGAAGACCGTTTCAGATTTATCACAGCTATATAAACTGAGAAGAACTCAATTTGAGTTCTTAAGACTTTCTATATTAACTGTGTAAATCTTTTAGAAAGTTATTTTCGGTTTTATTCTCTTCAACAATTTATTGTATTCCATTAATCTGAGTTGGGGTGAGTGAAATTTTGTGAGAAAATTTCTATATTCAAGAGAGAAAGAGAAGAAAGAGAAAGAGAAGACTTCGAGTGAAGTCTAGAGAGAAAGTCACGTGTTCAGGGGGAACAAGGTGACTAGGAACAAGTTCCTAGAGGAACAGAGTGAGTTGCTATTTATAATAGGGTGTAAGTTACTATTATAAATGAAAGGGCAAGATTTATTCCTAGAGAATATGGGAATAAGATCTTGTTTAAAAGCACTTCTAGCGTTCTTTGTTTTAACTTCTCTTTAATTCTTTTTAACTTGTTAATTCCGCAAAAATAGCTCCTAATAGTCTTTACTACAATTCACCCCCCCTCTTGTAGTAAACTTAGAAGTTCTATAGACCAACAATTGGTATCAAAGCTTGTTCCTCCTGAAACAGTTAACACTGGGGAGGCTGATCCTAGAGAACATGAATACAACTGGAGAAAAGCTAGATGAGGGATACTCTACTCAACGTCCTCCAATGTTCAATGGTAAACATTATCCTTATTGGAAGAATAGGATGAAAATATTTATTAAGGCAGAAAACTATTAAGTCTGGAGAGTTATTGAGATAGGTGACTTTGAAGTCACTGAAAAGAATGAAGAAGGCGAGCTAGTTACAAAACCACTCTCAAAGTATGACAAAGAAGACTTGGAGAAAATGGAGATGAACAACATGGCCAAGAAGATTCTGCATTGTGGTCTTGGTCCTCATGAACACAATAGAGTCATGAGATGCAAGAGTGCAAAGCAGATGTGGGAACTCCTTCAAGTTACACATGAAGGAACAAGCGAGGTCAAGAGATCAAAGATAGACATGCTCATGCATAAATATGAGTTATTTCAAATGAAACCTACAGAACCTATTCATGATATGCTTACAAGATTCTCAAATATCATAAATGAACTTGACTTTCTAGGAAAATCTATTTCTCCAGAGGAACAAGTACGCAAAGTATTGAGAAGTCTTCCAAAAGACGAGAAGTGGATGGCTAAGGTGACAGCTCTACAAGAAACCAAGGATTTCACCAAGTTTAACATAGAACAACTTGCTGGATCCTTGATGACACATAAGTTTCACTTAGGAACTCATGAACCTGACTCCAGCAGATCAAAATCCCTGGCTCTCAAGACTGAAGAGCAAAATGATTCAGAAACTGATGAAGAGGAAGCTGCCTTGATAGTTAATAAATTCAAAAAGTTCTTCAACAAGAACTATAAAGGGAAGAGCACAAGGAAAACCTCAAAGCTAAGCTGCCATAAATGCGGAAGTCCAGATCACTTCATAAAGGAATGTCCTTTGTGGGAAAACGAGAAAGAAAAAAGCAGATTCAAGAGCAAAGAACAACAAAAACCTTTCTCTAAAACTGAAATGAGAAAGGCTATGGTAGCAGCCTAGGGTGAATCAGATTCTGATGAGGAACAGGAACAACCTGAGGATGAAACTTCTCAGCTGTGTCTAATGGAAAAATCAGATAGTGAAGAGAACTTATCCAACAAACAGGTAAACTTTAATGTTGTTGAAGAAGAATTATCAAAATTAAATAAGAACCAACTCACTGAATTAATTTTAGAAGATAACTACAAGGCAATCTGCATAAGAGAGGATAATATGGAGAGGGCCTTGAAAGTTACCAAGGAATACACAAATTGGTTTAAAAAATTAAATTCAGATATTGAGGAACGGTTCTTTGAATTTTTTGATAAATACCGTGGATTTCAAGAAGCCTATGAAAAACTGAAAAATGATAACTACTTCTTGAATATTGCTTTGGCAGAATTGAAACTAGTTGTTCCTGAAGGAACCAGTTCCTCTGACAGTACCAGTAAAGAACTTGAAAATTTGAAAATTGAGCATGAATTAGTGCTGAATGAAAATATGGTACTGAAGAGGAAATTGGAAACTTCAAGAGTCAAGCTTCCTGATCCAGTTAGTGGGATACAAAAATATAAAAATGAAGGAAGAAATGGACTAGGTTTCAATTATAAGAAGAGGAACAAACATAAAAAATATGTTGACCTGCCAAGCAACATAATCTGTTCCTACTGTGGGAATAGTGGACACTTAGTGTTTGACTGTTCCACCAAAGAGGAACAGATCGAAATGAACACTCGCTTAGTGAAGCAAGAGTGGAGAATTAAGAGGAACGCACACTCAACAGAGGAACCCAAGTCTAACTGGGTTCCTGCCACTGACTAATTACTATAGGTGCAGACTAAAGTGAGGGGGAATAACCTGTGGTACCTCGATAGTGGTTGTTCCAAGCACATGACAGGAGATAAAACCAAATTTCTCTCACTTTCAGTCTACGAAGGAGGAACTGTGACCTTTGGAGACAACCTGACAAGATAACATAGTAGGTATAGGTAAAGTTGGGAAATCTCAGTCACATTCCATAAATAAAGTATTTTTAGTTGAGGGTTTGAAATATAACTTACTTAGCATCTCTCAATTCTGTGACAAAGGAAACAATGTGAAATTTACTAATGAATGTTTTGTGGTTAGTGACACCATTACAGGAAGCAAGATACTAGAAGGACCAAGAAAGGGAAACACTTATGTTGTTGACCTAAACCTTGTTCCTGGGAATAATCTAACTTGTCTTAGTGTACTAGAAGATGACCAAGACCTTTGGCATAAGAGGTGTGGTCATGCAAGCTTTACACTGCTTCATAAACTAAGTAGTAAGAATTGGTAGTTGGTTTGCCAACTATAAAAGGAACAAGCCATGGAGTTTGTGGAGCTTCTGTAAGAGCGAAGCAAGTCAGATCCTCGTTCAAATCCAAGCAAATGATAAGCACTCAAAGTCCACTTGAGCTGATCCATATGGATCTTTGCGGTCCAGTGAGAATCCAAAGCAGATCAGGTAAAAGATATGTATTAGTTATTGTTGATGATTTTTCTAGATTTACGTGGGTAATCCTCCTTCATAGCAAGGATGAAACGTTTGATGAATTTATATCATTTGCTAAGAAAGTTCAAAGGATAAGTGGTTTCAAATTGAAACGCCTAAGATCTGACCATGGTACAGAGTTTGAAAACTCCAAGTTTGATGATTTTTGAAGTAATGAACGATTAGATCACAACTTCTCTTCTCCAAGGACACCACAACAAAATGGTGTAGTTGAAAGAAGGAACCGGACTCTGGAGGATATGGCTAGAACAATGCTTATATCAAGCAATCTTCTGAAGAATTTTTGGGCAGAAGCTGTGAACATTGCATGTTACATCATCAACAGGGTCATGCTAAGACCCATCACCAAGAAAATTCCTTATGAACTGTTCAAAGGAAGAAAACCAAATATCTCTTACTTTAGAGTCGTTGGATGTAGATGTTTTGTACACAACAATGGTAAAAACAATTTAGGAAAATTTGATGCTAGAAGTGATGAAGCTGTCTTTATAGGATATGCTTTAAATAGTAAAGCATACAAAGTCTATAATAAGAGAACAATGTGCGTAGAGGAAAGTGTCCATATTATCTTTGATGAAACTGACTCACTGCAGGAACAATGTTATGAAAATGATTTTGAAATTGGGCTAACTCATCCTCAAGAGACTGAAAATCTTGAGGAGGAACTGACTCCTGCAGGAACAGTTAAGAAACATATTCCTGAAAATGAACTAACAGTTCCTGAGCCTGTTCCTCACGAGGAACAGGCAAATGAAGGAACAATAGATGCAGGAATACAGGCAAAAGAAACTCACACAGAGAATGAACGGGAACAAACTAAAGAACCTCAAGTTGAAGGAACAGGAACAAGAAGATTTGAACTAAGATCTTGGAGGCACCAAAAGTCACATCCCCTAGAGCTGATCATTCGCGACATTGAGAAGGGAACTCAAACAAGATCTCAACTTAGAAACTTTTGTGCCTTTCAAGCGTTCCTATCTATGATAGAACCTCAGGACCACAATGAAGCAATGCTAGAGTCTGACTGGATAAATGCCATGCAAGAGGAACTAAATCAATTTTAAAGGAACAAGGTGTGAGACTTGGAGCCCAAACCCAAGAATCAGAAGGTAATTGGGTTAAAGTGGGTCTTCAGGAACAAGCTAGATGAACATGGCACTGTGATCAGAAACAAGGCCAGACTCGTAGCAAAAGGCTACAACCAACAAGAAGGTATTGACTTTGATGAAACCTTTGCTCCAGTAGCTAGAATAGAAGCAATAAGAATTTTATTATCATTTGCAACTTTTATGGGATTTAGGTTGTACCAGTTGGACGTTAAATGTGCATTTTAAAATGGATATCTATTGGAAGACGTCTATGTGGAACAACCTCTAGGATTTGAAAATCCTGATCTCCCAAACCAGGTCTATAAGCTAGATAAAGCCTTTTATGGGCTGAAACAAGCTCCTAGATCTTGGTATGAAAGACTTTCTAAATTCTTACTTGCTCATAATTTTGTTAGAGGCAAAGTTGATAGAACCTTGTTCCTTCAATCAAAGGAACAAACATTTTAGTAGTACAAATTTACGTTGATGACATTATTTTTGGTGCTACTAATGATTCTATGTGCAAGGGTTTTGCTGACTTAATGAGTAGTGAATTTGAAATGAGCATGATGGGAGAGTTGAACTTTTTTCTTGGTTTGCAAATCAAGAAAACTGAAAGAGGAACAATGATCCATCAGCAAAAATACGTTAAGGAATTGCTAAAGAAATATGGACTTGAACAAGCTAAAACCAACCACACTCCTATAGGAACAGGAACAAGGTTGGATGAAGATCAAAATGGTAAATCAATAGATCAAAAATTATACAGAGGTATGATTGGATCTCTTCTTTCTTTAACTGCAAGTAGGCCTGATATTTCCTTCAATGTTGGTCTATTTGCTAGGTTCCTATCAAATCCAAAGGAATCCCACTTGATAGCTGTCAAGAGGATCCTTAGGTATTTGAAAGGAAGTAACGATCTCTGTTTGTTCTATCCTCGTAGGGATACATTTGACCTAGTTAGCTACTCTGATGCTGACTATGCTGGAGATTTGGTAAATCAAAAAAGTACCTCAGGAATTGCCCAGTTCCTAGGAACAAGCTTAGTTTCTTGGGGATCCAAGAAACAACATACAGTTGCCTTGTCAACTGCTGAAGCTGAATATGTGGTTGCTGCTGCATGTTGTTCCCAAGTCTTATGGATCAAGCAACAAGTACGTGATTTTGGTATTAAGTTTAAATGTGTTCCAATATTTTGTGATAATACCAGTGCCATATGCATATCCAAGGACCCATTTCACCACTCAAGGGTCAAGCACATTCACATCAGACACCACTTCTTGAAAGACTATGTTGAAAAGGACTTGGTCAAAGTTGAATTTTGCCTTACAGAAAATCAAATTGCTGACATTTTTACCAAACCATTATCTAGGGACAGATTTGAAAAGATTCGCTTGGAACTAGGAATGATCAGAATTGTATAAAATGGCCTATAAAATTTGAACCTTATGTACTAGTCATTTCTAAGAGTGTCCTGCAATCTTCATGAATTAAATTTCATACACCTAGGGTCATGTCTAAGGACTCACATTTGTCTTTAAATATTATCCTTATTGTCCATGCACATATATAGAGTACGTAAATTAAAATTGCTTGTATAGTTTAAAAGGGTCCGTGTACACAAGAGTAATTTTTTCTTCTTCCACATTTTTTTTATTCTCTCTCTCCTACTATCATTATGATTTCTCTGATTCATTGTATCAACCAATTTATTTACTCAAAATCAAATTCAGTTTATCTAATTTAAAGAGGGGAAACATTAAATGAAACACATTTACCCAAGCCTGAGGACGATGACGAGGATCAAGAAAGCAGTCAGGGGAGAGACCTTCAGATTCCCACAAAAAGGGGTAAGAAATCAAAATCCTCTCAATTTATTGTCGAATTCTGTGTTGATCTTGCATGGTGCAAGAAAGTAAAATGGAATGAGTTTCTGAGTTTGTTAAAGTTTCAAAAATGGATGAAGTTAGTCTGTGTAGATGAGGGATTATATGAGGAAGAGATGAGTTCCTTCTGTGAGAACTTCAATAAAACAGAGGGAATGTGTGTAAGCTTAGTGAATGGGTGTGTGGTCACATTTACAGAAAAGAAATTGAGTGAATGGTTTGAAGTACCTTTTAATGGGTACCAGGAGTATGTTAAAGGGAAGGGAAAATTAAACATCAATGGCGTCTCAAATGAAAAAATTCTTCAGTTTTTTTCATGGAAACCCTAACTCTATGTCCATTGACCAAAAAGATCTCTCTCCCTTTCACAAACTTTTGTTTCAGTTTGTTTGGTGTTTTGTTTTACCCCGATCTTCCAAGAGAACTCAAGCTAATCTAATGGACCTCTCTATCATGTACTGTTTAGCAAAGAATGTCAAGATAAACTTTCCCGCTCTTATGCTCTCTCACCTTTCCTACTGCATATCCCATAATACCAAGGTGGGATACGGCAATCTGATCACCACAATTCTAAAGAAAAATAAAGTCAAACTGTCTGACATCCCTTCTTTCACCCTTGAACCTGAAAATTACTTGACCAAGGAAACGCTGACTAGACTTAGCTTGAGGATGGTTGGTGGAAAATCGGAATTTGAGGGAGAGGCTACAGTGACTAAGCCTGAGGCAGGGACAAAGAGAAAATTATTTGAGGAAGCTGTTGGGGGATTTGTTAGGAAGAGCCAGAGACTGGCTAGGGGTAAGTCTCTTAAGGACCAGGATCCGGGTCATGCTGAAACGATCAATCTGGATGAGGAATTGGTTCCTTCAACTGTTGTGGATTTTCCTCTCATATCTACCACTGGACTTCATGGAATTCTGAGGGAAATTAGGGAGTCTCTAACACTCATGCACACAAGGATCAACGTCGTGGAGAAGTCAGTTTCCACTCTTGATACACAGCAGCAGGAGACTCTAACCGCCATCAAGCAGGCAGACACGGGGATCAGGAACAAGGTGGATGCTGTAATCTCCAAGATTGACTCTGTCGTCTCCAACATCTTCAAACGCCCCAAACCATAACTTCCCCCCCTCTCTTTTAAACAATGATTTACTGGATATTTTTTTTGGGTTTGTAATATTTGGTTGAACATCTTTTTTCTTTTTTATTTTTTTTGCGTGTCTTCTTTTGACGCAGATCTTTCTGAACTTTTCCTTCCTTGCTCTTGTGATATGCTCAATCTGATCCTTTTTTGCTTGCACATGCTTTCTTTTTCTCGTACTTGCTTGTGTTTGGATGGATAATATTATGAGATGCTTGTTTGAGCTACTTCAATTGATGCCTAGACTGTTGACTCTTTAGTGCTGCAGGGGCATAGCTTAGTTTTGATGATAACAGAAGGGGGAAAAGATTGTTGGCTATCTAAAAATATTTTATGGTCTGACTTAGATCCTAGAGCCTTTCTAATTGTCTCTTTCTAGAGGACCCAGTTCCTACCAGTTCCTAGTCCAAATTGAGTTTAGACTTAGACTTAGACTTAGGTTATAAAATTTTTCCCAACTTATTTGTCATCATCAAAAAGGGGGAATATTGTTGTATTCGTTATTTTGATTTTGATGATGACAAATAAATAGTTTTTAACTTAGTTTTCATTAGTTTTATTTATGGAGTTATTTACATAGTATTATTAATTATTTATTTTATTAGACCTAAAATAAACTTATGGAGAATTGGTTTCATAATAACCAAAATTAAGTTGTTTAGGAAAATAGAATATTTAGTTATATTATTTTGTGTAGGATTAATATTCTAATATTATGGAATATTGGATTTCAAACTATTAGTTGAGTTTGTAAGTGGTTTACAGGAAAATAAGATGTTGAAGAGCTGGCGACTTTGCGTGGCTCAATTGATGGGTTAAGGTCCTAGATTCTAGGGGCCATAATCTCAGCTAACAAACCGCGCATTTAATATAACTCCTAAACTGCCAAAGACCAAGTCAAGAGCTGTTGAGAAGATTATGGAAGACTCGAAGACTCGCTCAAACTGGACAAACACACGATTATGGATCGTGGGATTAACATGATCTATAACGGCTATGAAGATGGAAGATAATACCTAAAAACTGATGTCCACTACAAGGAAGCTGAAGAAGACCGTTGCAGATTTATCACAGCTATATAAACTGAGAAGAACTCAATTTGAGTTCTTAAGACTTTCTATATTAACTGTGTAAATCTTTTAGAAAGTTATTTTCAGTTTTATTCTCTTCAACAATTTATTGTATTCTATTAATCTGAGTTGGGGTGAGTGAGATTTTGTGAGAAAATTTCTATATTCAAGAGAGAAAGAGAAGAAAGAGAAAGAGAAGACTTCGAGTGAAGTCTAGAGAGAAAGTCATGTGTTCAGGGGGAACAAGGTGACTGGGAACAAGTTCCTAGAGGAAGAGAGTGAGTTGCTGTTTATAATAGGGTGTAAGTTACTATTATAAATAAAAGGGCAAGATTTAGTCCTAGAGAATACAGGAATAAGATCTTGTTTAAAAGCAGTTCTAGCGTTCTTTGTTTTAACTTCTCTTTAATTCGTTTTAACTTGTTAATTCCGCAAAAATAGCCCCTAATAGTCTTTACTACAATTCACCCCCTCTTGTAGTAAACTTAGAAGTTCTATAGGACCAACGCTCCTCGAAAGCATCGTATGCAAAGAGTGGGCATTTTTCCTACTAAGTGCATCAACAACAACATTGTCCATCCCTTCATGGTATTTAATCTCCATGTCGTAGTCCTTAATCAGTTCTATCCATCTCCTTTTGTGTGAAAATGTACTTGAGACTCTTATGATTTGAAAATATTCGGAATGAAGTGCCAAGCAAATAATGACGCTAAATCTTCAGCGCAAAGATAACCTGCCACCAATTCAAGATCATGAGTGGGGTAGTTCTCTCGTGAACTTTTAACTTTCTCGAAGCATAAGCTACAATCTTTTGTTTTTGCATGAGGAACATCCAAGACCGTTCCTCGAAGCATTTGTATGCACCTCGTAGCCTTGATCTGCATTATTTAGAGGTAAGACTGGAGTTGTAGTAAGATGCTCTTTTAACGTCTGAAAAGCCTTCTCGTAAACACCATTTCACTCATACTTAGTGGACCTCTTCATCAAAGTGGTAAATGGACGAGCTATATTTGAAAAATCCTTCACCAATCTTCTATAATAGCCAGCTAGACCAAGTAAGTTGTGTACTTCAGTCACATTCCTTGGAGTGGACCATTCAAAAACTGCTTGAATTTTAGATGGGTAAACTGAGACACCCTCCTTACAAATGATAAGACCGAGAAAAGCAACTTTCTCGATCCAAAATTCACACTTGGAAAATTTTGCATACAATTGATTTTCTCTCAACACTTGCAACACATATAACACGGAGGTGCTCTTCATGTTGACTCTCATTCTTTGAGTAAATAAATATATCATTAATAAACACAACGACAAATTTATCTAGATAATCTCTGAATACTCTATTCATCAAGTCTATGAACACCGCTGGAGCGTTAGCCAACCTAAAGGGCATAACTATAAACTCATAGTGTCCATATCGGGTGCAGAAACCTCTCTTTGGGATATCTTTATAGGCAATTGGAAGTTGATGGTAACCCGATTGTAAGTCGATCTTTTCACCTGCCAATTGGTCAAACAAGTCGTCTATTCTTGGCAAAAGGATACTTATTTTTCACAGTGACATTATTGAGTTCTCTATAATCATTGCATAATTATAGGGTACGTACCATCCTTCTTTTTCACGAACAGAATTGGTGCACCTCAAGGGGATACGCTAGGCCGAATATAGCCTTTATCCAATAATTCCTCTAACTGAGTTTTCAAATCTCTCATCTCAGCAGGCGCCATCCGATACGATGGCTTACATATAGGTCCCATTCCAGATAACAAATCAATGTTACACTCAACATCACGCTTTCGAGGCATGTTAAGAATATCATCCGGAAACACATCTTGATACTTATTCACAACTAGAACATCTATGAGCTCTGGCCTTTCTTTGCTCGTATCGTGAATATGAAAAAGGTACATAGGGCATCCCTTTTGTTATATTCTGGCTATGGTTTAGTCGAATATGTTTAAGTATGATAGATTAGCTTAGCATAAGATAACTTAGATACAGATTCACCACTAAGTTAAGTTAAGGTTCCTAAGAACACCACTTTGTCCAAGCTAAAGAACTAAGCTAGCAAAGGCGCCAAGATTAATAATGAATTAATCAAAGCAAATAAAACACAAAGGTTTTCGTTTTATCAAAGTCAAGTGTCGATCTTATTGAGCTTGTAGTCCTTTAACACATGTCCTTGACTCACTAGGAAACTAATTAATAAAACTAAAATGATTAAAATGAAAATATATCCTAATTAGGGTTGGAATTCTATCTTGTAGCTTGATGTAGCTTGGCCGGTTTTCTTCCTCTATCTTCTCCTTGATTTACTCACTTATCCCTTCAAAGTAGGAGACTAAATCACAAATGATATGATTTAGGCGCCTAATGTGATCTATAAAGGGAAAAGATCAGATTTCCTTGCTCCTTCCTTGCTTGCACGCCACTCTTTTAGGAAAGGATAAAGATTCCTTCCTATCTTGCTCTTTGGTTGATCTTCTTGGAAGTTTCCTTCATAGTAGTCGACTTCCTTGATTGTAGGCGCCTCTAATTGTTGAATTTATCTTGTAGTATGACACTTCTCAAACAACACACCAAAATCCAAGTCCTCTACATAACACTCCTTCAACAACTCAAGCCCCATCACCTTATGACTTAGGGTAGCAAGCAACAAGTACCTCCTAGATAAAGCATTTGCACCTTTATTCATCTTCCCGACCTTATGCTTGATTGTAAAGTGGAATGTTTGAAGGTATTGCACCCACTTAGTATGTCTAGGCTGCAACTTTTGTTGGCTTTGAAGGTACTTAAGAGCTTCATGGTCAGAATGGAGAATCAACTCCTTAGCAATGAGGTAATGTCTCCAATGATCCAAGGCATGAACCAAAGCATAGAACTCTTTGTAATAAGTTGAATACTTTCTTTTTGCCTTATTTAACTTCTCAATAAAGTAAGCCAAAGGTCTTCCATTTTGAGATAGAACTGCTCCAATGCCCACGCCAGATGCATCACACTCTACTTCAAAAACTTCATTAAAGTTAGGCAAAGCTAAAATAGGAGCACTAGTTAATTGACCTTTTACCTCCTGAAACACCTTGTTTGCTTGATTACTCCATTCAAACTTCTTCAACTTTGTGATTTCAGTAATAGGGGTCATGATAGCACTGAAATTTCGAACAAACCTCCTATAAAACGAAGCTAATCCATGGAAACTTCGAACTTGTTGCATCGAGGTAGGAGTAGGCCACTCCTTGATTGCTTGGACCTTCTTCTCATCAGCTTTAATTCCTTCACTAGAGACAATGAAACCTAGAAAAACAACTAGACTAGAAAAGAAGTGACATTTTTCCAAGTTACCATACAAGCATTCGTTTCTCAATACACTAAAACACTTTCTCTAAGTGTTTTACATGTTCAAATTCATTAATACTATAGACCAATATATCATCAAAGTAAACAACTACAAATCTGCCAAGAAAAGGCTTCGTAGTTTTATTCATTAGGCGCATGAAAGTACTTGGAGCATTCGACAATCCAAAGGGCATAACAAGCCACTCATACAACCCCTCCTTTGTCTTGAAGGAAGTCTTCCATTCAACCCCTTCACAAATTCGAATCTGATGGTATCCACTCCTCAAATCAATCTTGGAAAACAATTTAGAACCATTACGATCATCTAATAAATCATTCAACCTTGGAATAGGAAAATGATATTTAATAGTAATCTTGTTAATAGCTCTACTATCAACACACATGCGCCATTCACCATTCTTCTTTGGAACTAAGAGAGTTGGAACTGCACAAGGACTCAAAGACTCTCTAATCATGCCTTTAGACAACAAATCATTCACGTGTCTCCTTATCTCTTCGGTTTATTTAGGGTTTGTTCTATAGGTAGGCTTATCAGGCAACATAACTCCAGGAATAAGATCAATTTTGTGTTGAATGTCCCTTTTAGGGGGTAGGCCGTGAGGTATTTCAAGGGGAATGACATCTTTATAAGTTTCAAGCAATGAAACAAGCAAAGGGTGATCTAGATTACTATCAACTTCTTTCTTTTGATCTATATATAACAATAATTCACGAAAAGGACTAAGTTCATGATAATCATATTTCAAAAGAGTAGTGAGTGAATGATATTTTTCTTTAGTGGAATGTTGTTTATAGTTAGGAATGGACATAATAGGAGTAAGGGTTACTTTCTTGACATCTTTTGTGAATGAATAAGTGTTCTTGTAACCATCATAAATGACTCTCCTATCAAATAACCATGGTAGACCTAACAACACATGACAAGCATCCATAGGAATAATATCACACCAAACCTCCTCTTTATAGTTACTACCAATACTAAAAGATAATAGTAAACGATGAGTAACTTGGATACCTTTGCCTTGATTGAGCCATTGAATCACATATGGCTTAGGATGAGGTGTAGTTGAGAGCTTTAACTTATCCACCTTAGTTTGAGATGCTACATTGGTACAACTCCCTCCATCAATAATCAAGGTGCACACCTTGTTCTCAATAGTACAACTAGTATGGAAGATGGCCTCTCTTTGTTGTGATTTTTCTTCATCTATTACTCCACTCAAAGCTCTCCTTACCACCAAGCATTCACCCTCATCAGGACCAACAATATCATCTCCATATTCCTCCTCTTCACACGCCTCCATAACTACATCATCCTCTTCATTTAGGGCCTCATACTCCATAAAGCTCACAACTTTCTTGTTAGGACATTTAGAAGCAATGTGTCCTAACCCTTAGCACCTAAAACACCTTCTAGGGGATCGATTTGGAGTAAAAGTATTAGGGGTGTTTGGGGGGTTTTTTAGTAGGGTTTGGGGTAGGCTTAGAAAAGGTTGTGTTTGGCTTAGAATAGGGAGTAAATTTGGTACAAGGGCGTGAAGCCTCGGCCTTTCCTTTGGTCTTTTGTTGCTTTTCAATCTTGTGAGCCAAGATGATCAACTCCTCTAAAGTAGAAAAAAAGGATGCAATTCAACAATGTTAGCAATCTTAACATCCAAACCACCAAGAAATCTTACCAGAGTTTGAGGTTCATCCTCTTGCACTTCACACTTCATTAGATAGGATTCGAACTCCCTTGCATAGTCCTCTACTAAATTTGATCCTTGTTGTAGATGATGGAACTTGGCAAAGTTCTCTTGGACATAGTAAGTAGGAAGAAACTTTTGTTTAATAAGCTTCTTCATCTTAGTCCAATTCCGAACCTTCTCCTTCCCTTGTCTCTCTCTCTTGTTGCATACACTAGCCCACCAAGTTGATGCATATTTTCTAAGATTGAGAGCCACAAGCTTAACTCTCTTCTCCTCAGGAATTTGCTTTAATCAAAGACCCTTTCTACAGTTCTCAACCATTCTACAAACTCATCTGCATCTAATCTACCATCATAAGCAGGAATATCCATCTTAATGTCATTGAAATTTCATTGATCATTAGGGTTAGGTGGAACTCTATAGGTTTCGTCACTCTCTCCATCAAAATCCTCAAAGTATTCATCTCCCCTTTGTTTTCTTAATCTTAAGGTCATTTGCCTCAATTGATCTTGCATCAAGACCATTCTAGCATCATTCTCACGCTTCTCTTCCTCCATTCTTAAGATTATTTCATGTAGTTTAGGGTATGTGTTTAAGGAAATTCGGCTAGGATATGTGTTGGCTCTGATACCAAGATGTTATATTCTGGCTATGGTTTAGTCGAATATGTTTAAGTATGATAGATTAGCTTAGCTTAAGATAACTTAGATTCACCACTAAGTTAAGTTAAGGTTCCTAAGAACACCACTTAGTCCAAGCTAAGGAACTAAGCTAGCAAAGGCGCCAAGATTAATAATGAATTAATCAAAGCAAATAAAATACAAAGATTTTTGGTTTATCAAAGTCAAGTCTCGATCGTATTGAGCTTGTAATCCTTTAAATACATGTCCTTGACTCACTAGGCAACTAATTAATAAAACTAAAATGATTAAAATGAAAATCTATCCTAATTGGGGTTGGAATTCAATTTTGTAGCTTAATGTAGCTTGGCCGGTTTTCTTCTTCTATCTTCTCCTTGATTTACTCACTTATCCCTTTAAAGTAGGAGACTAAATCACAAATGATATGATTTAGGCGCCTAATGTGATCTTTAACGGGAAAATATCAGATTTCTTTGCTCCTTCCTTGCTTGCACGCCACTCTTTTAGGAAAGGATAAAGATTCATTCCTATCTTGCTCTTTGGTTGATCTTCTTGGAAGTTTCCTTCATAGTAGTCGACTTCCTTGATTGTAGGCGCCTCTAATCGCTGAATTTATCTTGTATGCTCGTCCCTTTATGTAAATACAACCCTATTTGAGTCTCTAATTAAAAGAAAAGAAATTACAACTCAACTAATATTATCCTAGTTAATCTAATATGACATTAAATTAACCAAGAGTACATATTATTATACTAGACTCCTAATAAAGCAATAAAGATAGTAACTTAGTTAATAATTAATTAACTAAGCTAAGGACACTTTCAAAGGACTCAATGGACTTAAGGGAATTCAGAACATCCCTTAAAATGGAAGCAACCATGTTCTTAGTCTTAGGATCAATGGAACTAGATGGACCTCCATCACCTTTCTCAAATAAGACTTTAGAGTAGGGTAGAAATGATCTTAACAATACGACGACTATAAAGCACATGGACACCCTTATGACTCTCTATTATGACATACTGTTTCGGACAATCTATATTGGCTTTGTACTTTTCTAATCAATCCATCCCTAATATTACATCAAAATCTTTCAAAGGAAAGGCTATTAAATCAGCATATAATGTAGTTTCACCATAAGCTATAGGAACATCTAAGTACATCCTATTACACGTCACACTAAGACCAGAAGGAAAAGAGATATCGGCCTCACAAGGTGTAACATTCTTCAAGTTTTACCTTTTTATAAAAGTTTCTAATATAAATGAATGTGCTGCAACTGAATTAAATAACACGTAAACAGGTATGGAATGGATAGAGAAAGTACCAGTCATTGCATTACCCTACACTGGTTGTTATCCACATCCGCTTGTTTCAGGTGATTAAGGTTGCCTAAATTCTTCTTCTCAGGGCCTCTTGTAACATAAGCAGCATTAGCTGTCCCAACATTACAGCTCCAAGAATATGATTTCTTAGTATGTGAGGACATGTTTTGACTTGTATTAAGTGTTTGATTCTACTTGAAAGTTATTGCATGTTGGTAGTATGCTAGTATGATAGTTTATGTGGGAGTTTGACAATATATATGCATTATCCTTTGTACTTTAATACTCCCTCCGTTTTTTTAATATGCACATTTTACCATTTTGGGATGTTTTTTTATAATAGGTATCTTTCTACCTTTTCCCATAAATGGAAGGTTGGCCCACCTAATTTTACACTTCTCTCCTACTTTTTCTTTCCTTTTCTCTACCTTTTTCACTTTTTCCTTACTTTTACTAACCTTCTCTCTTACTTTTAGACTTTTCCTTGGTCCGCGCGCAAAAACAAACATACATATTAAAAAAACGGAGGTAGTAATAGATAGTTGGCTAAACATAAAAAGTTAATGAGCTAATGTTTTGAAAAGTGATAGGATTTTCTCTACGAGTTTAAGAATAATTGGAAGTTTCAAGGACAATACTTATTTTAAGAGGGGTAAATTGTAACACCCCCGTTTTGAGAGTATAATTAATATTTATTTTATTAAAAATAAATAATTTCTTTTAATCTTATTTTATATTTTAATATTTTTATATAGAAATTATTTATATAAAAAAATGTGTATGGACTTAGTGGGTAAGTTTAGTGAAGAGTTTAAGTTTTAACAAAGAAAGATTATATATCTATATAGTTATTTACAAAAAAGGAAAGGAGTGGTTTTTATATACAAAAGGGGAGAGGGAAAATAAAACAAAAAAAAGGGGAAAGAAAAGAAAGAAAACATCAATCTTCAAAACTTCATCCTCTTCATCTCTCCATCTAATACTCTCAAGTTTTCACAATCTTCATCCCATAAAAAAACAACTCTATTACCTTCAACCTCTCTATCTTTCCGGCGACTCAATCACAGCACAATGATCTCGAACAACAGCGCGACACCGTGTGAAAGAGGGGCAACAAGAGGGTCGGGTTTCGAAGCATTTTGAGGTTTGGGGTGCGTTTTAAGGGCCGATTTCACAAGATTTTCTTTACCATTAATCTTCCATATTAGTGGGTAAGTTAAATTCTTCATTTAATTTTAGTTTTCTCAAACTTAATGAATTTAGAGTTTGTAGAATTTAAATTGAATTGGGGGTCTTTTATTATGAATGTTGGGTGTAGCTTGATTGAGTGAGATTGTTGCATGATAATAATGAGTTTAAGAACAAGAGTTATAATTCGTAGAAATCACAGGTCAGTTTCGTGATTAGTGTTTTTTAATAGTTTTCAGGCGTTTTTAGCAAACACACTATTTCAAAAATGTTGTTTGTATCGAAAAAGTTTAATCAAGATAGGCTCAAGAAACGATTGATTTAGAGTTCGAATGAGGAAGTTATGACCATTTTAAATTTATGTTGAAATTGATAAATTTTAGTTTCGAGTGTTTTAAGTTTGAATGTTTTTATATAAATATTTTCCTAATGGATTTTTGAGTATCTAAATATATATCATGAAACTTAGGTGTTGATTTTATATAAACTAAGAGAGATTTATTATTTTGTTAGTATGATAAATATCCTACATGGAATCATGATGTAATAATTGTATCCAACTTAGTTACCTTGGTTGGTTTAGTTTGTTACATAAAATTACACCTTATCATAGTTTGTTAAAGAGTTAGGTTGTAGATTGCTTAGCTCAAGCTCTTAGTTTGTAATAAATAGAGCTACAAGCTTCTCTTTCATTTCATCACATATAATAACAAAATTAGTTTCTCTATTCCCTCCTTTTATCTATATATTTTCTATTAGTTTTAATCTCTAAAATGGAGATTGATCATAGGTTTTGACATGTTGTCAGAGCAAGAAGTAGGTTCAGTAGGTATGTGAGGAAGGGTAGAATGGAAGTAGGTGCAACTAGGTTGCCCTAGTGAGAAGTATGAGTTTGTTTAGGTTTATAAGAGCAAACAAAATCTTAGAAATGTCTAGGGAATTTGTTAGGTTTAGAAGAAACTTTAACAGGATGAAGGAGAGTTTGAGAAAGATCGAAGAGAGAATCTGGTGTAGTTTGAGTAGTAGAAGGGGATTGAGATTCTAAAATGATAGGGGAATGTGGAATGGAAGTTTCGAGAGTAGGAGATGAAGGTAAAGGTGGAGTTCGAGTTAGAGGTGTTTCTGGAACAAGAGATGAATCATGTGTATATTGAAAAGGAGAAGAAAATTGAAAATCAACTAAGAAAATGCCAGTAGAATGAGGTAGAAAAAATTGAAAACTTTTAGTGAGAGGTTGAGAAGAATAATGAAAAAGGGAAGTGTTTTTCATGAAAAACAACATCCGTAGACGCATGAATTTTGTAGGTATCTAGATTAAGAACCTAGTACCCTTTTTGAGAAGAAGAGTAACCAATAAACACATGAGGAGATGCTATGGCATGAACTTATATCTATGAACTTTGGATGTTGACACAAAACAAAGGCAACCAAATACTTTAAGTAAGTTATAATTTGGTTGTTGTTTAAACATCAGTTCATAAGGAGTTTTGAATTATTTACTGCTGAGAGGCATTCTATTGTTAAAAAAGCAGCACATAACACACACTCACCCCAAAATTGAATTGGGAGATTTGCTTCAAAATAGAGAGCCCTGGTAGTCTCTAATAAATGTTGATGCTTCCTTTCAGCCCCCCATTTTGTTCAAGGGTATCACTATAACTGGTTTGATCGATGATGAATCCCATTTTTAAGATAGAATTGCTAGATTGCTTCGTAGGACCTTCACATGGCTCTTTAGCATTATCTGATATAATGCTTTGTATATCAGAATGAAACTGAGTATGTATATAGGAGAGAAAATTCTAAAGAACAGAAACCGAGTCTGATTTGGATTTCATTAAATGGATCCATGTAAATCTGTTATAATCATCCACAATAGTAAGAAAATTCTTACAACCACTATAGGTAGAATCTTTGAAAGGACCCCATACATCCAAATGTAAAAGCTAAAATGGCCTATGAGTTTTGATAGAGCTATAAGGGAAAGAAAGCCTATATTCCTTTGCTTTAGGACAGATTTGACAAAAATCTGTAAGATTAACAACTTTATTCTGAATAACTAGATCCAAGTGCTTCAACAGAGTAAATAGAAGATGTCCTAATCTGAGATGTAGGAGCTTGATCTTTTCTTCATTGACAGTAGTGTGGAGAGATTGAGAGATTGATGTAGAGTAACAAACACCATTATCTTGTGTAGATAGCCTTGGAGATTATCTACTATGTGTATAGTAGAGTCCAGCATCTAGTCTACCAAGAAGCTTGCTGAGGTGTTCCCCCTGAATCAAATAGCCATTGACTGTAAAAGTGATAGAACAAGAAAGATCTTTACAAATTTTTTGAACTAAGATCTAGTTTAATTTGAACCCTGGTACATAGAGTACATCTTGTAAAGTGAGGAATTCATTGACTTCTATAGTACCAATAGTGATCTTGATGATCTTGCCATCTAGTATTGTGACAAAATGAGATGTATGTTGGATAGGATGATAGGAAGTGAACAATGAAAGATCACAACATATATGATCTGAAGCACCACTATCAATTATCCAATTTAAGTCAAAGGTGGATAATAAGCAATATGTACCCGCAAAAATTGTTGTACCAGATGATGTAGCATCATCGTTCTTCTTAGAATTTCTAAGAAGATGTATAAGCTCATTATATTGATTAACTGTCAATCTAGTATTAGTGTTACTAGGTTGAAAAGAAGATCCTGCAGAAATCTTGTCAGAATGATGATCAAACTCTCCTGAGATAATATGTCTTCTTGACTATAAGCAACCAATTTTCTATTGTTTGAAGCTAGCCTATGTCCAGTTGGATAGCCATGAATTTTCAAACACCTATCATGTCTTGTTAGCTGACAATGATCACATAGGCAGATCTTTTATTTCTACTATAAGTTCTATTAGGAACTCGATCACCTTGTGATTTATTCTTAAAAGTCTTGCTCTCTGAAAAATTTCTTCTATCAGCAACATAAGCAAGAGGTTTAGTGTTTGTTGTTTGAAGGAAAATTAGCTAACTCATTGTGTTTTTCTTATTGAACAAGCAACCTATAAGCTTGAGTTACAGCTGCTAATGGTTGCATCATCAAGATGTTACCTCTAACTAATGAATATTCATCATTCAATTTCATCAAGAATTAAATTAATCTTTGATCTTCTCTGAGTTTTACCATTTTTGTAGTTACCTTAGATGTGCAACCTCCACATGTACAAACTGTTAGAGGATTAACTACATCTAATTCATCCCATAACATCTTCATTTGAGTGAAATATTCATCTCTCTTAAGATTTATTTGAGATAACTGATAACTATTGTTGTAATGCAAAGAGTTGAGGTCCAGAGGAACAACCATACCTCTCTTCTAGATTTAGCCAAATTTCTCTTGTAGTTGGGATGAATAACACACTTCTTGCAACTGTTTTCTCCAGTGAGTTAAGTATCCATGAAATCACCATATCATTACATTTCTTCCAAGCTAAGTAAAGAGGATTTTTTGAGTTTGAAGATGTAATAGAGCCATCTACAAAACCTAATTTATTCTTTGCTGATAAACTGATCTATAGTGATCGTTTTCAATCTGCATAACCAATGCCATTGAATAAAGAGATACCATTTTGAGATTAGTATCTTGTGATGGATGTATGAAATAAGGACTTATTGGATCTTGATATGGATCAAGAACTCTCTGATTTGGTGTTTGAGATTGCTCACTCTCTACCATTTTGATTTTGAGATGAAAAATTCGTGAAAAATAACCTTTACGAAATATGGACGAAAACTAAAAACTTAAATGAGATAATCCTCAGGATCTTTTGATTGAATATTGCGGATGAAAATAATCAGATTAGCAGTTGCTTTGAGCTTGCAAATACTGAAATGAGATAATTATCAGGACTTTTGATGGAATTTTGTGGAAGAAACTTTAACAAGATGAAGGAGAGTTTGAGAAAGGTCTAAGAAACCATCTCCTGTTTCTAAATCACCTAGTGAAGCTAAATATAGGTCTATGGCTGCTGCAACTTTTGAGATTACAGGGATAGTGAGATTAATAGAAGAGCTTGGTGTTACTAATCTCAAACCCATTACTCTCCATTGTGATAATCAATATGCCTTGCACATAGCTTGAAATCCTGTCTTTCATGAACGGACTAAACACATTGATATTGACTGTCATTTTACAAGGGATAAGGTGCTTGAAGGTCTTCTCCAGCTTTCTTATCTTCCTACACAAAACCAGCTAGCTGATGTTTTCACCAAGATTTTAACATCTAATCAGTTCAATGCCTTACTCGCCAAATTAGGTATGTTTTATCCCCAGCCTAGTTTGAGGGGGGTGATGGATATCCTACATGAAATCATGATGTAATAATTGTATCCAACTTAGT
Source organism: Patellifolia procumbens (assembly GCA_947645195.1). Classification (NCBI taxonomy): domain Eukaryota; kingdom Viridiplantae; phylum Streptophyta; class Magnoliopsida; order Caryophyllales; family Amaranthaceae; genus Patellifolia; species Patellifolia procumbens. The sequence goes on from CANSGD010001076.1 coordinate 2,935,240, forward strand.
TAGCTTGGTTGTTTTAGTTTGATACATAAAATGACACCTCATCATAGTTTGTTAGAGAGATAGTTAGCTTGTAGATTGCTTAGCTCAAGCTCTTAGTTTGTAATAAATAGAGCTACAAGCTCCTCTTTCATTTAATCACATACAATAACAATATTATTTTCTCTATTCCCTCCTTTTCTCTCTATCTTTTCTATTAGTTTCAATCTTTAAAATGGAGATTGATCATATGTTTTGACATAATATTAGTTAGTTAATTCATTTGAAGAATGCAAGTCATATTTTATAAAACTGGAGTTGATCAAAGCTCATTAACTAGTTAAGTCAAGTCTATTATTACTTAATGAGTACATATATGTCAAGTCTATTATTACTTAATGAGTACATAATATTAGTTAGTTAAAACGACTGATTGATATAGTTTATTTGCTGCATTTCAAAATATAAGATTTCTTACTAAAACTTTTGTGGTTAGAGAAGAGTTATGAAAAGGTATGTGTCTCCATTGATAGAAAGTTTGGTTTGAAAAGGACAATGTTCCTCGATTAATAGGAAGGTTAGTTTGAAAAGGGATGATGTTCCTCCAAAGAAGAAGAATTTGGTTTCCGAACCACAAATATTGATACAAGAAGTTAAAGGAAAGTTTATGAAGATTATCTCAAACAGTTTTGTGTGTTTTAAGTCGTGGGGATTGCCTATGTGGTATCTCAAAGAATGGAATTTTATAGGGTATGGCTTGACTCTATAGAATAGTTCTGGGGGTGCGTTGATCAATATCTCAGAATGTGATCTTCTGCTGCAGTTTGGCCGTTTGTGGCATGTGCGCACTAGGGATCTTTGTCTTAGTTGTTATCCACAGGGCCTAGCTAGCCCAATGGAAATTAAAGTTTGTTCCATTCTCTAGATTTTGTCACTTTGAGACTTTTGATATATTTTGGGAAAGAGAAAGGAAAGAAAGGATTTTGTTTCAAAAGGAGAAGGAAAGAAAGGATTTGGTTACAAAAAGAAAAATAAAGAATGCATATGATTTCGAAAGAAATACAAAGAAAGGAAAACGGGTTTTATAAATTTGTTTTTAGTATTATGTTTTGGAAGTAAATGTGATTAGTATGATATATTTAATATATCTTACCTGCATATATGTTTGGCTTCGTAATATGAAATCTTGCTCAGCCAATTTGGTTGATAGTACATGCCTGATATATGCGGGTACATGAAGATTTGCAAGTGGGATATAGGTTGGGAGCAATGTTCCACTAGCTTAGTTAAATTATAGTAGTTTTAATTCCGCTGCACTATATATATATCATCATTTTGGAATTTAAGGTTGTAAATATTAATTCTCTTAAACCTTTACATGTTTGGCCTGTAACATTTTAGTTTAGTTGTCGCGCCTTAAGATAGCTAGTTATCCTTAATGATTATTCTCGCAATAACCGTGGGGAATAACACATTTGGATTCCGGGTACTTAGGCATGGATGTATTGGCTTTTGAGCTGGATAAGGATTTTGGAGAACTTGGTTTGCTGGATTATTCATACAGGTATAGAATTTGGACGCGAGTCCTAAATTAAGTTTTAGGCAGACGGAGCTCTGCCGAACTTTCTATTGAATTTTCATATTATTTAATTTAGTTAGCAACTCGAAATTCAGGGGTGTTATAGTTATTAAGGCCCCAAATAAGAAAATGCTATTCATGTACCGAAACAGCACAAATCAATAAGCCTTAAGTACACCGCCCACAAATATCCAACTCAAAATGACAATTTCTTACCTAACTCCATCAATCCACTAAACCCTATGTCGACAATCTTCTTTCCCTGGTTGGACATATCGGCTACAAGCTTTCCGAATGCCTCAATCCAACAGATGACATTCAGTTCCTACACATGCCAATACTCCAATTGAACAACTTAAGTAATGAAATCATTTTCAGCCATTCATTACAATAATTTCATTCACTTCAGCATAATACCTTTTTTTTTCTTCCTCAAAAAATGTATCAATTACAACGCCCTTCTTCTTTATTTTGTCCCTAGTCATGTTTGCCTACAAAATATATACATAACTACTAGTTAGTTCTCCATATTTCTAACATATCTTGTGTATTAAGAATGTGTATACATATGTATATAGTAACTTGGGTTTAGAATAATGACACCATACACTTTACGTTCTTTTTCTTTGCCTTCTTAGCTGGCTGCTGCAACTCCTGCTCCTGAGTCTGCTACGGACCCTGCACCCGAGGCTGTTGCTACCAGTCCTGCTCCCGAGGCTTTATGCCCTTCTTATCCGTTGTTGCACCATCACTAGAACCGGAAGTAGATGGTTTATACTCCGACTCCGAACTACTATCCTCATATAGTGGTGCCTTTAGTTTCTTAGGAGTCCTTGAAGATTGTCTTTGGACAATCTTCCTTTTTTCCCCCCTATCTCCAACTTCGACTTTTTTCTTGCCTTTATTTTGTCTCACCATTTCACCTACACATATATATTCTTTTTTCTATATGAAAGTCCACGTAAAAAAAAATTAGATTAAACAAGCTATATGATGTGTGTTTAAGAAACTTTGGAGCAATTATTTAATCATTTAAGAAAAGTCAGCAACCACTAAAGCAACATCCTCAAGTGTTCAAGTTAATAAGCTTTCAAATTGAATATCACATGATTAATCTCACAAATTAAAAAATAAAGATCATATGCTAGTACACTAACATTACATCCTAAGCTCATCACTACACAATTATGGTTGAGTAGGTTTGTGGATTAGTTTAATCTTCCACAGTATATTATGATGAAATTGTAAAATAAAATTGCTTAACCAATGGAAGAACATGTGAGGCTTTGAGACCTCTTCGTACCATATGTATGAGGAAATGGTGAAATAATGTAGGGTATGTTAATAATGTAGGGAATATTAAACGGCAACAACACAAAAAATCATAGAGCATGTAATTAATGAAGAACTATGAGAATAAAGAAATATAACAAGTGCATCTGGAAAGCTGTAATCTTCTTAATTTTCCAAATCTCAAGCATGGGAAAACTACAAGCTAGTAGGATAACCAATCAAATCATACATCAAACTGCCTGTAATCAGTTAAGTGAACTGAGCCACTGCCAAACTAGTTGTACTACGAAGCAGCTCAAAAAGCCATAAGTGAACTTAGACCTCCTTTGATGCATGAAGTTTCAAAAGATATAAATGTCACAAATCAAAAATCACAAGATAAATATCCGAAGAGACAAGCATATAATGATATCAAGTAGACAAGCATACAATGTTCGCTTAAGGGATAGCTTCACTATGACAAATAAAAACACACACAAGAATATAGATGATAAAAATATATCTAGTCCAACTAAGTGTTATGTCAACCAAATGTCTATACAAATAACATCTTGTTTTCCTTCCAAGATTGCGATTTTACTAATCTTTGAGAATACAAATGAGATGTGGAGATGTTAATCTATGGTATCTATATATGTTTTGCTTTAATTCTTGTTTATCATCCTCGGTACTCTTTCATTAGTTCTTACTCTCTTCTACAATTAGAAAGAACCTTTGTGGACAAGAAGAATACAACAGATAAGTTGTTTAAGCTTTGGATTCTAAATATTACTAACACAACAATCCTCTTAATGGGAAAAATCAAAGCAAACATGATAAGTAGATTAAAATGCTACATTGGTATTACAATAAATCTTCGATGCTAGTTCTTTATTTTATTTACAAATGAAACTAACTGCATTGCAACTTTCAAAGAAATGAAACACCATACTTGTACATTTTATTTCACTCTTACACCAGCTTTTTACAACGCAGGAGTCATTTTATTCAGCCATGATTGGAAAACTATGCATGCTTTTAGAAATTACAATTATTGAAGTACTTAAACCTCACACCAAGTGAAACAAAACACAAACTCAACAGTCAACACATCAGTGCGTGGCTCAGCCACATCTCCTAAGAGAAACGACCGCCAAAGCTTAGTTAATTTCAAACATGCGACATAAAAAGGAGTTGATTTAGAGTTAGCGACATGGATTAAGGAGTTTTCGTTATATTACTTGTTAGGAATAAATACACTTAATATGAAGGATAAAACTTTCGGAATGCTCTGAAAAATAACTGAAATTTTGCATTAAAAAGATAAAATGTGTGTATCGGATGAACAAGTCAATTACATTTCTATTACACTTACTCAACTCCATTTCAGTCAAATAGTAAGCAATTCAACACCAAATCAAATTACCTAAGACTAGATTTATTTTACAGAAACTAATTCATACAACAACAACCCAAACATTAAAAAACTAATGCATTTTCACAAAGGGTTTAAGAACAATCAAACAGTAAACTAAAATCGATGAATTAGAATAAAAAGGTGGAATTTTATACCTTTAGATGAGAATCGACTTTTCTACCAATGCAAAGCAAATTTGATGCCTCAATGGTGGTTCTTCGATCGCAATTAGCCCACGGTTTTTCGATTTTTTTTTCATGACCAATTAACAGAAAGAAGGGAGAGAAGAGAGAGGGAAATCTTTGGTTTGGAATACCAGTCATGCGCTTCTTAGCTTTCTTTTACAATGATAATGGCAAATGTCATTTTTACCCTTCATTTCACAACATATTGTGAAATACCAATCTGGTTGGACTCCACCATGTTGACGTTTATAATTTCTCTGTAACCATCCCGATAAGATACTTTAGGTTATCTGCTTGACTTTCTCATCGATCTAACCTTATAAAAACATAATAAAGTAAGGTGGGTTATATAAACCATAACACTACCTATTCTACCTATATGGGATGGGACTAAGCTTTGAAGACTATACAGTATACTCTAACAAGAAATAGTCTAATAATGATCATCAAATAAACAAGTTAACTTAAGTGCTAAGCAAAGTGCATATAAAATGGCATTGAGAGTGGGAGTACAAAGAGTTTTTCAGGGTAAAATTGATGGATGCGTCCAAACATTCATCGCCTCCATTGATTCTACCCGAAACAACTCATACTCATTTTTCCTCCCAATTTTAGGGTTCTTTTCTTGGTTAGGGATCTGATGAGTCATTTATATATAGGTCTTTCATGATGCATTTATGTTGCATTTTAAGATCTTTTAGTTGTATTTTTAGTCCATAATTGCATATAGTTACTTAAGTTGAGAAAATATTACTCTTGTGTGTGTTTTCGGTGTTTTTGATAGGTTTCAGGTATTGAAAACACAATTGGAGTATTATTGGACAAGCTTAAGCATGAGAAGCATATAGGAAGGAGCTAAGTCAAATGAGAACTCCAAAGGGCATCTTCGAGTTAGATTGCAACCCAAACATAGCGGAAACATATTAAAAGAAGTATGAAAATCGAGTCATGTTCACTATTTTGATTATAACTCATTATCCAAAGATCGGAATTGAGTGATTCCAGTGGGGCTGAAAACGAGACTTGAAGATCTTTCCACCGGTGTATCACGCCCCGATACGATCTCTAGTTTGTGAGATATGGTCTTTGCAAGTTGACGTTGTTTTGCAGGATTTAACACGCGCAAGCGGGTTATTCCATGTAGCTTATAGTCGAATAAGGCCTTATCTTTTGACGAATTTGACTCTATTTTTCTAGTTGTTTTTGGAAATAGAAAGGTATAAAGAGTCAAGGGAATATTATTATTTCCTATTTTATTTTCTATTTTATTTTTCCATCATTAATTTATTTTTAGAGGAGAATTATTTTTCTCTCAATTAGTTAAAAACCCTAGTTTTGTTTTTTCCCCAATTTAAATTGAATCTTGAATAGAATCTTTGATTTTGCAAGATTGATTCTACAATTGGTATTATTTCTCTTCTCTTCTTATCTATATTCAATCCTTGACTATTAATTCATATTTGCTTATTTAATTATGAATATGTTTTCCCCAATCATGATTGAGTTGTCTATTTCTATTTTCTAGGGTTTAAAGGGGTTCCATGATCAATTATGAAGGGATTTTTATAAAGTATTGATTTTTATTGATGTATGTTGATTCCTATTGAATGTTTTTATATCTATTCAATCCAATTTGGCCAGATTTGATCGTTATAGTGTTGCAATATTAGGTTATGCGCCGAGAGATATGAACTTGATATTAAGGCTAGTTTCAATAGGTAGAGGTAGTATTAATAAATTGCGAGAGTCTGTTAATACCATTCTATGGTTGATTTCGATTCGAGGGAGCAAATTAACCTATTTAACTGTATTATTAATTATTGATTGTTGTGTCTCATCCCGAAATATTGATAATTGGTGAACCTATGCCCTAGACTCTTTATTATTGATATTCTTGATGTAGTTATAGTCTAGTTTAGTATAATCACCCACAACACTCGTTCCCTATAATCTAGATTTGACTGACCATTAGAAAAGGAACATTGTTTCTCTGTGGATTCGACCCTACTTCCCTGATTAATATTTGTTAGAGGACTTTAGGATTACTTTTGATTAGGCGATACGACTTTAGCCTGCAGGATCCATGGACCTCATGGTTGTTCCCAAAAAGAGGGTAACATTTCTCACCCAACCTGTCTTATTCAATTCTATCTCACTTTTGTTGTTGTTCTTTGTCATGCTACTTCTATTTACTTTAGGGGCTCAGGGTTTTTCAAGTCTGATTCATTCTTGTCTTTATCTCACTTTTTGTTGTTGTTCTTTGTCATTTTGATATTTATTTTAGTCCTTGGTTCTCAAAATCCCGTGTGAATAAAGGATTTAGAAGCATGTTGATGCCAAACTCTTATAATATGGACTTATTCATGTCATTTTTGCTCAGGAGTCAGAAGAGTGAAAGAAATTGAGAATTGCTTAATTGCATTTTTTGGTTTGAGTATAGTTCATGCTAGCAAAAATCTGGCATTGTTTCTTAATATTTACCACGTTCGTTCCATATCTATTGTAGCATCGCGAGTTTTACACCTCCCAGTACACTACTTTAAACATTAATATCTCTAATTTTATTTACGTATAAATATGAAAAACTTGATATTAATCAAGCATATATCGAGACGAATCTAGCAAGATCCCACATGACTATATTTATCCTTTATGTATAAATCACAAAAGAAGATCAACGGGAAGTGTAAAAGGTCAAAGGTTGCAATAGATATGGGACAGAGGTAGTATAAGGGTTTGAAAGCAATTCGCATTAAATTGTTGTCGCACTCTTGCCTGGTCTAGCCTAGATTAGGAGATTGCTTAGAGAACTATGGTTAATGTCACAGTCTGTGTTAAATCAAACTTTATTTCATCTCAAGTGCCTGAGTCAGTTCCTCGTACATCGATAGACTTCAGACACCTTACTCTTCTTGACCAAAAACATGGAAATATTCATAAAATAGCTATGTTTGATTATTGGGGTGCTGGTTATGTACCATCAATGTATCCACACATAGGTTTGATTTTTTCGGTTTTCGATGTAGTGATAGTTACTGTTTTTTCCATAACTAGCATATAGTTTGGTACAATTAGAAAAGGTCACCCCTAGATAATTACAAGTTGACGAGACTTCCTTCAAAGGAAATTTTGACGTGCACTATCAAGCTTTAACAAATCCGAATAAGCCATCATTGGGGTTCTAGTCTATTGTTTTATTAGCCTAGCTTAGTTATTTAGTAAGTTAGCTTATCATTGAATCAATTGTTTCATTGATATATGCTTCTCATTTAATGTGAAGTAGTAGGTTTCAATATATCATCTCCTCAATCACGAGCTTTGTTAGAGGCACTGGTTAATGGAAAACTTGCAGAACTTATGGCACCATTTCCAATGTTATTTCTCACATTTGAGGCCTTCGGTAGAACATCCAAATCCTAAAGGCTAGCAATATTGGTAGGTACAAATATATGTCGTAACTTATTATCTGGTCGCTCCATTTGCCAGTATGACAGCTATATTAAGTGCTCCAAGGAACTGGAGTTTTCAAAGTCATACAAGAACTGATATATACATAATCCTTTACCTTAATTGCCCAGCAGGGACATTTGCTACAACCTCTATAGAGATAAGCGAAATGTCCTTGTCTGCAAAAGCTCTGCTCAAATCTTCTGCAAGCTGATAAGCCTGATGGGAAAATAAGATCTTTTTCTGTTAGCATATGAAAAAAAAAATTACTTGGGGGTGTCTCGGAGAATTGTTTCTCTTAAACATTTGTTGGCAAAGTGCTAGTTAAATGTCAACAACAATTACTTCCTGCCTGCAAAGGTTTTATTCTAATCAATGTCCAATGAGAATGTATAAACTACAAATGTTTATGGTTTTAATGATTCTCATTGCAAGCATGAGTTTCCACCTTTCGAAAATTCAAGTTCTCCCACCCCTATAAATGTTAGAGTTATATCACATATTGATTAGAGTTATATATCCTTTTACCTCTCACACCAATCATCTCTCTTTATATAAACACACACACACACACACACACACACACACACACACACACACACACACACACACACACACACACACACACACACAGACTTGCTAAGATATAAACCATTGTTTACATTACCGCAAAAAATTAGGGGCGGGGATTTGGAATGTATGCAAAATTCGCATGGCAGGTAATGATTACCATTTCTCTTTCTCATTTCCTCATTCATGCAATTTCCTATACATATGTATATGACGAGGAAAAGATTGATGTATCAAGAAGAATCCACCCTCATAGATACACTAGAAGGAAGAAGATAAATTATGATGCATCCTTACCAGTGCAATAGCATAATGTTTAGTTGTTCCTTGCTTTTGAAGTGCTGAAAATTATGCTATAAAATAATGTTATAAATCTTTATCTCCTAGGCAGAAAATATTGGATCAGAAATCCAAGATATACATCATCATATTTATATAAAAAGAAAGGAATACTACACAATCTCAGTGAAAAATTAGCACTAGAATATGGCTGCTCTATACAGAATAGAAAAAGCTGGAATGGGTCATACAATGGATTAATACTAGTGTATGCTTGTAGTTGTTATCTTTATATTCACTCATTGGTTGTAATTTTCACTAGAGATTGCAACTTATTGGAGATGGCAGGTGGCAATTCGCCACTCTATCTATCGGTCACGTCATGTGCCCAGTGCCTACTACGTTCTGTAGACAAACTTTTGGTTAATTACTACACAACTAGTTCATCTAAAGCTCCAGATGCGTTGTTCTAAGAAAAGGCTGTTTTAAGAAGTACTTAATGTCCTTATTTTACTGCACTTCAATGTTGTCTGTAGAATATTATTAAACGGCTTATGAACAACAGATATTAGCACCTCTTAATCTATAAATTTTGGCTAATTGTATGGTTAATAGTGTTTTAATTTCCTTTGATCAGGTTTCACGTCACAAGAGAGGCATTAGAAATGGGCCAAAGGCTTTGAAGCCTACACCTGTTCTAGTCCGAAGCAGGTAAGACCTTTTATCCGATATGTATATGAATATTTGAGAATTGCACCATGTTCAAATTGCATGAAAGATACTTTCTTCCATTCTCTTTTACTCAAAACATCTTCTTTAAGGAGTTCCAAAATAATTGCAACATTTCCCATTCTAGATGTTTTACTCATTGTTTATCTCTATTACATGGATCCCTTTTTTGTATCTTTCTATGTCACTCCTTACCTTAATTAATGTGCTCCCCTATTCAGAGAATGTAAATTTTTTTGTTTATATCCTCTTCGAAACAAATTGGATTAGAAGTTTGCTAGCTACAATGTATAACGACTGTTGTAGGACCACCAATTGATGTAATTTCTTCCTCGTCGTAGAAACTTTAATGTAGTGGGAGATTATGATATTATTCAACATATTGAATTATAAGTTCGCTAGCTACAGTTCTTAGAAACTCATCTAAGACCACCAATCGAAGTAATTTCTTCCTCTTCACAGAAACTGCAATATATTGGGAGATTATGAGCTTATTGTGCTAATATTACGTTCATATCGAACATATAAAATATTGTGTTTTTGGGTGTATCGAACATTTGACCTCTGATTTTATGTGTTGGTTTTGTAGGGCTTGTGGTCGGGTGAAGTTGCCACATTTCTACTGTTGCAGCGGTCGGATGGAAGATCCTGGTGAAAGAAGCCATGTGACCAATTGATTGAGCTCTTTACTTCTACAATAGTTTCCTTTCAAAAAAAGAAAACCTCCCCACTTCTAGAGTGAAGCTTGCATTTGCTAGAGGTTGATGTGCACAAAATGATCTTAGCATATGCTTACTTCGTTATGGGCATTCGTGCTTGATACTTATGAAAAATGATCGTATTGGTCACTGGTTCAAATTGTTTCCCTAAATATATCGCCTTGGAATTGCGTTGTTTTGTTAAAATAAGGTGATAAAATAAGAACTCCTCATGATTGGAATTATGTCCCGAGATAGTTTTGTTTACTTTGGTATGGGAACAAGAACAAGGCTAACATCATCGCTCCCTATATTTTTATAGTAGTACTATTTGTTATTCTTGCTTTCCTTTTGGTACATCATCATTTTTGTTTTTTTAACCCTTTAGAACCTCCATGTTGAATTACTTGACTCACCTTCAATTGATGTCAGTTCACACTAACCTTTCTCTCTCAAATCTTTCATCATTGCCATTATTTCTCTTCCCTTCACCCCAATCAACGTTCATTGTAGCCCCAAAGGTAGATAGATAGGAGAGACAATAATTTAGTGAAAAAATTAGTGGTGAGATTTATTCATGAGAAGTTCAAATTTGATCTTTGATGGTAAATTTGACCATCAATGTTTGAGATCCAAATGTTCGAATTTGGCCTCTAGTGTACTAGAAGGAAGCTCGTTGGTCCAAGGACAGGGAAGTTGAAGCATATGAGAAGTGAGATATACACGAATGGTGCCGCTAACGGTTGTCGACTATGATATTCAATCATTACGATTGTGATATGAATGCAGTCTTGAAAATCCTTATTAAAAGACATTTAAAAGTTTTTGGAAGATTCTAGAAGATAATTGGAGTTTTCTTAGTATATTTTTCTATATATATATATTAGTAGTTGTACTTAGAATTTTCCGTACAAATTTTACCATTCCATTTAGATTAAGTTTTTCTTTGTTTGGGTTTATTTAATGCATTTAGGAGTCTCAAGAGCCGTTTCTCTTTAGTTGAAAACAATTAAACTAATTTTAAAGTTTAAGAAATATACATTTAACCTACAATAGAAGAATAAAAAAATGACAGTTTACCAGCTAGGTTTATATTATGTGGTAGCTAAATGAGCAATGGGCTTTGGTAAGCTTGTGTTTTTATTTAAAAAAAATTATATAATTTCATTTATAAGTATGAGAATATATTAAGGTAAGAAAAATCATCCTCTAGGTTCCCCATACACTTTGCTTATCTTCTATATATAGTAAACATTTGATTGTGAAAAGACATTTATGGCGTTACTTTTATTTTAAAAAAAACTTAACAACATTTAACAACACAAATTAAGGTCTTGTTTGGTTGCCTTCAATTCCTATGGGCAATCAAAATTCCCATGAATTGGATTTTGTGCTAGTTGTTTGGTTGCCTCAAATTTGATAAAATAGAGGAAATACAAATTCCTAGGAATTTGCAATGGCCACAAAATGTGGGAATTATCCTACCAAGTCCCCCCTTGGTAATTGAAAATTCCCATGATTTGCAAATTCCCACATGCACGACAAACAAGTTTTGGCAATTCATGGGAAATGCAGTGTAAGAATTTAATTCCTATGAATTACAAGTTCCTATAGTAATTTAACTCTCATGTCAACCAAACAATACTTAAACCCATCTAAACCTACCCACACTATTTTTGATTCCCAGTAAAATCTAGATTCCCAACCACCCCCATTTATCATCATTCATCAGATTATCAACCACCCTTTGAACTTCTAGGGTTTGCCTTTCATTTCTCGAACCTTAATTTCTCCACTCTTCAATTATCTATGTTCATCTCCCTCCTTTTCCCTCTTCGTTTCTGTGTGTGTTCATTTCCTTAATTCCTTCTTCATCTTCTTTCATCTCTCTGTTCATCTTACAGTTTCTCTCTTTATTGAACTCTCTCTTTGTCCCTCTTCAGTTCTATCTTAGTTTTACTCTGTAAAATCACCAGATCTACACTCTCCAGTCTCTACACAACATGTGGGTCCCTGATTTGAAGCCTCTTGTTGACGCTCACTTTAGAACAATGGATGAACAAGAAGCCATGTTCATCTATGACGTTATACACTCATTTGAACATGGATCTCCTTGGCCAAGGCGTTTATATGAGAGTGGGGGCGGAGAAGGTGATAGGTCCTTTCGCATGTCGGGCTCTCGGTAAGATTCTTGAAGCACTGAAACAAAAAAAATTGGTTGTTGGAGTTCTGATGATGATTCCAGTTCCAACGACGAGTTCGCGGATCTAGATGTTATTGAACTTTCGAGTGACTCTGAAGAACAGAGAGTTGATAACATGAATTTTTATAGAGTTTTCCCCCGTCTTTATGAGCTAAATCGTGCGTCAATGGAGCTCTTTGGAGGTATTTTGTGCTAACTACTCTATATAGTTGTGGTTTTGTTGTTTCATGTTATATTTCAGGTTTTAGGGAGTTTTCTCCCTATTCCGAGCTATTTCGAAGCAACTACGACTCTAGGATTTGGTTACGAGGCTCTAGTGGATGAGTCAGGAGGTCCCGAGCCCTTGGGCATGAAAATCGAGCTTGAAACTCAAGGAAAAGTCATGAAAAGAGCCCAGCTATAGTGGAAAGACGTACTTGGGCGGGCAATGTGGCCCGATCGGGTTGAAGTTAATGCATAGGGCGAAGTTGTCTCGGGCCCGATCGGGCGGGCTTGCCCACCTAATCGATCGAGAGACACAAATAGTTTTGCTAGGCTGTGCATTAGAGTAATGACAAGCCCAAAAAATAGCTTGGCCTGACTTGGACGGGCAGCAGCGTCCGATCAAATCAGGCAGTCCCAAGTTGTTGTTGCTGCTTATTTTTGTGCAAAGGAAGAGATTTGAGAGCTAGCCCAATCTGGCTTTCCCGACTCGGACGGGTAGTGGGGCCTGATAGGGTAGATGGTCTGCGAACCAAATTCTAACTTTTTTTGTATCCCGTTTTTAATTAGTTTTGAGGGCTTAATATAAATAGCAAACTCATTTTATTTGGTCTGACACTTTTATTTCTATTGTCATTAGTATTAGTTTTAGAACTTCTTCATAATTTAAATATTTTAGATTAGATTTGGAGGAGATCAAACCTCGGATTTATATCGATTAAAGTTATTGCTTTCCGTCATTTGGTATTGTTCTTCTCTCTTAATTTCTTTATTTAATCTTGGTTTGCTTAGTTTGATTATTTAATTAGTTCATGATGCAAAGTTTAGGTTTTTATATTAGGTTCATTATTGTTGATTCGATTATGTGTGAGTATTCATATTTATAGGGTTTTAGTGAGGAATATCATGTACATCATGATTTACTTTTCAATTGCTATTAGTTTCTAGGTTTTGATTAGATTTATTATGGTGTGATTTGTTTTTGATGAGTGATTAATGTATTGCGCAGTTTCATTGATTGCCTGTGGTTAATAATTGTTTGCACAAATCCATCTTACTTTTAGAGGCCCTAGTACACACTAGTAATTTTGATTATGTTAGTGAACATGCGACATATATTGAATTATGAGCAATAAGACTTAACCATAGTTTTAACACGTGCTCTAATCTGTCGACTCTTGACCTAGGTATTGATAGTTGTATGAATCTTTTGATTGGTATAAGCATGGTGGACCGAACTAATTCTTGGAGACCTATAATCAATAGTTTAATCCCATTTTTATATTGCTTTCTTTAGTTTAATTAGTAGTTTAGCTGATTCTTCCTTGATCTTGTCTAAAGTAGTTTTTTAACTAAATATCAACTCTGAAAACCTATCTCTTTGTGGATTTGACCCTACTTCCCTGACTACTGTTTGTTAGAGGAATTTAAGATTACTTTTGATTAGGTGATACGACTTTAGCTTGTCAAAATTTAGCGTTGTTGCCGAGAGACGGCTAATTTTCTAGTTTTTATTTATTTATTTAGTTTACTTCATTTTAACTCATTGGAACTTCGTCGTTCCAATCGAGGTACTTTCTACGGCTTCTTTTTGTTTCTTTTGTATGCCCAGGTCTCGAAGAAAAGGTACCCCATCCCGGAGGATCCCGATCTAACAAAGGCAATCAGGCAGCTTCGAAAGAAAATTCAAAAAGAAAAGCAGTTTGTTCACTGAACACCTCTGAAACACACACATCGAGTTCAGTTATGGCTAAATCACTGAAGTAATATGGGGTGCCCAACCCAAACGGTCCTTCCACTGGACCCATTATGCCCACCATCGCTGCAGCAAACTTCGAAATCAAACCTGCACTCATCAACATGGTGCAGCAGAATCAGTTTGGTGGGCATCCTACCGGAGATCCAGCAAGTCATCTACAGCGGTTCAACATCTATTTCGAACCGTAAAACATGCCAGAGTCACTCCAGATTAGCTGAAAGTCATGTTGTTCGAGTTTTCATTGAAAAATAGAGCACATAAGTGGCTGAACGATGTGAAAGAAACTGAATGGAGTGACATTTCTACTGCATTTCTCAGAGAGTACTACCCACCCCCAAAATAGCAGAAATCAAACACAAACTAGCCACGTTTTCCTAAGAGCCTGATGAAACACTTCGGGAAGCGTGGGCTAGGTTCAAAGATTTACAGAGAGAGTGTCCACATCACAACATGGACAAATGGTTGTTTGATGCAGACATTTTACAATGGTTTGCACCCTCAGACGAAGAGTATAGTTGACTCGTCTTCGGGAGGAGTTTTTTTGGATAAGGAAGTGGATGTAGGCTATGATTTCTTAGAAAACCTTACAGTTTCCACTTCCCGAAGCCTCACAAGGAAAGTATTTGATGTAGAAGCCCTTGCATTGCTGACTTTGCAAGTGGTGCAACTGAATAAATAGATTCACACTTTGAAGTCCTCTACGTCGACACCTCCTCCCATGAGCATCAACGCTATGTCTTCCATTACACCCATTACCTCATCTTACTGCGAGGTATGTGGTGTTTAGGGTCACTTGAGCACGATTTTTAGTTTGGTCAAAATCATATAGAGGACGCATATGCCTTTCAGTAGAGACCACAAAACGACCTCTACTCCATCCCTTTCAATCCTGGGTGGAAAGAACACACACACTTTTCATATCGTAGTAACAACTTCCAAAACCCACAACCACAAAACCCACCACCACCACAAAATCACTCTAAACCATCATTCTATGAAAACCTCCTGGTTTTCAGAGTCCCCAACCACAAAATTTCCCCCCTCCACATAACTTTCAAACCCAACAAAATTTTCAACCCTCACCTTAAAATATATCTACCCAAGAGTCCACTACGTCTAGTTTGATGAAGCTAATGCTCACGATGCAAAATAATCACTAGGAGTCTACTAGAAACATGAACAACCACATTAAACTCCTCAAGACCCAATTGGCTCAAATTGCAGGCAACAATGCTCAGAGGCAGCAGAGAGAATTGACTGGGCAATCCATTCAGAAGGAGCAAGCGAATGCCATTACACTTCGTTATGGCACTACTTATGACGTTCCTCCATTGCCCATTAATGATGCTACCCCAACTAAGGAGAAAGAGGTGGTAGAGAAAGATAAGGAGGATAGTTTGACGTCTGAGGTCGAACTAGCCAAGAAAAATCAGATAATAAAACAGAAGGAGAAGGTTTCTGAAGCGCCTTTTACACGGAAGCTACCTTTTCCTCACATGATGCAGAAATTAAAGGTCGAACAACAGTTTGGTATGTTCTTGGCTATGGTCAAAAACCTTGAGGTAACGATTCCTTTCACTTAATTAATTACCCAAATCCTGTTTATGCCATATTTCTGAAAGACGTGATCACTAAGAAGAGAGACTTTGGTGGGGTGGAATGTGTTGCTCTAACTGTAGAATGTAGTGCTTTTATACATAATTAAACCCCACCTAAGATGAAAGATCCGGATGGTTTTTTTATTCCCTGCCATCTTAGACCTATTTTTATTGATAAGGCTTTGTGTGATTTAGGTGCTTATATTTCTGTTATGCCTTCGTTTGTTTTTAAGAAATTCAATATGGGAGCACTTAAATGCACACAAATCACTTTACAGATGGATGATCGTTTTATAAAATATCCCCTAAGTTTTTCAAAGGACGTTCCTATTAGGGTCGGGAAATTCTACATCCCTATTGATTTTGTAGTACTTGATATGGAGGAGGATGCTCAGATTCCTATTATTATGGGTAGACCATTTTTGTGTATTGGTGTCAAGTATGGGTCTTTAACTTTGAGTGTTGGTGATGCTAAAATTTCCTTTAAACTAACCAATGTTGTTAAGGCACCTGTGTTTGAACAATCTTGTTGCAAGGTTAATATTATGGATGAGGTGGTATCGTCTGCACTCCTGCAGATGCTCTGTACTGACCTTCTGGAGGTCTAGTTGACTCATGATGTTTCATTAGGCATCGATGTCGATGTCGATGCCTACATTGCTGATTTAAGGACATTTACTGATGAGGTTGAAGAGAAGGTGCATTATCATAATGCACCTAAGGTTGCATCACATTTTAGAGGTAAGAGCAAGAACATTTGGAGAAGAAAGATGTTTGATGAGGGTGATACTTATTGTCAAGCCCCTCCAATTTGAGATGTGGAGGTAATATGGTCGTGCGGAAGGCAACCCATAATTTCCCCTATTTTATTTTATTTTATATGGAGTGAGAGAGAATGATAGAGTACTCACGTTTGTTTTTCCTCTAAGCATCTTTTTTATCGGTCATCTTTTGGCATTGAGGACACTGCCAAGTTCAACTTGAGGGAGGATTTCTGTTTGTATTCTCTATCTCTTTGACTGCTTTTTAGGATAGATTTATTGTTTTAGAAAAATACTGGAAAAAAAATACGATTCATATGACTGGTTTGATTACCTCCCTGTGCCCCTTAGCTTGTTGTTGCTTTGATTGAAAATAATTTGACTTTGTTTTTTGGATAGTTGGGCAATTGTGATTTTTAGGCTATGATTTGATGTTTGATTGATATGGTTTCGAGCGATTTCTGATTATTATACACTACATTGTGCTGCATGCCTTAATTGGTTAGACTGTGATGCCTTTTTTAGCCATTGGATTCATATTATTATCCAGTCTATTTTTGTGTGTACGTTCCTTATTAGTTGATTGGTCTTGACTTTGACTTCATATTTGTCTAATGTCTGATGACTTGTAGCATTTGCTGTGATAGAGGCGTTCTTTGTCTGATTCTTGAGCCTCATAGTGAATTTTTGATAAACTTTTATCCTCCTTTGCTCCGCTAAGCCTAATAACCTGTTTCGTGTTACAAAACCTTATTACATGCCTGCGGCCTTTATTTTGATATTATTCCCAAGCCTAGCTTGTGGAAGCGTTAGTTGGGTTGAGTTATGAGATTGGCTCTATGGTTTGTGTGGTTTTGGGAATGATTTTGTAGTTTATGTGGTTTCAAGTGTGAGAAAAAGAAAAGAAAAGGCAAAGGTGGAGTTGCGTGAATGTTTGGTTCGAAGATAGAAGAAAAAGAACTAAATGTTGAAAAGAATGCAAAGTTCCTTCATTCACATTGTTTGTAAGGAAAAATATGCTACAATGTTTGAAAGTTGGGTTTATTGGAATTTTTTATCGATCCATAAGAGTTGGGGTGTGTTTTGTGGTTATATGGTGTTATTGGGAGATGTTTCGGCCATTTTCGGCCTTGTTTTGAGTGACTTTTGCACCCCTATTCTCGGTTTTTTCATCATTTTTCCTGAAAATATTCACTACCCTTGCCTAAGCCCCATTACAACCCTCTAAAGTCCTCTTGATGTCGTGTTTACATTGTTTATTGGATTGATTTTGAGTCAATTTGTCAAAGTTAAAGAGTATGCCTGCTAATTAAGTCAACTTGATTAGGATGAGCATCATTTAACCTTCTTAAACACATGAGAGTGTGAGCGGGAAGGCATTTGTGGTTGGTTTGCTGATTGTTCGGGCATATTCTTTGCCTGCCACAAAATTGAGAGGAGTGATACCTTTATGAGAACCTTTTCAGGATTTGTAAGCCTTGTAGATAGTTTCATTTGATGGTTTGCTGAATGATTGGTAGTTTGATGGATTCGAATAGCTGAATTTGAATTTTGCCTGCTTAAACGATTCTTAGTCTTGAAAATGTTTTTCAACTTTGAATGTTTTATTAATGGGGTAAGTCATTTTATTCCATGTTCATATTTTATTTGCTTAAGGACAAGCAAAGGTTTAGCTTGGGGAAGTTTGATAACATGGTTTTTATATAGAGTTTTCCCCCCATATTTATTAGCTAAATCGTGCGTCAATGGATCTCTTCGAAGCTATTTTGTGCTAATTACTCTACATAGTTGTGGTTTTATGTTGAATTGCAGGTTTTAGAGAGTTTTCTCCCTATTTCGAGCTATTTCGAAGCACCTACGGTTTTAGGAGTTGGTTACGAGGCTCTAGTGGATGATTCAGGAGGTCTCGAGCCCTAGGGCATGAAAATCGAGCTTGAAAGACAAGGAAAAGACAAGAAAAGAGCCTAACTATAGTGGAAAGACGTGCTTCGGCGGGGCAACGTGGGCCGATCGGGCTGAAGTTAATGCATAGGACAAAGTTGTCTTAGGCCCGATCAGACGGGCTTTCCCGACCTAATCGGGCGAGAGACATAAATGGTGTTGCTAGGCTATGCGTTCGAGAAATGACAAATCCCAAAAAAATGCCTTGGCCCGACTTGGTCAGGCAACAGTGCCCGGTCCAGTCGAGCAGGCCCAAGTTGTTATTGCTGCTTATGTTTTTGCGAAGGAAGAGATTTAAGAGCTAGCCCAATTTGTCATGACCCGACTTGGATCGGCAATAGGGCCCGATCAGGCAGATGGTCTGCGATCCAAATTCTATCTTTTCTTTTATCCTGTTTTTAATTAGTTTTTAGGGCTTAATATAAATAGCAAACTCATTTTATTTTGTCGGACACTTTTATTTTTGTTGTCATTAGTATTCGTTTTAGAACTTCTTAATAGTTAAACAATTTTAATTTAGTTTTGGAGGAGTTAAAATCTCGGATTTATTTCGATTAAAGTTATTACTTTTCATCATTCGATATTGTTCTTCTCTCTTAGTTTCTTTATTTAATCTTTGTTTGCTTAGTTTGATTATTTAATTAGTTCATGATGCAAAGTTTGGGATTTTATATTAGGTTTATTATTGTTGATTCGATTATGTGTTCTTAGTCATATTTCTAGGGTTTTAGTGCGAAAAATCATGTTGATACCATGATTTACTTTTCAATTGCTATTAGTTTCTAGGTTTTTATTAGATTTACTATGGTGTGATTTGTTCTGGATGAGTGATTAATGTATTGCGCAGTTTCATTGATTGCTTGTGGTAAATCATTATTTGGACAAAACCGTCTTACTTTGAGAGGCCCTAGTACACAACAGTAATTCTTGTTATGTTAGTGAACATGCGATATATGTTGAATTATGAGCGTTAAGACTTAACCATAGTTTAACACGTGCACTAATATCTCGTCTCTTGACCTAGGTATTGATAGTTGTTTGAACCTTTAGATTGGTTAAACATAGTGGACTGAACTAATGCCCTAGACCTTTAATCAATAGTTTAATCCCATTTTTATTTTGCTTTCTTTAGTTTAATTAGTAGTTCAGTTGATTCTTCCCTCATCTTGTCTAAAGTAGCTTTTTTAACTGAATATTGAATCTGAAAACCTGTCTCCCTAGATTCGACCCTACTTCCCTGACTACTGTTTGTTAGAGGAATTTTAGATTACCTTTGATTAGGTGATACGACTTTAGCCTGTCAATAGTGAAAGAGGAGGAAAAAGAGGAAGAAAAAGGAGAAGAAAAAGAGGAAGAGAAATCGGAAGAAACAGAAGAAGCATAAGAGGAAGAGGGTTTAAAAGAGAGATGAAAAGGGAAACATACTCTAGGGTTGAAAACCCTAGATCTATGAGGGCGATAATTTGTGCCCTTTGTGAACTTGATCCGTCATATTTCTCTGATTATGCCAACAGAATGCAGAGAATAGATAAGTATGTTTGTTTTTATTGTACTGGTTTTGTTTGTGGTGGTTCCTCTGTTGGTAGTTTTAGTGGTCCTTCTGGTGGTGGTCCCTCTTCTAGTTCTGGTGGTCCATCTGGTGGTGGTGGTGGTAGATTTAGAAAAGCTGGTGGTGGTTCCTCTGCTGGTGGTGGGGGAAAACCCTACCTCAGATCTACCTTGCCAGAGATTTGGCAACTTTTGCTGCTGCTACTGCTTCTGCTAGAAATATGAAGTGTGATCTGTACTTTCCTTTTACTTTAACTATTGTTATTGATACTTGTTGCTACTTGTTGGATTTTGATACTTGTTGGATCTTTTTATGAGTATGTTGCTGAGTCCACATAATTGAATAATGAGTATGATAATGATACTTGTTAGACGTTCATACTTATTCCATATTATGGTGGTTGATATTGTTATGAGTATAGTATGATGTTGTTGTGCTGGTTGATGCTGTCGTTGGATTATTCTTGTTACATCTGTATTTTGCAATATTATTGACTGGCTGAATTTTGTTGTTGTTGCAAATGATAGTCAGTTTGGGGATGGAATGTTAGGAGTCCTTCAATGAACAATGCATCCCTTTTCATGAGTTCATGTCTTGCATTAGTTATAGTGCATTTACATCTAAGTAGATTGCATTTACTTCATTATAAATGCATTTGCATTCCTCCTCCCCTTATCTAACCTTCTCTCCAGTGTTGCTTGCTTAGGAGTGATGAAAAGTGGCATAAACAAGCCGGGAGCAGTCGCTCTATCTAATGAGGAGCGAGCGCTCCATAGCCTTACTTTTGAAGCAGGACAACAGTAGCATTGGATCTAGCACAGAGCCGGATGGAGTGTCCGCTCCATGGTTTTAGGAGCGGGTCGCTCCACTGCACTTGTACACGGGCTTTGTTTCGTCTTTTACATCTTTGCCCTTAGTACTTTGAGAGTTGTTTCGGGTACAAGAAACACAGTAAAATTTATAGTTTGGGGGAGTCCAAATCCAGCTAGGGTAGTAACCAGTAACAAGTCCAAGGTCTTCGAGTTTCAAGTACCTGCAAAACCGAGCACCGTGAACTACCCCGAGGATGTTCACGGGATCGGCTCTCTAATGCTTAAGTCAGATCTAATCTCAGAAGGTCCGAGAGTAGTACAAGTAAATGCTTTGGAATGTGTGTGAAACGTACCTGAATGATCAGATGAGAGTACTATTTATAGGTAGTACTGACGTGATGTCATCTGGTGAAGATAATGATGTCATGAAAGCCTTTTTGTCAGTGGGCTTGACGAAAGACCTGTACTTTCTAGCCTGCAAAGGTCCTTTAAGGGTAAAATGATAATTTTATCCCCTACGGGCATTTTAGTCATTTCACCTGTTAGGTGGGCCATGACTAGAATGGGCCCAAACATTAGCCCCACGCTCTACGTTGTAGTTTCGGGATCATAAGGAACTGCGATATGGAGCGGAATATGCTGCCTTGACTGTTTGAAAACTCGACGTACCCCAAATGGGGTTTGGGTTTAAAAATTTGAACGCCCTCTTGAAGGGACTGATCAAATTCGAACGCCCTTTGAGAGGGGTTCAACAAAACTCGAACACCCTCTCTGAGAGGGGTTCCACAAATCTCGAACGCCCTCTCTGAGAGGGGTTCAATAAAATTTGAACGCCTTCTCCGAGTGGGGTTCAATAAAATTCGAACGCCCTCTCCGAGAGGGGTTCAATAAAATTCGAACGCCCTCTCTAAGAGGGGTTCAATAAAATTCGAACGCCCTCTCTGAGAGGGGTTCGATAAAAAACAAAATTCAAATAGCCTCTCTGAGAGGGGTTCAATAAAACTCGAACGCCCTCTCTGAGAGGGGTTCAATAAAAACTCGAACGCCCTCTCTCTAAGAGGGGTTAAATAAAACTCGAACGCCCTCTCTGAGAGGGGTTCGATAAAATTTAAATGCCCTTTCTAAGAGGGTTTCAACAAAATTCGAATCACCTGTTAAGAGGAGTTTATTAAATCCTTAAAACTCAAACACCCTCACTTGGGTGTGTTAATGAAAACTCGAATACCCTCACTTGGGTATGTGAACGAAAAAACTCGAACACCCTCACTTTGGTGTGTTAATGAAAACTCGAACACCCTCATTTCGATATGGGGTGGGCCTGGTAAGGGCCAATAAGTCCAGTTTTGGTGCTTCGAGGTAGCCTAGTTAGGGCTAATTGAGCCCTATACTCATTTTTCTCGAAGGGGGTGCCTTATATGAAGGGCTTAGTATACTTAGAAAATATTTTAGAAGTATTGGATTCAAAGAACATCCTTGAATTTGCTCGACGTGGCTCAGTCAAAGAGTTGCCCCTTTGAAGAGTTCGAGGTAGGCCCGGTGAGGGGAGAATTGTACAGCTGAATTTCTTCGAAGTAGCCCCGGTGAGGGTCAACGGTTTGAGGTCAACCATATACTCCTTTTATTCAACCATATTTTGACCGGTATTTATACGTTTCAACCATATACATGACGTATCGCATTAAACCTCCCTCTACTATTTGGCTAGAACTCCCATGTTGAGTAAATGTTCACATTTGAGGGGTTACTGTTCAGGGTAGGTGAGATATAATTACTTCACTTGTTCCCTCATTTACTCACTTTGCAACTTTTTAGCTACTTTCTCTCTCTAATTTTCTGTCTTTAAAGAAGCCCTTTACTTCCTTGATTGCTGCTATCAGAGTGCGTCAAGAGTGCGAGGAATCTCCTTCGTGTAATTCGATTAAGGTATAATTTCTCATTCTTGAGTCTTTTCCTTTCTTTAATAAATTCGATAGGGGTTTTTGTAATATAAATAATTGAAAAAATTGCTTCAAATAATGCAACTTTTGGGCGATTCGCAAATAATAATGCAACCTTTCGATTATTCTGGAATAATGCAACATTTATACCCCATTTATTTTAAACAGGATAAATTATCGGTGACCTAAAGAAAAGGTAATTTTTTCATTAAAACTTTTAATTTTAATTAATATATTTAATAAACTTAAAAATTACAAAATAAAACTAATCCCCCACCCCACCCCCACCGGCCAACCCCCACTGTCAGTCTGCCACCCCCAACTCCTCCCCCTCCCTTCCCTTCCAACCCCCACTGCCACCCCCAACTCCTCCCCCTTCCCCATTCCTGAAACCTTCCGGCGTTCAGGTTTTATCCCCCACCCACCCACCGGCACCTCCTCCCGCCCTTCCCCAGCCACGAGCCCTCCACCCACACACCGCCACCTCCTCCCTCCCCTTCCCCAACCAAAGAAAACCCACGATTCCCACCCACTCACAGCTCTACTCTGTTTGCAACACCCCCACAACCACCGGCACCACCTTTATCCCCTTCGCAGCCACCGCAACCACACCCTTCTCTATTTGCAACACTATCGCAACCACCCGCACCACCTTTATCCCCTTCGCAGCCACCGCAACCAGCCCTTGCTCTGTTCCCAACACCACCGCAATATCCCCGTCTTTTCTCTCGGTCCCCTTCGCTCTCCCACCTCCTGCACAACCGGAAGATCCACTGCCAACTCTCCTTTTCCCTTCCCTGCACCGGTGGCTTCTGTGGATGGGGAAGAGTGGAAGACGATGTTGTGTTGTGTGTGGGCGAATAGGGTAGGGTGGGAATTTATGTTTTTTATTTTAATTTTTGTTTTAATTTTTTAAAAATTATTTATTGGAACCAATTATTAGGTGACACATGTTCTATTTTACCCCTTTTTCAGGTTGCAACTGGTTTTATCCTGTTTAAAATAAATGGGGTAAAGGTTGCATTATTCCAGAATAATCGAAAGGTTGCATTATTATTTGCGAATCGCCCAAAGGTTGCATTATTTGAAGTAATTTTTCCTAAATAATTAACCCTGTTTTCGAACTGAGCGCCTCTCATGCTTTGCGCCTTCCTTATATGCCTTGGGTTGAAACATGGGTAGATGGGGGCTCCTGTTGTAACAATAGCTTATTGGGCCGCGAACTCTGATTTTTTACTCGACGTCGTTCCTATTGAGAAAGAGGAGTGTGAGGAAAACTTCGAGGGACCAGAGGAGTTTTTAGATCATCCCAATAAAGTAACGATAGCCTTCCCTCCTTCTAAAAGGAGTTACTTAGATTCTTTCATTTCCCTTGGTGTAGTGCAAATAATGGAGGCAACTGATGAGGGGAATTCGACATCGGACCAATGCGAGCCCTGCCCTTCCCTTCCCCCAACAAGAGATTGGGAATAAGTGGCCACTGGTCAACGAGGAAGTGGCAAAAGAATCTTCAAAGTGGACTGTCGTTCCTGTCGACCTTGTATGCCATTAAACTGCCTTACGTCATGTATCCTTCCCAGTATACCGACCTGATAATGTTGCCACCCCCTGGGTGCATTGGTGTATATAAGTCTTATTTCGAGTAGGGTTTGCGTTTTCCCTTGCACCCGCTTTTCAAAGAGATTTTAGAGGCGTATAACATAGCCTTGTGTCAACTTATGCCCAACTCGATAGGGGCTATTGTATCTTTTATATGTCTTTGTCGAATGTTGGGATGTGCCCGTAACTTTATTCGATAGCCCTCCTAATTTCGGCATGAACCTTAATGTGCCTGAAATGGATGCCGAGGAGGCTATTGTGGCCATTCATTGTCAATCCACGAGGTATCATGTTGATGGGAAGCGAAGGTACAAGACGGATTACTGGCTGTCCAACAACAAGGAGCTGGCTAACGAGCACTTTTTATCGGCTTTTGGCGCGTCCCCTGCTTATGACCATTGTAGGGGTCGATTACTCCTTACTTGCTTTCTTATGTTCTTGAGTAATTATTTTTTTGACTCATTGTTTGCTTTCGTAGTGCTTGCCTATAAAATCTCGATGAAGTGATGAAGAAAAATACTGCGAAGAATGGTATGGCTGCCATGGCAAGGTTGTCGCTTCAAAAGGGGGAACTTAAAGTTTCCAAACCTCCCGCAGTAAGTTCGATCACCTTCCTCTGTTTGGCTTTTGCTGTTTAGTCTTTTCCTAACTTGCCTTTTTCTTGTTCATGCAGAATCCAAGACACAAGCCGAAGGCAAAGTCGACTCCTCCCCAGCCTCTAATTACTCCAAAAAGAAGACTACCTCCTTATCCGACCGTCCTCTAACGGAGGTCGAGGTCCCTGCCAGCGTCGGGTCGAAGAGGAAGACTCCTGCCTCTCCTGACCTCAATCCCTTGATACCAGATCTCAACTTCCATCTGGGTTCGAGCTCTGGTCCCTTGGACGAGCAGGATGTCGACGAGCTTGTTGTGAAGAAATACAGGTCGTCTTGGTCGCATGATGCTGAGGGCCCATCTGGCGTTGCCAGCATCGAAAGCGCAAGCATAAGTTCGAGAGGCACTGTTGGTGCCTTGGGATAAAGAGGATGTCTCCAAGTTGGGGGTGGAGAAGGAGATCGAAGCACTCAATGAGTGCTGGTTGCAGGTAAATCTCTTTTGGATTTCATGTCTTTGCTCTTTGCTCATATCTTAACTCCGTAACTTAACGCTTTCTTGCTGGTTTTGCAGATTTCTATCTGAATGGTCTGCCTTACCAAAAAGAATGGTCATGATTCGGGCAAGCTGCTGGAGGCTTCTCGAAGGGTTAGTACTCTCGAGGTGGAGCTCGAGAAAGCTAATAGGTTGAATGCTGACAACCTCGAAGCTTCCAACAGCGAGAGGACTAGCTTGATAAAGAACAAAGAAAAAGTGTCTAACCAGCTCAAAGCAGTTGAGAAGAGGCTCAAGGCATCGCGCAAAGAGGTTTCTGACCTCGAGGGCCAACTGAAAAGTCAAAAGGAGCTGCTCGAGCGTGCCTTGGCCCAAGGGATGACTTGCAGTCAAAGTACGACAAGTTAGTCAATGACCTCAAATAGAAGAGAAGCAAGTACATCTGCCGATGGAAGAGGTCTCAGGATGGCCTCACCTTTGCTGATCAGAAGGTGGTTGAGGGCTATCAGTCTTCTCGCGATGACATTCATCGCTGTTTTGAGAAGGCTTTAAAAGACTTGGCTCCTGACTTGGATTTTCAACAAGTCTTGACCAAGTCAGCGAGCATGAGCAAGCAGCCCTTGACGAATTCATTGCAAAAGAGAAGGGCGAGCAGGGTGCTGATGATGCTTCGGCTTCCGTTGCTGAGGAGGTCGAAGAGGCTAAGAAGGAAAATCAAGCCCCTGCAAACCCTTCGCCCGTCAAAGAAGGTGAGGTCGAGGCTGCTGAAGGCGAGGCTGAGGCTGTCGAAGGCGAAACTGAAGCCGTTGAAGCCGGAGACGCGAGCTCCTCCTCTGACACCTCGTCTGAAGAGGAGGAAATTAACATAGAGTCTTAGATGCCTCAACTTGCTTTTAGGACATCATTGTAACACAACACTTTGTAATTTTTGCTTGTTTTGTTCCATGTAACCCAGTGCTTGTAACTCTTGATGGAATGAAATGAAAGAACTGATTTTGTTTATCACGTTTCAAGTTATTTCTCTTTGCACTAGTTTTTCGATCTGCTTGGTCCCTTGTCTTTTGAAATAGTATGCTAAGTTAATATTGTATTAATTAGCTTCCAAAAAACTCGAACACCCTCACTTTAGGTGTGTTAATAAATATTCAAACACCCTCTCTTTAGGTGTGATAATGGATGCTCGAACACCCTCAATTAGGTGGTGATCAATAGAAATCGAACGCCATAATTAAGAGGGGTTCATAAAGATCTTTGACCAACCTCTTTTGAGGTGGTGATCTTTCATTTTTATAACCTATTAGGTTTTAAAGAAACTCGAATGACATGCAAATAATAACAAGTTCGAAGGTAAGGTCGATTTTTATTCATAACTTCAAACAAGCCTGTTGGACCGCAAAGGTCTTTTACAAGTTTTCTTAGAAGTAAAAACTACTAATACTTTGATGTACATCACAACAATTTAGTCTTCATCTAGATCGGTTAGGTCGAAGTAGTATAAGCAATCTTGCTCCTATATTAGTCCCCTAACTTGCTGTGTTGTGCTCAAACATAAAATTTTCTCAAGTTATCCACATTCCATGGACGAAATAAAGGATCGCCATCCATGTTTTTGAGCCTATGCGTTCCAGAACGATTTACATCAGTCACTCGATATGGTCCTTCCCAATTTGGGCTTAGTTTACCGAGGTCTTTATTCTTTCCCGTAGCTTCAATCTTTCGAAGTACAAGGTCTCCTACCGCGAACTTCCTCTCTTTGACTCCTCGATTGAAGAGCCTGGTCATTCTCATTTTCTGAGCAATTGATTTGAGCAATGCATTCCTCTGGTCTCAAGTAGGAGGTCGAGTTTGACGCTTTTCTCTTCCTCATTCTGCCCGTAATCATAGAAAGTTATCCTCCGTGAGGGGATATCCACTTCAACCGGCAATACGGCTTCGCTTCCATAGACTAAGTCAAAAGGCGTATGATCAGTCGCCTCTTTAACAGTAGTTCGAGCGGACCATAGTATGCCTGGAAGATCTTCTACCCATGATCCCTTCGCTCCATCTAGCATTTTCTTCAGCCCTTTGAGGATGACCTTGTTGGCTGCTTCGGCTTGCCAGTTTTTTTATGGTCGACTGACAGCAGAGAACCTTGTTTTTATGTCAAATCGAGCAAAATAAGCTTTAGTAGGTCAACTGTTTAATTGTCGACCGTTGTCTGAAATGAGTGCTCGGGGTATTCCGAAACGAGTGATGATGTTTTTCCATATGAAATTCTGCACTTGGTTATTTGAGATGCTGGCTAAAGGCTCTGCTTCAACCCATTTGGTTAAGTTGTCGAATGCCACCAACAAGAATTTTCTCCCACCAGATGCGGTTGGGAATGGTCCAAGGATGTCCATCCCCCACTAATCGAACGGTAGTACAGCCTGCATAGTGGTGAGAGGAATGACTGATTGTCGATGCACATGGGCATATACTTGGCAGTTATGGCAGTTCTTGACCATCCCTTTGGCATCTTGCATCACTGTTCGCCAATAATATCCGGCTCGAAGAGCTTTTCCAGATATGGTTCGAGCTCCTTGATGACTGCCACAAGTGGATGTGTGAAGACTTTTTGTATAGCAAATGGTCGTGCAAGAGGAACCAACTCGAGCGGCGTCGAATTCTTTCTGCTTCCATTTCATCCTCTGGCCATATTTCTTCTTCGAGGTACGCACGGATGCTTTCCATCCAATTGTTCGAGCAGTCTATGTTGCATATGAGGAGTTAATTGTTGATAATTGGTCTGTACAATACTTTCCAAGAGATAGTTCGAGGTTCCAGTCCGCATGCTGAGCTAGCCATTTGAGACAAGGCATCTGCCTGCTGGTTTTCGGACCGTGGGATGTGTTGGATTGTGAACTTGGTGAACTTTTGTTGCTGCTGTTTTACTTTACCCAAGTACATCCTCATGTTATCTTCTTTTGCTTCGAACTCACCTTTGACATGACCGACGACCAGCGGAGAGTCTGTCTTAACTGTTATTTCATTAGCCCAATTCGAGAGGCATACTTTCAATCCTAGCAAAAGGGCTTTGTATCCAGCTTCATTGTTTGATGCAGCAAAATCAAACTTTATTACATATTCCATTTTATTTTCGAGTGGGTCTTTTATTAAGAGCCCTGCTCCGCACCCTGCTTTCAAAGAGGAACCATCTACGAAGAGTTTTCATGGCCCGGTTAGGAGGCAGTCTCAATCATCGATGGGCATTCAGTGATAAAATTCGCCAGGACCTGTGCTTTTATTGCTCTTCTGGGTTCGAACTCCAGGCCGAAATTAGATAATTGATTAGCCCATTCGATGACTCGGCTAGAGCCATTTCTATTTTCGATAAGCTTGTTGAGCGGCTGGCTGGTAAGTACTTTGTTTGGGTGTGCTTGAAAGTAAGGCTTCAACTTTCGACTAGCCATTACCAATGCATATATCATTTTTTCTGATGGGGGATATCTACTTTGAGCTCCCCGAAATGCATGGCTAATGAAGTAGACCGGGTGTTGTTGCTTTTCTCTTTCGTCCACGAGGACAGCACTCAGCGCAGTTTCTGAAACTGCGAGATACACGAGGGAGAAACAAGCTTCGGCAGTGAGGCTAAGTGTCTTTTTAGTTGTTGAAATGCTTGCTCCGCCTCTTTATCCCATTCGAAGCATGGTTTCTTCAAGGTATTTAAGAAGTGCAAACTTTTGTCAGCTGATCTTGACAAAAATCTTCCCAATGCAGCCATGCAGCCAGTTAACTTCTGAACCTCCTTAAGAGTTCGAGGGGATTTCATGTTGATGATTGTTTCTACTTTGTCGGGGTTGGCTTCCATGCCCCTTTCATCCACCAGGAATCCCAGACACTTTCCTCCTCGAACTCCGGAGACACATTTATTAGGGTTTAGTTTCATGTTGTACTTGCGGAGGGTGGATAGAGTTTCTCTCAAATCCTGGACATGTTCTTCGATCAGCCTGCTTTTGACGATCATGTCGTCCACATATTGCGTCCCAGCTGCTTCTCGAACATTTTATTGACTAGTCGTTGGTATGTAGCCCCCTGCGTTCTTAAGTCCGAACGGCATGACTACAAAATAATAGATTCATGAGCTTGTAATGAATACGGTGTGCACCTGATCTTCCTCGGCTAGGGGAATTTGGTGGTAACCAGCATTTTCATCCATGAAGCTAAATAGAGCATGTCCACCTGTAGAATTGACTAGTTTGTTAATTTTGGGAAGGGGGAATTTATCTTTAGGACGAGCTTTGTTAAGATCTGTAAAGTCGACGCACATGTGCCATGATCCATTAGGCTTTCGAACCAGCACGACGTTCAGTAGCCATTTTGTGTACTGGCATTCCCTAATCATTACAGCACTCAATAGTTTTCTAACTTCGGCAGCTGCTGCTTTATTTCTCTCGGTGTCCTGGTGCCTCAACTTTTGTTTGATGGGCTTGTATTCCGGCTTGATATTCAGCTGATGCTTAGTGATCGAGGGGTCTATCCCTGGCATTTCATCAGCCGAAAATGCAAACACCTCCTAATATTCCCGAAGGAGTGTTACTAGTTCATCTCGAATAACCTGGTTAAGGTCTTTACCTACTCGAATTGTCCGGCTAGGTTCAAATCCGAGTTGTATATCTTCATCTTCGTCGACCGGTTGGGGTCGATTGTGGTTGGCAGGGTTCTCATTGTAGAACAAACCCAATGGTGGGGGTGAACTTTTGGCTGTTTCCTTTTCTTCTCTTTTTCTCTTGCCTGAATTTTGCTCGACTGGCCTGCTCCTTATTAGGCTGTTGACATAGCATTCCCGAGCAGATTTTTGATCTTCATGCAGCCTACCCACCGTCCCATCATCTGCTTCGAATTGGAGCAAGTGCTGATAGGTCGAAATGGCCGCTTTGATTCTGTTCAGCGTAGGCCGACCTATGATGATATTGTATGGGAGGTCGATATCAACTACAAGGAAATTAATTGAAAGGCATCGTTGATAAGTGGACTTTAGGTTCACTTATTTGCATTTAGTTTTAGGTCATTTAAATTCATTTTAGGCCATATAGTTTCCTTTTCTTTCCCTTTTTCATCCTTTCTCATATTCTCATACTTAGCATTTAGTTTTAGTTCATTTGCATGTAGTTTAGTTGCATTTAGATCATTTTATTTGCATGTGCCTGCCCCCTCCCCCATCTAATATTTTTTTGGAGTGTTTTAAAGCTAGATAAACAAGGAAGAGGCTCCAAACAGGGGAGCGGGCGCTCCGTGTGTGAAGAAGCAAAGAGAAGCTGGCAGTAGCTTGGAGCGGCCCAGGAGCGTTCCAGGAGCGGGCGCTCCATTTTGCAAGGAGCGGGCGCTCCGTCGCCCAGATTTGGTATTTCGGTTTCGGTTTTGTATCTGTCGATTTCGGTTTTGTATCGGTTTTTTTGGACGGTTTCGATTTTGTGTTTTATGGTTTTACCCTTAGTACTTTGGGGTATTAAAACCCATTTTTGTAATAATGATAGATAACTTTTATTTTCTGAATTTCTAATTAGCTTTAATTAGGGAGAGAGTAGAGAGAGAAGTTGAAAATTTTGAGAGAGAAACTAGATCTAAAAGTTTAAAGTTGAAGATTGAAGCTATTTTAATGGAGTTTTGCATTTGATTTTCATCAATCTTTGAGTATTTCTTCAATCTCTTCTCTTTATTTACTTTTATACTTGTTTTACCTTGCTTTCATATTGATTAGTAGTAATTAGTTGATGATTAACTTATTAAATATGATTTTCACCATTGTTGCTTCACCATTATTGCTTAAAGCTTTTTATTTATTCCTTTCCATGGCTAGTGAATAGATTAGTAGCTAGGGGAAGGGGATGACCTTGCTAATCATGTGTTGACCTTGAAGTCAAGCTTGGGGGTGTGATTTGGGTGCGATTGTGTTGTCTAGCTAATTTCATTACCTTGTTCATTTATATCAAAAACCACTAAAAAGAGGCTTAGCTCGCTAAATCACTTTCAAGCTTTGACTCATCATTGCTTCCTCGTGGATTCGACCCTTTCTTACCCAATATTAGGCTAAGTTAGGTTTATTAATTTGGCACGTGCAACAACCGTGTCAATAGTCCTTTTCCCTTGTCACCAAACCGGTTAGGTAAGTTGATGACTCCAAGGGGGTGAACAGATTGGCCTCCAAATCTGACCAAGGGCTGGTCGATGGCCTTAATGTCTTTCTTTTCGTATTTGAGCTTCTGCAGACACTCCCAAGTGATGATGTCCGCTGAACTTCCGCTATCTATCAGAACTCGACCAACACTGTGATTAGCCACTTTAAGTTCGATGACCAGAGGATCATCATGGGGAGTCTGTATTTCCTTCGAACTCTCTCTGAACACCATGGTGGGGGTGTCCGGCTTCTTCATCCTTTCACCACTATTTAGGTGATACAAGTGATTTTTCCTTGAATTGCCGGTCAGGCCTCTTAAAGCGAAGCCCCCAGCTATGACTCCTACATAGCCTTCGGTTTCATCGCTCTTCGATTGTTTTTCCTTTCCCTTCTCTCTTTTGCGATCACCTTGAGGTTCCTTAAGGTATCTGTTCAACTTTTCTTCATCAGCTAACTTGTCTAGAGCCTTTTTCATCTCCCTACAGTCCTTGGTCGTATGACTGCATTCTCTATGTTATTCACACCATAGCTTCTTGTCTCTTCGATAACTCGATGTCTTGATGTGGTAGATCGAGTCAACAAGGACTTCTCTTTCAAGTCAAAATATATTTCCCTTCGATTGACCTTGAAACGAGGGTCATGGCCCCCATCAGAGGGTCGATGTCTCTTCAGCCTATCTGCCATGTCCTTTTGGTTCGATGGCTCATTTTTTCGTTTGTTGCTTCCCTCATCATGCACATTCTTGCAGATGTCCAACGCCTATATATACTTCTGCGCCTGCCTCATGACGTCTGGTAGGGTGAGAGTCTCCCTCATAGCGAGTTCGAATTTGAACCGTCCCGGATGGAGGCCGTAACAGCGACTCCATCTTGGAGGTCGGAGACGTTGAGAGACTCCTCGTTAAATCGCTTGATGTAGCAGCTTAGAATTTCCCTTTTTCGTTGAGAAACTGACATGAAGTGCACACTGGTCTTTTTTGGCGCTTAGCCGCTATGAAGTGTTGGGAGAATAGAGCCTCGAGGGCCAACCTTTTGAGGGTGGTCGGCAAATATCTGCACTATGTGGCCTTACAGAATGTTTGCACGCTCATTTGTGCCTTGTACGCTGCCAAATGGTCAGCACGATTAGTGGTGCCTGAGTATGCTGCCAAATGGTCAGCACGATTAGTGGTGCCTGAGTAGTGTTCTATCGATGGGATCTTGACCTTGCCAGGGTTAGGAGTCTCCATGATGTGTTGGCTGAAAGGAGATTTATGTGTCACTGCTAAACCAACTCGAAAACCTGATTCAGCTACCTCTTCGGGATCCTCGACGTGTTGTGGGATCCCAATCCTTGGCGTGTGACGTTCAGTCACGGGGCGAGACTGTCCAATGGATCGTGGGGCAACTAAGTACTTCGAATTCCTTACCTGTGACTGTTCTCTTATTTTCTCAATGATCTCTCGGGCATCAAAGTTCTTACCCCTCATCTGTTTCTGCTGTATAATGTGACGAGCGTCCTCTTGACTTGGGGACATGATAGATTTCCCTTTCGAAGTAGTAGGTATCCTCTTCGATGGGCCAGCAGCAGCGTGCTCGATTATGGCACGTTTTGGGTTTGCTACCCTTCGCGACTGATCTAGGACTGTCCCTCGGTCAGGGGGAGTAGTTTGTTGAGTCTTGATTACTGAGATGAGATGTTGCATGACAGTGGTCATGTGTCTTTCCATTCGGAGCCCGAGCTGTCAAAGATCCGAGTAAGTGACTACTGGTAGAGGTGCTTCGAAAGCTGCGTCAACTTGGCTCCCATTGGGGACGTTAGTCTCGTCCTCCACGATAGCACCTCCTTGGTTCAGCAGAGTAATCTGCGCATTCTCGGAGGTGGTCTTTCGAGCACGAGTACCGCGGTTACCTTGTCCTCGTGTCATGGTGTTCGAAAATGCAGCTGTTATGTTAGATCCCCACAGACGGCGCCAACTATTTCGGGTACAAGAAACACAGTAAAATTTATAGTAACAAATCCAGCTAGGGTAGTCACCAGTAACAAATCCAAGGTCTTCGTGTTTCCGGTATGTTCCCGGGGATGTTCCCGGGATCGGCTCTCCGATACTTAAGACAGATCTGATCTTAGAAGGTAGTACAAGTAAATGTTTTGGAATGTGTGTCAAAACGTACCTGAATGATCAGATGAGAGTACTATTATAGGTAGTACTGTGGTGATGTCATCTGGTGAAGATGATGATGTCATGAAAGCCTTTTTGTTAGTGGGCTTGACTGAAAGCCTTTACTTTCTAGCCTGCAAAGGTCCTTTAAGGGTAAAATTACAATTTTACCCCTAAGGGTATTTTAGTCATTTCACCGGTTAGGTGGGCCATGACTGGAATGGGCACAAACAAGGGTATTTAAGCCCCTTTTGTAATAATAAGAAAACCTAATTGCATTTCAGATATAATGAGGTTTAATTAGAGAGATTCTAGAGTAACAAGTTGAAGTTTTAGTAAGAGAAATTAGATATAACTTTTGATTGTTGATGATTTGGAGCTTAATAATTGGAGATTTTTGGAGTATTGCGTCTTACCTTTCTTTTGATATCTTAATACTTGGTTTTACTTTGATTAAAGCTTGATTAGTTGGTGATTAGTTGTTGATTAACATTATCAGTATGATTTCTACTATTGTTGAACTTCCATTGTTGATTCAAGATTTTCATTCAACTTCACCATGGCTAGTGAGTAGTTTACTAGCTAGAGGTAGGGAATGACCTTGTTCATCATGTGTTTACCATAAAAGTCAAGCTAGCTTGGGGGTTAAATTCAGGTGAGATTGTGTTGCCTACCTTAATTGCTTGCCTTGTTTAATTGATTGATCACCATTTGGACATAATTTGGGGACTCAAGGTGAAGGATTGAGAGATGAAGCCTTGAGTTTACCTTGGATTTGTCAATAGGTTTACGTTACCATGAGAATAGGTAATTGACTTCTTATGACTCTAATTAATTCATTATGAGTTGTGGAAATACGTGATTAATTGATTTTACCATGAGAATATGCAAAAATGGTTGATTAGGTCCTCTTTATTAGTTTGATAAAGTGAAATAGTCCCTTAGTCGACCGTAATGAATCTCCTTAGCATGACAATTGGTTAATATTTGTTTAACTTGTGATTCCCCTATTCTTAGTGTCCCCCTTTATATTTCAAAATCAAGCATTTACTCCTTTAGCTTGTTAATTAGTTCTTAGACTCATATTTAATTATTAATCTCAAAAACTCCTAAAAATAAAATTAGCTCGCTTAATGGAAATCAATCTTTGCTTAACTATTGCTTCCTCGTGGAATCTTCCCTTTCTTACCCTATGTTAGATTAAGTTAGGTATCTAATTTGGCACATGCAGCGATCGTGTCACATCCCTACCCCATTATCCGCTAAAACCTTCTCCCATTCCCACCTAACTGGGGCGGATGCGAGGGGGTTTCCACAAACCCCAATCATAGAGAACAATAGAAAAAAGGGAAAATATATATTAAGTTAGATACTAAGGAACAATTTTTGGTTAAAATCTGGTAGTTATACTTTTTAGATGATGTTTTATGATAGTCCTTAACAATATGTTATACTCCATCCGTTTTGTTGTTAGCTCTGAATTGGCTAAGCTCTTCTTGTAACTCTTGTTGTTGAGTTCTTTACGAGACTTGTGCAGAGATGATCGTTGCTTCGGGTCCAAACTTGAAAATAAGGAAACCAACCCCAGAGGTTTGGTAGTTGATTCCCTCTCCGATGCCTAAGTCAGTATTTGAACAATAGGAATTCTGATAGTATTTTGACATAGTAAGTTTAGGGAGTAGGTGAGGTTCTACCTTTTACCTGATTTTGAGGAACTATTTATAGTGTTTGTGAATGAAAAGGGAGCACCCTAAAATAGAAGGATGTGATTGGTTGAGCAATGAAAAGGCGACACTTGTCAAGGTTTCATTGCCTTGAGTCTCTCAACCAATCATTTTCTGTCTTTTATGGCAGTTTGGGCTGATTATTCCCCCTTTTAGGGAATAAATGGGTCTCTTTATTCAGACTTGGTGAGGTCACCAATCAGCTCTCTTTTTTTATTGGCTCCATGTGTCACAGATCTATTGGGCCACGTGGCACCTTCTAACGGGGCCATGTGTCCTCTTTTGCCATGTTACAACATTTGCCCCTAAAAGGGGTTTAATCTGGGTCTTGTTTGATTAATGTCATTTTACTGAAAGTAACTTCTGATATATATCATACTGTTTAGGAGTTTAACTGACCTTTCCTCCAATAAGAAGAATGTGAAGTGACGTGCGCACCATACGGTGCTGACACGTGTAAACTAACTGTTTCGGGAGAGGGAAGGTTTTTACCCCCCTATAAATACTCCTTCCCTCACTTCATTTTCCACTTTTCACTTTGTGGAGTTTCTAGAGAGAGAAAGTTAGAGAGAGATACTTTGTGTAAAAAGGGAGAATATTATTTTCTTTATTTGGTGAAGAGAAAGTTGATTTGGGAAATTTGACCTTGACCTTTGCTGAGAGTGGCGTGACTTGTAGAAAAGGTGAAGAGAGTCTTTCTCATCTCCGACCAGATCTTTAGTCAGGTATTTCTCTTTTCTCCTTTTACTTTCTTCGTTTATTCTTTGATTCTTTTAAAATAAAATGATATCTTTTACCTCATCCAATAACCCCAGCTAACCCATGGAGGATGCTAACCCTAGAGCGGATTCTTTTTCATCCTCAATTGTCTCTAGAGTTGGGCCCATCTCGGCTGAATACTTCTTTTATTTAATTAGAATGCACGACCCATTTCCGACGACCCAGCCTCTGCCTGTGCAGGGTAATCTGGCGCGCGTCAAGCAAACGACGCGTCTGAGACATTCACTAATTCTCCCTTCCTCCAATTCCGAGATGGATGAGTCGACTGGGAAAGTTCCTGAGAGAGAGGAAAGTGATATGGTGGAAGAGATCCAGCCATTAGAAGTTGACCCTTTGGCGGAGTATGACTATGAGGCTTCTGATTACCAAGATAAATTCGGACCGTCTGGAAGGGCCTCAGACGAGGAGGATGATGAGGACGAGGGGGAAGGGTCTGAGCCTTCTACCACCTCTACTGAACTTCGGGACCGTCTGGGTCCTCTTTCTGACCCAGCGTATGTTTGTGTGGATGTTGACTGGTTGGAAAGGTATGGACCGGACAGGATTCGTTTAGATAGGGAGATGCCTATGATTGACTTCAAATTGGTCGTTCCTAAAAAGAAGGACACAATTTTTCATGCAGCACCCAACCAATTTGCTGTATATAAGCTGGCCTTAGATACCGGACTTAGATTTCCCTTCCATCCTTTCATTCATGAAATTCTTAGACATTATAGCATAGGTCACAATCAGCTGGCTTCCAATGCTTGGCTGAACATCTTAACTTTCATTGCCACTTGTGAGTTGTGTGGCCTAGTCCTGTCCCTTAACGCCTTTACACACATACATTATGTCTCTCAACTTCAAAAGACAATAGAGGGAACCTAGTACAGCGTATGTAATAGAGCCGGGTTCTTGACAGTTTTTGGGAAGCCGTAAAAAATGCACAACTGGAAATCAGAGTTTGTGTTTGTCTAAGCACCAGATGTAGAGACAGCAAGACCTTATAAGTACCACAACCGAGTTGTAACCAATATAGGACGAAGTGCCCCTATACTAGAACTAGAGAATAAGTATGATTATGTCGTGGTGGCTCATTTTACGGCCACAAAGTACATTCACCCTGGCTTTGGGGAGGCAGGACGCCCAAAGCCAAAAAAGATAGCTTTGAAGGGACCGGCTGGTTGGATGCCCTTCAAAGAGATGTTTTTTAATGAAAGTTTTTATGTTTTCGCTGGACTGAAGGAGGGCGAAGATCCAGGTAATGTCCTGGTCTTGCCCCAAATGTTTGTCGATGTATTTAAGATCTTGACTAATCAAACATAATTTCTTTGTGTACAGAACCGGCAAGAAGAAGAATTCCATCATCTTGGAAAGGAGAAGTAGATATGAGTAAGTTCAAAGGCTCCGTCTAAGAAGCGAGAGGATACGCTGATAAGATACATAAGATATATATATTTTTGGACGAATGATAGGTTAAAGTCGTATCACCTATTCAAAGATAATTCCTACAAACCTCTAACAATGGTAGTAAAGGGAAGCAGGGTCGAATCCACAGAGAGACGGAGTTCTAAGTTAATATTCAGCTAAAAAGCTACTTCAGACAAGATCAGATAGAAACAGCTGAACTAATAATTAACTACTAGAAAACAATATAAAATGGAATTTTACTGTATGAAATAAAGGTCTAGGGAATTAGTTCGGTCCACCATGCTTATACCAATCAAAGGATCAAACAACTATCAGAACCTAGGCCAAGAATCTATAGATTAGAACAATGTCAAGCTATGGTTAAGTCTCAACGTCCATAATTCAACATATGCAGCATGTTCACAAACATAATCAGAATTACTGATGTGTACTAGGCCTCTAAAAGTAAGACGGATCTGTGCAAACGATTATTAACCTCAAGTAATCAATGAAACTGCGCAATAACGTTAATTACTCAATAAGAACAAATCACACCACAACCTATCTCATCAAACCCTAGAAACTAATAATAATTCAAACAATCATGGTATAAACCTGGCTTCCCTCTCTAAATCCCTAGAAATTAAACTACTCAATCATAATTGAATCAACAATAAACAATATAATATGAAACCCTAATAATTGCATCATGAACGAATAAATAATTAAACTAAGCAATCAAGAAAAATAAAAGAGATTAAGAGTAGAGAAGAATACCAATTGACAGAAAGCAAGAACTTTTATTGAAATCGAATCTGAGGTTCAATCACCTTTAATCTAATCTAAAGTGTTTAAACTAAATTAAAGCTAAGCTAAGAACTAAGGAAAATAAAACTAGAGAAAAAAAGATCTCCCTAAAAATATGAGGAAAATAATATTTATAATACCCCCCAAAGTCGAATTTAAAACGGAAACAAATATAAAATTCCGTGTCGACGAGTGCGGGACCCGATCGGGCAAAAGGCCACCCGATCGGGTCCACACAAAAATTGAACCCAACTTTAATTCTTTAACGCACACAGCAGCATAGCAAAAATAGCCAAAAAAATGGGTCAACCCGATCACCTGCCCGATCGGGTCAGTGATCGGGTCCATAGAAAACTCCACTTTCTTGGCCAACTCACGCAGTAGCAGCAGCAAGGGAGACATGGGCCTTACATGTTTGTCCCCTTGTCCCCTCATCATGTAGCAACAAATGCTGGTGGGCCCCTTTGTCTTGGCGCATATTGAAGCAGCAATATTTGGCGCACAGCGAAGCAGCACAAATGTAAGGAGGTCTGGGCCTCCACCCGATCGGGTGGGCTGACTCTGCCCGATCGGTCCTGGAACATTATGAGCCCAAATGCTATCTTCTTCAACGCACAGCATGGGGCTTGTCTTGGACTTAAAATGTGTCCGCCCGATCGTTCAACCGATCGGGTCTTTTGTGCCCGATCGTTCACTTTCTCGCCCGATCGTATCGGGCAATGTTCGCCCGATCGGGTACGAAACTTCACCTCCCGATCAATAAATCTTCGCCCGATCGGGCAACAAATGGCCCGATCGGAGTACGGAAAACTCCTTTTTGACTCTTTGGCTCTCAAATATTCACATTTAGAGGTCTTGGGACCTCCTAAACTACCCATAAAGCTCGTGAGCCATCCTACGTGCCTCGTAACATCTCGTAAAGCCGTGGTTGCTTCCAAATGGCTCGGAAATAGGGAGAAAACTCCCTAAAACCTGCAATTCAACACTAAAACACAAAACCACAACTATATACGATAGTTAGCACAAAATAGCTCCCAAGAGCTCCAATGAAGCACAAATTAGCTTGTAAATAAGGGAGAAAAGTCTATATAAATACGTGATATCAACGAACTCCTTTCTAAATCATCATCGTCTGTAAGTCCTTAAACCATGGCTTCTTCATGAAAGAAGACGTCTGGATAGAAGACGAATGTCCCTTTATCTGAACGTTTTACCTTTTCACCCAATCGTCTTTCAGTTATTTTTCTGAACGAAG
Organism: Patellifolia procumbens; assembly: GCA_947645195.1. Lineage (NCBI taxonomy): Eukaryota > Viridiplantae > Streptophyta > Magnoliopsida > Caryophyllales > Amaranthaceae > Patellifolia > Patellifolia procumbens. The sequence goes on from CANSGD010001076.1 coordinate 2,975,072, forward strand.
GTTGGCCAAAGAAGGAAGGCGTCCTGATCAAGACGCATTTCCTCTGGGAGGAGCCTTGGGTTTGTGTTCACCTTGGTCCTTGTTACATTTCTGACCGAAGGTGGTTCCTTGAAGGAAAACGTTAGGCAACGGACGAAACTTCACTGATCAACCTTTAGTTTGTTTATACCTTCGTCCTTGTCTTATTTCTGACCGAGGATGATTCCTTGAAGGAAACGTCAGGCAGCGGATGGTTTCCTTCACCTAACAGCCTTTAGGTGATCCTAGCTGGTCACCTTCGACGAAGGCATTTCCAAGGGGGGTTTGCTTTTTCTAGCCAGTTTCCTTCTTGGAACCATCTTCGTTTTGGATGGTGATTTGAATCTTGAGGCCTGACTTGATTATTGTTGATGTGCAAAAAAATTCGCCGTCGGCAAGAGCGACTTCATCGAAGAAACGGCCAGCTACCTCAGGGGGAAAAGCTTCACCCCCCAAAAAATCAAAGTCCTTTGCTCTGGCAAAGAGGGTCGGGCAGACGAGTTCGTTTGTCCGTCAGGCACCTATCCCCTCCGGCGAAAAGGGGATAAAGCCTTCTGATCCGATGGTCTTGCCGCCACCGGCCGCCACATTGGGAGCTAGAGATTCGTCAACTCCATTGATCTGGAAAGCCAGTTGGACGCAGCTGGTTTGACTTTTGAGGAACTGTCTCATCCGGATGGGTCATTCCTGGGACCTCTGCCTATTCAGGGGCAGTAGCTTAGCTAGTGGGGCAAATGCCTCCTCCCTTCAGGACAAAGTCGGCCTCCTATGGTGAGTTATACTATTCCAACTGGGTCAGAATGCTGCGGTTTGGTGGATGATCGATGAGTCCGTCCAACAAGCTTGTAGTGGTCATCCCTGTTCGCCGAACTAATACTTCATCTTTTTCAGAAAAGGGAAAGTCTACAGCCGTAGATGGGTCGGCTTTGGAGCCCGACGAGGCCATCCCCTCATTTGCTAAGTACTCCTCGGTCGAGAGGAAGAAGATAAAAAGGACGTCTATGACGTCTTCCCCCATGAGTACATCGAAAGTCTGAGGGGGGCCACGGCTGGACACATGGGCTACTTGTCTCAACTCCTTGCCGAGGTATCTCCTTCTCTTAGCTTCATATCTTTCTTTTGTATTTTAACTTCTTATCACATGGCGATAGGCTAAATTCGTAGCACCTAATCAAAGATAATCCTAAATCCTCTAACAATGATAGTCAAGGAAAGTAGAATAGAATCCACAGAGAGACAAAGTTTCTAAGTTAATATTCAGCTAAGCAGCTACTTCTGACAAGATCAGATAGAAATCAGTTGAACTACTATCTAACTACTAGAAAGCAATATAAAGAGGGATTTTACTCCATGAAATAAAGGTCTAGGAAATTAGTTCGTTCCACCATGCTTAAATCAATCAAAGGATTAAACAACTATCGGAACCTAGGCCAAGAATCGATAGATTAGAGCCGTGTCAATATACGGTTAAGTCTCAACGCCCATAATTCGACATATGCAGCATGTTCACAAACATAATCAGAATTATTGGTGTGTACTAGGCCTCTAAAAGTAGGACGGATTTGTGCAAACGATTATTAACCTCAAGTAATCAAAGAAACTGCGCAATAACGTTAATTACTCAATAAGAACAAATCACACCATAACCTATCTAATCAAACCCTGGAAACTAATAGCAATTCCAATAATCATGGTATAAACATGGCTTCCCTCTCTAAATCCCTAGAAATTAAACTATTCACTCATAATTGAATCAACAATAATAAATCTAACATGAAACCCTAATAATTGCATCATGAATGAATAAATAATTAAACTAAGTAATCAAAAAATAATTAAAGAGATTAAAGTAGAGAAGAATACAATTTGACGGAAAGCAAGAACTTTTATTGAAATCAAATCCGAGGTTCAATCACCTTTTCTCTAATCTAAAGTGTTTAAATTAGAATAAAACTAAACTAAGAACTATGGAAATAAAACTGAATAGAAAGATGTCTCTAAAAGTAATGAAGGATAAGGTATTTATAATACCCCTCAAAAGTCTAATTAAAACGGAATTAAAAGATTCAAAATCCGCTAATACGAGTACGGGACCCGATCGGGCAAAGGGCCACCCGATTGGGTCCATAGTAAAAAAATTCACCAAATCCTTCTTGGACTCCACGCATCACAGCAGCTTAAAAAGGCAAAAATGGGCCTCACCCGATCGCTGGCCCGATCGGGCAGCAGATCGGGTCTCCAGCCCAGCGTGTAACGCATACATTCAGCAACATTATGAATCAATCAGTGGGTCCAGCTTTGTCTTGTAGTGCATGCAAGCAGACAAAAGCCTGGCCCACCCCAGCGTGTACCGCATACAAGCAGCAGACTTTAAAGATCAAATATGTGGGCCCAGCAACATCTCCTTGACTGGCGCAAGCAGATCAGCGACGAAACAAGACTTGGGCTCCCAGCCGATGGCATCGGGCCGTATATGCCCGATCGAGTCCTCAACCACGAAACCCAGCACACTTTCTTTAATTTTTGCCCGATTAGATCGGACAAAGTCCGCCCGATTGGGTCCGCAACTTTTCAACCCGATCATAATATCTTCGCCCGATCGGGCCATTTCTTACCCGATAAGAGTACGGAAAACTCCTTCTTGACTCTTTGGCTCTCAATTCTTCACGTTTAGAGGTCTTGGGACCTCCTAAACTACCCATAAAGCTCGTGAGCCATCCTATGTGCCTCGTAACATCTCGTAAAGCCGTGGTTGCTTCCATATAGCTCGGGAATAGGAGAAAACTCCCTAAAACCTGCAATTCAGCACTAAAACACAAAACCACAACTATATACGATATTTAGCATAAAATAGCTCCCAAGAGCTCAAATGACGCACAATTTAGCTCGTAAATAAGGGAGAAAAGTCTATGTAAATACGTGATATCAAACTCCCCCAAGCTAAACCTTTGCTTGTCCTCAAGCAAACAGAACATGAACATAGAATAGATTGCCTAACCCCATAGATAAAAATCAACAAAGCTAAAAAAAAATTATTCTTAAGACTAAGAATCGTTTAAGCAGGCAAAATTCAAGTTTGATTAATCAAATCCATCCAACCACCAATCATCCATGCAATTTATCAATTTCAAGCATCCACAAGGCATACAAATCCTGAAAAGGCCCTCACAAGGGTGTCACTCCTCTTAATTTTGTGGCAGGCAAAGAATATGCCCGAACACTCACCAACCCGACCATAAATGCCCTTCCCACTCACACTCTCATGTGTTTAAGAAGGTTAAATGACACTCATCCTAGTCAAGTCGACTCAATTAGCAGACATACTCTTTAACTTTGACAAATTGACTTGAAATCAATCCAATAAAAAATGCAGACACGAGCTCAAGAGGACTTTATAGGGTTGTAATGGGGCTTAGGTAAGAGGTAGGGGATACTTTTGGGTAATGTGGTGGAAAAACCAAGAAAGGGGGAGCATGAATCACTCAAACAAGGCCTAAGATGGCCTACACAACTACCAACAACACCATATAACCACGAAAAATAACCCCACTCTCATAAATCAATCAAAAGTCACAACATTCCAATTTCCAAGCAATGAAGCGAATTTTTCTTTGTGAACGTACGTGAATGAAAGAACTTTGAATTCTTTTGAACTTTTATTTCATTTTTCATTTATTTTTCTGAACTTCATTCACGCAACTCTATTTTTGCTTTTTCTTTTCTTTTTCTCACGCTCAAACCACAATAAATGTACTTTTGATTCCTCAACAACCAAACCAAACCATGAAACCAATCTCAAACTCTACCCATACAAAAGCTCCCCCAAGCTAGGCTTGGGAATAAAATTGAAATGAAGGCCATGGGCTCATAATAAGGGTTTATGTAACATGAAACAAGTCATTAAGCTCAGCGGGGATAAGGAGGATAAAAATATATCAAAAATTCGCTCTGAGGCTCAAGAATCAAACAAAAGAACGCCTCTATCACAGCAAAAGCTACAAGTCATTGAATATCAGACAAGTACGAAGTCAAAGTCAAGATCAATCCACTAAAGAGGAACTAACACACAAGAATAGACTGGATAATAATATAAATCCAATAGGCTTACAAAGAGGCCTCACAGTCTAACCGATTCAGGCAAGTAGCATAATGTAGTCTAATATAATCCAAAATCGCTCGAAATCATATCAATCAAACATCAAATCATAGCCTCAAGATCACAAATGCCCAGCTATCCAGAAAACAAAGTCAAATTATTTTCAATAAGAGCACAACAAGGGGTATAGGGAGGCAACTAAACCAGTCATGGGAACCATATTTTTTTGATTTTTTCAGTAATTTTCGAAAGTAGTAAATCTATCCTAGAAAGCAGTAAAAGAGATAGAGAATACAAACAGAAATCCTCCCCCAAGCTGAACTTGGCAGTGTCCTCAATGCAAAGAGGTAACAAAGGACGATGCTAAGAGGAAAAACAATGTTAGTACCCTCACTCTCGCTCACAAAAAGGAAAAGAAGAGAAAAAAAAAGAAAAGGAAAAAGGGAAAAATACGAGTTGCCTCTCGCACAGCGCTGGTTTATAAAGGTCCCTCACGACCATAATACCTCCATCTCTCAAATAGGAGGGGCTAAGCAGTGAGAGCCACCCTCATCAAACATGTTTCTCCTCCACATGTTCTTGATAATACCTCCAGACGGTGAGGCAACCTTAGGTGCACTTTTCACCTTCTCTGCACCTACCTCATCCAAAACCTCAGCCCTGCAACAAGATTGTTCAAGCATAGGTGCCTTAACAACATTGGTTAGTTTAAAAATCACTTTATCATCACCAACACTCAGAGTTAAAGACACAGACTTGACATCAATGACAGCACCAGCAGTACACAAAAACGGCCTACCTAGAATAATAGGAATCCGAGCATCCTCATCCATATCTAACACCACAAAATCAACAGGAATATAGAATTTCCCGACCCTAACAGGAACGTCCTCTAAAACACCTAGAGGGTATTTTATAGAACGATCAGCCATCTGTCAAGTGATTTGTGTGCATTTAAGTGCTCCCATGTTCAGTTTCTTATAAACAGATAATGGCATAACAGAAACAGAAGCACCTAAATCACACAAAGCTTTATCAATAAAAACAGGCCCAAGATGGCAGGGAATGGAAAAACTACCAGGATCTTTCAACTTTGGTGCGGTTTTATTTTGGATAAAAGCACTACACTCTTCAGTAAGAGCGACACGTTCTACCCCACGAAAGTCTCTTTTCTTTGTCATCATGTCTTTCAGAAATTTGGCATAAACTGGAACTTGGGTAACTAAATCTGTGAATGGAATCGTTATCTCAAGATTCTTGACCATAGCCAAGAACTTACCAAACTGCTGATCGACCTTGGATTGTTGCATCCCGTGAGGAAAAGGTAGCCTTGGTGTAAAAGGCGTTTCAGAAACCTTTTCCTTTTTCTTCCCTGTCTGTTCAGCTTCTGCAGATAAGTCGACTTCAAACGTCGAACTCTTCCTTTTTCCTTCCTCTACCACCTTCTTCTTCCCCGTAGTTGGGGTAACCTCGTCAATGGTCATTGAAGGGGCATCATAAGCAATGCCATTACGAAGAGTGATGGCATTCACGTGCTCCCTCTGAATGGGTTGCCCAGGAAATTGTCCTTACTGTCTCTGAGCATTGTTTTCTGCCAATTGGGAAATCTGAGTTTCGAGAAGTTTAATGTGCTTCTCTTGGGCTCTTTGTGCTTCCTCATTAGCTCTCTGCATAGCTAGCAAATGCCTCTCTTGAGCTTTTTGCGCCTCCTCATTCGTCTTTTGCATGCTCAACACCATTTTCATCAATTCAGACACGGAGGGTTCTTGTGGGTTTATGTTTTGTGGAGGTGGAGTTTGAAATTTTTGTGGGGCTTGGAAATTATTGGGGTGATGGAAGTTTTGTGGCGGGGGTCTTTGAAAATTTTGTGGGGTTTGATAGTATGAGGGTTTAGGATGGTTTTGTGGAGGTGGAGGTTGATGGTTTTGTGGATTAGGGAAGTTTGGTTGTCTCTGTTAAAAGGCGTTTGCCTGCTCCATTTGAAGTTGACTAAACTGACGGTCATGCCCAAAGTGACCTAGAACACCACATACCTCGCAGTAAGATGAGGTAATGGGTGCCATGGCAGACATAGTATTAATACTCAAGGGAGGTGCTGTTGAGGAAGAGGATTTGATGGTGTCAATATGTTGGCTCAGCTTCGCTATCTGCAAAGTCAATAATGCAATGGCATCTACCTCAATACTTTCCTCGTGAGGCTGCGGGAAGTGGAATGATCATTGGCTGCAAGGTTTGATAGGAAATCATAGCCTGCATTCACTTCCTTATCAAGAAAAACTCCTCACGCAGATAAGTCAATTATACTCTTCGTCTAAGGCTGCAGACCAGAGGTGTTCAGCTGAACAGACTGCTTTTCTCTCTAAATTTTCTTTCGCATCTGCCTGATTGTCCTAGTAAGATCGGGATCCGTTGGGATGGGGGAACCATTTCTTTGAGACCTGGGCATACAAAAGAAACAAAAAGAAGCAGTAAAACGTACCTCAATTGGAACGATGAAGTTCCAATGAGGCACAGAGAAGTAGACCAAATAACCAAACAAAAACTCAGAAAACTAGCCGTCTCCCCAGCAACAGCGCCAAAATTTGATAGGCTAAAGTCGCATCACCTAATCAAAGATGATCCTAAGTCCTCTAACAATGATAGTCGAGGGAAGTAAGGTCGAATCCACAGAGAGACAGAGTTTCTAAGTTAATATTCAGCTAAACAGCTACTTCAGACAAGATCAGATAGAAATCAGGTGAACTACTATCTAACTACTAGAAAGCAATATAAAGAGGGATTTTACTCTATGAAATAAAGGTCTAGGGAATTAGTTGGGTCCACCATGCTTAAACCAATCAAAGGATCAAACAACTATGGGAACCTAAGCTAACAATCGATAGATTAGAGCCGTGTCAGGCTGTGGTTAAGTCTCAACGCCAATAATTCAACATATGCAGCATGTTCACAAACATAATCAGAATTGTTGGTGTGTACTAGGCGTCTAAAAGTAGGACGGATCTGTGCAAACGATTATTAACCTCAAGTAATCAAAGAAACTGCGCAATAACGTTAATTACTCAATAAGAACAAATCACACCATAAGCTATCTCATCAAACCCTAGAAACTAATAGCAATTCAAATAATCATGCTATAAACATGGCTTCCCTCTCTAAATCCCTAGAAATTAAACTAAGTAATCAAGAAATAATTAAAGAGATTAAGGTAGAGAAGAATACCAATTGACGGAAAGCAAGAACTTTTATTGAAATCAAATCCGAGGTTCAATCACCTTTTCTCTAATCTAAAGTGTTTAAATTAGAATAAAACTAAACTAAGAACTATGGAAATAAAACTGAATAAAAAGATGTCTCTAAAAATAATGAAGGATAAGGTATTTATAATACCTCTCCAAAGTCTAATTAAAACGTAATTAAAAGATAGAAAATATGCTAATACGAGTACGAGACCCGATCGGGCAAAGGGCCACCAGATCGGGTCCATAGTAAAAAAATTCACCAAATCCTTCTTGGACTCCACGCATCACAGCAGCTCAAAAAGGCAAAAATGGGCCTCACCCGATCGCTGCCCGATCGGGCAGCAGATCGGGTCCCCAGCCCAGCGTGTGACGCATACATGCAACAACATTATGAATCAATCAGTGGGTCCAGCGCTCTGTCTTGTAGCGCATGCAAGCAGACAAAAGCCTGGCCCACCCCAGCGTGTAGCGCATACAAGCAGCAGACTTTAAAGATCAAATCAGTGGGCCCAGCAACATCTCCTTGACTGCGCAAGCAGATCAGCGAAGAAACAAGACTTGGGCTCCTAGCCGATGGCATCGGGCCGTATATGCCCGATCGGGTCCTCAACCACGAAGCCCAGCACACTTTCTTTAATTTTCGCCCGATTGGATCGGGCAAAGCCCGCCCGATCGGGTCCGCAACTTTTCCACCCGATCACAATATCTTCGCCCAATCGGGCCATTTCTTGCCCGATCAGAGTACAGAAAACTCCTTTTTGACTCTTTGGCTCTCAATTCTTCACGTTTAGAGGTCTTGGGACCTCCTAAACTACCCATAAAGCTCGTGAGTCATCCTATGTGCCTCGTAACATCTCGTAGAGCCGTGGTTGCTTCCAAATAGCTCGGGAATAAGGAGAAAACTCCCTAAAACCTGCAATTCAGCACTAAAATACAAAACCACAACTATATACGATAGTTAGCATAAAATAGCTCCCAAGAGCTCAAATGACGCACAATTTAGCTCTTAAATAAGGGAGAAAAGTCTATATAAATACGTGATAACACATGGCCTTCTGACTTGGTAAATTTTCTCTTTCATTTAGGCGTTCGTTCGAAGTATGGCCTTGGAAGGGTTTGTTAGTCTCCGCAAGGAGAACTTTGCCTATGTTCACCAGGCAACTACGACTTGATAAAAGGCCATAGTGACCTGTGCGGAGCTGAGGGTCCATCATAGGCAGAGTCTGAAGGCCTTGGAGAAGCGATCGATTGAACTGGAGTCAGCCAACAAGCTCCATCTGCTGAAGGAGAAGAAAGAGTGGCTCCTTGCTCGGGATGTTCTCCTGGACGATCTAGCAAAGGAGAAAGATGTTGCCGGTGCTACCTCGGCTGAGCTTAGGACCAAAATTTCTAAACATACAATAGAAGTTGCTCAGCTGAAGGATCAAGCTCAGCAGGACTTCCAGGAGGCCCTCAAAGCCTTTGCTGACTCCTTGGAAACGGCCAAACGTTGGGGATTTAAAGCCATGGAGATGATGGTTGATCCTGACCAAGTGAGCCGGTTTCAACGCCAGCTTGAATTCCAGGAGGAGTGTCACAAGGCCGGAATTCGTAATGAAGACCCTCCTATTTTCGAGGATTCAGACGAGGAAGAGGAGTTGGAGGACGAAGAGCCTCAAGATGATGCCGCCATGGAGGAGGATGTTCCTATCCCTCCTTCTAATGTCTAAATCAACCGTCCTCCTACTTTCTTCACTTCTCATTTGGGATGCTCATTTGAGTAAGGAAATTAGGAGACTGTTTTACAAGAACTGGTGCAAGTCTAAGAAGGGCTTGCACCAAGTACTCCAAGAAGTATGACAGTGAGGAGGGCACGGCAGAGCTTCCATTTGGCCGAAGATGTGTAAAGATCCCAGCAGCCCTCCCTCGGCTTGGTTTTTGGCTAGTGTAATGTTTTGGTCCTTTCTGGCTATCTTTCAATGCCTTGTAATAACATTAGGATATATTTTTGTCATTTGGTTTTGTTGTAGTAGCATGGAAACTCAGTTGTGCTGTATTTTTGTGGATTTTGGCAACCAACTTTCGTCCATTTGAATGAATAGCTTTCCTTCACTTTGCTTGTCTAATGTTTGTTCTAGTAACTTGTCTTAAAGTTGTTCCATGTGATTGCCTGTTTCAACCTTACTCATCTTGAAACACTTTTTGGACGAAAATATTCTAGGCAAACATGCAGTTTTTTTCTAAGTATACTCTTTCTCCGTCTAAGAAGGGATCAAAGATCAACCTAAGTCGTCATTAATCACATCCTTTGGACGGCTAACATACTCATTGGACGAGAATGCTCCAAACATGCAATTTTTGTTAAGTAATCAACTATCCCGTCTAAAAGGAATTAATGATCAACTTCACTCATCTTGAGTCACATCCTATGGACGGATAACATACTCATTGGACTAGAATGCTATACTCACTGGACGACAATGTTCCAGACATGTAATTTTGCTAAGTAACCTCCTTTCCCGTCTAAAAGGAATCAAAGATCGGCTTCACTCGTCTTTGGACGGATAACATACGCTTTGGACGAGAATGCTCCAAACATGTAGTTTTTGCTAAGTAACCTCCTTACTCATCTGTAACGGGTTAAGGATTAACCTAGCTCGTCTATAGTTACCTGGGTATTTGCCCCCCTTCTTGGGCGACCAACCTTTTGGCCAATACTGGTTGCTCAAGAAGGAGAACGTCTAGGATGAAGTCCTTTAGATGGAGTTGTCAACAATCTCTCTGTGTAAGTTACCCGCCATCCGCGTCCAAAAATAGATAATCATAAGACGAAGACTTATTTGTGAAGGGAAGCGACCAGCGCCATTCATCTAGACGGAGGAGATGGGGGGTTAATCACAGTTACTGATCTTAATGTGATTTATAGCAGTCCTGCCTTCTCTTGGCAACTTTTGTAAACGACCGTTGCCCCATGAAGGAAGGCGGCCAAAACATAAACTGTGGACGAGTCCTTTCTTTTTACTCGTCTGAATGGTTTATACTCGTCCTGTCTTCTCTTGGCAATTTTTATGAACGATCGTTGCCCCATGAAGGAAGGCGTCAAAAACACAAACCGTGGACGAGTCTTTTCTTTGTTGTTTCAAGACGACCTTCAAGACTTTTCAATTTATTTGCAATTTCTGACGGCTTCCTTGAGGAAGCCATGTTCGTTTTATGGTAATAACAACTTCTCAGACGAACATATGTGCCAAACTTATTATGAAGCTTTGGTCTAATTTCTGGACGGCTTCCTTGAGGAAGCAGTGATCGTTTTATGGCTATAACAGTCTTTCAGATGAACATATGTGCCAAACTTATTATGAAGCTTTGTTCTAATTTCTGGACGGCTTCCTTGAGGAAGCATTGCTCGTTTTATGGCTATAATAGCCTTTCAGACGAACATCTGTGCCACACTTATTATGAAGCTTTGGTTTGATATTTGGCCTGCTTCCTTGAGGAAGAAGTATTCGTCTTAATATCAAAAATATTGGACGTCACCTGTGTCAGACATTACTAAGCCTGAGACATTCCAGCCGGCTTCCTTTAGCAAGCAATGTTCGTTTTAAAATGACTTTTCTTTAGTTGATTTGCCATCTTTTAGGACGAACATATTCATGATAGCTGATCCTTTACTAAGGTTTTTGCTATTTTAATCCATATCTTTGTCTGAAGTCAATTGGGTAGTCCAAGGTGACTTAAACAAATACAAAAAATAATTTACACATGGCAGTTACTAAAAGGATAGGAATTGTATTGATGAATTTTGCTCAGCCAAAAGGCTGAGGGTACATGTATACAATTATGTGCCGTGGCACTTGATTACTACATTGTCAATAAAACTAAATATGAAATTTCTTGAGATTGTCTGAGTTACAAGACCTGAAAATTGGACGTCCTTCCATGTCCTGCAGACGATAGGTACCACTTCTGATCTCTTCCACAATGAGATATGGCCCCTCGTAGTTAGGCGTCAGCTTGCCCTGCTCCTTGGCTCGTCCCACTGCCTCCATCTTCCTTAATACAAGATCTCCAACTTTTAGTGGACGGCGAGTGACTCGTTTGTTGAATTCCCGAGCCATTCGGAGCTTGTAGAGCTGCATCCTTAAGAGAGCATTGCCCCTGACTTCAGGCAACTGGTCGAAGGCCGTTCTCATGGCTGTCGAGTTTGCCTCCTCTGAGTAAAGCATAACCCTCAAAGTAGGTTCTTCTACTTCAATAGGTAAAATGGCCTCAGTGACATACACCAGGATGAATGGGGTTTCTCCAGTAGAGTTCTTTGCAGTTGTCCTTACTGACCATAAGACCAGTTGTAGCTCTTCAACCCATAAGCCCTTCGCATTATCAAGTTTCTTCTTGATCCCATTTGATAGTATCTTGTCGAATTCTGCAAAGTGTCCTCTGATATCTCTTTCGTCTAACCATTTCCTCAACTTGGGTGTCTCGAATTACAGACCATTATCAAAGACTATGGATTGGGGCATGTCGAACCTGGTTATGATGTTCTTCCATATAAAGCTCTTCACATCTTTTGTGGTGATACCCCTGACGGCCTCAGCCTCGACCCACTTGCTAAAGTAATCCACAGCAACTATCACAAATTTCTTCTGTCCTGCGGCCACTGGGCACGGCCCAAGTATATCCATGCCCCATTTTGAAAAGGGTAAGGGAAAAAGGACGGGAGTTAGCAAGTTGGAAGGTCTTTGACAAAGATTTCCATGTTTTTGACTGTTGACACATTTTCTAATGTACTCCGTAGCATCCTATCGAAGGGTTACCAATAATAACCTAACCTGAAGGCCTTTTCAGCCAATGCATGCCCACCTATGTGAGAGGCACAGGAGCCTTCGTACAATTCTTTCATGACTTCCATACCATCATCCTTGGTTATACACTTCAGAAGTGGTCGGTTGAATGACTTCTTGTACAGGGTTTCATCCCATAACAGAAACCAATTGTCCCTTGCCGTGATATATTTAGACTCCACAGGGTCGTCAGGTAACTGACCAGTCTTCTTGAAATGGATGATAGGATCCATCCATGTATTTCCTATGCTGAGAAACATAACTTCTTCTTCATCTATACTCTTCCTTTCTTTGATTTCCCAAAAAAGTGTTCTATACGTATCACAGGCAGCTGAGCTTGCAAGCTTTGAAAGAGCATCGGCTTGGTTGTTCTCTGATATGGGTACTTGTGTTAAGATGAACCTCCTCAGTTGTCCTACTTCATCTTTTATCAGCTTCACATACTGAGCCATGGAACTATCTTTGCATTCGTTTTCTCCATTTACTTGGTTCACCACCAGAAGAGAGTCTGACTTAGCTTCGATTTCTTGCGCCCCTGCTGCCTTTCACATCTTGATTCCAGCTAAGAGTGCTTCATACTAGGCTTCATTATTGGAAGCCTGAAACTCGAAGCGCATGGCGTACTCAAACTTATCTCCTTCGGGAGATTGGCATATAATTCCTGCCCCACTCCCGTTTAAGGTGGACGAACCATCTACCATCAACGTCCAGTGTTTTCTTCCTTCTGCAGGATCACTATCGGCTTACTGGCTGTACTTATTGTCGAGTTAATTCGACAATGAAATCAGCCAAAGCTTGTTCTTTAATAGCTTTCCGAGGTTCGACCGTAATATCAAACATGTTCAATTCCACGGCCCATCTCAACATTCTTCCCGTTGTTTCCATATTCTGTAATACTTGCTTGAGAGGTTGGTCAGTGTAGACCACTATACTGTGTGCTAAGAAGCAGGTGCATAGTTTTCGGCTAGTCATAACCAAGGCTAGGCCAAACTTCTCCATCATACTATATCTAGTCTCTGCTTCCTTCAACATATGACTGACAAAGTACATTGGTACTTGTACGTTTTCTCTCTCAGCCATGAGAACAGCGCTAACAATATCTGGGAGACAGCTAAGTATACAAAAAGCTTTTCTCCCTCAACTGGGCTGACTAGGCGTGGGAGCTGACGTAAATGGTCTTTTACCTTTTGTAGTGCTTCATCGGCTTCCACCGTCCATTCAAATCTAGCCTTTTTCTTGATGGTGGCAAAGAAATGATGACACTTGTCTCCCGACTTAAACAGGAATCATCCAAGTGCAGCTAAACAGCCTGTCAGGCGTTGTACTTCCTTTATCTTTGACAGGGACTTCATGTCGAGTATTGCTTGAATCTTCTCAGGGTTCTCTTGGATACGCCACTGATCTACCAAGAAACCCAAAAACTTTCTTGCTGACACCCCAAAAACACACTTCTTAGGGTTTAACTTCAGCTTGTACTTTCTGAGAGTTTCAAAAATCCCTTTCAAGTCACTGATATGATCATCCTCAGCAGGGCTTTTTACAATCATATCATCTATGTATGCTACCATATTCCTCCTCAACTGAGGTTGGAAAATATTGTTGATGAGTTTTTAAAATATGGCCGGAGCATTCCTGAGGCCGAATGGCATCATCAACCAACCATATAGCCCCTTTGCAGTGATAAAAGATGTTTTATCCTGGTCATCTGGCCACATTGGTACTTGATGAAAACCGAAATAGGCATCCATAAAGCTTAACAGTGTGTGTCCAGCGGTTGAGTCGACCAGCCGGTCTAACTTTGGCAAAGGGAAACTATCCTTTTGACAAGCCTTGTTCAAATCTGTGTAGTCTACACACATCCTCCAAGTCCCATTGGGCTTCGGCACCATTACCACATTTGCCATCAAGTCTGGGTAGTGGGTTTCCCTAATGAAGCTTGCATCCATCAATCTCTTAACTTCCTCATCCACGACTATATTTCTAGCCGGCCCTAGGTTTCTCTTCTTTTGATGAATGGGATTTTTTGAAGGGCCGACTTTCAGCCGATGTACTGGAACCTCGGGATCAATCCCATGCATTTCTTCTATGTTGTAAGAAAAAACATATTGGAATTCTCTAAGCAAATTTACTAACATTTCCTTTAACTCTGGACCAAGAGGGGAACCTAGCTGAAGAGTTCTTTCTGGACGGGTTTCGTCCAAACAAATAGTAATGGGTTCATCTACGAGTTTAGGACGTTCAGTCGTCACTCCTATGATGGCCATTACCTCTACTGAAGGTGCAGGCTCTTTTTTTACCAAGGTTACTTTCCTCTTTTTACCCGGCAGGTCCCCAGACGCTTTCCTTGAGGGAGCAACCTTCGTTTTGTCTGTTAGGTTCTCTGGTCCTTCATATTTCCCTTCTGGCTTCCAGGACGAAGGCCTTAACGTGGTCAAGTAACACTCTTTGGCCGTTTGTTGGTCACCATAGAGTGACCCAACTTGGCCATCGTCACACTGAAACTTCATCAGCATCAAGTGTGTGACTACCACCGCCCTGATATGATTAAGTGTTGGCCGACCCAAGATGACATTGTAGGCCATGAGATCCCTTACTACTAAAAACTTAACAAATAGAGTTCTTGAATTTTCTTTTTCCCCAATTCGAATAGGCAATGACATGGTTCCCATTGGATGAATGACTCCTCCCCCAAACCCAATGATTGGGTGGTGAACGGGAAGCAAGTGATTCTCGTCGAACTTCAGTCGGGAAAGACAATCAGCACTGATTACATCAGTTGAGCTGCCCGTGTCTATCAAAATTCTCCGCACTCTCAAATTGGCAATCTTCATTTCTACCACCAACGGGTCGTCATGAGGAGTTCTCAACTTTCCTCTATCATTCTCACGGACGACCACATTGGGAAAAGGCTCAACCTTAGTGTCATCAGTCAGTAGAACTTGGCTGAGTTCCCTAAGATAACTCTTGTGGCCCCTATTTGTAGGTCCTCCTGCTGCAAATCCTCCAGAGATCACTAGTACCACATCCTCATCGGTATTATCATTCTCTTTCTTTTTTCCAAACCGGTCATTTCTTTTTTGAAAATTCTTTCCTGATTGAGGAAGATAGGTATTCATATTACCTTGACGAGCTAGTTCTTCTAGTGCTCTTTTCAAATGCTTACATTCATTCGTCTCGTGACCACAATCTTTGTGGAAATAGCAATACTTGCTCCTATCCCTTTTCTGATAGGGCGTCTTCATTTCAGCTGGAGCCTTGAGATCATGTTGTTCTTTATCTCCATAAGTATGGAGTATTGGTCCTTGTTGAACTCTATAGGGTCGGCTGATTCCGTGGATCTCTTTCTCTTCGCTTTCCGTTCTTAACTGAGGTCGTAGTTGATGCCACCGTCCAGGTCTCAGCCTTCTTAGGGTTGTTCTTTTTTATGGGAACAGACTCCTCAGGTTTCTTCAACTCAGGATGTTTCGCTTCAGCACAAACCTCGGTTGTGTGTATGAAAGCTTCAGCCTCCCTCAGGGCTTCAGTCATAATGGTTATCTTCTTCTTAACTAAATCAAACTTAAAGCTTCCAGGGCGCAATCCCCCTGATGAAGGCATCAAAGGAGACCCCTGCATTCAGGTCTTGTATCTGAAGGGCTTCGAGGTTAAACCTCTTGACAAAGCTACGCAAAGCCTCCTTCGGTCCTTGGATGACCTTGCCCAAATGCATGCTGGACTTTTTCTCTTGACGATTGGCCACAAAGTGGCTAGTAAACAACATACTAAGTTCAGTGCAATTGTTTACCGAGTTGGCTGGGAGATTGTTAAACCACTTCTGGGCTACTCCCTTCAAAGTAGCCG
This sequence comes from Patellifolia procumbens, assembly GCA_947645195.1. Taxonomy (NCBI): domain Eukaryota; kingdom Viridiplantae; phylum Streptophyta; class Magnoliopsida; order Caryophyllales; family Amaranthaceae; genus Patellifolia; species Patellifolia procumbens. The sequence goes on from CANSGD010001076.1 coordinate 2,991,085, forward strand.
AGAAATTCTTACACATGGTAGCGTCATCTACCGCCTGGACATACATTTGATGTTTGTAAGCTGACAGATGATCATCAGGATCTGTGGTACCATCAAAGGGTTCAATTGTCGGCAGCTTAACTTTAGGGTATGGCGGGGCTTTGATATCAAACTATTTATATAGAGTTTTCTCCCTTATTTACAAGCTAATTTGTGCGTCATTGGAGCTCTTGGAAGCTATTTTGTGCTAACTATCGTATGTAGTTGTGGTTTCGTGTTTTAGTATTGAATTGCAGGTTTTATGGAGTTTTCTCCTTATTTCCGAGCCTTTTGGAAGCAACCACGGCTTTACGAGATGTTACGAGGCACGTAGGATGGCTCACGAGCTTTATGGATAGTTTAGGAGGTCCCAAGACCCCTAAACGTGAAGATTAGAGAGCCAAAGAGTCAAATGAGGTTTCCGTGCATTGATCGGGCAGAAATGGCCCGATCGGGCGAAATATTTATGATCGGGTATGAAAGTTGCGGACCCGATCGGGCAAGGCGTGCCCGATCAGATCGGGCGAGCACACATGTGCCCAGACCCGATCGGGCATCCACCGCCCGACCCCATCGGGTCTAGTGCTGCTAGGTCTTATTGGGACGCTGCGGAGGAGGCGAGCTTGCTGGCACTTTTTGTCGCATGACCCGATCGGGTGGATGCCCACGGCCCGATCGGGTGGGCCGTAACATTTGGCCTATGTGCTGCGCTGTTGCTGCCAGGACCACGAGAAGCAAAAATGTGGCTTTTGGTTTTTGACCCGATCGGGTGGGTGCCTCGGGCCCGATCGGGTCTGGCACTATTTATCGCGTTTTTCGACTTTTGCTTCCTATTTTTTATTAGACTTGAGGGGTATTATAAATACCTTTTCCTCATTAACCAGGGGAGATCTTTTATTCATCTTTCAATAGGTTTAGACTAGTTTTATTCTTCATTGTTCTTAGTTTAATTCAAACACTTTAGATTAATTTAGAGGTGATCAAACCTATTTCAATTTCAATAAAGTTCCTGCTTTCCGCCAATTTGGTAATCGTCTTGCTTATTGCTTTATTCCTTTATCTCAATTACTTTAGTTCAATTGCTTATTTCTCAATTAGTTCATGATGCAATTCTTAGGGTTTTCAATTAGTTTTGTTGTTGTCAATTCGATCATGTCTGAGTAGTTCTCTTTCTAGGGTGTTAGATAGGAAAGCCATGTTTATACCATGATTGTGATTTAGACTCTTATTGATTTCTAGGGCTCGATTAGGGTGATTGTGATGTGGTTTGTTCTTTATTGAGTAATTAACGTTATTGCGCAGTATCGTTGGTTGCTTGTGGTTAATAGTTGTTTGCACAGATCCGTCTTACGACTAGAGGCCTAGGACACGTCAGTAGTTCTGATTACGTTAGTGAATATGCGGCGTATGTTGAACTATGAGCGTTGAGTCTTAACCATAGCTCAACATAGGCTCTAATCACCCGATTCTTGACTTAGGTTTTGGTAGTAGTTGACCCTATTTGATTGGTATAAGCATGGTGGACCGACCTAATACCCTAGGTTTTTATTCCATAGTTTAATCCTCGATTTATTCCGTCTTCTGTAGTCTGTTCTTTAGTTTAATTATTTCTTCCCTGATTTCATCTGGAGTAGCTGAATCGGTTGAATATTAATTTAGAAACTCTGTCTCCCTGTGGATTCGATCCTGCTTCCACTGACTACCTAGTTAGAGGTCCGTAGGTTTATTTTTGATTAGGTGACACGACTAAAAACCTATCAGGCTTCCATGATCCTGGTTGAGAATGGAGTCGGCCAATCAATGCTTAAGGCCCTCAACCTCCTTATAACAGGTATATTTCTTGACGATATTATCTGATAACCGGGTTTGATGATGTGTGTACTGGAGTCTCTCGTCGGTACACATTCGGTTGACTCACTATCTTTTCCTCATGGCGACGGAGTGTGGGAGTGGGTCCTCCAACCTCCATCTGGGAAAAGACTTTCAACGGGGGATCCCTCAAATAGGACGTAGATCCAGTGACTGACCTCTGAAGAGCAGTCGCTTTTTGCTTACAAGTAATCTCTAGCATCCGTAGCCATACGACGTTCATCTATTGGATGATCTTCTTGAGACCTTACTAATAAGTTCCAACCCAAACCTTCTTGCCTGCTCACTCCGGGCTGGGCGTTTTCCCTTACTTGCTGGACGAGTAGGACGACTGGGTCCTGCCACATCCACTTGTGTATGACCACGAAGAGGCCCATTCTGAGCAACCGTAGCTCCATTGTGTTGAAAGAACAACATATGGCTCTTAATCTGTTCTTGAACCACAGTCGTGACTTTTGATTGGAAGTCGTTCAAAACATTCTCCAGATGGGCTGCTGTCACTGGACGATCCAGGTTTTCTTCCAGCACCACATCCGCTCTCGCCAGGCGAGGCCCATCTCTACCTCTCGCTGGTCGTTCGTCATCTACTGTGTCCTCTACTACAGCTTGCTGACCCTGACGTCAGACTTGGTTTGATGAATGGCAGTCTGTCATCTCTGCGTCTCTCCACAAACGGCGCCAAATGTTGTTAGCTCTGAATTGGCTAAGCTCTTCTTGTTACTCTTGTTGCTGAGTTCTTTACGAGACTTGTGCAGAGATGATCGTTGCTTCGGGTCATAACCTGAAAATAAGGAAACCAACCCCCGAGGTTTGGAAGTTGATTCCCTCTCCGATGCCTAAGTCAGTATTTGAACAATAGGAATTCTGATAGTATTTTGACAGAGTAACTTTAGCGAGTAGGCGAGATTCTACCTTTTACCTGCTTTTGAGGAACTATTTATAATGTTTGTGAATGAAAAGGCAGCACCCTAAAATAGAAGGATGTGATTGGTTGAGCAATGAAAAGGCGACATTTGTCAAGGTTTCATTGCCTTGAGTCTCTCAACCAATCATTTTCTGCCTTTTATGGGAGTTTAGGCTGATTATTCCTCCTTTTAGGGAATAAATGGGCCTCTTTATTCAAACTTGGTGAGGTCACCAATCAGCTTTCTTTTTTATTGGCTCCACGTGTCACAGATCTATTGGGCCACGTGGCACCTTCTAACGGGGCCACGTGTCCTCTTTTGCCATGTTACAACACGTTTGTTTTTAATTGTTACACTTTTCTTTTAGAACATTTCTTTTTACTTGTTATACTTTTACTTTTACTATATTTGATAAATTTTCACATCTCTATATTTCATTTTCCCATACTTTTGGGCCCAATTGTCCTTTTATTTTTATATTGAACACGCAACCATCCAATACTTTTTACTTTATAATATTAACTCTCATACTTTATCTATTCCTCAAACAATCATTGCATGAAATTCACAAATTTTCCTAGTTATTCTCAAAGTGAACTGTAACAATTAAAGACAAACGAAATAAGTAAATAAAAAAATACATCATCATTTGTACATAATGTTCATAAAGCTTACAATATTGTTATGTCCTGATTTTGAAACAATATACTCAGTCCAAAGTGTATTCCCAATATATTTTTTATTTATCTAATTTACTATAACTCCAATCATTAAAAAGGATGATGAAATTATAATGTAGAAGTAAAAGATAAAGACACAGGAATAAAATTTGGAGAAATGTATAGGGATCAATAAATGAAAAAGTGAGATCAAAATGTAAAAATTGTATAAATAGGACAAACATAGAAAAAGAAAAGGAAAAACAGAAAGAGTACTATTTTATGATAATATTTTTTTAATTGAAGTTGATATCATGGTAAAATAAGATAAAAAATTTGTCCCAAAAATATAACTTCACTGTATTCTATTCTGTTGATTTATAATGATGCGCCTTTTACTTTAACTAATTTGTGCTACATCCGTCCCATATAAATCAATATACTTAATTTTTTCGTCCATCTCATATTTATTAATACACTTTTATAAATAGCATGTAAATAGATATTAATATTATTTTTTTAATATTAATAAATCGTCACATATAATTAATTTAATAACCTTACCAACTCCCAATCCAACCGTCATATAATTTGTATACTAAAACAAATATTAATAATTAACTACTTTTAATAAAATGGGTTAGTCAAAATATACTTCTAAAATTCTGTACAAATCAAACTTTATCATCATATAAGACATATAGAATATTATTCTAAAAAGAGCGACAAAAAAATTGTATTAGAAAAACGGTATTTTTCAAGGCAAATTTATACTTTATTAGATAGCCAAGCTTGATGACATTACATCTTTCACACTAAGAAACACACAAAGAACACCAATTTCTAAGAAATATGCACCATAATTTTTATCAATAAGGAAATACACCTAAAACACAGCCGAAAAGCTTTCATCTCTCTTTCCTCGCCACTTTGCTTTTCTTCTTGTGCACTTTGAATATCATATAGTAGACCATACATAGAGCATGTACCATAGAGAATTTCTGTTAGAGATAATTATTAAACTGGAACATGAAAAGATCTAGATATCAGCCTTAGTAGCCTTGAGATCCTGACCATTGGAGTGATCCACACCAATAATATCAATAACCTTACTCTGCTTCTTCTTCTCTTCTTCAATTTTAGGCACACTAATCTTCAACACTCCATCTTCAAGATGAGCTTTTATATGCTCCAAATCCGCATTCACTGGCAATCTAAACTGCCTCCAAAACTTACCATTAGTACGCTCAGCACGGTGCCATTTCTCACCTTTTTCCTCATCACCCTTTCTCTCTCCACTTACCTTCAACACCCTGTTGTCTTCCACCTCAATCTTCACATCATCTTTTTTCATACCTGGAATATCGAGTGTTATGATATGGGCATTTTGGGTCTCTTTCCAATCTGCCCTTGCTAATAAGGTAAGGCCTAGAGATCCAAAGTTGTTGTTTTTAGGAAGAGAAAGTGGTGTTTGCTCTAAAATGCGAAATGGGTCGTCTAGATGATCATCCCATAGGGATAGTGTCCTTGTGAAGGGTACTAACCCTTTCACTGGGAGGACATGTCCTACAAATATTAGCATTGCCAGAGTCAGTATTATTGGAACTTTTGCCATTTTGTGTGTAAGGATGTTGTTGTTGTTGTTGTATGCAAAGGAAGCTTGTTGTTTAGAGGGGGGAATCGTTGGATGTGTGTTTAGGATGATTTTGACTTAAGGAGTAAAAAAAAAGGTGTGTTCTATATATAGTAGGAGGAGGGATGATCTAGATGTTATGGAGGAGTTTCGAGATTTTTCTTGGTGTATCATCATTCGTTTGTTAGTTACATATATTTTGTTTGTTGGTTGAATGTTTTATCTAAGTAGAAGTTTCTAGCGATGTGTAGGATATACATGTGGTGTAGTTGGAACTTTGTGGAGTTCTCTAGATAATCGAGTCTACCTGAATTCAATAAATTAAAAAGGTGGCTTTGAATCTATTATATAAGTGAAGAGGTGGGGGTGGACATCAAAAAGATAAAAAAGGAAAAATAATTAAAATAAATCAATGAGTTTATTAATAAAAGATTTTTAATAAGTAATTAAGTTTTATTTTCAAATTTAGCTATTAGATTTTTCATAAAAGATGTTCATAACTTCTAACTAAAATATCTAAAAACCTACAAAGTAAAAACAATTAAAAAAAATATCAACGATTATATTTCTTGAGATCTATAGATAGACACCCATTTTGCTATACTTTTATATACTTTTGAAATTTTTTATTATGAAATACATGAGTAATTGATTGTTCATGAGTAAAGGCACATTTGATCAAATTGATCCCGATAAAGTATTTTAGCATGAGTGGAAATATGATAAAGTATTTTCAAGTACTTTTGAATTTTTTCTCATTTGGACAATGAGCAAAAAATACCTTACCAGGTACTATATAACAAAAGTTGTAGTTGATGGTAGGGAGTAAAGGATGTTTTCAAAGAAAAATGAGCCAAAATGACTTTAGCTTGAAAATAAAATATGTTGTGTACCTTCATATTTTATCATATTACAGTAGCCAAAACACACATCGTATGCAAATAAAATTAAGGATTTTTTTGTTCAAAACTACCTAAATTTTTCATGTTTTTAGAAACTCCCACCTTAATTAATTTTTCTTTTAAATTTCCACCTATCATTCCCAATTTTATTAGAAACTCCCACCACTTAATGATTTTTGTTAAATTCCGTTAACAAAATCATGAAGTGGGCCCCGCATATACATTGTATTATTAGTTTATAGGATATAATTAAAAAAAATTGAAATATATAAATTTTTAGCATTTAATTTTAATTTTCTTCTTAAATCAAGATTTAACAAAATGTATTATCAAGATTTTGTTGATTTTAAGGGGGACATAATTGAGGAGAGATTAGATTGTTCAAAGAACACAAAAAAGCTATAAATTTTTTCAATATTTCAATTTATCTTATCTACTACTCTCCCCGTTCTCTTTTTTTTTGAACAGGTAAAAAGGAATATGATAGCTCAAAACAAGGTATACAACATTAGCTCTGTGAACTTTAAGATCCCAAACAGCAGCATTTCTGGCTTTTCCAGATGAAATTAACAGCAGCATTCAACCCAGCATACATTACTATTTTCTGAAATCTTGATCCCTGCTTCCTTCTAACCCATTTATACTAGTTCACTAAGCTTCTTTCATAGAATCTGAACTTCAACCAGATAGAGATTAAATGCATCAATTTATTACTAAAACAACATTGAAAAAAATACATGAGAATGTGATTCAGTACAATTCTCACAAATAGAGAAGCTATTTGATTGAAAAACACCCCAACTTAACAATCTATCAAGTGTATACAGCCTGCCTTGCACACTCATTCAACATATGAACCTATGCCTAGGGACAACCGATCTACACCATACAGCCTTATCACAAGCACATCTAACTGAACCTCCCAAAAGAAGCTTATAGACTTTCTTGATTTTATACTCCTGTAATTGCATCAGCACATTACTTGTAAGCCTATCTTTCATTTCATCCTTGATAGCACAAACAAATCTCCAATACCAACTGGAGGAGCTAGAAGGCATATACTCTCACCAATCACCTATATACGACATTCACCCATTTGATCCAAAGTGAATCCTGCTTCTTTGCAATATCCCACACATGATTGCCAATAACTACAAGGTTCCACACATCAATTCTCCTAAACCCATGCCCTCCTGCTTTCTTTGGACAGTAAGCATGCCCCCATTCCACATTCCCAGGTTTAGAAGTAAAATGTTCCCCACTCCACAAGAGATCTACAGATACTCTCAATATTCTTAATAACCCTCTTAGGGATAATAAGAATTTGCCCCCAGTAAATGTGCAAGCTCATCAGAACATAATTGATCAATTGATTTCTACCAGTGTATGACAGATTTCCTCGAGCTCCAAACTCTGATTTCACTACTAGTCATTTTTTCACTTAACACCTAGCAGGCAACAACACTAACCTTCTTTGAGCAGACCTTCATACTCAGATAGGTAAAAGGGAGAGACCCTCTTGAGAAACCAGAATCATCCAATATCCTTTGTATATCACCCTCCTCCATACAGCAGCATAAAAAACTGTTTTTTGTTTAATGACTCTCAAACCAGAGGAGTCTGAAAAAAGTGTAAAACCTTGCAATCCCTCTGTTCTCTTTTGTTCTTCCTATTTGGAATCTCTTTGAGAGAAGAAAAAAGTCAAAGTAGAAAGAACAAAAGAGAAATGAAGGAGTATATTTTTGTAATAATGTATTTTGGAAAAATATTTATCCTTTTTACCTGCAAATTTGTTAATTCAAAAGGTGCCTAATTACTATGAAAAATTTAGATAATTATTACTCCCTCCGTCCCATATTAATCGTAACAATAGCATGTGCACATTATATTAATTTATTGGAAAGGTTGATGTGATAGAAAGTGATGTGGTACTTTTAGAAAGTTAATAGAGTAAGGGAGTAATATTTTAATATTTTTTACATAAACCAATGAATGAGTGGGGAGTATTAGTTGGGTGATATATAATAAAATATTGGTAAGTCCATGCTTAAAATAGAAGTGTTGAAATTAATATGGGACAACCATATATAGAAAGTATTGCAACTAATATGAGAAGGAGGTAGTATAACAAAATTAAAAATGTAATTGACAGGCTAAAGTCGTATCACCTAGTCAAAGATAAATCCTAAGTCCTCTAACAATGATAGTCAAGGGAATTAGGGTCGAATCCACTGAGAGACGGAGTTCTAAGTTGAAATCCAGCTAAATATCTACTTCAGACAAAAATCAATAGGAATAAGCTGAACTAATAATTAGACACTAGAAAGCAATAGAAAAAGGGATTTTAATCTATAAAATAAAGGTCTAGGAAATTAGTTCGGTCCACCATGCTTATACCAATCAAGGGATTAAACAACTATCATAAGCTAGGTCAAGAATGGATAGCTTAGAGTTGTGTCAAGCTATGGCTAAGTCTCAACGCCCATAATTAAACATATGCAGCATGTTCACAAACATAATCAGAATTACTGATGTGTACTAGGCCTCTAAAAGTAAGACGGGTCTGTTGACACGGTCGTTGCACGTGCCAAATTAATAACCTAACTTAGCCTAATACAGGGTAAGAAAGAGTCGAATCCACGAAGAAGCAAGAATTAACCAAGGTTTGAAAGTGATTAAGCGAGGTAGGTCTATTTTTAGTGGTTTTTGATAAAATCGATTAACTAAGAAATTAAGAACGAATTAGCTAACAATTAAAGTAAATGATTGGGTTTAACTATAATAGGAAGACACTAGGGATAGGGGAATCAATAGTTAAGCATTAGCTAACCGATTTGTCAAGCCAAGGGGATTCATTAGGGTAAACTAAGGGACTAAGTTACTCAAATGTTTCCTAATTACTCTCTCGAGCTAATTAGGAGGACCTAATCAACCAATTTTACCTATTCTCATGGTAAAATCAATCAATCAAGTATTTTCACAACTCATAGCGATTCAATTAAGGTCCTAAGAAGCCAATCACCTATTCTCATGGTGAAGTCAACCTATTGACTTGCCTAAGGTCCATCAAAAGCTTCATCTTTCAATCCTTCACTTTTGTTCCCCAAATCAAGTTCAAATGGTGATCAAGCAATTAAACAAGGCAAATAAATAGGCTAGACAACCTAATTTCACCTAAGTCTAACCCCCAAGCTTGACTTTTAAGGTCACATAATGATCACCTAGGTCATCCCCTTCCCCTAGCTAGTAGACTACTCACTAGCCATAAAAAAAGGTAAAATAAAAAGCTTCAAACAACATATATGAACCAACAATGGTGAAAATCAACATAAGTAAGCTAATCATCAACTAATCACTACTAATCAAATGCTAAACCAAAATAAAACAAGTATGAAAGCAAATAAAGAGAAGAGTAAGAAGAAATACTCAAAATGGGATGGAAATCAAATGATAATCTCCATTGAAATAGCTTCAAAGCTTCAATTCTCAAATTCTAGATCTAGTTTATCTCTCTAACTTCTACTTCTCTCTCTAATTAAACTAATTAATCTCTGAAAATTAAAAGCATAGTATTAGGACTAGTACAATATTGGTTTTATAGCCCGTAGAAATAAGGGCAAAAATGTAAAAGACGAAACAAAAATAAGGAGACTGGGCCATGGAGCGCCCGCTCCTTGCAATATGGAGCGCCCGCTCCAGGCTTGGAGCGCCCGCTGCTGGAACGCTCCTGGACCGCTCCAAGCCACTGTCACCTTGCCTTCGTTTCTTCACATATGGAGCGTCCGCTCCTCTTCCTATGGAGCGCCCACTCCCCTGTTTGGAGCCTCTTCCTTGCTTGTCTATCTTCAAAACACTCCAAGAAAATGTTAGATGGGGGAGGGGGGTATGCATATGCAAATGAAATGACTTATATGCACCCTGACTATATGCAAATGAACTCAAACTAAATGCTAAGCATGAGATTATAAGAAATGATGAAAAAGGGAAAAAAAATTAAACTAAATGGCCTAAAATGCATCTAAATGCCCTAGAACTAAATGCAAATAAGTGAACCTAAAGTCCACTTATCAAATTCCCCCAAGCTTGTCAATTGTTTGTCCTCAAGCAATTAACAATCTCAAGGAAACCAATGCAATAATAAAAACTAAAAAGGGCATCACGAAATCCAGGTCCTCGTCCTAATAGAGGTGTCAAGGCAATGGGAGATATCGACCAACTTATCATCTGTGCAAACAATTATTAACCTCAAGTAATCAATGAAATTGCGCAATAACGTTAATTACTCAATAAGAACAAATCACACCATAATCGATCTCATCAAACCCTAGAAACTAATAGCAATTCAAATAATCAAGGTATAAACATGGCTTCCCTCACCAAATCCCTAGAAATTAAACTACGCAGACATAATTAAATCAACAATAAAAATTCTAATAAGAAACCCTAATTTCAACATCAAGAATCAATTGAATAATTAAACTAAGCAATCAAAGTAATTAAAGAGATTAAATGTAACAGCCCGGATTTACCGACCAACTTAATTAGAGCTAAACACAGCGAAAACCTTAATCCGGACTATTACCATCACACTCCTCGTCCTAAAACGAAGAGTATGGAATCCTGAAACCTGAACTTTTTAAAACTTTAACTATAAAACATTAACACTAAATGAAGTTATCTAAATGATCTGAATGGTATTAATTAAATAATAAAAGTCTATAGAAAATTCGGCAGAGCTCCGTTTGAAATACGAACCGCCTAAAATTTAACTTAGGACTTGCTTCCAAACTATGAACCTGTATATCATTTTAATATATTTCCAGCATCTATTCCCAGCTTCTACTTTCAATTACTACTTTAAACTATTTACACTTAACTAAACACTATATTATTACAAAGTCGATCGTCCTCGCCTCAGTACACATAAGGATAATTGCAATAAGAATTCCTGCTCCAAGCTTCCACAACTTCATTGCATCCACCTGTAACTAATTAGGGGCTGCCACCCACCCAAGTGACAGGCCACAGAATTGAAAAAACAAAACATTTGACTCACATCAGCAACGCGCTGTACTAAACCCGTAAAACAAATAATTCATGCTTTGGTGGCTTTTGTTCAAAACACTCGTCACATATATTCAATGCAATTCATATAAACTCCATATATACTTCAAATCACTTACTCAACAATCCTTACAACAATATACAACTCTTATTGAAATCGTAGTTCATAAGAAAAGGTAATAGCGATATAATATTTATTTGAAAACTCGGCTTATTTCCAAAACATTTAAGTTTCTTACAAGAAACACTCATTTTCATTTCTTATCTCGTTGTGAACGCGAGAGGAGAGGGGTACTACGTACCGGCTGTCTCCAAACTGTTGAGGGTCGTCACCCCACCTTTTATGTTCTGCTTGCAAGACTTAACTGGACATGTCCTTCAACGTTAGGATTTCGCCCCTCCTGATTGGGTAACAGCTAGGGAATACCCGCCCTAACCCGGGTGCATGTTCACAACCCCATTTCACCATTCTTATTTATATTATATATATATTCAACGTAGTAAGTGGCGACTCATTCACCTTATTTCACACATCACATATCACATATCACATTGTAACACATTCTCATAAATATCACACTTTAATATTCGTAAATCAAGTGATATATAAAGTAATCGATTTGAAAATCATTTCAAATAATTATAAAGATATTATCAGCATGACTGATATCCCACAAGACCTCTATGGCTAATTCCTTTTCCAATAACATCTCCAATCGAATTATTTTACCGACCTCAATATAGTCATTTACTAATCAATTGTAAACTCAACCTCCATAATTTACCTTAATAACCTCAACTCCTTTCATTATAACATCCTTACTAGTGTATACCTCAGTAATGGAACAGATCGATACTCATTCTATATTAGAGTCACTCGGACAAGCTAGCCCTAAATGTCTTCCTTTTATTAGATGCTTTTGTGAATCTCCCAAATCAACAACAACTGAACATAACAACTAATTCTCCAATCACAACTAGGACATTTACGTAGCTTGACTAATCTCTAAGAAGGTTCTACTAATCTTAAAACATAGACTTGATAAGATCGGGGATGATTCAGTTTAGTATATTAACTCTTAATTCATATAACCGTCATTAACTTTGCGACCTCTATGTCTTGTTATTATTAACAACTAACAACAACTAGGATTAATGTCCTTATATTCCCGATATATAGCCAATTCTATAAATTAATATTTCAATTTAAGACTCTAAGTTGGGAACCCTTCCGTTAATATAAATTATTAATTCAATTCTAAGTGGTTCATGAAGTGATTATTCTTAGCCAAGTTAGATTTTAATCCACACGTTTAACTCGTAAGGTTATTCCAAACTAATCTCAACACTAATGACGTATATAAGTTAATATTAAACTCTAAATGAGACTATTCAATACTCTTGGTTACTATTCAATTAACACATAGGTCATCCTCGTTCTTAAACCAAAACCACAACTAATGACACTTATACAATATATTTAATTTAACGAGAACTCTCAGAGCTTATATTCAATTTATATTTATAACTTGCTACTAACTAATGGATATCTTTAGACTTGGACTTAAGTTTCTTAATTACACTGAACTAACTAACTCCGTTCTTTTAGGCCAAGACTAGTTGATTTAATTCTATAAACCAATTCAAATTACTTTCCAAATTAATAGTGATCCGATCCCTTACTCAATTTCTTATTATTAGAATTACTTAACTCAATTCATAAATGAACTTCGGCTAATTCACTAACTGATTCATAAAGATTATGAAATTATTGAACTCTGTAAGTATACTGCCTCCTATTTCAACCCATCCCTTTTTGTTGCTGATTAAGTTTCAGATTAGGTATCGATAGTGAATTAACATCTACTAATTTAGTATATTCCAAAAGATTACTTATAAAGAAAAATCAAGAATACTTCCTATTAATTCCATGCTTCCTGCACACGTACTATCAACCTTAAAATCCTTCACACTCACAATTCTCACACTCGATGATTATTTAATCCCTATTTGAATTTAACCCAAAACAAATATTCGGCATATACCATCATTTCACACTCCAAGGTTTTAAACATACCTCGAGCAATCACTCAACGCTAATGAACTTCAATCGAGTCTTAGCTATTCAACAAATAACAAAGTTCATATTCAATCTTAGTCCCTTATTTCAGAAATCAATACTAATTCGGAATCTAACCTCAAGATGGTATCAAAGATAGATAAAATCTAATTGGAAACTCTAACTAAAGAAGGCTATCACAACAATAAAACAACGAGGCAGGAACAACAACAACAGCATCAGACTTCAAACAACAATGACAACATCCAAGTATCTCAGTTTATATCAACTCACTAATATAATCTTAAATCAGTAACTAAACAATCGAAATTCATTTCTAACTTATAACTGAACAAAATTAGATTAAACATCAACTAATCTAACAATAGGTCTAAAACTGAATTGATGTTCTATAATCAAAAGTAGTAGTTTAGTACCTCAGTTAGGGTTTCAAAGTGAGAAGAACGGTAGTGGAGGTGATCGTCGGTCACTCACACAACCCTCCTCACGCACAATCCTTCATCCCTCTCAAGAAAACCCCCAATTTTGAGTATAATCTCTAAATAGATAGAGGGTTTTGGTGTTTTGAATCTAACCCTATCTTTCTCCTTCCCTAATCGCCGGAAAGTTAGCCAGAATTGGCCTGAGATCTTCCGCAGTTGCGCCACTGCTTGCACGCGTCGTACTCTTTCATCCTCCTCTGCCGCTTGCCGTGGTTCGCTGCGTCGCCCCGGCGACCGTGTCTCCGTCTTCCTTCTCCCTCCGTCGGGCTCTCTTTCTCTCTCTCTCTCTCTCTCTCTCTCTCTCTTTCTCTTCCTCTTCCTCTTCCTCTTCCTCTGTTTCTCGCCTCCCCGACCCCAGCTCTCCCTTCTCTCTTTCCTCTTCTGGTTTCACGAATGAAACCAGCCCCCTTCCCCTTTGTTTTCTTTTTTTTTTTTATTAAGTTGATGAGTCACATCTCTCTTGTTCTAATTTCTATGACACCAAAAATCACAAACACACCTCCCCTTCCCTTCAATTGACACGCCTAACCTCACTCTTTTCCCCCCCTTTTTTTTATATTTTTAATAACCCATTAATATAATCTTATTTATTAAATGTAAAACCCCATTCTAATATATATTTTGTATTACATACACACAAATATAATTAATGTATTATCAAAATAATAATTCAAACTCATTTCTTATATTAATATAAAACTCGATATTATTAAAAGTAATTCCATAAATATAATTTAAAATAATTACGTCAATAAATATAGCACAACTTCTTAATAATAATAATAAAATCAAATATAAGTTTTCATTTAAAACACAAGGGTTTCAGAAATTAATTAAACTAATATTATAATTAACAATTAATAAAGGTGCTCCTAAAACAGAGCTATTACATTAAAGTAGAGAAGAATACCAATTGACGAAAAGCAATAACTTTTATTGAAATCAAATCCGAGGTTCAATCACCTTTAAACTAATCTAAAGTGTTTAATCTAAATAAAACTCTGTAAAACTAAGCTAAGAACTATTGGGAATAAAACAGAATTGAAGGTGTCTCTAAAAATAATGAAGGATAGCTATTTATAATAGCCCCAAAATCTAATTAAAAATAAATAGAAAAAGATAGAATTTCGAAAAAAAGAGTTGTCCGTGCTTCAGGCCCGATCGGGTCAATTCCCGCCTGATCGGGTGGCTAAACTACAATTCTCCATCAACTTGCAAAGGCCGTATCTTTCAAACCAGAAGTTCGATTGGGGCGTGTGACCTATCATTGAAAAGCTCTTGAAGTCTAGAATCCAACCCAAGTAGAATTTCTTGATTATCAATTTTCTATCAAAATTTATAATGAATATAGTGAAGGTTTGTCAGTTTTGGCACTTCTTTCACTAACTCTTTGCTTCATTCCAACTCAAAATTGTCCCAAACGGATGCATTGTGATCCTTGTGCAAGCTACCTTCATCTTCAATGATTAATAGGCTACATCCATGGTACTCATGATCACTACCTGAAAATCATCGAAACACACAAACGGGGAGTAGTAGAGCACAACTTATGTAATTCATGTCATTATGCACCTAAATGCTCAAAAAGGAGTTCTAAATACAATCTAAATGCATCTAAAAACTATATATAATTGTGATACATCAGTAATCTTGAAGCAACTTGACCAAGAAACAAAGTCGAGACAAAGAAAAATCAAATGTTAATTAATAAACCACTTTTTGGGACATACTAATTCTTAAATGGTGTGTAGTATGAACACCATATATACTAATAAGCGTAAAAAAAAAATTCGGCAAAAAAATTACCTAATTAAGATACCAAAAAATATATAAAATATCAATATAAATATTAGAGGCAATATTTTCTCTATTTCAGCACTTTTCATAATAATTGCCTCAATAATATTAACCTTTTATTTCATGTTTTTTCTGCTAAACCTTGCGCAAGAGTGGAACTACATTTTCAAATTAAATATGAAATTGTCAAATACTTTGTCTACCATCAGTTTTTTGTAAAAACAACAACTATTACACGAATATTATGTTCAATAGGGTCAGGGCTTTGCTTGGATCATCTATCTTGTTAAAATACTCATAATTAATTGTGAAAATATCTTAATTGTAGGATTTTACAAGTATAATGTGGAAGAGTAATTTGGGCAAAGATAAAGTTATGAGGATTATTAAGTGTTAAGAAGATGAATCAGGCTCTTTTCTTAAGCACTTAGTTGTACATTTGCATTGCTCAAGCCTTCATTTAAACTTTGTTTGGATAGCATATGAGGGAAGGGAATGGGAGGGAGAGAAGGGGAAGAGAAAAGGAGGGGAAATATGTGATCTATTTTCCCTCCAAATCTTTCCAATTTTGGAGGGATTAAGCTTATTACAAAAGGAGGAAAAATGGGCCCTCCTCTCCCTCGCCTTCCCTCCCTCAATATCCACACAAGTGAAATTGTCCCCCTCTATTTCTCTTCTCTTCCTTTCCTCTCATTTCCTCCTATCCAAACAATGTACTAATCTAAAATGACCAACCCTAATGCTAACAAAATATAAGCAGACTTGTGTTTAGGTACCGATCCTAAACCAAGTCAAGTTAAAAGCAAATAATATCAAACATATCTTCTCAATTTATCTTTTCTAATTGTCTTAATTGCACTTAATGAGTAATATAATTATTCCTAATATACTATGGAACAATGTGATGACACATGGCACATAAAATATTATGATGACAATGGCCCTTTTTCATGTGTCAACCAACAAGTGTCAAATAGATTTTGCTTTAGTAATAAGCATAGATGTTAACCTTTTGACATTACCATGAGTTATGTTCTACTTAAAATTGTGTGTTATTCTTCTTAAGTGATTGATTATTATATAGTTGAACAAGTAAACTAATCTTTTCTCAAGGCATGTTCGGAATACATTTAGGTTTTATTTTCTTGAAGAATAATGCTAAAAGAATCCAAAATTCTCACTTTACGTAAGATTAAAACTTATTACCATAATACCATCCACGTAGGATTGGGTAAGAACGAACGTAAATATTTTTTATTGTTCAACACAAACTCGCTACTTCAACTAACGACTTTCAACTCAAAATCGTTATTCCATGTAGCGAATCTAATGATAAAACTGCTACTTAAAATACAAGTATCGAGTTTGAGATGTTTTTTTGCTTTTAGACATTTGGTTTTTTTGTATGAAGCAATGTCGCAATTTCTTGGATTCGCGAATTCAACGTAAACCTCGCTATTTCAAGTAGAAAATTCAATATGAACCTATTTACTATGTCGTTACTCCAATTAGCGAGTATTATAAGTATATCGCTACTTTAAGTAGCAAATCTAATATGAACTATGTAGAAAATCTAATATGAACCTCGGTACTTCCAATAGCGCATTCATTTTTTATGTCGCCACTTAGAGTAGGGAGTATTGCCACCATATCGCTACTTCGTGTAGCGAATTTTAATATGAATCTCGCTAGTTCTAGTAGCAAATTCATTTACTATGTATCTACTTGGAGTAGCGAGTGTTGCTAGCATATCGCTACTTCAAGTAGTGAAATATCCCCTCAAAAAATATTGTTGTATTAGCTCTGAATCAACAATAAAATGGACTTGTTCCTGAGCCCACGTGGACGTTTTTGTGGTAAATGACTTCAAAATCAACGCAAATAGGGAATTTGAGACTTTTTGAGCATTAATCAAGAAAAAAACACTTTTGTAATTTTACAAATGAAATAATCAATATTCTATGAATCACACATTCACAACGTGGTGACATATATGATTTATATTTTTAAAAACAAAAATCAAGAAAAGATATATTCTAATTGGAAAGTGTTTTGCTAAGTAAGTAACACGTGTAATTATTTGTTTTTGTTTTAGTATATTGTAAAAGAGTAGATGGTGGCCAAATCATATGGACAAATTACAACAAATCAAAAGGAGTGATATTAGAACCATTATGACGCGATTTAGGCTAGGGCACGGTTTCAAAAATAAGATTTGTTTTTAGTTTCTAACCAAACTGTGGTTTGCGGTTTATGATTGGTTTAATTTTTAAATAAATTCAACCGCAATATATACCTCCATATTAAATATTATAGCATATCTGTAAAGATATTTATAGATGGTATTTTATAGGATTATCTTTTCTAAAAGATGGAGTTTGTTTTAGTTAGTTTTCCCAATACTTGTATGATATCTATTAACACTGGATTAATGAGCAATTTCAAGCTTTTACCCTAATATCATTTTCTTCATGGTACCGGAGTTGTAATCCTTTTTTTTCTCAACCCATCATGGCCGTATATGACACCACACCACAACACAATTTATTTTCTCCAACCATCGTTAAACATAAATTCTTCCCTCTATCTTGGTAATGGAGATAGTCCTTGTAATTTCAGCACTCTCACCTACCTTCGTCACGATAATTAAGATGATTGGTCGGATGGTATTCGGATGGTTCTTAAGGGTAGACACAAGTTCATCTTTCTCGATGGGACAATCATGGAGGCTACTCCACCATACACTTTCGCCGATTGAGATACCGTCAATGTTATGCTCATTTTGTGGATTACAAACACTCTCGACCCCGAAGTTAAAGGTACTCTATCTAAGTTTTGGGATGCCTATAGCCTTTCGGAGCATCTTAAAACTCGTTTTGCTCTTCTTAATGGTCTGCAATTCATCAAATTTCAGGGCTATAGCCTAGTGTACTCAGTCTTCATCAAGTCAGTGTCTCAATTTTATTGAATAGTTGTGGGAGGATTTATTCAAGCATGAACCTATAGTTTCTTGTCAATGTTGTTCCAAATATGTGGCTGGCTCTTTCTACGCCAAACGAATTCAAACACAAAAATTACGAGTTCTTGATAGGGTTATACTCCGACTATTATGCTCACTTGTGCACCAACATATTATCTACCGATCCTCTTCCACCACTTCATCGGGCTTATAAGTTGGTGGTGCAAGACGAACGCGTTCATTTGTCTAATATTGGGTCGTTGACAGACCTACTAAAGCACTTGGGTTTTTTGTACAAGGGCATTGTGGTCGCAACAAAGGTGAAAGGCCTATGTGTAGTCACTGTCATAAAATTGGCCATGAAGCTTCGAGGTGTTGGACTCTCTTGGCCTTCTCTCATTGCAAAATTCATGGTTATGATCTGTCAACTTGTTATGAGATTGTTGTTTATCTCGAAGGGGTGGCAGCGATTACGAAATCTGATGGTGGCGGCCCAGGCAAAACTCACGAATTGCCATAATATCCCGCGATAACAATTGTCCAACAACCAAAGCTCTTCCCTCCACCTTGTTTGCTCCTTTTGCATCTTCATTATTCACCGCTAAACAAAGGAAGGCCCTCGCAAGTTTATTCATTAATACCAAATTATCGATTGATCGATTAAATGGTGAGTTTTATTCCGCTTCATGGATCAATGAGATCGGAGCTATTCATTATGTCAGTGGTGAATTTCTTCGTTGTTCGATATTATTAATATTTGTGATTGTCCCACTTTGGGGTGATTATCGAATGAACTGATACAAAACACCCCTGGCCTCGGCTCGGCTCGTGAGCTCGACCAGCTTGGAAACGAAGAAATCGACTCGAGCTCGTGTAATATCACGGGGATCGAGCTCGGCTCGGGTCGGTTGTTGAAGGCTCGTTTTTAAACCATTTTTAAAAAAAATCTATTAATCTAAAATCCAGAACTGTAACAACCCAGACTCCCGAGCTGCTAGCTTAACTCGCTTACCCAAACCTCAATTAACATGGAACCAATAATAATCAATTACAACTTAGATGAAACTTGCAGTGGAAACAACCTTAGTACACGATCTTACGCTTGTGGGCTATGGGCCCACAAAAAAATATCCTTTATATAATACATCAATTAAAGAATCATTGGATCTCAATCCCAAAACAAAGGAATTAAATCATATTATAACTAAATTTAAAAAAACTCCTTGTATACAAACTTAAATATCATAAATTCAACTCATCCTACATAATTCAACCACAACGTTGCTCCTGATTCGACTCTGAGCTTCCAACATTAACTCCTATAAATAACAAAAGAAATAGAAAACAAAGAAAATATCCAAAATGAGTGGCAAACTCGTAGCTCCTACTTCAGCCCGTTAAAAACATTTTCATTTCAAATCTTTTTATCACTTGAAAATCAACCTTGGCAATTGTTTGAAAACGATAATCTTTCTTTCAAAATATATGGCTAGCGTACACAAAAATTACGAGTTCTTGATAGGGTTATACTCCGACTATTATGCTCACTTGTGCACCAACATATTATCTACCGATCCTCTTCCACCACTTCATCGGGCTTATAAGTTGGTGGTGCAAGACGAACGCGTTCATTTGTCTAATATTGGGTCGTTGACAGACCTACTAAAGCACTTGGGTTTTTTGTACAAGGGCATTGTGGTCGCAACAAAGGTGAAAGGCCTATGTGTAGTCACTGTCATAAAATTGGCCATGAAGCTTCGAGGTGTTGGACTCTCTTGGCCTTCTCTCATTGCAAAATTCATGGTTATGATCTGTCAACTTGTTATGAGATTGTTGTTTATCTCGAAGGGGTGGCAGCGATTACGAAATCTGATGGTGGCGGCCCAGGCAAAACTCACGAATTGCCATAATATCCCGCGATAACAATTGTCCAACAACCAAAGCTCTTCCCTCCACCTTGTTTGCTCCTTTTGCATCTTCATTATTCACCGCTAAACAAAGGAAGGCCCTCGCAAGTTTATTCATTAATACCAAATTATCGATTGATCGATTAAATGGTGAGTTTTATTCCGCTTCATGGATCAATGAGATCGGAGCTATTCATTATGTCAGTGGTGAATTTCTTCATTGTTCGATATTATTAATATTTGTGATTGTCCCACTTTGGGGTGATTATCGAATGAACTGATACAAAACACCCCTGGCCTCGGCTCGGCTCGTGAGCTCGACCAGCTTGGAAACGAAGAAATCGACTCGAGCTCGTGTAATATCACGGGGATCGAGCTCGGCTCGGGTCGGTTGTTGAAGGCTCGTTTTTAAACCATTTTTAAAAAAAATCTATTAATCTAAAATCCAGAACTGTAACAACCCAGACTCCCGAGCTGCTAGCTTAACTCGCTTACCCAAACCTCAATTAACATGGAACCAATAATAATCAATTACAACTTAGATGAAACTTGCAGTGGAAACAACCTTAGTACACGATCTTACGCTTGTGGGCTATGGGCCCACAAAAAAATATCCTTTATATAATACATCAATTAAAGAATCATTGGATCTCAATCCCAAAACAAAGGAATTAAATCATATTATAACTAAATTTAAAAAAACTCCTTGTATACAAACTTAAATATCATAAATTCAACTCATCCTACATAATTCAACCACAACGTTGCTCCTGATTCGACTCTGAGCTTCCAACATTAACTCCTATAAATAACAAAAGAAATAGAAAACAAAGAAAATATCCAAAATGAGTGGCAAACTCGTAGCTCCTACTTCAGCCCGTTAAAAACATTTTCATTTCAAATCTTTTTATCACTTGAAAATCAACCTTGGCAATTGTTTGAAAACGATAATCTTTCTTTCAAAATATATGGCTAGCGTAGCTCAATTCCTATGCACAAATCTCTGGCAAGTACAGGCTTTGGACAATATTCATTTTATTTTACACTTCACTAATCACTTACACAATACGACCGCACCGGTCCATATTATAACCATTTCAATTTATTTTTGATTTATTGTTTAGCTCCCCCACATGTACCATGCCCACTTTTCATTTCAGTTCATAAACTAGCCAACCAAAACAAATAATATTCATAATCAGCCAAAACACATTTCAATAACAACAACACATTCATATCTAAGGCCATAGTACGAACTACTTTACCAAAATAGTAATACACACACATGGGCATGAGATAGGTTTTGCTAAACAAAAAGTTACCTCAAACGCTTAATCCTTTCTTAGATTGATATGTAATACTTCGAGAACTCCATACTTATATTATCTCTCTTGAAACCCATAATCAATGTCCCAAAGTATTCACCTCATAACAAAAACAACAATAGATATCGATAACCATTGATTACTCTTCACTAGTTTCACATCACGGTAAAATCAATAATATATACTTAATATGTTTCCTATTAACTCTAAGTAACGAAATAAACATGTATACTAATGTAACCTTCCTACAGATTCCCCTGAGTAAGTAAGGTGCTCAGGATTAGATTAAACAAGATTTATAACATGAATAGTTAAGCTAAACACAAAAGAGATGCGAAGTTGTACTTACAAAAGCCTGTTTAATGTTTCTATGGAGTTTTCTACACCTTCCCAAGGCTTAAAATCTTGAAAAAAAGGTTTTAACAACTAATTATGGATGTCTATAAGAGATCTATGTAAGAAACAATAGGTGTATTAGAAGAAGAATGGGGTGAAAAGAACCGAAAACCCAAAACTGCTATTTATAGCAGGTTTTAGGCGGTACATATAGTCGAGGGAAACCTCTTCTAGGTAAGGTTGGTTTCATGGATATTCTGGGTGATTCTTGCTTGAGGTGTTAGCTTGATGTATTGTCTTTCATGCATGAAAAAGGGTTTTGAGAGATCGACACCCAAGTAGCTGCTAAGCAGCTTTCTTTGAGAATAGGTCTGAGCTGTAACTTCAGCTGGCCTGATCTTACTAAGTAAGGCAATTACCCTATTTAGCCACATAATTCTTGGGAATAAATGACCATTATAACATTAAGACATCCCAAACATATCATACATCAAGTTTGGTTAGAATCTGAACTCAAATTCAACCTCGAAAGGCTCTTTAACTAGAAGTTCATCATTACCCGATAAAAAGATCTCTATATGTTTTTCATAATCTTAAAGAATAAGGATCTCAAGAAATTTCTAACTCATCTATTGGTTCTAAAATCTTTCTTAACCACTAATAATGATAGCTCTCAACCACTTTTGTCCTCGTATGACGTTCGAGAGTATTCTAATCTGCTTAAAGGGCCAAAACCAATTGAAAACTTAACACAGCTAACAATTCCAAGTAACTCTCTTCTACCCGAAACTTTAAAATGCTTAAGTCCAATTTGAATAAAATTCAGGTCATTACTCTCTTCCCCACTTAAAATAAGTTTCGTCCTTGAAACTTCAAAACATAAGCTCAAAGATTAACCTCAAATATCCTCAAATCACAACTCATATCTCATAATCTCATTCTCGACGAGATACATAAGTTTAGACACTTATTCTTATCTTTTATCAGTCAATACTTAAACTCAACTTGCTTAAAATGTAGGTTGTTAGTCATTTCACATGTTAAATGAGGGGCAAAATGGTCATTTCACATGTTAAATGAGGGGCAAAATGGTCATTTCACCTATTAAATAAGGGGTAAAATGGTCATTAATATGTAAAATGGAGGGTAATATGGTGAATTTAAGTATATGAAAACACCCTCATTTAACATGGTACATACAGGAAAAAAAAAGTGTCCAATACATAGTAATGGCATCAAAAAATAATATAAAATAAGGTGTATATAGAGTAATTAAGTGTCCAAATTAAAGTAATAATGTTAGATGTTTAGACACATCTAAATGTTAGATATTTATCTTTCTGCTTTTAATGAGTTCAATAGGTTGGTAACCTGATAGTAACTTATTACTGTAGGTGATTGTTCACATGTCTTCTATTGATTGGTTTACAATTAATATTGTACTTCCTCCGTTTCTTTTTAATTGCAACATTTTCCAAAAATGGAAATATCAAATTAATTGCAACAAATGTTTACTTTCCTTTTTTACAAGTCATTTCTCTCTATCTCTCTCCTTATCACATGCCCCACTTTCTCTCTCCATCCCTTTCATACTCACACCAAAATTTTTCCTAGGACTCCACCCACTTGAGTTTGTTGCAATTAAAAAGAAACGGATGAAGTATTATTAATTATATATTTCCTAACCCATTTCTTTCTATTCTCTCCCTTCTTGCCTCTTTCTCTCTCCTCCTTATCTGACCATCACGACCACCCTCCTCCTTGATATCTCAACTCTTCCTACCACAGCCACCCCGACACCACTTCCCTAGTTCCCTCATTTCTCTCTTTAATTTGTTCCACTACAACCACCTTTCACAACTCCCAACAACATGAAACCATCTGCAACACCACCCAACCATCGAATTGTTCCCGCAACTCACCTAAATTCACCACCACCAAGCACCTCCCATCCAGCCATAGCTAAACTTAAAACTATCCACCCAACTAACCATAGTAAAAATTCAGCAGAAAATTCAACTGTTGTATAACTTCACTTTAATTATATTCTCTGAGATTTTCAAGAAATAAATAGTATTCTTATTTCTAGTGAAGAAAAAAGAAGAAATGATGAGTGATGAATTGGTTTTCCTCCTAGATTGCAATTCCACCCAACTGATGAAGAACTAGTTGTTCATCATTTGTGTCGCAAGTGTGCTTCTCTTGTGCCCAAAAACCTCAGCAAAATACGAGGGTAGATCGTAGACACAAACACATTTTTAATGTAGGACGAGTTATTAGCTCCCTTTCAAATTCTTTATGACTCACCTCCTCCTTATGCGGACATTCGTACCTTTGGTTGCTTATGTTTTGCTCACAACAACAACAACAAGCATGGTGACAAGTTTGCTACTAAAAGTTGAAGATGTATCTTTGTTGGGTATTCCTTTGGTAAGCAAGATTTGCGGTTATTGATCTTGATACATGAAAATTATTTGTCTCTATAGACGTAAATTTTTTGAGGATGTTTTTCCTTTGATTACCCTGGAATTGGTCAATACCGATCCTGCCCTTCTAGTTCTCATGGACGGGCCTTTAATCCACAACGACATTGCAGAATTTTCCTTACTTCTCATTAGCCCTATCCCAAACTCAACTATAACACCCTTCCTCTCTTGGTCATCCTACTCTCCTAAACTTATACCCAAGTGCACATATTTGCCCCCTTCTCCTAGTCAGCTCGATCCACTCAACCCCGCTTCTCTTCATTGCGTTGACTAACCCACTGCATTCCGTGCCCAGCCTAATCCTCAACTCTCCTCTCTCTCACATACTGACCATCCCAATACAAATACCCAAGCCTAACTTCGTAAGTTTAAATGTCCCAACGCTTCCAAATACTTCTTTTACTCCCATGGGCTCCCGTTATCATCCCATTTTCCCAGATTCTTCTCCTACGCCTTCACATGTTGCTTCATTGGGAAAAAGCAAGAGGGAAAAATTCCTTTAGGTTTCATAACACCTATTTTATCACTCATACGCAGGCTACAAGTCCATCTCTGCCCGCACCATCTCCTCAGTCTTCCTCAAGTAATTATTATCCTATAAGCTATAGCTCACTTCATAAATTGTTCAAATTTTTTCTATGAAATATAAAAAGCTTTTTGCATCTATTTTTGCTCGCACAGACACTAGGTCCTTCAAGAAGGTTATGAAAGAAATTGGTTGGCAAGCGTCAATACATGATGAAATACAGGGTTGGAGGAAAATGGTACTTGGACTTTAGAACCTCTTTCGCCTCAAAAATGGGCTTTGGGTAGTTAGTGGGTCTACTGTGCATCGTCCATAGTTGGGTGCTAAGCCTAGTGCTTTTCCCATTGAGCAACACCATCGTCTTGGGCATGCTATTGGGCCAACTATGGACGATGTCACCTCTTACCATCGCCTTGTGGGGCGGTTTATCTACTTAGCTGTTATACGGGCATACGACCCTATTTGGCATATTATGTTCACATTATTTGTTAGCTTATGCAGGCACTTCCTTGTGAGCATTGGGAGGTTGTCTTGGGTCTTGTTCGCAACTTGAAAGGCACTCATGTCTAAGGTATTCTATTATGTGCTGATAGTGATTTATCAATACAGGGTTCGTGTGACTCTGATTGGGATGCTTGTTCAATGATGTGGCTTTCTTTGTCTGGGTGGATTCTGTTCTTGGGCATGCTCTTGGCTTTTGGAAGACCAACAAACAACACACTCTTTCTCGCTCCTCTGTTGAAGCCAAGTACCGCTTTATGGCTGCCATTACTTGTGATTTAAAGTGGCTCAAGGGCCTCCTACTCAGTTTGGGTGTTCATCATAGCAAATCTATTCCATTATTTTGTGATAGCCAATCCGTTTTGCATCTCGCCAAGAATCCTATTTTTCATGAGCGCACAAAACATACTAAAGTTGATTGTCATTTCCAACGTGAAGCCAATGTTGACAATTTGCGCCCTCTTATGTGCCTACCAAGGCTCAATTAGCCAATATTTTCACCAAAGCACTTGGGAAAACTCATTTTAATTTACTTTTGTCCAAGTTCGACCTTTTTATCACACCTCATATGCTCCAACTTGAGGGAGGATGTTAAGATATTTATTAATAATATTGTATAGGATTATCTTTCCTGAAAAATAGGGTTTACATTAGTTAGGTTACCTAATACTTCTATAACATATATTGACATTGGATTAATGAGAAATATCATCAAGCTTTTACCCTAGTATCTCTTTCTCCAATATCTTATATCATGTTACGACTTTTATAGGTGCATATATAATTGCTGGAAAGATGAGATACATTCTAGTTGGGAGCACAATGAATGTAGAGTTGTTGTATTGCAAGTTTTTTTAACATTAAAAGTTTTCATTTAGTTTCAATATTACATATAATTTCAAAACAAGCTCACAATTTTGTTTGGCAACACTCTGACAATAGTATTTATAAGAAGGAACAGTCACAAGATTCACTTTGTTACTTTTGTAGCAAGTTCATGGGCCATCTCCACACTCATCCTATTGACTTTACTACATTTAAAATAACTACATTTACTTACATGACTTCTAACCTCTTTCACTATAGAAGTTGTGATTTGGGGTGTTGATTGAGATGTTGAAATGTGTTAGCTAGGGCAACATTGTCCATTTTAATGTCGATGCTTGGTAAGAGGCGGGATGATCCGTTGACTACTTTATGAAGGGTCAATGCCCCCGCTTGGATAGTAGAAGTTAAAAAATCCTTTGTGGCTCGTGGACTATTATTTTGTCCTTCACTCGTCCAACCTATCGTTGCTCGCCACAAATTCCTCTGGCTCTTGGTTAGAGAGATCCATGCTCCTTGGACCCGGATGCTTATGGTAGAATGGCCCATTTTATTACCTTTCTCCCAGCTAGGACCTGGATGCTTATGTTAGAATGGCCTGTATTAGTCCGCAATTATTGAATGTAAAGTATTTAAGTGCTTGCGGCAAGTACGTACAAGGATCTTACAACGACTTTAGCACCTTTTTCCAGCAATTTTGAGCTACTTTTTTTTCCAATTTACAGGCATATATGACAGACCAAAGTCGTATCACGTATTCAAAAGTGATTCCTAAAGTCCTCTAACACCAATAGTCAGGGAAATAGGGTCGAATCCACAGGAAGACAGAATTTCAGCTTTATTATTCAATTAAAAATATACTTCAGACCAGATCAGGGAAGAATCAGCTGAACTACTAATTAAACTAAAGAAAGAAATATAAATAATAAAATTTAACAATGAATTAACGGTCTAGGGAATTAGTTCGGTCCACCATGCTTATACTAATCAAAAGGGTCAAATAACTATCAATACCTAGGTCAAGAGTCGAGAGATTAGAATACGTGTTAAGCTATGGTTAAGTCTTAACGTTCATAATTCAACATATGCCGTATGTTCATTAACATAATCAGAAATACTGATGTGTACAATGCCTCTAAAAGTAAGACGGATTTGTGGAAACAATTATTAACCACAAGCAATCAATGAAAATACACAATAACATTAATCACTCATCAAGAACAAATCACACCATAATCAATCTAATCAAAACCTAGAAACTAATAGCAATTCAAATATGAATGATGGTATAAACATGGTTTTTCTCCCTATAACCCTAGAAATACGACTACTCACTCATAATTGAATAAGCAATAAAGAATCTAATATAAAACCTAAACTTTGCATCATGAACTAATTAATTATACAATCAAAGATTAAATAAGGAAACTAAGAGAGAAGAACATTACCGAATGACGGAAAGCAATAACTTTAATCGAAATAATCCAAGGTTCAATCTCCTCCAAAACTAATCTAAATTGTTTACTCTAAGAAAGCAATTATAACTAAACTAATGGCAATGGAAAATAAAAGTGTCAGGCAAATAATAAAGCTTAGCTATTTGTAATGAATGCTAAAACTAATTAGAATACGGAAATTAAAAGATAGAATTGGGCCGCTGACCATCTGCCCGATCGGGCCTTCACTGCCTGTCCAAGTTAGGCCAAGCCTAAAATGAGGCCCAGCTTCTTTTCTTCGCCAAGAAAATGCAGTAGCAACAAGTTGAGGAATGGGCCTTCCCGGTCCCATCGGGCAGGGCCAAAATTACGAAGCTTGATTTTCTTCCTTCTCGTCCAAGAAGCAGCATTTGATCTGTCATCCGATCAAGCGGGCAAGCCCGCCCGCTCGGGCCCTAGGCAATTCAGCCCGATCGGGTCATGAAAGGCTAAAGTCGTATCACCTAATCAAAAGTAAATCCTAAAGTCCTCTAACAACAATATTCAGGGAAGTATGGTCGAATCCACAGGGAGACAGATTTTCTGAGTCATTATTCAGTTAAATCGCTACTTCAGACAAGAGCAAAGAAGAATCAGTTGAACTACTAATTAAACTAAAGAAAACAATTTAAATAATATAATTTAACAATGAATTAACGGTCTAGGGAATTAGTTTGGTCCACCATGCTTATACTAATAAAAAAGGTGAAATAACTATCAAAATCTAGGTCAAGAGTCGAGAAATTAGAGCACGTGTTAAGCTATGGTTAAGTCTTAATGCTCATAATTCAACATATGTCGCATATTCACTAACATAATCAGAATTACTGATGTATAATAGGGCCTCTAAAAGTAAGACGGATTTGTACAAACAATTATTAACCACAAGCAATCAATGAAACTGCGCAATAACATTAATCACTCATCAAGAACAAATCATACCATAATCAATCTAATCAAAACCTAGAAACTAATTGCAATTCAAATATGAATCATGGTATAAACATGGTTCACCTCCCTATAACCCTAGAAATATGACTACTCAGACATGATTGAATCAACAATTACAAAACTAATATAAAACCCTAATCTTTGCATCATGAATTAATTAAATAAACAAACTAAGCAATAAAGAATTAAAGAGAGGAATTTAGAGTGAAGAATAATACCAATTGACGGAAAGCACTAAATTTCCAAAAGGCAGCCCTCAAGGACGTAACTTCGGCCCGATTGGGCCGTTTAGCCCGACCCAACTGGGCGAAGCTCAATGGCCTTCTTTCTTAGCGTTTCGAGCTTATTTCTTGGATTTCAAGCTAGGACTTTGAACTTGGGGCCTCGGAAGCCCCTCTAAAGCATCAAATTAAGCTTGTAACACCTCATACGTGTCTCATGACAACTTGTAAAGTCGTGATTTCCTCATAAAAGCTTGGAAATAGGGAGAAAACTCCCAAAACCCGCAATTCCATATGAAAACACAAAACCACGACTAAAGAGGATAATTAGTATAAAATAGCTCCTAAGAACTCTAATTAAACGCGATTTAGCTTGTAAATAAAGGGAATAAACTCTATAAATAATCATGATATCAGGCCATAGGCCACCCGATCGGGTCACGGGTCAACTCCATTGGCCTATTTCTTTGCTTTTCTTTACATTCCTAGCTCGGTTTTCACATCCAAAGGCCTCGGGAATCTCCCAAAGCACCAAATTTGCTCGGAATAATTCGTACATGCCTGGTAACAACTCCTAAAGTCGTAGTTTGTTCGAAATAACTCGTAATAGGGAGAAAACTCACTAAATTAAACCAGTAATTCAACACGCAAACACAAAACCACGACTATATACAATATTTAGTATGAAATAGCTCCAGAGCTCCATTAACGCACGATTTAGCTCATGAAAAGAGGGGAATAAATCTATATAAAACCATGATATCAAACTCCCCCAAGCTTAAACCTTTGCTTGTCCTCAAGCAGATAAAACATGAACATCGAATAAAATTGCATTACCCCATAGATAAAACATTCAAAGCTCAAAATATTTTTCAAGACTAAGAATCATTCAAGCAGGCAAAATTCAAATTAAGCTATTCACATCCATCGAACTACCAATCATCCAAGCAAATCATTAAATGCAACACAACTACATGGCATACAAATCCTGAAAAGGTGCTTACAAAGGTGTCACTCCTCTCTATTTTGTGGCAGGCAAAGAATGTGCCCGAACGCTCACCAACCCGACCATAAATGTCCTTCCCACTCACTTTGTCATGTGTTTAGGAAGGTTAAATGACGTTCATCCTAATCAAGTCGACTCAATTTGTAGACATACTCTTTGACTTTGACAAACTGACTCGAAATAAATCCAATAAACAATGTGAACACGAGCTCAACAGGACTTTAGAGGGTTGTAATGGGGCTTAGGCAAGACGTAGGGAATAATTTTAGGAAATGTGGTGGAAAAACCGAGAATGGGGGAGCAAAAGTCACTATAAACATAGGCCGAAGTTGGCCGAAACATCTCGCAACAACACCATAAAACCACAAAACACATCCCAACTTTTATGAATCGATAAGAACTCCCAATAAACCCAACTTTCAAGCAATGTATCACACTTTTCTTTATAAACAACGTGGATGAAGGAACTTTGAAATCTTTTCAACTATTATTTCTTTTTCTTTTCATTTTCTGAACCAAACATTCACGCAACTCAAACTTTGCTTTTTCTTTGCTTTTTCTCAAACTTGAAACCACATCAAATACATAATCATTCCCAAAACCAAACCAAACCAAACCATAAAACCAATCTCATAACTCAACCCAACAAACGCTCCCGCAAACTTAGCTTGGAGATAATATATAAATAAAGGCCATGGACATGTAATAAGGTTTAGTAACACGAAAAAGGTCATTAGGCTCAGCGGGGCTAAGGAGGATAAAAGTATATCAAATATTCACTATGAGGCTCAAGGATCAGACAAAAGAACGCCTCTATCACAGTAAAAGAACACACACAAGACTCCCAAACTGTTTTCCTGCACAACCTAGGCTGCATATATAACTTCTCTGAAGACATCATAAAATCTGGAAGTGTGAGAAGAAGAGAAAAGTAGATTATGGGATTGAGAAACATCACCTACTTTGGAAACAAATTCATCTTTGAGTTTCAAGAGATTAATCCAAATAGTAGAATTCTTACCTTGAATTGTAGCTTGCCAAATGTTCTGATTTGCTAAGTAGTAACAATTGTTCCATTTGACCACAAATGCATGAGCTTGATTGCAATATCTTAGCAATCCATTTCATATACATGGCTTTATTCCAACTTAACACCTCCTTAATGTTCAAACCTCCCACTCTCTTAGGTATACAAAGAGAATACCAGCTGAGGTAGGAGATTTTTTTAGAATCATCATTGATGTTCTTGAATAAATTCATGCAAAGTCTATTCGCCTTCTTACCAATTATTATAGGTAGGATCATGGAAGTCCCCCAAAAAGTGATAAGGCCAAGATTAACTAAGGTTTACCAGCATAAAAGAAGGTAGCACCAACCCAACCTTAAATTGTAGCCCTAATCTTGTCCACCAGAGGATCATATATAGCAATAGTGAGTCTAGAAGAATACAAAGGCGCGCCAAGATATGGAAATAGGAAGTGCCCAATTGAAAAACCAGTGCTCTTTAGAATATGGTCTATAGTACTCTGAGGAGTCCCACCTATGTAGATGCTGGTCTTCAATGGATTAGGAGTAAGCCCTGAGCAGTTTTCAAACTCTCTAAGAGCTTTCACAACAAAGAAATAGAGTTGGGATCCTCTACAAAAGATGAGTCATCAGCAAAAAGTAGATGAGTGAGCTTTAGCTTATGGCATTTGGGGTGAAAGGATAAGGAATTAGAAGAGCCTAATTTCCTTAATTTCCTAGAAAGATCCTCCATGCATAAAACAAACAGACAGGGGAGAGAGGATCCCCTTGCCTTAAACCTCTCTTCCCAGAAAAGTACCCCCATAGTGAAACCATTTATATTTAGTAAATATTTTGATGTTGAGAGACAGAGCATAACCCATTTAATAAATTAAGCTGGGAAACCAAATACCCTTAGGGTCTTGATAGGATTTAGTCGTATCACCTATTCAAAGATAAACCTACAGTCCTTTAACTATGGTAGTCAATGGAAGCAGGGTCGAATCCACAGGGAGACAGAGTTTCTAAATTAATATTCAATCAACTAGCTACTTCAGATGAAATCAGGAAGATTAACTAAACTAATAATTAAGCAAAGGACAAGGAATTAAACCGAGGATTTAACTATGGACTAAAAACCTAGGGTATTAGGTCGGTCCACCATGCTCATACCAATCAAATAAGGTCAACTACTATCAAAACCTAAGTCATGAGTCAAGTGATCAGAGCATGTGTTGAGCTATGGTTAAGACTCAACGCTCATAGTTCAACATACGCCGCATGTTCACTAACGTAATCAGAACTACTGATGTGTCCTAGGCCTCTAATCGTAAGACGGATCTGTGCAAACAACTATTAACCACAAGCAATAAATGAAATTGGCCACTAACAATAATCAATAATTAAGAACAAACCACACCACAATCACTCTAATCAAGCCCTAGAAATTGATAGAAATCTAAATAACAATCATGGTATAAACATGGCTTCCCTATCTAACACCCTAGAAAGAAGACTACTCACTCATAATTGAATTGACAATAACAAAACTAATTGGAAACCCTAATAATTGCATCATGAATGATTTAATAATTAAACTAAGCAATCAAAGTAATTAAAGAGACAAAGAGTAGAGAAGAATACCAATTGACGGAAAACAGGAACTTTTATTGAAATCGAATAGGTTCAATCACCTTTAATATAATCTAAAGTGTTTAAACTAAATCAAACTAAGCTAAGTACTATGAGAAATAAAACTAGAATAAGAAGATGTTCCTAAATAATGAGGAAAAAGGTATTTATAATCCCCCCTCAAGTCTAATTAAAATAGGAAATAAAAGACGAAGTCCGCGATAAATAGCGCCAGACCCGATCGGACCCGAGGCATCCACCCGATCGGGCCAAGACACAAGACCTCATCAAACTTGCTCTTGGTCAGCGTAGCAGCCTAAAGGGCGAGATCTTGGCCCACCCGATCGGGCCTTGGGCAGCCACCCGATCGGGCCAGGCGACAACATGGGCCAGCAGGATCCCCGCGAAAGCAGCAGCAGACGGAGATGTAGCAGCACCCAACCCGATCGGGTCGGGCAACGGGCGCCCGATCGGGTCTGGGGACATGACTCCTCGCCCGATCGGATCGGGCAATGCTTGCCCGATCGGGTCCGCAACTTCAATACCCGATCATAATTCCTTCGCCCGATCGGGCCATTTTTGCCCGATCAGAGTACGGAAACCTCCGTTTTGACTCTTTGGCTCTCTAATCTTCATGTTTAGGGGTCTTGGGACCTCCTAAACTATCTATAAAGCTCGTGAGCCATCCAACGTGCCCCGTAACATCTCGTAAATCCGTGGTTGCTTCCAAATGGCTCAGGAATAAGGAGAAAACTCCCTAAAACCTGCAATTCAACACTAAAACACGAAACCACAACTATTGGCGATAGTTAGCACAAAATAGCTCCCAAGAGCTCCAATGACGCACAAATTAGCTTGTAAATAAGGGAGAAAAGTCTATATAAATACGTGATATCAAACTCCCCCAAGCTAAACCTTTGCTTGTCCTCAAGCAAACAGAACATGAAGATGGAATAGATTGCCTCACCCCATAGTTAAAAATCAATCAAAGCTCAAAACATTTTCAAGACTAAGAAACGTTCAAGCAGGCATAATTCAAGTTTGGCTAATCAAATCCATCCAACCACCAATCATCCAAGCAATTTATTAAATTCAAGCATCCACAAGGCATACAAATCCTGAAAAGGCTCTCACAAGGGTGTCACTCCTCTCAATTTTGTGGCAGGCAAAGAATATGCCCGAACACTCACCAACCCGACCATAAATACCCTTCCCACTCACACTCTCATGTGTTTAAGAAGGTTAAATGACGCTCATTCTAGTCAAGTCGACTCAATTAGCAGACATACTCTTTAACTTTGACAAACTGACTCGAAATCAATCAAATAAACACTGCAGACACGAACTCAAGAGGAATTTAGAGGGTTATAATGGGGCTTAGGTAAGAGGTAGGGGATACTTTTGGGTAATGTGGTGGAAAAACCAAGAAAGGGGGAGCATAAATCATTCAAATAAGGCCTAAGATTGCCTATACAACTCCCATCAACACCATAAAACCACGAAATATAACCCAACTCTCATAAATCAATGAAAAACTCATAACAAACCCAATTTTCAAGCAATGAAGCGAATATTTCCTTAAGAACGTACGTGAATGAAAGAACTTCGAATTCTTTTTCATTTTCTTTCATTTTTCTGAACTTCATTCACGCAACTCTAGAATTGCTTTTTCTTTTATTTTTCTCACCCTCAAGCCACAACAAATACACTTTTAAATTCCTCAACAACCAAACTAAACCAAGAAACCAATCTCAACTCAACCCATACAAAAGCTCCCCCAAGCTAGGCTTGGAATAATATCAAGTGAAGGCTTTGGGCTCATAATAGGGGTTTAAGTAACACGAAACAAGTCATTAGGCTCAGCGGGGCTAAGGAGGATAAGAGTATATCAAAAATTCATTATGAAGCTCAAGAATAAAACAAAAGAACGCCTCTATCACAGCAAATGCTACAAGTCATCGAAAATCAAACAAGTACGAAGTCAAAGTCAAGATCAATCCACTAAAGAGGAACTAACACACAAGAATAGACTGGATAATAATATGAATCCAATAGGCTACAAAGAGGCCTCATAGTCTAACCAATTCAGGTATGCAGCGCAAAGTGGTCTAATATAATCCAAAAATGCTCGAAACCATAGCAATCAAACATCAAATCATAGCCTCAAGATCACAAATGCCTAGCTACCAGAAAACAAAGTCAAATCATTTTCAAATAGAGCACAATATGGGGCACAGGGAGGCAACTAAACCAGTCATGGGAACCAATTTTTTTTTGAATTTTTCAAAATTTTTCGAAAGTAGTAAATCTATCCTAGAAAGCAGTAAAAGAGATAGAGAGTACAAACAGAACTCATCCCCCAAGCTGAACTTGGCAGTGTCCTCAATGCCAATAGGTGATAAGGACTATGCTAAGAGGAAAAACAATGTTAGTACCCTCACTCTCGCTCACAAAAAGGAAGAAAAATAAAAAGAAAAGGAAAAGGGAAAGAAAAATACGAGTTGCCTCTCGCACAGCGCTGGTTTATAAAGGTCTCGCACGACCATAATCCCCCCTCTCTCAAATAGGAGGGGCTTGGCAATGAGTGCCACCCTCATCAAACATCTTTCTCCTCCAAATGTTCTTGATAATGCCCCCAGACGGCGAGGCAACCTTAGGTGTAGTTGGAACCTTCTCCACACCTACTTCATCCAAAACCTCATCCCTGTAACAAGATTGTTCAAGCATAGGTGCCTTAACAGCATTGGTTAGTTTAAACATCACTTTATCATCACCAACACTAAGACTTAAAGACCCAGACTTGACATCAATTACAGCACCAGCAGTACACAAAAATGGCCTACCCAAGATAATAGGAATCTGGGCATCCTCATTCATATCTAATACCACAAAATCAACAGGGATATAGAATTTCCCAACCCTAACAGGAACGTCCTCTAAAACACCTAGAGGGTATTTTTTAGAACGATCCGCCATCTGTAAAGTGATTTGTGTGCATTTAAGTGCTCCCATGTTCAGTTTCTCAAAAACAGATAGTGGCATAACAGAAACAGAAGCACCCAAATCACACAAAGCCTTATCAATAAAAATAGGTCCAAGATGGCAAGGTATAGAAAAACTACCAGGATCTTTTAACTTTGGTGGGGTTTTATTTTGGATAAAAGCACTACACTCTTCAGTAAGAGCGACACGCTCTACCCCACCAAAGTCTCTTTTCTTAGTGATCATGTCTTTCAGAAATTTGGCATAAACAGGCACTTGGGTAATTAAAGCTGTGAATGGAATTGTTACCTCAAGGTTCTTGACCATAGCCAAGAACTTACCAAACTGCTGATCGACCTTTGATTGTTGCATCCTGTGAGGAAAAGGTAGCCTTGGTGTAAAAGGCGTTTCAGAAACCTTCTCCTTTTTCTTCCCTCTATGTTCAGCTTCTGCAGACAAATCGACTTCAGACGTCGAATTCTTCCTTTTTCCTTCCTCTACCACCCTCTTCTTCCCTACAGTTGGGGTAACCTCATCAACGGGCACTGGAGGGGCATCATATGCAATGCCACTACGAAGAGTGATGGCATTCACATGTTCTCTCTGAACGGGTTGCCCTGGCAATTGTCCCTGCTGCCTCTGTGCATTAGTTTCTGCCAACTGAGCAACTTGAGTCTCGAGAAGTTTGATATGCTTCTCTTGGTTCCTCCGTGCTTCCTCATTTTCCTTTTGCATAGACAATATCAGTTTCATCAGTTCAGAATTGCTAGGCTCTTGTGGGTTATTGTTTTGTGGAGGTGGGGTGGGAAAATTTTGTGGCGTTTGGAAATTATTGTGGTGATGGAAGTTTTGTGGTGGTGGTCTTTGGAAATTTTGTGGGGTTTGATGGTATGAGGGTTTAGGATAGTTTTGTGGAGGTGGAGGTTGATAGTTTTGTGGGTTTTGGTAGTTACGTGGAGGGGGAAAGGTTTGTGGCCTTTGTTTAAAGGCGTTCGCCTGCACCATCTGAAGTTGACTGAACTGACAATCATGCCCAAAGTGACCCTGAACAACACATACCTCGCAGTAAGATGAGGTAATGGGTGCTATGGCAGACATAGCATTAATGCTCAAAGGAGGTGCTGCTGAGGAAGAGGAGTTGAAGATGTTAATTTGTTGACTCAGTTTCGCCATCTGCGAAGTCAATAATGCAATGGCATCTACCTCCAGTACCTTCCTAGTGAGGCTTCGGGAAGTGGAATGATCATTGGCTGCGAGGTTTGATAGAAACTCGTAGCCTACATCCACTTCCTTATCCAGAAAAACTCCTCCTGCAGACGAATCAACAATACTCTTCGTCTGAGGCTG
The DNA here is from genome assembly GCA_947645195.1 of Patellifolia procumbens. Taxonomy (NCBI): domain Eukaryota; kingdom Viridiplantae; phylum Streptophyta; class Magnoliopsida; order Caryophyllales; family Amaranthaceae; genus Patellifolia; species Patellifolia procumbens. The sequence goes on from CANSGD010001076.1 coordinate 3,027,978, forward strand.
CAGACCATTGTAAAATGTCTGCGTCAAGAACCATTTGTCCATGTTGTGGTGTGGACACTCTCTCTGTAAATCCCTAAACCTAGCCCACGCTTCCCGTAATGTTTCATCAGGCTCTTGGGAAAACATGGCTAGTTTATTTCTGATTTCTGCTGTTTTTGTAGGTGGATAATACTCTCTCAGAAACGCAGCAGAAATCTCACTCCATTCTGTTTCTTTCACATCGTTCAACCACTTCTGGGCTCTATCTCTCAATGAAAACTCGAACAACATGACTTTGAGTTGATCTGGAGTGACGCCGGCATGTTTAACGGTTCGACAAAGTTGTTGAAATCGTTGCAGATGATTTGCCTGATCTTCAATAGGATGCTGATAGGCTAAACTCGGATCACCTATTCAAAGATAAACCTACAATCCTCTAACTATGGTAGTCAATGGAAGCAGGGTCGAATCCACAGGGAGACAAAGTTTCTAAATTAATATTCAACCAATTCAGCTACTTCAGATGAAATCAGGGAAGAATTAACTGAACTAATGATTAAACTACATAAGACGGAATAAATCGAGGAATTAACTATGGAATAAAAGCCTAGGGTATTAGGTCAGTCCACCATGCTTATACCAATCAAATAGGGTCAACTACTATCAAAACCTAAGTCTAAAGTCGGGGGATTGGAGCACGTGTTGAGCTATGGTTAAGACTCAACGCTCACAGTTCAACATACGCCGCATGTTCACTAACGTAATCAGAACTACTGACGTGTCCTAGGCCTCTAGTCGTAAAACGGATCTGTGCAAACAACTATTAACCACAAGCAACCAATGAAATTGTACACTGACATTAATTACTCAATAAGAACAAACCACATCACAATCACCCTAATCAAGCCCTAGAAATTGATAGAAATCTAAATCACAATCATGGTATAAACATGGCTTTCCTATCTAACACCCTAAAAAGAAAACTACTCACTCATAATCGAATTAACAACAACAAAACTAATATGAAACCCTAATAATTGCATCATGAACGATTAAATAAATAAACTAAGCAATTAAGAATAATAAGAGAGATTAGGGCAAAGAAAAATACCAATTGACAGAAAGCAGGAACTTTTATTGAAATCGAATAGGTTTAATCACCCTTAATCTAATCTAAAGTGTTTAAACTAAGCTAAGAACTATGAGAGATAAAACTAGAGGCTAAAGCAGTAAAAAGATGAATAAAAGATGTCTCTAAAATAATGAGGGAAAAAATATTTATAGTGCCCCTCCAATCTAACTAAAACGGAAATTAAAAGTCGAAGTCCGCGGAAAAGGGTGCCAGACCCGATCGGGCCCGAGCACAGTACCCGATCGGGTCCACACTCACTTCAACAAACTTGTCTTGGGCTTTGATATAGCAGCAGCGCAGCAGCAATAGACGATCTTAAGGTCCACCCGATCGGGCCTTGGGCAGCCACCCGATCGGGCCAGGCGACAAAATGGCCCAGTGAAAGCGCCTCTTCAGCAGCTCCATAATAAGACCCACGAGCATCCGACCCGATCGGGTCGGGCAGGATACACCCGATCGGACCTGGGCACATGTGTGCTCGCCCGATGGGATCGGGCACGACTCGGGTCCGCAACTTCTATACCCGATCAATGTATTTTCGCCCGATCGGGCCATTTTTGCCCGATCAAAGTACGGAAACCTCCTTTTTGACTCTTTGGCTCTCTAATCTTCACGTTTAGGGGTCTTGGGACCTCCTAAATTATCCATAAAGCTCGTAAGCCATCCTACGTGCCCCGTAACATCTCGTAAAGCCGTGGTTGTTTCCAAATGGCTCGGGAATAAGGAGAAAACTCCTTAAAACCTGCAATTCAACACTAAAACACAAAATCACAACTATATACGAAAGTTAGCACCAAATAGCTCCCAAGAGCTCCAATGACGCACAAATTAGCTTGTAAATAAGGGAGAAAAGTCTATATAAATATGTGATATCAAACTCCCCCAAGCTAAACCTTTGCTTGTCCTCAAGCAAACAGAACATGAACATGGAATAGATTGCCTCACCCCATATATAAAAACAAATCAAAGCTCAAAACATTTTCAAGACTAAGAATCGTTCAAGCAAGCATAATTCAAGTTTGGCTAATCAAATCCATCCAACCACCAATCACCCAAGCAATTTATCAAACTCAAGCATCCACAAGGCATACAAGTCCTGAAAAGGCTCTCACAAGGGTGTCACTCCTCTCAATTTTAGGCAAAGAATGTGCCCGAAAACTTGCAGACCCGACCATAAGTACCCTTCCCACTCACACTCTCATGTGTTTAAGAAGGTTCAATGACACTCATCCTAGTCAAGTCGACTCAATTAGCAGAAATACTCTTTACCTTTGACAAACTGACTCGAAATCAATCAAATGAACAATGTAGACACAAGCTCAAGAGGACTTTATAGGGTTGTAATGGGGCTTAGGTAAGAGGTAGGGGATACTTTTGGGCAATGTGGTGGAAAAACCAAGAAAGGGGGAGCATGAATCATTCAAACAAGGCCTAAGATGGCCTACACAACTCCCAACAATCACCATAAAACCATGTAAAGTAACCCAACTCTCATAAATCAATGAAAAGCTCATAACAAACAAAATTTTCTAGCAATGAAGCGAATATTCCTTTATGAACGTACGTGAATGAAAGAACATGAATTCTTTTGAATTTTCATTTCATTTTTCTTTCATTTTTCTGAACTTCATTCACGCAACTCTAAACTTGCTTTTTCTTTTCTTTTTCTCACTCTCAAACCACAACAAATACACTTTTAAATTCCTCAAAAACCAAACTAAACCAACAAACTAATCTCAAACTCAACCCATACAAAAGCTCCCCCAAGCTAGGCTTGGTATAATATCAAGTGAAGGCTTTGGGCTCATAATATGGGTTTAAGTAACACGAAACGAGTCATTAGGCGCAGCGGGGCTAATGAGGATGAAAGTATATCAAAAATTCACTCTGAAGCTCAAGAATAAGACAAAAGAACGCCTCTATCACAGCAAATTCTACAAGTCATCGAAAATCAGACAAGTACGAAGTCAAAGTCAAGATCAATTCACTAAAGAGGAACTAACACACAAGAATAGACTGGATAATAATATGAATCCAATAGGCTACAAAGAGGCCTCACAGTCTAACCAATTCAGGTATGCAGGACAAAGTGGTCTAATATAATCCAAAAATGCTTGAAATCATAGCAATCAAACATCAAATCATAACCTCAAGATCACAAATGCCCAGCTATCCAGAAAACAAATTCAAATCATTTTCAAATAGAGCAAAACAAGGGGCACAAGGAGGCAACTAAACCAGTCATGGGAACATATTTTTTTATTTTTTTCATAATTTTTTTCGAATGCAGTAAATCTATCCTAGAAAGCAGTAAAAGAGATAGAGAGTACAAACAGAACTCCTCCCCCCAGCTGAACTTGGCAGTGTCCTCAATGCCAAAAGGTGATAAGGACTATGCTAAGAGGAAAAACAATGTTAGTACCCTCACTCTCGCTCACAAAAAGGAAGAAAAATAAAAAGAAAAGGAAAAGGGAAAGAAAAATACGAGTCGCCTCTCGCACAGCGCTGGTTTATAAAGGTCCCGCACGACCATAATCCTCCATCTCTCAAATAGGAGGGGCTTGGCAGTGAGTGCCACCCTCATCAAACATCTTTCTCCTCCAAATGTTCTTGACAATGCCTCCAGACGGTGAGGCAACCTTAGGTGGAATTCGAACCTTCTCCACACCTACTTCATCCAAAACCTCATCCCTGCAACAAGATTGTTCCAGCATAGGTGCCTTAACAGCATTGGTTAGTTTAAACATCACTTTATCATCACCAACACTAAGAGTTAAAGACCCAGACTTGACATCAATTACAGCACCAGCAGTACACAAAAATGGCCTACCCAAGATAATAGGAATCTGGGCATCCTCATCCATATCTAACACCACAAAATCAACAGGGATATAGAATTTCCCAACCCTAACAGGAACGTCCTCTAAAACACCTAGAGGGTACTTTATAGAACGATCCGCCATCTGTAAAGTGATTTGTGTGCATTGAAGTGCTCCCATGTTCAGTTTCTCAAAAACAGATAATGGCATAACAGAAACAGAAGCACCTAAATCACATAAAGCCTTGTCAATAAAAATGGGTCCAAGATGGCAGGGTATAGAGAAACTACCAGGATCTTTTAACTTTGGTGGGGTTTTATTTTGGATAAAAGCACTGCACTCTTCAGTAAGAGCGACACGTTCTACCCCACCAAAGTCTCTTTTCTTAGTGATCATGTCTTTCAGAAATTTGGCATAAACAGGCACTTGGGTAATTAAATCTGTGAATGGAATCGTTACCTCAAGGTTCTTGACCATAGCCGAGAACTTACCAAACTGCTGATCGACCTTGGACTGTTGCATCATGTGGGGAAAAGGTAGCCTTGGTGTCAAAGGCGTTTCAGAAACCTTCTCTTTTTTCTTCCCTGTTTGTTCAGCTTCTGCAGACAAATCGACTTCAGACGTCGAATTCTTCTTTTTTTCCTTCCTCTACCACCTTCTCCTTCCCTGCAGTTGGGGTAACCTCATCAACGGGCAATGGAGGATCATCATAAGCTATGCCACTACGAAGAGTGATGGCATTCACATGTTCTCTCTGAACGGGTTGCCCTGGCAATTGTCCCTACTGCCTCTGTGCAGTAGTTTCGGCCAACTGAGCAACTTGAGCCTCAAGAAGTTGGATGTGCTTCTCTTGGGCCCTCCGTGCTTCCTCGTGGGCCCTCCGTGTTTCCTCATTTGCCTTTTGCATAGACAATATCAGTTTCATCAGTTCAGAATTGCTAGGCTCTTGTGGGTTGTTGTTTTGTGGAGGTGGGGTGTGAAAATTTTGTGGAGTTTGGAAGTTATTGGGATGATGGAAGTTTTGTGGTGGTGGTCTTTGGAAATTTTGTGGGGTTTGATGGTATGAGGGTTTAGGGTAGTTTTGTGGAGGTGGAGGTTGATTGTTTTGTGGGTTTTGGTAGTTATGTGGAGGGGGGAAGGTTTGTGGCCTTTTTTGAAAGGCGTTTGCCTGCTCCATCTGAAGTTGATTGAACTGACAGTCATGCCCAAAGTGACCCTGAACACCACATACCTCGCAGTAAGATGAGGTAATGGGTGTTACTGCAGACATAGCATTGATGCTCATAGGCGGAGGTGTCGGACTAGAAGACTTCATTAGCTGTTGAGTTAGTTGCGCCATCTGAGATGTAAGCAATGAAATAGCGTCAACTTCAAGTACCTTCTTAGTCAAACTCCTAGATGATGAATGGTCATTGGCTGCAAGATTTGATAGGAATTCATAACCCTCATCAACTGCCTTGTCTAAAAAGACTCCTTCTGCAGACGAATCAACAATACTCTTCGTCTGAGGCTGCAGACCATTGTAGAATGTCTGCGTCAAGAACCATTTGTCCATGTTGTGGTGTGGACACTCTCTCTGTAAATCCCTAAACCTAGCCCACGCTTCCCGTAATGTTTCATCAGGGTCTTGGGAAAACGTGGCTAGTTTATTTCTGATTTCTGCTGTTTTAGTAGGTGGGTAATACTCTCTCAGAAATGCAGCAGAAATCTCACTCCATTCAGTTTCCTTCACATCGTTCAACCACTTCTGGGCTCTATCTCTCAATTTAAACTCGAACAACATGACTTTGAGTTGATCTGGAGTGACACCGGCATGTTTAACGGTTCGACAAAGTTGTTGAAACCGTTGCAGATGATATGCCGGATCTTCAGTAGGATGCCCACCAAACTGATTTTGCTGGACCATGCTGATGAGTCCAGGCTTAATCTCAAAAGTTGTCGCGACAATGGTGAGCACAGTAGGTCCAGTGGAGAGACCATCTGGGTTGGGCACCCCATATGATTTCAGTGACTTTGACATGACTGAACTCAAGGTGTCTGTTCCAGAGGTGTTCAGCTGAACAAACTGCTTTTCTTTCTGATTTTTCTTTCGAATCCGCCTGATTGTCCTAGAAAGATCGGGATCCCCTGGGATGGGGGAACCGTTTCTTTGGGACCTGGGCATACAAAATAAACAAAAAGCAGCAGTAAAACGTACCTCGATTGAAACAATGAAGTTCCAATGAGGTACAGAGAAGTAGACCAAATAATCAACTAAAAACTTATAAAACTAGCCGTCACCCCGGCAACAACGCCAAAATTTGATAGGCTAAAGTCGTATCACCTATTCAAAGATAAACCTACAATCCTCTAACTATGGTAGTCAATGGAAGCAGGGTCGAATCCACAGGGAGACAGAGTTTCTAAATTAATATTCAACCAATTCAGCTACTTCAGATGAAATCAAGGAAGAATTAACTTAACTAATGATTAAACTACAGAAGACGGAATAAATCGAGGAATTAACTATGGAATAAAAGCCTAGGGTATTAGGTCAGTCCACCATGCTTATACCAATCAAATAGGGTCAACTACTATCAAAACCTAAGTCTAAAGTCGGGGGATTGGAGCACGTGTTGAGCTATGGTTAAGACTCAACGCTCATAGTTCAACATACGCCGCATGTTCACTAACGTAATCAGAACTACTGACGTGTCCTAGGCCTCTAGTCGTAAGACGGATCTGTGCAAACAACTATTAACCACAAGCAACCAATGAAATTGTACACTGACATTAATTACTCAATAAGAACAAACCACATCACAATTACCCTAATCAAGCCCTAGAAATTGATAGAAATCTAAATCACAATCATGGTATAAACATGGCTTTCCTATCTAACACCCTAGAAAGAAAACTACTCACTCATAATCGAATTAACAACAACAAAACTAATATGAAACCCTAATAATTGCATCATGAACGATTAAATAAATAAACTAAGCAATTAAGAATAATAAGAGAGATTAGGGCAAAGAAAAATACCAATTGACAGAAAGCAGAAACTTTTATTGAAATCGAATAGGTTTGATCACCCTTAATCTAATCTAAAGTGTTTAAACTAAGCTAAGAATTATGAGAGATAAAACTAGAGTCTAAAGCAGTAAAAAGATGAATAAAAGATGTCTCTAAAATAATGAGGGAAAAAATATTTATAGTGCCCCTCAAATCTAACAAAAACGGAAATTAAAAATCGAAGTCCGCGGAAAAGGGTGCCAGACCCGATCGGGCCCGAGCACAGTACCCGATCGGGTCCACACTCACTTCAACAAACTTGTCTTGGGCTTTGATATAGCATCAGCGCAGCAGCAATAGACGATCTTAAAGTCCACCCGATCGGGCCTTGGGCAGCCACCCGATCGGGCCAGGCGACAAAATGGCCCAGTGAAAGCGCCTATTCAGCAGCTCCATAATAAGACCCACGAGCATCCGACCCGATCGGGTCGGGCAGGACACACCCGATCGGGCCTGGGCACATGTGTGCTCGCCCGATGGGATCGGGCACGACTTGCCCGATCGGGTCCGCAACTTCTATACCCGATCAGTGTATTTTCGCCCGATCGGGCCATTTTTGCCCGATCAAAGTACGAAAACCTCCTTTTTGATTCTTTGGCTCTCTAATCTTCACGTTTAGGGGTCTTGGGACCTCCTAAATTATCCATAAAGCTCGTGAGCCATCCTACGTGCCCTGTAACATCTCGTAAAGCCGTGGTTGTTTCCAAATGGCTCGGGAATAAGGAGAAAGCTCCTTAAAACCTGCAATTCAACACTAAAACACAAAACCACAACTATATACGAAAGTTAGCACCAAATAGCTCTCAAGAGCTCCAATGACGCACAAATTAGCTTGTAAATAAGGGAGAAAAGTCTATATAAATATGTGATATCAGATGCCCACCAAACTGATTTTGCTGGACCATGCTGATGAGTCCAGGCTTAATCTCAAAATTTGCCGCGGCAATGGTGGGCATAGTAGGTCCAGTGGAGAGACCATCTGGGTTGGGCACCCCATATGACTTCAGTGACTTTGACATGACTGAACTCAAGGTGTCTGTTCCAGAGGTGTTCAGTTGAACAGGCTGCCTTTCTTTCTGTTTTTTCTTTCGGATCCGCCTGATTGTCCTAGTAAGATCGGGATCCGCTGGAATGGGGGAACCGTTTCTTTGAGACCTGGGCATACAAAAGAAACAAAAAGAAGCAGTAAAATGTACCTCAATTGGAACAATGAAGTTCCAACGAGGCACAGAGAAGTAGACCAAATAATCAAATAAAAACTTATAAAACTAGTCGTCTCCCCTGCAACGGCGCCAAAATTTGATAGGATTTAGTCGTATCACATATTCAAAGATAAACCTACAGTCCTCTAACTATGGTAGTCAATGGAAGCAGGGTCGAATCCACAGGGAGACAGAGTTTCTAAATTAATATTCAATCAACTAGCTACTTCAGATGAAATCAGAAAGATTAACTAAACTAATAATTAAGCTAAGGACAAGGAATTAAACCGAGGATTTAACTATGGACTAAAAACCTAGGGTATTAGGTCGGTCCACCATGCTTATACCAATCAAATAAGGTCAACTACTATCAAAACCTAAGTCATGAGTCAAGTGATCAGAGCATGTGTTGAGCTATGGTTAAGACTCAACGCTCATAGTTCAACATACGCCTCATGTTCACTAACGTAATCAGAACTACTGATGTGTCCTAGGCCTCTAATCGTAAGACGGATCTGTGCAAACAACTATTAACCACAAGCAATAAATGAAATTGGCCACTAACATTAATCACTAATTAAGAACAAACCACACCACAATCACTCTTATCAAGCCCTAGAAATTGATAGAAATCTAAATAACAATCATGGTATAAACATGGCTTCCCTATCTAACACCCTAGAAAGAGGACTACTCACTCATAATTGAATTGACAATAACAAAACTAATTTGAAACCCTAATAATTGCATCATGAATGATTTAATAATTAAACTAAGCAATCAAAGTAATTAAAGAGAAAAAGAGTAGAGAAGAATACCAATTGACGGAAAACAGGAACTTTTATTGAAATCGAATAGGTTCAATCACCTTTAAATAGCGATGTGCCTAAATAATAAGGAAAAAGGTATTTATAATCCCCCCTCAAGTCTAATTAAAATAGGAAATAAAAGACGAAGTCCGCGATAAATAGCGACAGACCCTATCGGGCCCGAGGCATCCACCCGATCGGGCCAAGACACAAGACCTCATCAAACTTGCTCCTGGTCAGCGTAGCAGCCTAAAGGGCGAGATCTTGGCCCACCCGATCGGCCTTGGGCAGCCACCCGATCGGGCCAGGCGACAACATGGGCCAGCAGGATCCCCGCGAAAGCAGCAGCAGACGGAGATGTAGCAGCACCCAACCCGATCGGGTCGGGCAACGGGCGCCCGATCGGGTCTGGGGACATGACTCCTCGCCCGATCGGATCGGGCAATGCTTGCCCGATCGGGTCCGCAACTTCAATACCCGATCATAATTCCTTCGCCCGATCGGGCCATTTTTGCCCGATCAGAGTACGGAAACCTCCGTTTTGACTCTTTGGCTCTCTAATCTTCATGTTTAGGGGTCTTGGGACCTCCTAAACTATCCATAAAGCTCGTGAGCCATCCTACGTGCTCCGTAACATCTCGTAAAGCCGTGGTTGCTTCCAAATGGCTCTGGAATAAGGAGAAAACTACCTAAAACCTGCAATTCAACACTAAAACACGAAACCACAACTATTGGCGATAGTTAGCACAAAATAGCTCCCAAGAGCTCCAATGACGCACAAATTAGCTTGTAAATAAGGGAGAAAAGTCTATATAAATACGTGATATCAAGTCTTAACTAAGAAATCCCAAGAGATAGAGTCAAAAGCTTTCTGAATATCAACTTTGAGAGTGGTTCTAGGAGAGATAGCTTTCCTTTCATATTTTTTGATCAATTCTTGTGAAAGGAGAATATTGTCAAATATGCTCCTACCAGTCACTAAAGTTGATTGTTCTTCACCGATGAGAGCAGGAATGATGGTTTTCATTCTACAAGAAGCTTGCTTACAGTCTTATAAAATTAGTGCAACAAGCAATGGATCTAAAATCCTTGACTGAATTAGGACAGGCAATCTTAGGAATCAATGTAATAAGAGTGGCATTAGATTGCTTGAGGAGATTCCCTCTATTGAATACATCCGGAATAGCAGCACAGAACTCTTCTCCAATAGTACCCCAAGCTTTCTTGAAAATACCACAGTTAAACCCATCAAGGCCAGGGCTCTTATTATCATCAATAGAATTAAGGGAACCCTTGATTTCCTCCTTTGAGAATGGAACAAGAACACTATGTTTGTCTTCCTCAATAAGAATAGCACCATCAACAACTTCAGCATAGATAGGAGCAATAGTAGTCTGAGCAGTGCCAAGAAGGGAACTATAATAGGAGAGGAAAGCATTATCTACAACAGCTTTGTCATTACATATATTCCCTTGAATATCTTTAATATGCAGTTCTTTTGAGCAATTTTCGCATACAAAATGGCTAGAACCAAAATCATTGAGTTGAATGTCAGCTAGCTTCAACCTTTGATGGAGTGAGCTCAATTCAGCAGTTTTAAGCTTAGAGTTTATCTCTGAAGGATTTCATAGTCTACAACAGCTGAGAGTTGAGAGGATCTTGAGAAAGAGCTTCTTGAGCAGCAAATAGCTCATTTCTACAATTGCTAACTCTAGTAGCAATGCTTGAAAATGATTTTTTATGCAAAATTTTCAGATCAAGCTTAATTAGTAAGCATGTGCAACAACACAGAATTAGGAGAACCAGAAATAGGAAAAAGAGTAATGCTTATTCACAATTTCAATAATTCGAGGATCAGAGCTCTAACAGTTAAGATAACTGAATCTTCTAGGGGGAATCAGAACAGAAGAATGTAGCTTAACCAGAACAGAGGAGTGATTTGAGACTCCGGGCTGAGGAAAAGTAGCAGCAGCTTGGAAATGAGATGAATACCATTTACTATTAACCAATGCTCTGTCTAGCTTAGCCCAAACAACAGTGTCCCCTTCTTGCAGATTAGTCCAAGTGTGAAAACACCGTGAACCATGAAGATGAGATAAACCAATTGAAGTAAGGCAATAAGAAAAATCATCAATATCATGCTGAGTAACAGGATGCTGACTAAGTTTCTCAGAGCTACTAAGAACCATTGAAATCTTCTAAAAGGAGCCAAGGAATGTTAATATGACTATAACTGGAAGGAATGAAATCCCAAAGAGATTTTCTAGCCTCACCATAATTAAAAGCATAGTAATCAATAAAGACCTTGGAGATCTAAGACAAGTAAAATGACAGTGAACAAATTGATCACCTATAAGCAAAATATCCACCTTAAGAGTATTAGCATTCCACAAGATCCATATCCTTCCATTATAATGATAAGAGTAATTGTGAGCAGAAGAAATCCATTTAAATTTTTTCCTAAAACATGAATTCCCAATTTTTCTGTACTCTTGTTTCCAGAATACCTCCAAAATCAACCTTATTTGAGAGCCATAAGTAAAGAGCTTCTTGTTCTTTGAGGGCCTTATTGCACCCCCTAATATTCCAAGATGAGATTATCATGAGCGGTTAGGGGGATCATCCAACTCCACTCTTAACACCACCTTATCCTGAACACAAGATTCAGAATAATCAATCTTAGAGGTCTTAAGAACCTCAAACATGTTAACAGAAAGACTAAGAGGTCTAACAGCAGCTGGCTTGCTTTTCTTGAAGATCACAATATTAATATCATCACCCTTATGTATCTCATCTTCACCAGAAACATGGGGTCACAAGAGTAGAATCCTCATCCTTGCGCTTTTCTGCTACAGAGGGAGTCACAACAGGAGCAGGGATTGTTTTCACTTTAGGCACATAAATTTGAGTAGGAGCAGGAAAAGGATGCTCATTAGAGACATCTTTTGCTTAATCATATTTCTGCTTATGCTTGAATTTGTAATCAATGTGCCCCAGCTTCTCACAATAGTCACAATAATAAGGCACCCATTCATACCTAATTGACTGATCAATAATACCAATGGCAGTAACCAGTGTAATAGAGTTAGCTAAAGGCTTAGCCATATCAATTTATATCAACAATCTAGCAAATGATAGCTTAGATTTCAAAGTACACAGAGATCAGCAAATAAAGGGGGCCCCAACTTGCTACTAATCTTGCTAAGAGCTTTCCCAAACAAAAATGTGGATCTAAATTAGGAAGATTAATCCAAATAGGAACCACAGAGATATGATCCAATTCTTGAGAGATTTTGGGAGTCTGGTCCTTCAATACAAAGGAGAAATCATCAAGACATCACGGCCCTCCCTGCTGAACAGCTTCACGATCACTGGCAGATCTAAATTTAATATTGAACCAACCATTCTTGAAATAGAGAATCTGAGGTTCAGTGACAAAATTCCAATGTTTCTGTGCATAATAGTCAAAGTTTTGGCAGTGGATTTATGGCCAATAATTCTATCAACGAGAGTATTGTTCCACTACTCTATCTCCTCTTGAATATCCACTAAGTCAATAAATACATCAAGATCATCAAAAGGCAAAGAGGCTAGAGACATACCCTTATTGTATGTTGTAGGAGAGGAATTACCAGAATTTCTAATCTGAGTAATAATCTTAGAAGCATAGCTCACGGGGGATATTTCATTAACAACAGGCAATACGATCCTTAATTATATGTGCATGAGATCCTGTTTTAGGTGCTTATGAATTAGATTCATGAAATTCCGCTTATAGTACCTATAATCCTACAGTGGTATCAGTTTAGCCTCTTGCATATTTTTTTTGGTCATTATAATATGATTTATTTTGATGCGTTTTTCACTAATTTTAATATGATTAAGGGGAGGAATTGAATTATGGATTGAATAATTGGAATTGATTAAATGAGATTTAATTGCTTAATTATTTTAATTTTGGGCCGAAAAATTCAAGCAATTCGAACCCTAATGTTCGACATTAGGTTTGGTCGAATTATGAGGCTCAAATTCGTCAATTTAATCAAAGTTTTTTGAAAATTGATTTAGGGCTTTGTATTCTTTTGATTTCAATTGCAAATTCATGTCTTTAATTGTGATTTTCGTTTCGAAATCAAACCGTTTGATTCGAAACAAACACGAACCCTAATTTTTGCCCCAAATCAATTTGATTGGATGTTAAATGCGATTTAACTTGCCAAATCACGGATTTTGTCAAATTAAATGAATTTGGAACAAAAGGAAGTTGTTTTATGGCTGAAATTCGATCAAAAGTGGTTCGAATTTGCCCAAACATCAGTTCGAAATGTTCGAACTTTGATTGAACTTGCGGCTGACTGGCGGAGGATTCAGGCGGATTTGGGTGGCTCAATTGTTGCGCCACTGGTTGGGTGAGTCTCCGGCGAGCACAGGTGGCTGGTTCCGACGCCAATCGTGGTGTTTGGGTTGCAGCTACTGCTGTGTTCGTGTGTTGTTGTTGCTGTTCGTGGCTGTGCGTGGCTGCCTGGCTGGGCAGTCAGCCTGCCACACTTTTATCAAAAAAAAAATTGTATTTTTTTTTTTTTTTTTTTTTTAAACAGAAAATCTTTTATGATTTAAGGTCATATCTTTTGGTTATTTTAATATGATTTTAATAACCGAAAATTTGGATGATTTGATCTTTTGGTTATTGAATTTTTTTTTTATAACCAAAATCATAAAATCTTTTGATGTATATCTTTTGGTCATTGAAATATGATTTTAATAACCGAAAATCTTTGATGATTTTAAAGTTATATCTTTTGGTTATTAAAATATGATTTTAATAACCGAAAAATCTTTTGAGTTATAATGATTAAAATCTTTTGGTGATTAAAATAAGATTTTAATAACCTAAAGTTCTTTTAATTAATATCTTTTGATTATTAAAAATCAAACAAATATGATTTGTTTGAGAATATTAAGCAGTTCCAATTATCTTTTATTTTGACTAGGTCATAAATTAAATCCATAATCTGATTCTTTAATCTAATTAAAATTAGTTGGGAAAAGATAATATCTTTTAAGTTAGTTAGTTTTACTAGTTTAAATGTTTTATCTTCTTGCTTTAATTAAGAATATTTGATATTTTAATTATTGGCAAGCATGATGTGTGATATTATTATTTGGCAATTAATATGTGATATTTTGATTATTGCAATGATATTATGTGATATCATTTTGAATTTGTAATATGTGATATTATAAAATGGAAATTCATTTTGATTATTCGATTATTGGCATGTATAATATATGGTTTTATTATATGGCAATTTAATATATTAGATATAATTGCTATTATAACTAGTAAGATGACTAGTATGAGCCAATAAAATAATCAACATGGTTTTGGACTTTAAGCAAAGTTGACGGGTGTATGTGAGGTGATAAGCTCTGTCTAGGATTAGGAAGGCTCTCCCCAACGTCGTGGGTAACTTCCTTACCTGGGAGCTATAATCTCCTTGGCAATCACTCATCAACTAAGAATTACAATTGTTGTAATTAGTAAAATTTTATGTTAAGGTGATGAACTCTGTCTAGGATTAGGAAGGCTCTCCCCAACGTCGTGGGTAACTTCCTTACCTGGGAGATATAATCAACTTGGCAGTATTATTTTACAATGCTTATAAGTTGATAGAATGTTGGTTATTAATATTGAAGAGTTCACTCATTAATAACAACATAATAAACTTACGTCCCATAAATATTGAGGTTAGCTTTTCCAAACATAAAGTACTTATTAACCCTTAATTAATGATAATAGGTCATGCCTCCGCAGGGTATTGTCATTAATTTTGGGAGATAAGGTGAAATTGCGAATTTTGCATACTTAGTTTGGTTGTCCTCAACAAAATCATCAAAATCGTTTTGGATTTTGAAGCAAGAGATAGTTAAGCATGTGATGTTTTCCTATCTAACAAGAATTATAAAGTGTTATAATTAGTAAAGAGTTTACTTACCTTGAGAATGTAACTTTAAGATAAGGCCTCCGTCTGCTTAGCGTTGCATGTTGATAGGATCTTGTACTCACTTATTCAAATTGGGACTTTAAAATTGAATGAAGTGTCAAACCTAGAAACCATTGCATGTTTTAAGGTTGTTTCATAAACATAAATTGAACTTTGCCTTTTATTTTTCTGTCTAGAGGTACTATGAATAACAACAACAACAACTCTGTTTTCAACATTCGTCCTTTCCTTGAGAAGGATAGGTTGAATGGAGAAAATTTCCCCAATTGGGAAAGGACCCTAAAACTCTTTCAAAAGGGAAAGGGTTTTAAGGATAAATGGGCAGGCAAGAAGGACAAAGGCAAGAAAGTTGCCGTTGCTCCTGAAAAACCTAAGCCGACCGCTAAGCCAAAAGCAGCCGCGGAAAGCAAGTACTTCCATTGTGAAAAGATAGGTCACTGGAAGAGAAACTGCCCCAAATACTTGGAGGAAAAGAAGTCGGGGGCTTCCACCTCAAGTATTTATGTTATAGAAATCAATTTGACTTCTACTTCTTTATGGGTATTAGATACCGGTTGTGGTTCTCACATTGTTAACGATGTGCAAGGACTAAAAAGAAGTAGAAGGCTAGCAAAGGGCGAGGTAGAGCTTCGCGTTGGAAATGGAGCAAGAGTTGCTGCACTTGCCATTGGAAGTTATAGTTTACATTTACCCTCTGGATTGATTATAGAACTAAATAATTGTTATTTCGTTCCATCAATTACTAAGAACATTATTTCAGTTTCCGTTTTGGATGATGAAGGTTTTTGTTTTGAAATAAAGAACAAGTGTTGTTCCATTTCTTACAATAATATGTTCTATGCTAGCGCAAAATTGATTAATGGCTTATATGTATTAGATAGATCAGTACAGGTCTATAACATAGATAGCAAGAAACAAAAATCGAATGATTCAAACCTAACTTACATTTGGCATTGCCGAATGGGTCATATAAACCAAAAGCGCATCCAAAAGTTACAACAGGATGGAATCCTTCCGTCATTTGATTTCGAATCATTTGATGTATGTGAGTCATGCTTATTGGGGAAAATGACTAAATCACCTTTTACTGGAAAGGGTGAAAAGGCTAGTGATCTCTTGGGCCTCATACATACAGATGTTTGTGGGCCTATGAGCACAAAAGCTAGGGGAGGGTTTGTGTACTTCATCACCTTTACTGACGATTTAAGTAGATATGGGTATGTCTATTTAATGAAACATAAGTCGGAATCATTTGAAAAGTTCAAAGAATTCCAAAATGAAATACAAAATCAACTTGGTAAGAGAATAAAGGCATTGCGATCAGATCGTGGTGGCGAATATTTGAGCCAAGAATTCGATGATCATCTGAAAGATTGTGGAATACTTTCACAATTGACTCCACCAGGAACTCCACAATTAAATGGTGTCTCTGAAAGGAGGAATCGAACTCTATTAGATATGGTTCGATCAATGATGAGTCTTGCTGATCTTCCGATTTCCTTTTGGGGATATGCTCTCGAAACAGCTGCACACACACTAAATAGGAGCCCGTCAAAGGCTGTAGAAAAGACTCCATATGAGATATGGAATGGAAAGGTTCCAAACTTATCTTTTCTTAAAATCTGGGGTTGTGAGGTCTATGTAAAGCGTTTACTGTCAGACAAACTTGCACCCAAATCACATAAATGTCTCTTTGTGGGATACCCAAAAGAGACAAGGGGTTATTACTTCTATAACCGTCAAGAGAACAAGGTATTTGTTGCTCGTGATGGTGTCTTTCTTGAAAAGGAATTTATTTCCAGAAAGACAAGTGGGAGTAAAATAGTTCTCGAAGAAATTCGAGATGAGCAACAACTGGACGTGGTTCACACCATGTCAGAGACGGCCCGACAAGACGAAAGTCAAGTTCAGGAGATGACGTATTCAACGCGTGAACCTCCTACCGTCCCACTTGAATCTAATTCAAGCGAAAATCTTCAAGATGTTGAAGAGAACATTTCTATTGATGCTCAGGCCCCGCGTAGGTCTAGTAGACCCAGGATTCCAAACAAAAGGTTGGTTGATTTCCTGTTAACTGAAAACTCTGAAATAATGATTTTGGAGAATTCAGAGCCTACTACCTACAAACAAGCTTTGACGAGCCCAGACTCTGAGAAATGGCTTGAGGCCATGAAATCCGAATTAGACTCCATGTTTGAGAATAAAGTTTGGACCCTAGTCGACTTGCCTGATGGGGTTACACCCATTGGATACAAGTGGGTGTTCAAATTGAAAACAGACAAATATGGAAACGTATATGTCTATAAAGCAAGACTGGTCGCAAAAGGATTCAGACAAGTTCATGGTATAGACTATGACGAGACCTTTTCTCCAGTAGCAATGCTTAAATCGATTCGGATACTTTTAGCGATTGCTGCATATTACGATTACGAAATTTGGCAGATGGATGTCAAAACCGCATTCTTGAATGGGTTCTTGAATGAGGATGTGTATATGACACAACCTGAGGGTTTTGAGGATCTAGAAAATCCTAAAAAGGTTTGCAAGCTTCAGAGATCCATTTATGGATTGAAGCAAGCATCTCGGAGCTGGAATCTTCGATTTGATGAGGCAATCAAACAGTTTGATTTTCTCAAAAGCGAAGAAGAATCTTGTGTCTACAAGAAATTTAGTGGGAGTAGCTTAGTCTTCTTGGTTCTCTATGTAGATGACATACTACTCATGGGAAATGACATATCAATGCTTGAGTCAGTCAAGGAATGGTTGAAAAGTTGTTTCTCTATGAAGGACCTTGGAGAGGCTGAGTACATATTGGGAATAAAAATCCATAGAGATAGGTCTCGAAGGATGATTGGACTAAGTCAAGAAACTTATATTGATAAAGTTCTTGCAAGGTTCAACATGGAAAACTCGAAGAGAGGATTCGTTCCCATGTCACATGGCATATCGCTTAGCAAGAGTCAGTGCCCGACTGAGCCTGATGAGTTGAAGCGAATGAATAGCATACCTTATGCCTCGGCTATAGGATCTATCATGTATGCCATGATAAGTACTCGACCAGATGTTGCATATGCCTTAAGCATGTGCAGCAGATTCCAAGCAAATCCAGGTGAAGCACACTGGACTGCAGCTAAGAGCATCCTTAAGTACTTGAGAAGAACTAAAGGCATGTTCTTAGTCTATGGAGGTGAAAATGAGTTGGTTGTTAAAGGTTATACTGATGCGAGCTTCCAAACCGACAGAGATGATTACCGCTCTCAGTCAGGGTACATCTTTTGTCTAAATGGAGGAGCAGTGAGCTGGAAGAGTTCAAAGCAAAGCACTGTAGCAGACTCTACGACAGAATCAGAATACTTAGCAGCGGTTGAAGCAGCTAAGGAAGCTGTTTGGATAAAGAAGTTCTTGACAGAGCTAGGGGTCGTACCTAGTGCTGTTGAAGGGATTGAGCTATTATGTGATAATAATGGTGCTATTGCACAAGCAAAAGAACCAAGATCACATAACAAATCCAAACATGTAATGAGGAAGTATTACCTTATTCGCGAGATAGTTGACAGAAAGGATGTCAAGATCTGCAAAGTTCACACGGATGAGAATGTGGCTGATCCGCTTACTAAACCTCTGCCTCAACCCAAGCATGAAAGTCACGCTAGGGCTATAGGCTTGAAGCAAATGTTAGAATGGCTTTAGATTGTATTATGTTTGAAGAAACTTGTTACAATGTAAAGACATGGTTTTGCTATTTTATGTTTATGAGAAATAAAGTTTTATCTTATTTAATTTTGGTTTAGTATTAAATAAAATGTCCAAAAATATTCTTGAATTCAATGGTTTTGTCAAATATGTGATTTGATGAATGAAACACCATAAGTGAACTGAATTCATAGAATATTCATGTTCCTAATCCAAGTCATTAAATTGGACATAAATGACTTATTGAAGGATTAGCATATAAGATTGATTGATAGGGCTGTTTCATGGGCTATAGGAACATAGAGATGTTTAGTCAATCATATGGATATGTATATTTGATACATGATCGAACTGACCTACTTAGAAGTTTGAATAACTTCGTAATTATATTAGTGGATTCCTAAGACATGAGTGGAACACTACTTAGCTTGATGATTGGTATAACTTTGATGTTGTCAAACATCATGCCGTAAAAGGGGACTATAAAGGCAGCATTCGGGTTGTGCTAAAAGTTGAGTGGGAGTTTTGGTTGCCACAAGATTGAAAAGGTCCTCCTATATAAGATAGGATGGGTGTCTTGGCCTCTTGAAGAGTGAGAATTGAAAATGCATGGCCGTGCTCAAATGGATTATAAGATAATCATTTGTTTAGCAATTCGAACTCGGATTTCAAGGAATAATTTGAAGATTAGTATGGATAACATAAGAGATGTGATCATACTATCAAATTAGACACTAAGAGACTTTAGGAATTTGAATATTGCACACTCGTCTCGGACAAGTGGGAGATTGAAGGAATTGTGTCCTCGACTCTAATGCAATTACTAAATATAATATGGATCGTACTATGGAGATAATAATTCGTTTAATTGGGTCGTCTTTACGTCTTGCTAGAGAACGCTATAGACCTTTGGGTTAGTAAATAATAAACCCGAAGCCCACTTAAATGGATCCTACAAGGTCACACATAATATTTGGATCAACAAAAGAGAAACCCATAACCCATAAAGGATATAGGGTAGTCGGCCCAAGAGGGAGATGAGAGGAGATTATTTGACCTAATTATTCATATATAAAGGTCATGCAGACAGAAAATAAGATACTGGATCTCTCATTATTTTCTCCTGCTCTTTCTCTCTCTCAACTGACATTACTCCATAAAAGAAGAACGCTTTCTTCCTTCCAACTAGCATTGGTGGAGTGTTGATCCAAATTGGTGGACTAAGTAGAGGAATCACGTTTGGGATTCTTTCTCCAAGATCGTTGGCTATACTTTGAAGTATTCAATCCCGCCATACCAGTTGAAATCACGCATCAAGAGGTTGGTAATTAATTATTATATGATCCTTAATTATATGTGCATGAGATCCTGTTTTAGGTGCTTATGAATTAGATTCATGAAATTCCGCTTATAGTACCTATAATCCTACATAGCTCACGGGGGATATTTCATTAACAACAGGCAATACGTGGTTTCATTAACTACAGGTAATTAAGTGGGTTCAATAACAACAATTTCAGACGCAATCACATTTTCTGGAATTTCAGAAGTCTTACCAGCCATCTCTGAGATTTTTGACAGCTAGAAGTATTCGCAACAACGGGAATGGATTCTAATCCAGTGCTAAGATATTCATTTTCTTTCCATTAATCGTCATTTATATCAAGTCACTGAAAGTAAGAGGAGGAGATCTAATTTGATCGATATTATCTGAAGAAATGAGTTCGTGCTGGGTTTGAGATTTTTCGAGCTGGCTTTGACATTTGTCATGGTTTATGATTTGTTTTTGTTTGTTTTTTGGGTCATTATGAAGAGAACGACGAGATGATTCCGAAGGAGAAGATTGTTTTGCGTCATGCAATTTGTTTCTAGTGGAAAATTATTCTAGCGCGGTTAGCCTTCTTCCAGGTAGATAGCATTCCAGAGAGAGAGTTTGACTACTTCTCTAAGATGGAAGCTATATTGATTTTGTCTGATCTAGATTCTGGCCTTAGCACGAGTTTTGGGCACTTTCAGTCGAGCTTAAACTCCATTGAAATTATCAAGAAAGCTTGAAGCCAACACAAGCTCCTGAGAGAACGGACGTGCTAAAGTAAGTGATTGGTATTGTTCTTATTAGGTTATTATAAATAGAAAACCTCATTATTTAAAGGCATCTTTATATTCCAGCATTGCTTAGTTTATTTTATACAGCTTTTAGAGAGAAACTCTTTAGTTTACATTTGAAGGCGATCAAACTTTGGGATTATTTCAATAGAAGTTATTGCTTTCGGTCAATTGGTATTGTTCTTTATTCTTATTCTCTTCTTTAATCTTTGATTTCTTAGTTTATTTATTTAATCGTTCATGATGCAAAGTATTGATTTTTATATTAAATCCATTGTTGTTAGTTCAATTATGAGTGAGTAGTCGTCTTTCTTGGGTTTAGGGAGGAAATTATACCATGATTATTATTTGATTGTTATTAGTTCTAGGTTGTGATTAGGGCAATTATAGTGTGATTTATTCTTGAATCGTTGGTTCATCTTATTGTGCAGTTTCATGAATTACGTCTGGCAATTTGGGTATGACCCGATCATATGCTTACTTTTAGAGGTTTAGAACACACTTTTGATTATGATTACGTGAGCGATTGTACCACATATGTTGAATTGAGAGCGTTATGACCCGATCGAAGGCTTTACATGGGCTCCGATTATAAGACTCTAAACCTAGGTATTATTAGTTATTCGACCCTTTTATTTTGTATAAGCATGGTGGACCCAACTAATACCCTAGTCGTTAGGGGTGTTCATAACCGGGTACCCGCCTTTTCGGGTACCCAGAAGTGCGGGTACCCGATTATGCGGGTAGTGTTTTTAGCGGCTCGTGACCCGGCCCAAGAAAATCGGGTACCCGTTTTCCCGGGTCGGGTAACCGGGTACCCGCTACCCGAATGAGAGCAAATTTTATATACGAATGTGTTTAAGTTATTACACAATATTATACTTGTTACAACTTGTAAAATGTCAATATTTAATGTGTCAAATTTGCAAACATTCTCCATTCCATAACTATAAATAAAATATTTCAATATCACATCTAAGAGATAAATACATGAATAGAATAAATAATAGGCATCTAAAATAAATATGTGATAAAAAGGCTTCTAAAATACAATATAAACACTGCTCGAATGCACTCAAATCAACTTGGTAAAATAAAGAAGAACATTGAAACTGAGCACTCAAATCAAGCAATAAAAACCCATATTGGGTGGAACTGATTTATACATGAGCACTCAAATCAAGCAATAAAAACCCAAATTAAGCCACATATAAAAGAAAAGATTGCAGATTGCATCAGTTCAATCAAAAATATTTAAAAAAAACGGGTCACGGATAGTCGGGTACCCGCGAATATTGAAAAATCGGCCCATGCCCCGGCCCATTAATTTGTTAAAAAACTGGGTCGGGTACCCGGCCCATGAAATTCTACAAAAAAGGCAAATTACCCGCTTTTTTGAACCGGGTCGGCGGATCAATGGGCCGGGTCAAGCGAGTCGGGTTTTTTTGAACACCCCTACTAGTCGTTTAATTCATAGTTAAATCTCATCCCGCTTTCTTTATTTTAATTAATAGTTCAGCTGATTTTGCCCTGATTTTGTCAAAAGTAGATGTTTAATTTATAATGACTCTGAATACCTATCTTCGTGTGATTCGACCCGTACTTGCAAGGCTCTTCTAACAACTGACAACGTGCACTTGCGGTATTACATATAAAACACATCAATTACTTAAGTGTGGTATGCAAGAGAGGTAGAACAAGTAGAAAGCATAGTAATTAATATTTGGTAGTATTATTGACATCATAATAGGGAATATTTACATAAATATTATTAATTGTTAGTATAATTTTAAAAATTTAATATCATATTAATTATATTATTATTATCATCACTACTCATGTACAGGTCGGTAAGATTGATGCTAGTTCATATAGAAGGAATGGGGACATGAGATGGTTATTAGACTTCGTTCTTACACGTCTAAAACAATTGTAAAGAAAGTCTTAAAGAGTGAAGTTCGTATACGTCACGTGTCCTTCGCTGAGTTGGTGGCTTACCAATTTTAATTTAGAAAAATAGCTTAGATCATCTTCCAAAATTATAATTATAAGCCTAGAATGAACATATTAGTTCTAAAATTCCAATCCTACAAGATGAAAGTAGATTTATCCCACATAAACAAAATCTATGCAATGTTAAACTTTTAATTCCTTCCGGTTGAAATTTTGTAAATCCATCACTCCCTTTTGTGTGCATAAAGTTCTTTTCCCAACTAATAACAAAAAATGATGTAAAAGTAATAATTAACTTATCTTCTAAATATATTTCCTCAGGTTCATTTTAAATGCAACATTTGCACTTTTTCACTATTCAGACTTCTCACTTTCTTTAAGATTTGTCATTTGTACATTATAAAAACTATAGTCAAGTGAGATCTTGTTAGATTCGTCTCGTGACATACTTTTATAATATGTAATTTTTTATTTTTTACTTATATGTAATTATAGATATTTGTGGTTAAAGTAATGTCTCGGGATCCGTAAAAGTGCAGTTGCATTTAAAATGAAACGGAGGAAGTATTTTTTTAAGGTTTATTCTCTTCGGTTAAAAACAATTGAATTGAACTGAAAAGAATATTAAAGTGTAAAAGTATTATCCATAGGTGAACTAAACTAAACTAAATTAAATTGAGCTGGACAAATAAGCTGGGGAAAACATTCAAAAATAACTAATTGGAACCCAATTGCACAATTCCAACATCCACAAAAATCAACCGGCAATTTATCATGAAATTTTTGAAATTTAATTTAGCGATTAAACTACAAAAAAATTATTTAGAACAAGAGAATATGAACCTAATTCGCACTGCAACCCTAATAGCGTGTTTGATATTTTTTTAATAAAGTCAAAGGAAAAGAAAAGAAGAGGGAAAAAAAGTATTTGAAGTTTCCAAAGTTTGGTACTTTTGGTGGATTTGAAAAGAATCACATGTTTGGTTATTGATTAGCAAAAGAAAGAGGGAGAAAGAATGAGGGAAAAAAGAGTGAAAATCTTATTTGCTTCCTTTCTTTTCAAATTTCTACGATTTTGGGAGGAAAGGAAAGTATGGATTAAAGAGTATTTTTTTCCCTCCACTTCCTCTCTTTTCCAATCAATTTGCTCTTATATATTTTTACCAAATACGGGAAAATGTCTTTTTTTTTTTTCTTTCTCTTCCTTTCTTTTCCATCCAAATCCTCCCCACCAAACATATTAACTTCAAGTTCTCATTAAATTCTTGAAAATTTTTGTTCATTGTTTTACGAAAGAAATGGCTAAAAACGTCATAATATATGTTTACATCATTGTTCTAAGAAAAAAATTGAAACATGATGGCACATTTGTACCCTAAACCCGCAAATATTACCTTTGATTATCTCCAAATCAGGTGGACGGAAAATGGAATTTCTTCATTACCATGGAGTCCTCGGCCCATGGTATAGTATTGCGATTTAGTTAACTAATAGCATGTAAACTAGATAATGAATATGTTTGGTGCTCCGCGAAGCACAGTGCTTCGTGCACCGGCTAGGGCAAAGCGGCAGCAGCCAGCAACGCCCAGTCTCCGACGCTCAACTGCTCTCTCTCTCCTTCTCTTCCTCCTCCACAACTCTTCTGGCAATCTCCATCGAAACCTAGCTGGCGAAGGTATTGGCGCTCCACTGCTCTCTCTCCTCCTTCCTATTCTTCCATAATATTTCAGGCAATCTCCAACAATGTCGGGCAACGTCGATGATCAACTTCTCTTCTGACTAACATATTCTTCGATTTTTTGGATGTTTTCTATCAATTGTGGTTTAAATGCTCTTCCAGGTCCGTCATCCTGTTTTTTTAAAATACTTTTGTTATGTTCTTTTGGTTATTCTTGTATGTTCTTTGGTTATATCTATATTTTCTTTTGGTTATTCCTATATGTTCTTTTCAATTGATACCTATTTTTTACTTTTTAATATTTTTTTAAATAATGCATAGTATTCTTTTGATGTAAAAAAGTATTTTGTTCTTTATATTTCAAAGAAATGTTATTTTAAAATTGATATTTTTTAAAAAAAAATGTAAAGTAATGCTTTTTGAAATTTCATATCAAGTTCTTTTTTATAAAAAAAAACTATTTTGTCCTTTGAAATTTCAAATTTTGTTCTTTTTGTTTTAAACTCCGCCTGTGAGTGTCTGTGTGATATTCACTGCCGGTCTCAAGCGCGGATAAAAGAGGAGAGTTGCGGTAGGTTTGGGGCGGCCAGCATAAAACATAGCCCTATATCATGACATGAATCGATAAATAAAATACGTGGGGGCGTTCCCTACTCAGTGACGCGCTGCACTTCATAGACCCGGGTGTAGTGATAAGTATGCAAGGGTTGTTAGGTCATCGCCTGGAAATGGCGCGCCATCCCGGCGCCCGGGGTGGTGTCAAATATGCAAGGGTTCCCGCCTCAGGGACGGATGCGGGTAAAGAAGCTAGTCCAGGGTAGTGGTAGTGGTAGGGGTAGTAGGATGCGCTTTGGAACATGGAACATTGGCTCTTTGACGGGAAGATCGGTGGAGGTGGTGGAGGCTATGAGGAGGCGAAAGATTCACATAATGTGCCTTCAAGAGACCAAGTGGGTTGGTGGAAAAGCTAAAGAACTAGCCCCATGGGGTTATAAGATTTGGTACTCCGGAAAGGATAAGAGTAGGAATGGAGTAGGCATCATTATTGATAAGGAATATATTGATGATGTGGTGGAAGTTTCGAGGAAGAGTGACCGCATTATGAGTATCAGACTGGTATTAGGGAGTGAGGCGGTGACTATCATAAGCTCATATGCGCCGCAAGTGGGATTGGAAGCATCTATTAAACAACAATTTTGGGAGGATTTAGAGGAGGTTGTGCAACGAGTGCCTATTAGTGAAAAATTGATCATTAGTGGGGATCTTAACGGACATGTGGGCACTAGTCGAGTTCGCTTTGAGAGCATTCATGGAGGTTTTGGGTATGGGGAGAGAAATGAAGCTGGAAGTGGTATCTTGGATGTCGCATTAGCATATGGTCTTAGTATTATGAACACTTGGTTTGAGAATAGATAATCTCACCTTGTGACGTATAGGAGTGGAAGTAACGCGAGTCAGATTGACCTCTTTTTAGTAAGGAATTCTTGGCGGAAGAGTTATACAAACTACAAGGTGATACCGGGTGAGAGTGCATCCACCCAACATAGACTAGTCGTGCTTGCTTTCCGGGGTAGGGAGTCTTTAAGAAAGCAAAGACCCAATGTGGAGTCGCGAATCAAGTGGTGGAAGCTCCAAGGGGAGCACAAAGAGAACTTCTTAGCTAAGATGGCTAGTAAAGATATTTGGTCTTGTAACATGGAAATGGATGTAGATTCGACAAGGACAAAGATAGAACTTAGTATAAAGGAAGTGGCGAAAGAGGAAGTGATATCACGTATTTATATAGAGTTTTCTCCCCTATTTACAAGCTAATTTGTGCGTCAATGGAGCTCTTGGGAGCTATTTTGTGCTAACTATCGTATACAGTTGTGGTTTCGTGTTTTAGTGTTGAATTGCAGGTTTTATGGAGTTTTCTCCTTATTTCCGAGCCATTTGGAAGCAACCACGGCTTTACGAGGTGTTACGGGGCACGTAGGAAGGCTCACGAGTTTTATGGGTAGTTTAGGAGGTCCCAAGACCCCTAAACGTGAAGTTTAGAGAGCCAAAGAGTCAAAAAAGGAGGTTTCCGTGCACTGATCGGGCAGAAATGGCCCGATCGGGCGAAGATATATTGATCGGGTATGAAAGTCGCGGACCTGATCGGGCAAGGCGTGCCCGATCAGATCGGGCGAACATCAATGCACCAGACCCGATCGGGCATAGTGTGCCCGACCCGATCGGGTTGGGTGCTGCTAGGTCTCATTGTGAAGCTGCTTGCGAGAAGAAGGCGTTGGTCCAAAGATGCACCAGGCCCGATCGGGTGGCTGCCCAAGGCCCGATCGGGTGGGCCACAATTTCACCCCCCCACCTGTTGCACTGCTGCGCTGACCACGAAGGACAAAAGGAGCTCATTGGGTGTCGGCCCGATCGGGTCTGGCACACTTTGTCGCGGATTTCGGCTTTTTGTTTCCGTTTTTAGTTAACTTGCGGGGGTATTATAAATACCTTTTTCCTCATTATTGAGAGACACCTTTTATTCATCTTTTTACCGCTTTAGACTAGTTTTATTTCTCATTGTTCTTAGTTTAATTCAAACACTTTAGATTAATTTAGAGGTGATTGAGCCTATTCGATTTCAATAAAAGTTCCTGCTTTCCGTCAATTGGTACTCTTTCCTACCCTAATCTCTTTTATTATTCTTGATTGCTTAGTTTATTTATTTAATCGTTCATGATGCAATTGTTAGGGTTTCATATTAGTTTTGTCGTTGTTAATTCGATTATTAGTGAGTAGTTCTCTTTCTAGGGTGTTAGATAGGGAAGCCATGTTTATACCATGATTGTGATTTAGATTTCTATTGATTTCTAGGGCTTGATTAGGGTGATTGTGGTGTGGTTTGTTCTTATTGAGTAATTAATGTCAGTGTACAATTTCATTGATTGCTTGTGGTTAACAGTTGTTTGCACAGATCCGTCTTACGACTAGAGGCCTAGGACACATCAGTAGTTCTGATTACGTTAGTGACCATACGGCGTATGTTGAACTATGAGCGTTGATCTTAACCATAGCTCAACACGTGCTCTAATCCCCCGACTCTTGACTTAGGTTTTGGTAGTAGTTGACCCTATTTGATTGGTATAAGCATGGTGAACCGACCTAATACCCTAGAGTTTTAGTCCATAGTTAAATCCTCGATTTATTCCGTCTTCCTTAGCTTACTCATTAGTTTAATTAATTCTTTCCTGATTTCGTCTGAAGTAGCTGAATTGGTTGAATATTAATTTAGAAACTCTGTCTCCCTGTGGATTCGACCCTGCTTCCATTGACTACCATAGTTAGAGGACTGTAGGTTTATCTTTGATTAGGTGATACGACTAAATCCTATCAGGAAGGAACTGTACCATCGAGTAAGGACACATCTTGGTGGAACGAGGAGGTGAGACGAGCGATAAAAAACAAACGAGAAGGTTATAAACTTTTGGGAAAAGATAGAAGCGATGTGAACTATGAGAAGTACAAAGAGGCTCGAAAAGAAGCTAAGAAGACAGTACGGGAAGCTAAAGCAAAGGTAAACCAAGAGCTTTATGCAAGATTGGATACGAAAGACGGGAAAAAACATTTATAGAAATGCGCATATGAGGGACAGGAAGACAAGAGACATAGAAAGGTAAAATGCGTGAAGGTTGTGGATCAAAGACTGCTTGTGGAGGATGAGGATATAAAGGATAGATGGAGGTCGTACTTTGATAACTTGTTCAATGGTAATAAAGCACAAGACATCGGATTTGTACACATCCCGCCAAGTATTTTTAATCGAGAGTTTATGAGGAGGATTCAAAAGGGAGAAGTCGTTGCAGCATTAAAAAAGATGGGATTAAAGAAAGCTACTGGGCCAGATGGCATACCTATCGAAGTTTGGAGGTGTTTACGGGGAGAGGAATCGAATGGCTGACAACATTCTTCAACATGCTTTGGAGACACAACAAAATTTCTTTAGAGTGGAGGAAGAGTACTTCGATTCCGTTGTATAAGAACAAAGGCAATGTACAAGATTGTACCAACTACCGAGGAATCAAACTAATGAGTCATACGATGAAACTCTGGGAACGAGCGATTAAGCAAAGATTTAGGAAACATGTAAAGATATCGGAGAATCAATTTGGATTTATGCCAGGAAGATCAACTATAGAGGCCATCCACCTCATGAGACAGACAATGGAACATTACCATGATAGGAAGAAGGATCTACATATGGTTTTCATTGATTTGGAGAAGGCATATGATAGAATACCGAGATAAATACTTTGGTGGGCGTTGGCAAAGAAAGGTGTTTCACAAAAATATATAGATATCATCAAGGATATGTATGAGGGGGCAACTACGAGTGTGCGGACTACGCTGGGGAGGACCGGAGAGTTCCTTATTACGATCGGAGTGCATCAAGGTTCTGCACTTAGCCCCTTTCTCTTTACTCTAGTCATGGACGAACTAACGAGGTCAATTCAAGATGATATACCGTGGTGTAGGATGTTTGCGGATGATATTGTGTTGATTGATGAGGCAAAGGAAGGTGTTGAGAGTAAGTTGGAATTGTGGAGGCATACATTAGAAGCCCGTGGTCTTGGACTGAGCAGAAGTAAAATGGCTTAAGGATCGAACGTCTCCGTTACCTTGGATCCATTCTCCAAAAGGATGGAGAACTGGATAGAGACGTGCCTCATAGAATTAACGCGGGTTGGTTAAAGTTGAAAAGCGCCACAGGGTTCCTTTGTGATTCTGGCATTCCCCAAAAATTGAAGGTAAAGTTCTACCGTACGGCAATTAGGCCTGCTTTGTTATATGGCACCGAATGTTGGGTGGTGAAACAATGCCACATTCATAAGATGAACGTGGCGGAGATGTGTATGTTGCGGTGGATGTGTGGCCACACAAGGAAGGACTGATTAAGAAATGAGGTGATTCGGGAAAAAGTTGGAGTTGCATCCATTGAAAAAAAGATGAGGGAGAATCGGTTAAGATGGTTTGGTCATGTGAAAAGGAGAGCAGGTGATGCACCGGTGAGAAGAATTGAAGAGTGGAGGAGTAATCAAAATGTAAGGGGTAGAGGAAGACCTAAGATGACTTGGATGAAGGTAATTGAAAGTGATATGAGGATACTTGAGATTGAGGAGAGCATGGCGTTGGATAGAAGTTGGTGAAGGGGCAGTATCCAGGTGGAGGAAAGGGTGTGATTACTGCATTTATTTGTTTTTCTCAATTGTGTTGGTATTAAAACCTTTTGTTGAAAACCTCTTTTAAATCTTTTTGGTGTAAACATTGCTTTCAAAAACTTATTTAAAAATTCTTAACACTTAAACCCATCTAAAAACTTTTTATCACTCTTGTCGATGCCATCTCCTTTGGCAACAGTTTCAGTTGACGATTCATGTTAGCCGACCCTAAATCACTTTGGGAATAATGCTTAGTTGTTGTTTGTTTGTTGTAGTTCTTTTTGTTTTAAGTAAATGGTCTTTTAAAATTGTCAAAGTTTTAGTTTTTGTACGTTCTTTGAAATTTCTAATTTTGTTCTTTACCAAAAAGTATGTTGTTTTTTAAAGTTTCGTAGTTTGTTCTTTAAAAAAAGTATGTTGTTTTTTTGAAATCTTGTAATTTGTTGTTTTTGTTTTAAGTAAATGTTCTTTTCATGTTTTATTCTTCCAATGTTCACTGTATGTTCATTCTGATAGTTGTTGGGTTTTTTGATAATGCCATCCCCAAAGCACTGACATCGACTAGGTGCACAATGCTCCATGCACCTAGTTGCACCAAAAACAGACTATATATCAACATATGTAGGGGAAGTAGGAAGTAGGCGAAGTTACATGAAGAAAGATCTGTAGAAAACTGAGGTCAAAACCAATACAAAAGATAAAACCTTAGCCTCAAAGGCAACGACGAAAATAATCAACGGCACTATTGACAGATTTTTTTTGTTCTTTCTCCCTTGAATTTCGAACAAGCAATAAGCATGACACCTAAATCATGCAGTAATGAACATTATTATAGGCTGAACCTGAGTATAATCCTAATACTTAAGCCATGAGATCCTTGAATTTTGTAATGCGATCCAATGCCTGCTCAAATTCATCTTCTTGTAAAGCAATTGTGAAACGGCAGTAACCAGGAATTCCAGTCCATGACCCACTATTGATGCACAACCCAGTGGTCGCCAAGATGGCTTCTCGAATAGTAGAGTCTGTAACCTCAATCTTTTGGCTAGCAACATTCTCAAGTTTAACATGCTTCCCGAGAAAATCAGATGGCTTGGCCATGATGGAGACACCACCACAGGATGGAAGCACTTCCCATCCACATTTCTGCAATGTCTGGTACATGGTGCAATGAGGATTGAAGTAATTAGTTGTGAAAATTATGAAGTTCTGTTTTACAGTCATGAGAGTAATACTAGGATTTTGAAGAGTCGACCAACAAGAAAATAATAGAAATACAAAAAAAACAATTAGTAATTTACTAGAGCTATCAAGTGCAGCTGACAAAAACTTGGACCAAACCATCATTAAGAAACCACCAAACTTGTGTTCCAGTCCATGATTGTATTTTCGTGTGCGCAAACATGCATAAGCGCTTAGTAGCCATTTTAACTAATCACGGTAGACGTCTCATATAATAGAAAAAGATAAAATTCCAAAAGAAGTAATTAAGGGAGCCATCAGCCAACGCATATGTGGTTTAGAGTAAACAAGGGAAGGAGTACAAGCTAACAACTTCAAACTACCCCCAATAGCTAGAAGGAGATAACAAGGACATGGAGAAAAGAGGTCCTTTAACTCCAGAACAACTAAGAAGCCAAGGACATCTTTAGGAGGCATTTGAATTAGCCCCTCGTTATATAAAGTTGAAATTTTGCTTCCTACAGTGACTGACTCTGCTGTGATGAAATACACAGTATAGTTCCAAGACAATAAGAGAGAGAAAAACATGTAGTTAGCTGTCATATATAGTTCGGAAATTCAAGAGGATTAGATATTAGTAACATAACAATTATTATAACTGCATGCATACAAAATTAAAGTGATGAAGACAAGGAACCAAATGTCTGGAGTTACTTACCTCCCTAAAGCGCTGTGACCTATTTTTTAAAATCTGCTTGTGTTCAGTAACAAATTCAGAAAGGTTACCAGCTTCTTGTTCAGACTGAGCCAACAATTTCTTCATAGCATATCTAGTAGTATTGTGAGGTCTAGTTAGACCAGCAAAACCATTAGTTGTCTCAGAAAACAGAGACCGATCTGCAGCCAAGAATGCAAAGTTCAGCCCGCCAGTAAGCATTTCTAACGACAGACCTCCGAGCAGAGAAACACAGAAAGTAGAATTGACAGAGGAATATAGCTTTGCTAAAGTGGGCTCCAAATTCCAGGCTTCCCAATTGTCAATGTCATATTCCAGTCCTGAGAAAGAGGTATCAATTAAAACCCTTGCACCAAATTTTGCAGAAACTGATAATATCTCTTCCATCTCCTTGTTGGTGTAAAGCAATCCAGTTGGGTTGATTGTGGGACCAGGTACATACAGCCATGGCTTTTTAACTGACTCCATCACCTTGGTTAGTACATCGTCAGTTAACTTAAACCCAACATCAGCCCGTGTGGGAATGGTAACAATGCTTGCTTTCATGAACTTCGCAGCAGCTACATAGTTCCCATTACATCCAGCAGGAAAGCAAAATGTGCCACCTTCTTGAATACAGCAAAGCAGCATCTTGTTAAAAAGACCCAAAGAATAGTCAGAATATAAAATTTCTGTGGTATTATTTGTTGGGAATCCATATCTGGTCTTCATGAATTGCCTGACGCCACTTGTCATATCTGTCTCAGACTCAGAAAGATTCTGCCTCGCAAAACTTTCAAAAATAGCAGCCTTAATAGGAGAAGGCAATGGCAAGAAACTTTGATCAACGTTCATGTGAATCAAGGAAGAATCAGAATCTTCTCCACTTATTGACAGCTCGGAATCGCTGAAGACAGAGACAGCGGAGTTGGCAAACCCAATCAACTTAGTGGAACTCTTTTTATCACATTGTCTCTGAAGTACATGCATCAAAGTTTAACATAATAAGTAAACCCGTCTAGATCTCTCAGCAGAACTAAAAAAATATTCAGGCTACAAGTAGTAAGGAAATATAGTTTTTAAGGCATGGAAAAAGAAATTAGATTAGACAATCCTTAAGATGTTCTTTGCAATCTAACTAGAATCTCCATGTTAAGGCTGAACCAGTTCATTATCACGTTGTCAAAAGGTTGAGAAGAAATCATAACCCTTGAAAATAGACATTTAAGGTAATGATTAGCTCTACATTTTATATTTCTATTTTGTCCCTCTTCTTTTTTCCACTAAAGCCAGCATGCAACCCACAGTTGACAGGAAAAAGATTAAAAGAGCTCCTCACTCTCCTTCTCGTTCTCTCTCTAGCTCTTCCTGCGTTCATGGCCTATTTCAAAAGTTTCTAACCGATAACTTCTCTGCAAGGCTCATCGACAGCAAGAGATGACAGCCAACGACATTGATGTTTCCTATTAAAAAGGATTCTTAGCTTGATAAAGTAAGATGTAGATTCTGTTCAAAACAATTGCTCACTTAATTAAGTGAAATATGCACATTCAGTTAACATATATGCAAGAAAATCCGTCTCATTCTTCTTATTTTAACAACCATCTCATTTGACCTAAAATCTATCGATAATCCTATATAAACTATAAATATATATACATTATACAAACACTTTTAAAATCGCAAAAACAGAACTAGTAGAATCCATTTTTTTGAACTTATTTTCAGTCCTTATTAGAAAAAATAGGTTTAGTTAAGATAAGGTCAAATAAGGTAAATTAAGGTCAAATAAGGTTGAATAAGGTTGAATAAGGTTTCCTAAGGTTTAATAAGTTCAAATAAGTTAAAGATAAGTTCAAATAAATTCAGATTAGTTCACATAAGTTCAGATTAACAGAGCCAGAGCCATAGTGTAACAGGACTTTATTGGATCTTAAGCATGAACCTTTTGTTCTTATAACTAAATCGTTTCTATTGTGGGTATATCTCTAACTTTATTTTACCTAAGGATGGGATACCGAAGCAAGTATCGGTTACATAGGGCCAAAAAAGCTTTATTCAACCAATATGCATGATATAATTGAACTTTTATTGGATTCGACAGGATTTGGACACTACTATATTATTTGCAGCTTCGACTAGATATAAATTTAAAACTGAGCTCCATAACATTTCTAACTGGAAAGTTTGATCGAAACCATCAAACTTATATCCCCAAGGCTTCACGCTAACTCAACTAGCCACATAACAATCTTACCCATGCTATATTGGTAGGTAAGGGACTGCTTAACTAAACTAAACAGGTCTGGCTAAACAGGCTAGACCATCTATGAACCTGGTTTTTTTTCATCTCTAGTTTTAGTTTAAAAGTTATAATGATGTTCCATTTCAATGGAAGAAATCCCTAAGGATACCATCCTCCAAGATATAAACCGAAAAGGGTGATTAACATACTTTATGAAGTTTGGGTCCATTCCAAGAACGGGAGGAGGGCGAATAAAATTGCTAATTGCATAATACTGTAATGTCTTCTGGTCTCAACCGTGATTTCGAAATGCGATTTAGATCACGGTTGCGGTAACGGCCACAGTGTCGCGGTAATGGAATTGATGCAGTTGCCGTAACGCTAAGTATCGACGAGAACACAAGATATTGCTTGAATCGGCCTAAAACGGGTGTTTTTTTTACACCTTTACAATGCGAGTAGTATCGGTTCGATGTATTTGAAAACCTTTACATTAATGTTTAATTTTCACTGGGCCAATGCACGCAAGCTAGAACAGCCAAGCAAGTCTGTCCGATCTAAAAGAAGCAAAAGCACCCCTGTATTAGGTGCTTATGTGAGGTTCAGCTTTCCTTGGGCCAGGTGTGGCAAGGTTTACAACGGCAGCTCCCTCACACACTGGGCCTAAAATTGACTAATTATATCAAGGCCAGTGGATTCACTCTTTTGCCTGAGCATTTCAGATAACTAGCCTCTACTGTTTATAGATATCAGTGTGTCTGGCCAACCTAGCAAAGAAAAAACATTATAGGTTTATAGAAGGTGAGAAGTTTACTAAACAAAATTTCCCAGTTTTGCGCAAACAATAAGGCAAGAATGTCACACCGTTGCAGATGGATGTCGATCAGCTAGCTGAAAGGAGAGCAGCTCATGGAAAAGACATCCATAATAGTTTTGACTAATCAATGAAGTATTCCCTTCAAGAAGTTCAACAGTTCTTGCCAGAGCCTGAGAAATGGTTGCATCTTCTGAAATTACGAATGCTACTTCCAGATCCGCGTAAACCTGGAGAAATATTTAGCATTATATTAAAAGCTTCATTTATATACTCAGATTCAAATGACTGGGGTGGACGAATATATGAATCTGATATCCAGCTAACTGGTTTGTACATTTGTACACATTGGCTTCCTATAGCAATTTAATATCTAACAAGAACTTCAGATGAAAAATGACGAGTACCTGATTCTTCAGAAGGCCACATACAATGGCAGCATGTGATGGAAGAGAATTGCCAGCAAGATACTTTAGGACCCCGTTGGAACTAGGAAGGCTTGACAATTCAAAGTGATCAGATATGTCCAAGAAAAGACGTGAGCCAATATCTCTTGTAACATCTAACAAATTTTCAAATGCTGCACTAGTAACAGCCTCGAAGTTAGCAATGCCAGTAACCACAACTTGAGGTTTCAGCTTCTTTATCAGCTCAACCATCAAATCCGACTGACGTGGAGCCTCTATAACTGTAACCACATCTGAAGCTTCACTGCAATCTCTCTTCTGCAATATACAAACAAAGCTGGTTTATATTTGTCATAACCTTTCCAGAGCATATTTCCTACAGATATACTGCTAAAGAATGAATGATATTACAACAAAGTGAGAAACATATATCCCATTATTCCCTACAAATTAAATTTGTTTAAGGTTCCAAAAATGGAATTATTATGTTTGTATAAAGTAAACATTTTTTTTTTGAGAGAGAAGTACAAAGTAAACATATTAATTATTAAGAGACCAAAGAAAGCAACAGTGAAACCTGGAAAACACTACAGAAATGAAACTGAACCAAGAAGGTTTTGCTAGTGTTCTTGTACTCTAATCCTTGAAATCTATGTAGCATGGAACCCCATAATGTATATCTACCAAAGACTAGGAATAAGCACAACAGCTACAACTGTTTGGGTTTCAAGTAGAGTCAAGCGAAGAGCGAAGAAGAGAAGCTGCAGGTCGTGCTCGGGAGGGTCGCGGTCCGCTACCAAGGGTGTTCAAGAGGCGGCAGAAAGCAGGAAGAGCTCGCTACTGGTCACCAGTATCGCCCATGTAGATCGCGCATCGCGACAGGGCTCATGGCTCGCTAGCAAGGATATTTTTTGGCGATCTCCGTTAATCCTTCTCCAAGTCGAATCAGTTTTTCTCTACCCTATTGATAATAGTATATGTATAGCCGTTCTTATCATTGTACAACGCAGAAGAAATAGTTATTCTAATCCTAAGAGGTCTAAACTCTTAGAGAGAGGTTTCAGAGCTTGAGAGATTGAAATTTTAGACTTGTACGAAAAGCCCTCCACAGCGAATAAGGTATATCTTTGACGCGCCGTTTATTTGAATTTGAGATGATTGATGGTTCTGCTCCGGAATGTATTAGTGGATTTAATATGATTATTAGTCAATTAACTTATGTGAATATTACCTTTGAGGATGAGGTAAAAGCTTTGATATTGTTGTCTTCCTTACCTAAAGAGAGAGAAAATGATGTTGCTGCTATTATTAATTCCTCGGGAAAGGAGGCATTAACCCTGGATGATGTTAGAAAGCTATTTTAAAGTGAGAGTACTTGAAGGAGGGATTCCGGGGAGACAATCAGGGGAGCATACACTACTGAGGGAGGAGACAACAAACAAGATCTAAGCATGGGAAAGCTAGGGGCAAGAGAAGTGGAAGGATAAATGGGGCACAGGATGAGTGTTGGCAATGTGGCGAGAAAGATCACTTTAGGAGACGGTGCCAAAATTCCAAAGATAGTGATAAAGGGAAGAAAAATAAGGAGGAGGAATTACAAATTGGTGAGGATTAGTGATGCTTCAAAGAATTCATTTTCGGAGTATGTGTGTGACGCATTAGCAACTAGTGCAGAATGCTCAACTGGTTCGTGGATCTTGGATTCGGGTTCTTATTTTTTTCGTCTTGTAAAGTTTGAGAAACTCGGGAAAGTAAACCTTGAAGACCGTTGTCGGTTCAAGGTAAGGGAGATGCGAGGCTGAGGCTTGCGAATGGGGACAAGTTAGAATTGGCAGATGCCAAATTTGTCGCTGGTTTGGAAAAGAATTTGAGCAGTTACACAACTTGACAAGTCCGGTCACAATGTAGTGTTCGAGGGTGGTTTGTGGAAAATTGCTAAGGATGCTATGGTGATAGCTCGAGGGGCAAATTGTAGAACGATGTACACCACGATGGGCACGGTAAAGGTGACTATAGAGGGGATGAAGAGTACTTCACAAAGGATGTCGTTCAGAAGGAGACAGTGTGAATAAAATCGGGGTCTCTTTGGCGAGTGTAGACCATGAAACGAACAAGGTGAAGGGGAAGGTACACAAGAGTGTGGTGCGTAGAAGATCAAGCCTAGAGAAAGATGTTTTATTTGGATGGGAGCATTGACGGGGTATTCGGAGAACTATGAAGAGTCCTTATGGATCCTGTTGTGATGGAGACTCGGGTGGAGTGAGGCATCGATCTCTTTCTGTGCAGCGTGGGGTTGCACTAGGTGTTAGTATGGAGAGTGACGATAACATAAGGGGCATTGCTATATATTTATTGTACAACGGTTTTTATAATTGTACAACTCAAAAGAAAGAGTTATTCTAATTTAGAGAGTCTAAACTCTTAGAAGGAGGTTTGATAGCCTAGAGAGAGTGAGAAGTTTTCTATAAACGTCATCTAATAATGTTGTAAAGTCCTCTAGTAAAAGCGAGTGATTTTCGCCCGAATCTTCGGTTTTCTTCTATCTCTTGTGTGTACATTATTGCTTATTCTTATTGTATCATATTATCATTTTCTGCATATTATACCCTTAATTGCACAATTTATGAGCGCCTAAAGTGAGTGTCAGATCCTTACAACAACTACCAACGAAAACACAAACTCAAGGAAAGAAACAAAAGGAGAGGTCATTTGTGGAAGTTGCATGAAAAAGACTTCATTTTCAAAATGTTCATAAAAAGATTTGGATAATCATTTAGCTGGAAATCTTGGTCATGTGTGATGTCATCCATAAATGCAACTGGCGCCTTCAGGGGCAAAAGGGACATCTCTCCTCCCTCTTTCAAAATGCCTAAGCGTCTCATAAATTTTAACTAAAGACTAATGTGCACCACAATTATCAATTATCAGATCTACACACCCAAACAATTATGTAAAAAGGAAACACATGCACCATCCTACTACATCCCCTTCCTCCCCCTTACAAAAAGAAAAACATATTATGAAAAAAGAAAGAGAAAACAAGGAAGATACACAGATAGGCTCTAGATTGTTACAAAACCAAGGATATTGCGAACCATAATGCAATTTAAGAAATTTATTAGATATATAATAAATGTAAACAGCTACATCTGCAAATTGGAAGTAACAAGATGCGTCATCAGAAATAGCTTTACCTCAATTGTCAAAGATGTCATCCATTGCTTTGGAAGGTTTTGGGTCAATTTCTCATCGACAATGGCAAGATTTGGTGAGAACAACCGCAAGGCATTCTCAATTGCTGCTGTCCTCGAAGGGAATACTACTACATTCTGAAAAAGACAGGAAGGAATACAATAAGCATCAGCAGCTGTAAGCACAAAAGGAGATATATAAAAAGTCGAAGAAAATACAAAAAGGCTTTAGGTAACACCTGACTCTTGTAGAAAATATGCAAACATACAATAGAAACAGCTTTTCATGTTTTGTAGGCAGGTAATTAACAGTCACAACAAATGTCTATTTTCGGTACTCAAAAGCGTGCAACAAACATTACGAAATCCTCTTTAGTTGTAATTCACATCTTGAAAAGAAATAAATGTCAGAAATTTAAAATAGTGGTTACAGATTGAAAGGAAAAAAAGAGACACGAGAAAGCAATGAACAGAAACTTCTATGACCAGTATGAACAAAGGCCTCAAGGCCATCCGCTGGTACCTTGGCAGTAAGTGGAACATGATGGTATGTTTTCATAAACCTTGCTACAAGTTCTCGAAAGCGTCTACTGCCAGCTGGTGACTCAAAAGAGAGGTATAAATTTTCTTTGAGAACACTTCCAAGATATGCCAGGAATGGAATCTTTTCATCAGCCACAGCATCATCGTCAAAGAACAAGTCCAAAGAATTGTTGATCTCTATAAAGCCATCTCTCATAAACTCAAAAATTCTCTTAACCTGTCAATACAATAGCTACTAAAATGAGTTTGCATATTTCTGATTTCATCATGCATGTGAAACAAGAGAAAGAATTATCACCTGATTAGGAAGCCGAAGTTGACAACTATACACGGATATAGAATGAGAGATACAGCCACCGGCCTTCCCATATGCCCAAGCTGTTCGAGCACATATAGGTTGATCTCCTGTAAGCCCCATGAAGAATTCAAAACGATGTGGACTGTTCTTTTCGATCTCTACTAACGCTGATATATCTGTATCAGTAGCCTGTAAAACACAGGTCAAAACAAATCCAAGGCTGGAACGATGAAAATGTTATCAAAATTAATTGATTTACTTGCCTGAACAACTTTTGTTTGCCAAATCTTGTTAACATGGAAACCACGCCGTTCAAATAAACGTCTGCAAACAGCTTGTCCTGGACGTCCTCCCATATTAAAAATCATAATCCCAGTGGGTTTAATAACTGCAATTCCCTCTTCAACAGCCCTTGCTATTAAGCCTAAGCCAAATTGATCTTCCACAAAACCCTAGTTCAGACCATAAAAACGAGGCACAAATCTCCATATAGTTAGATAAAGCATTACCAAGATAATCAAAGGAAAAAATCCATAAGGTATCAGCAATCCATTCAAAACAGATGCAAATAAAAGAAATGAAATAAACAGGGGGCATAACATAATGATTCTACTGACTGCCTTCACCTGACTAATATTCATTTGGTAACATTGGCATGGAAAAATAACTAGTCAAGCTAAAAATACATGCTTCCCTTGCCAAGGTTGCATTCATTGCATTCTAGTCAAAGTAAGCCTTTGATTTCTTCTAAAATAAAGAATGCAACAGATTGGTATAATGATAGCAGATTGGATGGTCCCTAGTATATCTTCATCGATGAGGAATAATGCAGAAAATATTTAAATTGTATATTCTGATCTTTTCCCTAGTTTGTTACAAATCGCTAAGCGATAATTAGGACCTATGAGAGGTCGACTTAGTTTGGCTTGATGACAAGTTTGTCAGAAAACAAATAAAGGAGATCGTGTGCGATGACATGCAAAGTTCTGGAAGATTACTTCACAAATCAATTTCTCTTCGCTAACTGCTACAAACATAAGTTCC
This sequence comes from Patellifolia procumbens, assembly GCA_947645195.1. NCBI lineage: Eukaryota > Viridiplantae > Streptophyta > Magnoliopsida > Caryophyllales > Amaranthaceae > Patellifolia > Patellifolia procumbens. Next base: position 3,068,036 of record CANSGD010001076.1, read on the forward strand.
ATAAACGTTGAAAATTCTACTTTTTTACTGAGAAAAATCAGCCAACACAGTTATTTTACCACCACAAATCACTACCCCTTAAGTATTGAAACATCAACACGAGGGGTAACAATCCATTGATAATACTCGACATGGATAGCATATTTTATTTTGCTGACGAAGCCATAGAAGATAGTGGACTCATTTGTCTAATGTGTTTAGGACATACATGCATGAGAAGGTACACCTAAGCATAACAAAATCTTAGGACAACTACGACATTTTTCTAACCTGCAGCGCGCAGTAGTTGCTGAGGGAATAGAGGAACTCCTCGCTTGCATTTTCAGTGATCATTTTGGTCATTGCATCTGGATTAGGATTAAGGATCTGCAGCATAATATCATTAAAGAGAAATACAGTCATAGGAGCCAAAACCCCATAAAATGAATATACGCAGCACAATGCTCATTATGGGGAAGACAAGGCCAGATTTAGATATTAATGCCACTTTACCTGTGGTATGCAGCCAACAATCCTTTCAAGCATTATGTTATGCTCTCTACAGTAAGCTAGAAGGTCAGATTCGTGAAATTCAACTCTGTCCAGTAGAGTTTTCTTCTCGCCATCATAAATGGGTTGACCATTCTCATCCAGAGCATTTAAGTATAGGTTAATCCAGGAAATCTTTATGGCTCTGGGATTTATATCAAGCCCATACACCTGTTTAGAAAAGTTGATTCAAGAATTCAGTCCAGCCTTCGTAAGTTAAAGATTGATGTGGATAACCCTTCCAAGTAATTATGGTCATAAAAATAAAAAATGCAACTGTCCCACTGTGCATGTCTATGAAAAAATCAATACGATAAGGGTTGTTGAAAGATGATCACCATCAAGCTCATCAGCTGGTTTCCTAAATGTTAAGGTCCATGCTAGAAAGAGTGGTGCAATATACATAATAGCACGACACTCACAAGTCACAACAAATGCTGGAAGGTTGCTACGAGTCTCGCCACATCAGCAATAGCTTCCTAGAGAGTTTGTTGTGATAATCTTCTAACAAAATGTAATTATCATTTTCACTCTATACTGAACAGATAAAAGCCTTAAACTCTTAGTTTTGAGACGAAGAATACTAATGGAAATAAAAACTGATATTGTTGTTCATACTATTTTTGCCGAAATATATTGTCAAGGATTTTCCTAGAAAACCAAAGAATTGCAGACATTAAATTGTTATGAAACAAAGTTCATTCAACAGAGAAGCAAATGCAAGTATCAGAAAGATGTAACGGACCTTCAACGGAGACCACTTCTCAGCAATAGCAATAGTTATCCATCCATTTCCACAACCAAGCTCAGCCACTATCTTATCCTTATAGATAGATTCAGGATGCCTGTTCAACCCTTCATAGAATGTGAAAGACCAATCTTCTGGCATAAAAATGCTAGGAATTACCAGCATTGTTAACTTTTTCCTGTGCTGGAAGCCTGAACTTCCACCATAAATTGTTCAGTCAACAAAAGAATGTTGATGATTAGATACACAGAAAAGCTGAACGGTCGAACATGTGAAGGAATGGTTAGCTACTAAATGTTGTATGCTGAAGATACAAGTTTCAACAATTGCACAACAATGATTACCAATTTTTAGTCCTTTTCATTGGCAGTCTAATGTTTCTAAAAACAATACTGAACACAAAAGTAGAACACACAGCTAGTATAACATTCTCATACATAATGAAGAACAATAATAAACTATAGTAGGAATGGTTCGCAACAAATAAACAGAGGAATGGCAACAATGAAGAGAGTAAGAAGAAAATCAGCAAAAAGCACTAGTTAAATATATTCCTCCTCTGGCTATGGCAAGGGAGCTTTATCTGATACTTTATAACTTACGCTTGCTTAGGAAGATTTGACACAATCGTTTAAGATATCCTAAATCCAAAGCCAGCTCTTGCTATTCAGGAAATTGGAACCGAGATATAAGAAACTAATAATACAACATTGGAAGATCATTAGACCATCCAAACTCTTTCCTACAATTAGCTAATACCGTTTAAATAGACATGAAAACTAAATCGGCACAAATACTCAATATCAACTACGTAATAGTAATAGTACCCATAACTTCCTAAGTTCGCAAGCCTTGGGGACAGGAATAGGTATAGCCTCATTCCAAAAACGTTTGATTGAGCTACTCGGAATGAATGGAGTTAAAGATGATTCCACCTTATTGTTTGGTTAGCCTTTTTTACATTGCATTCTAAAACTCGGGGATATCAAGCTCCTCCCTGACTCCATGAAATCTCCAATCCCACCTCATCCCAAAGATTCACATTCTAACTTGTACTTTACCATTATATCAATGAGAATACATCACCGTTCTAATCTCTGAGATGATGAGCATGAGCCAAATCATAGTTTCTCTATGATAAAGTATTAAAATGTCCAAAAAAGTTGACTTTATTGCAATGTTAGAGTTTAAATGATGGCCTGAATTTTCATCACTAAAGTAATTTATATACAAAATTATAAGTGCATAATCATGAGATTATAGAAATAATTCCACATATTAATCCTACATATGTTACAAATTAGAAACCTTGAAATCCTATTTTGGGATAGAAACATTTTTTTGGAAAACTAGTTTTTACCATTGTTTGGTTTCTAAAAGGTGGAAAATAGTTTTTCTAAAACATTTTCCTCTCCATTCTTTACCTTCCGCTTTCCTTTCACCCCGCTATCCTTCCATTTCTTTACCATACTTCTACTTTTTTTCTAACTTTTCTCATAATGAACCAAAAACAAAGGAAAATTAATCTATATTATTTGAGATTACCGTTGACATTATGAACAATCATATTTCCATATAAAATGATTCACCGACCGACCAAAGGAGCTTAAGTTACAAAAAAAAGAAAAAAAGGTAAAAAGGTAGGCTAGAATTGTCATTGTCAAATTGTAAGGAACAAACAATGAGGATTGATATGAGGAAACACACGCAATCACACAGAGTGCAGGATTTGATCGTGAAAACTCTTGTAAGCATCACATCATCTTTTTTACCATAGCAATCACACACATGCTTTTTTCAACTGAAAACAAACTTGAAACATACTACTAGAATTGTTTCACATCTCTAATGACGTCATTCTTGCATCAAAACAAAGGATCACGATACAGACAAAACTTGTAACAACTCACACAGTTGTTCCACTCAATCAAATCAATATATCTAAATCATGGACCGTAATTTGAGAACTTACAATATCCAAAATCAAATGAAACAGCACAAAAGATGATAAAGTTGGAGAAAAAAGAATGATAAAAAAAGAACCTGAAGAATGTTCCAAATGAATGTCATTGATGCGGAAATGGTAGGTAGAGAAGCAATCATCAGAAGAAGAATCAAAGTGTTTTTGAAGAAGAGAAAAGAAGCGTCGCGCTTGAACTCTAGTATCTGGATTTTCAAGTTGATCAAGGAGTGATCTTAGTGCAGTGTAGGCTGCGTCTCCAGATTGTTTGCATTTCTTCAAGAACTCATCCATGGATTCCATCTCTCTTTTCTCTCTCTCTCTATCGCTGTTTCCAAAATCTCAGCAATAACAGCCTACTGGGAAGGAACACTTATACTCCCAATGTGAAAATACAAATATAGTTTTATAACAACAAGTAGATAGTACTAGATACCAATAAAATACCCAGCAACCATCAGCATGTTTGTTTTTGGACCGGAGCTTTTTTTATTATTATATTGGGCGGACCGCAGAAAGTTAGAATATTTCTTTATTTCTTTATCTTTTCGTCCTATTTTATATTCCAACTTACGTTTAGGTTAATATAAATAGAGTTTGGGGAGCATATGTTTATTTTCTTTTGAAGCAGGGAGCATATGTTTATAGACACTTTCATTTTTATAACATTTGATTTGGAATGGTTGATTATCTTATTCATCTATGCCAAACGCCACTGACCTTTCTCATCTTTCAAGGGAGAATCATATTGTCCAAAACTCCCCCAAATGACATCTCCCCTCCCTCCCGATAATCATACGTCACTACTCACTACTCTTTACTCCAACTTTGTTTTATTGCTGCCTCATTTTTCCCGTACATCCTCATTCCAAGGAATTTGACGAGGAAAAGTTTTGTCTATTTCACGTTCTTTTGGATTAGATTAATTAAAAAATATTTCAGTTTAATTTAGTATAGACTCTATTCTTTTTTATACTAAATTAATTGAATATTTCAGTTCACTTCATTTTAGTTGAGTTCAGCTTCATTAATTCCAATCCAATTCAGTTTAGTTTAGTTCAGAACATGTCATTTCATTTTAGTTCAATTCAGCTCAATTCCTCTGTTTTTGTCTCACAATTACACTACAGTTCAGTTCTGCTCAAAACATTTCAGTCCAGTTCAATTCATAACAGTTCAGTTCAGTTTAGCGCATAATTAATCTATTGTCTATTAATTTCATTCATGACATTTTAGACTGCATCAAGTTAAATTGAATATAAATTAATGAATTTGAATTAAATTGACTTGAACTAAATTGAAATTAAATAGATTGATTTTAATTAATTTAACTTAACTTAATTGAATAATGATAAAATAATAAATAATGTTTAACAATTATGATAATAAGTATTACCCCTCCGTCCTCAAAAGCTTTATACATTTTCATTTTTCATCCGTCCTATAAAACTCGATAAAATTCTATTTTTGGACTTTTTTGTAAAAAGAAATGGTCTGGACCCCGCTCGGGTCCTAATAAGCCAGAAACTTTGACAGAGGGGAAATGATAGGTAGCAATCGAGTCGTTCCGGTCAGGTCTGGGTCGGGTCAATTTCGGGTTAGCTTAATTTCGGATCAATTTCGAGTCGAGTTTGTTTCGTGTATTTCATTTCGTGTGAGTCGGGTTTCGTGTATGTCAGTTTCGGGTCGGGTCGATTTTTGGGTATGTCACTTTCAGTTTCGCGTCGGGTCAATTTTCGGGTCGGTTCGATTATTGAGTTGTTGCCCCCAGGCCCCCAACAACGATACAAAGTTCTTAATCGTTGATCGAGGAATTGGTCGTATTAGGCTTAAGGGGACACTGGTATTAAAGAACCACCTTTATATTGGCTTTACTTGAAATTATGTCGCGGATTACTTGAAATTAAAAAATTATGGATAAATATTATTCGGGTCAGTATGAGGTCGAGTCAATTTTCGAGGCGGGTAAATTTTTGGGTCGGGCCAATCTCGGGTCAACATGTGTCGAGTCAGGTATGGGTCGGATCGGGTTATTTTGGGTCTCGAGTTGATTTCTGGTAATCGATTTCTGGTCAATTTCGGGTCGGGTCATTCGGTTCGGGTCAGCTTTGCCAGGTTGGAACTTGGAAGGTTGTTGTCTTTCCACTAGACCAAACCTTGCTTGGTTACTTCTATTTTTGGTCATGGTTCACTACTACTTTATTCTTTTGACTTTTCAACCATGACTCACTACTCTCTCACATCCAAATAAAATGATACCCCACCAACTCCTATCACAGCTACTCTTTTAATACTCCCTCCGTCCTAGAATAGTTTGAATAATTTCTTTTTATGTTTATCCCAAATTAGTTTGGAAACTTCTATTTTCAGCGTGTTCTAGTATTACTATATTATTTCTTTTTGTAGTCCCTTGGCCCCACACTACTTTTATCACTAAAATTGAACTAACTTTCTCTCTCATTCAATAAAAAATACTCCACCAACTCCTATCACGTCTACTTTTACCTTTATCACTAATAAACTAATATTGGTAACCACACTACAAATTATCACATTAAACTACTTGTCCCGTCAAGTGTTCAAATCTTTCTGAGACGGAGAGAGTAAACTACAATTGATAATCAAACAACAACTTATCATCTAAAATTACGTGTCTGATCAAGTGTATAAAGCATTTTGGGACAGATGGAGTTGTAAAAAAATGATGATAATGAATGAATAATATTCTTAGTGAAGAACTATTCGCTACCCTATCCTAAACATGCTTGGACAGTGGGTTGGACGTGTGGAAAACACGTTTGTACCATGGCTCTATCGTGTTTTCATACGCCCAGGTCATGGCTCAGACGTGTTTTCTAAACGCTTCTTTGTTTCCAAAATTCGGAAAAAAAACATGAATATGTCGAATGACGTAATTTCATTACGGATCATTCTCTGAATAACCGACAATATTCCGGTGCCAGATAGTTTGGGGAGGAGAGTAAGCGACAGTTGAAAGTGGGAAAGAGTATGAGTGATTAGAATAAAGTAAATTAAGGACCGACAATTTTGTCTAATAGTAATGTTAATAATAAAATTATATTAATAATTCATAATAATATAATGATAATTAATGTTACTAATTAATATATTAAAGTAATTATTAGGTAAAATTGGCACCAACAGCACCAACGATTAGTTTGGTGCACAAAATAGCACAAACTAAAGAAGGTGCAGTGCACAGTATAAACTTTATGTGATGGGTGAACAAAACAACATAAATGAATATTGTGATGGGTGCACAGCACAAACTCTATGTGATGGGTCCACAAAACAACATAAACTCTATAAAGAATTTCAAGCCAAAATGTCCTTGCGTTGTTTTGTGCAGCCATCACATAGAGTTTGTGTTGTCTACCACATCGTCTTTAGTATTTGTGCTGCTTTGTGCATCAAATGAATAGTTGGTGTTGTTTATTATTATAGTAGTAGTAATATTAATTGTAATATTATAAAAAATAATAATAATAATATAACAACTACAACAACGACAATATAACAAACTACGAATATTGACAAGGTAAATCATGAAGTTGAATAAACCTGAACTAAACTGAACTTGATGGAGTTGAACCGAACTAACTTGAATTAAATTGAACTGAACTGAAGTATAATTAACGGACTTGATCTGAACTAATTTGAATGTAAATTAATTCCAAAAATTCATAATGGTGGCTCTTAGTTTTCCCAATGTTGGAAATTTGAAAAAACTTTTCCGTTGGTAGCCTTACTTTTCAAATTATTCTCTCACATAAACTTAATGAAGAATATTCAGTTAATAATAAAGCATATTCCGTTGGTTAACAGTTAATGCGTTCACTCGCACATAAAACGAGGCATTTAAGATCTTTTTTTTGCCAATTTCGACCTCAAAATCAACCCTTAAGAGCTAAATTTAACCCTCTAAAATCAACCCCTAAGGGAAAAACACGATAAAAAATGCCTCGTTTTACGCACGAGTTACCACCTTAACGATGAACTAATGGAATATGTTTTATTATTAATGGAATATTCTTCATTAAGGTTATGTTTTGGAATAATTTGTAAAGTAGGGCCCATAACGGGAAAGATCTTTATAGAATTTCAGCCACTGGGAATTTCAGAGACCTAAGGGACAACATTGGAAATTTCCCAATTAATTTTCATTAATCCATTCCAAAATAACATGACCTAACTATGAACTAACCCCTTTTTATTTATGAGCGAGATCCCTCTTAGAATTCAGTAATTTGTAAGGTGACCTTTCTTCTCTTTTGGAATGATCCTTTCTTCTCATTAAAATAACTCCATTTCTTATAATCAAGTTGACCCCTTTTCGCACTAGAGTAACTCACTTAGGCGTATGTACATCATAGTTACTCTAGTGCAAATATAATAACATTAGCGTGCCTCGATACATACAAGATTTATTCGTGATTAACCCTTTGGTATCATTGTTCTTTTTCAGTATTTGATTTCAAATTTCGAATATTACATGATTCACACTATGCTTCTAAATACTTACAACATGCTTTGTATACTCTTAAATTAATACAACATTTGTACTTAAACATTATTCACGTGCTTCACTATAATCATTGTTTGATATTCATACATAAGAAAAAAAAACATAGTAATGTGGAGTCTTGTGTAACAACTCGTCCTCAACATACCAGAGATGTCAGCGGAAGTAAATGTAATAAACTCGTTTTTTTTCACTTAGGTTAGGTAATGTTAACCACGACAAATGAAGAATTAAATGCTAAACAATAGTTATCGATGAGATTGATAATTTAATACAGGGACTTTAACTAAAATAGGAAGCCATCTATATTAATGTACATTGTGATTTTGTTAAATGTGAAGTACGATATTGCTAAGGTACGCAAGTATCTATTAGTCTATATAACATATATCCGTACATATGTATATATATATTTAAGAATACATATATAAGTTCGCGAATAAACGGAGAAACAATATGAGGAATGATCTCCACATAAGATTGTTATTGTTAGTATCGATTCTATGAAATAGGAGGGTATAGTTTTAAATCAGGAATAACAGAGTAAATAATATAGAAGAGAAATGAGATGATTTGGGAATGAGAACCGCCATCATGGGAATAAATGTGTTGAGTATAAGTTAGTAATATTTTGTGACCCATAGAAGAGTGTAAGTATTCGGTAATTTGGTCATCAAGAAGCTTGATAGAGGGAATTCAATCACAAAATCATGCAAAGACACACTCTTAGGAAATTACCGTTCCAGCCTATGTAATGAAATAAAAAGATCGAAATATCCCTGCCCAGTACTCCTAATATATAGCCAAGAAAGTCACCTTGTTTTCTCCTCCATACCACTTACAACCAACGCAAATTCCATAAGAGAGAACACCTCCCCCTTGTCTCACCTGAACCAGCGTATGTGCGGGAGGAAGTGCTTCTTCTTCCTTTCTCTTCACCAATCTAGCTTGAACCTTCTTGCATGTCATCTAATCCTATTCCATATGTATATGTTCAGTGTGGGAAGCAAAGAGAACTAAAGGAAAGGATCTTAAAGGGAAAGTAGAAGGGTGATCTTGCTATACTAAGGTAATAACCCCAAACCAAAAATATTTCCCTAAGTTATGCCTTGTTGGAGATTTCTATGTAAATTGTATGTGGATGCTGTGTGAAATAGGTTGATTAAGGAGAGTAAAAATCAGAGTATAAACCATACTCTTCAAGAAGGTACACATGAACCCCTTCCTTTTACCTTGATTTTAAGTAGTAAAATGATAGTTTGGAGATCATGAACTTAAAGGTAGTATGAGCTACGAAATTGAGATGTTTCATGTGCTCATTAGCTGTCTGATTTTACTCAATTGAAGATGGGTAGAGGTGATGGTTACTCGGTTATGTGTTCTCGACATACAAAACGTTGAAATTGCATTGGGCTAGTATAAACTAGTAACTTGCGTTGTTTGTTAAGAAAAATATATATGTAGATCATGAAGTATTAAACTCCTTGGAATGGTTGATTATTAACATTTATGTTACTCCATGTATTATGATCAATTCGACTTCGGAAAGTTCTCACTTTTGAAAATAAGTTTCATAAAAACAAGTTACAAGACCACCAAGCTTTTTCTATTGTGTGATTACGACCTTAATTAGTTCTTGTGCTTAACTCGAATTTTGGAGACTTTATTGTTGCATAAACATGAACCCCCTCGAGGAAACTAGCTCACTCAAGAAAAAAGACAAACTTGTTACAATGTTTTTCATACGACAAGCTTGCGCAAAAGGACGTTTCCAAACAACTGTTTCTACGAGTACTACTATAAAAGTTGTTTCTGTTTTCACCCCATTCTTAAGTAATTTTGGAAAGGAAAAAAAAGGTGCAAATAGTATATGCAACCCATACATTGTTTCCAAAACGTCATTAGTAACTCTTGGTACCAAATAAGAAAAACCACGGAGAAGGACTAGCGAGGCCTTATATATTAGTTAGTTTTTCCCCGTGTTTTCAAGTATTGTTTAAATTACCGTTTTACTAAAAATCTAATAAATAATGAGTTTTGATGTCTTACCCCTGTCTTTTGACTATCTTTGAAAAGAATGGTAGCAACACCTTCAATGATTGTTTTCTTTCGAAACACACGGCCTACTTGAACTTACCGTTTTCTTACTTTGTTCTGATTTCAACCAAATTAAAACTTTAAGATAAGTTTTGGTCTTTAATCAGGAATTGCCTCCTGCCTTGGGTCTCGGGTTTAAGGTTAAGGTTTCTTAAGTATACAATTGAATTGTTTTAAGAATGTAAATTTTAATTTGTCAACTAGTTGGTTTCCAAATATGCATTTGAACTACTCCCTCCTTCTCATATTAGATGATACACTTCCTTCGTTCGTTTGTCCCACATTAGTTAATACACTTCTATAAATGGCATGATAATACAATAGAAATATTTTTTAATATAAATGGGTCCCACATATAATTAGTTTAAAAACTCCACCCGCCTTAAACGCCTATGATATGCCCCACCAACATGTACTTTACGTACTAAGGCAACGTTTGTTTTGGTGAAAAACCATTTTCTTGGAAAATTGATTTTATCCTCCTTTCATTCACCTTTATTTGTTTTGGTAAGGGGTAGAAAATGATTTTCTTAAAGGTGGGATAGTGCTCTTAGAAGAGAAAAACCAATTTCATTTTGTAAAGAAGGTATGCCACATTTTTCTCTTCACCCTTACTTCTCTTTATTCTCTCCTCCCATCTTCCCCTCACTTTTACTTCTTTTACCTTTTCTCCCTAAATTTTCCTCTAATCAAACAAACAAAGGAAAACTTTTTCCAAAACCATGTGTTGCCATAGAATATTGTTTTCTTTGCAAAGTGATTTTCCATGAAAATTGTTTTTCATTAAAACAAACGGAGCCTAAAACAAATACCAATAATCAACTACTCTCAATAAAATGAGTTAGTCAAATAACATTCCCAAAACTCTGTGCCAGTCAAACTATATTATCAAATATAGGACGGGGGGAGTATTTCTATTATGTGAAAGAGCATTGATAACTATGGGGAATAACAATATGTATAAGCATGCGTTAATGTGAATATTTTCTTTGTGAGAAATGTGTGGGACATGTCCTGGAAGACTTGCAAGCAGTACGAAAAATGGGGCGACGACCTCCAAAGTATACGGAGAAGATGGCACCGTCCCTCTCTATTAGTTTTATCTCCCCGAACTTACAAATTATTTTATGGAAACCATCTTTATATTTATATGTGAATTATTGGAAAGTCTTTGCGTGTTATCTTGAACTAAGTACTATACCAGGCAACGTTTTATGAACATATTTTTGTATTTCTCTTTCCATACATTTGGACTTCTGGTAAGCCAATGGACTACATTTTCCCTTAAATTAATACGTTTCTACTTTAACAATTAAGTCTTATATAACTTCCAACTATTTTCCGCCACCTTACATTTTTTCGGAATGGGACTTGTGTACCAAAGTATGCTGATGTGATTTGTTCTTTGAACCTGTCCTGGGTGGGGCAGACGTTTTGCAGGAACGTTACTAAGGTGGGGCCTCTATGGGAAAATGTCTTTTCTTATAGCATTAAGGACTCACGACAATGGCAAGGCCGAGTTTTATGGAAGATGTTTTTTTAAAATACAATAAATTTATACTTCCTCCGTAACGAAATAGACGCAACAATTGCACTTTTGACAGTATTCACAATTTTAACTTCTTCCGTAATTTCTGACTTATACATAAGGAAAAATATAATCATAGGGGTCTCATTGGATTCATCTCAACTTGTACTTTTTATGATCTAATGTTTATAGTTTTTACAAATACATAATTAGAGATTATAATCTTTAAGTTTTGTCTTGGAATGCGTGCCCAGGCAAATTATTGCGTTTATTTCGTTACGGAGGAAGTATGATGTTTTATCACACTGAAATGGTTTGTAAATGATTAAACTTTTGTTATGTACATTAAGTTTTACTTAATAAGTTATCACGTAGTTTATATTTCGTATTCAGATAATGATTGAGGTTGATAATTAAGAGCCTAATCGTATCGATAAGTTGCGATTAGTTTTATCCTCGTCATTAGGGAAGCAGGTTAAGGTACGGGCTGTTACAAGTGGTATCAGAGCCTAAGTTCCTTAAATACCTTATTTTCAACTGTAAAGTATTTTCATATTTTAAACTATGGTAAATTCAAATGAAGTTTTTTTTTAAAAAGGCGTGAGAGTACTAGGACGTCATTATGATATGCATAAGTTGGTAGGTTCTTTATCTATAATAGTTGTTATGTGCTATAACCCTATGTGCAATATGTGTGAATAATGTTGTGAATGTAGATGTCTTCGAACTGATCTAATGAGAATGTGGGGGACAACCACCCTAGCATGAAGGAGCCTAATTATTGTACGGCAGAGGGAAAGTGGTGCATGCGAATGAGGTCATAAGATATATGGAAAGGTGGAACGAAGCAATAGGAACTGGAGACCATAACCATTACTCTAGACCCCCCATCCAATCCATGATGGTTATCAAGACTACTTTGAAGTCCGAACCTTGGGCTACTTTTCGGGATATATATTGGGCGCTGATTTCACAGTTTGTATCTACAGGCTTGGTACAAGATACCGCATGCCGGATTGCAGGTGAAAGATATGGATAAGGGGTTAATACGGTGGGAAGGAACCGTCGAGGAGGTGTTGAAAGAAATAAAGAGGGTTGTAGAATGGCACGAAGAAAAGAATCTATCACCCCATGACTCCTATTGGGCCCAAATGTACCATAGGCTCGAGAACCGAGAAATGGCTCGAAACGAAGGGAGGTCGAGTATGAACGACATACCTAGCACTAGTAACTAGGGATGGCAATGGATCTTGGACCGGTCCAGATCCGTGGATCCAAATCCGTTTAATAGGATCTGGATCTTCATCTTTTGGATCCGGGTCCTTGTTTTGCAAACGGATCTGGATCTACACTTGAGATCCAGATCCGGCCCGCAAATCCGTTTTAAAAAAATATAACGATAAATAGTATGTAAATAAGATAATAATGTAATAATCTTATTATATAATATATAACTTTGAGAATAAATATTAAGTGAGCCACTACACAATAAATAGCTAACAATAATACTAAATAAAGTCGTTACTCCCAAACATTCATATAACGATTAAAAATTTGGTAAATGTTTTGCTTTACCCCCGCTAAAATTATGTATATGAATTTTTCGTGTACAAAGTACAAATAATTATCTAAAAAGTATATATTAACTTTTTTTAAATAATAAAATAGAGGATCGGTTCGAGATCCGTGGACCCGTTGGATCCGCAGATCTGGATCTGGGTCCTTATTTTCGAGAACCGACGGATCCGAGTTGGATCTGAATCTTTCTCTGGGGAAACGGATCTGGATCCAACAGGATCTGGTCCAGATCCGCCCCATTGCCATCTCTACTAGTAACCCCAAGAAACCTGCAAATAAGGTTGATGAGTGTACATGGGATGGATGTAAAACGTGTGGACCCGACGATGACTATGTTCCGGAGAATCCCCCCATTGATAGTGGCTATTATTGTAATCCTTGCAATCTTGATTCGTTTATAAAGTCTTAACTTATGCAAGAACTACTAAGTGTGAGTGTTAGTTAATAACGAGATGTATGATTGTACTACTTCAATAAACCCTTTAAAGTTATGCAATGTAGTAAGTAAGCATTATGGCTTCTAAATGCATTTGTTATGAATCAAATCTAGTAACTAAAGGAAATGAATGCACAGTGCTGAAAAACCTAGAAAATCAAGGGACAAATAGGGGCAATGAAGATTGAAGGATTTATAAGAGGATGGTTGCCCATAAGCTTAGGGGATATGACGGAGAGGCAAACCCCGTCAAATTTGAAGACTAGATAACATACATGGGGAAACTACTAGAGGTAGTAGGTTGGCTCGAGAGCATGAAGGTTAAATCGGGATCCTTCTATCTGGATGGAGCAGCAGACATGTGGTGGACTACCACAAGTAAAATCGCAAAACAGCTTGTGCATACATGAGGAAGGTGGCACCGTCCCCTCTCTATTAGATTTATCTCCCCGAACTTACAATTTGTTTTATGGAAACCATCTTAATATTTATATTTGAATTATTGGAAAGTCTTTGCGTGTTATCTTGAACTAAGTGCCATAACCAGGCAACGTTTCATGAACATATTTTTGTATTTCTCTTTCCAAACATTTGGACTTGTGGTAAGCCATTGGACTACGTTTTCTCTTAACTTTGGAATTTCTCATGAATACGTTTCTACTTTTATAATTAAGTCTTATATAACTTCCAACTATTTTCCGCCACCTTACATATTTTTGGAATGGGACTTATGTACCAGCTTATGCTGACATGATTTATTCTTTGAACCTGTTTTGATGGGAAAATGTTTTGCACGAACGCTACTAAGGTGGGCCTCTATGTGAAGTGTCTTTTCGTTTTAAAACTAAGGACTTACGGTGTAGTGGCAAGGCTGGGTTCTATGGAAGATGTTTTTTTTGAAATACAATAAAGTTATATGACGTTTTATCACACTAAAATGTGTTGTAAATGATTAACCTTTTCTTATGTACATTAAGTTTTACTTAATAAGTTATCACGTATGTTATAATTCGTATTTTGACAGTGATCGAGGTTGATAGTTAACAACCCTAATCGTATCGATAAGTTGATGAGATAAGTCAAATTGTCGTCATTAGGGAAGCAGTTAAGGTACAAGCGGTTACAACAATATCCTGGACGGAGATGTCACTTAAAGGATAAAGAAATTAACGATCCAACTAATTGATTCTCATTAACAAAGGTTAACAAAGTTCCAACACCATAATAAAACTTAAATAAGATTCATAATATATCGGAGGCAAAACAACCGCCTTTAAACCATCAGAAATTAAACTTTTTAAAGAAAGACTAACACATGCATAGTCTTCCTAACATTATGCTTATAACCATCCACAATAGCCAAAATAATAAGATAGGATCCTAAGCCAATCTCACCCCCCACCAAAACATGATATTGCGGCAATCATTCACCATCAGTAAAATTACATCAACAAATTCCACAATCAGGGGGAAGCAACTAGCATTTCTCCTAAAAAACAGACAATCACAAGCTTAAAAGTAAGAAATAACAGTTAGCAAACATTAACACCACAAATCATACAAGTTAACGTGAAAACAAGGAGTGACGGAAGGAAATAATAGAATGCTCTTCGAATACATTAAACGTCGAAAACTAAGGAAATAATAGTAAGACATTAAAGTAACAAAACCACTTAAAAAGAAACAATTTCATAATAAATTTCATTAAAAATAATGATAATGCCACTAGTAGAATAATAGCTATTTGAGGCTATGTATTTGAGGCGTTTTTGACAAATAGTAGAAAAAAACAAATTAAGATAATTTTATTAAAAAAACCACACAAACATTTTGATGCGTCATTTTAAAAAAACGCATCACATTTATTTTGAGGTGTCATTCCCAAAAAATGCATCACAGTACCATCTCAATACGAGGTAATCAATTCTTCCCTCCTAAAGACAAATTGATCTCGCCACACTTGTAATTCACTGTTCCATAGCTTCTTCTCCCCTGGCGGCGCCTCCATTATTGGTTGTAGTCCTTCCCTGGCTGTTCTCCTTCTTTGGCTATTGAGAAACTCCCTCCCTTCTATGAAATTGATTTCGTCGGCTCCACTGGTGAGAAGGTAAATTTCTTCCTTGGCTGGGTTTTCGTTTCCTTTATCTGTTCATTATCTCCCTGAATCCCTCTCTTCTACAATCATCGGCTCCATAGGTTGTGCGCGTGAAGCAAAGTTTTTGGGCATTCAAATATCCTTCTTTATCCCCTTCCATTTCAACTCTCTCGTCGTGAACTACGTACAGAAAGAAGAAACCTCTTCAGGTTCATAACTTTCTTCAATCTTTTCATTTTCTCTGATCTAATATGCTCTATAATTAAAAAAATTTGGTTTTCGGATTGTAGATCAGCATCTGATTGAATCTGGGTTTTTGTTTTCATGGAGAGGAATTTGTATATTGTTTGAATTTTAGGGTTAGTTTTACTATTATTAGATGATTGTTTAGCTCTAATGTTGGAGAATGTGTGAGAATGTTGAGTAGTATTGATGTGGAAAACATGCTTCTTGACTGGTTGTGAGGTGGGATTGTTTAGCTATGATGTTTTATCGTTTCGGCATATGTCGATTTCATATTTTTCTGTGTTTATGAGATGGGATTGTGGATGTTGTAATCTCTGATTGAGTCATCAGCCTGAAAATACATTTCACATCCATTTGAATTCTAGGAATGTTTCAATTGGATTAAGAGACAAATAGACGTGTGTTGGATTCATGTATTTCTTTCATTTTTCGTTATTGGTTCTTTGATTTTGCAGCTCACATTGCCTTTATTTCAGTGACTTGAAACAATTCATGTATGTGCTTTGCAAATGGAGTTCTAATGCTACGTGAAGGCAATGAATTCTCAATGTTTAATTGGATCACGAGGCAATTGGCTTTGTCATTGTAAACACTAGGAATGAAGAAAGGGGAGAGGAAGGTTTTGATATCACAGTTTCTTAGTGTCTTGATTTTAAGTTCTTCGAAGCTATTAGAACTTAGAAGTAGTCGATTCTTATCGACTCATGTACTTTACCATCCATTTCGATAAAGGTTCTCAGTATTTTTGTTAGTGGTTGAATACACTTGTTGGCACGATGGTTGACGGGGAGACCTATAGCATCTACTTTGATGCAAAATATTTTTATTACGATGAGGAAATAAAGAGAGAAGTAGGCAAAGACGACCTCAAGAAATTCCTCAAGGGAAGTGAGCTTAATATACCAATACTTTAAATTTTCATGAGGTCTCGTAACTAATTTATTACACTTTCTTTAGTTTCTTACATTTATATCATTATATGTACACCCAAAGACTTAATTCACCTGTACCATACATTTAGGATGCTTCAAGATGATTTAGTTAAAGACAATATCCGACGTCGGATCGGATGGTTGTGCCCTAGCGCTACCACAGATAATAAACTGATGAAGAAAGCAGAGGATGCAATAACGTATGTTACAGCGTCATTTCATAAGTCATTCGTCAATGGAGATGCTTTCATCTTGGCTCCGATTATCAATAGGTAAATTAACAATATGCATGTCATGATACTTTGCTATTATCTAACCCTTTTATTCCTTCTCATACATGTCATAATTAATAATATGCAGCGAGCATTGGGTGTTACTTGCGATATGTCCACAAACCAGCACCATTTATGAATTTGACTCAATCACCATTAAAGGAGGCCGCAAGTTGTATATAAAGATGATAGTTCTCAGGTAATTAAGTAAAAAAAGAAAGAAATGATTTTCCGTTTTTTTTTTAAAATTGCTTTTAGGATAGCTTATAACTAACATGATACTTCTTGTAGTGCTCTAAAAAGGTACAAAACGAGTGGTGGTCTAATGAAGGTAAAAAGGAAAGAACCATTATGGAAATCCATGAAGGTAAATGTTTGATTGTTCGAGTACATTTATTCTCACTTTATACTATTTGCTCTTATTCCCACACCAAATTTCTAATCCACGCTCTAATATGCCTTTCTAGTGCCCTCAACAAAGCTGTGAAATGACTTCTGGCTACTTTGTGATGCGGTACATGTACGATATAGTAAGAAGTTGCACAACCACAAATGACTTGGAGAAGGTATGTGTGAAAAAAAACCATCATTCTTATTTTCTTTTCTTTTTCCAAGTGGATGAACTATACGTGGGTTGTTTGCATAGAGTTTGCCAAGCATAGCGTTTGCCACCACTAGATGTGACGTGGGCTGTTATTGTCTACTGTTAATAGGATAGCAAAAATTTTAGGGATGGTTTTTTGACTTAGCAACTGTTGAGCAGTAGAGTCTTTAGACCCTGAGACGTAAGCCTCTGTCCTCAGTTTTCTCACTATCGAGAATATGATTCTAGGGGTTAGTTTAATCTCTAACCTGACAATAATCCTCCATCATATTCCCAATCTTTGTTGCACCTGATCTCCCATACTCAGACTACCATATGGGTTCGTTCCCTGAATATCCTTGTGACTGATCGAAGCCCCCCAACTTGAAGTGAGAATTGAAGTGTGACCTTTGAAAGTGACAGTGGTTCCCTGTGAGTGATATGGAAATGAGGCTCTGTGTTTCGAATATGATCCCTGTGACTGAGATAAGCCCTTTGTATGAGATAAGTTCCTTGTGACTGAAACGAGCCCCCTGTGTGGAATGATCCTTCATTGAATTAAGTTTGAATTGATCCCCCTGTGATTGAACCAAAGAGTCGTTAAGGGACGAGAAAGATAGGCTATGGTTCGAAAAATAGAAAGGGTCAAAATTGTGCCTAAGGGTGACATTGATGTAAGCTGACTCAGGTTGGTCTCGAGATGTTGGTTCAAACCAATGTCTATGCCAGCTCTGTCTGGGGTTCCAAAACACTCACAATTGTATAACAATAAATGAAAAGCAAGACTGACGAGTAACAATCTCACAGAAGTCCCAACGCAAACAAAGCATCCATAGAAAGAAATTTTCATGATCCATTTCCTAAATGCAGCTCTTCATTCTCTTGTTGTTAGCTTTAGTAGACTGACGAGCAACGACACAGCCACGCTTTTCTGGTGGAACTGATCTAGCTCTGCAGTTTTGTTAGGACTTTCCTTGACTTTATTTTAGTTTATTTCAAGAACTGCAACTGGTTTATGAAATAGAGTTCAGGAAAGCATCAACGCGTAAGCTAAACCCCATCACGACCAGGGAGAAAGGCTCTATCCTTGTAAAGTTATCACTAGATGCTCTTAATAGTGGAGTATTCAACCTGTTTCTGCTATATGGCTCTGGATAGTGACAGCTCAGAGAAGGTCTTAAGAGATCATTTTTTACCTGGCTTCTGAGTCCCTTATATTCCAGCTGATGGTTTTGACTAAACTTCTTTCTATCTCTAACTTTTTAAAGCAGCTCCATAGTTGAGTAAGCTTGCTAACTTTTTAAATTAGCTGATAATCTTTACATATTTGATCAAGATTCAAGAATAATTTAGAACCGCTTCACAGTTCATGCAACGTTCCCTTAACCCTTTATTTCATTACTATCTGTCTTAGTGCTCTGGTTTCGCCCTGAGTACATTAATACAAATTGGCCCCTATTGTGCATTGTTTTTTTTTTTGCTAACCATGATATATTTGAAAATTCATGAAGCGCAAAATTATTATTGTTTGCTTTCAATTGATATTTATTTATTTTTGTTATTCATAGGTTTTGAACTCACAAGCGAGAGAGTCCTACACCAATAGAGGGATCAATGAAATACGAGACAAATGGGCGTCATATTTCACTAGTTCTTGTGTTAGTTGAATCATTGTAGTTTATCTTTGAACTTGTAAAACTATAGCCTTATGTACACGTTTTTGTTTGACTTATCATCATCTCAAATTGAAAAATGGTGTTGGTGATTGTAAGAAAGAATATTTTGAGCTATATAATTAACGTTTTGCGTGTTTACTTAAGAAAATATCGGTCTGTATTACAGGTGTTAATTATAAGTGCCTACACAGCTGATTATGGCAATTGAAAATAATAGGTTTAATTTAAGGCCTTTTAGTCCTATAAATGCACCAGAATTATACATTTTTAATATTAAATAGGGTCCTATTTGATACGTTTTTGTACAAAAAAAGCCTCAAATAGGGCTTGTATCAAAATAGAAGCGCTATTTGAGGCCTTTTTTTTTGTAGAAAAACGCATCAAATACGCTCTATTTGAGGCGTTTTTTGTAAAATCTCTTTAAAATTGTATTTGAGGCGTTTTTCAAAAAACGCCTCAAATAGAAGCTCTATTTGCGGCCCCCTCGTTTGATGCTATGCTAAAAACGGCTCAAATAGGCTATTTTTAGACGCCTCAAATAGTGTTTATTCTACTAGTGTGCAAAAACAATATGAAAAAATTATTAAATTTTTGGTTGAAGTAGGAACGAGCTATAGTGGAAACACAACTCTACCTTCTAAGGTTTGCTAGGTGAACCTTAAGTCAACGCGCAACTGATTGTGACTAAAAAATGGTCAAACTCCAAGTTGGGGATTGATGCCAGATGGCCTTACGCAACAGAATTCTCGGAAGACAACAATTAACCTAAGTAAATAAATAATTATTGTCCTTGTAATGTGCAGCCCAAGTAGTTAGCTTTGTTCTAAAATTGTATCACGCAACCCAATGGCTCCCAAATCACAATCAATGGAAATTCTCGCATCATTCCTTAAATTCAATTGAGATGCCAAACAACCTTACACATAAAACCAAGGTCCACATCATTTAGAATACGCAACTTCAATACGATTATAATTCCAAACTACTTTAAAAACCAAGTGCAAACTACTACAATTTTTTTATACACCCAACTATACCATGGGCTAATGTTATTTTTGCTCAAATAGATTTAGGTGTACCATGAGCATTCTACACCTACGGCTACGTACAACCAAGGCTATTTTTTCTCAAATAGATTTGGTTGTACGATGAGCATAGTTCATCCATATGTATAATGCATAATCTCGGAAACTACAACCTATTCGGAACACTCCGAATGTGAAATAGAAATATAGTTTTATAACAAGTAGATAGTGTTTGGGGTAAGATTTACCCTTTATCATGTTGACCACGCGGCGAGCTATAAAAGGAGCATAAGAAGAAGCATGGATCAATGACATGGCACTTTCAACCGACACCCAGATCTGTGGCATCTCAACAGTTCGGTTTGATATCTCAGCATATGTCAAACTGACTAAGTCCAACATTCCAGCAGCAAGTCAATCAAAGTTCCACAAGATCAGGAGGTAGTTGCATGATCTTCTCAACAAACAATGACCAGGTCTATAGCATGTCAACAATCCAAGGAATACATTCCAGCAAATTGACTAAGTCCAGGATGTCGACAACCAACCAGTCAAGATCCCACAGAACAAACAGGTTGTTATGATATCTTCTCAACAAACTTAACTTCCTAACGGCTAGTTTAGACGTTTATAAAAGGAGATGTAACCCATTGTTTATTCATTCATTCACTCCCTCTCACTCTAAAAACTTCCATGAACTCACTTCACTTATTATCCCTGTTTCTTGTTCTTTTTATATCATATACTTTTATATTACATTAAAATCGTTTTGTTTCGTTAATTTTCAACTTGTTTCATACGTCGGTGTCTGACGTCTCTGCCCCGTTGACGTCCCGCGCCTCTGACCCGTCGACGTGCAACGCTTTTGTCTCGTCGACGTCCAACACTTCTAACCTGTCGACTTCGACACTGTCGTATGACGTTGTCGCCCTACATCATCGTCTAACACCTCCAAGACGTCTTCTAAGTACGATACACCAACTTGTCATCACCCTAATCGACGGACCATATTCAACCCGTCGGTCCAACCACTGACTAAGCAGTTAGTCAGTTCGTCATCTCGAGTCGATCTCCGATTAGCTACGGTGACATCTTCTATCATTTCCTTATTGCTCATTAATATCTTTCCGTCAGTTTATCATTTAACCGTTAACCTCTTTTTCTATTGACAAGTTGAGTACTCGACGAAATTTGTCCGAAAACAAATAGTAGATGAAAATAGAAATATAGTTTTATAACAAGTAGATAGTAGATATCAATACCGGAAAGCATCAGCTTGTTTGTTTTTGGATGGAGCTTATTTTGCTATATTGTACCGGATTGCAGAAAGCCATAATATTTCTTTAGTATTTCTTTATTTTTTCGTCCTTTTTTTATTCTAACTTAGAGTTAGTTTTAATACAGAAAGAATTGGGGAGCATAAGTTCATAGGAACTTTCTTTTTTTATAACAATTCTAATTTGATTTAGAATGGTTTAATGAAGAAAGAATTTGGGAGCATATGTTTATAGGCACTTTCTTTTTTATAATATTTGATTTATAAGGAAAAATTGGCGCCAACAGCACCAACTATTCGTTTGGTACGCAAAACAGCACAAACTAAAGAAGGTGCAGTGCACAACAAAAACTTTATGTGATTGGTGCATAAAACAACACAAGGAGATTTTGGCCTGAGATTCTACTTAGAATTCATGTTGTTTTGTGCACTCATCACATAGAGTTTGTGTCGTCCACCTACCACAATATTTGTTTGTATTATTTTGTACACCCGTCACATAAAGTTTGTGCTCTGCACTGCACCGTCTTTAGTTTGTGTTGTTTTGTGCACCAAATCAATAGTTGGTGCTGTTGGAGCCAATTTAGCCGATTTATAAAGGTTGATTATTAATTCATCTACGCGAAACGCCACTAACCTTTCTCATCTTTCAAGGGAGAATCATTGCCCAAAACTCCAAATCATGTGATGTCCCTCCCCTGATCATCTTACTCCACCTTTATTTTATTGTTCCTTGATTTTTCCATGCATCCTCATTCTTAGAAATGACAAGGAAGAGTCTTGCCTATTTTTTTAAGATACGATGAGAATTTTAGGTAACCCTTCTCTCAAAGGTAAAATCTAAGCTATCTACAATTATAAGTTTGCGAGATCAGGCTCCATCTGGACATCGATAAAACGACGGTGTTGGTTAAATTGATGTCCTAAATTGGAGAGGTAATCTGCAACTTGATTGCTTCTCCATAGACGTGGTTAATTGTGGTTGAATCAATATCACGCATGATCTGTGTGATGTCGCCGACAAGTGTTTGGATGTTCCATAGAGTTTGGCAAATACCATTAACTGAGTTGATGAGGACTAAATTGACGCCTTCTATGAGAAGATTTTTAATCTTCATACTTCTTGCTTGGAGTAGGTCGTTCCATAAAGTTGTTGATTCTGCTATGAGGGGTGTCGTGTGCTCTAGCTTGAAGGCCGCATCTTACAAGATATTATTGTTAGAGTCGTGGAGCATTATTCCGGCTGTTGAAGAGGAGTTTGTAGAGGAACTGTCCGTGTTTAATGGAGCCTGGAGGGGGTGGCATCCATCCAACATGCTTCAAGTTTTTGTACATGCAAGGGGGGGGGGAGGATGTGTGTTGGTTGTCATAAGCAAACAAAAGTTCCATTATTTAGGCGCATGAGCTGCGCGGAGCTATACCCTTTGTAAATTGAAAAAGTCATTCCGGAAATCTAATTGGTTCCGCTCTTTCTAGATACTCCAAAATTCCAAATATTTTGGAAGGATACGGGGATATTGCTTTGGTTGGAATGCCTAATATTAAGCATGAAATCCTTTATGTTTGTTGGTACATTTCTATTGATAAAAGATTGTCTAGCAATTTGTGAATGCCAAACTTTTATGGTAATCGAGCACGTGACAAATAGGTGCTAGATTTTTTGTTGCATTTTTACAAAGGGGGGCATTCCAAGGGAGTTGGAATTTGTCGGATAGACAATGTAACGACCTGACAATTCTCTCTTATATTAAAACATATATTTTCCAAATAAACCAAGAAAATTATCAAAGTATTATCGCCCGTGTGAAACGTATTGGCTTACTTAGAATTTGTAGCGCAAAACATTTAAATAAATACTTTAATAAATACTAAAACCATAATAACTGTCAAACCATATTCAAACTCCAATCATAGTTCAAAACCAACTTAAACAATTAACATAAATAATCTAAAGAGTAACTTAAAAATCATAACATAGATAAAAGAGTCAATGGGAAAGAGAAAGTAATCTCTCATCATCATATCCCAAATCCCAATGAGTATGGATGTATCCTCTTCCAACCTGTTAGGCAAATACTCAATTGATGGACTGCTAGCCAATTAAGGGTCATAACAGGATCAATAATACAACCATGATCGACACACAAAGGCACGTAATCAGCAAAGCTGAGTACATACATGGCAACAGAAATCACGTAAACCTAGCATGATACTAGAAAGCATTAAAACATGATCAACAATAACATAACTGAAACACCAACTCATGAAATAAGACATGACCTCATTAGCTCACAAAAATACTTCATTTAATAAATTAAGTAGTCAATGGATAAAATTCTCCAACCAAACTTGTCTTCAATTTAGAAGAAGAATTATGGACGCGACCCCGTAATCCCGATGACCAACCATATCGAGGTACTAAATAAAAGAAATAGGGAACGATGATCAATCCGGCCCCAAGAAAAGCATGGGCTACCACCATGGACTACAACTCATACTAGGCCAGAACTTCAGACTTGTACAAGTCTAAATCTATTTGTCTTCGCTTTCACTTTAAGTATTAATATCTCATTCAATGTTTGACTCTAACAAAGACATCCAGCAAATAACATGGACAAAACAAATTCCAGTTTTTATCTTAGGATTAAGCATCGTGCTCAAACAATTCCAATTGACCAAGAATTGATCCTCAATTTATTTGCTGACTAAAATCAACAATCAAAATGTCCGAAGACAAAGGTACAACTTACCGTACAAAGCCCTCGGTCTTTGCAAAATAATAAAATTATAATAATAATATCCAATTCCAACTTACTCACAAAGTCCTCGGCCGTTGCGAAGTAATAAAATAACCATAAGGAAAACAATCATAACAAACCATAATAAATATATTTATTAATCCCTAAACAAATTAATAATTAATTATCCCTTCTCAAACATACTTGAATCAAAACATCTATTTATTCACGTAATAAATAAACATAAGCAATTAGCATGCTCAACAACACGTAATTCCGTATTTTAATAGCCACGTATGAACCAAAAAAAGGTTTGCTGTAACACATAAGGACATGTACGTACCTTGTGTAGACAAAATGAGAGGCCACTTTAGAAACTCTAGAAATCACTCAAGGGAAAGTTTCCACCTACCAAATAATAAAATATTCATAAATTAATGCTCTAATTAATTCATAACAATTATAATTATTTTAATACGCTCTTAAACTCGTTTTAAAATCCTTTTTAAACACTAAAGTTTCAACCTTTAACATCCTTTACTATAATACTACAATACTAGTCTTTAAAAACATTATAAATCCTTACTTTAATATTTAAATCTCACTTTAAATATTAATTAGTAAATCTGAAATTATAACTTAAATTTATAAATTATAAAAATCAGAATATTATTTATTAAAACAATAAAGTTGCAAATTTTATTTATAAAACATGAAAAATCAACACTTTAATTGAATAAACTGGAACGAAGAAGAAGAGCACGCGCGGAGGGGCGTGTGGCTGCGGTGGCGGTGGCGCGTGCGGGTGACGAGCGGCTGCTGGCGGCTCGCGTGAGCCGAGAAAGACAAAGAGAGTGATGTGAGTGCTGCGTGGCAGCGAAGAGGAGAGGGGAGAGGCGAATGGCTCACCGGAGGTGTGAATGGTGGCGGGTGGCCATCGGAAATTAAGGGAGTGAGAGGGGTTGGCCAACAGTGTGAGGAGAGAAAAAGAGAGACAAAAGGGTGAGGGTTTTGGGGTTTAATGAAGTATTTATAGGTTTGCAAAAACCTACTACAAGTGATTAGGATTCTTAATTTGGCTTTTAATTGGTCATCAAGCTCAAGGGTGGTTTGGGATTCTCAACTCATAATTAAAACTAATTTAAACTTGACCAAAAACCCAAATATACATTTAACAAATTTAAAAGTCCAACTCAGCAAAATATATATAATTATTTATCAAAATTGTCAACTATTAAATAATTTCATCAATGAAATATGAAAACCATTTATAAATATACTTTATATATATTTATAAAATTCATAAAATTATGGGGGATTATAGACAAGCTGTCTCAAGTAGGGAGTCCGCTCTTTAAAAGTGGCCATGTGAGTTGAATGTCTATGTTTCAGATCTACTGTAAATCCCATTTTGGTTGCTGAAATGATTTCGAGTTGTGGGAAATTCAAGTGGCTAATTTAACTCTAAAATCACCAGAGATTGTATGTCCTCGGTAGGGAGTGTCTTTTTTAGGAGAACACAGTATAGGTATTCTTACTATTAGTTTGCATATATGTGCTGGAACTAGAGACTGGAGTTTTTCCATATCCCAACTCATATCTTCTTGAATTACTTCGCTTACTCGAAGGCCTATATTTTTTTAGAATACTAAAGTGTTGGTTTAATTTTTCGAGTATGCTATTATGGCGGCACCAATTATCTAGCCAGAAATAGATTTTGGTTCCTTATCCAATTTTCCATCGAATATTGCATTTGATTAAGTCTCGAGTTTGTAGGATGGTTTTCAAATGACAGAATCACTTGGTTTTGGTTTATATTCAAAGAAAGAGGTATGTCTCAAACACTTCTCTCGAACTTTAGATGCCCAAAAATTATTCGGAGAAGCTAGAATTTTCCAGTCGAGATTTACCAGGAGGTCTGGTTCATATGGCGGGTTTTTTAAGCCTATCCCTCCCAAAGCTTTAGAAGCACAAATCTTGTCCCAAGCAATAAGTAGGATTCCATTTGTGTCGGGATTATTTTTTCCAGAAGAAACTTCTATTCATTGCGTCTAGTTTCTTTGCGATGTTTGTTGGGAGTTTCTAAGTGGCCATTATACATGTTGGAATGGCCTCTAAGTTACTTTGAATCAGCACTGCCCTTCCTGTTTTCGAAAAATGAGCTAATTGTCAGTTGTTTACATTTTTGTCAGTTTTGAAGTCTTCCTTTGTGCTTTTATATGAAGAGAAATGTCTGCCGAGATATCTCTCGAGACTTGACTTTGGTGTTGATAAGTGAGTTTTAAACTTACTAATTAGGTGTAGTTCTAGGCCATTTAGTTGCATTTCAAGCCATTTAGCTTTCTTTTCTTTTCCATTTGCATCCTTTTTCATGATTGCATGCTTTACTTTAGTTTTCAGGGCATTTGCATCTAAGTAGTTTGCATATTAGCGCATTGCATGAGCATTTGCATTCCCCCCCTCCCCTTTTCTAACCTTCTTTCAAGTGTTAACAGCTTAAGCACAAGGAAGAGGAGCAAAAACATGAGAACGGGCGCCACAAAAGAGGCAGAGCGGGCGCTCTAGCCAAGAAAAAAATGAAGAAAGGGGACAGTATCTTGGAGCGACCAAGGAGCGGCCCTAGAGCGATCGCTCCAATGTGGAGCTGGCGCTCCAAGTATGAGGAGCCGGCGCTCCTTAAGCCCAGAACTGCTTCTTTTGCTCATCTTTTCCTTTATTGCCCTTATGTTTACGAGGTATAAAAACCCAATTTTGTAATAATGGAAATACTTAGTTTTATTTTCAGAATATTAATTAGTTTTAATTAGAGAAAGTTTTAGAGAGAGACGCAGAATTTAGTGAGAGAAAGCAGATCTAAGGGTTCAACAATGGAGTTTTGAAGCTATTTTCAATGGAACTTTATCTTCGAATCATCATTAAATTGAGTATTTCATCTTCCTCTACTCTTTATTTGCTTCAATACCTTATTTATTTTTCTTTAGCATGGATTAGTAGTGATTAGTTTCTTATTAGATTGTTTTCATGTTATCCACCATTGTTGGATCTCCATTAATGTTTCAAGCTTTTTATCTTTCTTTTTTTTATGGCTTTAGAGTAATTTCCTAACTAGGGGAAGGGGATGACCTAGGTGATCACTAGTTGACCTTAAAAGTCAAGCTTGAGGGTTAGACCTAGGTGAAATTAGGTTGCATAACTTAATTTAATGCCATGTTTAATTGATTGATCACCATTTAAACTTGATTTGGGTATCTAAGGTGAAGGATTGAGAAATGAAGCCTAGATTGGCCTTGAGCTAGTCAATAGGTTGACTTCACCATGAGAATAGGTGTTGACTTGCTACGACCTTCAATTGAATCACTATGGGGTGTGAAAATACTTAATTGATTGACTTTACCATGAGAATAGGTGAAGTCGGTCGATTAGGTCCTCCTAATTAGCTTGAGAGAGTAATTAGAAAACATTTGAGTGACTTAGTCCCCTTGGCTTGACTAATAGGTTAGCTATTGGTTAATTAGCGAATCCCCTATCCCTAGTGTTTTCCTATTATAGTTTAAAATCAAATTATTTAGTTCATTGTTAGCTAATTAGTTCACTATTTCTTAATTAATCATTAACATTAAAAACCTCTAAAGAAGACTTAGCTCGCTTAATCATGTTCAAATCCTTGATTGATCTTTGCTTCCTCGTGGATTCGACCCTTTCTTGCCTTATATTAGGCCAAGTTAGGTTCTAATTTGGCACTTCCAACAACCGTGTCAGGTGTCATGTTAAAATTGGCGGCTATAGCCTATTGTCGATGGCGGAGGTGCTTTTCGAGAATATATTGAGGATTTATGAAAGTTTATGTGTTTTCCATAGGACTGACAATAGAGGTCCAGGATACCTTTGAGTTTTTAGCTTGTTGTCTGAGTTGCTTGGCAGAATAAAAGACAGTAATCAGCGAAGAAAAGGCCAAGGATTTTCCCAGATTGGGGGCAACGTTTAAAACCGGTACCAAATATCTTTTCTTTAGTTGCATATGTGAGTTGTATAGCTAGCACTTCCATGCATATGATGAATATATATTCAGTACACAATAGATCTATTGTCTATTAAATCTCAGATGTTTAGACTGAATTGAGTTAAACTAAATGAAATAAAACTAGCCTAAAATTAATGCACTTGAATTGAACTGAATTAAACTGAACTGAAATTATATAGATTAGTTTAACTTAACTTAACTTAATTGAATTGTAATTAGTAATAAATAATAGATGAATAATGATGAATTATAAATAATAATAATAATAATAATAAATAATATTTAACAATGATGACAATAACTAATAGTGACAAAACTAATAATGATAATGAATGAATAATATTCTCAGTGAAAAACTATTCGACGCTCTATACAATCTTGGACCATTGGTGGGACGTTGTCGCACGCGCTACGCGCTACCAAAGATATTATTTATTAAACCTTCTTTCCAATACAAACTAATTTAAGTGGTAAGTAGGGTCGAATCCTCAGGGACTTGGGTACTAAAGTATGTTTACAAGAGATTGAAAGGGGTTTTTCATATTGAAAGAAGTGATTTAATTAACCAAGAGAAAACAATATTAAAAAGGATTGAAGAAATAAATAAAGAAAGATCTTGAGCCCAGTTATCATCACTTCAATCCTATTATTGATCACCGGTCTTTCTTATAAACATTTCCCCCTCGACTATTCACAGATTCAGAACTAAATTCCTTTCCTAACAAGATAACAATTAAATAATCCAAAACTTCAGATTAAATAATCTGGACCACAAAATAACTCAATTGAATCAGCAATGGAATTCAACTCTATAGAACATCAAATGACTAGGAATCTATGGACCAAACAATAACTTGCTAGCACAAGTTATTCAATTTAGAAGCTAAGATTTCTCTAGTGATTAACAAGAATAATCAGATTCTATATCAAACCCTAGGTTGCTACTCATAAGCAAAGAATAAACGAGTCAGCAATTAATTCTACACCCTAGCAATAGATAGATTGATTACACAAACTAGTAGATCTCCTAACAATGTAAACAACAATCATGGAATAAAACAAGAAATTGAGAGTTATAATCAAGAGAATGGAAATAAGAAGAAACCTCACAATAACGAACTGAAGATCAAATAACTGTTCTCAAGAAACGAATTAAGCTACGATCGACATAGTCTCAATCCACAAATCTTCAAAGGTTGAATCCAACATAAAAAGGAAATAAAGGAAGAACAAGTCTTTTCTCTATTCTCTCTCTAATTAGGGTTCTTGTTTATGAAAAACTAAAACAAAATCTAAGTAAAAAGTCATTAACATAATGCAAGAGGGCCGAAAATTGCTTTCGCGTGCACAGGCCCTAAAATGCGTGAGGCGCGCATCATGAGGCGCAGGGCGTGCACGAAGTCTACCTTCAATGATGTGGGTAAACCAAGGGTGCGCGAGGCGTGCAAACTTTCTTTCTTCAATGTTGTGGCATGTGGGTAAACCAAGAGCGCGCGAGGAAATGCGTGAGGCGCGCAAACCTTCTGTCTTCTTTCCTTTGCACGAGCTTGGACACTATGAACTCTTTGCTAGCCTCATTAGTGTTTGGATCACGAACAATTGTAAGAATTCCACCTATACCAGATCATTACAATGCAAAACCAACATAAGTCCCTAAATCTCCTTTACTACATCAAAACCATCCTAAGCCCTTCTTCTCCACATTAAGGCTTAAATGATTTCCCCCTTCTTAAGGCTTAAAACCTTATCAAAATGGACTCTCCAACACTCTATAATCGAGCCTAATGTGGTTACATCAACCATGGCCTGCATGTGTGGAAACCACGTGTGTACCATGGCTCCGATGTGATTTTCACAAGGCCATATCATGGCTCAGACGTGATTTTGACACGTTTCTTTATTTTCAAAATTCGAAAAAAACATAAAAATTGATTGACAAAATTTTATCACCAGCCATTCTCCGAACAATTATTGATAATATTATGGCGCCGAATAGGTTTTGGTGAGTGACACTTGAAAGTGGGAGAGAGTATGATTGATTAGAATGGAGTAAATTAAGGAAGGACAATTATGTCTAATTTGGGCGTCGCGTGGATATTTTTGGGAGGCGTTTAGCAATCCCCAAATATTACTAATCAATAATTATAACTATATACATAAATTTAAAAATTTATAATAATAATAAAAAAATAATATAAATAATCATTAACAATAATAAAAAACTAATATTAATAGTAATGATAATTAATAAAAATAGTAATTAAAAATAACAATAATAATAATATTAATAATAATTAATGAAACTCCCTCTGTTACATAAAGATTTTCCTTGTTTTTGTAGCTCTGGGAACTAATGAAGGAAGAAGTTAGTGGAAAGTGATATCATCTAATTGACTTTTCGCTGTGAGAGAGAAAATAATTTAGAGACATGAGTATTATGAAATGGATCTAGTGGACCCATGTGGTGGAGTAAGGGAGGGTAAATGAGAGAAGGTTCACCCTAAATAGAATGAAGCAAAAATAAAAAGAACTTTATGGAACACGACATCACTAGAAAAGGGGCAAACATAACGTTCGAATAAGGCTTAACAAAACACCTCTTAGGTGTTCTTAAGGCCACTATTACAAGATGTTATTATTAGTATATCAAAGATAAAACCTATCTTACATAATAGTTATCAATATTTTTTTTGGAAGGTAAGAAAATCTAAGAAAGAAAGATAACATTAGGAACCCCTCCGCACGAGAAGTTCCCCTAATGTATCACAATAGTGATCAATATGTAGAAGCAAAGATATCACCTTTATGAAATGAATGTTATCATTGGTTTAGCAAAGATAACACCTATCTATAAGAGGGGTTGCCTTTGGTTATAACTTATCATAACACCTCTGTCAGTCAAACGTTATCATGTTGCAATTTTTATAAAAATATTCGTATACAATTACGCTTAATACAACCTGTATTATTCTTTCCCAAGTAATCTATAATATACGGAAACATGCCCAAATTTAGATAGCAACTCAAAAAAAGAAAAGTGCATATATATATATATATATATATATATATATTTATATATATAGAGATAGAGAGAGAGAGTTGGGACCCAGTGAGAGGAATCTTAAAATGAGAAGGGTGAGAAGGATCGATGTGCATATTTTTTGAATTGGATATGCATGTTTGACTTTTCGACCTGTAAGTATATGTTCTTAAACGTTAAAATGCACATTCAATTCAAAAACTATGCACATCATACAAAGTTGCACATTTAGTTTAAAAAATATGCACATTTAGTTCAAAAATATGCACAAAAAATCCTTCTCACCCTTCTCATTTTAAGAATCTTTTTATTTGATCCTGCATTCTCAAGCGTCGAAGATAGATTATAACAAAATTTTCAAATGCTAAGTATATGCATTAAAAATGATGAGCTTAAAAGTGCGAAGAACGAAGTTTCATCATCTCTTCTTCGTCATGTTGTTCCTCGACATATGAAATCTGTAAGTCCCGTAGTCATCAATTTTTTTCTTGAGAATAAGTACGGGGAGAGTCGGGATAATAGTGCAAGATTTTTTTAAAATAAGTCATCATAAAAAGTAGAAAGCAATATGTTCATCATAATGACAGAAAGATTAATTAATAGCTCAATGCAAGCACAACGACATGGAGCATATGATCTCAAGCATAGAATGCACTCTTATGTGTTCGTGTGTGTGCAATATTTAGGTTTTAAAGATCACATGTCTTGCCACACGCACAATCCTAGTGCATAGAACAACCCCCCTTACACTGACCCCCTCCCAGCCCCTCATCTTTTCTATGCACAAATTAGAGCCCCCTACACAGAACCTCTCTATACAGCCTGCACATAACAGACCCCCCTTTCCCCCGAGCCAGCCCCAACAGAACAGACCTCCCTTTCCCTAAACCATTTTGCACATAACAGACCCCCTGACGGCCTGCACAGAACAAAACCCCTGCCATCCCCCAATACCTGAACATAACAGACCCCTCGTAGAGCTCCCCCACACCAGCACATTCCCCTAAAAGCCCCACCATAGCCCTCGTGTAGAGCATAAACCTTCTTAATTGGTTTGTAGTGTTAAATCAAATGCACTAATCAGCCATAGTTCAGACTCGGTTATGGGCCAAATGCATGACTATCACTATACAGTTAGAGGAGTCAATAAGACAACCCCATCAATGAAAAATTCATACTACAACATGTGTCATTCCAACACAGACATATAGTAGAACATTAAAGCTAAAACTATCCTTTAAAAAATTGTTCAAGTGAAAAAAGATCTATTCTACTTAGGTGTATGCACGTCATAGGTTAAAATGAATTGACAAAAACAAGTGCATGATTAAGAACATCTTGGTGATTAAAAAAAGAAAGACCAATCTGGTCTCAGCTTCACAACTCCAAAAACTTTGAGGTTCTGGTCCAACTTTGACCAACAATACACTCTTCAAGCAGAAAACACAACAACATGACGACGTTTATACTTATATACTAATTCTCATGCCTAGAAAATATTGTTAATACAAAATGTGTGGTTTCCTATGGTCGAAGCAATCAAAAATCTTATGTAAAGCTTAAGGGGTCTGAATAGTGGCATCCATGTAAACGAGAGAACAGAGAAAATCCAACAAAGACATGGGACCAGATAACGACAATGTACCTCTTCTAGAATAACTTGTCGTCTACACTATATAGTCTCGAGCATATAAAGACAACACATAATACCCGCAGTCCACAAAATTAGGCAGTTTCTGAGGGCACTATTACACAACAAATTAAGAATACTATGTTAGAATGAAGAATCTATTTCGGCAAAAATAATATTTTAAATAAGAAATTAGATACCTTTACTTGCTTCCATCTAATTTCCGGATTCTTTTTAATCCTCTTGATATCTTTTCGATATTGGATGGTTAATTTGATTATTCTTCTGTATAATTAATGATTATAGTAAATAGGATAATAACATCATCATAACAAATATAAATGGCGTTGCCCTTTAGTGGTTACTCATTGATAGTCTTTTTAGCAAATACTTGAACTTCATTTTCAAATCTGATGGATCTAACCAATACACCAATCCAAACCATGAACTTATAATAGCTAACATCCAATGGTGACTACAATAATAATAAAACAAATTAATGTTTAAACTGAATATCACCATAAATTTTGTAATCCAAAAAATAATTCATAAAAGTGAAGACTCTTACTGCTCAATATACGGTGCCAAAAAAAGTTGATTGTAATTTTAGCCCCTTATATGCAAAGATACAAGCCAAATAATAGGATTGTGATCTCCTGTTACAAGTGACGTTGGTGTCATAGGATAGAGAACGTTAGTATCACAAAATCCAATTAAGCCCGAAATACTCTCTTTATGACAAAGCTCACTCAAGTACGTAACAAGAAACAATATCAACACATTACTAATAAATACTTTATGGCTGAAAAAAACACTAGTCAAGGAAGGTAACATTCAATTACTTCATGAATATGGACATGTGAGACAGTCCAACCTCCATTTAAAAGCACCAAGCAAGCAATCATAATCAATGACTACATCCTGCTCATTGTGAAACACACTTGATGGAACTTTAATGCATAAGGTTTCTTGCCTCTTTCTCATCCCCATAGCTTGAATCTTGAAAGATTGGACTAATCCTATAGTTAATTTCAAGTGATCTCGTGCAGTGAATGAATACTTTTTAATGGATGACGATTTTCATGATTCTTCTCCCAGAGACGGTGTGGTTAGTTGCGCTTGTTTAACATCCTTTGGTAAAATTCGTAAGAGCAACATATAATACTCGGTTATGTGCACAAAGTTATTATTACCGAGCTTCAAATATGTAAAATAAAAAAATGATACCTTCTTAATTGGAAGAAGCAAATGATCTTGTAACACCCCAGTTTTTGGAATATAATTAATATTTATTTTACTAAAATTAAATTATTTCTTTATTTCATATTTAATATTTTTATATAGGAACTAATTTTAAAAATAAAAATGTATATGAACTTAGTGGTCAAGTTTAGTGAAGAGTTTAAGTATTAATAAAAAAAAAT
Organism: Patellifolia procumbens; assembly: GCA_947645195.1. NCBI lineage: Eukaryota > Viridiplantae > Streptophyta > Magnoliopsida > Caryophyllales > Amaranthaceae > Patellifolia > Patellifolia procumbens. Next base: position 3,102,412 of record CANSGD010001076.1, read on the forward strand.
AGTTATTTATCTATATAGTTATTTGCAAAAAGGAAAGGAGTGACTTTTATGTACAAAAGGGGAGAGGGAAAATAAAACAAAGAAAAGGAAAAAGTAAAGAAAAGAAAAAAGGAAAACAGACATATTAAGTTCTTCCTCCAAGCTTCATCTTCTCCATCACTCATCCTCTCCATCTCTCTTAAGCTCTCACAATCTTCATCCCACAAAGAATTCTATTACCTTCAATCTCTCTATCTGTCCGGCGCCTCAACCACAACACAACAACCTCGAAGTAGCGGCGCGACACCGTGAGAAAGAGGAGCAGCAAGAGGATCGTATTTTGGTACGTTTTGAGGTTTGGGGTGCGTTTGAAGGGTCAATTTCACAAGCTTTCTTCTCCATTAATCTTCCATAGTAGTGGGTAAGCTAAGTTCTTAATTTAATTTTAGTTTTGTCATAGTTTATGAAGTTAGGGTTTTTAGAATTGAAATTGAATTGGGGGTTTTTGATTGTGGATGTTGGGTGTATCTTGATTGAGTGAGATTGTTTCATGATAATAAGGAGTTTATAAACAAGAGTTAAAATTCATAGAAATCACAGGTCAGATTCGTAATTCGTGTTTTTCAACAGTTTCCAGGCATTTTTCGCAAAAATACTATTTCACAAAAGTTGTTCATATCAAAATTCTACTCAAGATAGGCTCAAGAAACGCGTTATTTGGAGTTTGAATGAGGAAGTTATGCCCATTCTAAGTTTCTGCTGAAATTGAATAATCTAGTTTCGAGTGATTTAAGTTTGAATGTTTTCCTAACGGATTCCAAAGTATCTAAATATATGTTATGAAGCTTAGGTGTTGGTTTTATATAAACTAAGAGAGATTTTAGTATTGTTAGTATTAGTTAGTTATGTCATTTGAAGTGAGGCTTATAATTTATAGGAAAAATTGTTTTAAATAAGTCAAGTCAACCTTTGCCCTGTCTTCTAATAATAAGTTAACCTTTGAGTTATTCTGGAATAAGTTAACCTTGTATGTCATTTAAACTTTAATAGGTTGGTTTACCTTCAACCTGTTTGACCTGTAATTAAAAAACGTTGACTCAAGCAAACCATTCCCTTTGACAAGCACACATCACTTTTTCACTCCCTCTGCTCTCACCTTTCGTCTTCCCCATTCAAACTCCATTGAAGAAATTCTCAAATTTTGCAAGTGAAGAACAATCCAAGGAATTCTGGCATTGATTGAAGTTCGTTTCAGCAAAAGCCCCTAATTTGTGAGCAAAACTCGTCTTCATTCGAAGGCTAAGGTTCGTTTTTTACTCATTTCTCAATTTTCATTTATGAGTGTTTAAAATCCTGAAGAACAATCACATGAATTTAATTTGTTGGATATGAATATACTTAGTAAAGGAAATGTGAAATGTTTTGTTTGTTTTTTTATGCTGGAATTGGGAATTCGTTTGGTTTTTCATTCATGCCCTAAAATCTGGGTTCTGGAAATGGTTTTGAATGTGTTAATTGTTAATGTGTTTTAGGTTTATGGGGAAGAATTTATTTGAAAATGTGACCTTAAGGTATTGCCATGGTGGCAAGTTTTCTATTGAGAAATGTGGACAGATGGTGTACTTGGGGGGTCAAGGGAGGACATTTACAATTGACCCAGATGAATTGTGTTTCTGGGGTGTTCATGAGTTTGCCTTGAAGTGTGGGAACTATAAGGATATTGATGGAGTTTATTATGTGTTGGAAGGGAAGAGTATGTTAGATGGTATGAAAAAGGTTGAGAATGATGGGGATGTGTTTGAAGTTAGGAAGATAGCTATAAAGAATAGGAGCATTGATCTGTATGTGAAGCATAAAGGCTGTCAACCCATGCCTGCTTCCACTTTTAAACCAGAAACAGATAAGACCTACCTCACAACTGAACCCCACACTGATATGCCCTGCCTCATTAGAACACAAAAATTGACACCTAAGAGGGGCCCACCAACTAGGAGTAGCCCTAGGTTAAACACTGATGTTATGCTTATTAGTTGCTCAACTTTCACTTCTGCTTCCCAAACTGAAAAGAATACAGTTGACAAACATGTAACTCAAAACTCTCAATCTCTAGCCAAGATTTGTCCAACTCCAACTACAAAATCACCCTCTGCATCTAAGAACACTCCATGTCCACCTAAAAACTCACCAGCTACACAAATTGCACCTGAAAAAACTGTTGCTAAGAAAACTCCACCACAAAAAGCTTCTCCTAAAAAATCTCCACCTAAAATAACTTCTGCTCAAACTGCTTCAAACAAACAACCAATTGTTGAAAATGATTTCTTAGAAAACTATGAGTGGGAAGATCCCAGACCAGATAGCCCTCTTGCATTCAATGAATTTAGTAATGTAAGTGATGAGTCTCAAGATTCACTCTATGATCTACCTGAGTATTTGTGTGGGGAAACTGATGAAGAGCTAGATCTTGAAGATCTTGAGGAAGAGTTTGGATTTGATGATGATGACTTCGGTGTTGATGATGAAAAAAATTTAATTAAGTCTGACAACAGTGATGAGGAAGTGAGGATAGCCAAGGAGATAGTGAAAGATTGTACTGTCAAGTTGCTTGGTGTTGCACAGCAACTACAACAGGAGGCTGCAGGGGGCAGATTGAGCAGTCAACAACACTCACAACCACTGAATACAGAGAGACAAGTAGGGGATGCAGGGGATCAGGGGTATGAGAGTGAATATTATGATAGTGAGGATGATATTCACACACCTCCAGCCAGTGGTGATGAGTGTCAAGGTAGTAGGGTATCAAGGAGAGAAAATTTAGTGGGTCCAGAGACTGATTTTAGCAAGTTTGAATGGAATGTTGGGCAAAGGTTTCCAAATAGGGGGGAGTTCAAAAGAGCTGTGTCAAAGTATGCAATTTTGCAGGGAAGAAACTTGACTTTGAAGGTGAGTAACAAACTTAGGAGGCAGGAGCTTGGTGTTAGATGTGTTGAGGGTTGTCCATTTTACTTGTATGGTTCTTGGCATTCTGTGAAGGCAAGTTTTTTAGTTAAAACAGTTAAGGGAAATCATACTTATCAGAGAAACATGAAGAAAAACAGGCAACTTACTTCATCTTGGGTTGCAAAAGAAATGTTGGAGGTGTTCAAGGCTAGGCCACATTGGCCAGATAAGGAAATCATAGACACAGTGAAGAGAGCATACAAGGTATTGGTAATACCTTCTTTTGCTTATAAGACAAAGTATATTGCACACAAGCTGCTGCATGGTTTAATGGAAGAGCATTACCTAAAGGTAGGGAGGTATATAGCAGCTCTGAAGGCTTCAAGTCCTGGTACTGTGTTGGACTTGGTTGTGGATACAACACACCTGCAAACCCCCCTGTGTTTCAGAGGCTATTCACCTGTTTTGAGGGGTTACAAAGAGGTTGGAGAAAAGGGTGTAGGAGGGTGATCTGTGTGGATGCTGCTTTCTTGAAGACATTCTTAGGTGGACAAATATTGGCTGCTGTTGGGAGAGATGCCAATGAACAGATGTTCCCAATAGCATGGGCAGCTGTTGAAGCGGAGAACAACCTTTCTTGGACCTTGTTTTTCACTCACCTCCAATCATGCCTTGAATTGGGAGATGGTAAAGGAATTGCCATCATCTCTGATGAGCATCAGGTTAGCATCCTTCATTTTACATACTTACTAATATATTTCATAAACACGAACACGTAATGAACACGAGACACGAGACCAACATGAACACGAACACGACACGTAATGAACACGGGACGAAATACCAACATGAACATGTAATGAGCACGGGACACGAGACCAACATGAACACAACATGTAATGAAAACGGGACCAAAGACCAACATGAACATTTAATGACCACGGGACACGAGATGAACACGGGACCAAAGACCAACTTGAACACGTAATAAACACGAGACACGAGACCAACATGAACACGACACGTAATGAACACGGGACCAAAGACAAACATGAACATGTAATGAACACGGGACCAAAGACCAACACGAGACACGAGATGAACACGGGACCAAAGACCAACACGAGACACGAGATGAACACGGGACCAAACACCAACATGAACATGTAATGAACACGGGACCAAAGACCAACACAAGATGAACACGGGACCAAAGACCAACTTGAACACGTAATGAACACGAGACCAACGCTAACAATTCTTAATAAATTAGTTAAATAATGCTTTCACGCTTAGTTAATTAGTTAAATATATTTTACACTTTCATGATTAGTTAATTAGTTAAATAATTATTTCCATATGATTGTTCTATATAGGCTATATTTCATGTTGTGTCTACTGTGTTACCCAAGGCAGAGCACCGACATTGTGCACAGACATTGTGCACGCCATGTTTTTGCTCATTGGCATAAGAATTACCGGGGAGATGAGATGAAATTATTGTTTTGGAAGATTGCCAAAGCCTATAATATGGCTGATTATATGATGCATTGGATGAGCTGAGTGAACTAAATGCTGATGCTGCTGATGCCTTTAGGTCATACAATCCCCCATGTTTTTGTAGAGCATTTTTGGATACATCCATCAAATCAGATGCAATTACCAATAACATGGCTGAAACATTTAATGGGTATATAATCAATGCGAGGACAAAACATTTGATTTATATGATGGAGGATATAAGGGTGGTAGTAATGCAGAGGTTGGTTATCAAAAGTAGGAAATGGGAAAACAGAAATCCCTATTATGTCTTAGGATTCAGTCAATGTTAGACAAAGAGAAAGACAAAGCACCTAACTGTGATGTAATCCCATCCAGTGACCACATTTTCAATGTGAAGTACTACTTAGACCAATTAGTAGTAGATCTTGATAGTAAGACTTGTACTTGTAGGAAATGGGATCTCTTAGGTGTTCCATGTCGCCATGCAATTGCTTGCATCTATTTTCTAAACAAAGAAGCTGAGAATTATGTGGATGAGTGTTATAGGAGAGAAGTTTATCTAAGGTCATATAGTGGAGCAATCCCTCCAATTGAGGGAGAAAGGCATTGGCCTCGGGTGGAGTGTAGCCTACATCCCCCTCCAATCAAAGTGGGACCTGGCAGACCAAGGAAGAATAGAATCAGAGACCCCTTTGAAGATCCAAAAAAGGGAGGAGTGTTAACAAGGCATGGGATGGAGATGACATGTTCAGTGTGTAATAAGAAGGGTCACAACAAAAGGAGTTGCTCACTTAAGGGTGTTGTAGCACCTTCTGAACCACCACCAAAGAAGGCCAGAGGAAGACCAAGAAAGGAAACTGCCACTGTCCACCCAACTCAACCAATTCCCAACCATCACTCAGTCACTGCACAACCAACTCAGCTTGGAAGAGGTGGTAGGATGATATTGGGTGGACAAGGTGCAAGAGGAAGGAGCACTTGAAGGGGTTCAAGAGGTGGTGGTGGAAGAAATGCAAATGGTCCTGTCAGGGGTGGTGGTACTGTAAGGGATGGTGGTACTGTCATGGGTGCAGGAAGAGGAAGGGGGAGGGGAAGAAACCAGGTGGCTGCAGGTGTTGGTGTTTTCTTTAGGCATGATGGAACCCCATTCACCAATGTAAGTTATCTCCACTGTTTTTTTTTTAACTGTTTCATTATGGTTTTGGAAACCAACACTAATTCTGTTTTTTTTTTATGATAGATGCCTGGTAGAGGCCTACAACCAATCAACAACTTAGGCACACAATCATCTTAAGCATCAACAACCATTAACCCAACTCAGTAGCTGCTGTTTTGCTATGAAGAAGCTGAGTGTTTTTGGAGCTGCTGTAACTGAAGCATGAAGCATTATCATTAAGTATTAACTTAGGAATGTATTTTGTATTCAGTAAACTGATTTTAAGTACTATGGCAGTTGTATTATGAATGTATTTTGTATGGCTGGAAATACTTTTGGCATACTTCATCAGAATTATTACATGAAATGTGATGGTTTTTGTTCTGAATCTACTTGTGAAACTCTTATTTTGCATTGTTATTTTCAACTAATGGAAATTTAGTTGCCACATCACCTCGAAAGTGTACCTCACTAGATAGATAGATAAATGAAGTATTTTCATTAGACTGCCAAATGAAGCATCAAATTACACATTTTGATTCATTAAAATCCACCTAAAACATAAGTTACTTCATTACATACACAAGAGAAAACAAAAACCAAGAAACAAAAAGATCCAACTGCAAATTCCTCTCATTTGATGAGATCTTTATCAGCTTAAACTGCAACTCAGCATTCTCATCCTTCATTTTCTTCACAATTGCTTCTAGACTCTCCTTCTTCATTTGTAACCTCTTCACCTTGTCCTCACTAAACTTTTGCACTACCTCCATCTCAGCAATAATTGTGTCTTTCTCCAGGTGTTCATATTGAATATCACTTCCAACACCATCACCTCCATCACACCATTTGAACATCTGACATTTTGTATCCTACAAATTAAGAAAATATTCAGATTATAAAAAAAAATTAGTGTAGGTATATAAAACAGAACAAGATCAAAACTTTAAGCATACTTACTGGCCAATAAGGACAACCATAGAACTTGTTTGGGCCCCTTCCAGTCATGGCCCACCTAACCGGTGAAATGACTAAAATACCCTTAGGGGGCAAAATTACCATTTTACCCCTAAGGATCCTACAGGCTAGAAAGTACAGGCCTTCAGTCAGGCCCACTGACTAAAAGGCTTTCATGACATCATCATCTTCACCAGATGACGTCACCTCAGTACTACCTATAAATAGTACTCTCATCTAATCATTCAGGTACGTTTTTCCCATATTGCAGAGCATTTGCTTGTACTATTCTCTCTGACTTATGAGATCAGATCTGACTTAAGCATCGGAGAGCCGATCCCGGGAACATCCCCGGGGTAGTTCACGGTGCTCGGTTTTGCAGGTGCCGAAATTCGAAGACCTTGGACTTATTTGGTTACTACCCTAGCTAGAAATTGGACTTCCCCGAATTACAAATTCACTGTGTTTCCTATACCCGAAACAATTGGCGCCGTCTGTGGGGACCTGCTGAACCAAGGAGGTGCTATCGTAGAGGACGAGACTGACGTCCCAGAAATTGGAAGCCAGGCTGACATGGCTATCGAACCACCACCACCAGCAGTGACTTACTCGGATCTTCGACAACTCGAACTCCGAATGGAAAGACATATGACTACTGTCATGCATCAGCTCGTTTCAGTAATGAAGACTCAACAGACAACTCCCCCTGACCGAGGGACAGTCTTGGATCAACCACAGGCTCATCGAAGGGCAGCTCAGCCAAAACGTGCCCTAACCGAGCATGTTGTTGGCGGCCCCTCGAAAAAGATACCTGCTGCTTCGAAAGGAAAATCTATTATGTCGCCAAGCCAGGATGATGCTCGACATATCATACAGCAGAAACAGATGAGGGGTAAGAACTTCGACGCCGGAGAGATCATCGAAAAGTTAATAGAGCAATCCCAGGGAGGAAATTCGAGGTACTCAATAGCCACCCGAAACACAGGACAATCTCATCCCGTGACTAGCCATCATACTCTGAGAATAGAAAACCCACCGCAGATCGAAGATCCCGAGGAGGTAGCAGAATCAGGCTTTCGAGTGGGATCAGCAGTGGCACATAAATCACCGTTCAGCCAACACATCATGGAGACCCCTAACCCGGGCAAAGTCAAGATTCCTTTGATAGAGCACTACTTAGGGATCACTGATCCTGCTGACCATCTAGCAGCATACAAAGCTCAAATGAGCGTGCAGACGTTTTGCGAGGCGACGTGGTGCAGGTATTTCCCGACCACCCTCAAAGGCTTGGCCCTCAATTGGTTCACAAGCTTACCAAACGGCATCATAACCAGCTTTTCGGCTCTCGAAGCTCTCTTCTCTCAGCACTTCATAGCAGCAAAACGTCACAAAAAGACTAGTGTCCACTTGATGTCAGTTTCCCAGCAGAAAGGGGAAAGTCTGAGCTGCTACATCAAGTGATTCAACGAAGAATCCCTCAAGGTCTCCGACCTCCAGGATGGAGCCGCTGTTATGGCCTTGATGAACGGCCTTCATCCTGGACGCTTCAAGTTCGAACTCGCCATTAGAGAGACCCTCACTTTGGCCGATGCCATGAGGCAGGCACAGAAGTATATCAAGGCGTCAGACATCTGTAAGAATGTTCATGAAGAGGGAGGCAACAAGAGAAGAAATGAGCCATCGAGTCAGAAAGACATGGCAGACAGGCTAAAGAGGCGTCGACCATCCGACGGAGGTCATGACCCTCGTTTCAATGTTAACCGGCGCGAAATATACTTAGACATAAAAGAGAAATCTGTATTGCCTCGACCAAACCCCATCAAAACGTCGAGTTATCGCAGAGACAAAAAGCTGTGGTGCGAATACCATAAAGACTGTGGTCACACGACCAAAGACTGTAGGGAATTGAAGAAAGCTCTCGACAAGTTGGCTGATGAAGGAAAATTGAATAGATATCTCAAGGAAACTCAAGGAGATCGAAGGAGAGATAAGGGAAAGGAGAAACAAACCAGGAGCGATGAAACCGAAGGCTATGTAGGCGTCATAGCTGGGGGCTTCGCTTCCGGAGGCCTAACCGGCAACGCAAGGAAGAATCACCTATACCATCTAAAAGATGGCGAGAGAATGAAAAAGCCGGACACTCCCACCATGGTGTTCGGAGAAAGTTTAAAGGAGATACAGACCCCCCATGATGACCCTCTGGTCATCGAACTGAAAGTGGCCAACCACAGGGTTGCTCGAGTGTTGATTGACAGTGGGAGCTCGGCAGACATCATTACTTGGGAATGTTTGCAAAAGCTCAAATACGAAAAGAAAGACATCAAGGCCATTGACCAACCTTTGGTCGGATTCGGGGGGCAATCCGTTCATCCCCTTGGAGTCATCAATTTGCCTAGCCGGTTTGGTGACAAGGGAAAAGGACGATGCCTTCCAATCAACTTTTTAGTTGTTGACATCGACCTCCCCTATAACATCATCATAGGGAGGCCCACATTGAACAGAGTAAAAGCTGCAATCTCGACCTACCAACTCCTATTGCAGTTCGAAACAGATGATGGGACAGTTTGAAGGTTGCATAGGGACCAAAAGTCTGCCCGAGAATGTTATGTCAACAGCTTGAGCAGGAGCAAGCCAGTCGAATCAAGCTCAGGAAAAAGGAAAAGAGAAGAAAAAGAAACTGACAAAATTTCACCTCCACCATTGGTTTTGTTTTACAACGAGAACCCAATCAACTACAATCGACCTCAGCCGGTCGATGAAGATGAAGAAATACAACTCGGATCTGATCCTAAGCGAACAGTTCGAATTCGAAAGGACCTTAACCAAGTCGTTCGAAAAGAAATAGTGGATCTCCTCCAAGAGTATCAAGAGATGTTCGCATTTTCAGCTGATGAGATGCCAGGGATAGACCTCTCGGTCACCAAACATCAGCTGAACATCAAGTCAGAATTCAGGCCCATCAAACAGAAGTTAAGACACCAGGGCGCTGAAAGGAACAAAGCAGCAGCTGAAGAGGTGAAAAAGTTGCTAAGTGCTGGAATGATAAAAGAATGTCAATACACAGAATGGTTGTCGAACATCGTGCTAGTTCGAAATCCCAATGGATCATGGCGTATGTGCGTCGATTTCATCGATCTCAATAAGGCGTGTCCAAAGATGACTTCCCCCTCCCTAAGATCGACAAGTTGGTCGATTCCACGGCAGGTCATGCACTCTTTAGCTTCATGGATGCGAATGCTGCTTACCACCAAATTCCCGTCGCAGAGGAAGATCAGGTGCATACCGCATTCATTACAAGTTCCGGGATTTATTGCTTTGTGGTCATGTCGTTCGGACTTAAGAATGCAGGAGCTACATATCAGAGGCTTGTAAATAAAATGTTCGATAAGAAGTTAGGGTGAAACGTCGAAGTCTATGCTGACGGCATGATAGTCAAGAGCAAGCTAATCGAGGATCATGCCTAAGATCTGCGGGAAACTTTGTCGACCCTCCGTTCTTACAACATGAAATTGAATCCTAAGAAGTGCGTCTTCGGCGTTCGAGGAGGGAAATGCCTAGGATTCTTAGTGGATGAAAGGGGCATCGAAGCTAACCCTGACAAAATAGAAGCCATCATCAACATGAAGTCTCCTCGAACCGTGAAGGAGGTTCAAAGGCTCACAGGGTGTATGGCTGCCCTAGGAACATTTCTATCAAGATCAGCCGACAAGAGCTTACACTTCTTCAACACATTGAAGAAACCGTGCTTCAAATGGGACTGTGAAGCAGAAAAAGCCTTTCAACAATTGAAAACACACTTAGCTTCATTACCGAAGCTTGTCTCACCCTTGCCGGGAGAGACATTATTCGTTTATCTCGCGGTATCTGAAACCGCTCTAAGTGCTGTGCTCGTTGCCGAAAGAGACAAGCAACAACATCCGGTATATTTTATTAGTCATACCTTTCGAGGGGTTTAAAGCAGATATCCCCCGTCGGAGAAAATGATATATGCCCTGGTGATGGCCAGTCGAAAATTGAAGCCTTATTTTCAAGCTCATCTAATCAGAGTACTCACTAGTCAGCCACTCAGAAAACTCATTGAAAGTAGAAATGGCTCTAGCCGAGATATCGAATGGGCTAATCAATTATCAGACTTTGGTCTAGAATTCGAACCTAGAAGGGCAATAAAAGCACAAGCCTTAGCCGATTTCATTGCTGAGTGCCCAACAGAAGTCGAAACTGCCACCCTAACCGGGACATGGCAACTCTATGTTGACGGCTCTTCATCAAAGGCAGGTTGCGGAGCAGGTCTATTGATAATAGACCCTCTCGAAAATAAAATGGAATATGCAATAAATTTTGACTTTACTGCTTCAAATAACGAAGCTGAGTACGAAGCCCTTTTGCTGGGATTAAAATTATGCCTCTCGAATGGGGCTAATGAAAGAACCGTCAAGACAGATTCACAGCTGGTCGTGGGTCATTTCAAAGGAGAGTTCGAAGCAAAAGAGGACAGTATGAGGATGTACCTAGGCAAGGTAAAGGAACAGCAACAAAAGTTCACCAAGTTCTCAATACAACACATCCCACGGTCCGAAAACTAGCAGGCATATGCTTTATCCCGAATGGCCAGCTCAGCATCTGGATTGGAACCTCGAACCATTTCTTGGGAGGTGTTATATAAGCCAAGTATCAACAGCCAACTCCTCATTTGAAGCATAGACCGTTCGAACAATTGGATGCAAAGCATCCGTCTATACTTCGAAGAAGGAAAACTACCAGAAGATGAAAAAGAAGCAGAAAGAGTTCGACGACGTGCAAGTTGGTTCCTATTGCATGATCACCTGCTGTACAAAAAGTCCTTCACACATCCCCTTCTAAGATGTGTGACGCTCGAAGAAGGCCAACAGGTACTTCGAGAAATACACGAAGGCACCTGTGGTAGTCATCAGGGAGCTCGAACTATTGCTGGTAAAGCCCTTCGAGCATGATATTATTGGCCAACAGTGCTGAAGGATGCCAAAGACATGGTCAAAAAATGCCACAACTGTCAGGTGTATGCCCATGTACATCGACAATCAGCCACTCCTCTCACTACAATGCAAGCTGTACTACCATTCGACCAGTGGGGGATGGACATCCTCGGGCCCTTCCCAGTAGCATCTAGGGGAAGAAAATTCCTATTGGTAGCTGTCGACTACTTCACCAAGTGGATCGAAGCTGAACCCTTAGCCACCATCACTGATAACAAAGTGCAAGACTTCATCTGGAAAAACATAATCACTCGTTTTGGCATACCTTGAGCGCTCATATCAGACAACTGTCGGCAATTCAACAGTGGTCCTACCAAAGCTTAATGCGCTCGATTTGACATACAAACAAGATTTTCTGCTGTTATTCGACCGCAAACCAAGGGGCAGGCCGAGGCAGCCAACAACGTCATCCTCAAAGGGCTGAAGAAGATGTTAGATGGAGCGAAAGGGTCATGGGTTGAAGACTTACCAGGTATACTATGGTCAGCTCGAACTACGGTAAAAGAAGCAACTGGTCATACGCCTTTTAACTTGGTCTATGGAAGTGAAGTTGTGCTACCAGTTGATAGGGTTTTAGTCGTGTCACCTAATCAAAAATAAACCTACGGACCTCTAACTAGGTAGTCAGTGGAAGCAGGGTCGAATCCACAGGGAGACAGAGTTTCTAAATCAATATTCAACCAATTCAGCTACTCCAGATGAAATCAGGAAGGAATTAATTAAACTAAAGAATAGACTACAGAAGACGGAATAAATTGAGGATTAAACTATGGAATAAAAACCTAGGGTATTAGGTCGGTCCACCATGCTTATACCAATCAAATAGGGTCAACTACTACCAAAACCTAAGTCAAGAGTCGGGTGATTAGAGCCTATGTTGAGCTATGGTTAAGACTCAACGCTCATAGTTCAACATACGCCGCATATTCACTAACGTAATCAGAACTACTGACGTGTCCTAGGCCTCTAGTCGTAAGACGGATCTGTGCAAACAACTATTAACCACAAGCAACCAACGAAACTGCGCAATAACGTTAATTACTCAATAAAGAACAAGCCACATCACAATCACCCTAATCAAGCCCTAGAAATTGATAGAAATCTAAATCGCAATCATGGTATAAACATGGCTTTCCTAACACCCTAGAAAGAGACTACTCAGACATGATCGAATTAACAATGACAAAACTAATTGGAAACCCTAACAATTGCATCATGAACGATTAAATAAATAAACTAAGCAATCAAGAATAATAAAAGAGATTAGGGTAAGAAAGAATACCAATTGACGGAAAGCAGGAACTTTATTGAAATTGAAATAGGTTTGATCACCTCTAAATTAATCTAAAGTGTTTGAATTAAACTAAGAACAATGAAGAATAAAACTAGTCTAAACCTATTGAAAGATGAATAAAAGATGTAAAATAATGATGTCCCTAAATAATGAGGAAAATGGTATTTATAATACCCCTCAAGTCTAATAAAAAAATAGGAAACAAAACTCGAAATCCGCGACAAATGCACCAGACCCGATCGGGCCCGAGCACAGTACCCGATCGGGTCAAACACCAAACTCAGCGCTTTGTCCTCTGGGCCTTCGCGTAGCAGCAGCTTAGCATTAAACTGATTTTAACGACCCACCCGATCGGGCCGTGGGCAGACACCCGATCGGGCCAGGCGACAAAACGCGCCCAGCAGCTCGCCTCATCCGCAGCTTCACAATGAGACCTAGCAGCCTTTGACCCGATTGGATCGGGCGGTGGATGCCCGATCGGGTCTGGGCACATGTGTGCTCGCCCGATCTGATCGGGCATACATTGCCCGATCGGGTCCGCAACTTTCATACCCGATCATAAATACTTCGCCCGATCGGGCCATTTCTGCCCGATCAGTGCACGGAAACCTCCTTTGACTCCTTGGCTCTCTAATCTTCACGTTTAGGGGTCTTGGGACCTCCTAAACTATCCATAAAGCTCGTGAGCTATCCTACGTGCCTCGTAACATCTCGTAAAGCCGTGGTTGCTTCCAAAAGGCTCGGGAATAAGGAGAAAACTCCATAAAACCTGCAATTCAATACTAAAACACGAAACCACAACTACATACGACAGTTAGCACAAAATAGCTCCCAAGAGCTCCAATGACGCACAAATTAGCTTGTAAATAAGGGAGAAAACTCTATATAAATACGTGATATCACCAGTCGAAGTAGATATCCCCTCACCAAGGATAACATTCTTTGACTACGGGCAGAACGAAGAAGAGAAAAGCGTCAACCTCGACCTCTTGCCGGAGACCAGAGGAAATGCACTGCTCAAATCAATTTCTCAGAAGGAAAGAATGACCAGGCTAGACAATCGAGGGGTTAAGGAAAGAAAGTTCGAAGTTGGAGACCTAGTCCTTCGAAAGATTGAAGCCACAGGAAAGAAGATGGACCTCGTCAAGCTAAGTCCAAATTGGGAAGGACCATGTCGAGTAACAGAGGTTATTCGTCCTGGAACATACAGACTCGAGAACATGGATGGTGATCCTTTGTTTCGTCCCTAGAATATCGACAACTTAAGGAAGTTCTACGTTTAAAGCCAACCACAACAACTTAAGGGGCTAATATGACAGCAAGATAGATAGTACTTGTACTACTTCGACCTCGCCGGTCTTGTTAAGGATTAAGTTGTTATGATATGCTCTTAAAACTTGTAATGCTCTTAAACTTGTAGACCTTGCCGGTTCATACAGACTTGTTAAAATTATAAATAAAATACGACCTCACCGGTCTTTCGAATTTGTCATCCATTTTATTTATGTCACATGTTCGAATTTTTTAATACCTAACAGGTTCAAATGAACCTATGACCTCACCGGTCTCGATTATGTCAAATCTATGTTGAAGCTATACGACTCCCTCAAGGAGGGCCTTCGAGTTTTAAAGCAGACCCTTCTTTGAGAGTGCTCGAACTTTGTCATACATAAAGAAACCTAGCAGGTCGAAAATAAATGCATGCACGAGACAAGATGGGCAAATATTATTCATTCTATTCAAAGTAAAAATTACAAGCTTTGAAAACAGAATAAAGAAGCTAAGCTAATGAGTTACAGAAGTTACATACATAAAGCTGAGTTACAAAGTCAAGGGACCTCAATGTCGATATCTTCCTCCTCCGACGAGGACTCGGATGAAAAGCTCGCATCATCAGCCTCACCCTCAGGCTCATCTTCGATAGCCTCAGAAACAACCTCAGTAGCTTGAACCTCGCCTTCCCTTGCAGGAGAAAGGTCAGGGGCTTCCTTTGTAGGAGAAAGATCAGCAAGGGCTTCATCTTCAGCGGCCTCTAGGACCTCCTCAGGGACAGAGGAGGAAGCTTCACCAGCTCCTCGCTTACTCTTCGCATTCTCCTTCTCCATATATGCATCACGGGCCTTCTGCTCATACTCATTGTACTTGGCCAAAACTTGTTGAAAGTCCAGTTCCGGAGCCAAGTCCTTCATAGTCTTCTCGAAAAAGCCCTGAACTTCACCTCGAGCAGACTGGAAGCCCTCGACCATCTTCTGGTCAGCAAAGTTCTTGCCCTCCTGCGATCGCTTCCAGCGGCGGATGTACTTGTCCCTCTTCTGCTTTAGGTCCTCGACGGACTTATCATATTGCTGCTGCAAGTCATCTCGCTGAACCTGAGCCCTTTGAAGCAGCTCCTTTTGGCCCCTCAGCTGGCCCTCGAGGTCAGCAACCTCTTTGCGCGAGGCCTCGAGCTTCTTTTCAACTGATTTAAGCTGGTTGGATAGCTCATCTCTGTTGGTCATTTGACTCGTCCTCTCGCTATTAAAATCCTCGAGGTTGTCAGCATTCAACCTCTTGGCCGCGTCAAGTTCAGCCTCAAGAGAGCGGACCCTTCGAGAAGCCTCCAACAACTCCTGTTTGCACTTATCAAGCTCCTCAGCCAGGTTACCTGAATCACGACCTTCCTTTTCAGTAAGGCAGGCCATTCGGATAGACATCTGCGACAAACAAGCAAAGAAAAGGTTAAGTTACATAAATGAGATATGGGCAATAAGAGAAAACAAAAAGACTCACCTGTAACCAGCACTCGTTGAGCACCTCGATCTCCTTCGCTGCACTCAGCTTAGAGATATCCTCCTTATCCCCGGGCACCAACAATGCCTATCGAACTCGTTAATAACGAGCTCGAAGAGCCTTTCGGCTGGCATTCTCGATGCTCACGGCGTCGGTCTTACCATCGACGTCGTCGAGCCAAGAAGCTTTGGTCTTCTTGACCAGGGGCTCTTCGATATCATCCTTATCCAGAAGACTTGAACCCGCACCCAGATGAAAACTAAGATCCGGTATCAACGGATCAATCGAAGGGGAGGTGCGGGCCTTCCTTTTTAAACTCTCAGAAGCCTCGACCGCTGGAAGAGGGGGATCAGGCAGAGTAGCAGGAGGAGCAGGTAAAGGCTTCGGTGTTACCGATTTCGCCTTTGGTTTATGTTTTGGATTCTGCCAAAGAAAAGACAAGTTAGAAGAAGCAGATAAAACCAAAACCCAACAAAAAGGGTGTTCGAACTTACAGCATGAGGTTTGGGAACTTTGAGTTCCCCCGAATTCAGCGACAGCCTGGCCATGGCCGCCATACCACTCTTAGCAGTGTTCTTCTTCATCTCCTCGTCAAGATTATTGAAAGCAAGTACTACAATAGCAGAAAATAAATCAAAAACAAGTTTATATCACAGACAGAGGAAATAGAAAAGTGATAGACCCCTACATTGGTCATATGTCGGGGACACGCTGAAAACCGACAGGAAGTGCTCGTTGGCTAAGTCCTTATCATTAGGCAGCCAGTGAGAAGTCTTGTACTTAGGCTTCCCGTCAATATGAAACGACGTGGCTTGACAGTGAATAGCCACAATAGCCTCCTCGGCGTCCATTCAAGACCATTAACATTCATACAAAAGTTAGGATGACTATCGGACAGAGTTACGGGTATATCCCACGTCTGATCCCCTCGAAAGATGAGGATAAACTCTCCGCGAAAAAGAGCGTGGTTGGTTAGCATCTCAGTTGTGACCTCATATGATTTCTCATCTCTAAGGCCATCTTTGATCATTATGAGGTGCCTGGCCTGAAAAGAATACCAACCAGGCCCATGGCGAAGCTCGGAGACTTCGTTTATTCGGAACAAATTGAGCCAAAGACGCAAAGACGGTCGCACTCCAAGCATGAGACAAATACATAAAAATGCAACTATTGTCCCAACGGAGTTAGGCATAAGCTGACATAAGGCTATGTTATATGCCTCTAAAATCTCCTTAAAAAGCGGGTGCAAGGGAAAACGCAAACCCAGCTCAAAGTATGATTTATATACACCGATGCATCCAGGGGGTGGTGACAGCACCAAGTCCGTGACTTATGGAGGATACATAACGTAGGGCAGCTTTATATGGTACAGAGTCGACAAAAACGACAGCCCTTCTTGAAGATCCTTTCGCCACTTCCCCGTTGACCAGTTGCCACTTATTCCCAATCTCATGTTGGGGGAAGGGCAGGGCTCGATATAGTCGGACGTCGAAGTCCCCTCATCCGTCATCTCCGTTATTTGCACTACACCAAGGGAAAGGAAAGAATCTAAGTAACTCCTCTTAGAAGGAGGGAAGGCTATCGTTACTTTATTAGGATGATCTAAAAATTCCTCAGGCCCCTCGAAATCCTCCTCACCCTCGAAATCCTCCTCACACTCCTCTTCCTCAATAGGAATGTCGTCGAGCAAAATATCAGAATTCGGGACCCAATAAGCTATTGATACAACAGGAGCCCCATCTACCCATGTTTCTACCCAAGGCATATAAGGAAGGGGCAAGGCATATGGGGCACTCAGTTCGAAAACAGGGTTCATTATTTATATTACAGTGACCCCTATCGAATTTATTAAAAGCAAGGAAAAGAGTCAAGAATTAGAAATCATACCTTTGTCGAATTACACGAAGGAGATTCCTAGCTCTCTTGACGCACTCTGAGCAGCACACAGGAAGCAAAAGGCGTCTTAGAAAGGGAGAGAAAATAGAGAGAGAAATTGCAAAGTGAGTAAATGAGGAAAGTAGTGAAATATTTATATCTCACTTACCCTGAACAGTAACCTCTCTAATGTGAACAGTCATCAACATGGGAGTTCGTGCCAGAGAGTAGAGGGAGGTTTGTTTCAATACGGTATTTATACGGTTCAAACGTATAAAAAACGGTCAAATACGGTTGACCACCCAAAAAGTTGACTTTTAAACGTTGACCCTCACCGGGCCTACTTCGAAGAAATTCATCTCTACAACACTTCCCTCACCAGGGCTACCTCGAACTCTTCAAAAGGATAAACCCTTTGACTGAGTTACCTCGAGTAGATTCAAGGATGTTCTTTGAATCCATACTTAGAAATATTTCAGAGTATGCAAAGCCCTTCATAAGGCATCCCCTTTAGAGTAATTGAGTATTGAACTCAATTAGCCCTTACCAGGCCACCTCGAAATCATCCAATTGAGTATTGGACTCAATTAGCCCTTACCAGGCCTTCTCGAATTATCAAAATTGAGTATTGGACTCAATTAGCCCTAACCAGGCACCTCGAAGAATTCAAGCCATCCAATAGTGGGTCTATATCGAACACCCTACAGAGGGCGTTCGAATTTTGTCTTTCATAGAACCACTCCAAGTATGACGTTCTAATTATGTTATATAAACAACCAATGGTGGGTATTTATAATTCTGTATCGAACACCCTCAAGTGGAGGGCGTTCGAGTTTTCATCGAACCTCTCAAGAGGAGGGCGTTCGAATTTTAGAAGCCTCTCTAATATGAGGGCGTTCGAATTTTAGAAGCCTCTCTAATATGAGGGCGTTCAAATTTTAGAAGCCTCTCTAATATGAGGGTGTTCGAATTTTAAAAGCCTCTCTAATATGAGGGCGTTCGAATTTTAAAAGTCACTAAATAGTGAGCAAGTCTTTTTTAGGAGGGCGCTCGAATTCTATGAGCTATTTCTCCTAGGAGGGCGTTCGAATTCTCATTAAACCTCTGAATTGATGGGGCTCGAATTCTATTAGTGGTTCCTCTTAGAGGGTTCTCGAATTCTATGACCAACCCCTCCACAAAGAGATCTCAAAATTCATAAAGAAAAACATTAAGTTTGTCTAAGCCTTTAAAACACCTCCTAGGAGGACGCTCGAAATCTATAAGATATTCTCCTAGGAGGGCGTTCGAATTCTCCTTAAAACACCGCCTACGAGGACGCTCGAATTCTATGAGCTATTCTCCTAGGAGGGCGTTCGAATTCTCCTTAAAACACCTCCTTGGAGGACGCTCGAATTCTATGAGCTATTCTCCTCGGAGGGCGTTCGAATTCTCTTTGAACCCCTCCACTGGAGGGCGTTTGAATTCTCCTTAAAGATCCCTTAAGGAGGACGCTCGAATTTTATGAGCTCTTCTCCTGGGAGGACGTTCGAATTAATTTTGAAACCCCTCCAAAGGAGGGCGTTCGAATTCGCATTTAGTTCGTAACAAAGGGCGTTCGAATTCACGACCAACCCACCTGGTTGAGGACGCTCGAATTTTCATTAACCTCCTGGGATGAGGACGCTCGAATCCTCATGAACCCCACTTTGGGGCACGTCGAATTTTTAAGCAACCGAAGCAGGCTATTCCGCTCCACATCGCAGTCTCATCATGATCTGACACTACGACATAGAGCGTGGGGCTAATGTTTGGGCCCCTTCCAGTCATGGCCCACCTAACCGGTGAAATGACTAAAATACTCTTAGGGGGAAAAATTACCATTTTACCCCTAAGGATCCTACAGGCTAGAAAGTACAGACCTTCAGTCAGGCCCACTAACTAAAAGGCTTTCATGACATCATCATCTTCACCAGATGACGTCACCTCAGTACTACCTATAAATAGTACTCTCATCTGATCATTCAGGTACGTTTTTCCCATCTGGCAGAGCATTTGCTTGTACTATTCTCTCTGACTTCTGAGATCAGATCTGACTTAAGCATCGGAGAGCCGATCCCGGGAACATCCCCGGGGTAGTTCACGGTGCTCGGTTTTGCAGGTGCCGGAATTCGAAGACCTTGGACTTATTTGGTTACTACCCTAGCTGGAAATTGGACTTCCCCGAATTACAAATTCACTGTGTTTCTTATACCCGAAACAGAACTGTAATCCAAGGTTTGGCCCTCTTTTTACTGTTCTCACCAACGCATCTTTGCCACATTGCATTTCACAGTTGAAACCCTAGCAGTATTCGTGGAGCAAGCTGAACCTGAGGAACCTTGCTTCCTTGAGGACATTTTTCCAATTAGAAATGTAAAGCGAGAAGAAGGGAAAAAAATTTGAAGGGAGGAAGAGAAATGCAGAACAATGAAGGAAAGAGAAAGAGAAAGAGTTGGAGCAGGGGAATGTGGGGAGGAAGAAGAAGATGCGTATAAAAATAAGCAAAGAAGAGCCAACGGTAATAATTATCCGGCTAAAACCTACAGTAGCAGGTTACATAGTCAACCAACCTATTAAAGTTTAAATGACATACAAGGTTAACTTATTCCAGAATAACTCAAAGGTTAACTTATTATTAGAAGATGGGTCATAGGTTGACTTATTTAATACAATATTTCCTAATTTATAAAACTAGAGTTAAGGAAAGCTCATTAACTAGTTAAGCCAAGTCGATTATTACTTAATGAGTACATATATGTTTATATTGTAGATTCCGGATTCATTGAGGAGCCGTATTGACTGCTTTAGATAGTTGATTTAATGTATTTCAAAAGGTAAGATTTCTTACTAAAACTTTTGAAGTTAGAGAAGAGTTTTGAAAAGGTATGTATCTCATTTTGGTTAAAAGTGGTTTGAAAGGGAGGATGTTCCTCCATTAATAGAAAGTTTGGGTGGAAAAGGAGGATGTTCCTCCAAAGGTAGAGATGTTGGTTTCCGAACCACAAACAAGAAGTTAAAGGAAAGTTTATGGAAAGATTATTTCAAATAGTTTTGTGTTTTTAAAGTTGTGGGGATTGCCTGTGTGGCATCTCAAAGAATGGAACTTTGTCGGGTTTGGCTCGATTTTATAGAATAGTTTGTGGGGGTACGTTGATCAGTACCTCAGACTCTGATCTTCTGCTACGGTTTTGGCCGTTTGTAGGGTGTGCACACTAGAGATCTTTGTCTTAGTTTTATCCGGAGGGCCTAGGTAGCCCAATGGAAATAAAAGTTGTTCCATTCTCTAGATTTATAACTTCGAGACTTTTAATATATTTTGTGAAAGAAAAGGAAAGAAAGAATTTGGTTTCAAAAGGAAAAAGGAAAGAAAAGATTTGGTTTCAAAAAGAAAAAGAAAGAATGTGTACGTTTTGGAAAGAAATGCAAAGAAAGGAAAAAGTGTTAATAAAGTTGGATTTAGTATCATGTTTTGAAAGTAAATGATTTGTAGGATATGTTTAATATATCCTACCTGCATATATGTTTGGTTTCTTAGTATGAAATCTTGCTCAGCCAGTTTGGATGATACTACATGTCTGATATATGCAGGTACATGAAGATTTGCAATGGGGTTTGGGTTGAGAGCAACGTTCCACTAGCTTAGTTGAAGTATAGTAGTTCTATTTTCGATGCACTATATATATATATATATATATATATATCATCATTCTGGAACTTAAGGTTGTAAATATTTATTTACTTAAACCTTATACGTTTGGACTGTAAAGTTTAATTTAGTTGTTACTTTAACACTAATTCAGTTAGGTAGTTATCCTTAACAGTTATTCCTGCAATAACCGTGGAATAACACTTTTGGATTTCGGGTACTTATGCATGGATGTATTGACTGTTGAGCTGGACAAAGATTTTGGAGAAGTTGGTTTGTTGGATTATTCTTACAGGTTTATAATTTGGACGCGAGTCCTAAATTGAATTTTAGGCGGTCCATATTTCAGACGGAGCTCTGCCAAAATTTCTGCAGAATTTTGATATTATTTAAGTTAATTAGCAACTCGAAATTCAGGGGTGTCATAGTTGGTATCAGAGCCTAGGTTAATAAATGACTGGGTTAAGGTAAAGATTATAGGAAAATAAATAAAATCTTGACAAGCCGCGGTGAGTTAGTGTGATGGGTTATACACGGGAAGTGTATATGATGTGCTATTTGCTTATTTACATTAAAGTTGATAAAACTGATACATTTTCTCAATATCAAGCTATGTTCTCATACCTTGTGTAGTCCTGAGAAGATGCATAGACGTCAAAGGACCAAGCCATCAAGAATGAGCGCATTGATGCGCCAAATGGCTGAGTCTAATAAAGCTATGAGCGAGGCTGTTCAGTCGCTCGCTGAAGCACGAGCTGCTACTAGTACAAGTAAAGCAGCTACAACAGAAATTGCTACTGTTCATAAAGCAATTGATGAGAAGAAGCCGCCCAAGTATGATGGAAAGGGTGATCCAGTGAAGATGGAGAATTGGATCAGGGAGTTTGACAAGATATTTGTTACTCTCCAGGTCCCCGAAGAAATCAGAGTTGACTCTGCCGCTTACCATCTCATCGAAGATGCTGATATTTGGTGGACCAACCACAAAGATAATTTGACCACCAAAGTAACTTATTATGAGGATGGTTATGAGGAGGTGGAGACAATAGAATTTGGCTGGAAGGAGTTCAAGAAGGCACTACGTGCCGAGTTCTTCCCGCCTCATATGAAGAAAAGGAAGAGAATAGAATTTGAGAAGTTTGAGCAAGGGGATATGTCAGTTCAAGACTTTTATACTAAATACTTAGAGTTGTCTCGTTTCGTACCTGAATTGGTTCCAAACGAGCAAGAAAGAGCTCAGAAGTTTGAGGAAAAACTTGATGTGAATCTTCTTAGCCACATGGGACCTGGTGACTTCACGAACTTAAAAGATGTTTATGCTCGTGCCAGTAATGCTAAGAGAATTGAGGAGAGAAGGAAGGCCACGGAGAAGATGAAAGCTCCTGCAAAGGAAGATATCCAACACTTTGACAAGAGTAATAATTTCAACAAGGATAGGAGCAGAAATTATGACAATCGAGGTTCTAGGGGAAACTTCGGTAAAGGGGGCCCAAGTCAGCAGGCCTCTAAGAGTGCTCAGAGTTCGTTTAAGCCTCGTAGCCAAGCAGAGGGCCAATCTCAGTTCAAGAAGTCAGGAGTCCTTCGTCGTTATTTCTGTAAGAAATGTGATAAGAACCATCCAGGAAGAGATTGTAAAGGCAATAAAGTAGTATGCAACTATTGTGGGAAGGAGGGACACAGAGCTTATGAATGTTTCTCCAACCCAGATGCAACGGTTGGTAGAAATAACGAGTTATTGAGGAGACCCCCGATTAGTATGGCTAGTAATCGGCCAGTTACTTCTGCTCCAAGTACTACAACTCCAAGACGTAGTGGTGGGACAACTAATGCTGCTTATGTTCAAAGAGGCCCCGAGAAGAAGAATTTGGGCAACCTAAATCACCTTAAACAAGCGGATGTAGATAGCAACCAGGGTAATGCAATGACTGGTACATTTTCTATCAATTCCATACCTGCTTACGTGCTATTTGATTCAGGTGCATCACATTCATTTATATCAGAAACTTTTATAAAAAGGTTAAACCTCAAGAACGTCACACCTTGTGAGGCCGATATCTCTATTCCTTCTGGTCTAAGTGTAACGTGTAATAGGATGTACCTAGATGTTCCTATAACTTATGGTGAAACTACTCAATCCGCTGATTTAATAGCATTTCCTTTGAAAGATTTTGATGTAATATTAGGGATGGATTGGTTAGAAAAGTACAAAGCTAAGATAGATTGTCTGAAACAGGAAGTCATAATAGAGAGTCATAAGGGTGTCCATGTGCTTTATAGTCGTCGTCCCGTGAAGATCATTTCGGCCCTTACTATAAAGTATTATTTGAGAAAGGGATGCCCTATGTACCTTTGTCATATTCATGATACAAGCAAGGAAAGACCAGATCTCATAGATGTTCCAGTTGTGAATGAGTATCAAGATGTTTTTCCGGATGATATTCTTAACATGCCTGCGAAGCGTGATGTTGAGTTCAACATTGATTTGGTACCTGGAACGGGACCTATATCTAAGCCACCTTATCGGATGGCGCCTGCTGAGATATGAGAGTTGAAAACTCAGTTAGAAGAATTATTGGATAAAGGCTATATACAGCCTAGCGTATCCCCTTGGGGTGCACCAGTCCTGTTCGTGAAAAAGAAGGATGGTACCCTATGATTATGCATTGCTTATAGAGAACTCAATAATGTCACTGTGAAAAATAAGTATACATTGCCAAGAATAGACGACTTGTTTGATCAATTGGCAGGTGCAGGAGTGTTTTCTAAGATCGACTTACGATCGGGTTACCATCAGCTTTGAATTGCAGATAAAGATATTCCAAAGACAGCTTTCCGCACTCGATATGGACACTATGAGTTTACAGTTATGCCTTTTGGGTTGACTAACGCTCCAGCGATGTTCATGGACTTGATGAATAAAGTATTTAGAGCTTATCTGGATAAATTTGTTGTTGTGTTTATTGATGATATACCGATTTACTCAAAGAATGAGAGTGAACATGAAGAGCACCTCCGAGCGGTGTTGCAAGTGTTGAGAGAAAATCAGTTGTATGCAAAATTTTCCAAGTGTGAATTTTGGCTCGAGAAAGTTGTTTTTCTCGGACATATTATTTCTAAGGAGGGTGTCTCAGTTGACCCGTCCAAAATTTAAGCAGTTTCTGAATGGTCCACTCCGAAGAATGTGACCGAAGTACGCAGCTTTCTTGGTCTAGCTGGCTATTATAGAAGATTTGTGAAGGATTTTTCAAAGATAGCTCCCGTGTAGGATCTATTACCCATGACAGTCCTCAAGGAGCACTCTCCCCCGTTTAGTAGTCCTCAAGGAGAACTCTCCTGTGTTGGATCTACTACCCAGGTACGTGCACGACCCCTTTTATTTGATAATATATATATATATAACGTAACAATATACAGCCAGAACCTCTTTCCACTTTTACTTATCATTTTTTCCGTTCTTTTTACTCTTGTGTTCACACACAATCACAAACCATAACTAACAAAGAAATACACTTAATCATAAACGAGTACTTATTCATGTGACGTTTCATATAATCATACTAAGAGATTCATATAAGTCATGGTACTTAATATAAAACGTTAAACATTATATAAACATATATTAAACATGTAAACATGCATCGAAATAAA
This sequence comes from Patellifolia procumbens, assembly GCA_947645195.1. Classification (NCBI taxonomy): domain Eukaryota; kingdom Viridiplantae; phylum Streptophyta; class Magnoliopsida; order Caryophyllales; family Amaranthaceae; genus Patellifolia; species Patellifolia procumbens. The sequence goes on from CANSGD010001076.1 coordinate 3,127,212, forward strand.
AACCTCATAAATAAGCGAACACGACTTAATCATGATCATTCATGTAACATGCAACACTTATTAAGATTCCATAATTCATGTCATTAAACTGGGTTGCTGGCAACTATAGCCTTGCGGGACGCCTCCCACCTTGCGGTAACCCTTCCGGGTGTACGGCTCATAACTTGCGTTTTTATTCACTATAAATGTCAGAACCTCTATCACTTTCAATTATCATGTTCCGTATATTTTTATTAACTTACCTTACAGAAGCTCATGCATTTCATAATAACCGTTATTACACAACAACACTTCATACATCTCTTTAAACATGGATTCAAACTTATATTAGTTTTAATAATTCACAGAGGTTGTATTCATAGGGTCAACGGAGCTATTCATGCAACTATTAATCATACGTGTTCATTAATCATATGCAACATGTAACTCATGAATCGTAATTCATAAAACAACATACTTCGCTTAATTCAACATGGATCTTATAATAAAGGTATTAATCATTTATGTCCATGAAAGCATATAAACATGTGTCTCGTAACTTAGAGCCGACATACTTTACTTGAACGTAATTTATCATGAGAACATTAATTAAAACACATAACATACATTATCATCGAGCTGTATGTAAACATGGATAAACCGTATAAATCATACCGGGCACATAAATTCATATTTTCAGACATACTTAATAATTCCTATTTCATAGTTCTTATTACAATTAATAATCAGATATACTTCACTCACATGAATCATGAATCATGAATCAATCATACTGTAAATTACTTTAATCATGTAAACATGGTTTTACTCGAATGATCATTTAAGAGGAGCATATATATATCATAACTTACTATTCTTTGTTCAAACATATAATAATCATTTAACTTGCATAATTCACTTTTATCATATCATTAAAATAAATCCATGCTTCTTACATACTTTCACGTGTCATAATATATATATAAATAAATTCAACAACCTTGACGTAATATCATGAATATAAATTAAATAACGTAAATAACTTAAATTCCATAATCATAATACGAAGTCCATAAAGTCATGTTTTCACATACGAGATAAAGATCATTGTCATTTTCATACTTCGTAACTAACTCTTCCAATAAACACTCATCATTCATATAAGCTGCATCCTTACTCACCTGGTCATTCTCCAAGAGGTTGGCCGCCTATCCTAGATCTTCCCATTTCCAAAAGTCATACTCTCATAAACAGACACATACGGGCATATATAGTAATGCTGGGCATAAAGGTTACCTTAACCGCTCAATCTATAATACCATCATAACTCCGAGAACGTCATCCATAGACCTTTCGAAATCCCACATTCCATTTATCGCTCCATAAACATCAACAAAATAATCGATTAGAATCAATCCAACTTATAACTAGTCACTATTTTACCTTAATGACCCGTTTTCCAGAAATCTTAATTTAAAAACATTATTCTTAAAACTTATTAAATATTTAAAATGTCGTTTTCATAAATTAGCTAAGTAATTATATTTTCTAAAATCAATCATAATAATGCATAAACTGATTTTCTAAATAATTTATAACTCTAATTGGGCTTTAATAATCAAAGAGTAAAATGGGTTAATAGGTTTTTATACCTCTAATAAGTCAATGTTTGACTTTGGACTTGTAATTCCAAAGTTACTGATTCAAGTAACAGGAACATGGCAAGTTCCTGCTTGAACCAACAACAAAGAGGGTGAAGAACCAAAGAGGGAGTGCAGTGGGTGTTGGGCTCGGTGGTGGCAACAGCTAGAGGGGGCGGCGTTAGGTGGTTGCGGTCAGGTGTCTGGGCTTTCGTCGGTGCTGCGGTACAGCAACAGAGGCAACAGCGCAGGGGAGGAAAGAGGACAGAAGAGCAGCGAATGAAAAGGAAGAAAAGGAAGTGGGTGTAACATTCCGTCCGATACAAAGAAGAAATGAGACAAAAATAATGAAAATAAATACAACAAGTAGTAGCGAAAATACCACTAAGACGGAGATGCTACTCTAAGGAGTAGAATTAAACTATAAATAACATAAATCCTCTAAAATAGGATAATCAACTTCCGAAATCATATAAAAAGGGAAATGAGGTCCCATACCCTCATTCCAACCAAAGTTCCAAACATAAAGAAACTCCAAAAGAAACCTCAAGATAAAATGATCAAAATCCAAAAGACAATACTCGTAATCCATGGTTTAAAACGTACGACAAGACATAAAGGGAACTACTTAAGGCTCACTAACTAGCTAGTCCTAATCCCTGACTCAAAATGCTCATCCACTATGACAATCACCACCTTCTTGCTCACAAGGCCAAAACGCACATTCCCGGTCTAAACCGTAACAATCCTTAACAGCATCGTCATCTGCATAATAAATCAACAACTTCCACAATCAGTGGGGAGTATCTAGCAGTTCTCCCAGCCCAAAAAGGAACAAATAATAAACTTAAAGAAAGTAAAAGCACGCCAAAGACATACATCAAAAATAAAAATAATCACAACATGAAATACATGTAACTACGAGTCATAATCATCAAACACACATAGAGAGAAAACTAAATACCAATGATCAAATCAACACACACAACCAAGCACACATCAATTCAAAGACAACAGACTATATCGCCTGTGAGTAGACTCATTGGACCATACCGCCCAAGGCCTACTATGCATTCGAGGACCATACCGCCCTGCCGAATGGCATACTCAACGAACCATACCGCTCGTGAGTGAACCAATGGACCATACCCCCATGGTTAAGTAACCAAACCCTAGCACCATACCGCCCTCAGGATACAAACAAATTCCTAGGACCATGCCGCCCATAGGATCAATCAAACACAAATTCCTAGGACCATACCGTCCATAGGATCAATCAAACACAAAGAGCAATGTATACACGACAAGGCCTATAAAGGAATCCAATCAACATCCATACACGAGTATAAACGACAAGGTATACAAAGCAACTCAAACAACCAACATACGTATACACTCCAAGGTATACATAGGAATCCAAACAACAACAAACATGGGTATACACGACAAGGTATACCAAGCAACTCAAACAACCAACACACGTATACACGCCAAGGTATACATAGGAATCAAAACAACAACAAACATGGGTATACACGACAAGGTATACACCAAAACCATAACCAAAACATACATGTTGAGGCATATAACACAAAAAAGTTATCTGAGTTTGGGTACGAAGTCAATGATGACTAAGTCACAATATTCCCCGTACATAACTCTTGGCGAAGGGATGTTAAGGGAAGTGTTATCCTCCCCCAAGCATTTCGACGTCGACAACTCAAAGTATAGGCCCACAACACTCAACATACCGAGCAACAACCAAAACTACCCAACCAACTAGGGTACGTTCCCTTAAGTAAACAACCAACATGCATAAATCCAACACCCAACATATAAACATGTTGTAAGCTCAAAGGAAAATTAATCAACAAAACGAAACCAAGGAGGGCAGACCCTCGTCGCGAGGTGCGACCGTGGTCGCGTGTCGCGAACTGCCACTGCTCGTGGCTTGCGGGCTGTGCTTATACGCACCCACCTCGACCAAAACGCACACGTCGAGCCTCAAACAGCCAACCCACACCAAATTGCATCCAACTCAACCAAACCAAGCACCCTAGCATGATACTAAACATCATATCCAACAATTCCTAAATTCCTTACAAATCACAAAATCATACTACAACAAAACCAACATCAAACTTAACAACAACCAACAATCAAAACCAACAACGTGATCACAACAACATGCTCAATACATGGAAAGTACCACAAACAACATCCTAAACATGATACTACGCTAAACTACAAGAAAACAATCACCTAAGTTCCACCTAACATGAATCTAGGTTCTCTAACGCTTAGTTTTTAAAAGCGCGCCTGAGGCGCGCCTAGGCTCAAGGCGCGGCGAGGCTCCAGCCAAAACGCCTCTTGACTTGGAGGCGAGGCGATTTGTGAAAAGCGCACGGAGACGCGCGCTTCGCTGCGCTTTAGGTGAGGCGAGAGGCGCACTGCTTCTGCGCTTCTGGGCTCGAGGTCAGATTTTAACTCAAAGAAAAAAACGTGACTAACACGTGACAAGTATCACCTCACTGGAGTAAAAGAATGGAAGAAAGAAGGGAAGAAAAGAAGGGTAAATTACTGATTCTCGATTTCCAAGAAAAGAAGAGAAGTTACATGGACTTCTCGCCGTCGGAGCTACCGGACTTCTCGCCGCCGCCTGTAAGTTTTTCTTCTCCAGCTTCAATTTTTTTTTTATTTCTTTTCTTCTCCTTCTTCCTTCTTCCTTGATGCTTCTTTTCTTCTCCAGAAAAGTTTCTTTTTCGAAATACTCTGTTTTTTTTTCAAAAGCTTCATTTTTTATTTCTTTTCTTCTTCCTTCTTTCTTCTTCCTTCTTCCTTCTTCTCCTTCTTTCTCCTGTTTTCATTCCATTGTTTTGTTTTCGAAAGCTTTGTTTTTTCTCAACACTTTATTTTAAAGCTTCCTTTATTTTATTCTAAACACTCTGTTTTCAAAGCTTCGTTTTTTAAATTCTGGTTTGAAAGCTTTTGTAGAATACACAGCTTTCTCTCTTCATCTTTTAGTCTCTGTTTTATAAATACACAACTTTTATATAAAGCTAACCATTTTTCAAGAGTGCAGTAGGCAGTAGGCATTAGCTGTCATACACAACTTTCTCTCTTCTCTTTTAATGTCTGTTTACTAATAAAAAAGGCACTGATGGTTATGGCACAACTTACAAGAGTGCACAGTAGCTGTTATGCTCTTAGTCTTCTTATTTAATTCAAAATTTATGTTCATGGAATAAAGATTTTAATAATGGTACAAGTATCAAGATAGTGGAACAAGGTGTTTAATTATTTTAGAGTTTTTGTTGGTGTCATTTTTGAAGTTTTTATTGGTGTTTTAATTTTATAATGATATAAATTTTTCTGTTTGTTGATGTTATTGATTGAAAAGTTGACTCGAAGAATATGGATACGAACACAAATCCATTGGGAACATCGAGTTCTTTGGATCCGGCTAGAAAATATGCAATTCCGGATCCTCTTAACAAGACTAATTGGACTTGTAACTTTTGCAATAAAGAACTCAAAGGAGGAGCTTGTCGCGTAAAACAACATTTGGTTGGTGGGTTTAGAAATGCCGCTAAATGTCTTCGTTGTCCAGAACATGTGAGAGAGGAAGTAAAAAAATTTATGATGTTGAAGGAACAATTGAAATTTGAGAATCAAATGCAACCACCAATACCCACAATTGTTGATGACTATGATGAAGAAGAAGAAGATTGTGAGATAATAAACTCCAAGGAGGTTAAAACTAGTGGCAAGCATGTTCCTAAAAGGCCAAGACAAAGGGGTCCATTGGACAAATATGTCACTCCAACTCCACAAGATGTTTTGAAAGGTAGGAAGGAAAGAAAAGGCATCTTTGGAGTTCATGATAAGGAATTGAGGGAAAAAGCTTGTAGGTCCATTGCTAGGTGGTTCTATGATGCGGGAATTGCCTTTAATGCGGCTAGTTATGAAAGTTTTGGTAAGATGATTCAAGACATTGGACATTATGGTCCCGACTTGAAGCCACCTAGTATGCATGAGCTAAGAAATCCTCTTCTTCAAAAAGAAGTGGCGGAAACTAACAAAAAATTGGAAGATCACAAGAAAGAGTGGGCAATAAAAGGTTGTTCCATAATGTCCGATGGATGGCGTGATTCCGTGGCCGGAAAAGACATAGTTAATTTTCTTGTAAATTCTCCTAAAGGGACCGTTTTCATAAAGTCTATGGATGTTTCGGAGATTGTGAAAGACGCTAATATATTGTTCCAAATGCTTGATGAGATGGTGGAAGAGATTGGAGAGCAAAATGTCATTCAAGTGGTGACGGATAATGCATCTAACTATGTTAAGGCGGGTAAGAAATAAAGTTTATATCTTTATTTTCATTTATTGAGATACTAATCTTAAATTAAGTTAAATTATTGAGCATTTTTTTTGTTTTGCTACATACTATAGGAAAATTGCTTGAGGCTACAAGACCAAACCTTGTTTGGACTCCATGTGCGGCTCATTGCCTTGACCTCATGTTGGAAGACATTGGAAAGCTTCCAAAAGTTAAGCATGCAATCAAGAAGTGTATGTACATGAATGGTTATATTTATAACCATATTACACTTTTGAACATGATGAGGAGGTTCACAAATCAAAGGAATTTGCATAGACCGGCGGTCACTAGATTTGCATCATCATTCATTACTCTTGCACAATTCCATAAGCAAAAGAACAACTTGAGAAAGATGATTACTTCTCCCGAATGGATTGCTTCTAAATGGGCCAAGGATGCGGGAGGGAAGAAAATCGCATCATTTCTTTTGCAAGACACTCTTTGGAGAAATATTGTCTACTCTCTTAAGTTGACGGGTCCACTTGTGAAGGTTTTAAGAATGGTGGATGGAGAAAGAAAGCCACCTATGGGTTACATTTATGAGGCCATGGATAGGGCTAAGGAGACAATTGCAAAGAGTTTTGGATTGAAAGAGGAGCAATATAAAAAAGCATTTGATTTCATTGATGCAAGATGGGATTGTCAACTACATCGACCTTTGCACGCCGCAGGTTATTTTCTAAATCCGGAATTATACTATGATAACCGCCAATTAGTTGGTTGTGAGGAAGTTATGACGGGGTTATTTGATTGCATAGGAAGGTTGATTCCGGACATAAGTGCGCAAGACAAGGTCACATGTGAGTTAGATGCATACAAAAATGCAACTGGTCTCTTCGGCATACCCATGGCAATTAGGCAAAGGAAGGTTAAATCTCCGGGTAAACACTAATTACTTACTTCAATAGTTTATCCTAATTTATTATTTTCCAACTTAATTAAATTTTGCATTTTTTTCTTATAGCCGATTGGTGGTCTACTTATGGAGCTTCGGCATCTAACCTTCAAGCCTTTGCTATAAAGGTTCTTAGTCTCACATGTAGTGCCACCGGTTGTGAGAGAAATTGGGGGGTTTTCCAACTAGTAAGTTACTTTCTTTCAAAAAAATCGTCATTAGTACATTATTAGTCCATTGGATAGTTTAACTTATAACTTTTTACTCCTAACAGCTTCACACCAAGAAGAGAAATCGGTTGGCACAAAGTCGATTGAATGACATGGTGTTTGTCAAATACAATCGTGCTTGTCAACGCAAATATCAAAGAAGAGATACCATTGATCCTATTCTCTTAAATGAGATTGATGAGAGCAATGAATGGCTACTTGGGAGGATGGATGAGAACTCTTCTGATGATGATGATCTTGTGTTTGATGGTGAAGATTTGACATGGGGTGCGGTTAGTAGAGCTAGTGGAGCACATGAGCCTACCTATGTCACTAGGGCAACTAAGTTCAAAATCTATTCCCTATCGAACTAGAAAAACGCTAGTTACCTCAATCTTCGAGAGGAGTGCCAAAACCATTAAATAAAAGCCTAGAAAACGTGCGGATCATCAAAACCTTCTTCTCCCTTGACGACTTCTCCTCCATTGAACAAGGTATTCCCCTTTTAAACAATTTTACCGTCCCCTAAAATAGTCAGTGCCGTTCTGACCAAGATTCCCGGTGATTAAAAGCTTGGATACAAAATCGCTCCGGTCAAAACGAAGGCCTAGATGTTATAAACATGCTGTCCAAATTTAAAGACGATCCAACGGTTAGATCTCCGACAATCTTCATTTTTGTGAGGGTGTGCAGGGGAAAAACGGGAAAACTTTCTCTCTTTCTTTTCCTTTCCTTTTTGCTTGGTGAATGGCGTGTGAATGGGATGGGGAGGGGTTGATTTTCTGAGTTTCCAACTCAGCATAAGGGTAAGTAAAAGGGTGAATTAATTGGGCACATAATGGCCATGATGAGGGTGGTTTATGAGGGTGAATGAAGGGGTATGACTTTTGATTATCATAAACGTTACAAAGGTGAGTAAGCTACCCAAGAGTTTTAAATACCCTTAATGCAAAGACTAAAATTTGGACCCCCATAATACTAGGTATGGTGTAGCGTAAACAAGATCCACGATTATTTATATAAACACTCATAATAAAAATATGCGCTAAAACTTTTATAAATAAAAAAATTATTAATATTAACGTAGTATAAATATACACCTACTAAAACTTACACACTTTTTATACTACACATACACGAGTACTACATTGCCCTTTCAAACAACCGACACGAGCATAAGTATTGAAAATATGCCAAACAATACTACATTCTATTATACGATATAAATATATATATAAATATTCCAAAGATAAAAATGTAGGAGTAAATATAAGATTTATGGAAATATAATAATAAATATAATTTTAGCGTCGAATATATATATATAATTTAACGCTCAAAATTAAATCACACAACACTTAAATTTATAACTAACTACATTATAAAATTAATACTCATAATACATTATCCACCGAAATATTTTCCGGCTTCAAATATGACCATTTATTTAATAGAATATAGTTTTATAAACGAAATTATATTTAGATTTATAAATAACAATGTAAACCATATAAATTAACGCGCGAAATTTCTAGTGAAATTACGGGGTGTTTACAGTGGGTGTGCCGTGTGCGGTGGTTCCGTGTTGGTTGATGGCTTGCTGGTGGTGCAGTATTTTAATGGTAGTTGTGGTGGTGTTTGAGGAGGGAAGACATGGGAGAATGAAGAGAAGAAGAGTGAAACTCCATCGTTGGGTGTTAATGGAGGATAAACGGAAGAGGAAGATGAGGGAGATGAGCTAAGTTTGTTTGTGAAGAATGACTGATATGAGTGTGGCTATTTATGGAAATGGTGGGGGGAACAAAGCTGATTAGGAGTTGCTGGTGATTGGTGGTGGAGAACTTGGGGAGCAAGGTGAAAGAATAGTCAAAGGGGAAGGGAAGGTAACGGGTGGGGGAGGTGAATGAGAGGGGTTTTGGGTTTTATTTGGGTAAAATACTATATGGTAAAAATGGATTGTATCAATTAGGCTTTAGATGAAGGGTTTAGCAAAACGTTATTCACCCAATTAGCTAATAAAAATCAAAACAGAAATTACGTATCAAAAATAATAATTAAAATAAGTAAACTCTTTAATATTCATTTTTAAATGTTTAAAAATAAAATCGAAAATAATCATAATTAAATCGTAAAAATTCTAATTAATACTCGTTAAGCTAATAATATATTTAATTAAGCTTTCGAAAACTCGGGGTGTTACAAGATAAGCTATCGTAACTTGGCATACATATGTAAATTCTTCAATAGGGCATGGTAAAGATGCATTTGGAACTACTTCTTTAGTAATGGAAACACGACACATAGAACTTGGGAGGAAGTTAAAGTGAGTAATATGGGTTTCTATTGTACTTGGTATGTACACCGTGCCAATAACAATAACCTTCAGTTCATTATCACATTCAATCGCTAAGTAACAAGCACTCTCACCCTAATAATGATAAATAATATATACCAGGCAATACTACATGAAGTAGAGTATACACATAGAAAAGAAATCTAGCTCTCACATAATGGTTGGCAAGCCAAGTGCCAGACCCTCTTCATCTCTTTCCTCTTTGTATAAGGCTCATGAATCTCAAAAGAACATTAATATTGTCCACTATGCACACCTGTGCTGCCCACTGCCCACACTTGTCATCCTATGCACACTTTTGATGTCAAACCAAACCCTCTTCATGTATGAACAAGATTCAAGCGAAACATCACCTTCTTCTATCTTACGAATACCCGAAGAATGATCTGGAATTAGCCCCAAAAACACCTTGGAATTAGCCTTTAAAGTATACTAAAAATTGATTTCTTTGTGAGGAGATCAAAAGGACTCTTCCTCTTGTTTTTAAAGTGATAGGAGTGTGATGATGAGGGAAGGAATGCAGCAAAAATTCTAATGATTTGGACAACAACTTTGAGAGATTTGAAGTGGGGATAAGGTGTGATTATGGTGCAGTTTAAGTAGGTTTAATGGCTCAAATGTGAGGCTTATGAGAGGGGCTAAATCGAGGGTCAACTAAGGTTCATTATAATGTTCATAAGAGAGTTGGCCAAACCCTTCAAATTCCTCCCACATACCAGATTTTCAAACCCCCTTTGAGGTCTAGTATGGCGCGCGCAAAGTTTGTACACTAGTCGGTCGGTGAAAATGATTTAATGCTTGAAATAAAAAACATACGCTAATATTCTTATAAATAAAAATTACTAAAATAACTTATACATTTAGTTAATATATATGTGCACATTACCACATATACATTTAGTAAGTTACGCATGTATACATATCACATTATACAATTAAACATTTCAACTAATAAATAATTTAACAAGTATAGTTTTTTCTTACGAAATTTTATACGTATAAATATATAAATATAAATATCGATGAATTTATATAATATTAACGCCCGAAATTTTTAGCGAAACTTATAAGTTTGTCACTCGTGCCATGAGGGACGAAAATTTGGTTGCTTCTAGGGAATTATAGAACCCTTTCTAGAGCTGATCTATGACTTTGTAATGTCAGAATGTCATTGGTCTTGCCCCTTCATCATCCCCAATCAATATCTCATCATAGCACACTCATTCCCCTCCATTAAACCTCCTCCTTAACCTCCCAATATGCTAGAAAATTTTTAGGAAAAATCAAAACTTCTTACTCTTTCCTCTTTTGTTCCCACACCACACGCTCGAGGAAAAAAGAAGAGAAGATTTCCTCTTCTTGTTGCAAACACAAATCAGTTTCTAGTTAAAGATTTCAAGCAAGTTTTCAAGCTTCTATCAAGATATATTTGAGGTGTTGTGGTTTCAAGGAGTTTCTCTGGCGTTTCTTGCTTGTCTTTCCACGGTTTTTCTTAGCATTCCAAGATCATTATTCTCTTATTTTTCTCTGTCATTTTACTGTCTTTCCACGACGTTTCTTGCTTGTCTTTCTATGTTTTTTCAATTTTTATGTATATTTTTCAATGGAAATATTATTCATGATTTTTGTGTATATATATTTAGTAGGTGTCAAACTTTGGTGCATGTTGAAGTGCGAACTAATTGATTTGCTAATTTACAAAATTACATTCCTAGGGTATTATGTTGAAATAGGATGCTTGAGTATGAATTATAATGGTTTTTTATGTTAGTTTTTTTTTAAAAGAAGGTACAAAAAATTCTTTGGGGACCCTTCTCTCAAGGGTGAACCCTAAGCTGTCTATTAAAGAAAAATGATACAAGGTAGGATCTTCAAGAACATAAAAAGTCTTGCTTTTTGTAGTAATTGGATGTCCTTGCTTAGAAAGGTAGTCTGCCACTGAATTGCTTCTCTAAAAACATGATGTACTGAAGTTGACCGAAAGTAGGTGATTAGGTAACGGATTTCATCTATCAGCGTGAATACACCAGTAAGTTTCGAACTTTCCTTATAGCAAATAGATGACGACAATGTTATCTCCTTCTATAACAAGATCTTTGAATTCCATACTTTTGGCTTGAAGCAATCCATTACGAAGGGCTGTAGCTTCGGCAATCAGAGAGAAGATGGCCCGAGATTATAAGCCATGGCTTTGAGAATTTGCCCAGTATAAGTACGTAGGACAATACCAACAGCACCGGAGGCTTGATTAGAAGAACCGTCAAAATTGAGTTTGATGAAATTGGGGGCTGAGGTCTCCAGCATACTTGGATTGTTTTTGGTGGCCTACAAGGGGTGGGGTTGTAGAAGATGAGTTAATGTCGATTGAATTACGTAAATTCCATTCAGTCATTGAGTATTTTGCTCTGTAGAGAATTCGATTAATATGGAAAGTTTCATTCTGGAAAATAATTGAATTTCTTTCCTCTCAAAGGATCCACGATAGCAAAAAGAATTTGGTAGGGTCTGTTTAACGAGGTCTTTGATCTACATACAAACATTGTGTAGAGGGGCATCTGAAATTGCCAAAGAGTACGGGTGTGTGAACAAGATATAAATAAGTGGTTTATGCTTTCTGTTGATGTTCGACAGAGGGGGCATTTAGAAGGGACTTGAAGCTTTCTACGTTCGAGATTATCCCGTGTGGGTAATCCATTATGACTGGGTTTCCAAATAAAGACTTTCATTTTCGGATGAATGTCTATGTTCCAAATCCAAGCATACAACCATTTCGAAGATTAATAGAAGGTTGGGTTCTGAGACTTAACTGTGAATTTTCCTGAGGAAGTGAGGTCCCAACACATAGTGTCTTTCTGTGGTTATGACGAGAGAGGAATCCCTTCTATTTTAGAGCAGATATGAGGGAGAAGTAAGGTCCTTAACAATACAGAGTTCCATGTCATATCGGGTAGAAAACATCCTTAACTTTGAGGTCTAAATTAGGAATCGTAGCAGCTACTATGTTAAGTATTTCAATTAAACTGGTTTGAGCACACCAATTATCTAGCCAAAAGAAGTTATCTGAACCAAAGCCTACTTTCCACCAGATTCCTCGTCGGATTAAGTCCCTCATCTGCAGGATCGCTCTCCAAGGGGGGAGTCCTTAGCCTTGGCTGCAATTTAAATAATGAAGTATTCTTTAAGTATTTTTTGCACATCATTTTTGCCCATTTGTGTAAGGGATGGGTCAGAATTTCCCAAGCTAATTTGGTTAGCATCCCTTGGTTCATATACTTTGTCTTTAGGAGACTTAAGCCGCCCATAATTTTAGGCTTGCAAATTGTATTCCATGCTATAAAAGGGATACCACTTTCATTATTTGGACCTTTTCTCCATAAAAAATGTTTCGGTTAATGAAAGTTTCCATGGTGAAGATGGGGACAGGTTCTAAGTTACTTTGGATGAGGACTACACGCCCTGATTTTGAAAGGAAAGAAGTCGTCCAAGAATTTAGGCGTTTGTCCGTTCTAGTAATCAAGGAATTGAAGTCTCAGATCATATTGTTATGTGAAAAAAATGTCGTCCTAGATATCGACCAAGCGAATATTTGGGCTGCATGTCAAAATGACTGGCCACAAGGGTTTTTGTAGTCGAGGGAATGTTTTTCGAGAAGTGAATAAGCAATTTATGGAAATTTATGAGTTGACCTGAAGTGTGACAGAAATTATCCAATAGGTTTTTCTGTTTGTTACTTGCTGACGACGTGGCTTTACAGAACAGGAGCCAGTCATCAGTAAGAAGAGACCAGGGAATTTAAGAGTTTCGTGCACAATTTAAAACCAAGACCTGATGTTTTGTCAAAAGAGGGAAAAGCTAACTGTCGAGCCAATACTTCCATATAGAGAATAAATACATACGGGGACAAGGGTCTCCTTGTCTTAGTCCACGGGATAGAATGAAAGAATCTGAAATCGAGTTATTCTTTTGTCACACAAAATTTGACCCATTCTATCCATTTGTCGTGAAAACCTAAGAGACTTCGGGTTTAAATAGAAAGTTACATTTGATGCAGTCATATGCCTTTTCCATATCCAGTTTTAATGCAAACCATCCAGTTTTAGTTCTGGATTTATGGAATATGTTGAGTATTTTCTGAGCGATTAGAATCTTATCATGGATTTACCGATCTTGTACAAAAGCGCTCTAAAATGGGCTCTCTAGGATTTTTGCAATTATTTTATAAAGAGTCGAGCATAGACTTATCATTCAGAACTATCTTGGATATTCAGGGTTGCAAGTTTTGGCATCATACAGAGCGGAGTATGATTGACCCTTCTTAGAAAATGGTCGTGATTGAAGAAATTTCATATTATAAGGCAAATACCCTTCTGAACAAGGTTCTAATAATCTTGAACAAAATTTAGAACCATACCCATCCGATCCTGGGCTTTCGGTAGGGTCTATATCAAACAATGCACGTCGAATTTCTTCGTCTGTTATTTGGGCAGTGAGTGTGTCATTATCTTCTTGTGTAATACAAGGAGATAAAACATGGAATAATAAGGTTTCGTTCATGTTGGTGTTCAGATGTTAAACATGTTTGAATTTCATTTTTAAAGATATGTTGTATTTCCTCGGGATCATCTATCCATTGATCCAAGTCATTTCGTATCCTAAGATGTGTTGTTTCTTTTTCCTGGATGTAAGTTTTGCATGAAAATACTTGGAGTTGATCACTTTTTGTCAACCAATTTTTACAAGCGTATTTATCCCAATATTTCTGATTAAATGATAGTAGGTTTTCACGTGGCCTAAGTAGTCGAGTAAGGTGTTGTTCGATATGTACATTGACATGACCAGCAGTGATCTGAGTTTCAATATTTTAGATCTTTTGACTATTGATTTCCAATTTTATCTGTGCATGATCAAAGTTGGTCTTATACCAAGTTTTAAGATCCACTTTAATTCGATTAAGCTTTTGGCAAATGGAATAGAATCGGGATCCTGAAATATAAGAATTCCAATGTTTCTCAAGTATCTGAATAACTTGCATTTGTTGTTCCATGCATTTTGAAATCGGAATCTGTTCGTATGAAAAGGAACCTGCGTGTTTAAGTTTAAAATGACAGGTGCATGATCTGAGCATGAGAAGTTGTCGTTTGTAACATAAGAATTCGGAAACTCAGCAAACCATGATTATTTATGTTAGTATCATCATAGGAATGTTGCTTTTGTATTATGCATTAATACTATCAAGGACCTACAAATAACTTAAATAATGAAACAACTTTAAATACTTTCCTAACTTATGAAACTTATTATTGATAATAACTAGCAAAACTATAAGAATCTTTAAATCTAACACTCGTAAAACCTTAAATAATAACTATAAACATTAAAGGAAATTGACTAGAATTATCTAGAATATGGTCGTTTCACCAAGAATAATCCCAACTATATGTTATTCCTGTATAATTCCACCTATCAGGGAGGTCCTCCACAAACAGACCCATGTGACTTGTAACCTATTAAATGGCAAGCAAAGATCGGGGATTAAAGGAGATTGGAGGAATTTGAATAGATGTGGGAAATGGACTTGAAAAATGTGAGAGAGGTTTTACTAGAAAGACGATGGCTTGCACTTTCCTTAATGGGATGATCTACGACATCTGGAGATGGATGAATAATAGCTTGTAAATCAATGTATATTAGGCTAGTTTCAAAAAAACATGATTGATGATGTTAAACTGAAAATGGGCATAGTTTTGCCTTAGAAAACTAGTACTCGGGATAGAAATTGGTCAGAGCAACTGTAATAGGATGTTGGGTTGCTTTTTGGCGCTGCGAATGATGAGTCTCCCATTTGTACCCTTCTTAGAAGGTGCCCTTAGGGTGGATACAGATGCTTAAGCACTGAAAAAAGTGTGGAATGGTATTAGTATGTTGTCTTGTGTTTGGGCCCCTTCCAGTCATGGCCCACCTAACCGGTGAAATGACTAAAATACCCTTAGGGGGCAAAATTACCATTACCCCTAAGGATCTCTCAGGCCAGGAAGTGCAGGCCTTCAGTCAGGCCCACCGACAAAAAGGCATTTTCATGACACCATCATCTTCACCAGATGACATCACCTCCGTACTACCTATAAATAGCACTCTCATCTGATGATTCAGGTACGTTTTTCCATATATTACAGAGCATTCACTAGTACTTTTCTCTCGGACTTCTGAGATCAGATCTGACTTAAGCATCGGAGAGCCGATCCCCGGAACATCCCCGAGGTAGTTCACGGTGCTCGGTTTTGCAGGTGGCCGGATTCGAAGACCTTGGACTTACTTCGTTACTACCCTAGCTGGATATTGGCCTTCCCCGAATTATAAATTTACTGTGTTTCTTGTGACCCGAAACAGTTGGCGCCGTCTGTGGGGAACCTTACATAACAGCTACATTTTCGAACACCATGACACCAGGACAAGGTAATTGCGGTACTACTGCTCGAAGAACTGCTTCTGAGAACGCTCAGACTACTCTGCTGAACCAAGGGGGTGCTATCGTGGAGGACGAGACTGACGCCCTAGAAACTGGAATCCAGGCTGACAGGGCTATCGAAGCACCACCACCTGCAGTGACCTACTCGGATCTTCGACAACTCGAACTCCGAATGGAAAGACATATGACTACCGTCATGCATCAGCTCGTTTCAGTAATGAAGACTCAACAGACAACTCCCCCTGACCGAGGGAAAGTCCTGGATCAACCACAGGCTCATCGAAGGGCAGCTCAGCCAAAACGTGCCCTAACCGAGCATGTTGTCGGCGGCCCCTCGAAAAAGATATATGCTGCTTCGAAAGGAAAATCTATTATGTCGCCAAGCCAGGATGATGCTCGAAATTTCATACCGCAGAAACAGATGAGGGGTAAGAACTTCGACGCCCGAGAGATCATCGAAAAGTTAAGAGAACAATCCCAGGGAGGAAATTCGAGGTACTCGGGACAATCTCATCCCTTGACTAGCCATCACACTCTGAGAATTGCAAACCCACCACAGATCGAGGAGCCCAAGGAGGTAGCAGAATCAGGCTTTCGAGTGGGATCAGCAGTGGCACATAAATCACCGTTCAGCCAACACATCATGGAGACCCCTAACCTGGGCAAAGTCAAGATTCCTTTGATAGAGCACTATTCAGGGATCACGGATCCTGCTGATCATCTAGCAGCTTACAAAGCTCAAATGAGCGTACAGACGTTTTGCGAGGCAACGTGGTGCAGGTATTTCCCGACCACCCTCAAAGGCTTGGCCCTCAATTGGTTCACAAGCTTACCAAACGGCATCATAACCAGCTTCTCAGCTCTCGAAGCTCTCTTCTCTCAGCATTTCATAGCAGCAAAACGTCACAAAAAGACTAGTGTTCACTTGATGTCAGTTTCCCAGCATAAAGGGGAAAGTCTGAGCTGCTACATCAAGCGATTAAACGAAGAGTCCCTCAAGGTCTCCGACCTCCAAGATGGAGTTGCTGTTACGGCCTTGATGAACGGCCTTCATCCTGGACGCTTCAAGTTCGAGCTCGCCATGAGAGAGACCCTCACTTTGGCCGATGCCATGAGGCAGGCGCAGAAGTATATCCAGGCGTCAGACATCTGTAAGAATGTTCATGAAGAAGGAGGCAACAAAAGGAGAAATGAGCCACAGAATCAGAGAGACATGGCAGACAGGCTAAAGAGACAGCGACCATCCGACGGAGGTCATGACCCTCGTTTCAATGTTAACCGAAGAGAAATATACTTAGACATAAAGGAGAAATCTGTGTTGCCTCGACCTAACCCCATTAAAACGTCGAGTTATCGCAGAGACAAAAAGTTGTGGTGCGAATACCATAAAGACTATGGTCACACGAACAAGGACTGTAGGGAATTGAAGAAAGCTCCCGACAAGTTGGCTGATGAAGGAAAATTGAATAGATATCTCAAGGAACCTCAAGGTGATCGAAGGAGAGATAAGGGAAAGGAGAAACAAGCTAGGAGCGATGAAACCGAAGGCTATGTAGGCGTTATAGCTGGGGGCTTCGCTTCAGGAGGCCTAACCGGCAACGCAAGGAAGAATCACCTATACCATCTAAAAGACGGCGAGAGAATGAAAAGGCCGGACACTCCCACCATGGTGTTTGGAGAAACTTCGAAGCAGATACAAACCCCCCATGATGACCCTTTGGTCATCGAACTGAAAGTGGCCAACCACAGGGTTGGTCTAGTGTTGATCGACAATGGGAGCTCGGCAGACATCATTACTTGGGAATGTCTGCCAAAGCTCAAATACGAAAAGAAGGACATCAAGGCCATTGACCAACCTTTGGTCGAATTCGGAGGGCAATCCGTTCACCCCCTTGGAGTCATCAATTTACCTAGCCGATTTGGTGAGAAGGGAAAAGGACGATGCCTTCCAATCAACTTTTTAGTTGTAGACATCGACCTCCCCTATAACATCATCATAGGGAGGCCCACACTGAACAGGATAAAAGCTGCAATCTCAACTTACCAGCTCCTGTTGCAGTTCGAGGCAGATGATGGGACAGTTGGAAGGTTGCATGGGGACCAAAAGTCTGCCCGAGAATGTTATGTGAATAGCTTGAGAAGAAGCAAGCCCGTCGAATCAAGCTCAGGAAAAAGGAAAAGAGAAGAAAAAGAAACTGACAAAATTTCACCCCCACCATTGGGTTTGTTCTACAACGAGAACCCAATCAACTATAATCGACCTCAGCCGGTCGATGAAGATGAAGAAATACAACTCGGACCTGATCCTAACCGGACAGTTCGAATTGGAAAGGACGTTAACCAGGTCGTTCGAAAAGAAATAGTTGATCTCCTCCGAGAGTATCAAGAGGTGTTCGCATTTACGGCTGATGAGATGCCAGGGATAGACCCCTCGGTCACTAAACATCAGCTGAACATCAAGTCGGAATTCAGGCCCATCAAACAGAAGTTAAGACACCAGGGCGCTGAAAGGAACAAAGCAGCAGCCGAAGAGGTGAAAAAGCTGCTAAGTGCTGGAATGATAAAAGAATGTCAATACACAGAATGGTTGTCGAAAGCCCAACGGATCATGGCTCATGTGCGTCGATTTCACCGATCTTAATAAAGCGTGTCCCAAAGATGATTTCCCCCTCCCTAAGATCGACAAGTTGGTCGACTCCACAGCAGGACATGCACTTTTTAGCTTCATGGACGCGAATGCTGGTTACCACCAAATTCCCCTTGCCGAGGAAGATCAGGGGCACACCGCATTCATTACAAGTTCTGGAATTTATTGTATCGTGGTCATGTCGTTCGGACATAAGAACGCAGGGGCTACATATCAAAGGCTTGTAAATAAAATGTTCGAGAAACAGTTGGGGCGCAATGTTGAAGTCTATGTTGACGACATGATAGTCAAGAGCAAGCTAGTCGAGGATCATGTCCAAGATCTGCGGGAAACTTTGTCTACCCTCCGTTCTTACAACATGAAATTGAATCCTAAGAAGTGTGTCTTCGGCGTTCGATGAGGTAAATGCCTAGGATTCTTGGTGGATGAAAGGGGCATCGAAGCTAACCCTGACAAAATAGAGGCCATCATCAACATGAAGTCTCCTCGAACCGTGAAGGAGGTTCAAAGGCTCACAGGGTGAATGGCTGCCCTAGGAAGATTTCTATCGAGATCAGCTGACAAGAGTTTACACTTCTTCAATACATTGAAGAACCCATGCTTCGAATGGGACTGTGAAGCAGAAAAAGCATTTCAACAATTGAAAACCCACATAGCTTCACTACCAAAGCTTGTCTCACCCTTGCCGGGAGAGACATTATTCGTTTATCTCGCGGTATTTGAAACCACTCTAAGTGTTGTGCTCGTTGCCGAAAGAGACAAGCTACAACATCCGGTATATTTTCTTAGTCATGCCTTTCGAGGGGCAGAAAGTAGATACCCCCCGTCGGAGAAAATGATATACGCCCTGGTGATGGCCAGTCGAAAATTGAAGCCTTATTTTCAAGCTCATCCAATCAAAGTACTCACTAGTCAGCCACTCAGAAAGCTCATTGAAAGTAGAAATGGCTTTAGTCGAGTTATCGAATGGGATAATCAATTGTCAGACTTTGGTCTAGAGTTCGAATCTAGAAGAGCAATAAAAGCACAAGCCTTAGTCGATTTCATTGTTGAGTGCCCAACCGAAGTCGAAACTGCCACCCTAACCGGGACATGGCACTCTATGTTGACGGCTCTTCATCCAAAACAGGTTGCGGAGTCGGTCTACTTATAATAGACCCTCTAGAATTAAAATGGAATATGCAATAAAATTTGACTTTGCTGCTTCGAACAACGAAGCTGAATATGAGGCCCTTCTGCTCGGATTAAAACTATGCCTCTCGAATGGGGCTAATGAAATAACCGTTAAGACAGACTCACAACTGGTCGTGGGTCATGTCAAAGGAGAGTTCGAAGCAAAGGAAGACAGTATGAGGATGTACCTAGGCAAAGTAAAAGAACAGCAACAAAAGTTCACCAAGTTTTCAATACAACACATCCCGCGGTCCGAAAACCAGCAAGCAGATGCTTTATCTCGCATGGCCAGCTCAGCGTCTGGACTTGAACCTCAAACCATTTCTTGGGAGGTGTTGTATAAACCTAGTATCAACAGCCAACTCCTCATTTGCAGCATAGACCGCTCGAACAATTGGATGCAAAGTATCCGCTTATACTTCGAAGAAGGAAAATTACCAGAAGATGAAAAAGAAGCAGAAAGAGTGCGACGCCGTGCAAGTTGGTTTTTGTTGCACGACCACCTGCTATATAAAAAGTCCTTCACACATCCCCTTCTAAGATGTGTGAAGCTCGAAGAAGGCCTGCAGATACTTCGAGAGATACATGAGGGCACCTGTGGGAGTCATCAGGGGGCTCGAACTATAGCTGGTAAAGCTCTTCAAGCAGGGTACTATTGCTCAACAGTGATGAAAGATGCCAAGGACATGGTCAAAAAATGTCACAACTGCCAAGTGTATGCCCATGTACATCGACAATCAGCCTCTCTTCTCACTACAATGCAAGCTTTACTACCATTCGACCGGTGGGGGATGGACATCCTCGGGCCTTTCTCAGTAGCATCTGGTGGAAGAAAACTTCTACTCGTAGCTGTTGACTACTTCACCAAGTGGATCGAAGCTGAACCCTTATCCACCATCACAGATAACAAAGTGCAAGACTTCATCTGGAAAAACATAATCACTCGTTTTGGCATACCTCGAGCACTCATATCAGACAACGATCGACAATTCAACTGTGGTCCTACCAAAGCTTATTGTGCTCGATTTGACATACAAACAAAATTTTCTAGCTGTCAGTAGACCGCAAACCAACGGGCAGGCCGAGGCAGCCAACAAAGTCATCCTCAAAGGGCTGAAGAAAATGTTAGATGGGGCGAAAGGGTCATGGGTTGAAGACTTACCAGGAATACTATGGTCAGCTCGAACTACGGTAAAGGAAGCAACTAGTTATACACCTTTTAACTTGGTCTATGGAAGTGAAGCTGTGCTGCCAGTCGAAGTAGACATCCCCTCACCGAGGATAACAATCTTTGACTACGGGCAGAACGAAGAAGAGAAAAGCGTCAACCTCGACCTCTTGCCGGAGACCAGAGGAAATGCACTGCTCAAATCAATTGCTCAGAAGGCAAGAATGACCAGGCTATACAACCGAGGGGTCAAGGAAAGAAAGTTCGAAGTTGGAGACCTAGTCCTTCGAAAGATTGAAGCCACAGGAAAGAAAATGGACCTCGGCAAACTAAGTCCAAATTGGAAAGGACCATATCGAGTAACTGATATCACGTATTTATATAGAGTTTTCTCCCTTATTTACAAACTAATTTGTGCGTCATTGGAGCTCTTCGGAGCTATTTTGTGCTAACTATCGTATATAGTTGTGGTTTTGTGTTTTAGTGTTGAATTGCAGGTTTTAGGGAGTTTTCTCCTTATTCTCGAGCTATTTGGAAGCAACCACGGCTTTACGAGATGTTACGAGGCATGTAGGATGACTCACGAGCTTTATGGGTAGTTTAGGAGGTCCCAAATCCTAAAAATGTGAAGAATTGAGAGCCAAAGAGTTAAAAAGGAGTTTTCCGTACTCTGATCGGGCAAAAATGGCCCGATCGGGCGAAGATATTATGATCGGGTAGAGAAGTTGCGGACCCGATCGGGCAAGGCATGCCCGATCCGATCGGGCGAGCATACATGTGCCCAGACCCGATCGGGCAAGGCCCACCCGATCGGGCTGGCCCAAAAATCACTTTGATTAAAATTTGTATTCTGCGTGCCAAGCTGCATACAGCAGCAAGAATCTGGGCCAAGACTTGAAGCCCACCCGATCGGGTTGCTGCTGCCCGAAGCCCATCGGGTGGATGTACCTACACGTTGCTTGCTAGGCTGCGTACTAAGCTATTGATTGATGATGTTGTGTGTTGCATTATAAGGGGACAAATAAATAGTAGGCCCAATGTATTCACAGGATGCTGCATGCCAGCATTAGGTAGCTGGGCGAATTTCATTACCAGCCCGATCCATCACCCGATCGTGTTGATGATCGGGTGGGCCCAATTTTGCATCCAAAGTGTTGTTTTACGTGGAGATCAAGAAGAGAATTTGGCTGGGCATTTTTACTATGGACCCGATCGGGTGGCCCTTTGCCCGATCGGGTCCCGTGCTCGTGTCGCGGTATTTCTATTTTTTATTTTCCGCTTTTAATTAGATTTTGGGGGTATTATAAATACCTTTTTCTCATTATTTTAGAGACATCTTTTATTATCTTTTATTATTCTTAGACTCTAGTTTATTTCTCATTGTTCTTAGTTTAGTTTAAACACTTTAGATTAGATTAAAGGTGATCAAACCTATTCGATTTCAATAAAAGTTCCTGCTTTCTGTCAATTGGTATTCCTCTTTACCTTAATCTCTTTATTCTTAATTGCTTAGCTTAGTATTTAATTATTCATGATGCAATTATTAGGATTTCATGTTAGTTTTATTGTTGACAATTTAATTATGAGTGAGTAGTTCTCTTTTTAGGGTGTTAGATAGGAAAGCCATGTTTATACCATGATTGTGATTTAGATTTCTATCAATTTCTAGGGCTTGATTAGGGTGATTGTGATGTGGTTTGTTCTTATTGAGTAATTAATGTCAGTGTACAATTTCATTGATTGCTTGTGGTTAATAGTTGTTTGCACAGATCTGTCTTACGACTAGAGGCCTAGGACACGTCAGTAGTTCTGATTACGTTAGTGAACATGCGGCGTATGTTGAACTATGAGCGTTGAGTCTTAACCATAGCTCAACACATACTCTAATCCCCCGACTCTAGACTTAGGTTTTGATAGTAGTTGACCCTATTTGATTGGTATAAGCATGGTGGACCGACCTAATACCCTAGGTTTTTATTCCATAGTTAATTCCTCGATTTAATCTATCTTCATTAGCTTAATCTTTAGTTCAGTTAATTCTTCCCTGCTTTCATCTGAAGTAGCTGATTTGATTGAATATTAATTTAGAAACTCTGTCTCCCTGTGGATTCGACCCTGCTTCCATTGACTACCATACTTAGAGGAGTGTAGGTTTATCTTTGATTAGGTGATACGACTAAATCCTATCAAATTTTGGCGCCGTTGCCGGGGAGACGGCTAGTTTTCTAAGTTTTTATTTGATTTTTTGGTCTACTTCTCTGTACCTCATTAGAACTTCATTGTTCCAATTGAGGTCCGTTTTACTGCTTCTTTTTGTTTCTTTTGTATGCCCAGATCCCGAAGAAGAGGTACCCTCGTTCCCGAGGATCCATATTTGACAAAGACACTCAGGCAACTTCGAAAGAAAATTCATAGATAAAAGCAGTTTGTTCAGCTGAACACCTCTGGATAAGACACCTCGAGTTCAGTCATGTCTAAACTACTGAAATCGTATGGGGTGCCCAACCCAGATGGTCTTTCTACTGGACCACCAATGCCCACCATCGCCGCTAACAATTTAGAGATTAAGCCTGGACTCATCAGCATGGTTCAGCAAAATCAGTTTGGTGGGCATCCTACTGAAGACCCGGCAAATCATCTGCAGCGGTTTCAACAGCTTTGTCGAACCGTCAAACATGCCGGGGTCATTCCAGATCAGCTAAAAGTCATGTTGTTCGAGTTCATTGACAGAAATGGTTGAACGACGTGAAAGAAACAGAATGGAGTGAGATTTCTGCTGCGTTTCTGAGAGAGTATTATCCACCTACCAAAACAGCAGAAATCAGAAACAAACTAGCCACGTTTTCCCAAGAGCCTGATGAAACATTACGGGAAGCGTGGGCTAGGTTTAGAGATCTACAGAGAGAGTGTCCACACCATAATATGGACAAATGGTTCTTGACGCAGACATTCTACAATGGTCTGCAGCCTCAGACGAAGAGTATTGTTGATTCATCTGTAGGAGGAGTCTTTTTAGACAAGGCAGTTGATGAGGGTTATGACTTCCTAGAAAATATTGCAGCCAATGACCATTCATCATCTAGGAGTTTGACTAAGAAGGTACTTGAAGTTGATGCTATTTCATTGCTTGCATCTCAGATGGCGCAACTAACTCAGCAGCTAATGAAGTCCTTTAGTTCAACACCTCCGCCTATGAGCATCAACGCTATGTCAGCAGTTGCACCCATCACCTCATCTTACTGCGAGGTGTGTGGTATTCAGGGTCACTTTGGGCATGACTGTCAGTTCAGTCAACTTCAGATGGAGCAGGCAAACGCCTTTCAACAAAGACCACAAACTTTTCCCCCTCCACATAACTACGATAACCTACAAAACCATCATCCTCCACCTCCACAAAACCATCCCAAACTCTCTTACTATCAAACCCCACAAAACTTTCAGAGACCCCCATCACATAACTTCCACAACCACAATAACTTCCAAAGTCCACAAAATTTTCCCACCCCACCTCCACAAAACAATAACCCACAAGAGCCTAGCAATTCTGAACTGATGAAACTGATATTGTCTATGCAAAAGGCAAATGAGGAAGCACGGAGGACCCAAGAGGAAGCACAGAAAGCCAATGAGGAAGCACGGAGGGCCCAAGAGAAGCACATAAAACTTCTTGAGACCCAGATTGCTCAATTGGCAGAAACTAATGCACAGAGGCAGCAGGGACAATTGCCAGGGCAACCCATTCAGAGAGAACATGTGAATTCCATCACTCTTCGTAGTGGCATTGCATATGATGCCCCTCCGTTGCCCGTTGATGAGGTTACCCCAACTGCAGGGAAGAAGAAGGTGGTAGAGGAAGGAAAAAGGAAGAATTTGACATCTGAAGTCGACTTGTCTGCAGAAGCTGAACAGACAGCGAAGAAAAAGGAGAAGGTTTCTAAAACGCCTTTTACACCAAGGCTACCTTTTCCTCACAGGATGCAATAGTCCAAGGTCGATCAGCAGTTTGGTAAGTTCTTGGCTATGGTCAAGAACCTTGAGGTAACGATTCCATTCACAGATTTAATTACCCAAGTGCCTGTTTATGCCAAATTTCTGAAAGACATGATAACAAAGAAAAGAGACTTTGGTGGGGTAGAATGTGTCGCTCTGACTGAAGAGTGTAGTGCTTTTATTCAAAATAAAACCCCACCAAAGTTAAAAGATCCTGGTAGTTTTTCTATACCCTGCCATCTTGGACCTATTTTTATTGATAAGGCTTTGTGTGATTTAGGTGCTTCTGTTTCTGTTATGCCATTGTCTGTTTATAAGAAATTGAACATGGGAGCACTTAAATGCACACAAATCACTGTACAGACGGCGGATCGTTCTATAAAATACCCTCTAGGTGTTTTAGAGGACGTTCCTATTAGGGTCGGGAAATTTTATATCCCTGTTGATTTTATGGTGTTAGATATGGATGAGGATGCCCAGATTCCTATTATTTTGGGTAGGCCATTTTTGTGTACTGCTGGTGCTGTCATTAATGTCAAGTCTGGGTCTTTAACTCTGAGTGTTGGTGATGATAAAGTGATTTTTAAACTAACCAATGTTGTTAACGCACCTATGCTTGAACAATAATGTTGCAGGGATGAGGTTTTGGATGAAGTAGGTGTGGAGAAGGTTCCAACTACACCTAAGGTTGCCCCACCGTCTGGAGGCATTATCAAGAACATTTGTAGAAGAAAGATATTTGATGAGGGTGGCACTCATTGCCAAGCCCCTCCTATTTGAGAGAGGGAGGATTAGGGTCGTGCGGGACCGTTATAAACCAGCGCTTTGCGAGAGGCAACTCGTATTCTTTCCCTTTTTCCTTTTCTTTTCATTTTTTTTTATTTTTTTTTATTTTTATTTTTCTTCTTTTTGTGAGCGAGAGTGAGGGTACTAACATTGTTTTTCCTCTTAGCATCGTCCTTGTCACCTTTTGGCATTGAGGACACTGCCAAGTTCAGCTTGGGGGAGGAGTTCTATTTGTATTCTCTATCTCTTTTACTGCTTTCAAGGATAGATTTACTGCTTTCGAAAAATACTGAAAAAATCAAAAAAATATTGTTCCCATGACTGGTTTAGTTGCCTCCCTGTGCCCCTTGTTGTGCTCTTATTGAAAATGATTTGACTATATTTTTTGGATAGCTGGGCATTTGTGATCTTGAGGCTATGATTTGATGTTTGATTGCAATGATTTTGAGCGATTTTGGATTATATTAGACCACTTTGTGCTGCATACCTGAATTGGTTAGACTGTGAGGCCTCTTTGTAACCTATTGGATTTATATTATTATCCAGTCTATTCTTTTGTGTTAGTTCCTCTTTAGTGGATTGATCTTGACTTTGACATCGTACTTGTCTGATATTCGATGACTTGTAGCATTTGTTGTGATAGAGGCGTTCTTTTGTCTTATTCTTGAGCTTCAGAGTGAATTTTTGATATACTTTTATCCTCCTTAGCCCCGCTAAGCCTAATGACTTGCTTCGTGCTACTTAAACCCCTATATTGAGCCCAAGGTCTTCACCTGATATTATTCCAAGCCTAGCTTGGGGGAGCTTTTGTATGGGTTGAGTTTGATATTAGTTTCTTGGTTTGGTTTGGTTGTTGAGGAATTAAAAGTGCATTTGTTGTGGTTTGAGAGTGACAGAAAGAAAAGAAAGAAAAAGCAAATTTAGAGTTGCGTGAATGAAGTTCAGAAAAATGAAAGAAAAATGAAATAAAATGAAAAAGAATTCGAAGTTCTTTCATTCACGTACGTTCTTAAAGAAATTTTCGCTTCATTGCTTGATAATTGGGTTTGTTATGAGTTTGTCATTGATTTATGAGAGTTGGGTTACTTTGCGTGGTTTTATGGTGTTGTTTGGAGTTGTGTAGGCCATCTTAGGCCTTGTTTGAATGATTCATGCTCCCCCTTTCTTGGTTTTTCCACCGCATTACCCAAAAGTATCCCCTACCTCTTACCTAAGCCCCATTACAACCCTCTAAAGTCCTCTTGAGCTCGTGTCTGCAGTGTTCATTTGATTGATTTCGAGTCAGTTTGTCAAAGTTAAAGAGTATTCCTGCTAATTGAGTCGATTTGACTAGGATGAGCGTCATTGAACCGTCTTAAACACATGAGAGTGTGAGTGGGAAGGGTATTTATGGTCGGGTTGGTGAGTGTTCAGGCATATTCTTTGCCTGCCACAAAATAGAGAGGAGCGACACCCATGTGAGAGCCTTTTCAGGACTTGTATGCCTTGTGGATGCTTGAATTTGATAAATTGCTTGGATGATTGGTGGTTGGATGGATTTGATTAGCAAAACTTGAATTATGCCTGCTTGAACGATTCTTAGTCTTGAAAATATTTTGAGCTTTGATTTATTTTTATCTAAGGGGTGAGGCAATCTAATCCATGTTCATGTTCTGTTTGCTTGAGGACAAGCAAAGGTTTAGCTTGGGGGATTTTGATATCACGTATTTATATAGAGTTTTCTCCCTTATTTACAAGCTAATTTGTGCGTCATTGGGGCTCTTCGGAGCTATTTTGTGCTAACTATCGTATATAGTTGTGGTTTTGTGTTTTAGTGTTGAATTGCAGGTTTTAGGGAGTTTTCTCCTTATTCCCGAGCTATTTGGAAGCAACCACGGCTTTACGAGATGTTACGAGGCATGTAGGATGGCTCACTAGCTTTATGGGTAGTTTAGGAGGCCACAAAACCTCTAAACGTGAAGAATTGAGAGCCAAAGAGTTAAAAAGGAGTTTTCCGTACTCTGATCGGGCAAAAATGGCCCGATCGGGCGAAGATATTGTGATCGGGTAGAGAAGTTGCGGACCCGATCGGGCAAGGCATGCCCGATCCGATCGGGCGAGCATACATGTGCCCAGAACCGATCGCGCAAGGCCCACCCGATCGGGCTGGCCCAAAAATCACTTTGATTAAAATTTGTATGCTGCGTGCCAAGCTGCATACAGCAGCAAGAATCTGGGCCAAGACTTGAAGCCCACCCGATCAGGTTGCTGCTGCCCGAAGCCCATCGGGTGGATGTACCTACACGCTGCTTGTTGGGCTGCGTACTAAGCTATTGATTGATGATGTTGTGTGTTGCATGATAAGGGGACAAATAAATAGTAGGCCCAATGCATTCACAAGATGCTGCGTGCCAGTATAAGGTAGCTGGGCGAATTTCATTACCAGCCCGATCCATCACCCGATTGGGTTGATGATCGGGTGGGCCCAATTTTGCATCCAAAGTGCTGTTTTACGTGGAGATCAAGAAGAGAAATTGGCTGGGCATTTTTACTATGGACCCGATCGGGTGGCCCTTTGCCCGATCGGGTCCCGTGCTCGTGTCGCGGTATTTCTATTTTTTATTTTCCGCTTTTAATTAGATTTTGGGGGTATTATAAATACCTTTTTCTCATTATTTTAGAGACATCTTTTATTATCTTTTATTATTCTTAGACTCTAGTTTATTTCTCATTGTTCTTAGTTTAGTTTAAACACTTTAGATTAGATTAAAGGTGATCAAACCTATTCGATTTCAATAAAAGTTCCTGCTTTCTGTCAATTGGTATTCCTCTTTACCCTAATCTCTTTATTCTTAATTGCTTAGCTTAGTATTTAATTATTCATGATGCAATTATTAGTGTTTCATGTTAGTTTTATTGTTGACAATTTAATTATGAGTGAGTAGTTCTCTTTTTAGGGTGTTAGATAGGAAAGCCATGTTTATACCATGATTGTGATTTAGATTTCTATCAATTTCTAGGGCTTGATTAGGGTGATTGTGATGTGGTTTGTTCTTATTGAGTAATTAATGTCAGTGTACAATTTCATTGATTGCTTGTGGTTAATAGTTGTTTGCACAGATCCGTCTTACGACTAGAGGCCTAGGACACGTCAGTAGTTCTGATTACGTTAGTGAACATGCGGCGTATGTTGAACTATGAGCGTTGAGTCTTAACCATAGCTCAACACATGCTCTAATCCCCCGACTCTAGACTTAGGTTTTGATAGTAGTTGACCCTATTTGATTGGTATAAGCATGGTTGACCGACCTAATACCCTAGGTTTTTATTCCATAGTTAATTCCTCGATTTAATCTATCTTCCTTAGCTTAATCTTTAGTTCAGTTAATTCTTCCCTGATTTCATCTGAAGTAGCTGATTTGATTGAATATTAATTTAGAAACTCTGTCTCCCTGTGGATTCGACCCTGCTTCCATTGACTACCATAGTTAGAGGACTGTAGGTTTATCTTTGATTAGTTGATACTACTAAATCCTATCAGTAACGGAGGTCATTCGTCCTGGAACATACAGACTCGAGAACATGGATGGTGATCCTTTGTTTCGTCCATGGAATATCGACAACTTGAGGAAGTTCTACGTATGAAGCCAACCACATCAACTTAAGGGACTGATATGACAGCAAGACATATAGTACTTGTACTACTTCGACCTCGCCGGTCTTGTTAAGGATTAAGTTGTTGTGATATGCATTGAAATAATTGTAATGCTTTTAAACTTATAGACCTTGCCGGTCCAAACAGACTTGTTAAAATTATGAATAAAATACGACCTCACCGGTCTTTCGAATTTGTCATCCATTTTATTTATGTAGCCTGTTCGAAATTGAAACACCTAACAGGTTCAAACGAACTTATGACCTCACCGGTCTCGATTGTTAAATCTATGTTGAGCTATGCGACTCCCATGAGGAGGGCCTTCGAATTCTAAAGCAGACCCTTCCTTAAGAGTGCTCGAAATTTGTCATACATAAAGAAACCTAGCAGGTCGGAAATAAATGCATGCACAATAAGATGGGCAAAAATTCTTCATTTCATTCAAAGTAAAGATTACATGGTTTGAAAACAGAATAAAGAACCTAAGTTACTGAATTACAAAAAGTTAAATACATAGTGCTGAGTTACAAAGTCAAAGGGCCTCAATGTCAATATCCTCCTCCTCAGACGAGGACTCGGATGAAGAGCTCACATCATCGGCTTCACCCCCCTCAGGCTCGTCCTCGACAGCTTCAGAAGCAGCCTCAGCAGCTTGAACTTCGCTTTCCTTTGCAGGAGAAAGGTCGGCAGGGGTTTCATCTTCAGCGGCCTCTACGACCTCCTCAGGGACAGAGGAGGAAGCTTCACCAGCTCCTCGTTTACCCTTTGCCTTCTCCTTTTCCATATAGGCATCAAGGGCCTTCTGCTCATACTCACCATACTTGGCCAGAACTTGTTGAAAGTCCAGTCCCGGAGCCAAGTCTTTCAGAGTCTTCTC
This sequence comes from Patellifolia procumbens, assembly GCA_947645195.1. Taxonomy (NCBI): domain Eukaryota; kingdom Viridiplantae; phylum Streptophyta; class Magnoliopsida; order Caryophyllales; family Amaranthaceae; genus Patellifolia; species Patellifolia procumbens. Next base: position 3,157,410 of record CANSGD010001076.1, read on the forward strand.
GAAAAAGCCCTGGATTTCACCTCGAGCAGATTGAAAGCCCTCGACCATCTTTTGGTCAGCGAAGTTCTTGCCCTCCTGCAATCGCTTCCAGCGGCGGATGTACTTGTTCCTCTTCTGCTTTAAGTCCTTAATAGACTTATCATATTGTTGTTGCAAGTCATCCCGCTGAGCCTGGGCCCGATCAAGCAGCTCCTTTTGGCCCCTCAACTGGCCCTCGAGGTCAGCAACCTCTTTGCGCGAGACCTCGAGCTTCTTCTCCGCAGACTTAAGCTGGTTGGACAGCTCCTCCCGGTTGGTCATCAGGCTCGTCCTCTCACATTGAAAGCCTCGAGGTTGTCAGCATTCAACCTCTTAGCCGCGTCAAGTTCAGCCTCAAGAGAGCGGACCTTTCGAGAAGCCTCCAACAGCTCCTGTTTACATTTATCGAGCTCCTCAGCCAGCTTACCCGAGTCGCGGCCTTCCTTTTCAGTAAGGCAGGTCATTCGGATAGACATTTGCGACAACAAACAAGGAAAAGGTTAGGTTACAGAAATGGGATATGGACAATTAAGAGAAAACAAAAGGACTCACTTGTAACCAGCACTCATTGAGCGCCTCAATCTCCTTCGCTGCACTCAGTTTAGAGATATCCTCCTTATCCCCAGGCACCAACAATGCCTCTCGAACTCGTTGGTAACGAGCTCGAAGAGCCTTTCGCCTGGCATTCTCGATGCTCACGGCGCCGGACTGACCGTCGACGTCGTCGAGCCAAGAAGATTTGGTCTTCTTGACCAGGGGCTCCTCGATATCTTCCTCAGCCGGAGGACTTGAACCCGCACCAAGATGAAAACTAAGATCCGGTATTAGCAGATCAGTTGAAGGGGAGGTGCGGGTCTTCCTCTTTAAACTCTCAGTAGGCTCAACCGCCGATAGAGGGGGATCAGGCAGAGTAGCAGGAAGAGCAAGTAAGGGCTTCGGCGTTACCGATTTCGCCTTTGGTTTATGTTTTGGATTCTGCCAAAGGAAAGACAAGTTAGAAGAAACAGAAAAAACTAAAGCCCAACAAAAAGGGTGTTCGAACTTACAGCAGGGGGTTTGGGAACTTTGAGTTCCCCCGATTGTAGCGACCGCCTGGCCATGGCCGCCATACCGCTCTTGGCAGTATTCTTCTTCATCTCCTCGTCGAGATTATTGAAAGCAAGTACTACAATAGCAGATAAATAAATCAAAAACAAGTTTATATCACAGACAGAGGAAATAGAGAAGTGATAGACCCCTACATTGGTCATATGTCGGGGACACGCCGAAAGCCGACAGGAAGTGCTCGTTGGCTAAGTCCTTATCATTAGGCAGCCAGTGATCAGTCTTGTACTTAGGCTTCCCATCAATATGAAACGACGTGGCTTGACAGTGAATGGCCACAATAGCCTCCTCGGCGTCCATTTCAGGCACATTAAGATTCATGCCAAAGTTAGGAGGACTATCGGACAGAGTTACGGGTATATCCCACGGCTGATCCCCTCGAAAGATGAAGAGAAACTCCCCTCGAAAAAGAGCGTGGTTGGTTGGCATCTCAGTTGTGACCTTATACGATTTCTCATCTCTAAGGCCATCTTTGATCATTATGAGGTGCCTGGCCTGAAAAGTGATCCAAAGTCAAGCCCACTTAAAGGCTCTTTGGTTCATGAACCAGTTGCACTTGTTTTAGAAGCTCTTGGCTTTTCTCCATTTGTTCTTAAGCCTGAGTTTGTTACTTGTTTAACTTGGATGGTGGATTGAGGCGTGCATCACATTTTGAAGAGCCCAAGTTCTGTTTGGGTTTCAAGCATGATTGTAAAGGAAGCCCAAGTTCTGTTTGGATTCCTATTTAATCTATTTCTTTTTTTGTTTTATTTCAAGCTTAAAATAAAGCCTAGTGATTACTTAAGACACTAAGGCAAGTAGGCGTGTGTTTTGTGGCTGATTAGGCATGTAATTAGGGGTTATTTACAGCTCATAATTGCTGATTGCCTTCTTTATAGCAGCCCCTTAAATGAGGCTTAATTAGGGCGTGAATCAAGGAGTTTTGTAACTCCTCAAAGCCATTCCTCTTAGGACGTTTTTTAGGGTGTTTCAGCTCCTCCTTGCTGCTCCTTATCTCTATATAAGGAGAGAAAATGATAATAGAAAGCAGATTTGAGTTTTGCTAAAAAAACCTTTGTGTTATAGTTTTTACTTTGAGTTTGTCTCAAGTATTGCTAACCCTTATTACTTTGAGTGAGTCTTGAGTGATAAGCCTAGGAGAGATTGAGTGAGTCTTATCTCTGACCTAGAACCCCAAAACATTGAGTGTGTTCTTGTGTTTTGGTACTATATCTTGTTTCGAGTGATTTCTTGTTAAAGTGAGTGTTCTATTGTTCGTAAGTTTAGAATCATCATCCAATACTTTGGAGGGTTATTTTAGATTCACATCATCTGGTATTAGAGCTTTGGTGAAGAAATTTGTCGGAAAAATCGAGTTTTGGAGAAGAAATGAAACTGCCAGAATTCAACCAGTTTTTCATCCGACTTTGAAGGACGATTTCTCAACCTTCAAGAGTCCAAATTGGTTGATTCTTTTTTTCATTCTGCATAACTTTTTGTCTAGAATACTCATAGAAATTTTCATATTTTTGTGAATTTTTTTTATATTAAACTGGGCACGTTTTTCGCAACTGCGCCAAAAACGGAGCAAATCTGGCACACAGAACTTCAAACAACAATTCCTCCTTCATACGGAAAGCTTTTCAAGAGTTTCTTTTTTTGATTCTGCTTGAAATTTCCTGAGTTTTATTAATATGTAAGTCTTTGAGAGTCTCAAGGCCATTTATAGTTTCTTTTTGTTGTTCAAGTTTACGGCAGTTTGCATCTTGTATTTGTAATAGTCTAGCAAAAATAGTGAAATCATGGTTGAAGGTGATCTTGCTAGGATGTTACAAGTAATTACTGAGAAGTTGGAAAACTTAGAGAGAAAATCAGAAGCAAATGATGAAGATAAGGCTCAACAAAAGACTAGGTTAGATGCCATGTCCGAAATGTTGATGCAAGCAAGTAGAAAACTGAATTTTCTTGAAAATGAGGATGGTGAGGTTAATACACCTAGAAACTTTGATGATGATAGGGGTTTGAAAATTGAGATGCCTAAATTTGATGGGGGACATGATAGTGAGGCTTTTCTTGATTGGATGAGGCAAATTGAGACCGTTTTTGATTATAAGGGGTATAATGATGGGAAAAGGTTTAAATTTGCTGTCTTAAAACTCACTAAACTTGCTGCCTTGTGGTATGAAAACCTCAAGTCAAATAGAAGGAGATAAGGAAAAGAGAAGATAGACTCATGGGTTAAGTTGGAAAAAAAAGAAGAGGGATAAATGGGTTAGTAAGGAGTATGAGCAAGAACAGTACCTAAAACTTACCCACCTTTCTCAAGAAAATAACATGAGTGTGGAAGAGTACATGAAAGAGTTTGAAAAATTGTGCTTGATTTGTGATTTGCAAGAAAAGGAAACCTTTAAAATTGCTCGATTTGTTAAAGGTTTGTCCAAAGAGATCAGTAAGAAAGTAGAAGTGACTCACTATGCCACTTTTAGTGATGTTTGTAAACTTGCTTTGAAATATGAGGCACAAGCTAAGGAGGAAAAGGAGAAAGAGAAGCCCAAAACTTCTTCTTTCAAGGGTACTTCAAAATTTACTCCTTTCAACTCTAAAGGGAGTACTTTTCAAAGTAAAGCCTTTTCATCTAGTTCATCCGGTACTAAATTTGATAAGGGGAAAGAAAAACAAGTGATTTCACCTAGTGAGCTTGCAACTAGGAGAAAATGTTTTAAATGACATGGGAGGGGTCATATTGCTAGTGAATGTCCTAGTAAAACTGTTTTGACCGCCACTCAATGTGCCATAATGGATGAAGAAGAACAAATGTATAACTTTGTAGTGCAAGAAGAAAATGGCTATGTAGAAGATGACTTTGAAGAAGAGATAGAACCCGAGGGTGAGTACAATATGATGGTTGTGAGGAAAGTATTGTTTAGTGAGCCTCAAGTTGATGAGAAGCAAAGAAACAACTTGTTTCATACTAGATGAAAGATTGGAGAGAAGACTTGCAATGTGATAGTCGATGGTGGAGCTCAAACGGATGTTGTTTCATCCGAAGCTGTGAGTAAGTTGAAACTTACCACTAGAGATCATGATGAGCCTTATAAGCTCAATTGGTTGAATGATGGCAATGGTATTAGGGTGAAGAAGCAAGCTTTGGTTTCTTACTCTATGGGCAAGTTTGAAGATGAGAGATGGTGCGACATTCTTCCTATGGATGCTTGTCACTTGTTACTTGGAAGGCCATGGCAATTTGACCATGATTCGGAGCATAAAGGCAAATCTAATGTATATCTTGTAACTACCAAAGATGGTAGAAAAGTTAAATTGCTTCCCCTACCCCCTAAAGTTGCTAAGAAAGACAAAGAAAAGAGCAACTATCTTGTATCTTGTAATGAGTTCGAGAAAATAGTGGAAGAAAATGGTGGGGGGTATGCTTTGGTTGTAAGGACCAAAGACGAGAATGAGACTACTTGCAATAACTCACCACTTTTGGATGAGTTATTGGAAGAGTTCAAAGATGTGTTCCCCAATGACTTGCCCAAGGGCCTCCCTCCAATAAGGGGCATTGAGCATGCCATTGACTTGATTCCAGGATCACCTTTGCCCAACAAGGCTGCCTATAGGTGTAATCCGGAAGAGAGTAAGGAACTTGAAAGGCAAGTGAATGAATTGATTGAAAGAGGCTATGTGAGAGAGAGCCTTAGTCCTTGCGCGGTTCCTGCCCTCTTAGTACCAAAGAAAGATGGTACTTGGAGAATGTGTGTTGATAGCCGTTCCATTAACAACATAACCATCAAATATCGTTTTCCTATGCCTCGTTTGCAAGATATGCTAGATGAATTGAGTGGTTCCTTAGTCTTTTCCAAAATAGACTTAAGGAGTGGATACCATCAAATGAGAGTAAGGGAGGGAGATGAGTGGAAAACGGCTTTCAAAACAAAGCAAGTGTTATATGAGTGGTTAGTTATGCCATTTGGGCTTTGCAATGCCCCAAGATCCTTCATGCGGTTGATGAATGAAGTCCTCCGTCCTTTCCTTAATGATTTTATTGTTGTTTACTTAGATGACATACTTGTGTATAGTAAAAACAATGAAGATCATGTAATTCATTTGAGGAGGTTGTTTGAAAAATTGAGGGAGATGAAGTTGTATGGCAAGCTTGAGAAATGTGTATTCATGAATCCTAGTGTTGTATTCTTAGGATACATTGTAACAGGAGAGGGGGTGCATGTAGACCCGGAAAAAGTAAAAGCCGTGCAATCATGGTTGGCTCCAACCAATGTGCATGAAGTAAGAAGCTTCCATGGACTAGCCTCCTTCTATAGGCGGTTCATCAAGAACTTCTCTACTATCATGGCTCCTATCACCGAGTTAACAAAGAAAGGTGAGTTTAAGTGGGGTGAGAGTGCGCAAAAGGCCTTTGAGAAGGTCAAGCATATGCTTTGTAACGCTCCCATACTTGTACTTCCCGACTTTAACAAAGTGTTTGAGGTGGAGTGTGATGCGAGTGGGATTGGGATTGGTGCGGTTTTGATACAAGAGAGGAAGCCCGTGTGCTACTTTAGTGAAAAGTTAAATGGGGCTAAGCTTAACTATTCCACTTATGATCGTGAGTTCTATGCCATTGTGAGGGCTCTTGATCATTGGTCTCATTACTTAAGACCTAAGCCATTTGTCCTTCATTCGGACCATGAGGCGCTTAAGTTCATCCATGGGCAACAAAAGTTGAACCAAAGGCATGCTAAATGGGTGGAGTTTCTCCAAACATTTACCTTTAGTTCAAAATATAAAGATGGAAAGAGTAATGTAGTGGCCGACGCTTTGTCTCGTCCGAACTACTTGCTTTCTATGGTGGATGCTAAGATTTTGGGTTTTGAGCAACTCAAAGAGGGCTATCAACATGATCCTGATTTTGCAAGTGAGTTCGAGAGTCCATCAAAAGAGTTTGTGCAGCAAGATGGTTACCTCTTCAAGGGTAACAATTTGTGTGTCCCAAAGAATGGCGTGAGGGAGTTGTTGGTGAGGGAAGTGCATAGTGGTGGTTTGGCGGGTCACTTTGGCATCCAAAAGACTCTTGATATTCTTGGTGAGTATTTCTATTGGCCAAGAATGATCAAAGATGTGACTTTGGTTGTGGAGAGATGTGCTACTTGTCAAAAAGCAAAGGGTCACTTCACCAAAGGTCTCTACACTCCTCTTCCAGTTCCAGATGCCCCATGGAAGAGTGTTAGCATGGACTTCATTGTAGGATTACCAAGAACTCAAAGGGGAAGGGATAGCATCATGGTTGTTGTAGATAGATTCTCTAAAATGGCTCATTTCATAGCTTGTAATAAAACTGATGATGCTATAAAAGTGGCGGAAATGTACTTTAAGGAAGTTGTCAAACTTCATGGCATTCCTCGAAGTATAGTTCGGATAGGGACTCCAAGTTTCTTAGTCACTTTTGGAGGACCCTATGGAAGCTTGTTGGTACCAAGTTGCTATTTAGCACCTCTCATCATCCCCAAACTGATGGGCAAACGGAGGTGACAAATAGAACTTTGGGTACGTTGTTGAGAGGACTTGTAAGCAAAACGCAAAAAGATTGGGACATGAAACTAGCCCATGCGGAGTTTGCTTACAATCGAGCTCATTCCTTAACTACTTCTCGCTCCCCATTTGAAGTAGTTTATGGAGTGAATCCCTTTCTGCCTATTGATCTTATTCCTATGGTTAAAGGGGATATTGTGGAGAAAGATGCTAAAAAGAGGGTGGAAGCCTTTCAAAAAACCTGTGAGCAAGTGAAGAAAAGAATTGAGGAGATGAATAAGAAATACCAAGAGAGAGCAAACAAACGACGAAAGCAACCCATCTTTCAACCCGGGGATTTGGTTTGGCTTCATTTGAGGAAAGAGAGATTTCCCAAACTTCGCAAAAACAAACTCATGCCTCGTTCTGATGGTCCATTTAGAGTGACTGAAAGGGTGAATGATAGTGCTTACAAAATTGAGCTTCCTGATGAGTTGATGGGTGTTAGTGCTACGTTCAATGTGGGAAATTTGTCACCATACTTAGATGATTCAAGTTTGAGGGCAAACTCTTCAAAAGAAGGGGAGAATGATCCAAAGTCAAGCCCACTTAAAGGCTCTTTGGTTCATGAACCAGTTGCACTTGTTTTAGAAGCTCTTGGCTTTTCTCCATTTGTTCTTAAGCCCGGGTTTGTTACTTGTTTAACTTGGATGGTGGATTGAGGCGTGCATCACATTTTGAAGAGCCCAAGTTCTGTTTGGGTTTCAAGCATGATTGTAAAGGAAGCCCAAGTTCTGTTTGGATTCCTATTTAATCTATTTCTTTTTTTGTTTTATTTCAAGCTTAAAATAAAGCCTAGTGATTACTTAAGACACTAAGGCAAGTAGGCGTGTGTTTTATGGCTGATTAGGCATGTAATTAGGGGTTATTTACAGCTCATAATTGCTGATTGCCTTCTTTATAGCAGCCCCTTAAATGAGGCTTAATTAGGGCGTGAATCAAGGAGTTTTGTAACTCCTCAAAGCCATTCCTCTTAGGACGTTTTTTAGGGTGTTTCAGCTCCTCCTTGCTGCTCCTTATCTCTATATAAGGAGGGAAAATGATAATAGAAAGCAGATTTGAGTTTTGCTAAAAAAAACCTTTGTGTTATAGTTTTTACTTTGAATTTGTCTCAAGTATTGCTAACCCTTATTACTTTGAGTGAGTCTTGAGTGATAAGCCTAGGAGAGATTGAGTGAGTCTTATCTCTAACCTAGAACCCAAAAACATTGAGTGTGTTCTTGTGTTTTGGTACTATATCTTGTTTCGAGTGATTTCTTGTTAAAGTGAGTGTTCTATTGTTCGTAAGTTTAGAATCATCATCCAATACTTTGGAGGGTGATTTTAGATTCACATCAAAAAGAATACCAACCAGGCCCATGGCGAAGCTCGGAGACTTCGTTTATTCGGAACATATTGCGCCAAAGACGCAAAGACGGTCGCACTCCAAGCATGCGACAAATACATAAAAATCCAACTATTGTCCCAACGGAGTTAGGCATAAGCTGACATAAGGCTATGTTATATGCCTCTAAAATCTCCTTTAAAAGCGGGTGCAAGGGAAAACGCAAACCCAGCTCGAAGTATGATTTATATACACCGATGCATCCAGGGGGTGGTGACACCACCAAGTCCGTGACTTGTGGAGGATGCATAACGTAGGGCAGCTTTATATGGTACAGAGTCGACAAAAACGACAGCCCTTCTTGAAGATCCTTTCGCCACTTCCCCGTTGACCAATGGCCACTTATTCCCAATCTCATGTTGGGGGAAAGGCAGGGCTCGATATAGTCGGACGTCGAAGTCCCCTCATCCGTCATCTCCGTTATTTGCACTACACCAAGGGAAAGGAAAGAATCTAAGTAACTCCTCTTAGAAGGAGGGAAGGCTATCGTTACTTTATTAGGATAATCTAAAAATTCCTCAGGCCCCCCGAAATCCTCCTCACACTCCTCTTCCTCAATAGGAATGGCGTAGAGGAAAATATCAGAATTCGGGACCCAATAAGCTATTGATACAACAGGAGCCCCATCTACCCATGTTTCTCCCCAAGGCATATAAGGAAGGGGCAAGGCATATGGGGCACTCAGTTTGAAAACAGGGTTCATTCTTTATATTACAGTGACCCCTATCGAATTTATTAAAAGCAAGGAAAAGAGTCAAGAATGAGAAATCATACCTTTGTCGAATTACACGAAGGAAATTCCTCGCTCTCTTGACGCACTCTGAGCAGCACACAGGAAGCAAAAGGCTTCTTAAAAAGGGAGAGAAAATTAGAGAGAGAAAATAGAGAGGGAAATTGCACAGTGAGTAAATGAGGAAAGAAGTGAAATATTTATATCTCACCTACCCTGAAGAGTAACCTCTCTAATGTGAACAGTCACCCAACATGGGAGTTTGTGCCAGAGAGTAGAGGGAGGTTTGTTTCAATATGGTATTTATATGGTTCAAACGTATAAAAAACGGTCAAATACGGTTGACCACTCAAAAAGTTGACTTTTAAACGTTGACCCTCACCGGGCCTACCTCGAAGAAATTCAGCTATACAACACTTCCCTCACCAGGGCTACCTCGAACTCTTCAAAAGGACAAACCCTTTGACTGAGTTACCTCGAGTAGATTCAAGGATGTTCTTTGAATCCATACTTAGAAATATTTCAGAGTATGCAAAGCCCTTCATAAGGCATCCCCTTTCGAGTAATTGAGTATTGAACTCAATTAGCCCTTACCAGGCCACCTCGAAATCATCCAATTGAGTATTGGACTCAATTAGCCCTTACCAGGCCTTCTCGAATTATCAAAATTGAGTATTGGACTCAATTAGCCCTAACCAGGCACCTCGAAGAATTCAAGCCATCCAATAGTGGGTGTGTATAATTCTATATCGGACACCCTATAGAGGGCGTTCGAATTTTGTCTTTCATAGAACCACTCCAAGTATGACGTTCGAATTCTGTTACATGAACAACCAATGGTGGGTGTTTATAATTCTGTATCGAACACCCTTAGGAGGGCGTTCGAGTTTTCATTGAACCTCTCAATAGGAGGGCGTTCGAATTTTAGAAGCCTCTCTAATATGAGGGCGTTCGAATTTTAGAAGCCTCTCTAATATGAGGGCGTTCGAATTTTAAAAGCCTCTCTAATATGAGGGCCTTCGAATTTTTAAAAGTCACTAAAATAGTGACCAAGTCTTTTTTTAGGAGGGCGCTCGAATTCTATGAGCTATTTCTCTTAGGAGGGCGTTCGAATTCTCATTAAACCTCTGAATTGAGGGGGCTCGAATTCTATTAGTGGTTCCTCTTAGAGGGTTCTCGAATTCTATGACCAACCCTTCCAAAAGGGATCTCGAAATTCATAAAGAAAAACATTAAGTGTGTCTAAGCCATTAAAACACCTCCTAGGAGGACGCTCGAATTCTATGAGCTATTCTCCTAGGAGGGCGTTCGAATTCTCTTTGAACCCCTCCAGTGGAGGGCGTTCGAATTCTCCTTAAAGATCCCCCTAGGAGGACGCTCGAATTTTATGAGCTCTTCTCCTGGGAGGACGTTCGTATTAATGTTGATGCATTTAGTTCCTAACAGAGGGCGTTCGAATTCACGACCAACCCACCTGGTTGAGGACGCTCGAATTCTCATTAACCTCCTGGGATGAGGACGCTCAAATTCTCATGAACCCCACTTTGGGGCACGTCGAATTTTTAAGCAACCAAAGCAGACTATTCCGCTCCACATCGCAGTCTCATCATGATCTGACACTACGACATAGAGCGTGGGGCTAATGTTTGGGCCCCTTCCAGTCATGGCCCACCTAACCGGTGAAATGACTAAAATACCCTTAGGGGGCAAAATTACCATTTTACCCCTAAGGATCTCTCAGGCCAGGAAGTGCAGGCCTTCAGTCAGGCACACCGACAAAAAGGCTTTTTCATGACATCATCATCTTCACCAGATGACATCACCTCAGTAATACCTATAAATAGCACTCTTATCTGATCATTCAGGTACGTTTTTCCATATATTACAGAGCATTCACTAGTACTTTTCTCTCGGACTTCTGAGATCAGATCTGACTTAAGCATCGGAGAGCCGATCCCGGGAACATCCCCGGGATAGTTCACGGTGCTCGGTTTTGCAGGTGGCCGGATTCGAAGACCTTGGACTTACTTGGTTACTACCCTAGCTTGAAATTGGCCTTCCCCGAATTATAAATTTACTGTGTTTCTTGTGACCCGAAACATCTTGTATGGTTGTGGCCATGAAGGCTTGTGAATTGATTGTCTTTCAGCAATGAAATTTATTATACTTTCTAAAAAAAAATTGTTAGCAAGATAAAACTTTTTATTTCTCTTTTCTTTCTCTATTTATAATTTCTATTCCCACCACCACAAATCCCACCAACCACCACTGCCACACACTCCCACTGCAGCAACTACATCCATCGGCCACCACCACAAATAGTCATCCAACACCAACACACCAGAGTGAGGACCCACCCCACCATTCCCTCTCTTAGCCCAACCCTTCCTAACTCAGGGCAACTTTTCCTCTTCCACCCCTGGCCACAACACTGGTCCCTACCTAGACGCAAACTACCTTCCCCCTTCCTATCCCAGCCACAAAACCCTCCCTGATTGACCATCTCATCAAGAACCTTCGAACTACCAGCGATTAATGTCGGCGCACTTTGCATCAGATGCCAACTAATCGCTGGAATTGGGTGTGTTTCATTCATCAGCTTCAACTAATCGCTCCTCGTATTCGCGTATGCGGTTGGGGAGGGACGAAGACAGGTTGTTGTAGTCAAAGGTGGGGAAGGGAAGGGGTGGTGTTGTGGTGGTGTAGGTGAAGTGGTGATGGAGATGGTGGTGTGTGTGTAAATGGTGATGTAAGTGGCGGAGTGTGTGGAGGTGGTGTTGAGGTTGCTTTAGGAGCGATAATGGGGAGATGGTGGTTAGGGGTCGTAGGGCTGAGTGTTGGGGGGGTTAGGTGATGGTGGGAGTTAGAAAAAGGAAAAAATAATTATAAACAGTCAATGAAAGCATGAAATGTGGCTTGTTGACCGGTTAAATAGGTTTCCTTTAGGTCAGGGTTCATTTGTAGCCGAGCTCCCCGGTAGTTGTGATTATACAGGAATAACTAATAGTTGGGATTATTCTTGGTGGAACGACCATAATTTGGATTATTCTAGTCAATTTTTCTAATATTAAAAGTCCAAAATATTAAAGATAAGTGTATTAATAATCTCGGTATGTAATTCTTGGTTAGATAAAAAAAGAAAAGGATATTACAACCTCCCCCGACTAACAACGACATTACGCAAGACTCGAGGTAACGTATATGGCTAACACCCGTACTCCCCTTTCTAATGTTGGCTTATAGTATAAGTTTTCTTATGAAGTTTATCTTATTCTTTTGTTGGATTGCGAGATGTAAATGTTTGGTTTATGAAAATGATTTTACTATTGAAATAAATAGCTTTATGATGTGTTGACGCTTGAAAAGTATGATTATTTTGTGATGTTATATATGAAAGGATTATAATTACCGTTATGATATCAAGATGTTTATTGAAAACACCTAAGAAACGAAATATGATAAATAAAAGTGGAAGAAGGATCTAGGCAGTATTATGTTCTGTTGGTCGTGCACGTATCATTCTGCTATGTGGCAGAAATGCCACCTTCTGTTGTGGAACAATACCCTTAGTGGCTACTCGCATTCTATTATCTGGCGAAAATGACGCCTTCCGTTGGCGACAATGTCCTCGGTGGCACCCGCATTCTGTATGGTATTATGCCACCTTTTGTTAAGGGACAAATGTCCTTGATGGGTTTGCCTTCTGGATGGGAGCACTTTCCTTCCTTTGTAATCGCCAAGATACTTAAATGAAAGATATATGATGATAAACATGATAAAGAAGATAATGACATATGGTTGTTTAAACGTCCAATAAAATTTACAAAAGTGGAGTGATTGCCGCATCATTACTTCACGGGCCCGTAGTGTGAGATTGTGCTTAGGAACCTATCTTATTATCTTGGCCATTATGGAAAATTATAAGGACGGAGTTAGGAAGACTATCTATGTTATAGTCTTTCTTTAAATACTTTGAACTAATTTTGAACGGTTTAAATGGAGGATGTTTCGCCTCCGAGACTTTATGGTTGTGGCCAAGACGTCGAGCCTTGGATGGTGCCCCTCTCAAACACATGTTGCTCTTGATTTGTAACTGAACAACGGCCCCCATCTTAGACTGAAAGTTGTTCAGGATTATCACCAACGGACATACCTAGTCAGTGGAGAGGGTTTTATGGAGAGCCACCACGCATCGGCCCCAATTAGGCGGGGATGGATGGGGCGAGGATGGAGATGAAAACATTACCCACCGTGGGTGATAGGGCGAGTGTGGATATTAGATTGGCACCGCCCCATCCCTACTCGCCCCGCCTGCCCCGCTTTATCTCCGTGTATTGAAGAAATTTATTTTTAATATAATTTATCTTTTTTTGAAGTTTTTACCATTTGTTTCTCTAGGCCCACAGAATTTAGTAAACCAGCATTGGGACGGAAATGGGGCAGGGATGAGACGAGGGTTGGGGCGGGTCTATCGAGGGAGAGGCGGGTGATAGGGATCCAGGCGGGTGATGAGGCGAGGATAGCTTTTGGTGTGTCCCCGTTGGGTGAGATATGGGGATAAGATTTTCCCCGCCATGGGTAATGGGTCGGGAATGGGGATGAGTTTTTTAGGCGGGGATGGGGATGGGGATGGAGATAGGAATGCCAACATCTGCCACGCCCCGCCCCATTGACATCCCTATCGCCAAGTAAGTTGTTGTCACTAGACAATTGTGTTTTTCTACCAAAATTGCATTTTGCAGAAGATTACATATCTAGCTAAATCTTCTCACGTCAACCTAACAGCTTATCAACGTTCACCTCCACTAGAAAGGGGGATTGTCGAACGAACATAGCCTAAACTCTACTTAGCTTGGCTCGTGTTCATTTCAGTTTATTCGAACCCGAGCAGAGCTCAAAACTTAAAGAACTGAGCCATTATTGAGTGGAGCTTTGACTAACAATTGACCAACCGTTGTCGAATTTTTCACGAACAAGCTTGACCTATTATTATTCTTAGTTTATTTGTCTACTTTATTAGTTGATTAATGAATACTTTTGTTTTTAAATTATTTTTAACACTAAGTTATTAGCTTATTATTGTGCAATATCTAGAAAAATTATATTTTTAGATTCATACATATATAGTATTTCAATATATACTACGTCCGCAACATATTATTTGTAACGATTAGACATTTTCTACTCACTTTATGCCAAATCGTTACAAATAATGTTACGGAGGTAGTGTAAGAGAATAATCAACCCTTTTCACGAGCTTTTCGAGCCGAGCTTAGCATAACTCTGTTCGGCTCGTTAATGTCTCGAGCCGGACTTGAACTCAAGCGAGCCACAACGAGCCAAGCTTTGAGCAAACTTTGTTCGAGCCGAGGTCGAACTGTTCACGAAAAGAGGAACTGACCTACAATATGCCCCTTCTTTTTCGTTCCTCCAGCTACCATGAAATCACCATATCCAGCATGAGACGAAAAAAAGATAACAGACTGTAACCATATGATACCAAGGCGACCTCAAACAGATACAGAAAATAGACAGCAGACTGTAAACATATGATACCAAGGCGACCTCAAACACAGTAGTAGTAGACTTTAAAATTTGTAAGCAATATAGTTCTGCATGGCTGCTGAAAAAGAAAAAACTACAATGCCCAAACTGCAAGTATTTTAACAATGGTCATAAGCGCACAAGTCCTGCACAAACCAACAACTTATTGAACACCACGATCAGGATTATGAAATCAAACGACTCAGCTGTGCCTCTAACACGCAATCACCTACAACAAGGATGAGCCAAGTGTGTGAGCACATCATATGACGATATTAATTGTGAAAGTCAGCACAAAAAACAAAGTAAGTCCACAAAGAAGCCACCATGTTTGAAAGAGAGTCACCCAAGACACAGCAAGAGAAGAGTTGGGAAAACAAGAAGAAAGGAAACAGAGTTTGGCACTTATCTTAAAAAATTACAGCAAGGACAATTATACGACTAATTTTCGAATTTTTTTAATCAAGGATAGGTCCAGGGCTATAAACGGAATGAGTAACAGCTCATTCCTTGAGGAAAGGCAGCAAAAAGGTTAATCAGCACTGGTTCTACTAAAACATGTAACATATCAGACTCCCAAAGGAAAAAAGATGAAAAGAACAGTTCCCAGATACAATACTAGCAACAAAACCAGAAACTTCGGCCTAAAAGAACTTAGGATCACAACATTAAATCTCAGTTGTACCTTAATTGTGGTGGTGGAGGTGGACAATCTGCTTCAGTATTTACATACAGTTTCTTGAAGCATCAACTAATAAGGGGGTTTTGTTTTAATTTGGGGGTAATTAATTAATTAATTAATTTTATCAAATCCTGGTTTTGGAGAGAGAATTTAAGCGACTAAGTGAAAACAAGAAGTTGATAGAAAAGGCATAGGAAGTCAAACGATGACGGTGTAGATTGTCCCCCACACTTTGGAGGTGTTTGGCAATTGGTTGTTGGAGGATTGCGCTTTATATGCTAGCTGGTTTGACCAGCTGTTTTTAGTGGCTTGTTTGACCCATTGTATAATTATTGGCTGTTAAAAAGTGTTCGGTTAAAATGGTTGATATTACTGACTTAGTACAAAATTGAAGCAAAAGTCAAACCCCAAAAGCCAGCTAAAAAAGCTGGTAAAAGCAGCTTTTGGTTGAACACTTTTTTTTGTTGTTTGACCACAAACGGAAGCCAGGAGCCAATAAAAAGCCATCCAAAAGCCATTTGTCAAACACCCCCTTTATGAATCTCACTATTAGCAGAAGATCTTTAGTAGGGAACTCAAAAAACTAAGATGACGCTAAGACCCCTCTAAGAAGCTGCAAAATCATTACTTTCCTATGAGAAAATAAAAATAAAAAGGATTACCAAAAAAGCACAGACGTCCTCAAACAAAACCCAAAAATTATCAATAAACCCAAATCCTTGAAATAATCCAAGTTGAATAACTTAGCTGCCCTAGCCCATAAGGGGCCTTGATAAGTTATTAACATGGCCAAACTTACATGGTAGAGAGGGTGTAACACAACTTCTTCTCCTTGCAAACCCCAAAACCACAATGCGAATGCACAACTTTGCCACGGACAAGGGTGAACCTATTACCTATAGCTCCCTACTCAACACAAACAACAAACTTCAAAGAGGTTGAGCCACCTAAAAAAGAAGACAAGTGAGCACAAAACCATTTATCAACCCAATATATACAACCTCCAACGTCTAGAAACCACATCAACTAAAAATGAAGGAGACAAAGGACCTCCCTCCTTTAATCCTTACACCAAAGAGATGCATCCATGAAAGTCGCCATCCATGAAATAAGGAGTTGAAAAGTAGCCCTCTGGCCTCTACCGATGCAGACTACAAACCCACTTCTTGTCAAGATCCAGATCAAGAAAATACCAACTACTCCCTAATTTACCATACTCAAAATCTATATTGAATACGATTCTCCGCCTCCCCTTTTGAACTTTATCCACAACATATTAACCACAAAATAACCACGTTCAAGTTTAACAGCCTATATAAAAGCACTTTGGGATTATGACATTGAACCAGAAGTTACTTTATCAACTTTTAATATGATAAGTAAATCATTTTTCTTCGAAACAAGAGTGATTAAGTTGGAATTCATTGTAGGTTGAGTGAATAAGCAAATCAAGCTATGGTCTTGACCTTAATATGATAAGTTTTTTTCGGAACAAGAGTGATTAAATTGGAATTCATGCTCCTACATATGATCCTTATTTCACATTCCTCGGAGAAAAAACAATAGATTGTCTTTAATCACGTCCTCAACCATTTTCAAAACCACATGCCTTACCTCATCCTTATTGAACAACCTTATAGCCATATGCCCAAATGTTGCAAAACAACATTATCTCTAGGTTATTATCACCCATCAGTACAATTGTAAGAAACAACAAATGATTGTAAGGAAATCTTTGCTTATCAATGAATAACTTATTAGAACTTCCAATTTGCACTTAAGGGGGTGTTTATTTAAGGGGATTAGAAGGAGGGATTGGGATTATATATCCCAATGGGTTGAATTCTCATGTTTGTTTGGAGGAATTGGGAGTTTTGAGGGGGATTGAGAGTGGGATTAAATCCCACCAAACTAAGACATGGGGAGGGCAGGTATTAGGGGGTGGGATTAAAATTTTAGAATGAAATGACCCATTTACCCTTAATGAAAAGTAAGGAAAAGAAATAAGGTGGAGGATTAGTAAGAGTATTGAAGTAAAATCATAATTTAATCCCAATCAATTCCCAACTCATACCAAACAAGGGATGGAATTTATTTTATCCTTATCCCACCCATTAATTCCCAATTATCATCCCTCCTTCTAATCCCTAAAATCCCATTCCCACATACCAAACGCCCCGTAAACAGAAAATTGGAATGGCTTACAAAGACATGGCATATCTCTGACGGACAAAAAAATTCCTCACACACGAGCCAATTTGTTACCATTGCAATCACCCTGCCGAGAAGCCAGCCGATAATCTTTTTATCTAAAGCTTACAATTTGTGCTGATGCTTTTACAATCAAGCAGACGGGCAGCCATGAAGGGTCCTGGGTGACATGTGACCCACCAAAAGAAATCTGTTTTCTTTACTTTGCGTCGGACATAGCTTAGTAGTAAGTAAATAAACCTCTGTGTTTCATTGTAATTTATGCAACTTGCCTCAGCGGTTAAATGAAGTTTGACGCGCATGAGATTTAGTTTCGAGTCCCAGTATTACCAATTAGATATTTATCCCCCTTTGTTGAATAAACGAAACTAGCCCTTGTTCTTTCTTTTTGTTTTTCTAATTTTTATTAATTCTATTCATTAGGACAAGGGACAACAATTACCTCTATTATCTTTAAATCCAATTCTAAGTCTTTAACAATCTATTTCTTTTTTAGAATTTACCCCCTCCTCTATTTACTTCCTATATTCTTCTATAAATGTCCCTGTTCACTAGCTACATTCCTTTATTTGACATACATGACCCAGATAAAAGTATCCACAGTCTCCTTTATTTTTGTATTTTTTCCTATCTTTGTTCTTGTTTTCTTTTTCTTTTTTTGCAATTTTCTGATAAAGCAATGCCATTTTACCCACACAAATGTAACATGTATATAAAGACATTGGGAGTACATCTACGGTTATTCCCCTTATTTATCAAATAAATTTAAAAAATGACTAATTCATATAATCAGCTTGAATAGATTTTTTTACTAACATATAAACAAAATTGCTATCATGTAAAATGATGTATTTGTCTTTATGTACATTTTCTAGAGAAGCAATTAAAATATCAATGGCTTTGAGCTATGTAGCACGAGTACTTCACTTGATTCTCATCCCCGTACCGGACCCGCACTATGTCAATTTTCAAATTTCCCGTTTTCTGTCCCCGTTCCCGCATCCGTTTTTGTCCCAGGTGCAACCTAGGCTTTGAGCATGTGTTGAATAGCGTGAATGTCGAAGTTTCATGTTTACTAAAAACCGAGGGTAATATTTAAATATGATAGAACAAACAAATTTCAAATTATGCCCCCGCAATACAATTTTAGATGGTTATCGACCAAAAATCTAGCCCTTGTGTAGTGAAATTTGTTCGATTTGTTTATTATGTTTATTATATACTTGGTTGGTTTGGTTACGAACTTAGGACCCCTCAAGTTTTCGCCTATGCAACCACGCTGTTCCTTTTATCATTACTTACCAAAAAGAAGTGTTCTCTCTCTTTATGTTAGTGAAGTAAACATGCCCCCTCACATTCCCCGGGGTGACTATTGAAGCATTGATCCTTAAGCAATTTGCTCAAACTTTGCTATCTATAACATTCACATTTCATCAAATCCTACAACTAGTTTGCAATTGGGACAATAGCACACAAGCAATGCATATGCTTAGTATAGGCAAAAGTAGGCTTTTAAAGTAAACAACAACAACAACAACTAAGCCTTATTCCCAAAGTGATTTGGGGTCGGCTAACATGAATCGTCAAAATCGACAAGAGTGATAAAAAGTTTTTAAAAGGGTTTAAGTTTTAAAAGGCTTTTAAAGTAAACATCAAGGAGAAAAAAAAAGGAAAATATAGTCTTGTTAAAAGCAACTGTGAGAATTAGAACAAAAAATCTTACTAAATACTAAAACAAAAGTCATCAGAATAACTCTTGCCTACGAAACCTACAAAATTCCTCCATAATCCCATCTTTATTTAATTTCTATTTGTGTTTACTTCCATTTTCAAATAGAGCCAAAGACTCTTTATTCCTTGGTTTTGGAATATGATGGAACAAAACAAAATGGCTTCCTAAGCTAGGAGCATTTGTTATATTATGAAGTCGCCGGTGGTCAATGTATTTTCGACTTGATTTTCATTTTGGGTCATTTGGAAACAACATCTATATGTATTCAACACAAGATTAAGGTTGCGTAAATCCGACAGCCCCTTACCTTGCCTTATAGCGGGTTATTTCTAGCCATGTGTGAGAACGTCATATGTAACTTCTAGTGGAAAGCGATATTTCACGAGAATAAACATGACTTCATAATTCTCTTGGAATGTTTCTAACACCCAATTAGAGTGAATTCAAAGAGATGCAATTGGCTCGTCCTTGGGGAGTAGGGGTTGAATCCATGGAAATTTGCCCCACAAGCTGGCTTTAGAAATAAAGTGAGATTAAGGACAAGCTAAAACTCGTAGGTTGCATAAATGAAAGAGGCAGCAAGATCATTTCACTCATCAATGGACAACTAGTGAGTAACTGAAAGCGTAAGAGAGTGGAAAATGAAAGTACACAGACAAAAGAGATATGGAACCTTACAGATAAACGACAAGTAGATGGAATTTCAAACGAGTTGAATGATCCAAGGTCTCTACTAAACTTTTAGGAATTGTATCTTTATAGGTAAATTCGTAGAGGTAAACTCAAAAATATTGCCAAGCACATATATGCAATAGACCCCTTAAAAAGTCTTCTCTTTGTGAATGATGCTAACATGAGTTCATTTTGTAAACAAAAGTGAGGAAAAGAAAGGTGTCAGCAATGACCAATATAATTTTGGGAGCTCCCAAAACACAGCAACAATCTGTATGAAGTATGCCACACAACTACAGAGCTCATAATATAATAACGAAGAACTAGTATGCAAGACCATCGACCCAAATAGTCCTTGCACAGAAAAGATGATCTGGATCCAAACAAATACTTGTTATACAGGACATCTAGCATCATCAAACTTGGTTAACAATCTTTACGGCAATACTTAATTAATAATTAAAAGAAAACCCACATCAAGTTGTTCAAAATCCAACCAAACCCACATTACTATTAGACATATAAAGCTTCAAACGATAAATCAAGACGTAGTTAAGTTGCATAGAAAGCCAGCAATTGAGAGTAAAGAGTATACCATAGAGTGGGGGGGTTAGGAATCAATGGTGAGAAGAAGATGAATGGGAGGAAGAGTAAAACTTGTTGTAGATGGTCTCGCCAACAAGGTAAACGCAGAAGGCGGCAACACCAAGGCCAAGACCAGGAACAGAATGACGGAATTGATTGCTAAGAGTAGGATGCTTCCTCCACTCATCCCTCCTCCTGAAGAACTCCCCTGTCGGTCCTAAAGCCTTCGCCATTTTTCTTCTCTCTTTCTCTCTCTCTCTCTCTCCTTCAGATGGGATGGGCTCTGATTTGTTTAGTTTCCGATTTGATTTGGGGGGAAAAACATATGAGGGAGGGGGCAGATTCGACACCAAGGGTAGGACGAAGGCCCCGTGGGCTTTGATATTAACTCTAATAGGATTGTTTGGTTCGAGTTTTAGAATGTAAAGCGAATGGAACTAAATAAAAGATGGGATAGAATGGAACTAAATAAGTAGGGGTGTGTATAATTGGGTACCGGATTCGATTCGGATATCCGAATATCCGAATTTTCGGATAACAAAAAAATGATATTCGAATACGGTCCGGATAATCCGGTTATCCGAATTTCCGGATATCCGAAATTTCGACCGGATTATCCGATTTTATCAATTTCCTTATTTTTTTTAAGAAGTTGACAGTTCCAACCTTTTACTTACTTTTCGTTAACACTGTAGAAAAAGGACCCCATCTAA
The DNA here is from genome assembly GCA_947645195.1 of Patellifolia procumbens. Lineage (NCBI taxonomy): Eukaryota > Viridiplantae > Streptophyta > Magnoliopsida > Caryophyllales > Amaranthaceae > Patellifolia > Patellifolia procumbens. The sequence goes on from CANSGD010001076.1 coordinate 3,178,329, forward strand.
CTTTTGTTAATTTAAATAAAAAACTAAGTTCCTGCTCATTGTATTTTACAAAAGTTTCGGCCATTTCTTTAATCTTACCATAAAGTTCCTGCTCATAAAGTTGCTGCCATTTTAAAAGTTGACTGATGTAGAGCGAGGCGAACTTGAGTGAGCGAATGTCAGTGAGTGATTGTGGGACTTGAGTGAGTGAGAGAAGAGATGCCGGTGGTCGCCTGGTCGGTGAGAGCACCCAGAGACGCGTCGGTGAGGCGTCAGAGCGCCTGGCAGCAGATGAGTGAGATAAGTGAGACGGCGGGCAGCAATGAGAGAGCGAAAAGTGAGTGAGTTAGGTCAAAACTTCAAAAGTATGCGGATGAGTAGAAGTGTAGAACTAAAAAGTAAAAATGCAGAAAGTTTTTTTAAAAAAATTCGGATATTCGGATTATCCGGATTTTTAAAACAAGTATCCATATCCGATCCGAATATCCGATTTTAAAACCGGATATCCGATCCAAATTATCCGAATTTTAAAAACAGGATCGGATATCCGGAATTCTTGATCGGATATCGGATTTTTTTGCACACCCCTACTAATAAGGAAGGAAGAGATTTTATTACTTAAAGGGGAGGGGAAGGTAATAATTTAGAGGAGTCTACTATTATCACCAAGTAATGATAATGGATTGATGAAGGGTGAAACCAAACAAGAAGAAAGGAAATTGGTAATTGCTTCCTTTTCTTGGAGTCCAAATAGAGTGAATCAAAAGACCCCTTAGCCCTATTGTTTTGTAGTGCATTAACGTAAGTTCAATTCACTTCTATTCAGTTTAGCTCTTGTTAAGTTAGGAATTTCAGTTTTGTTCAATTATATTCAATTTAGCTTCAATCCAAACGAACGAAGTATTAGAAACCTAGTCTCAAAGTGTCAAGACCACTTTGAGAAAAAACTTGGTGTTTTAGATATAAATTTTTTAATTAAATAAATATTAATAAACAAATCTACATCCTTACCTTAAATTAAAAGGGTTTTTTTATAATAAGTTTTCTTATTTTTAAGTTTGCTCTTATAGTTAAATTTGGTCAGATTTGTGTAGTAATTTTCTTATCATCAAATTTGTGTTATATTTTGCGTGTATGTGTATAAGCAATATATATTGTCCAAAGTGAAATTAGTTTAGGAATATACGACAAAATCACATAAAAAGAGTTCTTGCTAATGCTTATATATTATAATGCATTTCCAAATATAGCTTCTTATATGGGTTGCATATATGTTTTTCCATAATGTTCTAACAAGCATAAGGCTGATATAAATTCTGGCAAAAACATATATTTGGATGAATTGTTATACTTTATGGTGTAACATTAACGCCCAAGAATTTTATTTGGTGATTATCTAATACACAGTGAAACTTTGTAGGCAATGGTGCAATTGCATTTGCGAACCAACTAGTTTTAAAAAAATGGTAAGGAGAAAGAAATACATTATGAGGCCCTCCTCAATAGGGGAATTCCTAATGCATCATCTACATGGATAGGATGTAATTCCAAGTTCGTACAATATGTTCTATCCAATAAATAGTTGATTAGGTGGCCAACATTAGTTATCCAGTCTACTGCTCGGTTGGCTTCTCAATAATTTGCTCAATTTTCTAGTTGGCGAAGGAGTGGAGTAGGGAATTGATATCGGTATTGTATTGATATTGTTGAGTGTCAAGGTGGACGCCATAACCCTTTAACAACGTTGATAACTAGGTTACCACCAACTTTGATGATAATATTCTGAATATCTTCCTTTAGAGCTAAGGAAATATTGCGTGAAGGGCTAAAGCTTTTGATATATATATATATATATATATATATATATATATATATATATATATATATATATATATATATATATATATATATATATATATATATATATATATATATATATATATATATATATATATATATATATATATATGTATATATATATATATATATGTGTAGATTGTAGGTACAATCTCGTATGAGTTTGCCCACTAGCAGCTGAGTTTGAAAAAATGCCCCATCAAAAAATGCTTTATGTGGACACTAGCCTATTTATTTGTATTGATGTGCAAATGTTCATATATTTATTGCATGTTATTGACTATTGAAAATATAGATGACTAATAAATTATAAGGGTCATAGTACCCATATTGGACCCTACGGGTATGGGTAATGTTTTAAAGAAATTAAGACTTTGTTATGGATATGGGCAGGGTATAGGTCGACTTGAAAATATAGCGTAATTTGCCATCCGTATTAAGAAAAATATTGGCATAAAACTACAAATTAATCAAGTAACCATGTGCAATTCCCGTGGGGTAGGCTTTCAAATCTGTCACAAGACCACAAAGATCCCCTTGTCTCTTGTTTGAGGATGCCAACCTTCTATTCTACAAAGTAACTCGCACGACTTGTACAAATCTAAAGGCAGTCATAGATTACTTCTGCACGATTTCAGGTCAGCCGGTCAATTTTCACAAATATGCCATCATTTTCTCCAAGCAATTCCTTTGGCTAGCTATTTCCAAATGCCCCCTAAGGCTTGTGTGAGACGTTATCTTAGGATTCACTTCAGTGCCTACCGTCTAATGAAAACGGACACAACTTCTCTTCTCACCAGCACTGAAAAAGATTAAAATTGTGGGAAACTGTTTACTTTCTAAAGCAGACCGTCTAACCCTCACCTAGAAGCTATTCCAAATTATGCATGTGCTGCCACAATGCTTTTCTCTACCGCAATGATTTCCATTGATTCAATCAACTAAAAATTCTTTTGGAATCAATCTCCTGGTAATGATGCATTTCCTCTTCTAGCATGAGATAAAAGTGTGCTCCTCGTAGAGTCTGGGTGGTTTAGATTCAAAGAAAACCCCTAAATCAAGCGTTTTCTTGCAAAACTTGCATGAGAAGTAACGATTAATCCAGATAACCTATGGGCCAACTGGTCAGAAGGAAGTACCTTAAAAACGACTCTATTATTTAATATACGCCAAAACCCTCCCATTTTATCATCTGGTGGAAAATAATGGCTCAACGTGAAATTTTAATGGCTCAAGTATCTTTTTTTGGTTAGATAACTGGGGCGACTCACTCATGCCTTGTTGAAATACTAAGCCCAGACATTAACAAAATTAATGAATTTAAAATTAAGTGACTTTATTAACTCGGTCAATATTTGGAATTTGCAGAAGTTGGCTACTATTCTCCCTTGAAACATTCTCAATTTTGGTGTGTGACATCTCTTTGCCTACTTGTCTATCGCACGATACCCCGACATGGGGTCTAAGTCACTCTAACCTCCCATGGAGATTTTACGATAAAGTCAGCAAACTGGCTTGCGCATAACATACATTGCAATTTCCCGAAATGGGAGTTTAGAGCGATGTGGAAGCTGGATATACCTCCCAAGCTCCAGATTGCTCAACAATGCTATTAGTGTGCAGATGATTTTTCACAAGAGGAATACCGTACGTCCGTACCCTTCGAAAATTGTTGTTTCCAGAAACAATATATCACCTTTCCTACCAATGTCAGAGTACAAAACCTCTTTGGTCACTGCTCGAGGTTAGTCACTGGATGGAGTCCCACCTCTCGAGCAAAACCTAAGAAGACTATATACGCAAGAACATAAAGGATAAAGCTTTCGCTGCTAAATTCTCCTTTCTACTATGGATTATGTGGAATGAGAGAAATGATATTGTCTTTGTAACACTAAACTGAATATTCATCTGATATCTAACCGATCGATGTTCTACCAACACGAGTGGAGACTGCGTAATCATTGCGGTGAATACGTCTCGAATTCTTCTAATATGGATCGCCTACCCCCACCACTCTTATCTTATCGCTACACATCATTTCATCCTCGTAGGATGCCATATGTGAGCATTCAAACTCAATTTTATGGTTTGGTCAAAAACAATAATGCAACTGCGAGTTAGATCATCAGAGATCATCAAGGGGGTGGTCTTAGCAGCTAGTACTCACAACTTCAGGGAAGTAAGTGTAATAGTGGTCGAAGCAACAACTTTTCACAGAGCTGTTATCCATGCAATCAAGCTTAACTACCTCAAACTTATTAGGGAGGGAGACAACCTCTTGGTCCGATGCGGACAACGACGAAATAAGCCCCTCTTGACAGATCACAAACATTATTGAAGATATGAAAATCTTTCTCTAAGATCTACATAAATTCCATATTGCTCACATCTATAGAGAAACAAATAGAACAAGCGATTAAATGGGAAATGCTCTTTTTTATTACGGTAAAAACTCGGTCATTTCACTATTCTTTGGGAGAACAAGCCTTAGAGTCTTATAGACCATCAACACTCCAATTTTGGAATGAGGGCTGCCCAGTACCTATCAGATAGGTAGGAGCTGGGCACATATCAAGCTTTTGTTTTTTGAATATAGTACATTTATATATTTATGTGGTATATTTTTACTTAATGTAATATATTTATATGAGTAGTATAGTTTTTGAAAATTATAATATACTAAAAAATTGTAGTATATTTTTTTTAAAAATGTAATACAAACCTATTTGATAGATAGGTCTTTAGCTTTTCCCTTCTGGTGTAGCCGAGTAGGGGCGTAGTGAAGTCAAAAGTTAACTCAAGAAGGTAGTGTAAGAAGTACGAAGTAGTAGATGGAAGAAGGAGTAGCGTCATCGATGGATGCAACGGAAGAGGAGATCACACTGACAGTAAAATGGAGTGGGAAGGATTATACTGTTCGAGTATGCGGGGACGACACTGTTGGAGAACTGAAGCGTCGCATTTGCCAAGCCACAGAAGTTCTTCCAAAGCGCCAGAAACTTCTTTACCCTAAAGTTGTCGGCCCTAAGCTCTCCGATGATTCCACTCTTCTCTCTCTTCTTCCCCTTAAGTCTTCTCTCAAGATGACTATGATTGGGTATTATTCTGCTACTCCTCTCCCTAATCCACTTTGCTTTCTTTTTCTCATTATTTATTTATTAATTCTCTATATCTCTATAACCTAATATTGTATCAATGATATTAAATGTACACGAAATGACTTGGATTCATTTTTCAAGAATTTAAGCATTTTACTCGAAAAGCTAGTTCATTTATTCATGTCACAAAGACTAAATAGAGAACTAATGTGAATTTATGCTAATGATTATTTAATCTAACCCATCTTATTTTGGACTTTATTTTCCCCTTTCCCTTCCAACTATGCCTAATGTTTATTTAATCTAAGCGTTGATAAATGATGGTACTGGATAATTCGCTATCTAATTCGCCTTTTGAATTTGTAATTCGACTAAAATGGGTCCAAATATAGCCTTAAACCTACCATATTTCGCGTATTTGAATTCGCAATTTGCAAGGAGTTTAGAGAATTATGTAACAGTGATGAATTTATGGGTAATTTTGTGAAGAAAATTTTATGTCAAAGTCTATGGTAATATTTGTTCAAACCTACTTAACTTTGTCTCTTCACAAATTTACATCACCATCCATTGCCACTTTTGGCGCTGACATGGAATGATAATGAAAATTTATTAATAGAATTGAATGTTTGAAGACAAAGTTCCATTACTATGGGCGTTTAGTATAATACTTTCTTCTCGAAATCACGTAAATTCATTACTATTGCTGCCATTTAGTACCGAGTGCAAAACGGATTGTTAGATTAGATGTGGATGCCTAACTGTCGTTACCAAACAAGTGGAATCGTATGAATGAGTCGTAGTAGACTTGTTATGCACCAATCATTAATGTAGTGAGTTACTTTAAGTTTCCCCAAGAACACGACTTGCTGGAGTTGGCAGTTTATTGACATTTTCTTTGACTAGTTAATGTTTATTTTTTATCTAAAAAGGCCTCCAAATACTCACCTCCTCAGCTTTAATGCTTTGAATCTCCTTGAAGGTCAGAGTTGATTGTTCTGCGTGGACTTAAAACTTCTCTTATCAAATATGGTTTTTCTTTAAGAGGTGCTTGCATGGGAGTCTTTTCTTTGTTACTTGTAAAAACGTCTATGCACAATTCGTCCTCTTTTTTTCCTTCAAAGGTAATTCCTCTTTGAAGTTCAATATATTTTGAATATTCTAGGCCCTAGATTGATTTTCACAAGTTAAGGACATTGTACTACATTGTCCTAGGAATGGAATGAGTGTAGTTCCACTACTAGGCTAATTTTGAGATTAAGACTGTGAATGTATGCAGCACTTTAATGATCTCTGGAACTTAGATGACCTATTATGATTGTTATGCTCAGTTCCCTTGTACATTATTAAACCTATGAGGTTTCTTGCTCGAATGTATACAATTTGTGGTGAAGATTTAGTAACTATGTTTTGTGTGGGGTTGCCGAAGAAGACTACATGTACTTTAGTGCATCTCGAAGAAGAGTATACCCGTTAAGAGTTTTTTTTTGGGATGAGCCCCTTTTCAATGCCTACTTGATGTTACAATCCAACCTGCTTTCATATGTATTTTCTTTAGTTTATGCTTTCTTATGCTTTAGTTTATGTTTTAGTACTCTTGTATAGGCTTAAGGTTCCATTATTGAGTTACTGCAAAACCAGTGTTCACTGGAAATATGTACTATCTCACACTTAAGCCTCTTTAGGGGAGATGATGAATGAAATGTTTGTTCACCACTAAGGCCTCCTATCAGTTGTATGCTTGCTTTATATTATTTTGTTGTTGTTGGCCAAGCTTGTGCCGCCACTTATTATAAAGCGCCTACCCAAACTCAAAACAGATACATCTCGTCGTCGGCACCGCTCGTGCCTGCCTTGTGCACATGAGCGCCCCGATCGACCCTCTTCTCATGCTCTTGTCGCCAATAGGCAAAAGTACCCTTTCATATACCGAGTGCTTGTGCCTCACGAGCCTCAAGAGACCCTTTTTCACATTAAGACTAGTGCACTTGTGCACATAAGGAAAGGGCGTGTCGCACGTTATGAGGTGAAAACTCTCGGACCGTGACAGTTTGCCTTGAAGAGGGGAAAGAAAAAGGAATCAAGAAAGGGATAGGAGAGAAAAGGAAACCAAAACCCCAAATTAAATCTAGTGTTTGGTAAAATAAAGGAAAGGGTTAAAGCTTTCCCTTCTCTTCTTTGCCGACAGTGCTATGGCGTATATCTTTCTTTCCTGGGACGTTCTTTCTCTCCCCTTCTTTTTTTCGCAGATCTGGATGTTGGTGGTGGTGTGGATGGTTGCCGGTGGTTTTATAGTTGGAATGGTGGTTTTCGTGTAGAGGAATGTCAGTTTTAGGGTCAGGCGTGGTGGTTAATGAGTGGGTCGACAGTTTCCGGGTGTGCGGTGGTAGTGGGACAATGGGGTTGGCTAAGGAGTGGTGGTGCCGTTGTGGAGCAACGGTGTTTATTAGGGAGCGTTTGCGAGATTTTTCGGGCTTGTGGGTGGTGGGCTGGTGGTTATGGAGTGGTGGTGGTCAGAGATGGATGGGGCGGTTTTGTAGGTGGTAACGGGGTTGCCGTCTGGTGGTGGTTGTGGAGTAGTGGTGGAGCAATGGTGGTTGTGGGTTGTGGTCAAGGTTGGCTGTGGTGTAGAAGGAAATGGGGGATTCCAAAACCTTGGAGCTGGATGGGGAAACAAGTAAGGGTAACCAAAACTGAAAACTAGGTAAAGGATGGAAAAACATCAACCAAACACCCACTAACGGTAACCTAATATTTGATTCCCTTTCCCTTTGTTATTACCCCCTATCCAAACAGCCCCTTAAGGAAGTGAGAAAAATGTAATCTTAGAAAGACTTCTCTCTTGTGGTTGATTCCTATCTTTGGCAATCCTACATTTAGTTCTTTTACTTTTTAGGTTATTTTGTTGCATCATTTCTCAGTTATAGAAGGTGCATATCAATTGCATCATATCCATTTTTTTGGAAGCTTTCCTTCTTGATTTGAATTTTTTTTATTAAGTAGTAGTTGTGTCTCCGTTCTCCACTACTTTTTTCTTTAAATTTTTTTTTACCTTTTTAAGAATTATGCCCAACTACATGATGCAACCTACATGCAATAGAGTACAAAATTAGATTAGAGAGACACCAAGGGGGTGTAGCCCATTTGTGAAAGGAGGCTACTGAAAAAAACCCAAACCCTCAGGTTATTCAGGAGCTATTTATTGCAAACTCAAGAAATGTAAAGTGGCACTCAATTATTGAAACCCCCAAAAATCTTAAAAGTGGAACTTGCTGCATGAGCAGAAGAAGATAAACCCCCCAAAATCCGTTTGTTTCTTTCCTTCCAAATCACCATCAAATTGCTAATGAAACCATCTCTTCTAGACTTCAAAACAACTTATTACCTTCCTTCTTTTCCAAGTGCTAAGATCATCTTTTACAGTATTCCCGGATCAACCCACACAAGATTATAGATAAATGCCATAGAGAAAGAACCCATTGATAAAAGAGGAGGAGATGATTAACAGACTCCTCCTCTCTAAGGCAAGAACTGCAACAAGTTATGAAAAAGCTCTTTCTTTTAGGAAGAACATCACTAGTAGGTAACAAGCTTTGCGAGACATATCTAGTTCTTTTTTTGTTATGCTATATGGAAATAGAGCTGCAGACACGTTTCTAAGTTAATTCTTGAGTTATGCCATCATATTTTAGACTATGACTCATTGTCAATTATTGAGCAATCTTCATAATAACCACAATGATTGTTAATGGTTTGACATGCAGGACTGTTGAAGATGATATAATTATTGATCCAGTTGATTCTCCAGAGATTGTTGATGATTTTGAACTCGGGCAAGATGAAGCTGTTGACTTGAAGGATAGAGAGGTTAACAAGCAGAAATTGAGGAGACGCATTGACCAATATAAGGTTGGTGTTTCTTGTCGTAACATGAAATATCTAAAACCTGTTTTTCTTTTTTCTCCTTTTGTGTTGTATAGAGTCCTTTTTAATTGAAATTTATGAAAATCAAACAATGTTAGGAAAAAATTGAATGTTGGAGGACTAACTTTGTGTTGGTAATGCAAAAAATATCAGAGAGATACGGTATTTAATTTTCTCACTAAATAATGATTACATAACTGTTCAAATATTGAAGTACAATGACTGAGTCTATAATATACTTGAAATGGCTAAGAGCCTACTACATAATGTTCAGATCTGGAATAAAATCATGCTCTAAATCAGTAATATCTTTTCTTAATAGATTTTTTATTTGAAAACCTACCACTCTTTCTCTCCTCTCTTTCCATCTCCTGCAAATGTTGCTCTAAGTTCAGCAAAACCAATCTCCGACTCTCACTGCTCTCCAATTTATTCAACTGGGCATCAACAACTTCTACTTAATGTACCCCTTAAATTCTTCAACCCGATCTCAGTAATTTTCTTATCAACATCCTCCACTTTAACTCACATTTTCTTGGCAATCATTCCAAGCAAAATTTCACCCTTACATATCTACTGTTCATATTGTATATGAAAATCAGGTCAATCTACCCAAACGACCCACGTTAGAACTTTACAAGAATCAACAACCAAATCCCTAATCTGTGAACTTGCTTTACGAGTGACTATTATTGCCACGAGAATAGCTAGAAACTGGTAAAGCAACTTCAATGAAGGGATCCAAATTTGCCAACTGAAGTTTATTCTTGTCTTGGATCAGTTTCTTTTTTCAAGTTAAAATAAATTCATTGATTAGACTTGCCTTAGATCATTTAATTTCACATGTAGTAATCATAATTCTCATATCAGCAAGTATTTTGTGAAGAAAATTTTGTTGTCTTCCTAACTTATTAACTGGAAAACATCCAATCAAATAAGTAAAAGATGGAAACTCTGATATGGGTTTAACATTTATATATTGTCCAATTAATGATGAGTGCTGATTCAAAATTACTTGGCAACTTCTATCAAAAAACAAAAAATAGTTGGTCAACAAATGACGAATTCCAAGGATAGGAATGAAATTTTGTGAGGGTTTGCTTTTGTGGGGTATGCTGTAGGGGCTTCATGCTTGGAGTGACTCAATGTCGGGCAAGGAAATGGAGTTTGGATGATGGTGTAGCCGTATTGCATGGCATGGAAGGAGGATGCTGGTTCGTAGTATTAGGAGGGTGGTTTTTCTTAATGGTATCAATGAGATTTAATATGAAAGAGTAATGCAAAAAAATTGTGAAATAGTTTATGTATCTTATATGATATAAGCATGGTTCGAAAATGCGGTTTCGTTCTTGGTAACGGGAACGGTTGCAGTTTCTGGGTAACGAAACGATATGTTGGTCACAGACATCGACCTTTTAAATTTAAGAGAGATTACACTAACTCCCTTTAATTCCTACCTTCATCAATAAAATAACAATTGATAACCAAACTTATCATCGATAACTCTATGTTAAGATAAGTGGTAAACTAATGTGGAGCTGATGGAGTACCTTTTAGAAAATTTTGTACTTTTTGAACCACGAAATATAACTCTAATTTTCTAAGCTATCAGTTTATAATGGATGTCATGACATTATATTAGATTGCAAGTGGCTAAAATGTATGTTGTGAATTGCAGGTTCAAAATCAAATATGATATCGTATCTTAACGACCTTGCTTTTCTTTTAGGACCTAGTTTTCATTCCATGAGTAGTGAGTACTACAAAAGAAAATTTAGAATCGTGATCCATTCTTTCATACTAGATTAGCATTAAAGTCAACGTAAGGGTATTCCTTTGTAAAGAAATTAAATCTTTGCAATCGAGATATGGGAGTTATTTTGTTTATAACGTAGATTCATTTGATTCTTCACCAAAAGGCTCTTGTGTAGCTGTTAGATTGCAACTCTTAGAAAAAATTTAAGCTCATTATGCTGCTGCCTAAAAGTTTTTTCACATAGACCCGACTCTTTTTCTTTGTGCTCCGGATAAGTCGGTTGCTCGAAAAATGAACGAAAAAGTGTGTTTTTTCTAGTGTCTAATGATGACTTCTTTTTCCAAATAAAGTATGGCTCACAGTTGGCTTTTTCAAGAGACAGACGCTGCTACAGTGATAGCTCATTCTAGCTGGCAACAACTCTAAGATCTTTCCACTAAAGTCTATTTCCTCTATCTTATATGTGTCAGTACTCTCTTTTTATGCAGCATCGGTCCTATTTTCTGTTATCATTGAAACTCCCTTTTTGTTGGAATTCTCCACGAGCCCGTGCTCCATAGTTTGACGTGTGCAGTAGAATTGTCTTGATGGGCTTTTATAATTATGATTGGTAAAGAAATCAGTGAGTAGCGAGTTCTGGGCATTCATTGGTTACTCCAGCAATTCATTAACCCGAATCAAATTTTATAATCAGTAATATAACCTAGGACTTGTTGCTGCATATGCGACATAACTCGGTCTCACTAAGCATCAAAGTTGCTTGACTTTGGCCGAGTTAGAGCTGCTTGCTTCATTAACCACGAGCCAGCATTAGCTAAATCATCATATTGTCATATTTACTAAGATCAAGACAATAATTCCAAGATGATTATTTTGTCCATGCTGTAGCCATGACGTAGCTACAGCCTACAAGTCTTTCATCTCACATTTTAAGTTGATTTTCAAAAATTATAACCATTATATATTTGAAATGCTACTATATGGGTGCGGGGTCATGGAATTTCAGGCTAGAAGACTTATCCACATTTTCCTGATGTTAGAATACTTTCTTGCACATGTTTTTCATGTTACCAAAAAAAGAAACAAATTTCAACTTCACTTGCTACGAGAATCCTTGGCAACATCGTAATCTCAAACCTGTCGACGATTCACTGTTGCATAATTTTCTCTGATACCCTCTCCTTTCGTGCTTTTTCTTATCAAATGTGTGTTTCAAAAAATCTCAGGTGTTTGGGCGAAAATTAAAGTATCGAGTAGGATTTATACTATTGTTGGAGTGATCAACATGGGTTGAAAGACAAAATCAAGAGTTGAAGTGACAAAGATTATGAGAAAGACTTTGCTAAAGTATAATTACTACGAGTTGTTCCTACCGAATTGTTCCTACTGGAGCCTAACAATGAAAATATGAAAACAATCGTGTTTTATTTGTATATCCTGTTATCTAGCAGTGATGTGATTACTATCGCATCGTTTAGAAATAGTTGTCCCATTGTCTTAACTCATATATGAGGATATCACATGGTTTAGACTGTAGACCCTTATATTAGTTGAGCCAGTTTCCCCCACTCTTCGTCGCTCAATATAAGGATGATTATATTCAGAAGTTCAATCATATTGAACAGGGGAACCTTTTATGAGACAATCCAGTGATGCATACTGACGCAGGCCAACATATGTTTATTCACATTTCTCTAGACAACATTTAAAATAAGCTTGCTCATTCTTTATCAGAATCGGCTTTTCTTTGCTTGGGTGATTACTTTTGAACCAGAGGATGTAACGAGCTCTCCATAGTCACGCCGGTTATGGAAATATTAAATAGAACTCGTTTTAGTTGACCACATTATTCTACAGCTTGCCTTTATACATCTAATGGGTCTTCTATTTTCTCTTGCTCTTACTATGATTGTTTCCCTTTGACCATTTGGGTTCGTTGCAGATTGAATTACGGAATCCCTGCCGTAAAGGAAAGAAACTTCTTGTTCTTGATATTGATTATACACTATTTGACCACCGTTCACCAGCGGAGAATCCTCTTGAGCTTATGCGACCTTGTAAGTGGCTGTTTTCGGGTGATTGGTTAATTATCCGAATCTTGTTATTTGAAAATGTTTCCTGCAGATCTCCATGAATTCCTCACTGCGGCATATGCTGAATATGACATCATGATATGGTCTGCAACCAGGCAAGTTTTTGTTTCGCTTACAAAACTAAACCCCCTTTCTTGATGAAAGGAATAATCTAGTCTAATATTTTCTTCGTTTTTGCTTAGTGGGCCAAATTTCGCATTGTGTAAATACGTCAAGTCTTGGCAACTGCCTGTACTACTACAAACCTGTCATTAAATCTCAGATCCCCATTTATGCACCAGGAAAAAGCAAAGTAACAAAACAAGCTTTTATTGGTGTTGTTGAAAGAACTCCAACTTTGTGTTATTTATAATTTATCCCAACTACTAGGGGTTGGGATGGTGTGGTGTGTCTTTCCAAGATGATTAGGTGACCTACATTAATCTGTTTGTGGCTTATCAGGCCATGTACTAAAGTTCCCCAGCCCCTCTCCGGTTTACCCCCCCCCTTCCCTTTCCCCCCTCCCCTCTCTAATTTCTAGGAATCTCTGAGCAGTGGTGAGTCTGGTGACTGCAGTTATGGTAACAGGAGGGATTAAATAGTCAGGGAGCGGTAGGGGAGGCTGAGTAGGTGATGGTTTGATAGGGAAGGTGGGTTTATATTCATTTTCCTTAAAAAACAATTACCTACTTGATCGGTTATAGGACACATTGGATGATTTCTCCAAAACCTTAGTGTTATTAAGAGATAGCGCTTAATTGGGACTATTCATGTGAAATATTATTTTTATACCTACTATTTGGATTTATTGCAGCATGAAGTGGGTTGAACTAAAGATGGGGCAGCTTGGAGTACTTAACAATCCCAACTACAAAATCACTGCTCTATTGGACCATTTAGCAATGATCACGGTTCAGTCAGAATCACGTGGTGTATTTGATTGCAAACCTCTGGGTTTAATCTGGGCTCAATTTCCCGAGGTTAGATTTTTCTTTTAATTCCTAGTATGGTGTGCCTATCTCCATCGTTTTTGTTTCTTTGGGGTATTATAATTCATAATGCGTAAAAACTTCTTTTTGATATGCTAAAAAAGTTCAGAGGATGCATATTTTTCACGTATGCACATTCACATTTGGGTTTGTGGATAGCTTTATGTATCAGGCCATAGGAACTATAACTAGTAGGCCAGAAGAAGTAAAAATCTAGGCTTGGGGATAATTTTGTTGCAATAAGTAGATAGTGCACAAGGGAGCACCATGAGCATGGTGCACCTTGTCCAAAACGCAGTAAAAGTAGAACAAAACACGGATTTTTAAGTTGGTCTCGCTGCTCAGTGTACATTGAGTGTCCGTCAATGTACAAAATTAAATTCAAAAAGTAATTGATTTGACAAGTTACTGTTCATGCAAAGGGGTGGGTTTACTGTCATTTTTCTTTCCACTTCCCATACTCCAACAATGTACATGTTTATACAATTAGTGAACATATGAATTATGATATTGTACACATGTGTAAAGCGAGTAAACATTGGTAATTGTATAATAGCTTACATGTAAGTGTACGAATCAATTATAGGTTTAGACAATGTACATGTGTATACAATTAGTAACATATGAATTATGGTATTATACACATGTGTAAAGTAAATGAACGTTGGTAATTGTACGATAGCTTACATGTGAGTGTACAAAAGATCATATTTGAGTGTACATATGTCAAATATTGTATTCCCTATCTTGCAAATGTCATATATATGTCCAAGTATCAATTATTTGACATATATACACTCAAATATGATTTTTTGTACACTTACATGTAAGCTATTGTACAATTATCAATGTTCACTCGCTTTACACATGTGTATAATACCATAATTCATATGTTCACTAATTGTATACACATGTATATTGTCTAAACCTATATATTCACCCATTAAGTTTTTGTGGCAAAGTTAATTGGAACATTTTTTTTTAGAATTGAGTATTATTATACAATAAACATTTGAAATAAATAAATGAGCATGTTTGATAATCATAGTGAACAATAAAGTTATATAAAAGAACATATGCAAAAGTTAATTGGAACATTTGGAGGGAAAAGTTTTAGGGAAATGAATTCAAAATGTCCAATTATGGAGGAGAGAGAAAAATAAATAAATCTGATGTACATTTGGGGGTTAATTTACAATGGGAGTTTTTTTTGTACACTAGCAAAAGTCCTATGTACACTGCGAGCATGATGACGTGGGCATGGAGCACCATGCTCATGGTGCTCCTCCCTGCACTATCTAATTTGCGATTCTGTTGTGGCTTTGTTATGATATGTTCTTTTTGGCAAGATAAGCGTACATTTCAAATGTCTAAAGTCATTTATGTGACAGTATTATGATTCAAAGAACACCATAGGGGATACTGTTGTGGCTTTGTTATGATATGTTCTTTTTGGCAAGATAAGCGTATATTTCAAATGTCTGACAGTCATTTATATGACAGTATTATGATTCAAAGAACACCATAATGTTCGATGATCTAAGAAGAAATTTCGTGATGAACCCTCAGAATGGGTTGACGATCAGGCCCTTCAGAAAAGCTCATTCTAATAGAGAGAACGATAAGGAACTAGTAAAGCTTACACAGTATTTGCTTTCCGCAGCAGAACTTGATGACCTCAGTGTCCTTGATCACCGTAGCTGGGAATCATACATTGAAGACAACTCCAAGAGGCGTCGTCGTGTATGATGGACCTCCTAATGTCATATTGTAGCAATGAAACTCAAGCTGTGCTTTCAAGCTAATACCCAAGTGTATTCACTAATGATTTAATTCCTGAAGGTTTCATGGCTTCAATTGCTAATTGTTAATTAAGCATTATCAAGTTTAATTTCTAGCAATATGGAAATCTATACTTAACGCTGCTGAATGCTGAAGACTTGAAGAGGGGTAGGGGCAGTCAAACTCCTACGATGGTTAGAAGTTAAATTTGGTGAAGGCTGTGGGAACATGTGGGTCTAGGAGAAAATGCAAGTTAGTATTCTTGAAGGCGACTTATATCAAAGTGGAATTTATCAACCTAATCCTCAATCATCAGAATCGAATTTTGCAGAATTTTAGTATTCAGATTGCTAATGTGACAAACAGGTAGATTGAAGACAGATTTTGCTATTGATGTTACAATTTTTATTATACATTTGGGTGTATCATGAATATGGTACACTCAAACGTATGATGCATAATCTCTATTGAAGTTCATTTGCCAACAATTTTTTATAAGGGAGACCAAGCAATAAACACAGAAAAATGAGGAATCATGATTCCATAAACACTATAACATATATGTTCTAGGAAATTACTCCGATAAGGTTAGAAGAATTTGTCTTATCATTAAAGCTAAGCTGTGATTATTTTCTTAAAGAAGTCATCTACAATCGATGGAATTGGAAATTGTTTATTGATCTTCTTTCCCATATACATTAATAAGTGATCTTAAATAAACTGATTCCCTCCTGTTTCTATTCTGTTCACATAAATCTAGCTGAACTGAATTGATTGTAGCTGATCTGAATTGAATTGACTTGAATTCAATTGAATATAATAAATGTATAAATAATATTTAAACAATAATAATATGTAAATAATAATTATAATGATAAGTAATAATACTCCCTCCGTTTTTTTAATATGCATGTTTGCTTTGCGGGCGGACCAAGGAAAAAGTGCAAAAGTAAGAGAGAATGTTAGTAAAAGTAAGGAAAAAGTGAAAAAGGTAGAGAGAAGGAAAGAAAAAGTAGGAGAGAAGTGTAATAATTATGCGGGCCATCCTTCTATTTATGGGATAAGGTATAAAGGTATCAATTAAAAAAACACCCCAAAATAAAAATAAGTGCATATTAAAAAAATGGAGGGAGTAATTGATAGTTGATAATTAATGAATAATGATAATAGTATTTTGGATATTTTTAAATGATAGTTATAAATAAATAAATAATAGTAATAATGATAAAATAATAATAATAATAATAAATAATAAGTAATTTCTATTATTTGTATTAATCTATTAATACTCGATGATGATGATTATATAATTAAAATAATATCTAAGAAGTAAATTAATATTACTATTTTAATAATTATTTAAAAATATGATAATATTTAGTAATAAAAATAATAACTGGGTCAATTCACACAAAATTGTAATGTAAGCCGTTTAGACGCAATTTGATTGGTTTATGGGCAAAAAAAGGTGAGTTGATTTGTGCTTTTGGCCAAATCATGTTTTGCTATTCTGGGTTGGTGTATAATATTTATAAACCTAACTACACCCCAAACGATCAAAGTATCATTAATATTCAACGTAACGACGACTTTGTACCTTAAAGAATAATAGTATTAGCAACTTTGTAATTTTTAAATATCTTCTAGATTTTTGTAGCTTATTTGAATGATGTAATAGTAAATATCTAGTCGGTTAAATAAAACAACAATTGCAAATTAGAAAACTGTTAAACCGCAAACCGCACCAATCTAAACCATGCTCCTCCCTGATGATAATGGTAATAATAATGAGTAAAGATATAGTAAACAAAATAATATATAGCAATAATAATAATAGTAATAGTAATAAGAGTAATTAGTAGTAAAATAAATTAGACCAACAATAATAATAATAATACTTAACAAGATGGTTAAATAATGAATGAACCTGAACTGAACTGAACTGAATGGAGCTGAACTGAGCTGAAAATAAGGTGGAGAGAACACACGCTTAGTCTTCACAATTTTCAATCCCGAAAATGCTCTCTTTGTGGTTGATGTGCTATGAGCATATACAATGGCAAGACCACCAATCCCCTAAGTTCTGCCATTTTCTTTCGTTCTCCCTCCTTTCCTCCTCCTTACACCTCACATTCCACTAACTTTCCACCAACTTATTTTCTTCTTCTCTCGATTGTTACCTATTTTTGTTCTTAACCATCTGTAACTGATGTATCACATTTATATATAGTTTCTAGATGCATTTAGATTGCATTTAGAACTCCTTTTTGAGCATTTAGGTGCATAATGACATGAATTACATAAGTTGTGCTCTACTACTCCCCGTTTGTGTGTTTCGATGATTTTCAGGTTATTATGATACAAAGTGATCATGACTACCAAGGATGTAGCCTATTAATCATTGAAGATGAAGGTAGCTTGCACAAGGATCACAATGCTTCCGTTTGGGACGATTTTGAGTTGGAATGAAGCAAAGAGTTAGTGAAACAAAAGTCAAAACTGACACACCTTCACTATTTTCATTATAACTTTTGATATAAAATTTATAATCAAGAAATTCCAATTGGGTTGGATTCTAGACTTCAAGAGCTTTCCAATGATAGGTCAAACGCCCCAATCGGACTTCTGGTTTGAGAGATACGGCCTTCGCAAGTTGATGCAGAATTGCAGTTTAGCCACCCGATCGGCCGGGAATTGACCCGATCGGGCCTGGAGCACGGACAGCTCTTTTCCCCGAAATTCTATCCTTTTCTATTCATTTTTTATTAGATTTTGGGGCTATTATAAATAGCTATTCCTCATATTTTTAGAGACAGCTTTTTATTCTAGTTTTTCCATAGTTCTTAGTTTAGCTTTATTTAGTTTAAACACTTTAGATTAGATTAAAGGTGATTGAACCTATTCGATTTCAATAAAAGTTCCTGCTTTCTGTCAATTGATATTCTTCTTTTCCCTAATCTCTTTTATTATTCTCATTTGCTTAGTTTATTTATTCAATTATTCATGATGCAATTATTAGGGTTTCATATTAGATTGTTTATCGTTGACTCAATTATGAGTGAGTAGTTCAATTTCTAGGGATTTAGAGAGGGAAGCCATGTTTATACCATGATTATTTGAATTGCTATTAGTTTCTAGGGTTTGATGAGATAGGTTATGGTGTGATTTGTTCTTATTGAGTAATTAACGTTATTGCGCAGTTTCTTTGATTACTTGAGGTTAATAATCGTTTGCACAGATCCGTCTTACTTTTAGAGGCCTAGTACACACCAGTAATTCTGATTATGTTTGTGAACATGCTGCATATGTTGAATTATGGACGTTGAGACTTAACCATAGCTTGACACATGTTCTAATCTATCGATTCTCGACCTAGGTTCTCATAGTTGTTTGATCCTTTGATTGGTATAAGCATGGTGGACCGAACTAATTTCCTAGACCTTTAATTCATAGTTAAATTCAGATCTTTATATTGCTTTCTAGTAGTTAATTATTAGTTCAGCTGATTTCTATCTGATTTTTGTCTGAAGTAGCTTTTTAGCTGAATATTAACTTAGAACTCCGTCTCTCTGTGGATTCGACCCTACTTCCCTTGACTACTATTGTTAGAGGACTTAGGATTATTTTTGATTAGGTGACACGACTAAATCCTATCAGTAACACCCCGCCCAAACCGAACCCTTTTTATATTAATAAAACTCGTTTGAGGGGAAATCAACTAGGGTTTAATTCGGATGAAGCGTTACCGCCGCACTCAACTCCTTGGAATTAAGTGCAAGGCTAAGTAACTAAAACATATTCATTCCAAACTTAATTAAAAATCCTTACGACCAAATTAAACTAGTTCGTTAAGTACTAAATACTAAGTGTTTCAGAGTTCCAGCGGAAGCAAAATATTAAACTAGGTGGATGACAACTTCTAGTAGATCTCTCATAATTCCCCTCGATCACCCACCTGAAAATAAACATTGAAAAAGACAAGAGAGAAAAGCTCCCAAAAATCAGATAAACTGAGTAATTTCAACTCCATCCCGTAAAATACTTAAGTTGAAAATACTTTGTGAAAATAATAGTTTAATAGAGTCGAAAGCATAGCACATATACATATATAAATACAATTAATAATCACATAAGTACATACATATATATATATAAGGTTAATAATCACATAATTTCAATTAATAATTCAGTATTATCCGATTATTTAAGGAGAGGAAAGAGAACGCCAGTAAGCTGGGGTCAATCCCCAGTATCTACTTACTTCAAGGGTGTAGGCCGGGGTCAATCCCCAGTAACTACCTACAAATATAATAATGGCCAAAAACAGAGTCCCTAGTGCGC
Organism: Patellifolia procumbens; assembly: GCA_947645195.1. Classification (NCBI taxonomy): domain Eukaryota; kingdom Viridiplantae; phylum Streptophyta; class Magnoliopsida; order Caryophyllales; family Amaranthaceae; genus Patellifolia; species Patellifolia procumbens. The sequence goes on from CANSGD010001076.1 coordinate 3,198,127, forward strand.
ACACCCCTTCTAACTTGGAAACACATCAAGATAGAAGGAAGACAAATAACAGAAAAATCAGCATAGTAACAAAGAAACCTGTAGGTGGCCGCTGAACCTCCCATACAGGGCAACCTGTTCATCATTTCCTTCCTTTATTTCACTTTAAGTGATTTATAGTTTTTACTTCAAGTTATCACATATCACATATTCACTTATACACCGTTCATTTAATCCAGAGTTAAAACCGTTACTCCAATTTCATAACTCATCTAATACATAGCTAATTCCGATAGCATATCCAAATTCTCAACCATCACTTGGTTACATTAACTCATAATCATTTCCATATCACAATATCAACTTCCGTTTATAACTTCCATATTAATAATAACGATTATAATAACCATGTTAAATAATGACGATAATAATAATAACAACAACAACAACAATAATAATAATAATAATAATAATAATAATAATAATAATAATAATAATAATAATAATAATAATAACAATAACAATAACAATAACAATAACAATAACAATAACAATAATAATAATAAGGAAAAATTGCTTCTAATAATGCAACCTTTTGCCCGTTCGCAAAGAATATAGCAACCTTTTGATTATTCTGGAATAATGCAACCTTTATAAACCATTTATTTTAAATGAGTCAAATGACCGGTCACCTGAACAAATGGTCATTTTATTATTAAAACTCTTAATTTTAATTAATAATGTTAAATAAACTTAAAAAAGAGACCCTAAACTATGACAACCCCAACCCCACCCACTGCCACCCCGTCCTCCCCTAGTCCCCCTCCCCAGCCACCGACACCTTGTCGGTCATCGTTGAACACCGCATCCCTCCCCTTCCCTAGCCTCGAAAACCCCGCATCCCACGAACCAATGAAACCACCTTCGCCAACAGCACACCAAAATCGAACCCCCTTCGCCACAATGAAAATCACCAAGACCGAAATTCAGCCCACCTTCGCCACAATGAAAACCAAGACCGAAACCCAACCCAACCAGAATCCACCGAAACCCAGCCCACTCTCTGAGAACCACCTTTCCCACAATGAAAACCACCAAGACCGCACTACATCCAACCACGACCAACATCAAAACCAGTGAAAATCAACAAAGTGAGAAGAGAAGAGTAATAACAGGAGGAATAAACAAAATTTTGCAGCCGGCTATGATTTCGTTGGCTGGGAAGAGAGGTGGTGCGATGTGGGTGGGGGGAGGAGAGAAAGGGAGGTGTTTACTTGGGTTTGGGGGGGTGGTTATGCGTTTTTTATTTTGTTAATGTATTTTATCTTTTTGTTTTTATTTTTTTTAAATAATTTTTTTAATGATAGCCAATTATTACGCTCCACGTGTCCCATTTAACCCATGCTTCAGGTCATAGCCCGTTATGACTCATTTAAAATAAACGGGGTATAAAGGTTGCATTATTCCAGAATAATCAAAAGGTTGCTATATTCTTTGCGAACGGGCAAAATGTTGCATTATTAGAAGCAATTTTTCTTCCTAATAATAATAAAAAGATTTTAATTACTATTTTAGATCCCGTCATAATAGTCACTGTCGTAGTCCATAATCTAACTTTCATATTCATGGTTCATGATAAAGGTCCATTCTTGTTATCCATTTCATTACTCATAATTCATACTTAAATTGATAATCATAACCATGACTAATCCACAATCAATATCCACATATTAACTTTATTATCACATAATCACATCATTAATTCACATAATCTCAAGGTTAAATCGTTTTATTTTACGGAATCTACTTGTGGATGGACATTGGTAATTACCTCTTGAAGCGTGCTTGAAACTAAATCACGAACGAATCAACACTCTTGGAAATCCTCGTCTACGCAATCAGAGTCTACAATTAAGCGAAATCTAAAATTAGTTTCCTAAATAACCCCCTTATGATTTTATAAATAAATAACTTAAATAATTTAAATAACTTAAAGAAACTCATTATTTAAAGAAGTTTATAAATCGAAGTTTATGTTTCTCGAATTTATTTATAAAAATCATTTTAAGTACTTAAACATTATTTCAAGTTTAATATTTATATAACTTAAACGTTATAAATAATTTAAATAAACATAGAAAATCAACTTCAATATATTCATTATTTTATTTTAGAAACTTAGAAATATTTTTAAGTTATGAAAAGTTAATATATTAATAGTAATAATAAACTTAAAATGAAAGTTTTATTTTAATTAAACAAAACAACTAACAAAGAAGGATAGGTCATTTTAGAGTGTTGGGCTAACTTAGAATTAAAAATCTGATTTGGGAGGGAGTAAGATTGGGCTTGGGTCTATTTAAAATAAAAGGAGTAGGCTTTGGGTTATTTGTTAAGTGGAAACATAAGAACTATGAGAAGGAAATTAAAAGAATCAGTAGAAGAGGAAGGAAGAAAAAGGAAAAGCAGAGGGGTGGGATGGTTGCCGGGTTCCGGCGACCTTGGTGGCCACGATGGGTGGACGGCGTCGCGGCTGAGCTAGGCGGCAGCAAGGGCTGCGTTTTTGTGTGGTGGCTGGGCTGCGTTGTGGCAGCAGCGAGTAAAAGAAAGAGGGGGTGTGGCTGCTGCACTGCTGCTGCTGTGCATTGCTGCTGCGTGGCGGCAGCGGCTTCCGCTGCTGCTGCGCACGGTGGTGGTGGTGGTTCGGGTTTTGGGTTGTTGTGGTGTTAAGTGGTTGTGTTTTAATGGTAGTTTAAGCTTTAGTTTTGTTTTAATGGTGGTTAATAAAATCAGAAATTAAAGAGAAGGAGGAAGAAGAAGTGAAATAAACCTTGAGTGATGTTTGCTTGATTATTTCAGTGGGTTGAGTTGGGTATTTATAGGAGGGGAAAATCTGATTTTCAGTTTGAATGGTCAATCACCATTGATGAGGATAGTAGGAAGGTTGAAGAGGGGTTGCTTCTTTGACTCAAATGTGTAAGTGAATCAGATTTGTGAGTGAAAAATATGATTTCTTGCAAGTGGGAAAAATCTGATTTTGCAAGTGAGAGTTTATAGCTTGCTTGAGATTTTGGAGAAACCATTAATGGTTGTTGGGTGAAGGAGGAAGGTGATGATGGAGGGTGATAAGAGTTTTGAGTTGGGTGATAGGTGATAAGTGATAAGTGATAAGTGATAAGTGGTATGAGTAATAATTTTAAAATCTAGCTTTAAAAAATTGTACATCAAATTAGCTAAGTACATAAAATGTACATAAAATGACATTCTAATGAATTAAATTTCAAAATGTTTCTTTAAAATAATTTCAATATGAAATAATAACATTAATAATAGAAATTATATCATTAAAATAATAAATGTTTTTCAATAATTTAAAATAAATCAAAATAAATCAAAAGAAAATTCAATAAAATTCATATTGAAATGTTTTTAATTAAAATAGAATAATTTATTAATTTATCAAAATTCGGGGTATTACACCATCATTAGTATTCTCTTAACTAAGCCACATCGGAGCTGCCCCTTTTCTCCTTTTCCCCTTCTTCATCTGTGATGGGCTGCCATGAATATTCTCATCCATGGTAAGCTCCTCTTCCTTCCTTGTTTCCGGTTTCTAGTTCTTGTTTTGTTGAATAAATTAGTCTCTCTTTATGAGAGTTTCTCAAGCCCTTTTATAGGAGTTTTTGTCTTTTTTGTCGTGGAGGACTCCTTCCCCTCCGTGGGAGTTGTGAGTGTTTGTTTCTCTGTAGATATGAGAAAAATTGTTCGTATTTGATGAAGTTCAACGCTATCATCATGAAGGTATTAAAATCTCATATGCGGTCAACTCTGTTAGATCAAGAATGTTCTTCTCCAAACTATGTCCAAATGATAGATAGTTCCATTAATAACTACAAGATTCAGCAAATACAAGGACCCTGTGCTACTATATGGTCGATCTGGTTCATTATAGGTTTATCAAAGACGAGTTTGATATAATCTTGTTTGATTGTATTTTGTTTTTCTTTAATTACCTAATATAGATGCCGTTTGGGCTTGAAGTAATGAAATTTCTCTTTCAAAAAAAAAATTTCTTTTTCTCACAATGAGTGGGTTAGTCTTAGCTAGTTTTTTTTTATTTCTCTCTTGCTTTTAATATATACCCCACCATACTTTTTCTACCCAATAATCTAATATATCTTTATTTTTATATGAACTGGTTTTTTCTATTCCACTTATAATTAGTGCAATGTTATATGAACTTGATTTTAATGCATTAAAGACTTCTTATTTGTATTTGACACAGTCGTTGCACGTGCTAATATAGTAACCTAATTGAACCTACTATAGGGTAAGAAAGGGTTGGATCCACGAGGAAGAAAATAATCAAATTTTGGATGTGATTAAGCGAGCTAAATCTATTTTGGTGAGTTTTTGATATTAATGATTAACTAAGAAATTATGAACTAATTAACTAGCAAACGAAACTAAGTGATTGGATTTAAACTATATAAAAGAGACTAGGGATAGGGGATTTACAAGCTAACCAAGTATGAACCAATTTGTCAAGCCGAGAGGATATATTAGGGTCGATTAGGGGACTAAGTAACTCATTTGTTTCCTAATTACTCTCTCAAGCTAATAATTAAGAGGACCTAATAAACCAATTTTACCTATTCTCATGGTAAAATCAATTGATCAAATATTTTTACAACTCATAGTGATTCAAATAAGGTCCTAGGAAGTCAATCACCTATTCACATGGTGAAGTCAACCTAAAGACTAACCTAAGGTCAACCCAAGTCTTCATTTCTCAATCCTTCACCTTGGATTCCCAAATCAAGTTCAAATGGTAATTAATCAATTAAACATGGCAATAAAATAAGTTAGACAACACAAATTCAATTAAGTCTAACCCCAAGCTTGACTTTTATGGTCTATAAGTTCATTCCCTTCCCCTAGCTAATAAACTACTCATTAGCCATAGAAAGGATGAAGAAAATAGCTTCAATCAACAATGGAGCGCCAACAATGGTGGAAATCATTTTAATATGGCTAATCAACAACTAAACACATCTAATCAATCTTTAATCAAAATAAAACAAAGTATTAAAGCAATAAAGTGAAAGTTAAGAAGTAATAAGCAAGCATCTTCAGTTCCCATTGCCCCCTTGCTGTTTAGTTCATCCAATAGAATTTTTTTGCTGTTCTTTAGGAAGAGGTGCCGAAACAACTATGTTTTCTACTTTCCTTTGTTTATTGTGTTGATTAGCTAAGCAAATGATGCCCAAATGACTTTATTTTTGGACATGCTGTAGCTATAAATGTCTAGTTTGTAACCCTTTTGGAATCAGATCATTTGAATAACAAATAAGCCTTGGGTGTTTGTTTTACTAAGCTGTGCGCATAGTATATTTTCTTGTCAGTTTTGGAAAATTCCAAAACCTTTGCATTTCTAGTTAACTAAATGTTGATTTAGTAATTAGAACTCAAAGTAGGTTGATACTAGAAGCTCATTGTTATAGTATAACCTAGATTTATGGTTCTTTGGTTAGTGGCCAGTGGTGGTAGTTCATTATATCGAACAGGGTTATTAACAGATGCTGTATTGTGATTGTTTCTTTAGTTCTTTCTATTATTTGATTTCATTGCTCTAAATCTTTATGTATCAAAAACAAGATTAAATACCCCCAAAATACTAAGGGCAAAACCGTAAAACACAAAATTGAAAGTGTCTGAAAGTAACCTAAGTCGCTCAAAACCATACGAAACTATCCGAAAGTGCAGTGGAGCGACCCGCTCCAAGGTCGCTCCTAGGTCGCTCCAAACTCCTGGCTCTTTTGATTCAAATTCTCGTTCACGGAGTGCTCGCTCCGCCCAAAATGGAGCACCCGCTCTCCTGTTCTTACCCATCTTCCTTGCAAATCTATCAAAAGGCACTCAAAGAGGAGATTAGATAGGGGAGGGGGGATGCAAATGTATATGCAATGAACTACATGCATCCTATCTAGATGTAAATGTACTAACATTAATGCAAGACATGCAAACAACGAAAAAGGACGCAAAAGTGAACTAAATGGGAGGTACATGGCCTAATATGCATCTAAATGACCGAAATCTACTCCTAATTAATGAGCCTAGATCCCACTTATCAACCCCAAACTTGCAATTATTTGTCCTCAAGCAATCAACACTCCCAAGTAAACAAATGCATGCACTAAAGCTAGACCTGTCAAATAGGTCGTATCGTGTCGACTTCGTGTTAAAAATAAACGTGTCGAAAACCCTTGACACTAACCCGACCTATTTAACTAATCGTGTCGAAGACCCTTGACACTAACCCGACCTGTTTAATTAAACGGTTACCCGTGTCAACCCTCTTAACCTGTTTAAGCCATACTAATTAGAAAAATACAATGATAAATCAATTTTTCGTGCCTAATTTTTGTTTGTCATTGTATGAAATTATGTTTGGCCAACTACTAACCTTTTCTCGTATTAAAATGAATAAAAAAAATCTATTTGTTACCTTCAAATCATAATATAATTTTATAAATATCTTTTTTTTAGTTAAACAGAGCAAACCGTGTCAGTTTCGTGTTGAAAATCTCAACACTAACCCGACTTATTCATTAAACGGTTAAACTCGTGTTGACCCGTTTAAGTAAACTTGTCAAGAATGCTCAACACTAACCCACATATTTCGTATCCGGTTCGTGTCGTGTTGTCGTGTCATGTAAACTTTTAACAGCTCTAAATAAAACTAGAATGAGCATCACAAAGCCAAAATCCTCATCTCATGAGAGGTGTCAAGGTAAAGGAAAATATCGACCATCTTTCAAGGCTTATAAATATGCTTCCTTATCCATAAGTTAGGGGTTGAAGGGGTGGTCTAAGCTAGTGTGCAAAGGAAACGATCTTCCTAGAGGTCCCTCAATTATCACACAAGCCCTCATTGTTCCCAAGTGAAACCTTTCCCCACAAAATGGAAAAACTCGCTCAACCTTGTACCAATCACGCCCCACAAGTTCACAAGATTCCCTCAAGCTAACCAATTTATTCATTAGTTAACTATTTTTTTTTTGTTACAAGGGCCCTTGACTATCTCCTCACGCGGTCCACCACTCACTAGATAGTCATGTTTCTGAGGCACGATATCGAGCACTCGATGTGAGAAGCGATAAAAGGGTAAGGTTGATTATACCAAAGTCATTGGAGCATCTCTAAGAACCAAGTGCAAGAAATTTTGATAACAATAGGCTACTAGCTTTGTGGGCTCTCATGCACCACTTATTTGAGCCAATTAGCCAAAAGGGCTCTTTTTTTCCTTTTCGTTTTTCCAATTCTTTTTTTATATTTTCTTAAAGGGCTACTAGCCTTGCATTTTATTGAAGTAGAAGGGTTCTCAAGGTCTCTAAGGGAATCTGAGGTCAGAGGAGAGAGTAAATACTTTTTATTTGGAAATGGAGACACTTTTTTGACGTTAAAGGCAAGTCTCGGATAATTGAGGGGTCTAGTTGTAACAAAATCTAGTTATCCAAGCTTAAAGCAACCCCACTACTCCTAACGAGCACATAAGACACTCAAGCTACTTCACCCCTACTCAAAAGCCAAGTATCCAACCTTTAACTTGTAGAGTAATCATATAGAGTCATTCCTTGACTAATTGATGCAAAATCTTTTTGTTATTTTTGTTATTTTTTCCTTTTACCCTATGCGCAACATAAATAAAACCTAAAAAAGAAATAAACAAACTAAAATTCCCTCCCCCCATGCTTAAATGAAGTGTTGTTATGAATGCTTCAAACAAGTCAAAAAGGCAAGGGGAGGGGGGAAACGAAAAGAAAAGGAAAGAACCAAAAGAAGAAGGAAAGGGGGAATAGAAGAAAACTATTTACAATGAGGATTGAGTTGTCTGTAAATAACACTTCAATGATCGCAATGACTTTTCATATTGATATCACGTATTTATATAGAGTTTTCTCCCTTATTTACAAGCTAATTTGTACGTCATTGGAGCTCTTGGGAGCTATTTTGTGCTAACTATCGTATATAGTTGTGGTTTTGTGTTTTAGTGTTGAATTGCAGGTTTTAGGGAGTTTTCTCCTTATTCCCGAGCCATTTGGAAGCAACCACATCTTTAGGAGATGTTACAGGGCACGTAGGATGGCTCACGAGCTTTATGGGTAGTTTAGGAGGTCCTAAGACCCCTAAACGTGAAGATTAGAGAGCCAAAGAGTCAAAAAGGAGGTTTCCGTACTCTGATCGGGCAAAAATGGCCCGATCGGGCGAAGTATTTATGATCGGGTATAGAAGTTGCGGACCCGATCGGGCAAGCGTTGTCCGACCCGATCGGGCGAGGAGCCATGTCCCCAGACCCGATCGGGCATCCACTGCCCAACCCGATCGGGTGGGCTGCTCGTAGCTCCTGTTGTGTTGCTGCGTATGAGAAGAATGTGGCTGGCCCAAGTTGTCGCCAGGCCCGATCGGGTGGCATCCCAAGGCCCAATTGGGTGGCATCCCAAGGCCCGATCGGGTGGACCAAACTTCGTCAGACTTGCTGCTGGGTTGCAGCGCTAAACAAGAAACGAAGCCAAAATAAATCCTCACTATAGGCCCGATCGGGTGGCCTTTGGCCCGATCGGGTCCTGCGCATTTTCTCGCAATTTTTAACTTTTGTTTCCGCAATTAGTTTGACTTTGAGGGGTATTATAAATACCTTTTCCTCATTATTTTAGAGATATCTTTTTATTCCAGTTTTTCCATAGTTCTTAGTTTAGCTTTATTTTAGTTTAAACACTTTAGATTAGATTAAAGGTGATTGAACCTATTCGATTTCAATAAAAGTTCCTGCTTTATGTCAATTGGTATTCCTCTTTACCCTAATCTCTTTTATTGTTCTTAATCGCTTAGTATATTTATTTAATTATTCATGATGCAATTATTAGGGTTTCATATTAGTTTTGTCGTTGTTAATTCGATTATGAGTGAGTAGTTTTCTTTCTAGGGTGTTAGATAGGAAAGCCATGTTTATACCATGATTGTGATTTAGATTTCTATCAATTTCTAGGGCTTGATTAGGGTGATTGTGATGTGGTTTGTTCTTATTGAGTAATTAATGTCAGTATACAATTTCATTGATTGCTTGTGGTTAATAGTTGTTTGCACAGATCCGTCTTACGACTAGAGGCCTAGGACATGTCAGTAGTTCTGATTACGTTAGTAAACATGCGGCGTATGTTGAACTATGAGCGTTGAGTCTTAACCATAGCTCAACATAGGCTCTAATCCCCCGACTCTTGACTTAGGTTTTGATAGTAGTTGACCCTATCTGATTGGTATAAGCATGGTGGACCGACCTAATACCCTAGGTTTTTAGTCCATAGTTAATTCCTCGATTTAATCCGTCTTCTTTAGTTTAATCATTAGTTCAGTTAATCCTTCCCTGATTTCTTCTGGAGTAGCTGATTGATTGAATATTAATTTAGAACTTTTGTCTCCCTGTGGATTCGACCCTGCTTCCATTGACTACCATAGTTAGAGGACTGTAGGTTTATTTTTGATTAGGTGACACGACTAAACCCTATCACATATGCAACCACACACAATTCCGAAAATACCAAACAGGCAAGAGTTAGTGGCAAAGCATGCATAAAGTAATACATAAATTTATGCGTACATGGGAAGAAATTAAAAATATGAGGAAAAACAAAAGAAAAATCAAGAAAATAAGAATAAGAAACAAAATCAAAATAAAAAGAAGAAAAAGAAAATGAAGAAAAACTATCCTCACTATACACCTTTGCTCCAATGGAGTCAACAAGAGCATCCGGAGGGCCAAGAGAGATGGGATACTCCTTGAATGGTGGCAGTTTGGGAATGTAAGGAAAAGAAATAGGGAAGGAAGGAATAAGCTCAAGCCTCCTCGAAAAAGAGATATGAGGGGTTGGAATAGGAGCAATTTCCGCACTTGAAACCTCACTCACATCACATAATTTCTCCATATTAGCTTTTCCAAATGCTCTTTCAATCACATATTTCTCTCCTTGTTCATCATTAACATATTCAATCACAAGCAAAGGCTCTTCTCTCACAAGGGAATCTTGGTCATTTAATGATTGAGGTGTGATAGGAGAAGAGTGAACATTGGAGTCAATCGGGGAAGGAGAGGCATAAAGGTAATCAAGGGATTCACAAATGTCTTCGAAATCCTCATGAATCGAATTCATCCAACCCAAGTTTGACTCATCTTCTTCATCACTACTCCAAAATCCATGATCTAAGGCACATGATTCTCCCTAGATGCATTTTCGTTCTCTTGATAGGAAGAATCACCATTAACCTCAATCAAAGACCTAGATTCATCAACATCATGTACACCCTCTTTTTCTTTTTCATCTCTCTTAGGCTCTTCAATCTCATTCTCACATCCTCGAGACGACTCTAGGGCATCTTCCTTCCACCTAGATTCAAGTGAGCAATTTTTTGATTTGATCAAATAACTCATAATATTTCTCTCCTCACTTCTCAAAATACATGAGCTCCTCAAAACTAGATTCAATAAGATTGTCATATTCGTCAAGCATTTGAGAAACAAAATCATTTATTTTTGGTTCGGAATCGAATAGAGAAGAGCTTTGATTATCAACAAAGAAGGAAAAATCATTATAGGCCCCAACATTAGGAGTATGAAAATCATTGTTGTAATGCTTGCAATCAAGAAAAGGATTCACTTTAAGCACATTAGAATGCACATCATCGCAACTAGAATTGATTTCAGGAGTATCATGATATGGCATGTGAGAAGTAAAATATCGTTGTGATTCATGCAATCATATGATAGATAAGAATCATGATACTTTAAATGCATTTCATTACAACTAGGAGAAGGGGGAGGAGGTATACCTTGGGTTGTTTGGATTTGCCTATGATTTGTGCCCATGTCCCACTCATACGTGCCTTGAGCTAGCCAAATGTAGTAATCGCAAGCATCATTCAAAGAAAGAGCTTGAAATTTTCCATGATGCATATCCTCAATCACGCATCGAGTAAGGTAATTCAACCCAGCATAGATTAATTCACATATCTCCCATAGGTCACACATATAGTTTATTGGAAAATAATCTTGCACCCTAGTGAAATACCTGAAAAATGACTCGTTCTTGAATTGAGAAATTGAGAAACCAGTCATTATTCAAAATGTGTTTCACGATGCACTTGCTTATAAAACCATAGCTAGCATGGGGTTAGCAATAACAAGAATTTCATCAATAGAGGGGGGGGGGGAATAGAGAGAAGAAGGAAAGGTAGCGACTTAGGCTCTAAAATCGCAATCCAATTCAATGTTATCCATTGCTTCCCCGGCAACGGCGCCAAAAATTTGTCATGGACGTTGCACGTGCCACATTAGTAACCTAACTCATATGTCAAGCTCATATAGGGTAGGAAAGGCTCGAATCCACGAGGAAGTAAAGATTTATCAAATTTTGGATGCGATTAAGCGAGCTAAATCTATTTTGGTGAGTTTTTGATATTAATGATTAACTAAAAAATTATAAACTAATTAACTCGCAAACAAAAATAAGTGATTGGATTTAAACTATATAAAAGAGACTAGGGATAAGGGATTCACAAGCTAACCAAGTATTAACCAATTTGTCAGGCCAAGAGGATATAATAGGGTCGATTAGGGGACTAAGTCACTCATTTATTTTCGAATTATTCTCTCAAACTAATTAAGAGGACCTAATAAACCAATTTTACCTATTTTCATGGTAAAATCAATTGATCAAATATTTCCACAGCTCATAGTGCTTCAAATAAGGTCCTAGGAAGTCAATCACCTATTCACATGGTGAAGTCAGCCTAATGGCTAACCTAAGGTCAATTCAAGTCTCATTTCTCAATCCTTCACCTTGGATTCCCAAATCAAGTTCAAATGCTAATCAATCAATTAAACATAGCAATAAAATAAGCTAGGCAATATAATCTCATCTAAGTCTAACCCCCCAAGCTTGACTTTTATGGTCAACACATGATCAACAAGTTCATCCCCTTTCCCTAGCTAATAATAAACTACTCATTGTGGAAAGGATGAAGAAAATAGCTTCATTAAAAAATGGAGCATCAACAATGGTGGAAATCATTTTAATAAAGCTGATCAAAAACTAAACACATCTAATCAATCCTTAATCAAAATAACACAATTTATTAAAGCAATAAAGAGAAAGGTAAGAAGTAATACTCAAAATAAGATGAAGATTCAACCCAAAACCTCATTGATAGAATCTCAAATCATCAACATTCACAAACTAGATCTACTTTCTCTCACTAGAAATATAACTTCTCACTCTAGAATCTTTGTTGGAATATTTCCCTTTATAGAGAAGGTGGCAGCAAAAAACAAAAGCAAAAAACAGAACAAAAGGTTGAAAAACTAAGGTTGTTGAAAAAATCACTCAAAAGGTCATTCGAGACATGATCATACAACATGTAATCCCAGTTATTATGAGTAAATGGCTTGATGGTATGTCCAGGAAATATTCATCTAACAAGATAATGCAAGGCTGATACAAGTCAAGAGGCAAAGTCAACCATTAGAGATGAACATATTTGCTTCGTTCTTGAAGCCTTTGGATTCAAGCTCAATTCCAATGCTTTTTTTGTGACCATGATTGCTTGGAATGATGATCCTAGTTGTGAAGACTAATATGGGCATCCATATTTAGTTACTTGGAGTCTTTTAAGAGTCTTTTGTCATGTTATTTTAAACATTTAATTAATGTTTTATTTTGTGTCCATATGGCCGAAAATATGGTTATTATTTCGGTTATATGAGAGTCCTAGTTGAGTTGTAATTCCTATTAAGATAAGAATTGATTTAGCTAAAAGATAAGGAAGGTTAGGCGTGTGAAATAAGATTGAAAGGCCGAAAATCCTATCATTCTTATTAGATTATCTTCCTTATGTTTATCTTTATCTTTTCCTAAATTCTAGCGATTAAGATTTATATGCTTTCTAGATAGAGTTTGGCTTCCTAATCATACTATAACTCGTACTAGTATAAATAGGCGCCTGTTTTTCAATAAAGAAGTAAGTTTGATTTAGTTAATGATTTTCGAGTGATTTTGATTGTTGCTCAATTAAATTCGACCATTCATATATTATTCAGGAGTGATTATTATTGAGTGTTAATCTGCTTAATTCCAGGTAATGGTTTAAGGGAGATTGAGAGTTAATTAAATCTTTTAGGAGTGCTTGATTTAATTATCATATCCATAAACACATTAAACACATAAACACATATAATTCGGACTTGTTCTTTAGATTTAAGTTCCTTTGCTTTGGAGTTCTTGAATGTTGCTTCTCATTACAGTTGCATTCATATCAAAGGTCTCACATACAAGGAGATAATGAGGCATTTAAAGTAGCATCCACTCAGAATGGGTTTAATATCAAATCATTCAACTGCCACCTCAGTCCCCTGATATAAATGTTCTAAATTTAGGGTTTTTTAAAGCTATTCAAGCTTTAATGTATCAGACATTTCCTAAGAACATAGATGAGCTCATTGATGCATATGACAAATTTGATCCTAATGTTTTATAACAAAGTCATGGTTACAATTGCAGTGAGTTGTGGTTGAGATTCTTAAGGTGAGGGGAGATAACAATTACAAGAACCCTCATCATGGAAAAGCAAGATTGAAAAGATTGGGTCTTCTCCCGAAAAATGTTCAATTTGAGCAAGCTGTTGTGGATGAAGCTGCACAATATTTAAATGTCAAGTTACCAACACATTTTGATGAAATTCAGTACTTTAACAATGAAGAAGTAATTGGTAGAGAGTAAAGTCAATGCAAGGTTTGCAAGTTTTTGGATGAAATAAGTTATATTGGAAGAAATCTGTTTTTTGGATGAAGAGTAATGTGGATGAAATTAGTTTGCAAGTTTTTGGAAAGCAACTGAAGGTTTTATTATTTGAATGAGGCTTGTTTTTTTGGAATACATAGCTAGCACAAAAGTAGGAACTTTTTGCTGATCTGCAAACCAAACCTAAGCTTTTAATGCATATTTGTAGATGTTGTAAAGAAATGTAGATTTGTAAATGCAGTTTGTGTGAATCATTAAGTTGAATCGAATTTCTGTTATGTTTCATATTAACTTTATTTCATTTTTACTTTAAATATTAAGGGACTGAGGCATGTATGAGGTAGCATAAAACCACATTCATAATCAAGCATGTTTACACATTATTTGACCTTTTTAACTCATGAAGGAGAGCAAGTCATTCACACCTCAAGGCACAATGCCGAGCAAATTATTGACTCCTTTTCAGTTATTGGTGAGTCCTCCATCATATGGATTAGGGAGTGATAAAAAAATTGGGGGGACTCAATATCCAAAAACAACAAACCAAGGAATAACAAAAGCGCATTCATTATTTAAGCTCTAAGTCAAGCTCAACAGAAACCATAATCAACCAAAACATCTAACAGCTTCCAACAGCACAAGCATCTAACCAATATATCCAACAGCTTACAATAACGGAATCATAATGTATCAGATATCAAACTTAATCTTGTATAATCCAAAAGAACCATAGTTCAACAGAACAAAAAAGGATTCGTAAGCTTGCCAACATAATCCAACAGAACCAAACTAACCAACATAACCAGAAGAACATAACCAACAGAACCATAAAAACCATAACCATAATCTAGCCAACATAATCCAACAAAACAAAAAGAACCAATAGAACAAAAAAGGACTCATAAGCTTGCATAATTATCCAACATAAGCCAGGAAATAGGACTCAAAAGCTTGCATAATTATCCAACATAAGCCAGGAAATAGGACTCAAAAGCTTGCGTAATTCCAAAACAATCATAACCAATAGATTCATAATCTAAAACAAGTAATTGAGATGCACATAACTCGAACAAAATAAGGAAACAAAGGGACAATAGCCAAACCTCCCTTACAAGCGTTTTTCATTACTTCAGCACCACCAATAACTATCCCCCTTCTCTTTGCATCAGATAGAAGGTTGGGTTTTCTCCCACTTCGACCACTTTTCCCAGAGACACCAACCTTGGCCTTTTCTTTTCGGCTATATGATAATAATCCTCGGAATCCACACATGCAAGCGCACAAACAATGACCCGTTCTGAACAAGGGTTTTTAGTGACATGTAATGGGGGTTTCATAGCAGCTTTCCCTTCCTCTTTTTCTTTTACTTCTTCATCCAAACTCACCGGATCTGTCACTTCCTTCTTTCTACAATAGTGTTGATGGTAAAAATCTTTCACACTTTGATCATCTTCTCTAGATAAGGACTCAGTTGTTAAATCATCAGGAAACCAAGGTTCTTTCCTGTCATTGATTGCATCAAGAATAACACCCAACGCTCTACAACCATTAGAACCCATACACTTCTCAGCAGCCCTTGATTCGTAAAGCCTACGAGGCCAAGGAGATCGATGTTCAAGAGATTTCATGATGCCATAAATGAACATCGCCTCTCCCTCATCCTCAGTTGCAAAATGCACATCAACCAAAGGACTCAAAACGATACCCATTTTAGATTTAGGGTTCTGATCAATTGAAAGAAAAAAGAGAAAACGGATATGAGGAGATACAAGATGAATGGAGATGAAGATACAAAATCTGGAGAAGAGGAAGTTGAGGAGAGAGACAGTAGATCTGGAAAAACGAGGGAGATGAAGAGAGACGAGGGAGATGGAGAGAGATGAGCAGTGATGAATGAATAGTGGAGAGCCCTAGGTTAGATAAATCTGGGTGGGAATTTAACTGGGTAGTAAGGAGGTGAGATTTTGTTAGGTTTAATCAGATTATTAACACTATACTAAGTGTACTTAAAACAAGTTAGTAAGGGTAAAATGGTAAAATGGTACTTTAACTGAGTGTTGCATCTATTTTGAAACAGCCCAAAATAAAAATCGCTGCATCTATTTTGATACAAACGTTTTTATTAATTACAAAAACAAGCTTAAATACCCCCAAAATATTAAGGCAAAGCCGTAAAACACAGAACCGAAATTGTTCGAAAGTAACCAAAATCGTTAGAAATAGTCTGAAACTGTCCGAAAGTGCGACTCCTGCCTCTTTTGCTTCAAATTCTCCTTCACGGAGCGCTTGCTCAGCCCAAAGTGGAGCGCGCTCTCTCCGGTTCTTACCCTTCTTCCTTGCAAATCTATCAAAAAGCACCTAAAGGGGAGATTAGATAGGGGAGGAGGGATGCAAATGTATATGCAATGAACTACATGCATCCTATCTAGATGCAAATGTACTAAAACTAATGTAAGACATGCAAACAACAAAAAAGGACGCAAAAGTGAACTAAATGGGAGCTACATGGCCTAATATGCATCTAAATGACCTAAATCTACTCCTAATTAATGAGCCTAGAATCCACTTATCAGTATATTAAATATTCGTTAATTTAGTTACGTTGATGAAACTTCGATTAATAGTTCATATTTTTATATTAATAATCATTAATTTCATCATGTTGATTAACGTTCATTGAATAATTCATTATTGTACATTATTAATTCATTAATTTAATTATATTGATTAAATTTCAATTAAATTGCTAATTTAATTACGTTAGTAAAGCTAGGGTAATATATACAACACATAAGATATATAACTTAAACTGAGATTGTGTATTAAGGAATAATACATTAATAAGAGGATTAAAAAAAGTGAACTTAATGCATAAGGTAGAAAATTTTAACAACTAAAAATACACGAAATTTAAAATTACATAGATACTAAGTGACTCGATATAAGCAATTGGATGATTGCCCCCAAAACTTACGCCATATGTGCTTAACCAAATTATTTTTAAGTGACGCATGAGTTTCCCCGTCTCGCATCTTAGCTCTCTTTTCCATGTATGAACCAAATATTTGTCCCTCGAGCCTTCCATTGCGCATGATAAATGACTCTTTTCCAACTTGAGTACCTGACCCCGCTACACTTTTAGGTGGAACTTGATCATACTCGGTTGGGCCTCGATAATCCTGATAGGTATCATGCTCGTCTTCAACAATCATATTGTGCATGATAATACATGCCATAATATTTTCCACAAAATGTACTTATCTCACGCAAGAGCGGGGTTGCATATGGTTGAAAATCTAGCTTGTAGTTCCCGAATGCACGCTTAACATCCTTTCTGGCCGCTTCTTGATGTTGAGTGAATAGTCTTTGCTTGGGGGTTTGGGGGAGCTTTAATGCAGAGATAAAGGTAGTCCATCTAAGATAGATGCTATCAGTGAGATAATATCCCATGTTATAGGTTGCACCATTAATGAGAAGTTCACTTCAAGAGCCTTACCTTGTAAAACATCATCGAAAATAGGAGACCTTTGCAACAGATTTATAACTCGGAGTGCCAAAAAAAGCATGTCATATCAACAAGTCACTTCAAGCAACTGCCTCTAAAATTATTGTTGCTGTTTAACTTCTTCCTTGATACATCCCTTTCTAGCCACGCGGACAATTTTTCCAGTTCCAATGCATGCAATCGATACTACCCATCATGCCTGGAAAGCCGCGACGATAGCCTTCATGTAAGAGATGTTGAATATCATTCAAATTTGCCGTCCTCAGGTATCCGGTCAAAAATGAGAAACTAAGCCTTCTACAAAATTAAGAAGGCATTCTCTTCCAGTACTTGCCGCAATTTTGAGGTGTTCATCAACAGCATCAGACGATGAACCATATACCAACATTCTGATAGCCATTATCATTTTTGTAGCGGAGATGCCCCCAACCTTCTAGTGGCATCCGACCTTTGCGTAAAGAAGTCATCGTTAGTGGTTAAAGCTTCAACAATGCGTAAGAAAATATGCTTGTGCATACGAAACCTTCGACAAAATATATTCTCTTGGTATAAGGGTTAATTGCTGAAATAGTCATGAAATAATATTTCATGAGCTTCTTCTCGTTTACTTAGCACATATATTCTAGGGTGAGGTACAAATTCTTCTTCATTATCATCTCCTTCATCAACATCATGACTCCATTTTATGTAATCTAGAACCACGCAATTAAAAAATTCAGAACCTGAACTAGAAGAATTGGAATCGTAGTTCATTTTATATGCATTTTATGTTAAGTTGTGTTTGAAGTGGTGTTTTGTAAAGAAATAGATGAGTTGTTTATTTTTTTGTAGAGGTGTATAGTATTATATAAGATAAACCTTCACGCATACATAACAATAATTCATTGAAAGAGTAGCTAATTGGCATAGTAGACTAATCAATGTAGACATAGACAATCCATTGACATAGTAGACTGATGAATGTAGGAGTAGATAATTCATTGACAAAACTTACTAATGAATGTAGGAGTAGATAATTCATTGACAAAACTAGTAGATGAAACAATGTAGGAGTATACCATTCATTGACACAACTAATGGACTAAAGGGAAAAATTAAACAATGTAGCAGTGGACATATCAAGAACATAAATTTATCACACTATTGAATGTTAGATGAATAAACAATTCAATGTAGATGCATTAACATAGTTTAATTGTTTCCATGTTTGAATAATTAGATTATTAATAACTAGTCTTATGTGCATGCGATGCGTGCCCCAAATTGGTGTCAACATTAACATAATTGATGGTACAATAACATTGGATTATAATATTAACATAATTATTGTTCAACACCCCATTTTCCTCCCTAAAAACTAAAATCTAACTCACTTTTCTAATCCCCCTCTGTTAAAAAATCTGAATCACTGCCACATGTTTAATTTCCTCTAAAATGCTCCATGACACACACTGCTCTAAACTCCCCCCTCACCTTTAGACTATATTCACTTCTTCCATTTCTCTATCCTCCTTCATTTCTTCCTCTTCCTCTGTCTCATGCCTAAAACTACTTTCCCTCATCGAATCACGCCAAAACCCCAACTCAAAACCATCAAACATATCTCTCTATGAACCCCATATCAAGAAATTGGCCAATGAAGCTTGTCACTTACTTAAAACCCACCAAAATTGGGACCAAACCCTTGAAACCCGAATCTGTGAAGAATCAATTGAAGCATCAGAAATTGCCTATCTCGTTTTTGAGCGAATTCATGATGTTAATTTGGGTTTTCAGTTCTATGATTGGTTTTCTCAACGAAAGTATTGCTCTCCCCTTGATGGGTATGCCTTTTCTTTTATTCTTAAGCTCTTAGGAACTAATAGGGTGTTTAATAAGGTTGAAAAACACTTTAATTCAGCTACATATTTACAAAGTTTACAAAATACCTGGAAGTTTAATTGTTCGCAAGCTATGGTTACCGACCTTCTTGCTCCTCTCAGATTTCAAAAGCGTTTCACAAAGATTCCCTACATGGAATTAACTAATGAAGATGACAACAATAAATGAAAGTTAAAATAAAATCAAAAAATAGTTGAAAATGTTTTAATTATATAAATCCAATATTAGATCAAATAGCATATGCAAGGAGCAACTTAAGGATGATTAACAGAAACACCCAAATCAAAATTCAAATAAAAACCGAACTGAAATTAAGAGATGAACAAAGGCAAGAACAAAAATATCAAACCTAACGTGGGTAACTCATGGTCCTCACTCTTAGTATCCTCCTTAGTTTTTGTAGCAGACTTTGAGCAATTTCGCTTAAAATTTCAGCCTTCTCGAACGAATTTTGTGCTGCATATAGGCCCCTAAAACAGGTGAAATAACAAATAAGGTTAGGGAATTTGTTTCCGCAAAAGATGAAATTTAAAGAGAAGAGAGGCTAAACAGAGTAAGAGGCGATCATTTAAAGAAAAACAGCAAGAACTTTAATTTTTTAAAGGACAAAAGATCTACTTTGAAGATTAACCGCGATATGATAGGAAGCGGTTTATATTTTGAGAAGAGTAAACCAATTTTCCATTTTTTAGAGGAGAAGCAGTTATGATTTTGTTTTATTCCTATTACTGAACGTGGGTCAATAGCACTATAGCAGTTAGGATTTTATTTTTTAAACATTTTGATATTATTTTTTAGTCAGATAGAATTCTTGAACGTGAGTAGTGATATATCGATATCTTATAGAGTTTTTCCCTTTCTTTACAAGCTAAATTGTGCTATATTGATGCTCTTAGGAGCTATTTATGCTAACTATTTCGATATAGTTGTGGTTTGTGTGTTCTATATCATTTTGCAGGTTTTAGGGAAAAACTCCCTATTTACTTGATGTTTTGAGCACCACGCTATAGCGGGAAGTTATGAGGCATCTTTGAGGTCTCAAGATGGTATTTGGACCCCATTATGAAGAAGTAAGTGTGCAAAGACTTGGCGTCTGAAGCCAAGCAAAGCAAGGCAAGAAGAAGACTCGCCCGATCGGGTCGGGCAACAACTGCCCGATCGGGTACGAGTGAAGAATCTGAAGTTAAGGTTTCCCGCCCGATCGGGCGGCCTTGCCCGATGTGATCGGGCGGAGCAATACTTAGCCATTCTTGCTGTTTTTCTGAGAGCTGAAGAAGACATCCACCCGATGGAATCGGGTGTACTTGCCCGATCGGGTGCTGGGGTTGCGGCCCCGATCGGGTGGAATCTGCCCGATCCAATCGGGTGAAGCCTATTTTGTTGCTGCTGAAGACTTGTTCCCAGGCCCGATCGGGCGGCCTTTTGCCCGATCGGGTGGATGACACGGGGATGCGATTTTCGTCATTTTCCCCACTCTATCTTATTGTTTTCTTAGGACTTATAAAGATTTTTAGGTTATTTTTTATTTGTATCTTTCATATTATTAAACACTTAGAGAGCTCTTAGCCTAGTTTATCATTGCTTTGGATTGTAGAAGAGATTCAAGTACAATTTCAATTCAATTAAAGTTTCCGCTTTCCGTCAATTTGGTAATCGTCTTGCTTATTGCTTTATTCCTTTATCTCAATTACTTTAGTTCAATTGCTTATTTCTCAATTAGTTCATGATGCAATTCTTAGGGTTTTCAATTAGTTTTGTTGTTGTCAATTCGATCATGTCTGAGTAGTTCTCTTTCTAGGGTGTTAGATAGGGAAGCCATGTTTATACCATGATTGCTATTTAGACTCCTATTGATTTCTAGGGCTTGATTAGAGTGATTGTGGTGTGGTTTGTTCTTAATTAGTGATTAATGTTAGTGGCCAATTTCATTGATTGCTTGTGGTTAATAGTTGTTTGCACAGATCCGTCTTACGACTAGAGGCCTAGGACACATCAGTAGTTCTGATTACGTTAGTGAACATGCGGCGTATGTTGAACTATGAGCGTTGAGTCTTAACCATAGCTCAACATAGGCTCTAATCCCCCGACTCTTGACTTAGGTTTTAATAGTAGTTGACCCTATTTGATTGATATAAGCATGGTGGACCGACCTAATACCCTAGGCTTTTATTCCATAGTTAAATCCTCGACTTAATTCGTATTATTTAGCTTACTCATTATTTCAATTAATTCTCCATATTTTCATCTGAAGTAGTTGGTTAATTGAATATTAATATAGAAACTCTGTCTCCCTGCGGATTCGACCCTGCTACCACTGAATACCTTAGTTAGAGGACCGTAGGTTTATTTTTGATTAGGTGACACGACAAAAACCTATCAAGTAGTAGGAGGAGTTAGTTTTTTTTTCTTTTTTTCTTTTTGTATTTTTGGTGTCCCCCTAGTGTTCCTTTATATAATAGAGATGATAAATACATTGATAGTAATAAGAAAACTAATAAATAATAATTAGATGAATAATGATAATAATAATATTGAAACTTAAGCTTTCATAATTAAAATATAGTACAACTTAGTTGTAAATAAAAACATAAATAAACACTAAACATACCTATCCTTAAACTCTAACTTAAGTTTTTCATACCTCTCCCTCTCATCCGGATCAAAGGAAGGTTTTAGCCATTAGTACATTCCAAATTCTAAGAGTGTTCATTTTGTTGTGAGATATGTTGTGACATCAGAAAAGAGGGTTGAGCTTGCTATTGGTGTTGTGAGAATTATTGAGAACTTTGTGGAACTTGTTGTATGGATTGTTGTTGAAATAAATTAGTAGTGTTTAAAACGTTAGGAATATGTTGAGAATTTTGGTTATTGGATTGACTTTGAAAATATTAAAATATCCTTTGAAATTCAAGATTATTAAGAACACTTGGATCGATTTGGAAATTATGTGGGGGATTCTGTGAGTGGTTTGGATTGATTTGGGAATGTGGATGGTTTGGTTGGTGATTTTGATTATTTTAGGAGTATGAATTATTTCTATAATTCGAATTTTGTGGGTGGTTTGGATTATTTTAGGAGTATTAATTATTTCCATAAGTATAATTTTGTGAATGGTTTGGATGATTAGAATCCATTTGTGAAAAATAAAAAATGAACCCAAATGGGGTAATACTACAACTTTTGTAGTAGGAGAAAGAAAATTAGGTTGAGAAGATGTGTGGGAAAATATGTCACATTTAGACTCTATTTATAGATTAAAAAATGTTATCGTTGGAACTTTAAAAAAAAAATGAATAAGCTATAAACATTAATTTTACCATTGAAAAGAAATAAAGCAAAATATGTCAAACATCATAAATGAAGATAGCAAATTGGATCACCCTCCCAACTCATGCATGGCAGCAGCAAAAGCAAGGGATCAGTGGTCCTGGATACATGTCAGTTCCACTGATTTCCTTTGGTCTATTTTCAGTTGAAACACATCCTTTTCATCTGACAATTTCTCCCAAAGACAACAATTTTACCATATTTTACTGTAAAAAAACTCCAACTATTTCCTCTCTCTCCAAATATTTGGCACTTAGGGAGTGGCTCGCCATCCGATGTAGCTGTTGGTCTGGAATGCAAGACCATCTCTTCCTCCCCCATTATTAGCCTATTCTTCTACAATAACAAAACTAGTTAAGACCAACTAAAACTTACCCACTGTACATGCTCTAACAGGGAGAGTAAAAAAAAGTCAAATCAAGTTATAAATCAAATTGCACATAACTGATTTCCTTTTCTCCACCAAACTTCTATACAAATAAGATATGATGCTTAAATTCTTCATAATCGGGTGAATAGGAACTGTACGTTCAAAGAGTCGGAGATGAGCCTTGTTCTGGAAAGTGTTGAGGACAATGTAATATGTAAGACGACATATATTTTCCACATTGAAATCGTTGTAGCAATCAAGGATTCAATGTTGCACTTAAAATTAGTAACTCTATCGTTTGCTCACTAAATTGATTGTTTAGTTCCTGAAATTGTTGATATATGGTTGTTGTAAACATATTAACCTTGATGATGCTTCACTATTATTGTATCTTTATTGCGTCATGAACGAATAATTTTAGAATAAGCAATATGCATATCTAAGACTTGAGTGTCGTGTGTGTTACAAAATGAGAGTGCTTTCTGTAAAAGACTTTTCCAACCATTATTTCTTAAAGATGTTGAAAAACTTTGTACCAATAACTAAATGCACAACATCTATCCTATGATTTGTGTTTCGAAGCTTGGCAAAGTTCATTCGTGTATTCCATAAGTTGTCGAATTAGATCTACACAAAGACAAACGACACTAATTTCTTAGAGCATATTTGGGATCCCAACGTTGAGAATATGGGGCTCGAGGGTCATTGGCTATTTTCTTAAGGACTGAGCGAGTTGCATTAAACATTATTACCACACTTCAAATTGACTTATAATGTGAACTCCATCTGGTATCTTCGAGACGTTGTAGAGTGTTAATTTGATTTAAAACACTTTTCTTGTTTCAAGTTGCTCAATGACAATCAAATGATCCAATTTAACTATTTGGCTATGTTTTGATTCATCATGACGCTTAGAACAAGAGCTAACAATGTTGACAATAAAAATTGAATCTTTACAAAAATCATGAACCTCAACTACTTCTCTTGTGGCAGCAATGAGAGCTAGTTGTGATTGACGTTCTAGACAATGAATGTAGTATGCATATGGATAATCTTTGATGAATAATGCTTGTAAACCATTTCATTCAACTTTCATATTACTAGCACCTTAGTAGCTTGAACCACTAAGGTTTTGAATGCTCAACCATGGTAAGATCTTTGGAAATTTCTTCTTTAAGAGTCTTGGATTTTGTATATTGGGCATTTTGTGGGACCTTCTCTAGCACAACATTAGATATTTGCTTATTATAAAATGCTAAAAGTTTTAACATCCCTAATAAAGTTTTCCTAAATTTTGACTTTTCAACTTTTTATCATGTCTTCTATATGCACAATTTTGAAAAGCAAGCCATCGTACAACTTCTATCAAAATTTGAATTCTTAAATGATTGTTTTCGATTTCCCTGTGGATTTACTATTTCAAATGTACAATCAATATGGCATGTAAGTTTCTTCAAATTCACCCAACATTGAGATGAATAATGAAAGAGTGTTGGAATAATTGGTTAACCTGTTTAGATTGCATGACACTATTTTATATATATACAGAGAATAAACGTCTCTAACTAATACAAATTAAGAGTCAGTAATACATAAGCAAATACCCTAGTACATCCCTCTCAATCTTTACAGGATATTAACACAGATAGTTTGGAGCGATGTTTGCAAAAACAACTCATCATAAAGACCCTTAATAAAAGTATCAGCAACCTGTAACTAGGTTGGAACATGCTTCACCTGAAGTCCACCTTTAGCATCCATCTCACGAACAAAATAATGATCAACATCAATGTGCTTACTATAATCATGATGAGCATGATTGGCAGTAAGATACATCGAAGAAACATTGTCACAGTAAAGAATGGTCAGCCAACGATGGAAATACCCTAAATTAGCCAACAATTGATGGAGCCAAATAGTTTCCTCTACAGTGTAGGCAACAACACGATGCTACGCTTTGGTATGAGACTTAGACACAATATGTTGTTTCTTTAAGCGCCAGGAGATCAAATTTTTCCCAAGAAAGAGTGCCGACTATCAAGACAACCAACCCATTCAGCATCAGATCAGAATAGGCAATAACCATAGTTGGATCGGAAGAGCCTATCAGAATCGGATTATAGAAGCGAATTGTAGAATGGTACGACTCTACGAAGACGCATAATCCAGATATTACACTCTTAATATAAGTCTCAAAGGCCAATCATTAAAGTAATATATTTATTTAACCATTAACTAATGATAATTGATGGTATATGTTATTAGTAGCTTTGTTGGTATGATTAAAGCGAATCTAAATATGTCAAGTTTTCGCTAGTTGAAGAAAAGTTATAGAATCGCACTAAAATCTTATGGCCATATTTGAATTGTAGGATCATACGATTTTATAGTAGGCTCGCGATTCTAACAACCACCGGTGTGCGAGAGAGACTCTAGAGAGAGGTTTTTTTTTTTGCAAATGCTATGTTTTTTTTTTTTGCAAATGTAGTACTCCCTCCGTCCCATATTACTTGATACAGTTTGACCGGCACAAATTTTTAAGAGTGTTATTTGACGTGTTTTTGTTTTATTGTGAGTAGTTAGTTGTTGGTATTATTTAAGTCCATAAAGTACAATGTGGGACAAATGTGGGTCATGTGTTTATTGAAAAAGTAAAATAAAAAGGAAAAGGAGAGAGAATGCAAAAGTGGGACCATGCTATTTCTGGAAGTGTATCAAGTAATATGGGACAGACGAATATGAGAAGTGTATCAAGTAATACGGGATGGAGGGAGTATTAGAGTATTAGTCACTAACATTATATTATTTATAAGAATATTGAAGGATATCATTGTAGTTACTAATACTTTATTATTTTTAACATTAAGATATATCAAAGATGATATAGTTATTACAAAATTGTAATGAAACTATGAATAAAAAACTGACACGGCCGTTGGACGAGCCAAATTAGATACCTAACTCAGGTTAATATAGGGTAAGAAAAGGTCGAATCCACAAGGAAGCAATGGTTAAGCAAAGATTAAACTTCGATTCAGCGAGCTAAGTCTATTTTTGGGAGATTTCATGATTAATAATTAACTATATGATTGGATTTAAAATATATAAAAGAGACATTAGGGATAGGGGAATCACAAGTTAACCAAGTACTGGCCAATTTGTCAAGGCAAGGGGATTCATTACGGCCGATTAAAGGACGATTTCACTAAAATATTTCCTAATCATTTTCTCAAGCTAATTAAAAGGACCTAATTAATCGATTTTACCTATTCTCATGGTAAAATCAACCAATCAAGTATGTCCATAACTCATACTGAATCAAATTGAGTCCTAGGAAGTCAATTACATACTCTCATGGTAAAGTCAACCTATTGACTAGCCTAAAGTCAACTCAAGGCTTCATCTCTCAATCCTTCTTGTGTTCCCAAATTGTGTTCAAATGGTGATCAATCAATTAAAGAAGACAATCAATTAAGTTAGACAACACAATCTCACCTAAATCTAACCCCCAAGCTTGAATTTTATGGTCAACATATGATCAACAAGGTCATTTCTTCCCCTAGCTAGCAAACTACTCACCAATCATGGTGAAGAAAAAATATAAAGCTTGAATTAGCAATAATGGAAGATCAACAATGGTAGAAATCATGCTAAAATGCTAATCAACAACTAATCAAGCTTTAATCAAAATAAAATTAAGTATTAAGATAATCAAAAGAAAGGTAAGAAGCAATACTTTAAGGTATAAGATGATCAACCAAAATTCTCCATTGATTAAGCTTCCAATCATCAATATCCAAAAGTTAGATCTACTTTCTTTCACTAGAACTTCAACTTCTCACTCCAGAATCTTTCTAATTAAAACTAAATTATCTCTGAAAATGAAATTAGGTATCTTGATTATTACAAAAATTGGGTTTGAATACCCTCATAATACTAAAGGCAAAGCCGTAAAAGACGAACGAAGAAGCTGCCCAGACACAGTGACCGCCCGCTCCAGCTCTGGAGCGCCCGCCCAGGGTCGCTCCATGCACGCTCCATGCACGCTCCAAAGTTCCTGCCTCTACCTCTTTTGCTCCAAAATCTGCTTCACGGAGCGCCTGCTCTGCCCAAGGTAGATCACTAGCTCCCCTGTTCTTACCCTTTTCCCTTCAAATCCATCAAAAAAAACTCAAAAGGGAGAGTAGATAGGGGGAATGCGAATGCATATGCAATGAACTAAACACAACCTACTTAGATGCAAATGCACTAACATTAATGCAAGACATGCAATCATGAAAAATGATGCAAAAAGGAAAGAAATGGAAGCTACATGACCTAATATGCATCTGAATGACCTAAAACTACTCCTAATTAATGAGCCTCAAGCTCAATTATCAAATACAAAATAACAATTAACAATATTAAACTTACTAAGTACTCTATCCGTTTCTTTTTGTTTGTCCCATTTACTGTATCTCCAAATGTCAAGGAAGATGATGTCATAGGCATGTGGGTGGAGACAACAATTAAGGAGTCTACTTATTTTATGGTAAATCTGGTGATTAAAATAGGCGAGAGAAAATTACAAGGTACATCTAAGACCAAAAAATGATAAAATAGCGGTAAATGGGCAATATAATTTTCCCTTAAGGAAATATGAAAAAGTAGGACAAACAAAAAGAAATACAGAGAGTATTTTACTACTTACTATTAGAGTTATACATACTCTTGGCATATTAATTACGATGTACTAATTATTTTAATTACTACTAAAAAAAGTAAGTATAGTTATTAGGAAAAATTGCTTATAATAATGCAATATTTTGGTAATTCGCAAATAATAATGCAACTTTTCGATTATTCTGGAATAATGCAACCTTTATACCCCATTTATTTTAAATAGGACAAATGACCGGTTACCTGAATAAGCGGTAAATTTTTAACTAAAACTCTTAATTCTAATTAATAATATTATAAATATTTAAAAAAAAACTAATTAACCCTCCCCTCCCCACCCACTGCCACCCCACCCCACCCCACCCCACCCCACCCTCCCCTGTACACTGCCACCCCTTCCTCTTCCCCATACATCGCCACCCCCACCCACAACCACCACCTCCTTCCCCTTCCCCGGCCACAAAACTCACCTCCAACCGCCGAAATCCACAAAACCCACCTCCAACCACCGCAATCCACCTGCCTCTTTTCCTTCCCAGCCACGAACCTTAGAAGAAGAACTCTCAAATTTCCTAGCCAAACAGTCAAGCTTAGCGAGCATCTTCTCATACAAATCCTCAACTCCACCCATATAACTCACAACATCTGATCAAATCAACCTACTCAAACTCCCAAGCTCATACCCCGCGGCGTACGCCTCCAAATCCTTCTAATCTTTCACAAATCTCTTCATCTCTTTCATGTTCATACTCTCCGTCTCCTTCTCATCCTCCATCATCGATGATCCACCATGAACGTCACACAGCAAGCACGGAAGCTCCGAGTTAGGGAAAAACGCACTACAATGACCTCGAAAAGCCGGTGCAATATTCACCACATCCAACGCCATAGCTTCAAACGAACTACTCAACCTCACAAGCTGATAAACCCTATAAACATGTGTGTGAATTAGGTTTTGTGAATCCTGAAACGGCGTCGTAATCAGAGGAAATACAGTGGGTGAAGGTGAGTTTTCCGGTGAACTAGAGCAAGGGGAGGTTGTTACAGTCACGCTGCCGTGGCACCTGATTTGAGTAACTTATCGTTTTTTATGCCAGATTGTTTGTGGGGGTGGCTTTTGTCTGGGACAGTGAGTTTTCCGGTGGGTTTTATGGGGGACTCTGAGTTGTTGGTGGTTGTTGGGTGTAACAGTGGGTGGGGGAAGGGTGGGTGGTGGAGAGAGAGAGAAAGGGAGGGTGGGGAAGACGGTAGAAGGGGGAGGTTTTTATGTTTTTTTTTCTTTTAATCTTTTTGTTTTTTTTTTTAAATTTGTTTAAACCAATTAGTTAGCGACATCTGTCCCATTTTACCCATACTTCAGGTTGTAACCAATTTTGTCTCATTTAAAATAAATGAGGGTATAAAAGTTGCATTATTTCAGAATAATCAAAAGGTTGATTTATTATTTATGAACCGTCAAAAGGTTGCATTATTAGAATCAATTAATGCAAGCCGTGAAATGATCCTCCTCCTCTAACCTGCTCAATGAGAGTTTTAGTTAAAATATTATTAATTAGCAGTGCTCATCTCTCTTTTACAATGATCACACCCCATACAACTCTCATTTCTTGCAACTTAAGCACCCAAATCTCTTCAACCTAACTTCAACAGACCAAACAATAACACCCCCGTCAACTTCATCATCAACCCATTTCAATTCTTGCTCCAAATCTTCATTTTTCATATATTGAATCGAGCTAGGGACGGGTTTTGACAAGCCTCATGCGGCCAACGAGATAACCGGCCCACATGCATCAGATAATAATAGAGGGATTGAAAGAATATTTACAAAGGGAAAACAAAAATTCAGATAATTAAGCAAGAGGTGAGTCAGAAAAGAAAAAGTCTAAGTTCAATTAGAAAGGAATTATACTTTGATACATGCCAATTAAAAAAGCTTTTGGAAAGGAGTTGAGCGCCCTACTACCCCAAATTAAGTCCAAGTGTATCGCCACTTTGCTACAGTATAAAAGTGTATGCCTTGGCTGTTCGTTACTTTGTTTAACTATATATCTAACTTCTCAGTATGGACACCCAAATTACGGAGGCCTGCGGGTGCACAGTCTGCACATGCTATTAGCCCGGCCTGTCTTTTTCACTCAAGCAGGCTATCTCTCTCATTTCCACTCACTCCGCACCAATACTTACCGTAGGAAACTGCACGCCACTCTACGGTCCAGATGAGCCATACTAGTGCAATAGATAAGTTGTTTAGATCATAGCAGAAGTCTGCACAACAGTGCATAAACTATCATGAATCAAGAATCTGCCCCTCCTCATTAAGAAAGTCAAATGACTGGCTTATAAGCATAGAAAAATATAGATCCCAAAGAAAACCTTCTTTTAAGAGCACGTTGATACAATAGGATAAAGATAGGATTCACGAGTCCAATTTCTGAATAAAGCTATCATACGCTTCTACAGATACATACGCTTATTGTAACCTGCAAATCATATGGAAATGAGATCTGGCTTGTTCTGCCGCAATATGGAGAGACTCAAAAGAAGCTCGAGACAACAAGGACAAGTGATGCCTTGCAACGGGGTTTATATAAAAGAAACTCCCGAACTCAAAACATCATACTTAGAAATCAGTAGCGCTAGGAAGGGCTTTCCAAAAACAACGCCCTAGCTTTTAGATCAGTTGAAAATCGACCAACAACAGCAACTGTAGCTTGATACTACCAAATTTCTCGATACCTCGAGAGATCATGCATGTATGGCTAGCCTCTACCACCACTATTATGTCTCCACCAAGAAGAGGTGCAACTGTTTCAGCAATTTGTGTAGTGAGCCTCTCCTGCACTTGGAGCTTCAAACCATAAAAGTGGACGATCGACTGAAGAAGGGCCTTCCCAAGGGGAATCACTCCTTCAGCACAAAAGTAACCTATATGCACAACTCCGTAAAAAGGAAGCAAGTGATGCTCACAATGTGACCAAAACGGCAAGTTCATTTCACCCTGGACATGTGTGTTAAATGTTACTTCACCATTTGATCAGAGGGGTACCGACACATTAGTTACAATGGTATTTAGCTTCATCTGCAAATTGCAGTTCTGGAAGGTCATAATCCACTTCACAAATCGCGCAAGAGTATCAATAAGCTCTTTTCTTAGTGGATCTTCACCTAAGGATCGAAGAATGGTAGTGACTGCACTAACCATACCATGATTTACAATACCTATACTGGATGGAATTTTACTCATTGGAGAAGCCTGGGATGGGCACCAATGGTGAACAGAGTTCCTTTCTCAAATTTTATTAGCTCAGTTTCTAAGCTTCAATAGACTAAGAAACTCACTCCAAATAGTAGCATCTTCATCTTCAAAAACTCCAAATCCAGAGGATACCAGCAACTTTGTCCACACTTCAGGGGCTGGTTCAAGGAGCATAAACTCTAAAGTGGGGAAATGTGTGTGACGATACTCAAGGATGACAAGAACACCGGCAGGCTTGATTACTTGCTACAAAGCGGAACACATTTCATCTGCCAGTCGCTGTGGATCCTGAAGACGCTTGGCAAAAACATCCACAACACGAGAAAGTTTGCTAAGGCCAACAACTCGCTGCCCAGATGGAACATAACCCACTTGAATTTTCACTTGGAAAGGTAACAAGCACGACTCACAATATGAAAAGAGGTCAAGATCACGAACAATGACAAGACCCCCTGCCCCTCCAGCATGACCAACTTTACAATTATCTAGACCTGCTTCAGAAAATGGAGCACCTTGCACAATGTCCTTCACATTAAGTTTATAACCTACAAAAGCAAGAAATTTATCATGTATTATGCATCTCACAGAATATGAGTATCAAATGCCAAGAAACATAAAGCTTCTGGTAGCACCCACCATATTAAGTACTTCCTTTAAAACTTACTAAAGAATTTAGAGCATTACTGCCAAAATAGGTATTTCAGCATCCAGCACATCTAAGTCATGTATAGCCTTCCAGGTTTTCCAAATACGACAAGACAATAACTAGCCCATGACATTTTAAAGTGACCATCAAGATTGTGAATATGAATTTCCCAAGCAATCGGGGGACAATTAGGCAATTAGAAAAAATATGACGATTTTCAGTAAACTCAATTCAGTAAAAGACTATAAACCAGGCGTTATCCCTTGCACTCAGAATCTTACTAAAGTACATGCCTTCCACAACACTCTCCGAAAGAGGTAAATCCCATAGCTACAAACATAAAATTATGAGTGACCAGTTTCATGAAGGATAATTATATTTCAAGCAATAAACAAGAGTTCTTAGTTTCTTTTTAACATGAAAATGAATGAGTTTACAGTTGTGTTAAGGTTCACTCATTAAAATGATACAAGCTTGACGGTTTAACTAGATGAAATGAGAGTTGCCCTGATTATGCTCCCATAGAACATCTGATGAGGAAAATGGCAAGTGCCCCCGTTTCAATCCAACAATTGACTTAGTGTGGGTTTGAAGTTTCCTTCTCCGGTGATCTTTAGGAAAGTTCTCCAATACCATGCAATACAATAAGAATATAATTTCTATATTCTTCACAACAACAAGACAAGATTCTCAGCTTACCATGAAATACAACAAGAGTATGCTTTTGTATAAATTTTTTATTAAATCTGGAAAAAATCTATTGGCATTCATAAGTACTTGGAACATGTGGGCGTGTGGCGGAATTTGCTTGCTCTTATGAAGCGCAGTTGAAATTGTTGGAGTTTGTGAGAAGAGTAATACTAAAACTCTTGAGTTGCTTCAAAAGAATATGAAGAGTTGGGGATCCCATATAGGAAGAATAAGAGGTGAGTGGTGAGTTTATTAATAGTTATGTTCCTAGTATCTATTGAGTTGGTGACTTGGTAGGCTTTTGTGGTTGGGCTCTTGATTGGGCTAGTCCACACGCGCGCGCTGCCGCCCGGACCGGGCCGTGGGCCTTGGGCCTTGGGCTTTGGGAAATAACTTAACTTAACTAAATTTTTACTGGAAAAATCTGTCATCCTTATATGACTGTTATGGAATCAGTCAATTCCTGAATCCACTCCTTATTGACTGCTTCCACTAGCCGTTAGTGGGCAGTTTCCTTTGCCCATTAATTACCGTTTTTAACACAGTTTTAGGAGTCAGTTTCCCCTTCTTCTGTCCCTATATATACCCCCTTCCTGGCACAGTTTTTAACACACAGAAAATTATCCTCTCATACTTCTCTCTGTTAATCTCTGGGCAATATTAAGAGCGTTCTCAAACTGTCTCTCTGTACTTCACCGGCGAGTCAGTGTTGTGTTAACCCTGGAGGTTGTTTGCCACGAGTCCGTGTGTTCGTAGCGGGGCAATTTCAACATCACGGCACAGCAATTTCACAGATAAGTTTTTATAATCTACCAGTCATACTTCCTACAATCTAAAGTTGAAAATTCTTTCGTTTTTTATACTGTTATTATGGCTGGTATTCCTGTTGCTGTTCCTCTTAATTCTGTTAACCCCTTTGTTCCTGATATGTCGAAATTAGACCTTTTGGATGGAAAAAATTATATTATGTGGTCTGATAAAATGGAATTCTTTTTAGGCCAAATTGGGGTAGATTACTGCTTAACTATTGATGCTGCTCCTGTTGACTCAGTTAGGGATTTTGAGAAAGATAATAAAACATGTAGGGGAATGTTATTGCATTATATGACTGCTCCTTTATATATGATTTATAGTAAGTCGAAAAAGGCAAAGGATATTTGGGATGCACTTAAGGTTAAGTATGGACTAGATGATTTTGGGACTAAGAAATATGCCTGTAGTCGTTGGTTAAAATTTACTATGACTGATGACAAACCTATTTTAGACCAAGTCCATGACTATGAACATTTGTGTGCTGAACTTGCTGCTGAAAGTATGGTTATTCCTGATTTATTTCAAGCTAATTGCCTTTTAGAGAAACTGCCACCCTCTTGGGAGACCTATGTTCACTCTATGAAACATAAGCAAAAAGACTTTACCCTTCAGGAATTAGTTTCCCACATTAAGGTTGAGGAACAAAACCGAATTCAGACTAAAGGAAAGACTGACCATTCTTCCACTTTAGCCAACCTTATTGAGTCTAAAAATTCTGGAAAAGGGTAAAAGTCAGAACCATGTTCACGGAACTAGGCAGAATGGTAATGGGTTTAAGGGTAAGAAGCAATTTCAGGGTAACTGCTATGTTTGTGGTAAATTTGGACATGCTGCTAGGGATTGTAGAAACAAACAGGCTTCTTCAAATGCTGCTGTCACCAAACCAAAAGACTATAAAGCACAAGTCAACCTTGCAGAAGATGACATTATTGCTGCTGTGGTGTCCGAGGTGAACCTGATTAGCAACATTTCTGAATGGGTCGTGGACACTGGAGCTACCCGCCACATCTGCTCAAGCAAGGAAATGTTCCAGACTTATGATAAAGTTTCAGAAGGAGAATGTGTCTTCATGGGCAACTCAAGCACTGTGAGTGTGTTAGGCAAAGGAAAGGTTTTTCTAAAGTTAACCTCTGGAAAAACCATTGCTTTGCAAAATGTCTTGCATGTTCCTGATATCCGCAGAAACCTCATATCTGGTGCACTTTTAAACAAGGCTGGAATTAAATTAACCTTTGAATATGACAGACTTGTATTAACCAGAAATGGTGATTTTGTGGGTAAAGGATTTTGTAATGCTGGACTCTTTGTTTTGGATGTAATTTCTGATAATAAAATTTCTACTGCTTCCGTTTATATTGCTGAGTCTGTTTCTTTATGGCATTCTAGACTAGGTCATGTGAATGTTGCATCCATTAAAAGGCTAAAACGACTTAGTCTTATTTCTGACTTTAGCAATACCTCTTTTGACAAATGTGAAGTATGTGTAGAGGCCAAACACCCTAAGAAAGCATTCAACAAGAGTGTTTCTCGTTCCTCGACCCTATTAGAACTAGTCCATAGTGACTTAGGTGACTTTAAGAACTCTATGAGTAGGGGAGGGAAGAGATATTATATTACTTTTGTTGATGACTTCTCACGTTATACTAAGGTCTACTTGTTAAGTACGAAAGATGAGGCTGAAGAGAAATTTCTTATTTATAAAGCCGAAGTAGAAAACCAGTTAGACCTTAAGATAAAGAGAGTGAGATCAGATAGGGGTGGAGAATATGATGGACTTCCACTTAAGAAATTTTGTGAATCTAATGGAATTATACATGAGGTTACAGCTCCCTATACACCTGAACAAAATGGAATAGCTGAGCGAAAAAACAGGACTCTTAAGGATATGATGAATGCTATGCTTATAAGTTCAGGGATGCCTACTAACATGTGGGGGGAGGCAATTCTTTCTGCTTGCTATGTGCTTAACCGAGTTCCCCATAAGAAGTTAGATAAGACTCCCTATGAATTGTGGAAAGGTTTTAAACCTAATTTGGGTTACCTTAAAGTGTGGGGGTGCTTGGGAAAATTAGGACTTCCTGATTTTCAAAGGAGTAAGATTGGACCTAAGACTGTTGATGGAATCTTTATTGGGTATGCTTCTAACAGTGCTGCATATAGACTTATTCTTAAGGATGCTTCTGGCTTTGGTCCTATTAGAGAGTCAAGGGATGTAGAATTCTTTGAGCATATTTTTCCTATGAAAGTTAGTGTACAAACATGCTTGCCTGTTGCATCTTCTTCTACTTTGCATCATAACATTGCATCATCTAGTGAGACTTTAGAACCTAGAAGGAGTAAAAGAACTAGAACTGAGACTAGTTATGGACCTGACTTCATTACTTCTTTCCTAGCTGAAAAAGGATTTCTAGATGAGCAAAGAGTAAGTGCTTTTATATTGGAAGAGAACCCTAGAACTTTTGGGGAGGCCATAAGATCTGTTGACTCTAGTTTTTGGATGGAGGCTATTAACAGTGAAATAGAGTCTATTATGAGTAACAACACATGGATTTTGACTGACCTTCCTAGGGGTTGTAAGGCTTTGAGTAGTAAGTGGATTTTTACTAAGAAGTGCAAGCCTGATGGGACATTAGACAAGTATAAAGCTAGACTTGTAGTTGGAGGACATCACCAAAAGAAAGGTCTAGACTTTTTTGACACTTATTCACCAGTGACCAAGGTAGCCACTATTAGAGCATTAATTGCACTTGCATCCATTCATGATCATGTTGTGCATCAAATGGATGTGAAAACTGCTTTTTTGAATGGTGAGCTAAATGAAGAGATCTATATGAAGCAACCTGAAGGATGTGTTGTTCTTGGTCAAGAGGACAAGGTATGCAAGCTCATTAGATCTTTGTATGGTTTAAAACAAGCACCAAAACAATGGTATGATAAATTTCATCAAACTATTACTTCAAATGGTTTTTTAGTAAATGATTCTGATGCTTGTGTTTATTCCAAAACAGATGGTATTGGTTGTGTTTTCATATGTCTATATGTGGATGATATGTTGATTTTTGGGACCAATATAGACATAGTGAATGCAACTAAAAGTTTCCTAAATTCGTGTTTTGAAATGAAGGATTTAGGAGAGGTTGATGTTATTCTTGGGATAAAGATTACTAGAACGTCATATGGCATATCTTTAAATCAATCTCATTATATTGAAATTTTTTTAAAGAAGTTTGATCAATATGATTGTGTTCCTATGAAAACTCCATATGATTCTAGTATTCATTTGAAAAAGAATAAAGGAGATAGTATATCACAAGAACAATATGCTAAAATTATTGGTAGTGTAATGTTCTTGATGAACTATACTAGACCGGATATAGCTTATGCTGTTAGTAGATTGAGTATGTATACTCACAATCCTAATCAGGAGCATTGGGGTGCTTTGATTAGATTGTTGAAGTATTTAAAAGGCACTATCAATTGGGGTTTGCATTATCAAAGAACACCTTGTGTTCTAGAAGGATATTGTGATGCTAATTGGGTGTCTGATAATGATGAGATTCAATCTACTAGTGGCTTTGTTTTTACTCTTGCTGGTGGAGCTATATCATGGAAATCATCAAAGCAAACTTGTATTGCCAAATCTACTATGGAATCTGAATTTATTGCTTTAGAATTGGCAGGACAGGAAGCTGAATGGTTAAGGAGTTTGCTAGCTGATATTCCATTGTGGGGGAAGCCAGCTCCATCAGTTTCAATGCGGTGTGACTCACAAGCTGCAATTGGGGTCGCGAATAATCAAGCCTATAATGGAAAGAGGAGGCATATTCGCTTGAGGCATGCTATAGTTAGAAATCTAATTAGAAATAATGTAATTTCACTCGAGTTTGTAAAGTCAGAGAGGAATATTGCAGATCCTCTCACCAAAGGCCTTTGTAGAAAAATGGTGCTAGAGTCGGCACAAGGAATGGGTTTAAAGCCTATTGTGGAGTGAATTATGATGGATACCCTTCTTAGAAAGTTTCTAAGTTCAAGGTTCAAACTAAGTCATAAAAGAACTCAAGTAGTAGATACTACTACCATTCCTATATTAATACAAGTGATGTAGTATTTGTTTTTTTACTGTAAAATGTGTAAGGATGAGTAAAATACTCTTAATAAGTTCATAGCCTTGAGAAGGTGGTTTGAAACAGTACAAACTTGATGAACTTACCTATGTGAATGTGGGGGTTACGCCCAATCCCCTATGAGATCCCTAAGGCTTAGGATCTCTAGAGCATTCATGAAAATCCAGGTATTGTGGGGCACTTATATATATATCGCGAGAACGTTTCTTATTTTGAAAAAGGTTTAGTGCGCAAGTATTGATTATGAACTCCGTAGAAGGTTCAAAGAGAAATCTACCTAATACGACAATATGACATACTTGTATGCACTGGGTATCAATTCAAGTCTCTAAGACATTGATGCTTACAAAACTGAGTATCTATTGCCCAAATCTTCTTTTTCAGCCCCGTTTCTTTCTGTCTCTTCTTTTGAATCATGTGGGGGATTGTTGGAGTTTGTGAGAAGAGTAATACTAAAACTCTTGAGTTGCTTCAAAAGAATATGAAGAGTTGGGGATCCCATATAGGAAGAATAAGAGGTGAGTGGTGAGTTTATTAATAGTTATGTTCCTAGTATCTATTGAGTTGGTGACTTGGTAGGCTTTTGTGGTTGGGCTCTTGATTGGGCTAGTCCACACACGCGCGCGCGCGCACCTCAGCCGCCCGCCCGGACCGGGCCGTGGGCGTTGGGCGTTGGGCTTTGGGCTTTGGGCTTTGGGAAATAACTTAACTTAACTAAATTTTTACTGGAAAAATCTGTCATCCTTATATGACTGTTATGGAATCAGTCAATTCCTGAATCCACTCCTTATTGACTGCTTCCACTAGCCGTTAGTGGGCAGTTTCCTTTGCCCATTAATTACCGTTTTTAACACAGTTTTAGGAGTCAGTTTCCCCTTCTTCTGTCCCTATATATACCCCCTTCCTGGCACAGTTTTTAACACACAGAAAATTATCCTCTCATACTTCTCTCTGTTAATCTCTGGGCAATATTAAGAGCGTTCTCAAACTGTCTCTCTGTACTTCACCGGCGAGTCAGTGTTGTGTTAACCCTGGAGGTTGTTTGCCACGAGTCCGTGTGTTCGTAGCGGGGCAATTTCAACTTTAGGGAAGTGATCATATCACGGCACAGCAATTTCACAGATAAGTTTTTATAATCTACCAGTCATACTTCCTACAGAAATTCATATCAGCTATTCTTCCAGTGACTGCATCCACGATTTTCTTCCTTACAATTATCTATATTCTTGAAAGACAAACCAATTGGTTACATATATAGTTAACCTGATCTATGCACATATAGGCACCTTTGAGATCTACGATAACACTCAATTAGTTTAGAAACCCTAATATCCCTAACAAAAGGCTGTTCACATCCCTTTTGAACATTAACAAAAGCAAAATGCAAAAAAGCAGATAGGAGGAAGGGGAGAGATAAACCTCTAGTTCCATGGCGAAGAGCCTTAGCAACACGAAGCGGAATCTTTTTGATGTCTTCCCTATCAATATCTTCACCCAAGCCTTGCAACAAAACCCTGACAACATCTTGGATTTCAGGTTCTTTCTCCAGAACCAAATCATTACAACCCAGTTTCAATGTTTTTCCAAGCTTCAGATCATAATGACCCTCATCCAAAGCAATAGGTAGACCTTATGTATGATGAACATCATACTCTCGAAATGTATATTAGTAGCGTTTAAATGTATATCAGTTCAAATTCAAAAAATACCCAATATCTAAGATGTTTATTTATTTCATGTTATTGTTCATTCACAAACTTAATATGTTTATTTACAGATATCAAATGTACATCACAAAACTAACTTAATTTTTCCCAAAAATCACTTATACTCACCTTTTACATTCAAAAATTTTCAAATTCAAATTTTTGCTAAAAAGGCGGGAATGTACATCAAAAGCATTTAAATATACATCAGTTCAAATATTAATGTACATTTAAATGCTTTTGATGTACATTCCCGCCTTTTTGGCAACAATTTGAATTTTGAATGTACATGGTGATTATAAGTGATTTTGAGCGGGAATGAACTGATGTACATTTAAATGCTTCCAATGTACATTCCCGCCTTTTGTCAAATTTTTGAATTTGAAAAATTTTGAATGAAAATGGTGAGTACATGTGATTTTTGAGCGGGAATGTACATTAGAAGCATTTAAATGTACATCAGTTCAAATTCAAAAATCACTTCAAATTCAAAAATTTATTTTGAACTGATGTACATTTAAATGCTTCTAATGTACATTCCCGCCTTTTGTCAAAATTTTGAATTTGAAATTTTTTGAATGAAAATAATGAGTACAAGTGATTTTTGAAAAAAATTAAGTTGGTTTTGTAATGTACATTTGATATCCGTGAATGAACATATTAAGTTTGTGAATGAACAATAACATCAAATGAATGAACATCTTAAATACTGGGGACATTTGTTTTTTGAATTTGAACTGATGTACATTTTAATGCTCCTAATGTACATTCAAGAGTACCATGCGCATCGTACACTCGAGTGTACGATCTAATTTGCGCATCCAAAGCGCCCATGAACAAACCCAGTCTTGGCTATATAAGTGAAAACAGTAATTCACTTAAAACATTACCCTCCTATATAGCAGCAAACAAGATTTAAACAAATACCCAGTTGGTACATATAAGTAACAGCGGCGGATCCAGGATTTGGAAGTTGGGGGTACGGTTATAAAATAAATCATCCGTCTGACAAAAAAATTGAATATTACAAAAATCAATGTAAAACATACAACTAAAATTTCAAATTGCAAATAGTTCAAAAGAGTACAATTACAATTACATCATCTTAAGTGAAATTTACAATTGCATCCTATGAGTTTTCATTATCTGGAAACGACTTATTACATCATCATCACTTATTTGCAAGAAAAGTCTCTTTTAATAAATGTAACTAAACAATCATTAAGTAGTTGGTCATCCATGCTATTCCGCACTTTGTTTTTCACAATAGTCATCGAGGAAAACACTCTTTCCACACTTGCCGTTGCCACGGGAAGAATCAATACTAGTTTTAAAAGCAAATAAACTAGCTTATATGTAGTATGTTTCTTGGTTTCTGTAGGAATTCATAGATGCGAATAGCGGAATTTCAGGAAACAATTTCCTAACATCTATAACAAAATCGCATGCATAACAATATATGAATCGATATATAGAGTAGAGAATAAACAACCTTTTATTCGCGACTTGAACAGGTATGAAGGGTTTGAATACTGCAAAGTATTATCGCAAATCTGATTACTTTAGAGATAAAGAAATATACACTTGTAATTCCTCTACTTAGTCCACGAACACCGATTGATACCCAAGTCTTCTAGAACGGAAGAGTATGAACTATTCACTCTCTTGCTTTTGATGGGTTAGTGATAGGATTTAGTCGTATAACCTATTCAAAGATAAACCTACAGTCCTCTAACTAAGGTAGTCAATGGAAGCAGGGTCGAATCCGCAGGGAGACAGAGTTTCTATATTAATATTCAATCAACTAACTACTTCAGATGAAAACAGGGAAGAGTTTACTGAACTAACGATTAAACTAAGGAAGACGAAATAAACCGAAGATTTAACTATGGAATAAAAGGCTAGGGTATTAGGTCGGTCCACCATGCTTATACCAATCAAATAGGGTCAACTACTATCAAAACCTAAGTCAAGAGTCGAGGGATTAGAGCATGTGTTGAGCTATGGTTAAGACTCAACGCTCATAGTTCAACATACGCCGCATGTTCACTAACGTAATCAGAACTACTGACGTGTCCTAGGCCTCTAGTCGTAAGACGGATATGTGCAAACAACTATTAACCACAAGCAATCAATAAAATTGTACACTGACATTAACTACTCAATAAGAATAAACCACATCACAATCACCCTAATCAAGCCCTAGAAATTGATAGAAATCTAAATCACAATCATGGTATAAACATGGCTTTCCTATCCAACACCCTAGAAAGAGAACTACTCACTCATAATCGAATTAACAACAACAAAACTAATATGAAACCCTAACAATTGCATCATGAATAATTAAACAACTAAGCTAAGCAATTGAGAATAATAAAAGAGATTAGGGTAAGGAAGAATACCAATTGACAGAAAGCAGGAACTTTTATTGAAATCGAATAGGTTCAATCACCTTTAATCTAATCTAAAGTGTTTAAACTAAGCTAATGACTATGAGAAAATAAACTAGAATGATAACTAATGAAAGATGACAAAAAGATGTCTCTAAAATAATGAGGAAACGGTATTTATAATACCCCCTCAAGTCTAGCTAAAACGGAAATTAAAAGACGAAATCCGCGATAAAATGCACAGGGCCTGATCGGCCCAAAGGCCACCCGATCGGGCCTATAGTGAAAATTTCTCCAGCTCGTTTCTTGATCAGCGTAGCAGCCTAGTAGCAACTATGCGTGGAATATGGCCAACCCGATCGGGCCCAGCAACACAACCCGATCGGGCCTGGCGACAGATTTGGGCCAGCATGCTCGCCTCGATGTCAGCAGAAAAATAAGACATCCGAGCATCCGACCCGATCGGGTCGGGCAGAGGGTGCCCGATCGGGTCTGGGCACTTGTCTTCTCGCCCGATCTGGTCGGGCATTGCTTGCCCTATCGGGTCCGCAACTTTAGTACCCGATCAAAATATCTTCGCCCGATCGGGCTATTTTTGCCCGATCGGAGTACGGAAAACTCCTTTTTGACTCTTTGGCTCTCTATTCTTCACGTTTAGAGGTCTTGGGACTACACTAAAGAGGGAGAAGGGTTTTTCTTTTTCTCTCTTTTGTGTCAAGTTACTGACTCACTGAATTGTTTTATCTCTCTTGTTACTATATCTATATATAATAAATAGAGATTAGGTTAAGAGAAAAGGAAAAACTAAAACCCTAATCACCCTAATAGTGGCCGACCCCTTATAAGCCTTTCTAGGCTTATAATTTATTTATTAATCAGTGTTACTCTGTGTGACCTCATAGGATTAATTATCTTAGTTGTAGGCCCAAACCAATTTGTCTACAAACCGTAATTGATTCTCTAGCAAGAAAATACGGTTACTAAAATAATTAACTATATTATCTCCATAAATTCAATCCTATTTATATTTAGTAATTGCGGAAATTGTCTAAGGACATATTCCTTCAATCTCCCACTTGTCCGTAAGACAAGTACGCAATATTAAATTCCTTAAGTCTCTTAATGCCAAATTTGATAACACGATGTTATATACTCAAATATGTTTATTGATCACCGAAGTTGAATTGTTCAACTGAAGATCAACTCTTTAATCTCATTTTAGCATGGCCATGCGTTTTTACAATTCTCCCTCATCAAGAGGCCCAGACACCATTCCTATCAGATAGGAGGACTTATTCAATCTTGTATGACCATAACTCCCACTCAATTCTTAGCTAACCTGAGCATTGCCTTTATAACCTCCTGTTACGGCACGGTGTTTAACAATGTCAAAGCTAAACTAATCATATCATGGTTATTAAGACATACTCATGTCCAAGGAATCTATTAAATATAGACATTCCGATTCTACTATTAGAATCTAATTAGGTCAAGTCTCAATGTATCAACCATACATCCATATTTGTTAATTTGACATCACTATGTCTCCATAGCCCAAGGAACTGCGCTATCAATTAACATTATGCTAGTCTTTTAACAAGTCGCTTATGTCCAATTCAGTGCCTTAGACTAGGGACATATTGTAAACTGTGGTTTTTGTTCACTATATAGGGTTCCATTCATCACAACGTTTATGATGATCCTATTTCAAAACACAATTTATTTGGACATCTTATTTAATACTAAACCAATCAATTAAATAAGAATGTAGATTTTTATTGATAAAGAATTCCAAGCATAATCAATGTCTTTACAAATGCAAACATAAAGTAAGCATTATAAAGTCATTCTTTCATAAGCTTAAGCCCATAGACCTAGTATGACCTTCATGCTTAGGTCGAGCAACCGGTTCAGTATGCGGATCTACCACATTCTCATCAATATGAATCTTGCTTATTCTGTATAGAACTCTTACAGCTCATAACTTCTCTATTGGGACAAAGAATGAAACCAGATGGAGATCGGAAATCATCTTTGTCACCTTGGTAATTCGTATATGCCTATCTATTAACAACAAACTCAATTTCTCCACCATATACCAATCAATGATCCTCAGTTCTTCGTAAGTACATAAGGATATTCTTTGCACTCATCTAGTGCGCGTAACCTGGATAAGACTGGTATATGTTGCGTTTACGCATAATATAGGCAACATCTGGGTGAGTGCAAAACATAACATGCATACATAATGGAACCTAATGCAGAAGCATAGGGAAATTACTCATTCTCTTGACTTCATCAGGTGTCGAAGGACACGGAGTCTTGCCAAGTGGTATGCCATGTTTCATGGGATTGAAATCTCTCTTAGAGTTTTCCAGGTTGAACCTAGCAAGAACCTTATCTATATTAGTTCCTTGACTAAGTTCAATCAGCCTTTTAGATCTATCTCTATAGATCTTTATTCCCAAAATATAATCTGCCTCTCCTCAGTCTTTCATAGATAAACAATTTTTAAGCCATCCTTTGACTGACCCAAGCACGACTTCATCATTTCCTATGAGAAGTATGTCATCCACATACAAGACTAAAATTGTTATATTACTCCCACTCAATTTCTTGTATACACAAGATCTCTCTTCATTTCTGAGGAAACCAAACTTTTTGATTACCTCATCAAATCTGAGGTTTAACTCCTGTATGCTTGCTTCAATCCATAAATGGATTTCTTAAGCTTGCATACCTTCCCTGAATTTGCTGGATGTTCAAAGCCTTTAAACAAATTTAAACAACTATTAACACTTTATTTAAAATATAAAACCCCATATTGAATAAAGAAATAACCAAGATCCCCTCCCACTAAAATTAAACGGACTTTGGCCCTGCCTTTAAAGATAGTGATTGAGGTAAGTAAACCACTTTTACTAATTATAACAATTTATAATTCTTGGTAGATAGGTTAATAACTCTTTATTAATTCCTATCTCACTGCTTCAAAACCTAAAACTTTGTCTTTTGATGATTTTGTTGAGTCAAACCAAACATTAACATGTAAGTTTCAAAAAAACCTACCCTACTATCCTCGGAATTATGAGCAACACCCTGCTTTGACGAGAACCTTTTGCCACTATCGTAGCTTTGAAAACACTAATGTTTCCGTCTTTGTCTGTTTTCAATTTGAAAATCCATTTGCATCCAATGGGTCTCACGCCATCAGGAAAATCAACTAAGTCCCATACTTGATTTTCAGACATGGATTTCATTTCGGATCTCATGGCTTCACGCCATTTCTAGGAGTCCTGGCCCTCCAAAACATCTTTGTAGCTGATAGGCTCACAACTTACTAAAATCGATATTTTAGAACTTTCCGTCGAAAGAAAATCAACATATTTTCTTGATGGAATGGTGATCCTACGAGATCTACGTAGGGGAACAACAGAAGAAGAATCTCGGTCGTTAGACTCAGAAGCTTCACATG
Organism: Patellifolia procumbens; assembly: GCA_947645195.1. Classification (NCBI taxonomy): domain Eukaryota; kingdom Viridiplantae; phylum Streptophyta; class Magnoliopsida; order Caryophyllales; family Amaranthaceae; genus Patellifolia; species Patellifolia procumbens. Next base: position 3,242,804 of record CANSGD010001076.1, read on the forward strand.
GATTCGATCCAAGTGGGACGGTAGGAGGTTCGTGGATAGGATTCACTACCCCTCCAACATTTTCATGCTGGGCCGCCTCTAATGAGGTGTTAACCTCACCCATTTGTTGCTCATCTCGAATTTCTTCGAGATATATACATTTCTCCCACTTGTCTTCTTGGAAATAAACTTATTTTCAAGGAAGACACCATAGCGAGCAACAAACAATTTGTTTTCTCCACGGTGGTAAAAATAATATCCCTAGGTCTCTTTGGGATATCCCACAAAGTAACACTTTTTAGATTTGGGTGCTAGTTTATCAGATAGTAAATGTTTTACGTAAACTTCACACTCTAAATCCTTAGAAAAGACATTTTAGGAACGGTTCTGACCATATCTCATATGGAGTCTGATCTACTGCTTTGGATGGAGTCCTATTGAGTGTAAGCGCAATTGTATCAAGAGCAAATCCCAAAATAGATATAGAGAGATCAGCAAGACTCATCATGGATCGTACCATATCTAATAGGGTGCGATTCCTTCTCTCGGAAAACACCACTAAATTGTGGAATTTCCTGTTGAAGTTTATTGTGAAAATATTCCACAATCTTTCAAATGATCACCGAATTTTTGACTCAGAATATCCCCTCCATGACCAGATCATAAAGATTTAATCTTCTTTTCAAGTCGCTTTTGTACTTCATTTGGAATTCTTTGAATTTTTCAAAGGCCTCCAACTTATGCCGCGTGAGGTAAACATATCAATATGTGCTTACATCATCAGTAAAAGTAATCAAGTAACTTACCCTCCCCTAGCCAATGTATTCTTAGGTCCATACACATCAGTATGTATGAGGGCGAAGAGGTCATTGGCCCTTTCACTCGAACTAGTGGAAGGAGACTTTGTCATTTTTCCCATTAAGAAAAAGTCACACATCAGATGATTCAAAATCAAATGATTTGAGAACTCCATCTTTTTGTAGTTTCTCAGTTCGTTTTGTGCTTATGTAGTCTAATCGACAATGTCATAGGTGTATTGGGTTTAATTCATTTGACTTATGTTTCTCGCTGTTCTTATAGATGTTTATTTGTAGAACATACAAACCATTTGATAACTTAGTAGAGATACGGAACATATCATTCAAATAAGCAGAAAAACAATTCTACTTTATTGTGAATGAGAAAACTTCATAATCCAAAACGGAAACTGAAATAGTGTTCTTAGTAATATTTTAAAACATAACAACAATTATTAAGTCTCAAAACAAATCCATAATGTAAAGATAGACTGAAGACTCCCACTGCCTAGGCGGCAACTCGAGCTCCATTGCCAACTTGCAATTCTACCTCTCCCTTAAGCGTGTCTCCTACTTCTTTTTAGATCCTGCACATTACATAAATAATGTGAGAACTACATCTAGTGTCAAATACCCATGATGCAAAAGTAGTTTAAGTTATCTCTATAACATAAATACCTGAAGAAGAAGCTCTAGTCTTCTTGTACTCCAGATACTTAGGGCAGTTCCTCTTCCTATGGCCCACCTTGTGACAATAGTAGCACTCATGTATTGCTACTATGGCTTTAGGTGTTGCCTTTGGCTCCTCAGAAGTGTTGGGCTCAGCAACTTGTTTGCCTTTGCCCTTACCCTTGTTAGACGGAACTCCGTGCTTCTTGAGCCCCTTGCCCTTTTTCACCATCAAAACATCCTTATGCTCTTTTATGGGCTCAGTAGGCAAGCTCCTTTCAGCCGGAATCAGTATACCATGCAACTCTTGTATGATCATTTCCCCTCCTTGCATATAGAAGTTCAAACTAAAGTTCTTATATGCATCAGTGAGTGAATTGATGATCATATCAATTGCTATCTCTTGGGGATAGGAAAATCCCAACTTGTTCATGTGCTCAAAATGACTAATCATTTTGAACACATGGGGACCAACTGATTTCCCTTTCTCCATTTTACACTCAAGAAGCTTGCGGTTCACTTCGAACCTCTCCACCTAGGATGCTTTTGAAAAATGGTTCGTAACTGTTGGATTATTGTATAGGCATCCATTCCATCAAAACGTTTTTGAAGGTCAGGTTCCATACATGCAAGCATCAAACATGTGACAGGCACATATTTGTTTATGAGTATTTGCCTAGCTGTCCTATCAGCTTGGCAAGAATTCTCGGGAAGTTCAGGAATAGGAGTTTCAAGAACAGTTTCTCTCCTTTCATTTCTGAGAACTATTATCAGATTTCTCTCCTAGTATAGGAAGTTCTCTTGGTTGAGTATTTCTTTTGCAAGAATAAAGCGCAAATTATAGCCAGAGTGGTTGTTGTTGTTGTTAGACATGACTACAAAAAATAGTAAACAAGCATTCAATCAAAATGTTTATCAACGATAGTTATTTAAACAAATTTAAACAACTATTAATAATTTATTCAAAATATAAAACCCCATATTGAATAAAGAAATAACCAAGATCCCCTCCCACTAAAATTAAACGGACTTTGGCCCTGCCTTTAAAAATAGCGATTGAGGTAAGTAAACCACTTTTACTAATTATAACAATTTATATTTCTTGGAAGATAGGTTAATAACTCTTTATTAATTCCTATCTCACTGCTTCAAAACTCACAACTTTGTCTTTTGATGATTTTGTTAAGTCAAACCAAACATTAACATGTAAGTTTCAAAAAACCTACCCTACTATCCTCGGAATTATGAGCAACACCTTGCTTTGGCAGAACCTATTACACATGATCTAAGGCTTTATAGGTGTTGTTTGGAAAAGCATTTAAACTCAATATCACCTTTGGGGACTCAAGTTTATTATGTTGGTTATATTAGAAGGTGAACACATTACATAAATAACCACACATAAACTTGAGCGAGCATTTAAATGAAATTAAACGCATAAGCAATCAAAGAAGAACTTAAAACGCGATCCTAGTATGGCCCCTAAACCTAGATAATCTAATCTTCATGAATCCTTCCTTAGGACTTTCTTGGATCTCCATCCTTGATTCTCCTTGGAACTTCAATCTTGATCTTCATTTAAATTATTCTAAGCAAAGAATTTAAATTACAAAAATACAAACGATACGCAGATCGTATTTTAATTACAAAAATACATAACGAAGCACATATCGTATTTTCTATCCTAGTTTGGGCCATACCAGTCACGATTATGCAAATATAATATCAAACATATTATAATATACATCTAAGCAAAATTAATATCATCATATTATAACAGATATCGACGCAATATAATGTCAGATATATTATATTCATCCATGAAAGAAATATAATATCATCATATTATAAATCATAACTTATTTACTCCATTAACGTTTAATGGGTAAATAACAAATATTTCCAAAATATATAAAACATTCACGCATTTATTTAGAAAATAAAATGCAAGCAAAAAATAACACAATAATATAATACAACATTTATTTACTCCATTAACGATTAATGAGCAAATAAAACTTTCCATTATAATTTTAAAACTTAACAACTTTAAGTTAGAAAATATTTAGGAAACATTAATCGAATTAAAAATTTCCTAAAATAAGTTATCCTATCAAATTTTAAAATATAACGAAAAAGGAAACTTTCATTATTTTAATTCAAATACAACTTTTAACATGATATTAATCTCCATTAATATTAATTTGCATAATTGAAAATTTATAAAATTTGCCCAAAGAAAAAAAAAAGATGGACTGAGCTAGGCCTGGCCCGCGGCCCGCAGCCTAGCCCAGCCCGCTGCTGGCCTGCGAAAGCAGCACAGGGGCTGCTGTCTTCCCCACAGCCTGCCAAGAAGCAACGCAGATGACGCAGCCAACAATGGCTACAGTCACGAGCGTGACTCGTCGGAAGAGGTGTGCTCGCCTGAAAACCGACGGTGAAGACGGTGCAACCAATTTGCGCCGCCACACTCTCCGGAAAATGCGAGTAGAAGCCCAGATTGTCGGAACAAGTATCTAAAATTCTGGGTTGTTTTTAAACCAAGAAAATCGATTTTCGGCGCAAAACAACAAATTTTTATTTTGTTTTTGTAATTTAAACTTACAATAAGCATTAGAACACTATTTTATTGACAAATTACAACTCAATTGCTAAAATTTAACCATTAAAACGAATTGGGGAAAAAAATTAGGGTTCTTGATATTTTCGAATCAAACTATTTGATTTCGAAACTAAAATCGCGATTAAGAATATCAATTTGCAATTCAAATCAAAACAAAGTAAAGCCCTAATTTAATTTCACAAAACAAATACACTGAGTTGTTGAAATTTGGAAGCAAAATTTCGACCAAACTAGGTCGAACAAAGCCAAACGTTTTTTTTTTCGATTTATTTTTCCGAAAAACTTAATCAAAACAATTTATTTTGGGCAAATTTTACATAAAATTCATAATTTTATGCTTTCCAATTTATTAATATCAATATATTAATCTTGCAAATTAACACACATTAAAAATCCTCCTTGAATTGAATTAAAATTATGAAGAACATGATCATATAAAATTATGCAAGAGGCTAAAACTGATACCACTGTAGGAATTCATAGATGCGAATAGCGGAATTTCAGGAAACAATTTCCTAACATCTATAACAGAATCGCATGCATAACAATATATGAACCGATATATAGAGTAGAGAATAAACAACCTTTTATTCGCGACCTGAACAGGTATGAAGGGTTTGAATAGTGCAAAGTATTATCGCAAATCTGATTACTTTAGAGATAAATAAATACACTTGTAATTCCTCTACTTAGTCCAGGAACACCGATTAATACCCACGTCTGCTAGAACGGAAGAGTATGAACTATTCACTCTCTTGCTTTTGATGGGTTAGGCGCCTAGACTAAAGAAGGAGAAGGGTTTTTCTTTTTCTCTCTTTTGTGTCAAGTTACTGACTCACTGAATTGTTTTATCTTGCTTGATGCCAAAAGGGCAGCTAAAGCAGCCGAGGCACCAACTTCTTCTTCCCTCTATGGTGAGAATTCAATTTCACCGGGTCCATGTCGGAGACAGCGGGGCGGTTGGCAGGATCAGGGCCTTTCTCGCTGGGCGAGCGCATCCGATTCGAACCTCTTCTTATTATATTTATATATAATAAATAGAGATTAGGTTAAAAAAAAGGAAAAACTAAAACCCTAATCACCCTAATAGTGGCTGGCCCTTTATAAGCCTTTATGGGCTTATAATTTATTTATTAATCAGTATTACTCAGTGTGACCTCATAGGATTAATTATCTTAGTTGTAGGCCCAAACCAATTTGTCTACAAACCGTAATTTATTCTCTAGCAAGCAAATACGGTTACTAAAATAATTAACTATATTATCTCCATAAATTCAATCCTATTTATATTTAGTAATTGCGGAAATTGTCTAAGGAAATATTCCTTCAGTTTCAACAAGCATCATAGAAAGTTATCCAAGATCCTTCACTTCTTGAAACATTTAAACCTATTCCTCAATTTCCAATTCAATAATCAATCTTATAAACTAATTTATCAATTTTAAGAATTAAGCTTATAGACTATTAAACCGTTAACAAATATATAAACTAATTGTCTAATTATTCAATTCATATTAAACCATGAACAATCACACAAATCAGAACTCCATACACCATCATCACACAAAACACAGCAACACTAGCACAACAACACTAGCACAACAATTAAAATTTAAAAAAAAACAGAAAAACGAGGCAAAGGCGCAAACAATAGAATAGACTGACAGAGTAGCAGAAATGAAGACTCATAGTCACTGGTGGTCGCCTGCCTTCTGTCGTCTTCTGTCCGGCCGTCTTCTTTTGGGTCCGGTGAAGGCGGCTTCACTTTCAGCAGACCGGCGTGAAGTGGAATCCTTGGTTATTCAAAACAAAGAATAATTAAAGTGGTAAAACAAATGAATAATACTTTACGCAATCCAAATAATTATTAAAGACAAAGATTGAATGAGTAGCTAACCTAGTTGCTTTCAACCAAATCTAGAAGGGAAAAAGGGATGTCCACACAAAGATGTGAGGAGGAGGTAGGTGAAAGAATGCTATTGATGAATTCAATATTATTATTATTTATTATTATTGGATTATGTGCGTAAGTTTTTATTTATTTAATTAGATAATTATACGGGTCCCGTTTTATCTTTGAAATTATAATGTGTGGATCTTGATTTTGTCTCTCGTTTTTGTCCCTCACTCTACTCTCTATGTGTGTTCTAGTTTTTGAGCAATTAAGGTATATATATGTAATATGGTATTTTAGGCCCCCATATATCAAATATTAACGTCAGTCCATCAATTCGGTGAAGGAGAGAAGGCGGCTTATCTCCCTATGTGGTAGGAGAGCCATATACCAAGTATTACATCATCCAACAACCACAACCTAGTAACAAGCACTATTGTGTTGGCTACTGAACTACTTGTGGCCCGGCATGATGCCTTGTAAAGCCGCCACATGTCTCGGCTTTTTAAAGCTTGTTCTTTGGGCTGAATCAAATTATATTAAATTGAACTTTAATTCGTCTGAAATTAACTAAAATCAGTTTTCTTTAGAGCTAAACTAAATTGAAATTATATTTTACGAATTGAGTAATTTTTTTAATATTAGTAATTTTTTTAATATTAGTAATTAGAATAAGGTAGTTGATGCTAATAATAATAATATTTTTAGATAAGAATATAAGATAATTTGGAAATTTTGAAACCAAATGATGTACATGAATGTAGTCGGGAAGATAAGTATGATGATGAAGTAAAAGATTCTGAAGAGGTGGAAAGAGAAGATATTTAGGAAATTATAATGAAAAATAATTTTTTTTGAAGAGTGTAATGTACTGGAATTGATATTAATACCATATTTTTAAAGCCAAAAAAAAAAAGATTATTTTGGTCAAATAATAATTATTATAATAAAATAATTATAAAATTAATGAGTATGATAATGTCTAACAAGTAAATTGATAGTAATAAAAATATCAATAACCATAATAGTAATAGTAATAATAATAATAATAGTGAGTATAATGTCTAGTAAGTCAAACGATTTTTTTGAAGGGTAGTAAGTAAAACGATAATAATGTAAAGATCGATAAAATTATTAAAGTACTTAATATATAGAAAAACATCAAAAGTTTAATATAAAATTAAAATACCAATAAAATTGTGACAATTATTATTATTATTATTATTATTATTATTATTATTATTATTATTATTATTATTATTATTATCATCATCATCATCATCAATTAAGAATAATAATAATAAAGATGATAACAAAAGTTTTAATTACAATACACTGAAATGAACTAAACTGCAATAAAGGATTGTAATTGGTCTGAACTGAACTAAACTAAACACAACTGAAGTGACTGAGCTAAATTGAACTAACCTGAAGTAAACTCAAAACAATGGAGTTTCTACGGCTGGGTCTTCTTTGTATCTCGTAGCAAGATCGAAGACGAAGTATTTTATTCACAATCGTCTTGTGGTTTTCTAGTTAGTGGTTTTTATATCTTGCTATTTTTTTCTAGTAATATGCTCAGTTTTCTGTATGTTTTTTGGGCTTGTTTTGTCTGGATTTCTTGTCATCTTGGAGAGGAGTTAAATGGTTTTATATTGTTTGCGGTGAAATTTGGGTTGGTTTAGAAGATGGGTCTTCACCCCCTTTCTTTCCTTTGAGTACTCATGCGGATGGAGGGAGGAATGGTTGTGATAGTTTTTTTAATTAGGCTTGGTTAGTCGATTTGGCCTCAATTGACAAAAGAATTTTAGAAGGTTATTCAGATGGAAAGATGAAAACAAAGGAGGTTTCTGTGAGAGGTTATTCTATTCTGAGCTCCTTAAGAATTAGGAGGATGAAGGGTTTTAGGAGAGATCGACTTCATGACTTTTAAACCATTGTTCAATTTTTAGACCTTGGATCAGTTGTGAGGAGGAAAGACTTAATTTTAAGATTTTTTATGAGCTACGTAAGAGAGTGTGTGTTGGGGGGGGGGGGGGAGTAAAGCTTAAAGTGCATTATGTCCCATTTTTTATGGTGACTTTGGTGGTCATTGATAGGATTTAGTCGTATCACCTATTCAAAGATAAACCTACAGTCCTCTAACTAAGGTAGTCAATGGAAGCAGGGTTGAATCCGCAGAAAGACAGAGTTTCTATATTAATATTCAATCGACTAACTACTTCAGATGAAATCAGGGAAGAGTTAACTGAACTAATGATTAAACTAAGGAAGACGAATTAAACCGAGGATTTAACTATGGAATAAAAGCCTAGGGTATTAGGTCGGTCCACCATGCTTATACCAATCAAACAAGGTCAACTACTATCAAAGACTAAGTCAAGAGTCGAGGGATTAGAGCATGTGTTGAGCTATGGTTAAGACTCAACGCTCATAGTTCAACATACGCCGCATGTTCACTAACGTAATCAGAACTACTGATGTGTCCTAGGCCTCTAGTCGTAAGACGGATCTGTACAAACAACTCTTAACCACAAGCAATCAATGAAATTGACCACTAACATTAATCACTAATTAAGAACAAACCACACCACAATCTCTCTAATCAAGCCCTAGGAATCAATAGGAGTTTAAATAACAATTATGGTATAAACATGGCTTCCCTATCTAACACCCTATAAAGAGAACTACTCAGACATGATTAAATTACCAATAACAAAGCTAATTGGAAAACCTAAGAATTGCATTATGAACTAATGAATAATAAACAATCAAACTAAAGCAATTGAGAGATAAGAATAAAGCAATAAGAAAGATGATTACCAAATTGACGGAAAGCGAGAACTTTAATTGAATTGAAATAGCATTCGAATCTCTTCTACAATGGAAAACTATCAAAACTAGGCTAAGAGCTCTCTAATTGTTCAATAGAATAAAAGATACAAATAAAAACAACCTAAAAAGTATTTATAATTTCTAAGAAAACAATAAGATAGAGTGGAAAAAGACGCAAAATCGCGTCACCCGTGTCGTACACCCGATCGGGCAAAGGGCCGCCCGATCGGGGCTGGGAACACACTTCCAGCAGCAGCAATTATGGCTTCACCCGATGAGAGCGGGCAACGTCCACCCGATCGGGGCCGCAACCCCAGCACCCGATAGGGCAGGACCACCCGATGCCATCGGGTGGTTGTCTTCTTCAGCTCCGAAGAAAACAGCAGAATTTGGCCAAGTGTAGGTCCGCCCGACGGGATCGGGCAAGTCCGCCCGATCGGGCGGAAGATCTGATGTTCTGTCCTAAAATACTCGTACCCGATCGGGCGAAGCTTCTTTCTTTCTTGCCTCTACTTGGCTTCAGACGCCAAGTCTTTTGCATATTTCTTCTTCACAACGGAGTCCGAATACCATCTCGAGACCGCCAAGATGCCTCATAACCTTCCGCTATAGCGTGGTGATCAAAACATCAAGTAAATAGGGAGTTTTCCCCTAAAAACCTGCAAAACGATATGGAACACACAAACCACAACTATATCGAAATAGTTAGCATAAATAGCTCCTAAGAGCGTCAATATCGCACAATTTAGATTGTAAAGAAAGGGAAAAACTCTATAAGAAATCAATATATCAAATTCCCCCAAGCTAAACATTTGCTTGTCCTCAAGAAAATAGAACATAATCATGGAATAGATTGCCTCACCCCATAGATAAACAAATTCAAGCTCAAAAAATATTTTCAAGACTAAGAATCGTTCAAGCAGGCATAATTCAAGTTCGGCAAATCAAATCCATCCAACCACCAATCATCCAAGCAATTCATCAAGTTCAAGTGACTACTAGGCACACAAATCCTGAAAAGGTGCTCACAAAGGGTGTCACTCCTCTCAATTTTGTGGCAGGCAAAGAATATGCCCGAACACTCACCGACCCGACCATAAATGTCCCTTCCCACTCACACTCTCATGTGTTTAGGAGGGTAAATGTCGCTCATCCTAATCAAGTCGACTCAACTAGCAGACATACTCTTTAACTTTGACAAACTGACTCAAAATCAATCCAATAGACATTGTAGGCACAAGCTCAAGAGGGCTTTTCCAGGTTGTAATGGGGCTTAGGTAAGGGTAGGGAAATATTCTAGGAAATGTGGTGGAAAACCGAGCATGAGGGAGCATAAGTAATTCATATCAAGGCCGAAGATGGCCGGAACAACTCCCAACAATATCAAGTAACCACAAGATGAATCCCAACTCTCATACAATGATGAAAGCTCACAACAACCCAATCTTCAAGCAATGAGGCATAAATATTTTTTTTTCTTTGTAGCGTGAATGAGGGGTTTTTATTGTCTTTGAAGCTTTGATTCTTCATTTTTTTTTTCTTTCTTTTCTTTTCGAACCAACATCCACGTACCTCAAAAATCGAATTTTCTTTCATTTTTAACACACTCGAAGCCATAGACAATACACTCTTATTCCTCAAGCAACGCAAACCATAGAACAAATTTCAAACCAAACCCACACAAATGCTCCCCCAAGCTAGGCTTGGGAATAATAATTCTATGAAGGCCATGGGCATGTAATAAGGGTCAGTAGCACGAAAGAAGTCATTAGGCTCAGCGGGGCTAAGGAGGGTAAAAGTATAATGAAATTACACTCTGGGGCTCGAGAATAAGTCAAAAGAACTCCTCTATCATAGCAAATGTAACAAGTCACCAAACATCAGATGAGTACAAAGTCAAAGTCAAGATCAATCCGCTAGAGAGGAACTAACACACCAAAAATATAGACTGGATAATAATATGAATCCAATAGGCTAGAAAAGGCCTCACAGTCTAACCAAATCAGGTATGCAGCACAAAGTAGTATAATATAGTCAGAAATCGCTCGAAATCAAAGTAGTCGAACATCAAATCAAAGCCTCAGAATCACAAATGCCCAGCTATCAAGAAAACAAGGTCAAATCATTCTCAATAAAAGCACAACGAGGGGCACAGGGAGGCAATCAAACCTGTCATGATCAATCATATTTTTTTTTCATTTTTTTCAATTTTTTTTCAAAGCTGTAAACTATTCTATCAAAGCTTTAAACTACACTAGAAAGCAGTGAACTATACTAGAAAGCAGTAAAGAGAGTACTCACAGTGAGAGATCCTCCCCCAAGCTGAATGAGGCAATGTCCTCATTGCAACGAGGGAGAGGACAGAACAAGGGCATCAGCCGCCCATATCATCATCCGTGGGGCACCAAAAAGACCACCACTAGAAGTACCACCGCCATCTGTGTAACCACCACCTGAGGGATCACCTGAAAAACCACTCATCCCTCCACCAAAACCGCTAGTACCGGCATCAAAACCACCGCCAAAACCACTAGGCCCAAGACCAAAGTCTCCTAAAGAGACGGACTGTCTAGCAGTCTCCTCCTCCTCATCCTCTGCTATGTCATCACTCGGACCGGCAGGCTGGCCATAACTCGGGTTCCAATGGTACCACGAGGGGTGTTGAGCATAGTCTTCTCAACAATGCCGCGCCTATAGTAGTAGTCATAGAGAGGATAAAGGGCGAAGTGCTGGTCGTTAGCCAAGGTATCTATCCGTCCCCCCATCTCATCAACACGGGTGTAGAGCTGATCAATGCGAGTGCCATATCCCGCTAGGGTGGCGGTGTTCGCGTTGATCATCCCTTCCATCCGTCCCAGCCCCGTCTCCATGCGACCTAGGGTCGACATCATAGAAGTGAAATCAAATGTGTGCGGGGGAGGGGGAGGAGCAGAAGTGGAGGCGCCCTCGTCTAAGATTGGCGTATGTCGCCTATGGTAGGAACGACGAGGGGGCTCGGGGTCAGGGATAATGAGGTCAACTCCCTCTATAGGAGTAGGTAGTTCTCCTGACGAGGGCGCAAGCGGGCTCTAGAGTCGGGTAGGATGATGGATATTTTTGATTTAATCACCCACTGAAATTTTTGGTCAGGCAAGCGGTTTAGGACTTTAAAGGTGTTGAGGTATGTGAGGTCAATGAGGGTAGGGACGAGGACGGGGGTACGCTGGGTCTCGTCAAAGCCGGCAATTTGTCGGGCAAACAATGTGATCAACCCCCCGTTGACTAGCCTCTTAGAGGTCCAACTACCGTCTTCCCTACGCTTATGGAGCGAGTTCGAGATACACTCGAACTAAATAGCTACGTGGTGGGCCAAGTTGTATAGAAATGACTCCCTAGAGCCTTTGGCAATGTAGCTAGCTATGGCAACTAACTCGGCCCCCCGGACTAAGTGACCCTCATACCGCCCTAAAAGAGTCTGGGCCATGAATCTTAGCCAAATGCTAATAATTGGGTGATGGAAATTCGCCTAATGACAATGCTGGATGTCTAAAGGCGTAGTGTCCCATGTCAGCATGAAATAAGTATGGGCCATTTTGAAGTTTTCCGGTGGGTAATAGTCACCCTGTACCTGTAACCGAAGAACCCCCGCAAAGTCCCTAAGGGTAAGTGAGTGGTCTTGGTTTAGTAGTCTGAAATGGACGTGGGTAACTGGACCGGCCCGGGGCTTAGTCAGACTAAAGCTGCTGAAATATTCATAAACTAATGGAGGATATGTATTCACATGCACATTATATAACAACTCCATGCCCAAAATTTTCATAAAGTCCTTAAAATCCTCAGTTAATCCCAATTTAGACAAAATTTTAAGATCGAGAAAACGAGTAGGGAGTACCTCACGTTTTTTAAATCGAAGAAACTTTTCGCGATGCTCATCATCCCGAAAAATGATTTCCGGGTACTGGGGATCTCGTGGAACTTGTGGTGGTAGTGGTGGTGGTGGTGTTGCTTCCCGCCTAGATCGCGAGCCTTCACCTCTAATGAGCCTTCTAAACTTGCTTGCCATGGTGAATTTGAACCTTGTAACCCTTTTTTTAACACAAAGGATGGAGGTTTGGGTGAATGGTGAAGAGAAAGGAGAGGGGAGGATAATTTTTGTGAATGGAAATTTGTGAGATGGAGGGTGAAAAGAGAAAAGGAAGAGATTTTATGGAGTTGGGAGGAGAAAGGATGGAGATTTGAGGTAGAAAAATGGAGTTTTAATGGAGGTTGGGGTTTGAGAGGTTGAAGATGAGTGAAGAGAGAGAGAGTGTGTTGAATGGAAAGATAAGGAGTGAATGGTGAGAAAAGGAGAAGGGGGGGTAAATCCGTGTGTTAAACGGTGTAACGGTCGCAGGCCCGATCGGGTGAAAGTTCATTTTTTGTGGCTGGGAAATAAGGACTCCACCCGATCGACCGCCCGATCGGGCAACATAATTTATGATCGGGTACTCAGGTCGCGGGCCCGATCGGGCGAGGATAGCCCGATGCCATCGGGTGGGAGTCCCTTTTGGCAGATTTGACTTTTGACTTTTGCTCGTTCACCCGATCAGGCACCCGATCGGGCAAGGTATTTTTGATCGGGTGCTAGGGTTGCGCATCCGATCGGGCACACCTTGCCCGATTCGATCGGGTGAACCTCTTTTTATTTCATTAACAGAATTTTCGCCCGCCCGATCGGGCAGGGGTCGCCAGTAGCTCGCCTTTTTGCAAGTATGGGGCAGGCATGACTCAATTTTCTCCTCAAATAGCATATCTGCACATCAAAACACACAAGATCTAGGAACACATTAGTACTCTCACGCTCTCTCACATGCTACAAACTACGAAACAAAGGAAAAGAAAAACTAACTAAGGGATACGGGTTGCCTCCCGCAAAGCGCTGGTTTATGAAGGTCCCGCACGACCATATTACCTCTCTAGACAGACGAATCAACATATGAATCAAGTGGGGAGGAATCAAATTGGATTTCCTCCACACAACCAACAAAGGCACCCTCATGGTACAGCTTCAGACGCTGTCCATTTGCCTTAAACTTTTCTCCTTTTTGGCTGACAACCTCGATGGCACCATGTGCCTTTACTTCTGTCACCTCGAATGGTCCAGACCACCGAGATTTGAGCTTTCCAGGAAACAGTCTCAACCTGGAATTGAACAATAAGACCTTGTCGCCAACCTTGAACTCTCTTTTTCCTATCATCTTATCATGCAGCTTCTTAGTTTGCTCTTTATAGAGCCTGTGATTCTCATAAGCATCCAAACGGAGCTCATCCAACTCATTGAGTTGAAGAAGTCGTGCTTCACCTGCAGCTGTCAAATCAAGGTTAATCTCTTTGACCGCCCACGCAGAAAGATACTCCATCTCAACTGGTAGATGACAAGCTTTGCCATAAACTAGTTGATAGGGTGTGGTACCCAAAGGAGTCTTAAAAGCAGTGCGGAGCGCCCAAAGAGTGTCAGCAAGTTTCAAAGACCAATCTTTCCTAGCTTTAGTGACAACTTTCTCAAGGATCCTCTTAATCTGCCTATTAGACACTTCTACTTGGCCACTAGTCTGGGGGTGATAGGCAAGACTGACTTTGTGGTGGACTCCATGTTTTTTCAATAGGGCCTTGAAGGTGCTCTTATGAAAGTGAGAACCTCCATCACTAATTACAACACGGGGGACACCAAAACGGGGGAAGATTATTTTCTTAAACATCTTCATCACAACCTTGGAATCATTGGTTGGTGATGCAATAGCTTCTACCCATTTAGTCACATAGTCTACAGCCACTAAAATATACCTATTCCCACACGAGGTGGGAAAGGGTCCCATAAAATCAACCCTCCACACATCAAAAGGTTCCACCTCTAAAATCCCATTCTGTGGCATCTCTTGCCTTTTTGAAATATTACCCGTCCTTTGACAAGCATCACAAGACAAACAAAAGGCACGGGCATCTTTAAAAATCGAAGGCCAATAGAAACCACTATGTAAGACTCTAAAACCAGTCGCTTGGGAACCTAGATGACCACTAGAGGGCATACTATGACAGTGGAGCAAAACACCTTATATTTCCCAATCAGGAATGCAACGACGAAGCATCCCATCGGAGCACTTCTTATATAGGAAAGGATCCTCCCAAAAATACATTCTAGCCTCATGATAAAACTTTTGCGCTGCTGATATGTAATATTGGGAGGATGAGAACCACTAACACAATAGTTAGCAAAATCAGCATACCAAGGAGATTTAGAGGACACAGAAAATAAATGATCATCAGGAAAAGAGTCATCTATAGGAGGGTCAGAAGGTGATCCAAACCTCAACCTAGAAAGGTGGTCGGCGACCACATTCTCAGCACCCTTCTTATCTTTGATTTCCAAGTCGAACTCTTGCAGCAAAAGAATCCATTTGATGAGTCTAGGTTTGGCCTCCTTCTTGGCCATCAAGTACTTCAAAGCAGCATGATCAGTGTGTACTATAACTTTCGAACCTATCAGATATGTTCGAAATTTATCCAATGCATAGACTATGGCTAGCAACTCCTTCTCTGTCGTAGCATAATTAACCTGGGTTGGATCCAAGGTTTTGCTAGCATAGTGAATAACATAGAGTAGCTTATCCTTCCGGTGACCAAGTACTGCCCCTATTGCATAATCACTAGCATCACACATGATCTCGAAAGGGAGTAGCCAATCTGGAGGTTGTATAATAGGGGCAGTGATCAAAGCTGTCTTTATCCTATCAAAAGACTCCAAACAATCATTATTAAAATCGAACGT
Source organism: Patellifolia procumbens (assembly GCA_947645195.1). Taxonomy (NCBI): domain Eukaryota; kingdom Viridiplantae; phylum Streptophyta; class Magnoliopsida; order Caryophyllales; family Amaranthaceae; genus Patellifolia; species Patellifolia procumbens. Next base: position 3,258,385 of record CANSGD010001076.1, read on the forward strand.
GGCACCCTTTAGCAACAATTGAGTGAGGGGTTTCGCAATTTTCGAAAAATCTTTGATAAACCTGCGATAAAACCCCGCATGACCAAGGAAACTCCTCACTCCTTTGACATTCATTGGAGGGGGAAGTTTCTCGATCACCTCAATCTTTGCTCTATCCACTTGGATGCCACGCTCAGAAATCAAGTGACCTAAAACGACACCTTCATTCACCATGAAGTGACATTTTTCCCAATTAAGCACGAGGTTTGTCTCAACACATCTTTTAAGCACTTTGGACAAATTATGCAAGCAAACATCAAAATCAGAACCATAAACACTGAAATCATCCATAAACACTTCCATGATATTTTCAATAAAATCAGAGAATATGGCCATCATGCAGCGTTGGAAAGTAGCGGGAGCGTTACACAATCCAAATGGCATCCTATGATATGCGAAGGTGCCATAAGGACATGTAAACGTAGTCTTTTCCTAATCATCTGGATGGATGGGAATTTGGAAAAAACCAGAATATCCATCCAGATAACAGAAATAGCTATGTTTGGCTAGCCTTTCCTACATTTGATCAATAAAGGGGAGGGGGAAATGGTCCTTCAGAGTGGCATTATTAAGTCTACGATAATCAATGCACATACGCCACCCTGTGACAGTCCTAGTAGGAATCAAATCACCTTTTTCATTTTCAACAACAGTGGTCCCCCCTTCTTGGGAACCACTTGCACAGGACTGACCCACTTCGAATCAACAATGGGATAAATGATCCCTTCATCTAACAGTTTCATAATTTCTTTCTTCACCACCTCTTGCATATTAGGATTCAAACGTCTCTGAGGTTGAATGCAAGGGCGGTGATCCTCTTCCAGATTAATACGATGCATACAAAATCAGGACTAATGCCCTTCAGATCATCAATACTATACCCAATAGCCTTCTTGTGTATACGAAGCACAGTAAGCAAGCTTTTCAATTGGCTATCTGTGAGTTTAGTACTGACAATCACAGGACATTCTTCCTTATCATCTAAAAATGCATACTTCAAATGAGAGGGTAGTGGTTTGAGTTCCACCTTAGTTACCTGAGGAGTAGAACTAGAGCATACACTTTTAAGTACCACAGTTTCCTATTTCTGTTCAGCTCCATGACCCTCTATCAGCAAGGCAGGCATCAACATCAGAATCGATTCCTAAGGAGTCACTCTCAGTCAATGCTACCTCCAATGGGTCAGCATCACGTATCTGCTGAAATGCAGACATCACAGCTTTGTCTACCACATCTATCCTGCAACCAGATTCTTCAAGCATAGGGGACTTCATAGCATTGGTTAGTTTAAAAGTGACAGTATCATCACCAACACTCAAAGTCAAAGACCCTAACTTGACATCAATAACAACACCTGCAGTGCACAAAAATGGTCTGCCCAATATAGTAGGAATTTGGGCATCCTCTTCCATATCCAACACAACAAAATCCACAGGAATGTAAAACTTTCCCACCCTAACAGGGACGTCTTCTAAAACACCTAGAGGGTATTTTATAGAATGGTCAGCCATCTGCAAAGTAATTTGAGTGCACTTAAGTGCCCCCATATTTAGTTTATTACAGACAGACAATGGCATGACATACACAGATGCACCTAAATCACATAAAGCTTTATCAATAAAAAGTGCACCTACATGACAAGGGATGGAAAAGCTACCAGGATCTTTCAATTTAGGTGGAGATTTATTTTGAAAAACAGCACTACACTCTTCAGTGAGTGCGACTCTATCTACCCCACCAAAATCTCTCTTTTTAGTGATCATCTCCTTCAAAAACTTAGCATAAACAGGCACTTGAGAAATAAGTTCAGTGAAAGGAACCGTTACCTCAAGGTTCTTGACCATAGCCAAGAACTTACCAAGTTGTTGATCCACCTTGGACTTTTGCATTCGATGAGGAAAAGGCAACCTTGGTGTAAAAGGTGTATCAGAAACCTTCTCCTTCTCCTTCTTCTTTTCTGCCTGTTCAGCTGTTTCAGATAGTTCGACATCAGACGTCGAATTCTTCTCCAATTCCTGCTCTACTACCTCCTTCTCCTTGCTTGGGACAGTATCATCATCAACGGGCATAGGAGGAGCAGCATAAGCAGTGCCACTACGAAGAGTAACGGCATTTGCTTGCTCCCTATGTGTAGGTTGCCCTGGCAATTGTCCCTGCTGCCTCTGTGCATTAGTTTCTGCCAATTGAGCAATCTGGGTCTCGAGAAGTTTTATGTGCTTCTCTTGAACCCTTTGTGCATGCTCATTGGCTTTTTACATAGCCAACAACTGTCTCTCTTGGGTTTTCTGTGCCTCCTCATTTGTCTTTTGCATAGAAAACACTAGTTTCATCAGTTCAGACGTGCTAGGCTCTTGTGAGGTTGCATTTTGTGGTGGTGGCTGATAATTTTGATGGGCAGGTCTTTGGAAACCAGGAGGATTGTGAGAATTCCCTTGGTTTTGGTAGTTGTTGGGTTTTGGGTTGTTGTGTGGAGGTTGATAGGAATTTTGTGGGGGATGGTAGGAATTTTGTGACTGTGGGTTCTGAACGTTGTTACTTCTATAGGAAAGAAGTGGGTTGTCTTTCCAACCAGGATTGAATGTGTTGGAGTAGGGGTTATTTGGCTGTCTTTGCTGAAAAGCATTCGCCTGCTCCATTTGATTCTGACTGAACTGACAATCATGGCCGAAGTGACCCTGAATACCACACACCTCGCAGTAAGATCAGGTGATGGGTGTAACTGCTGACATAGCGTTGATGCTCATAGGCGGAGGTGTTGAACTAGAGGACTTCATTGTTTGTAGTTGCTGAGTTAGTTGCGCCATCTGAGATAGCAATGAAATAGCGTCAACTTCAAGTACCTTCTTAGTCAAACTCCTAGATGATGAGTGGTCATTGGCTGCAAGATTTGCTAGGAAGTCATAACCCTCATGAACTGCCTTGTCCAAAAAGACTCCTCCTGCAGACGAATCAACAGTACTCTTCGTCTGAGGTTGCAGACCATTATAGAAAGTCTGCGTCAGAAACCACTTGTCCATATTATGATGTGGACATTCCCTCTGTAGGTCTCTGAATCTAGTCCACGCTTCCCTCAATGTCTCATCTGGCTCTTGGGAAAACGTGGCCAACTTGTTTCTGATTTCTGTTGTTTTTGTGGGAGGGTAATACTCATGAAGAAATGCAGCAGAAATTGCCGGCCATTTTGTCTCAGTGATATCGTTGAACCACCTCCGAGCCTTGTCTTTGAGTGAGAACTCAAATAACATAACTTTCAGCTGCTCAGCTGTGACTCCTTGATGTTTTACAGTTCTGCAGAGTTGTTGGAATCTCTGCAGATGGTTGGCCGGATCTTCAGAAGGATGCCCACTAAACTGATTCTGCTGCACCATATTAATTAGTGCAGGTTTGATTTCAATATTGTTCGCAGCAATAGTGGGCATCTGTGGACCTGTGGGTATGCCTTCAGGATTAGGCACCCCATAAGATTTCAGTGACTTCGCCATTGGTAATGTAGAAATCTCTGAATCTGGCTTCTCTTGATCAAATTCTGCTCTAAGATCCCGAAGTATTGCTTCTGTGTCGGAATCTCCAGGAATAATATGAGTTTTCTTTTGATACCTGGACATATAAGAGAAAACGACAAGAAACGCCTCAATTGGAACGGGAGGTTCCAATGAGGCAAAAAGAAGTACGCTAATTAATCGAATAAGAGCTAGAAAACTAGCCGTCTCCCCGGCAACGACGCCAAAATTTGATAGGATTTAATCGTATCACCTATTCAAAGATAAACCTACAGTCCTCTAACTAAGGTAGTCAATGGAAGCAGGGTCGAATCCGCAGGGAGACAGAGTTTCTATATTAATATTCAATCAACTAACTACTTCAGATGAAATCAAGGAAGAGTTAACTGAACTAATGATTAAACTAAGGAAGACGAATTAAACCGAGGATTTAACTATGGAATAAAAGCCTAGGGTATTAGGTCGGTCCACCATGCTTATACCAATCAAACAAGGTCAACTACTATCAAAGCCTAAGTCAAGAGTCGAGGAATTAGAGCATGTGTTGAGCTATAGTTAAGACTCAACGCTCATAGTTCAACATACGCCGCATGTTCACTAACGTAATCAGAACTACTGATGTGTCCTAGGCCTCTAGTCGTAAGACGGATCTGTGCAAACAACTCTTAACCACAAGCAATCAATGAAATTGACCACTAACATTAATCACTAATTAATAACAAACCACACCACAATCACTCTAATCAAGCCCTAGGAATCAATAGGAGTTTAAATAACAATTATGGTATAAACATGGCTTCCCTATCTAACACCCTATAAAGAGAACTACTCAGACATGATTAAATTACCAATAACAAAGCTAATTGGAAAACCTAAGAATTGCATTATGAACAAATTGAATAATAAACAATCAAACTAAAGCAATTGAGAGATAAGAATAAAGCAATAAGAAAGATGATTACCAAATTGACGGAAAGCGGGAACTTTAATTGAATTGAAATAGCATTCGAATCTCTTCTACAATGGAAAACTATCAAAACTAGGCTAAGAGCTCTCTAATTGTTCAACAGAATAAAAGATACAAATAAAAACAACCTAAAAAGTATTTATAGTTTCTAAGAAAATGTGAGACTGCAGGAAGAGCTCAACGTCTCTAAGAATCTTGTCCGCTTGTCTAACAATAAGATAGAGTGGAAAAAGACGTAAAATCGCGTCACCCGTGTCGTACACCCGATCGGGCAAAGGGCCGCCCGATCGGGTCTGGGAACACACTTCCAGCAGCAGCAATTACGGCTTCACCCGAATAGATCGGGCAACGTCCACCCGATCGAGGCCGCAACCCCAGCACCCGATCGGGCAAGACCACCCGATGCCATCGGGTGGTTGTCTTCTTCATCTCCCAAGAAAACAGCAGAATTTAAAGTGTAGGTCCGCCCGACGGGATCGGGCAAGTCCGCCCGATCGGGCGGAAGATCTGATGTTCTGGCCTAAAATACTCGTACCCGATCGGGCAATGGTTGCCCGACCCGATCGGGCGAAGCTTCTTTCTTTCTTGTCTCTACTTGGCTTCAGACGTTAAGTCTTTTGCATATTTCTTCTTCACAACGGAGTCCGAATACCATCTCGAGACCGCCAAGATGCCTCATAACCTTTCGCTATAGCGTGGTGATCAAAACATCAAGTAGATAAGGATTTTTTCCCTAAAAACCTGCAAAACGATATGGAACACACAAACCACAACTATATCGAAATAGTTAGCATAAATAGCTACTAAGAGCGTCAATATCGCACAATTTAGCTTGTAAAGAAAGGGAAAAACTCTATAAGAAATCGATATATCAGTCACCATCCCAAAAACCTATATCTAAACGACGACTTTCAAACCAACAACGTCGGGTATAGCACGACCCCCTCGTAATAAAGTAATGGGGAATGATGAAACTCCTCTTTAAGGTACGATCTTAGGGTCCGTGGAGGTTCTCATTCAAATCCTTGAGATATCTGTAATAGCAAACATTGGAGTTCGCACATCTTCGTATGACAATTCACCTTCGAGGTTTGTCCCCATTCACAACAGCCTCCATCACAATTTCTTCAAAATGTCTTTGCAATGTTATCTTTGGTTATCACATAGGACAAAAAAACATCATCCAACGGCCAGCCCATTAGCTTCACAATTTCAAGAATCAAGCATATCCATTATATTGGTTTCAGGTCATGTTTATTAAGCTTATGTTAATTTTATCGAGTCAGTCGTCTCCCACATATTGGCGTTGGAAATTTTGAGTGCAATTAGTATAATTTGTTTTCAGTTTTAGTCTATATGCTTGAACCGTTGCCTATATATATATATACTTCCTCCGCTTTTTTTTACTTGCATCATTGAACCCTATTACGCTATCTAATGCACACTTAATAAATTAAATATCTTGAGTTCTATATATGAAAAAATTATACAAAGTTGATATTAATAATCTATATATTGAGACGAATCTACAAAGATCCTACATGACTATGTTTATTGTTATATATAAGTCACAAATTTGGTTCAAAGCAACATTAATGAATAGGGTAGCATTGCCAAATGATGCGAGTAAAAAAAACGGAAGTAGTATATATTATTCAAATATAATATATATAAGTTTTTTTCCACACAAGTTCTATAAAATTCTATTACTATCACCATTTCAAAGCATCGTGATTATCAACACTTCTAGACTTTCAAAATACTTCCCCCCGTTGGTATTGGTTTTCTAACACATTACAACATAACTAGTTGTGAAACGGGTGCGGTTCCTCAAAAGGTGAACTTCATTTATATGCAATATCTTGTATGTGAAACAGAGAGAACTATGCTTATATTGAAATGATGCTAGTGTAGTTTGTTTCACTGGCTTACAAAAGATATAAATCCTTTAATTTAGCTTCAAATATAGCGTTTGGATATGATTAAATGTCATTATGATACTTTGAGATTGAAAACAACACATTTCAATGAAAACACGTTGCTTACGATAGTTTAGCGGACTTAAAACACATAGATTGATTTTTCCACCATTTTGAGAATGCTTCCTTCAGCTTACATTGCTCTAAGCCTCTGACTTGTATAATTTCAAGCAATCGCGCTTTAGGGTCTTACCTTGGAACATGAAATCATGGCAGGATTGAGATGATGAATGATTGATGTGAAGGTTTCATCACAAACCAAGTGCGGCTCCATTCTATTATTGCATACTAATTTTGCGAGGTACTATCAGATATACTCTGATTGCTGCTCGTGAGCTTGGTTAGCACTTGACCATTTTTCCTAAGGGTGGAAACAAAGAAATATCCATCAGTTAGAATCATTAATACATAACAGAAGGTATATCCTCTACCTTTCTTCGAACTCAAAGCAAAAAACAGAACAACATGTGGTGCAATTTGAAAGACCTTAACATAAATATAAAGTCACATTATGTGTTTAATTGATTAATAGTATAAAACCTCTCTTTCATTGACACCTTCATTAACCTTTGTTGTGGCATGTTGAGTCCTATGGTGTTGGACCTAACATATAACTTAAATACTTTTAAAACCAAAGTTTTACATTTTGCTATAAAATAGCCGAGTCCAACACCCTACATCCAAATCTGGTAGACGCGATATTCGAGCTTTAGTAACATAGATTAAAACTATGGGAATAAAACAAAACGGGCATTTTGCATTATCCTGAACTAAACCAAATGTTAATAGTTTAATCAAAGACTCTTAACTCAAATAGAAAATTCCATTATCCAAAACTTAAACACAATCAATGTGAATAAAACAAAGAGAATAACATGCAACTTTTAGCATTACATCTCTATCAATAACAGATAATGCTCCCTAACATCACTAATTAATCAAAATGGGCAACAATTTTTTACCGTCTAAATCTAGTTTAAAAGGATCTTCAAAGATTTTGGTTTGAGATATCATCTTCAATTTGGACCAAAGCTATTTTGTAGGTTCTCTTGACAACTAACAACCATCAATCCCATGTTTGCAACGTTTGGAGTTGTCCACTTCTATGTAAGTGGTGCTATCAGTAGCCCTTCACCTCTCTCGGCCGTGTCAGCATCAAACTCTATATTAGAGTTGTGATGAATCACTTCAAGAGTAGTTAAAAAGGAGTCCTCAAGCTCATCATCTCTCTCTAGAGAAGTTATTAGAAGAGTAGTACCAAAAGGAAAATTCTATCTCAATTCTACTATTCATATATCTATGATTTAGCTTATTGAAATTAGTATAAGATTAAAATACACTCACCAAAGAGAATTTTTATTAAATTTTGCGTCCATAAATCCTAGCAAGTTTAGTTCAAACAATGAAATAATCTTAGTACTTTTGATTATCATACTTACCAACCAAAAACCTGTCATAAAACTCCTGCTAAAGTAGGTTATTAAGGCCACAATCCAATATCCTAAGTTCCAATCCTCTAAACAAGGCTTCTGAGTCTAAGTGCCTCTGTTTGTACTTTTGAAAGAGCATCACAAATAAAATTTTTTAGATGCGAACTGTAACACCCTGACAGTTCTCTCTTTTATAAAAAATATATTTTCCTACTTAAAATAGAAAATTATCAAAGCATTATCGTCCGTGTGATAACGTATCGGCTTACTCATAATTTTGCAGCGGGAAAACATTTAAATAAACTTTAATAAATACTTAAAACCACAGTAATTGTCGAAATACCAGCAAACTTCAAACGTACTTTAAACCCAACTTAAACAACTTAAAATAAATAATCCATAAAGTAACTTAATAAAAGAAACGTAAATAAATGACGCAACATAAGTGAGAAAACGATATCTCATCAATATCTCCCAATTCCCAAATGGAGTATGAATGCATCATCTTCAAACCCGTAGGCAAATACTCAATTGATGGACTGCTCGCCAATTAAGGGTAATAACAACATCAATAGGCACAACCATGATTGACGCACATAAAAGCACGTAATCAACAAAGCTGAGTACATATATAACAACACAATACACAAGAACCTAGCATCATACTACTAAGCAATAAAACATGATCCATAATAATACTCTAAAACATCAACTCATAAAATAAGACTTGACCTCACAACAGTACAAAATAATCATTCATTTAGTCAATTGAAAAGTCAATGGATTGAGTTGTCCAACCAAACATTGTCTTCAATTCAAAAGACGAATTACGGGCGCGACTCCGTAATCCCCTTGACCAACGATATCGAGGAACCTTTTAAAAAAAGATAGGGCATGATGATCAATCCGGCCCCAAGAAAAGCCATGGGCTACCACCATGTACTCCAACTCATTCTAGTCCAAAACTTCATACGTGCACAAGTCTAAAGCTATTGATATTCACTTTTCACTTTAAGTATGAATATGTTATTCGATATTGGAATCTAACAAGACAACCAACTCATAACATGAATACAACAAATATTCCACTTTTATCTTAGGATTAAATAACGTGATCAAACAATTCCAATTGACCAAGAAATTAATCCTCAATTTATTTGTTGACTTAAGTCAACAATCGAAGTGTCCAAAGACAATAGATATACATACCCTTCAAAGCCCTCGGTCATTGCAAAGTAGTAAAATAATAATAATAATTCCAATCCAATTTACTCAACAAAGTCCTCAGCCTTTGAGAAGTAATAAAATAATAACAAGGGAAACAATACCAAAGTCCATAATCCAATAACAAATATTATTAATCCCTCATGTGAATTAATAAATAAACTTCCCTTCCCAAACATGCTTGAATCAACACATCCATTCAATTATAGGAAATTAACATGCTTAACAACAAGTAATTCCATCAACAATAGCCACGTATGAACCATAAAAAGGGTTCCCTGTACATGATACTATACATAACCTAACCTTAGAACATGATACTAGTCTAACATATAAGGACATGTACGTACCTTGTATAGACAAAGTGAGAGGCCACTTTAGAAACGATAGAAGTCACTTAAGGCAAATTCTCCGCCTACCAAATAATAAAATAACTACGAATAATACTCTAATTAAACCGCGGCATTTCTTGTGAATTACGGCTATAAAAGACTAATATCTAAGTAAGTTGTTGTCATTTTCACTAATTGCACCACTAATCCATAGTTTGACCGGTCAAATCATGTTTAATATTTTACAAATTTTTTATTCAATTTATAATATTTTAAAAATATATGTTTTTCATATATGACATGCTAACTGGCAAGTATTTCGAGACAACATTTAATCGCGTTTTTCGGAATATACACGACGTTTTTTCCAAAAAAACGGACACCGTCATGCCCCTTTTATGGACACGAATGTTGATAATCCGTACGAAACGAGTACCAATAAGCCAGATTTTCGAGCACGTACTTCAAGACGAGTTTTTCGGACTAAAAACGACGTTTTTTTTGAAAAACAGACATCGCCGTGCACCCTTTATGGGCACGAATTTCGAGAATCCCTACAAAACGAGTACCTAAAGGATGGGTTTTCGGGCACGTACTTCGAGACGGGTTTTTCGGACTGAACACAACCTTTTTTTCGAAAAAGGGACACCGCCGTCCACCCTGTTGTGGGCACGAATTTTGAGAATTCCTATTAAACGAGTACCAACAACTCGGATTTTCGGGCACGTACTTCGAGAAGGATTTTTCGGACTGAAACAGACGTTTTTTCGAAAAACGGATATCGTCGTACATCCTATATGGGCACGAAAAACCCGTCTCGAATTACGTGCCCGGAAATCCGACTTGTTGGTACTCGTTTCATAGGAATTTTCAAAATTCTTGCCCACAAAAGGGTGCACGGTGGTGTCCCTTTTTCGAAAAAAAATGTTGTGTCAGTTCGAAAAAACCGTCTTGAAGTATGTGCCTGAAAACCTAGCTTGTAGGTACTCGTTTTGTAGGAATTCTCGAAATTCGTGTCTATTAAGGGTGCACGACGATGTCCGTTTTTCGAAAAAACGTTGTCTTCAGTCCGAAAAACTCGTCTCGAAGTACGTGCTCGAAAATCCGGCTTATTGGTACTCGTTTCGTACGGATTATCAACATTCGTGCCCGTAAAGGGTGCCCGGCGATGTCCGTTTTTCGAAAAGATATATTTTTAAAATATTATAAAATTGGATTAAGAAAAGATTTATAAAATATTAAACATGATTTGACCGGTCAAACTATGGATTAGTGGTGTAATTAGTGAAAATGGCAACAACTTACTTAGATATTAGTCTTTTATGGCCGTAGTTTACAAGAAAAAATGATGGCTATAATTAACAAAAGGGTATTTTACATGGCTGTAATTGGTAGAAAATTCTAAATGTAATGATAAAACATAAAACTTTTGTTACCAAAACAACTAAATCAACTAAAAATATAATAAGTATTAACGAAAAAATAAATAAATAAATATAACTTAATAAAATTAAAGTATTATTTATGTAACTAAGATAATAATTAACCAGATTAGAGAATAGTTATTATTATCATCTTAGGTAAGATTAATATACATCTTTTTCACTTATACGTACTTTCACTCACTTTGCATGGCCGGTCATTGGGGTGTGCAAGCAGTGCAATTGCAAAGGCCCCTTAATTGTCTTCTATCTATTATCTAAGTACTTATAATTCATTAAGCTTCTGGCCCAGTGGTTTAGAAAACCTTTTATTGCTTGGAAAGGAAAGTGCAGGATTAGAGGTCGCCTGTTCGAAGTCTTGCTTATTACTTTTGCATTTTTGTCATGTTCCTCTCCTTTTGCCTATCTAATTTCCAAGTCTTTCACTTTGATTCTTGTGCTAATCTAACAATTAGGGATGGCAATTCAGTCCGACTCCGACCCGAGTCCGATTCGATCCGATGGAAAAAGTTCGATCCGAATCCAAAAACATAAAAGTCCGAATGAAATCCGATAGGAGTTGGACCTTAGTAAGATCCGATCCGAATCCGACTAAAATCCGATTATTACTTGTTACCTCGTCAACTAATAGATTAAAAATACATTTTAATAGAAATAATTGATTTACATTATAAGAAATTAAGTAATACGTTGAAAAAATTATATTAAAGATGTGTTTTGGTTATGTAATATGGTGATTTAATCCGAATCCAATCCGAGTCCGAAACAATCCGAAGGAAAAAGTCCGAGTCCGAATCCGATAATATATAGTCCAAATCCTAATAGGAGTGTAAAACTCATAGTCTGATTGAAATGGAGCGGACTTGGAGTTTGGTAAGTCCGATCCGAGTCCGATCCATTGCCATTCCTACTAACAATGTCTTCACTCTTGAACAATGCTTTAGTTTAATTATCTTTAAGAGATTCTTCTATTTTAGTTGCTAAGTATACGCTTATTGTGTATACTATAATTTTGATAAAAAAAAATCCATTTTACTTATTATTTTATAACAATCTACTCTTTTTGTCTTACGTAAACTTTCCCATTTCACTATACCAAAATTCAAGTTTTGAAAATTTGATGATAAATTTACAAGAAAAGAAGGTTTAATTTTTTTTATTTGCAAATTTTTTGAAATTACTCTATATAAAGTTGTTTTATTATTACCAAATTTTATATATAAACGTAAAATGTAATGGTCTAATGTGTTAAACTTGTATTTAACACTTAAAAAGTGATATAAAGAACTAGTATATTTTGACAATTAATTCTAGTTTAGAAGGGCCCAATTCTTTTTGAGCACAGGGCCCTCAAAATATATGGGACGACCCTGTCCATTTGTACCCCCACTATCTTCAATTCCCTGAATAAGTGCTACCTAATTTCTAATTATATAAAAAAAAAGTAGAATATTTTGGTCATGTATTCAATTTCTAAAAATTTGAGATATAATCATTCGTAAATGTGATGATATTATATTCAACTTAATTGATATATTATTATATAGGATGCATAATAATATGAATTTTTTTGATAGTCAACGCCTTTAATAATTTTGTCGCTAATATACAAAAAAATATTTTTGTACGTATTAATGTGTTATTGGATAAAAGGTTTACACAAGATGGTAAATTAAATCAAAATTTTCTTAGGAGGAAAATCTTGTAAGACATTAGCGGAAAGCAAATACCCACTATAACAACGAGAATCAGTGAAACAAATTTAGAAGAAGTGCAGACTTTGAGAATTAAAAGGTAAAAGCTTTGTACAACAGAAAATCTCAACTTAGGGCTTGTCTCTTCAGCTCTATACACTTTCCTTTTTCATCCGTCCCAAAAAGCTTTATACGTTTCTATTTTTGGGAAATAACTCACTATACTTTATTCTTTTGACTTTTCAACCATGACCCACTACTGTCTCACATCCAAATAAAATAATACTCCCTCCGTCCCATATTAGATGATATACTTCTATAAATGGCATGGAAGTACAAAAGAAATATTATTTTTTAATATTAATGGGTCTCACATATAATCAATTTAATAACTCCACCGAACCCAAGCCTCTATGATATGTTCCACCAAAATGTACTTTATGTACTTAAATAAATACCAATAATTAGCTACTCTCAATAAAATAAGTTAGTCAAATAACACTCTTAAAACTCTGTGTCAGTCAAACTGTATCATCTAATATGGAACGGAGGGAATACCTCACTAACTCCTATTACATCTACCTTTTTAATAAAATATAACTAATAACCAAAGAACAACTTATAATCTAAATCAATGTGCCCGATCAAGTGTATAAAGCTTTTTGGTACAGAGGGAGTATTATTATTGTAGGTTTTATTTATCTTACTAATTACTTCTATTATTATTATTGTTATATATTCTTTTATTTATTACATCTTTACTCATTATCATTTCTATTATTATTAGGGTGGAGCATGGTTTAGGTTTGTTATATTCCGGCTATAGATTAGTCGAAATATAAGTAAGATAGTATTAGCTTATCTTAATTTTACTTAGATATAGATTCACCACTAAGTTAAGTTAAGGTTCTTAAGAACACCACTTAATTCAAGCTAAAGAATTAAGCTAGCAAAGGCACTTAGATTAATTAGAATATTAATCAAATAAAATAAAAACTCAAGATTTTCGGATTCAAAGTCAAGTATCCATTTCATTAAGCTTGTAGTCCTTTGAATACATGTCCTTGATCCTAATTTACAAAAAATAAACTAAATAATAAAAATAAAATACTACTCTTAACCTACTAGGTTAAGTAAATGAAAATATATCCTAACTAAGGTCGAAAATCCATCTTGAACGTGTAACATGGCCGAAATTCTATCTTCTCTATCTTCTCCTTGATTCCCTCACTCATCCCTTGAAAGTAGGAGAAAAATTCAAATGTGATTTGAAGTAGGGCGCCTATATTGAAGTCAAAAGGAAAAAGATCAGATTTTCACACGCCTTTCCTTGTTTGCACGCCTAGATTTTAGGAAATATTTAGGTTCATCTTCAAAGTTTGTCTAGGTTCATTCCTTGCTCCTTAGTCAATATTCTTTGATTGTTTCATTCATTGTAGTCGATCTTCCTTGATTGTAGGCGCCTCTCTTTGCTTGATTATTATCTTCACACGTTCATTAGTATCATACAACCCTAATAGGACTCTCTAATTAAAAGAAAGAAAAATACAACTCAACTAATACTATCCTAGTTAATCTAATATGATATTAAATTATCCAAGAGTATATGAGTATTCTAAGACTCCTAATAAAGAAATAGAGATAATAACTTAGCTAAAATTAATTAATTAAGTTATGGACATTTTCAAAGGACTCAATGGACTTAAGGGAATTCAGATGATCCCTTAAAATGGAAGCAACCACGTTCTTAGTCTTAGCATCAATGGAACTAGATGGACCTCAATCATCCTCTCCTTCTTTGGAGGAGTTTGACCTCAAACTTGGTAGCTCTTCTTCATCATCATAGAATGGACTCAAATCAGCAACATTGAAGGTAGCTGAAACTTCATAATCTCCTGACAATTCCATCTTGTATGCATTGTCGTTAATCTTCTCAAGAACTTTGAAAGGACCATCGGCTCTTGGACTTAGTTTAGACTTTCTTTTAGAAGGGAAACGTTCCTTCCTAAGATGAATCCAAACCATGTCACCTCTTTGAATTGAACATCTCTCTTTTTCTTGTCTATTCTCTCTTTTGTTTTCTCATTGGCTTTCTCAATCTTCTCTCTCACATATTCATGGAGTTTTTGGATCTCTTTCACTCTAGTTTCGGCTTCATGGCTATAATTTGTGGTGGTAGGGAAAGGGGCTAAGTCAATAGGGGTGCAAGTGTTTAGACCTAGACCACAAAGAATGGACTAAGGCCAGTAGTCTTGCTAGGAACTCGGTTATAGTCAAACTCAGCATGCGGTAACATCTCCTCCCATGTTTAGGGCTTTTTGTAGCTAGGGCACGAATTAGGGTTCCTAGGGTTCTATTGGTGAACTCTGTTTGGCCGTCGGTTTGAGGATGGCTAGAGGTACTGAACTTGAGCTTTGTTCCCATCTTCTTCCATAGTGTGAGCCAAAAGTGACTTAAGGACTTGGAGTCTCGATCACTCAACATTGATTTTGGAACTCCATGAAATCTAACAATGTCCCTTAAATACAAGTTAGCACAAGAAACAACATCATTAGTAGTATGGCATGCCACAAAGTTTTCCATTTTAGAAAACCTATCAACCACCACCATAATTAAATCTTTTTGGCGTTGGGTTCTAGGTAATCCAGTGATTAAATCCAAGGTTATATCCTCCCATGGTGCTTGAGGAATAGGAAGGGGAATAAACAACCCTTGAGGTAGCAAGTGAACCTTAGCTTTTTGACAAATCAAGCACCTTTTGATCAAGAACTGTACATCTCTTGCCAATCTAGGCCAAAAGAAGTACTCACTCACAAGCATCAATGTATTTTCGATCCCGAAGTGTCCAGCAAGTCCACCTTCATGAAACTCCTTGATTACGGACACTCTCATACTATGTCTAGGAATACAAAGGCGATCTCCCTTGAAAAGAAACCCCTTTAGAAGATAGTATTCCCCACTTGGACGATTATGGCACTTCTCAAGCAACACACAAAAATCCTTGTCCTCTACATAACATTCTTTCAACAATTCAAGCCCCATCACCTTAGGACTTAGGGTAGAAAGTAACAAGTACCTTCTAGATAAAGCATCTGCACCTTTATTCATTTTTCCGGCTTTATGCTTGATTGTAAAGTGGAATGTTTGAAGGTATTCCACCCACTTAGCATGTCTAGACTGCAACTTTTGTTGACTTTGAAGGTATTAAGAGCTTCATGGTCATAATGGAGAATGAACTCCTTCGCAATGAGGTAATGTCTCCAATGATCCAAGGCACGAACCAAAGCATAGAACTCTTTGTCATAGGTTGAATACTTTCGCTTTGCCTCATTCAACTTCTCACTAAAGTAAGCCAAGGGTCTACCATTTTGAGATAGAACAGCTCCAATGCCCATGCCAGATGCGTCACACTCTACTTCGAAAACTTCATTAAAGTTAGGCAAAGCTAAAATCGGAGCACTAGTTAATTGAGCTTTTACCTCCTCAAACGCCTTATTAGCTTGATTACTCCATTCAAACTTCTTTAACTCTGTGATTTCAGTAATAGGTGTCATGATGGCACTGAAATTTCGAACAAATCTCCTATAAAAGGAAGCCAAGCCATGGAAACTTCGAACTTGTTGCATTGAGGTAGGAGTAGGACACTCCTTGATTGCTTGAACCTTCTTTTCATCAGCTTTAGTTCCTTCATAGAGACAATAAAGCCTAGGAAAACAACTTAACTAGAAAAGAAATGACATTTTCTTAAGTTTCCTTACAAGCATTCGTTTCTCAATACATTAAACACTTGCTCTAAGTGTTTTACATGTTCTAATTCATTGACACTATATACCAATATATAATCAAAGTAAACAACTACAAATCTGCCAAGAAAAGGCTTCATAGTTTGATTCATTAGGCGCATAAAAGTACTTGGAGCATTTGACAATCCAAATGGCATAACAAGCCACTCATACAATCCCTCCTTTATCTTGAAGGCAGTCTTCCATTCATCCCCTTCACAAATTCGAATCTGATGGTATCCACTTCTCAAATCAATCTTCGAAAACACTTTAGAACCATTAAGATCATCTAATAAATCATTTAACCTTGGAATAGGAAAATGATATTTAATAGTAATCTTATTAATAGCCCTACTATCAACACACATGCACCACTCACCATTCTTTTTAGGAACTAAGAGAGTTGGAACTGCACAAAGACTCAAAGACTATCTAATCATGCCTTTAGACAACAAATCATTCACTTGCCTCCTTATCTCTTCGGTTTATTTAGGGTTTGTTCTATAAGCAGGATTATTAGGGCAACATAGCTCCAGGAATAAGATCAATTCTGTGTTGAATGTCCCTTTTAGGGGGTAAATGATAAGCACTTTATTGTGCTTAATTGTAGATCATTTTTAGTGTCCCTGCATGTAGTTTAGAGCATTTAAGCCTAGGATTGCATGGTTTTTGTCACCTTTGAGTTATATTGTCGCTTCATTATCTGTTTAGTTGTTTTTGGATGATTTTCAGGCTAACTAGCAGGTTTTTGAAGTCATATGATCATTAGAAGACTAGTTGTGGACTGTTGAACCTCAAATAGGCATAACGTTTGATCTATAAATCGGATTAAGGTGATTCCAGCGGGAGGTGTTAGCTCGTTTCTATAGCTTTCTTCCAACGATTGGTCATGAGCCCAATTCCGATAAGAGACGAGAGAGATATGATCGTTCGAAGTTGAGCTGTCCGCTGACCAGCAGGTCACCACGGTCATGGGGACCTGTAGCGAGCAAAACATGCTGTTGAAGATTGGGAACTGATCCTATGAAAGTCAGGGGCCACGGTCGTGGTGATTTCACCACGACCGTGGTGACCTGACTTCGGGTGTTGACCCGTTTTCTCCGTCTTAGTTTAATGACTCTTTTAATTAGTTTTCTTAGCTTAGTTTTCGAGATGACTTCATACATAGTTTCTAATTAACTCTTTCTTAGCCCTAAACTCTCTCAAACACTAGTTTACTCCTTTGCTTCATGATTGAAGATCAAATTCATCAATTAATTCAAGTAATTTCTCTTCTATCTCTTTCCTTTAATTTTATTGCTTAGTTTATGATGTTGAATTTATTGAATCTTAATTGCTTAGAATCCATGGTTAGTGAGTAGTTCATTATCTAGGGTTTGGGCAAAAGTATGAATTAAGGGCTGAATGTAGATTATCTATGCTTTTTATGATTCAATTGTTTGTCTATGCATTGAATGTGGTGTTTTGACACCCTAGGATAGATCTTGATCACGTTTATGCTAGGGCACTTAGGGTCTTTATTGTTCTTAATCGAACTCTAATCCCTTTTGTCATTCCCATGTTTCGACTTGATTTCTAGACCAAGGGATTGGGTAGGAATTAAGGGGATCCTTTAATTAGGGGTTTTTCGAACTTAATGAATTTATTAATCAACGGACCAAAGACCATTCGAAAGAGGATTTGGTTGGTTGATTAATCGATTACTCTTGAGGACCATTCGAGAGAGGTCTCAAGTAAATTAAAAGGGAACTTAACCTTGTATTGACTCCGTTGTGAATCACCATAGCGTCGATTATCGTTGTCTAGCCCATGTTCATACGAGTAGCCCAAACTCTAGTGTCTTCCTTATCATATTAATCCTCCTATTTGTTTATTCGTCGGTATTCATTAGCTAGTTAATTAGTCGGTAACTTACTCAATCTTAAACCCCCCAAAAAACCCTTCGCTTAGGTAGTTTTGGACTTAGTGGACTGAACTCAATCCCAATTTCCTTGTGGTTCGACCCTTGATTTGTCGTTACTACGTGCTTAGTAGTTGCTAGTTAGGTTTATAAATTGTGTTTGCTAAGCGGTTCTTAGTGCCTTAACGACACGCTAATAACTTCTTATCAGTAAACCGTGAGGTATTTCAGTGGGGAAGACATCTTTGTAAGGTTCTAGCAATGGAACAAGCAAAGGGTGATCTAGATTGTTATTAACCTCTTCTTTTTGATCTATATTTAACAATATTTCACGAAAAGGACTAAGTTCATGATAATCATATTTCAAAAAAGTAGTGAGTGAATGATATTTTTCTTTCGTGGAGTGTTGTTTAGAGTTAGGAATGGACATAATAGGAGTAAGGTTTACTTTCTTGCCATCTTTTGTGAATGAATAAGTGTTTTTGTAACCATCATGAATGACTCTCCTATCAAATAACCATGGTCGACCTAACAATACATGACAAGCATCCATAGAATTATATCACACTGAATCTCCTCTTTATAGTTACTACCAATACTAAAAGATAATAGTAAACGATGAGTAACTTGAATACCTTTGAGCCATTGAATCACATATGGCTTAGGATGAGGTGAGGTTGAGAGCTTTAATTTATCTACCATGGTTTGAGACGCCACATTGGTACAACTTCCTCCTTCAATGATCAAGGTGCAAACCTTGTTTTCAATAGTACATCTAGTATGGAAGATGGTCTCTCTTTATTGTGATTTTTCATGATCTATCACACCACTCAAAGCTCTTCTAACCACCAAGCATTCACCTTCATCAAGACCAATAATGTCATCTCCATATTCCCCCTCTTCACACGCCTCCGTGTCTACATCATCCTCCTCATTTAGGGCTTCAATAATAAACTCCATAAGGCTCACTAATTTCTTGTTAGGACATTCAGAAGCAATGTGTCCTAACCCTTGGCACGTAAAACACCTTCTAGGGGCACGATTTGGAGTAAAGGTAGTAGTGGTGTTAGGGGTTTTTGGACTAGGGGTTGGGGTAGGCTTAGAAAAAGTTATGTTTGGCTTAGAATAGGGCGTAGATTTGGTAAAGGGGCGTGAGGCCTCGACTTTACCCTTGGTCTTTTGTTGCTTCTCAATCTTGTGAGCCAAGATGATCAATTCCTCTGAAGTAGAAAAAGGATGCAATTCAACAATGTTAGCAATCTTAACATCTAAACCACCAAAAAATCTTACCAGAGTTTGAGGTTCATCCTCTTGCACTTCACACTTCATGAGATAGGATTCGAACTCCCTTGCATAGTCCTCCACTGAATTCGATCCTTGTTGTAGATGATGGAACTTGGCAAAGTTCTCTTAGACATAGTAAGTAGGAAGAAACTTTTGTTTAAGAATTTTCTTCATCTTAGCCCAATTTCGAACCTTTTCCTTCCATTGCCTCTCCCTCTTGGTGCATACACTAGCCCACCAAT
Organism: Patellifolia procumbens; assembly: GCA_947645195.1. Lineage (NCBI taxonomy): Eukaryota > Viridiplantae > Streptophyta > Magnoliopsida > Caryophyllales > Amaranthaceae > Patellifolia > Patellifolia procumbens. Next base: position 3,278,200 of record CANSGD010001076.1, read on the forward strand.
TTGAAGCATACTTTCTAAGTTTGAGAGCTACAAGCTTAACTCTCTTCTCCTCGGGAATTTGCTTATAATTAAAGACCCTCTCTACAGTTCTCAACCATTCTACAAATTCATCAGCATCTAATCTACCATCATAGTCAGGAATGTCCACCTTAATGTCATTGAAATTTTGTTGAACATTATTATTAGGGGGAGCTCTATATGTTTCGTCACTCTCTCTATCATAATCCTCAAAGGATTCATCCCTTCTTTATTTCTTAATCATAAGGTCATTTGCCTTAATTGGTCTTGCATCAAGGCCATTCTAGCATCACTGTCACGCTTCTCTTCCTCCATTCTTAATATTATTTCTTGTAACTTTTCATTTGATTGGCTTGATCCTGTCATTGTGTTCAAGATTTGTGTTTGGGAAAATTTGGCTAGGATATGTGTTGGCTCTGATACCAAGATGTTATACTCCGGCTATAGATTAGTCGAAATATAAGTAAGATAGTATTAGCTTATCTTAATTTAACTTAGATATAGATTCACCACTAAGTTAAGTTAAGGTTCCTAAGAACACCATTTAATTCAAGCTAAATAATTAAGCTAGCAAAGGCACTTAGATTAATTAGAATATTAATCAAAGCAAATAAAAACTCAAGGTTTTCGGATTCAAAGTCAAGTGTCCATTTCATTAAGCTTGTAGTCCGTTAAATACATGTCCTTGATCTTAATTTACGAAAAATAAACTAAATAATAAAAATAAAATACTACTCTTAACCTACTAGGTTAAGTAAATGAACATATATCCTAACTGAGGTCGAAAATCCATCTTGAACGTGTAACATGGCCGAAATTCTATCTTCTCCTTGATTCCCTCACTCTTCCCTTGGAAGTAGGAGAACAATTCAAATGTGATTTGAAGTAGGGCGCCTATCTTGAACTCAAAAGGGAAAAGATCAGATTTTCACACGCCTTTCCTTGTTTGCACGCCTAGATTTTAGGAAATATCTAGGTTCATCTTCAAAGCTTGTCTAGGTTCATTCCTTGCTCCTTAGTCGATCTTCTTTGATTGTTTCCTTCATTGTAGTCGATCTTCCTTGATTGTAGGCGCCTCTCTTTCCTTGATTATTATCTTCACACGTTCATTAGTATCATACAACCCTAATTGGACTCTCTAATTAAAAGAAAGAAAAATACAACTCAATTAATACTATCCTAGTTAATCTAATATGATATTAAATTAACCAAGACTACATATGACTATTCTAAGACTCTAATAAAGCAATAAAGATAATAACTTAGCTAAAATTAATTAACTAAGCTAAGGACATTTTCAAAGGACTCAATGGACTTAAGGGAATTCAGAACATCCCTTAAAATGGAAGCAACCATGTTCTTAGTCTTAGGATCAATGGAACTAGATGGACCTCCATCAAGGTTGGTGCTTTTTGACCATATTCTATCACAATACGAGGTTTCTAATTTAATTGTTGATTTATTTTACCGACTAGATATATACTATTTTATGATACAAATAAACTACAAAAAGTTAGAAGATATTGAAAAAATTACAAAATTGTTAATAATATTACTATTTAAAGTACAAAATCGTCGTTACGTTGAATATTAAAAATACTATTATGGTGCAGTTTCGTTTATAATTATTATAGACCAAAGATCGCAAATCATTACTATTATCTTCATTAATTATTATTATTAATTTATCAATATTACTATTGTTTAGTAATATTATTATCATTTACTATTATTTAGTAATATTATCATTACGAAACAAATATTATGTTATCTTTCTTTTCTTAGGAATCAATATTATCCTAAACTTAGGAAACAAATAATATTATTGTCCTGGCACAATTAAAATAAGGAAACAAGATCTACAAAAGAGTAAGCAAATCCGAAAAGAAAAAGCAACATGCCCTACACCAGAGACAAGAACTCGATCGCGGGTCACGACTGAGTTCCTACTCAACTCCCATTACCTTCCTATGATCTTTCCCTTCATGTTCTTTTGCTTGCATGAGAGCCACAACACGTTCTCAAACTCTACTAACTGTGTTCGACTCGTTGAACTTGCAATTACCTAACAAATCCTCTAATTTTGTAACATAACATTACATTGTTTTTTTAAAAAAAAGTTGGTCGAAGATTTGCTAATGAAAATAATGTTTTATGTGTTATACCCCGATTTTTAACCTTATTCTATTATTAAATAAATAAAATTATTAAGTTAACTATGAACTTAATATTCTAAAAATAGGCATTAAGATTTCTTATCAAAATATATTGATATTATTGGAATTGAAATTGTATTCTTATGGGTCATTAGAAACCATAGAGCCATTCCAATTTAAAGTTTACAATCCAAAGTTCAAGCCCAAACCCGAAACCTACTTCAACCCAAAAGAAAAATCAGAAAAAGAAAAGGAAAAAGAAAAAGAAAAGAAACCATCTTCTTCCACCTCCTGCTTCATTTCTTCACCACCATTGGAGCTAACATGAGGCAATTGGATAAGCTTAATGGAAAAAGCTGCAATCAACATAAGAACCAAGCACCAATGTTCAGATAAAAACCAAGAATCAGACAAACAAATTTATGGATAAGTATCTTCTCATCCTCAATCTTTCATGATTATCCACTAGAGAAAAAACTCAAGTTCAATTTGAATACCTCCAATTGATTTACACTATAAGGGCTCGCCTGGAATCTAAGTAATAGTTAGGGGAGTAATATATTCTAGAGAAAGTTTTACAGGAGGATGAATTAAGGGGGCAATGTTTTCCTTTATCAGGTTTGGTATTATTAGGGGGGCAATAAATTAAGGAGATCTCCTTCTTCCTATCTCTTACCTCAATCTCCACCACAGAACCGCCACAAGTCTCTTTTTTTCTCTCTCTTTAGATCTCCGGTCTGTTTGGTGGTTCGAATTTGGCTTGGTGGTTCGCTTCCTTGCCTGCTTGGAGATGGTGGTTCGAATTTTCGTGGCTTGATTTGTGTTGGTTGGCGTGCGGTGGTCTGAATTGGTGGTTTGAATCGGTGGTCTGACTGGTGAGGGAAGATGAAGGTCTGAGAGAGATGAAGTGGGTTGGGAGGCATGAGAGAGAGTGACACAGAATTTATTAGGGAGGAATATTTTACCCTAGGGGACCCCTGGGTAACATTAACCCCCTTCTGAAGAATTTATTAGGGAGGAATATCACTTCTTTAAATTTTAACCCCAATCCAAACAAAAAAAAAAGCCCTCAGATTTTTACCCCAGTACTCATTCCCCCCTATTACTGTCAATCCAGGCGGGCCCTAAGTAGGGATTGATTTCAACCCAATTTTCATAGGAAATCCAAGCTTTCTTCTACCTCTCTCTTAAAGAAATTTCAGCCAAGGCTTAAATCAAACTTCCTCAAGCTACAAACAACTAACCAACTCACTGGAAATCGCCACCACCACCGCGCCCAACGACCACACCAAAACCGCCGCCCGGAACCACCCCTAAGCCACCGAAAGCTTTATCTTTCCTCTCTTTGCTTTTTCGCATCCTCCATCGTTGCTCCTATGTTTCGCCTTCGTTGCTGCCGCAGCACCACTGGAGCTCAGCTTCGGCCTTCCTTTCTTGATCACCGGAAGTGCAGCCGCTAGCCCAGCCCCACCGTGCCTCCCTCTTCCTCTCCCCTTCGACTTGCCCAGCCAAAATATACTGATTCCTGTAATCAGTTTTTGGATTAATGAACTAGTATGTGGCCTTATTTTTTTTTTACTTGAGTTAGAATAATATTTCTCATAGTCTTTTTTTTTTTTAATATTAAAATTTTAATGGTATAATTTAAGAATTAAATAAACAAATTAAAAGGAACATGAAAAATTATAATCTTTACTTTTTCTCAAAGCTTAATCAAGGTAAAAGGAATTCTTAATTACAAGATGAAAACAAAAAGGAATGTGGCTTGGTGGTAGAGCTTATGACATTACAACTAATAGGTTACGTGTTCAAAACTCATTACTTGCATTTTGTGTATTGCAAATTATCACGTACAATAGTGACATTGACATGGAGTGACACGTGGAAAGTTGCAACCCTTGCTTACGCATTTTAATATATTATAGATTACCCAAAGTAAATTATCTGACTTTTATAAAGGTATAAAGCTAAAACCCACTTTGCGCTCTTATTTATTCAAAAGGCCAATTGGAGTTATAAATTATCTCGAAAAAATCATCTTATTAATTAGGATAAATTGTGAATAACCACCTGTCAGATACACCAATTTCAAAATAACCACCCCAAATTATTTTGCATTTAAATAACCACCTCTACTTATGTTCACGTTTTGAAATACCCACCTCTTAACGGAAAATCTTAACACCGTTAGTTTTAGGGCTCAAAATTTTTAACTCCCTCCAAAATTTCACTAATTACATTACTAATCTATAATTTGACTGGTAAAATCATGATTAACATTTTTTTAAAAAAAATTAATTCAATTTTACAATTTTTTAAACTATATATTTTTGATATATGACACGGTAATGGACACAAATTTCGAGACGATATTTAATCGCGTTTTTAATACTCATGACGACGTTTTTTCGAAAAATGGACACCACCGTACGCTCTTCATGGGCATGAATTTTGAGATTCCCTACGAAACGAGTACCTACAAGCCGGCTTTTCGGGCACGTACTTCGAGACGCTTTTTCCGGACGGAATACAAAGTTTTTTCGAAAAACGGACACCGAATCATGATTAACATTTTAAAAATATTTTTTATTCAATTATACAATTTTTAAAACTATATATTTTTGATATATGACACGGTAATGGACACAAATTTCGAGATAATATTTAATCGCGTTTATAATACTCAGGACGATGTTTTTTCGAAAAACGGATACCACCGTACGCCCTTTATGGGCACGAATTTTGAGATTCCCTGCGAAACGAGTACCTACAAGCCGGGTTTTCGGGCACGTACTCGAGACAATTTTTTTGGATGGAACACGTTTTTTCAAAAAACGGACACCGCCGTACCTATAAGCCGATGTCCGTTTTTCGAAAAAACTTTGTATTCAGTCCGAAAAAGGCGTCTCGAAGTACGTGCCCGAAAAGCCGGCTTGTAGGTACTCGTTTTGTAGGGAATCTCAAAATTCGTGCCCGTAAAGGGCGTACGATGGTATCCGTTTTTCGAAAAAACGTCGTTTTGAGTATTAAAAACGCGATTAAATATTGTCTCGAAATTTGTGTCCATGACCGTGTCATATATCAATAATATATAGTTTAAAAAATTGTAAAATTGAATAAAAAAAAGATTTTTAAAATGTTAATCATGATTTGACCAGTCAAATTATAGATTAGTAAGGTAATTAGTGAAATTTTGGAGGGAGTTATGATAATTTAGTAAGAATTTGGGCATCACACTTAACGGCGTTACAAAATTCCGTTAACAGGTGGGTATTTGAAAAAGTTAAGGAAATGAGATGTGGTTATTTAAACACAAACAAAAATGGGGTGGTTATTTTGAAATAGGTGTATCGTGCATGTGGTTATTCATAATTTTTCCTATTAATTATGTATTGATTTCGGAAAAATATAATTATTTAGCTAATTTATGGAAATGACATTTTAAATATATAATGAGATTTAAGAATGAAGTTTTAAATCAGATTTTCGAAAAATGGGTCATTAAAGAAAGGTCGTTATAAGTTATAGGTTGGATTGATTCTGATGATTATTACATTATTGATGTTTATGGAGCGATAAAAGGAATGTGGGAATTCGAAAGGTCTATGGATGACGTTCTTGGGAGTTATGGAGATATTATAGATTGAGCGGTTAAGGTAACCTTTATCTACAGCATTACTATATGCTCGTATGTTTATAAAAGAGTATGATTATTTATACGAAAGATGGTTATTAATTGGAAGACTTAGTTATGAGTTATGAAAATGACAGTAACATCTATGTCCAACGTTTAATAGGTGTGCCGTATGTGGAAATGTGGTTTAAAAGGTGATTATATGAGTCTTCTTACTATGATTTATGGAACTAAAGTTCATTTTCTATTTAAGTTATATCCATGATATTACGTTAAGTTTACGGAATATATATATATATATATATATATATATATATATATATATATATATATATATATATATATACATTGTGATTCATATGTCCAGAGTACAGTTCTTATATGTAAATGATATGAAATTTTATGATGACACAGAGTTATGTAACTTAAATAATTATTATGTGTTAAGCGTCAAATAATTATTATGAGATATGATCATGTTATACGTTTATTCGAGTAAAATCATGTTTATGTAAGTTAAAGTAATTTATAGTATGGTCAATCCATGACTCATGCTTACGTAAGTAAAGTACTGTATATATGAATTATTATTTATAACGTGAATAGATGAATAGTGTATGAAAGTATAATTGTACGTGACCAGCATGATTATATACGGCTTTATTCATGTTTATATGAAACTCGATGTTAACGTATATATGTTCGCATTATTATTTAATGTTTAAATAAAGTATGTCGGCTCTGAGTAATGATTTATATGTTTATATGATTTCATAGATATATATATGATCTATGCTCTATTTATAAGACTCATGAACCATGCTAAATTAAGTGAACAATATTGTTTTATGAAATTCACGAGGGACATGTTTAATGACTTATAAATGAATATGATTAATGATTTATTATAAGACTCATATCTCTTGTAAATTGAATGAAATATGCTGTCTCATGTTATTATTCGTGATTTACATAATTTATGAATGACTGTAAGTATGAATGCTTTATAAACCAATGTTATTATGAATGTTCAATGAACGTTTCATGAGGAAGCAATTGAAAGATTACGAATGATGAATATTGTTTACGATATGATTCTACTACCTATATAAAGGTAGAACTGAGATGAATGACTGAAATATACTGAATATCACTGATGGATATTAAAAGTTATGAAACATGATAGGTTCAAGCGAAAGAACTGGTTTGCTGAGCTGTGATGATATTACTGATGGTCGTGCACGTACCGAACTGTTTACTTTTTACTGTTTACTAGAGCACTGGCCCGTTACTAGTGTAGGGTAATGCCCGGGGCACATGGCCCTTGTGCACTGGCGCATACACAACTGGGAGACGTCCCAGAGATAATTGATAGCAACCAGTATAAAACTGATAAAAGGACTGATGTATTATAATGATGAGATGATACTGAGTTTTATAAATGTTTGAAATATGTTCTCGCCCTGTTTTATTGATAAAGAATTCAAATGAATTTAGGGGATTAAAGATAGAAACCTACGGTGTTTCAAGAGTATTAATGGAAACTTGTTGAGTTTCAAGATGACGTCTTTAAGTTTATGAAATTCTGAAGTTACGTTTTAACGTGATGGATTTACTCAATGCTCGTTACATACTATTCAAGACACGTGCTGGTATTTAAAGTAATTAAAGTGATTATGAGATGCATGGTGTAGTTTCTTACATGGTTTAGCTTGCAAGTTCTAATAGCCTACGCATGTTCTTATGAAGTCTGGAAGTAACATGATTACATGTACGTATGAAAGTGAGTTTTATACAAGAAAGTATTATATGTCAAGTATGATTTATATGTCAAATATGATTACTACCTCAATTCAAGGAAGTATGATTTACATGTTAAGTATATATATGCTTTATCTCCTGGAATATGTGCCTGTAAATGCAAATGTTTTCAAACTAAAATCGTTTTTACAGGATGGAGTAAAGTTACGAGTTTTCCACTCATTTTGGAATGTTTTCTGTCTTTTCTTGGTTCTCTATTTTTCTTCTGATCGAAGCTTAGGTTATGAAAGAAGGATCGAGATGGATCCGTGAAAAGCAAGTGCTTGGGATTGATTTCAAGAAATGAGATGAAGCAAGTATTCAAGGTCTTAATGAGATAATGAGCTTTTGCAAGAATATTATATTATGGGTGGGCCATAACCCACAGGTTTAAGGAAACGCTTCCGCAAATCTTGTGATTAATTATGGTTAATGATGATTAATTAAAGCGCCCATTTTCGGGGCGTTACACACTAGCTCTCTCTTTCTCGCAGTCACACACTCTCTTTTCATATCTCATACGATTTTCTTTGCTAAGCACTTTTCATATCCCGTATGATGCGGGCCCTATCCATTAACTTCCTGTCTCAATCAAGTTTTTTAATTCTTACTTTCACACCATCTATCAAAGAGCCTATACTTAGCCTCCTAAAGGCCCATGATTAATGGTAATAAATGGTGGCACTAGTAATAAATTCATATGTAGTTTTGTATTTAAAGTATCTGGCCAATGTCCATGGTAATGCTTATGAACCATCAAATTCATGATTTCCTTCACAAAATTCATCACTATATATTACCACTAAAAAGGTGGTATCGAGTAGGAATAATAATTTGCGGAAAAAAATCACATGTTGGAGATGTGTTAACATTACCATGGTAATGAGTGGGGGATTTTCACTTCAAATGAAACATGATTTTTATACCATTAACACCATTCACGTGAGATTTTTATAATGTGTGGCGAAGCCTAAACCTAATACAAAGTTTATTTGAGGAGGAAAGAAGTATCAGTGTTCATCAATTTATAAAGCAATGCATTCAATAACAACTTCAACAAGAGAATGATACTGGGGTAGGAAATCAAAAGTCACATAAGATAATTCGACCACTCTCTATACAAGCAACCTTGAAACATACATAACTTGGAAATGAAGAGGAGAGGCAAGAATGAGAGTGTGAATTGCCACATATCAGAATGTAAGGACCAAAATGCAATTTGAATCATCAAGAAACAAATTTACAAATATTAAACGCGTTGCGACAACATAATTATCTGGTAAGAGATTGTAAGGCGTATAATTATGACCCTCATAGAATCCTTTCAAGATGAGGCTAAAAGGAATAGCTCATGTATGTCACCCAATTGATTCCTTCAGATTCCAAATTTGTTTCTCTATGTTTTCTTTCCTACTCGCCCTTTCAAATGACAGATAATGGGCAACCCACCAAGAAGAAAGAAAAAAAAAATCTAAACCTAAAGACTGAATTAGCATTTATTATGAAAGTCAGTCTTGAGGTAGACGTTTCGTAAGACCAAAAGGTTTTAACGTAAAATCTTATAATGTAAAGTTTGACTTAAAATTTGAACTTTTAAGCTAAAACCTCACAGTTTTAACTTAAACTTTCATATGGTTTATCCATAGACTCATGGATAGCTCATCTAACACAGGTGTTTATATACAAATTATGAAAACATTATTGAAAAAATAATAAATAAGATACAAACATTACCATAAACTGATAACATTTGCCCCTAAAAGGGGGTTTATCTTGGGCCCAAACTGATTAATAACCTTTTACTAAAAATACTCCTTCGAATTACCGCACCCTTTCATATTCTTAACTGAAAATTCAACCAATTAATTGTGATATTATTGACTCGCCACCTCCCCTAGGTGACACGTGTGGAATAACTGTTTGGAAGGGGGAAATTTTTTTAACCCCCTATCATTTGCCTCATTTCTCACTTTTACATTTTGGTTTTTAAAGAGAGATTTAAAGACATAATTTTTTGAGAGAGAAATTGACTTTGAGAGGGCTTTCTTAGGAGCGTCTTTGCTTAGGGAGAAGAAAGAATCTTCACACAAAATTCTTCCCGGGCTACTTTTAGCTTTCGTCATGTATCTTCCTTTTCCGTTTCTTTTCATTCATTCTATTTCTTTTTCTTTTAAAAAATAAAATGGTTTACACCACTTCGTCCAATAATCCTGGCCGTCCTAGGGAGTGTGTTGACCCTAGAACCGATCTTATTTCTTCTTCGACTTTTTCTATATTTGGGCCCGTTCCGGATGGCAATCCATACCCTTAATGATCAAACGTCATTAGGTTCACTACTAAACAGGGCAACCTGTCCATCACCGGATCCAATTCCACAGGCTACATTCCCTTCTTAACATTTCATTTTAAGTGATTAATGAATTTTAACAAAGTTACAAATTACATAGCACGTAACAACTAATCCCATATTCATTAAAATTAGTCATTACTATAACCTCGTGGAATTCATAACGTCCATAATCAAATCACAAACACAAATTACTTAATAATTGATTACGCCAAGAGGTTGTTATGTTGATATTTCACTATGTTTTGACCCCCATTTCATTACTAAAACGATACATTTCATGCGTGGTTACGCTATATTCCGCTAGATTTTACTCTTGTTTGTAGTTTTGTGTCTTTTGAGTTATTTCAGGGACATTAGAGCTATTTGGAGGTGGAATGGACTATTCTGGAGCATGTAGATGATCGTTAGAGACTCATGATCGAGTTCGAGTTCATTTGGATGCATTTAGAGAGTCATTTGGGATCCGTTCAATCAGGACCCGATCGGGTTTGACCATGGACCCGATTGGGTTGGACTTAAACCTGATCGGGTTTGTGTCGAATTTAGTCCTTTTCGGACTCCTATCTTTATTTTATTAGTAGAGTATAAATAGGTTTCGATTAGCAATTATAACCTAATTCCTAATTACTCAGTTTTAGACTCTTTTATTATCAAAAACTCTTAGTTTAGCCCTAATTACATTGCGTTGGATTAATTTTGAAGATCAAAGACATCAGATTTGTGAAGTTTAATTGAAGTACTCATTAATTCAAGTTTGAATTCTTCTCTATTCTCTTTTGCTATTTCTCAATTATGTTTTTAATTATGTTTATAGTTCTTATTGCCATGATTAGTGAGTAGTCTTATTTCTAAGATTGAGTTGAGCCCTAGCATGGATTGATTATTTTATTCTTTTACTTCCATGTTATTGAATCGTATGATTAGGGTTTGACAAGTTTGTTTTCATTATCAATTTGCATCATTGTTAGGCCTAGTTTTTATTATCAATGAGAGTTGGAATTGAAATTAGGGATTCTTTGTAGCATTGTTGTTATTTCATCAATTGAATTCGCCAACGAAAGTTGGGATTCAATATAGATTGGCTTGTCATTGATCGAGATTCTCACATGAAAATAGTGAGAATTGAGATTGGGAATTTCATTTGACATTGATTCTTAATGCTTCTAATTTTGTATGTTAGCCATGAAAATAGGAAACATGCATATTAGTTAGGCCTTTTGTAGTCACGAGAGTGGTCTTAAGGTAGTTCTTTTTGAAAGAATGTCATCTCTCCTAAGGTTCGATTCTTTAACTGGAATGTAAGTTGTGTCTGATCAATTCATGTTAGTGGTGATGCTCAGTCTTAGTACTTTCTTATCATTGTTATCATCGTTATTGTTATCCTTCTTATTAGTTTGATAGTTCTTTTCATCGATATAGAATTGTGTAGCTATTTCATAGTCCAGAGTCAACTAGTGTTTAATCTTGCACCTCCCTGAGTTCGACCCGTTAGTGCTACGACACCATTCACTTGCCGTATTAAAATAAAACCCTAACAGAGGTCAATTATCAACTCAAGTTATTACTTGTTACCCACTTATTAACATAATAGCGGCGACAGTAGTATTGAATGAAAAGTAACAACAAGATAAATGCTAATAATCATATGTATATACGAAGATAAATATTAATAGTTTAATAACATTTTCAACATAATATGAACATCAATTTTTTTAATTTATAAGAGTACATATATAAAAGTCGTACACAAAAGTCACACTTATGAACACGTAGCACATAATATTCCTAAACGGGAATACTATAGTAGATGGACATTGCGAATTACCTTGATAAGCGCACTCTAAAAATTACTGGTTCTCTGTATAGTCCCCTACGAAGCCTTCGTCTAAAATAAAATAAAATAACTCTAGTCAGTTAAATTGTGTAACTTCTTAATTCGCTACTTAAACAATTATAAACATTACGTAAGTCAGATTAGTTAAAAAAAATGATTAGAAAGTAAAAGTAAAAATCGTAACTTTAAATTTTATTATAATAATAGAAGATTTAAAGTGAGAATAAAAATAAGAGTAGATAAAACAAAAGTGACAAACAAATTAAAGTTGTTCAACAAATGAAGTAAAAATGTAACAAAAGGGAAAACATGTAGTAAGCTTTACATAAAATAAGACTAACAAATAAAGAAGGGTAAAAGAAAAGGAAAAGAAAATTGAGAAAGATGACAAAACAAGAGTAAAAAGGTAAAATATTTAAAGAAATGACAAAATAATTATAAAAAAGTAAATAACAAATCATTAAAACAATAAAACTAGGTAAAAAAAATGAAACAAAACACCACATGAACCAAAGGGGTTCACGCAGCCAGGGAAAAGAAGGAGGAAAGAGAAGCTAAGAAAGAAAGTGACGCCGGCGCGACTTTCGTCCGATGCACTGTCGAAGGCCGGTGTCTTCAAAATCCTTTTCTCTTTTTGTTTTTCTTCTTCTACTAAGTTTCGAAAATCTAAAAATAAAAAGGTAAGTATTTGAGTTTTTTTTCTCACCTCTTCAATGGTGAAATACAGTGAGGAAGAAGAAGAAGAGAATATTTGGAGAGATGAAGACTGATTTTCGAGGGGTTTGAGAGGGGGTTTATATAGAAAAATTTTAGGTTTTGTAATTCTAACTAAGTTAATCTTATTTTGAAATTTAAACTCAAACTCAAAAATTAAAAACTGATTTAAGCTAGATAATCTGATTTTTTGATTTCAAGTTTGAAAATCCGAAAATCAGGTTCTTTTTTTTTATCCGAAAAATCTGTTGGGTTTTTTTTATCCGAAAATCGGATATTTTTTTTAAAAAAAATTAAATCCGAAAATAGGATAAAGGTTGTGAAGATTTATCTGAAAATTAGTTTTCAGATTTTATCTTCCTTTTTGCTAAAATAATTCCGAAAATAAAAATGGAATTTCAGATTTATTTTCTTTTTGTAAAATAATTTCGAAAATAAAATGGGTATAATATAAGACTTGCGAATATACTATACTAGAAAAGTAGTAGAAATTTGGGGTATTACATGGCTACATTGTCGTTAACAACGACTGGTTAGCGAAGTTAGGTAAGGATGGGAGCCGTTAGATAGAGAGATGCCCATGTAACATTTTCATTTTATCCTTCCTAAGAAAGAACATACAAGCGGGTTTTAGATTCTACATACTCCCCCCCGGCCAGCTTGGTGTATATAAGTTAGCACTAGACGCAGGTTTTAGATTCCCTTGGTCTTGGTAGTTTTTGCGCCCACCATTATTATTATTTCCCCCATATCTAGGCCTTTTATCATGGCCTTGGTCATTGGTATTACTACCCTGGTCTTTTCTCTTATTTCTCCCCATGATCTCCTCCTCACGCTTCAGGATCCTCTCAAGGTTAGAAGCCTTAGCATAGGCCTCTTTGAATGTGACTGATGTCGCTCCCCCAAGTCTGGTTTGGATTTTAAAGGACAAACCATCCTCAAACTTTTAGGCCTTAGCTCTCTCATCAGGCACAACGGTAGGGCAAAACCTAGCTAGTTCGTTGAACCTCCGTGCATATTCTTGCACTGACATGCCACCCCCTTGGTTAAGTCTAGTGAACTCATTATATTTCTGCCTCCTAATATGTTTAGGGAAGAATCGATCCTTGAAAGCAGACTCAAAGGCATCCCGCTCAAAATTGTCTTGGCTCTAATGGTAGGACCTTGGTTTTCCCACCAACTGTCAGCATCCTCTCTTTAGTAAAAAGTTGCATGGTCTACCTTTTGAACTTCGGGTGTCCCAGTCGAAACAAATAACTTGTCAAAGTCCCTCAACCAATTTTCCACTAGTAAGGGATCCTCCTTGCCTATAAAGATTAGGGGGTTCAGAGAGGCTAGTTTCCTAGCCATTGCGGCTTAAGGGTCTTCTACCCTGTGGTTTAGCTGATTTCGTGGGACTAACCCTAAGTTTTGGGATAGCTCTTCAAGAGCTTTCAGTCGAGTAGAGACTTGTTCAGGTGTATCAGCCATTTGTTCAGTTTCCCTAGAGCGTGACCTAGTATATGTTCGCATACAAATCCTGCACAATAACGTTGGTGTTACCACCACCGCATACTTGCACATTTCACGTACTTGTACACTAATTTGTGGCCAAGTTTATAACTTCATATTCAATCACCACATAGTATCATATATAAACACAACAATAGAATTTATCAATGAAAACTCATTTATTAATTCAAAAATGTGCCAAAATGCAACAAAATATCCAAACAACTAAATATTTAGAACAAGCAATTCTAAAACAATTTAAAGATTTCTAAAATGCAACGCTTTGGTCCAAATGACCTTATTCGAGAGAAAAAAAATACTTCCTAAACCTATGACATTACGCCTCCTCCTCTAGGTCTTTCTCGGGCTCTTCCTCGGGGTCTTTTGGGTTCTCATCATTATGGATGGCTGGGACATAGCTCCCAACGCCCTCTCCCTCAAAACTATGAGATATGAATCCTCACTCTCACTGGCAGTATAATAGGCACACTGCCACTGTTTTATGGCGTCGATCATAACACTCTTTAGGTAATCCAGGGTAAGAAACCATGCCCCTTTGTATCTGTACCTACTAAAGTTGGGTTTATGGTTGACAAATATATTATCATATTTCCTTTTGACATCTCCAAATGGGCCTGTTTCGGGGAGTGTGGAGATAAGCACATGGGCTTGACTAACGCTCGGGGGTATGGAAATCATTGGCTATTAGAAGATCATTGAGGCGGTAACTCTCAATGGCTATCTTGATTCGGTGGACATAATCAAAAACATGTTCATTTTCTTCATGCAGATTTTGTATGGTGATCGACTTAGAGGCGAAACAGTTTTTCTAGCGTCCCTTTTTCTCACAACTTGACGTTCTCCAACCATCTAAAAGAAAAAAAAATTAAAACAATTAATAAGTACTTAAAATAAGTACTTCCACACACAAATAAGAAACAAAAATATCCCGTTCGATCCCACTCTCACAAATTTAATTTTTTTTTTTAAGTTTATCCATTTACTAAGTTTACCCTAAGTTCAATTTCTTAGACCTATAATTCCAATTTTATTAACTTATTAATCTTTCCCTAGTTAATCATAACCTGGCTCTGAATCCAATTTGTAAAACCCCAAAAATTTAAACTAATAATTTGTTTAGAATAACATCGTTTGACTTTAAAATCGTTCATTTAAACCTTTAGGGTGTTACCGCCGCATAAATATGCAAGGCTAAAAAAATTAAACTGGAAAAATTAAACATCTCATTATTAAAGAAACTCAAAGCTACCAAAGCTAAGTCATAATACTAAAGTTAGCAAGACTGAAATAAAGAGTAATATTCAAAATAGCACTAATATAGTCGGAAACTAGGTGACCCTAAACTATATTGCTCTCAAATACCCAACGTATTCCCCTCGTCAACAACCTACAAATATCGGGAAAACAAAATAGAAACAAACAAACTAAAATTAGTAAAAACTAAGTAATTCCAACTCTATACCGTAAAATAATAATAGTTTTGTTTTGAAAATAATTTAGTAATCAGAGTAGTGCAGCTATACGTAAAACATAATTTATAGATAAATAATTCACAATAATTCACATAATTCGTTATTAATTAAGAAAGGGAAATGGAAAGCCAGTAGGCCGTGACTAATCCCAGTAACCACCTACTTGTCTTTGGGTCGTCACCCAAAAGTCATATAATATGGCCAAAATATTTCACAGAGAGTCCCTATTGTGCACACCCCTCACTAACAACCTAATGATCTAACGCAAAAGCACGCCAAAAGGTTCACTAAAACAGCATTTTAATAGTATAAAGAAATCAAAAACCTGAATTAGCAGCCCAATGATCAAACGTCATTAGGTTCACTTCTAAACAGGGCAACCTGTCCATCACCTATGGAGGATCCAATTCCATAGGCTACATTCCCTTCTTAGCATTTTACTTTAAGTGATTAATGATTTTTAACAAAGTTACAAATTACATAGCACGTAACAACTAATCCCATATTCCTTAAAATTAGTCATTACTATAACCTCGTGTAATTCATAACGTCCATAATCAAATCACAAACACAGATTACTTAATAATTGATTACGTCAAGAGGTCAATTATCAACTCAAGTTATTGTTACCCACTAATTAACATAATAGCGACGACAGTAGTATTGAACGAAAAGTAACAACAAGACAGTAAGTTTGATAAATGCTAATAATCATATGTATATACGAGCGATATGAATGTGACTCCAATGAAAGTAACATTCAATGTACTCCAAAGCAAAGGTCTTTAAAATCACTAACAAGTCCGAAAACAACCAGTGTTTATGTGTTTATTGTGTTTAGGATATGGAAATTAAATCAAACATTCCTGGAAGATTTAATTAACTTTAATCTCCCTTAAACCATTACCTGGAATAAGTAGATTAGCACTCAATAATAATCACTCCTGAAAATTATTAAATGGTTCGACTTTTAATTGACAAACAATTAAACACTCGAAAATATGATGAATGAATCAAACTTGCTTGTTTATCAATGACTACTAGGCGCCTATTTATACTAGTACATGTTTCTAGTATGATTAGGAAACCCAAAACTCTATCTAGAAAGCATAAACTCTATCTAGAAAGCATATAAATCTTAATCCCTAAAATCTAGGAAAGATAAAGATAAACATAAGAAAGATAGCTAATAAGAATGATAGGATTTCGGCCATATCAATCTTATTTCACACGCCTAGCTTTCTTATCATTCATCCAAAATCTATCCTAATCTTAATAGGAATTAGAACTCAACTAGGACTCCTCATATTACCGAATTTCCAACCATAATTTCGGCTATATGGAATATTTTTATTACATGAATGAAATGTCTAAAAATGACTCAACAAAAGGCTCTTAAAGACTCAAGTAACTGCATATGGACGCCTCATATTAGTCTTCACAAGCTAGATCATCCTCCCAAGCAATCATAGTCACAAAAGAACCATTAGACTTGAGCTTGAATCCAAAGGCCTCAAGAACCAAGCAAATAGGTTCATCTCCAATGGTTGACTTTGACTCTTGACTCATGTCAACGAGGATAAATATTAATAGTTTAATAACATTTTCAACAATATGAACATCAATTTTTTTAATTTATAATAGTACATATATAAAATTCGTACACAAAAGTCACACTTATGAACACGTAGCACATAATACTCCTAAAAAGAAAAAGATAGTAGATGGACATTGCGAATTACCTTGATAAGCGCACTCTCAAAAATTACTGGTTCTCTGTATAGTCCCCTACGAAGCCTTCGTCTAAAATAAAATAAAAAAAACTCTAGCCAGTTAAATTGCGTAACTTCTTAACTCGCTACTTAAACAATTATAAACATTACGTAAGTCAGATTAGTTAAAAAAATGAATATAAAGTAAAAGTAAAAATCGTAACTTTAAATTTTATTATAATAATAGAAGATTTAAAGTGAGAATAAAAATAAGAGTAGATAAAACAAAAGTGACAAACAAATTAAAGTTGTTCAACAAATGAAGTAAAAATGTAACAAAAGGGAAAACATGTAGTAAGCTTTACATAAAATAAGACTAACAAATAAAGAAGGGTAAAAGAAAAGGAAAAGAAAATTGAGAAAGATGACAAAACAAGAGTAAAAAGGTAAAATATTTAAAGAAAGGACAAAATAATTATAAAAAAGTAAATAACAAATCATTAAAACAATAAAACTAGGTAAAAAAAATGAAACAAAACACCACATGAAACAAAGGGGTTCACGCAGCAAGGGAAAAGAAGGAGGAAAGAGAAAGAAAGAAAGAGAAGGGAAGAAAAAGGAAGAAGAAGGAAAAGAAAGTGACGCCGACGCGACTTCCGTCCGACGCACGGTCGAAGGCCGGTGTCTTCAAAATCCTTTTCTCTTTTTTTTTTTTTTTCTTCTTCTACTTAGTTTCGAAAATCTGAAAAATAAAAAGGTAAGTATTTGAGTTTTTTTTCTCACCTCTTCAATGGTGAAATAGAGTGAGGAAGAAGAAGAGAATATTTGGAGAGATGAAAACTGATTTTCGAGGGGTTTGAGAGGGGGTTTATATAGAAAAATTTTGGGGTTTGTAATTTTAACTAACTTATTTTTATTTTGAAATTTAAACTCAAACTCGAAAATTAAAAACTGATTTAAGCTAGATAATCTGATTTTTTTTATTTCAAGTTTGAAAATCCGAAAATCAGGTTTTTTTATCCGAAAAATCTGTTGGGTTTTTATACCCGAAAATCAAATATATTTTTTTAAAAAAGAAATTAATCTGAAAATAAGATAAAGGTTGTGAAGATTTATCTGAAAATTAGTTTTCAGATTTTATCTTCCTTTTTGCTAAAATAGTTCCGAAAATAAAAATGGAATTTCAGATTTATTTTCTTTTTGTAAAATAATTTCGAAAATAAAATGGGTATAATATAAGACTTGCGAATATAATATACTAGAAAAGTAGTAGAAATTTGGGGTATTACATGGCTACATTGTCGTTAACAACGACAGGTTAGCGAAGTTAGGTAAGGATGGGAGCCGTCTAGATAGAGAGATGCCCATGTAACATGTTCACTTTATCCTTCCTAAGAAAGAACATACAAGCGGGTTTTAGATGCTACATACACCCCCCGGCCAGCTTGGTGTATATTAGTTAGCACTAGACGCGGGTTTTAGATTCCCTTTTCACCCTTTTATCACAAAAGTGCTTCGGCACAATAATCTGGGCCATAACCCCGTGGCCCCTAATGCATGGCATAATATCCTGACTTTCATAGCCGTCTGCGAGTTGTGCGACTTAACCTTGTCTCTAGCCGCTTTTACTCATATGAATTATCTATCCAAGCTCCCAAGGACGGATGATGGGGCTTGGTTTAGTATATGTAATAGAGCGTGTTACATAACAGCTTTCGAGAAGCCGTCCAAGATGCACGGTTGGAAAGCTGATTTTGTCTTTGTCCAAGCACCGGACGAAGAAGCAACAAAATATTATCGGTACCGTAACCAGGCCATAACCAACACGGGACGGGGTGCTCCTTCTCTTGGGTTTATAGGATAGGTATGATGACGAGGTAGTGGCCCACTTTAAGGTCACTGAGTACCCCAAACCCAACAAATCACCCTTGAAAGGATCGGTCGGCTAGATTCCTTTTAAGCAAATGTTTTTAATGAGAACTTTCTGGTTGTCGTTGTCTTAAAGCAAGCCGAGGATAAAGGTATTTTATCAGGTTTTTGTCTAAGTGTTTTTGATCGTCTAATGTTATTTTATTGAACTAACCCTGTCCTTTTCTTGTACAGAAGCAACTAGGGAAACTCTTTGCAAGTCTTGGAAGGGAGAGATAAGCATGAGCCACTTCGGTTCTAACCTTTGGATGGAATTCTCCAAAACTCCATCAGAAAAACGTGCCGAGACATTGGTAATAAATTTTTTTTCTTCATCTTTTTCTTTTTTTTTTTGGGACGACCAGTGCCCTCGTCAGTTTTTGGACCAAGGTTGTTTAAAGAACTAAAGCGTCTGGATTTAGACGTTCTCCTTCTATGAGTTGTCTTCATTCTGGCATCCATGGTCGTCTGCTAGTAGCAAGACGAGGGTTGTTCAGTGAAGGAAGGCGTCTAGATTTGGACGATCTTCTTGTAGGAACAACCTTCATCTAGATAGATCTCTAGACGAGGGTTATTCAAAGAAGATGGGCGGCTAGCCTTGGCCGTTTTTTCCTTCTTGGATAAGCCTTCATCCTCTTGCTGTGATCGTCTAAATTCATATTAGGATGAAGATGGTTCAAAGAGAGAAGGCGGCTGGGCTTAGCCGCTTTCCTTCTTGGAGCAATCTTCGGCTTCGCACTGTAATCGTCCAGTACCTAAAGCCCAAATTTTATAAACCCATTATCCCAAACCCAAGCCATCTTCACTCCACCTCCCACGCCCCTCCTTCCCCATCTACTGATTTTATACTTCCCTCCATAACCCATAGTTTTTGCCGAAACAAGCTTCACCCATGGTTTCAATGCAAAACCAGCAAATAGCTCCCTGTTTTGGAGCTTCTAGATTGCCTAACCATGGTAATGAATAGCCAAATTCAGTGCTCAAACTCCACAACCAACAAACCTTCATCTTCCTTCCTCATCTTCTCTTCTTCCTTGAGCTTCATGAATGCAGCCCATAACACCTCCATAACCACCATAACCACCATAACCATTCCCTAAAAGCTAACACTCTTACTTACAGTAGAAATCATCAGCCAAAAACAATCTCAAATTGAGCAAAAACAAACCAGAAATTAAATATTTCAAAAGCTCCTTGTTCTTCGGACACCATCGTGGCACCACCGCATCAAACACCCAACTCTACCTCTTCCGCCATCGTATGAGACACCGCCACCATCTTTCCACCACCAGACGCCACCAACTTTGCCACCAACTAATATAACGCCCCCTGTCTTCATTCACTTCCCTCGCTGCATATTCTCCTCTCCTTCGTGTTCCCCTGACCAGTGCTACACCCGCAGCGACACCGAGAAAGCACCATGGCACCACATCTTCGATGTCGGCCACCAGGCTAAGCCAACCACATCCACCCTTCGTCATTGCTCCCCTCCTCTGTGTTGGAGTTTGTGAGAAGAATAATACAAAAACTCTTGAGTTGCTTCAAAAGAATATGAAGAGTTGGGGATCCCATATAGGAAGAATAAGAGGTGAGTGGTGAGTTTATTAATAGTTATGTTCCTAGTATCTATTGAGTTGGTGACTTGGTAGGCTTTTGTGGTTGGGCTCTTGATTGGGCTAGTCCACACGCGCGCACGCGCGCGCCGCCGCCGCCCGCCCGGACCGGGCCGTGGGCCATGGGCTTTGGGCTTTGGGAAATAACTTAACTAAATTTTTACTGGAAAAAGCTGTCATCCTTATATGACTGTTATGGAATCAGTCAATTCCTGAATCCACTCCTTATTGACTGCTTCCACTAGCCGTTAGTGGGCAGTTTCCTTTGCCCATTAATTACCGTTTTTAACACGGTTTTAGGGGTCAATTTTCCCTTCTTCTATCGCTATATATACCCCCTTCCTGGCACAGTTTTTGACACAGAAAAAAATTATCCTCTCATACTTCTCTCGGTTAATCTCTCTCAAACACTGGGCAATATTAAGAGCGTTCTCAAACTGTCTCTCTGTACTTCACCGGCGAGTCAGTGTTGTGTTAACCCTGGAGGTTGGTTTGCCACGAGTCCGTGTGTTCGTAGCGGGGCAATTTCAACTTTAGGGCAGTGATCATATCACGGCACAGCAATTTCACAGATAAGTTTAATAATCTACCAGTCATACCTCTTACAATCTAAAGTTGAAATTTTTTTCGTTTCTTATACTGTTTATGGCTGGTATTCCTGTTGCTGTTCCTCTTAATTCTGTCAACCCCTTTGTTCCTGATATGTCGAAATTAGACCTTTTGGATGGAAAAAATTATATTATGTGGTCTGATAAAATGGAATTCTTTTTAGGCCAAATTGGGGTAGATTACTGCTTAACTATTGATGCTGCTCCTGTTGACGCAGTTAGGGATTTTGAGAAAGATAATAAAACATGTAGGGGAATGTTATTGCATTATATGACTGCTCCTTTATATATGATTTATAGTAAGTCGAAAAAGGCAAAGGATATTTGGGATGCACTTAAGGTTAAGTATGGACTAGATGATTTTGGGACTAAGAAATATGCCTGTAGTCGTTGGTTAAAATTTACTATGACTGGTGACAAACCTGTTTTAGACCAAGTCCATGACTATGAACATTTGTGTGCTGAACTTGCTGCTGAAAGTATGGTTATTCCTGATTTATTTCAAGCTAATTGCCTTTTAGAGAAACTGCCACCCTCTTGGGAGACCTATGTTCACTCTATGAAACATAAGCAAAAAGACTTTACCCTTCAGGAATTAGTTTCCCACATTAAGGTTGAGGAACAAAACCGAATTCAGACTAAAGGAAAGACTGACCATTCTTCCACTTTAGCCAACCTTATTGAGTCTAAAAATTCTGGAAAAGGGTAAAAGTCAGAACCATGTTCACGGAACTAGGCAGAATGGTAATGGGTTTAAGGGTAAGAAGCAATTTCAAGGTAACTGCTATGTTTGTGGTAAATTTGGACATGCTGCTAGGGATTGTAGAAACAAACAGGCTTCTTCAAATGCTGCTGTCACCAAACCAAAAGACAACAAAGCACAAGTCAACCTTGCTGAAGATGACATTATTGCTGCTGTGGTGTCCGAGGTGAACCTGATTAGCAACATTTCTGAATGGGTCGTGGACACTGGAGCTACCCGCCACATCTGCTCAAGCAAGGAAATGTTCCAGACTTATGATAAAGTTTCAGAAGGAGAATGTGTCTTCATGGGCAACTCAAGCACTGTGAGTGTGTTAGGCAAAGGAAAGGTTTTCCTAAAGTTAACCTCTGGAAAAACCATTGCTTTGCAAAATGTCTTGCATGTTCCTGATATCCGCAGAAACCTCATATCTGGTGCACTTTTAAACAAGGCTGGAATTAAATTAACTTTTGAATCTGACAGACTTGTATTGACCAGAAATGGTGATTTTGTGGGTAAAGGATTTTGTAATGCTGGACTCTTTGTTTTGGATGTAATTTCTGATAATAAAATTTCTACTGCTTCCGTTTATATTGCTGAGTCTGTTTCTTTATGGCATTCTAGACTAGGTCATGTGAATGTTGCATCCATTAAAAGGCTAAAACGACTTAGTCTTATTTCTGACTTTAGCAATACCTCTTTTGACAAATGTAAAGAATGTGTAGAGGCCAAACACCCTAAGAAAGCATTCAACAAGAGTGTTTCTCATTCCTCGACCCTATTAGAACTAGTCCATAGTGACTTAGGTGACTTTAAGAACTCTATGAGTAGGGGAGGGAAGAGATATTATATTACTTTTGTTGATGACTTCTCACGTTATACTAAGGTCTACTTGTTAAGTACGAAAGATGAGGCTGAAGAGAAATTTCTTATTTATAAAGCCGAAGTAGAAAACCAGTTAGACCTTAAGATAAAGAGAGTGAGATCAGATAGGGGTGGAGAATATGATGGACTTCCACTTAAGAAATTTTGTGAATCTAATGGGATTATACATGAGGTTACAGCTCCCTATACACCTGAACAAAATGGAATAGCTGAGCGAAAAAACAGGACTCTTAAGGATATGATGAATGCTATGCTTATAAGTTCAAGGATGCCTACTAACATGTGGGGGGAGGCAATTCTTTCTGCTTGCTATGTGCTTAACCGAGTTCCCCATAAGAAGTTAGATAAGACTCCCTATGAATTGTGGAAAGGTTTTAAACCTAATTTGGGTTACCTTAAAGTGTGGGGGTGCTTGGGAAAAATAGGACTTCCTGACTTTCAAAGGAGTAAGATTGGACCTAAGACTGTTGATGGAATCTTTATTGGGTATGCTTCTAACAGTGCTGCATATAGACTTATTCTTAAGGATGCTTCTGGCTTTGGTCCTATTAGAGAGTCAAGGGATGTAGAATTCTTTGAGCATATTTTTCCTATGAAAGTTAGTGTACAATCATGCTTGCCTGTTGCATCTTCTTCTACTTTGCATCATAACATTGCATCATCTAGTGAGACTTTAGAACCTAGAAGGAGTAAAAGAACTAGAACTGAGACTAGTTATGGACCTGACTTCATTACTTCTTTCCTAGCTGAAAAAGGATTTCTAGATGAGCAAAGAGTAAGTGCTTTTATATTGGAAGAGAACCCTAGAACTTTTGAGGAGGCCATGAGATCTGTTGACTCTAGTTTTTGGATGGAGGCTATTAACAATGAAATAGAGTCTATTATGAGTAACAACACATGGATTTTGACTGACCTTCCTAGGGGTTGTAAGGCTTTGAGTAGTAAGTGGATTTTTACTAAGAAGTGCAAGCCTGATGGGACATTAGACAAGTATAAAGCTAGACTTGTAGTTGGAGGACATCACCAAAAGAAAGGTCTAGACTTTTTTGACACTTATTCACCAGTGACCAAGGTAGCCACTATTAGAGCATTAATTGCACTTGCATCCATTCATGATCTTGTTGTGCATCAAATGGATGTGAAAACTGCTTTTTTGAATGGTGAGCTAAATGAAGAGATCTATATGAAGCAACCTGAAGGATGTGTTGTTCCTGGTCAAGAGGACAAGGTATGCAAGCTCATTAGATCTTTGTATGGTTTAAAACAAGCACCAAAACAATGGTATGATAAATTTCATCAAACCATTACTTCAAATGGTTTTTTAGTAAATGATTCTGATGCTTGTGTTTATTCCAAAACAGATGGTATTGGTTGTGTTTTCATATGTCTATATGTGGATGATATGTTAATTTTTGGGACCAATATAGACATAGTGAATGCAACTAAAAGTTTCCTAAATTCGTGTTTTGAAATGAAGGATTTAGGACAGGCTGATGTTATTCTTGGGATAAAGATTACTAGAACGTCATATGGCATATCTTTAAATCAATCTCATTATATTGAGAAAATTTTAAAGAAGTTTGATCAATATGATTGTGTTCCTATGAAAACTCCATATGATTCTAGTATTCATTTGAAAAATAATAAAGGAGATAGTATATCACAAGAACAATATGCTAAAATTATTGGTAGTGTAATGTTCTTGATGAACTATACTAGACCGGATATAGCTTATGCTGTTAGTAGATTGAGTAGGTATACTCACAATCCTAATCAGGAGCATTGGGGTGCTTTGATTAGATTGTTGAAGTATTTAAAAGGCACTATCAATTGGGTTTGCATTATCAAAGAACACCTTGTGTTCTAGAAGGATATTGTGATGCTAATTGGGTGTCTGATAATGATGAGATTCAATCTACTAGTGGCTTTGTTTTTACTCTTGCTGGTGGAGATATATCATGGAAATCATCAAAGCAAACTTGTATTGCCAAATCTACTATGGAATCTGAATTTATTGCTTTAGAATTGGCAGGACAGGAAGCTGAATGGTTAAGGAGTTTGCTAGCTGATATTCCATTGTGGGGGAAGCCAGCTCCATCAGTTTCAATGCGGTGTGACTCACAAGCTGCAATTGGGGTCGCGAATAATCAAGCCTATAATGGAAAGAGGAGGCATATTCGCTTGAGGCATGCTATAGTTAGAAATCTAATTAGAAATAATGTAATTTCACTCGAGTTTGTAAAGTCAGAGAGGAATATTGCAGATCCTCTCACCAAAGGCCTTTGTAGAAAAATGGTGCTAGAGTCGGCACAAGGAATGGGTTTAAAGCCTATTGTAGAGTGAATTATGATGGATACCCTTCTTAGAAAGTTTCTAAGTTCAAGGGTCAAACTAAGTCATAAAAGAACTCAAGTAGTAGATACTACTACCATTCCTATATTAATAAAAGTGATGTAGTATTTGTTTTTTACTGTAAAATGTGTAAGGATGAGTAAAATACTCTTAATAAGTTCATGGCCTTGAGAAGGTGGTTTGAAACAGTACAAACTTGATGAACTTACCTATGTGAATGTGGGGGTTACGCCCAATCTCCTATGAGATCCCTAAGGCTTAGGATCTCTAGAGCATTCATGAAAATCCAGGTATTGTGGGGCACTTATATATATATCGCGAGAACGTTTCTTATTTTGAAAAAGGTTTAGTGCGCAAGTATTGATTATGAACTCCGTAGAAGGTTCAAAGAGAAATCTACCTAATACGACAATATGACATATTTGTATGCACTGGGTATCAATTCAAGTCTCTAAGACATTGATGCTTACAAAACTGAGTATCTATTGCCCAAATCTTCTTTTTCAGCCCCGTTTCTTTCTGTCTCTTCTTTTGAATCATGTGGGGGATTGTTGGAGTTTGTGAGAAGAGTAATACAAAAACTCTTGAGTTGCTTCAAAAGAATATGAAGAGTTGGGGATCCCATATAGGAAGAATAAGAGGTGAGTGGTGAGTTTATTAATAGTTATGTTCCTAGTATCTATTGAGTTGGTGACTTGGTAGGCTTTTGTGGTTGGGCTCTTGATTAGGCTAGTCCACACGCGCGCACGCGCCGCCGCCGCCCGCCCGGACCGGGCCGTGGGTCGTGGGCCATGGGTCATGGGCTTTGGGCTTTGGGAAATAACTTAACTAAATTTTTACTGGAAAAATCTGTCATCCTTATATGACTGTTATGGAATCAGTCAATTCCTGAATCCACTCCTTATTGACTGCTTCCACTAGCCGTTAGTGGGCAGTTTCCTTTGCCCATTAATTACCGTTTTTAACACGGTTTTAGGGGTCAGTTTTCCCTTCTTCTATCGCTATATATACCCCCTTCCTGGCACAGTTTTTGACACAGAAAAAAATTATCCTCTCATACTTCTCTCGGTTAATCTCTCTCAAACACTGGGCAATATTAAGAGCGTTCTCAAACTGTCTCTCTGTACTTCACCGGCGAGTCAGTGTTGTGTTAACCCTGGAGGTTGGTTTGCCACGAGTCCGTGTGTTCGTAGCGGGGCAATTTCAACTTTAGGGAAGTGATCATATCACGGCACAGCAATTTCACAGATAAGTTTAATAATCTACCATTCATACCTCTTACACTCTGTTCCTTCCCTGTTTTCACTTGTTAACTGATTCTATGAATCAGTGTTGCCAAATAGAAGTCCAAAGTCAATGTGACTTTTGAAGGTGACTTTTGAAGGTATAAAAACCAAAACCTTATTGCCCAATTTTATTCCCTTATTTTATTCCCTTATTTTATTAATAGCCTAATTAAAGTGACAAGACATTGTGGAAAATCATTTTAAAAAGTTATTATTATTATTTTAGCTAATGTCTCTAATTTATAAAAATGAAATTTATATTTATAATGAGGAATTAAGAATATGGTTTTGAGTTAAGATTTCTGAAAAACGGGTCATTAAGGATATACATATCATTATTAGTTATGAGTTGAGTTGATTCTGAATGATTATTTTATTGATGTATATGGAGCGATAAACGGAAAATGAGAATACGAAATGTCTAAGGATGTCGTTCTTGGAGCTATGAAGACGTTATGGATAAACGGTTGAGGTAACCTTTATGTCCATCACTAATATGTGTGCCCGCTAAATAATGTGATATGTATATAACTTTATGAAATGTGTTTTATGATCATGATTAATATCCGATACAATTATATGATAGGAATAATTCAATTATACATGCATGTGTTCATATGTTTACGTTTATGATGAGTATGATGTTTATATGAGTGATGATTAATTGAAAGCATTAGATACGAATTATGAAATTGGTAACATGTATGTTCAATATCGTATGCTTGTTCGAGTGTGAAAATGTGATTTGAATTATGAAATCATTAATATTTTATGTTTTAATTATATATCTTTATGAAATTATATTATTCAAGTTTATTAAATTAGTTAATACAAGTGATGGAAATAAATGATTTATTTGATGATGTCTTATGCTAAATTAATGTCTTAAAATGAGTATGATGTTTTATGAAGTGAAATTTATAATTATGAGTGATAAAAATTTATCTGTTAACGTGAATTACACGATCTAAATAATACCTTGTGATTAATTTTTATTTAAATAAATTATATGGATAAAATAAAAAAATAATTTTTTATTTAAGAACTGAGATTCTAATTTATGAAAGTATGAATTTAATTAAGAAGTAATTTTCTTAATTATAAAACGATACGACCTCCGTTTTTTAATATGTATATTTGCTTTTGTGCGGGGACCAAGGAAAAAGTGAAAAAGTAAGAGAATAGGTTAGTAAAAGTAAGGAAAAAGTGAAAAAGGTGGAGAGAAGGAACGAAAAAGTAGGAGAGAAGTGTAATAATTATGTGGGCCAACCTTCCATTTATGGAAAAAGGTAGAAAGGTACCAATTAAAATAAAATACACCAAAATGGAAAAATGTGCATATTAAAAAAACGGAGGGAGTATCATATTATGAATATGAAGTTAAATGATTAATAAGGTAAGTTCATGTTACTAATTCAATTAAACCATGTAAATTATAGTTGCGATTTATGACACTCACTTGAGTAAAGTTTATTACTGTGATTTATTGTATAAAATGAGTATAATGAATGATTCGTGAAAATAAGATAAAGCACAACTTTATATGACGTTACTTTATGAAGACATGAGCTATAATACTATTATAAATTAAATAATCTAAATATTGTCTCGTAAGATATTTTATGTTTAAGTAATTACGATTCTTGAGATACATGCTTATACGGTTTAGAATAAGTAAGATTATTGTTCCTATGATTGACTCATGAAACTTTGAGTTCTCTAAAATGATTTTGATTCGATTAATTATGATCAATAACTAACGTTCGAGTCTTTACCCAATGTGATTATCTATGAGTTTGTGCCAACGTGAGTTATTAAGTGTTCATATGTTATAATTTCTATGAACTACAGAATGTGTGAAATTTTATAATTTGATGTCTAAGAACACATACGTAAGAAACGAAATAAGATAAACAAAAGCTAAAAGGGTTCCGTCAATTTTACGAAATGCTTACGATATGAATGTCTGTTTTAAGTGAATGATGACGTGATGAAAAGTCTCTGTTTTTCTGGAAAATTATTATTACGTGAACGAAGATTGGTTCATCTAACGACTTGGTTATGATTCATGAAAACACTAAAAGATATGAAACATGATAAATGAAAGCGAAAGATGATTCTTGGCAGTATTCGGTTATGACTAGGTCGTGCACATACCTTCGAGCGGATTTTCCACCTTCAGATTGTGGGAGTTTAGGCGCCCAGGTGGCACCCCAATTTGGGCAAAACAACACCACCTTCGGTTTGTCGGCACATCAGTGCTCTGGTGGTTGCCTTCGGAATGGAATGTGATATGTTTTGGGGAGACTTCCCTTCGGATTGTATTAGCCGAGTTACCAAAAGTAAAAGATCTACATGAATGAACAAAGAATGATGGAAACCTATAAGTTTTAAAGCTATTAAGCATGACAATGATGTAAACACGTGATGTTCTAAGATGATATGGTTATGCTTTAATGTGATAGTGATGGATATACTAAATGCTTATTTACACTAGTAATCTTGTTCATGACTCGCTTATACTTTAAAAAATACCTAATATGATCATGAAATTTATGATATCGTATACTTATACGATTTACCTTCCAAATTATATGAGTTTACGTATGTTCTTATGAATTATGGAAGTTTTTGTTAACGTGATTACATGTATAGTATGAACCTCTCTATTATTTCTCTTTATGATTTTACGCATATTAATTACTTATGATTGTATGAATTATGGGTGTTGTTCGGAAATATAAGTTATATTTATAAGTTAAGATAATGTAATGAAAAGCGGAAAGAAAACTGCTTTGTTGGCTTGGAGTTATGAACTGAAATATATAACGAATGATGCTAAAAGTAATATTCTGTCCATAGCCTATACTTACCACTGATCTGGTCTCATGTAAATGGTCCCTACCACTTAGGTTGTTCAAAACTAATACCAGAATGATGTAATATGTGCCTGTGTATGAAAACGTTTTCGAACTAAAACCGTTTTTACGGTCTGGAGTAAAGTTAAAAGCTTTCCACTCATTTTGGAATGTTTTTGTCTTTTCTTGTTTCTCAATTTTTCTTCTGAACAAAACTTAGGTTAAGGAATAGAGTTCAGGTTCAAGCTATGGAAATGACGCCTTGGAGATAGATTTCGTGAAGCATTGTTTAAGTCTATAGGAGCTTTTATGTAAGGCCATTGTGTTGGTTTAAAAAAATTGATATGTTTAAGGATATTGTATTAATAGTGGGTCATAACCACAGGCTTAAGAAAACGCTTCCGCTGTCGATTGAGATTATTTATGGTTAATAATGTTTAATTAAGGACCCCTAGGTTCAGGGCGTTATAAAGAGGCCACCCTAAAATGGGGGCATGTGATTGGCTAGGCAATCACAGAGTGACACCGTGGCTTGAAATGATTGGCTGAGTGAATCTAGCCAGTCATTTACAGTCTTTCCTTTGGGCCTCTGCTTATTCCTTTCTTTAGGAATAAATGGGTCATCTTCCTTATTAGGGGTAGTTATGAGTTCTACCTTCTCAATACCATATGTCATCTTTAAGGGAGGTCAACGTGGAAACATGTGAGAGGTCCACATGACAAC
This sequence comes from Patellifolia procumbens, assembly GCA_947645195.1. Classification (NCBI taxonomy): domain Eukaryota; kingdom Viridiplantae; phylum Streptophyta; class Magnoliopsida; order Caryophyllales; family Amaranthaceae; genus Patellifolia; species Patellifolia procumbens. The sequence continues at coordinate 3,308,378 of CANSGD010001076.1, forward strand.
CTAAAAGAGGTCCACGTGTCAGCCTGTCATAGGCACACGTGTCATAACGCGAAGGGTCCACGTGGCCTGTGTTGGTTATGCTACAACAATAGTAGTATAATGATAATAGTGAGTATAATAATGTCTAGTAAGTAAAACGGTTTTAGGAGGGGCAGTCAGTAAAACGATAATAATGTAAAGATTGACAAAATTATTAAAGAACTTAATTATATACAAAAATATCAAAAAACTACAATGAACTAAACTGCAAATAATGGACTTGAATTGGTCTGAACTGAACTGAACTTACTAGAGCTCAACTAAACTTAACTTAACTTAACTTAACTCAAATAATGGAGTTTCTAAGGCTGGGTCCTCTTTGTATCTCGTAGCAAGATCGAAGACGGAGTATCGTACTCACAATCGTCTTGTGGTTTTCTAGTTAGTTGTTTTTATATCTCGCTATTTTTCCTGGTAATATGCTCAGTTTTCTGTATGTCTTTTGGGCTTGTTTGGTCTGGATTTCTTGTCATCTTGGAGAGAAGTTAAATGGTATGGTATTGTTTGCGGTGAAATTTAGTTCGTTTCCCTTTCTTTCCTTTGAGTACTCATGAGGATGGAGGGAGGAATGTTTGTGATTGTTTTTTTATTAGGCTTGGTTATCCGATTTGGCCTCAATTGACAGAGAATTTTAGAAGGTAATTCAGATGGAAACAGAGAAGGTTTATGTGAGAGGTTCTTCTATTGCGAGCTCCTCAAGAATTAGGTGGATGAAGGTTTTTAGGAGAGATCAACATCATGAGTTTTAAACTATTGTTCTATTTTTAGATCTTGGATCAGTTATAAGGAGGAACGGGAAGCGGCGGGGGCAGAAATAAAGCAACCACGGCCTCGTTTTAAAAATTGTTATGAGCTACGTAAGAGTGTGTGTGTCTGGTGGGGTGGGGTGGGGTTTAAAGCTTAAAGTGCATTCTGTCCCATTTTTTCGTGGTGACTTTGGTGGTCACCATCCCCAAAAATCTATATCTAAACGGGGAGTTGTCAACCAACAACATTGGGTATAGCGCGTCCCCCCGTAGTGGAGTCACAAGGAATGATGACTCCTCTTTAGGGTTCGAGCTGAGGGTCCGAGGAGGTTCTCATTCAAATACTTGAGATTTCTGTAATAGTAAACATTTAAGTCCGCACATCTTCGTATGACAATTCACCTTCGAGGTTTTCCCCATTTACAACAACCCCCAACACAATTTCTTCAGAATATCTTTGGTTATCACATTGGAAGAAAACATCATCCAACAGTCCCGCCCATCAGCTCTATGATTTCAAGAATCAAGCATATCCATTGTATTGGTTTCAGGTCATGTTAAGCTTATCTTATATTAATGTTATCGAGTCAATCGTCTCCCACGAATTGGCCAACTGGTTGGCAGTTTTGAGTGCAATTAGTATAATTTGTTTTCAGATTTAATTTCTATGCTTGAACCATTGCCTATGTATACTTCTCCGTGTGATATTGGTTTTCTAACATATTACAACAAATAACAGTTTCATCCAATTTAACTGAGAAGGGAAAAGGTAAAATCTTTTATGCTTTGTTTGGTTCGACAAAAAGTCATTTCCCACAAAAAACAATAATTTCCAAGAGAGAACTCATTTGTAGAATAGCTTTTTTTTTGTCTTTTATACATAAAAAGTTAGATGAAATGGAAGAATGGAAAAGAAATAGAAAGAATAGATGTGAGAAAGGAAAGAAGAAGGTAAATAGTAGGGAAGGAGATGTGGTTCCACTCCACTTATGCTTTGTTCGGAAACCAAAGAATGAGGAAAAGAAAGGAGTAAGAGAGAGAGGAGGAAGAAAAGGGAAGAGAAGGTGTAGTCCATTTTCCCTCCAAATCTTTTCAATTTGGAAGGAATGACGTTTATTAAAGAAGAAGGTAAATGGATCCCTCCCTCCCCTTCCCTCCTCAAACTTTTTCCCGAACAAGAGAAATTGTCCCTCCCTCTCTTTCCTTCCATTTTCTTCTATTCAAACAATTTGTAAGGAGTACTTTGAATTATTTTGAAAACTATTTTCCACACAAAAAAAAAAAAAAATAATAATAATAATTTCCGCAAAAATATTTTCATCCCTACCAAAAATAGCCTAACAAGAAAACATATTGATCACCTTGGTTAGGACAATCTAGGTCGTCCAAGATTGATTCACTGCCATAAAATGTTTGATTGAGTTGAGTAGTTTTACGTTCAAATTTCACGAGTGATTTTCTAATTAGAAAACCCCTACAAATTCCAGGTAAAGTTAGAAACAAGAAGCTCCTCCACTATCAGGTGTTAAAGTGGAAATATACGCCAAAGCAAACAAAATTTATACATACAAAGATCAAAATGGCCGAGGGAGGAATGAGGATAGCAAGGAAATATCCATAATCTGTAAGGAAAATTATGAAGTGTTCAATTTGCAGAAATTGCAATAAAGGGAAATATCCTACACAAGTGAAGATCATTATATCGCTTTATATGCAAATCGACAGCAGATTGCTTCCGGCAGAAATGTGAAGGCCGCCAATGCCATTCAGAAAATAAATGAGCCTACAACACCAAACTATAAACAAAATGCAAAGAACTATGTCTGTCTGTACAAAACATTTCCTACTGGAAGGCCGTTAGTTTTGTATTTTCCTAGAACTCTCCAAAACTCATGTAGCATTTTGTCTCCCTAACATCACATGCTCACTAAGTTGCATCACATATCTTGGCCCCAAGCAGCAAGCTCACTGCAGCATCATCAGACAAGAGCTTACTTAACGGGCAGCCTGGTTGTATATGGCCAGAAACACAGGCCACACTGGCCATCACTCATTGCGGATGGAGTGATACTTTTCCCATAGTGCAGGAGATTTTGCTATTTCATTCATGAGGTTTTTGAACCTAGTGCTGCAGTCTCCACCACTGCAACAAAAGGAAGCATTTAGAGTGGCAAAATTAATGTACACAAAGACAGTGTACTCGAAAAGGCAAGTTATACTTATTTCTAAATCGGAAATTGCCGTCACAGGTAAAAAAAAAACTTCAGAATCAGAATCTGCCCCCTTTACAGAAAAAGATGCCAAATGCAATTTAACGGAACGACACTGTATGCAATGAAGGCACACGAAATTGAATCATGTTCTTCATAGGCTTGGACAGATAAAAAAAGAAAATAAAAAGATCTCGTAACTATAGAATCGAGCTGTATAGTCTGGCAAGAAAATTTCACTCATCGAAAAATAGAAAGGATTTTTCATGAGGTAACCTGATGTTTAACATAATGCACGGGGTAACCCTGTCCCCTACTGTTTTGAAAATTCACCAGGTACTCCCGAGGTTTTGAAAAATGTACCACATGCCACTACCGTCAACTCGGTCAGTCTTTAGGCCCCAAAAAATCAAATTAACCCATATAAACCATAAGTAACCTAGTTAAATAACATTTAAAAATTAATTACACCTAAGGAAATCGTAGATGTGGTCGCGTTCACGCTAACTGTCGACATAACGTGGTAACGGCTTGTAACGGTCGAATAGATACAACGTGGATTTCTTTAGAAAAACACACTTAGATTTTGAACCTCAATTTTGCATTTTTGAAGTTTTATTAAGTATTCTTATAACTTAATTTGACCAAAGCTGTCATACGGTTGGGTTACAAATATGGTGAAAAAAAATACTTATAACATGGGATGCATATCCTATAATACATATAAATTTATACTAACTCGTACTATTCAACTTGAAAGCACAAGTTAAGTTTTTCTTCTTTCGTTGGTGTCCTATTGCTTTTGTGCTCTGTGTATTTTCCCTTTTTCTTTTTTGACCAATTTTGATACAGTAACGGATGTAACAGGTAGAAAAACGTTGTAACACGACGAGTCACTATTACGTCACGGGCAACAGGGCGACATGGACGAATTTCACCGCGGCGTTACGTAACGACATTTTGCGTAACGTCACGTTCGAAATCCGTTACATAACGGCCGACTTTTGTTTTCCATGCCTCCAAACCAGCCAACCCCCCACGGCCCCCACCTCCGTTGAACCGTACAGCCTGTACAGGCCACCCCCCTCCCTCCCCCCATCGGCCTGTCACCACCCCCGCACAACCCACACAAACTATTCACTAGTAACCCACAAACCATTGAGCCACCAACACAACCTACTCACCAACAACACAAGAAGCCAAAACGATTGAGCCACCAACACAAGCACCCATGTGATTGGGCCGTCTAAAACCATTGATGAGCTCAGGAAGGAGCTTCATCTAAAACAGTTTGATTTTGTTCGCCAAGATCTCCACTGGCCACTGGCCTCGTCCTTATTGACCTCATCAATGCCTTCAGCATTGGTGCCGACAACCTGGTACTTACATTCTCTTTCTCTTTTTCTTCAGTTGGTTTGATACTTCGATTCAACGAGTTCTATCATAATTTGGAGATTCACGTCGATTTTGTTCAGTTGAAGGCTCCAAAGGTGCGGAATAAGCAAATTGAGGAAATGGTGGAAGAAGCAGCCGAATAGCTAGGGTATTTTGCGAAAACAAACGGCCAATTTTCGTTTTGGTTGATTCGCATCATCCTGATGTTCCTGAATCGCCTTATCCTCCTTATTTTTAATAGGTAAGCCATTTCTCCTGTTCCTTTTACTGTTATTTGAAGTTCAATCAGTTTTTAAAAAATTAAAGTATTGAAGATGATTTTGGTACATAACTTGATCTAAGATTGGAAGTGCGGTAGAAAATTTCAATTCTTTAGTTCTACTCAATGATACAAGGAACGAGATTCGATTTGAAACGTGGTACCTTAGGTGAACCAGGAACATTGGGTCATTCTTTTACGGTCAATGGAGAGAGAGAGTCAAGGACAAAGTCACTGTATTCATTTAATTAATTAACTATAAAAAAACAAGGGAGAGGGATATGCATGTGTGACAGTTGTAAAGTAAAAACTTAAAAAGACACAAAGTTGACCCCTGCCAAAACGATGAACCTGAAACCCTCATCTCTCCCTCTCCCTCTCCCTGGGCAACATGCTACACCAGAAAACTGCGGTGACCACTACCGTTGACGATTATGATAAACAACTCCGGTACACTACTGTCGACGATTTAGCCGATTATGAAGAACTCCGGTACGCTACCATCGACGATTTGATTCGCAACCCACAGCGTTCCGAATCGGTTTGTTCCCCAATCCGGGGCGAACGACTCAGATCAGAGTTCGTGCCTACGTTCCGTGTTCCTGGTATCCTTGGTTCTACCGTTAGCCTATTTTGTGGTGCAAGTTTACCCAAATCCAAATTCAGATTCCTCGGTTTGCCATTGATGAAGCTTGAAATAGGAGAGAAAAAAGGAATGGAAGAAGAGGAAGACAGGAAAAATAAAATAAAATCGGGCTTAAAGACTAACGGAGTTCACAGCCGTTAGTCATTAAGGGTATTCGTTTTTTTTTTTCAAACTTACCCCGGTGAATTTTCAAAACAGTAGGGGTACCCTGCGCATTACATTATCCTCAAGGGTACTTCATGAAAAATCTGAAAATAGAATCTACTCAAAATAAGTTAAAAATTAGATTGGATTCTTTTGGATGGTACCAAAAAAATGGATTACTAAGTCCTATTTCTTATCTGATCGAAAGTCGTGAGTGAATGAAATATAATGCACCATGGGAAATTGAATATTAAATACGTGGAATATGCTTGTCGCCACAAGGAACATACTGGTCAACACTAGGAGTATCAGAAAAGGCAGTATTTTCGAGAGTTGGGAAAGTTGGGTCGAATTTGGTATTCACATACTGCAAAAGCGCAAAGTGGTTGTAGAAAGAGGTAGGAGAAATAAGCAGCAAACTTGTGATGTAAACTAGCCACAGATAGTGGCAACTGTGTAGAAACTGTCTACCATTACGCAATGATATACACAAAACAAAAATGAACACAAAATAGCTATCTAATCTCCAAAATAGGACTTGAAATAGTAAAAGTTGAATGATGATTAGACTCATACCTGATGCGATTTAAAGATGCAATTGCTCTTAGAGCACTTCTGATCATGTCCTCGTTACGGTCTACTTCTTGCTTGACAGCATCTTGTTTTGGCTTGAAATTTATTGTTTTCTGAAGAGGATCTACCAGCGAATCCAACACTGGCAATTTGAAATACGTAAACAAGTAGTATCATTAGCATTTTAGAACCACTAGAACTAGAGAAATACTACTCCCTCAAACTTGTAATTGCAAAATCTTGACAATGAAAATATGGAACATTTGTGACTTTCAACAAGAACTAGATTGTGGCCCGGGCAGATGTCCAACTTTTTATGACTTTTTATGCTTTATTGGGTTAGAATTAGAACAATATTCCTCGTTAAAGCAATGATTGATAAATAATTTTTAAAAAAAAAATAAAAAATTTGAGGACATAATTTAAGAACCAACCAAAGATTTTAAAAGGAACGTCAAAGAGGGTAACAAAGGAGCTTCACTTTTTACCGAAGCTTTATTAAAGTGAAATGAATTGTTAATTGCAATATGACAACAAAATAGGATGTGGCTTGGTGGTAGAGCTTAAGACATTCCAACTAATAAGTTGCGGGTTCGAAATCTACTACTTGCATTTTGGAAACATTGAAAAGAAAATTATCATGTAGAATGTTGATCCTGACATGGGATGACATGTGGCAAGTTGCAACTCTTGCCCAAGCGTTTTAATATTATACTACCTTCGTTCCTTTTTATTTGCAACGTATTCCTTTTAAGGAAATGTCATATTAATTGGAACATAGCTTTATATGGAAAGTTTTTTTCCATTTATTTACAATTTTGCCCTTGATATGAGTGTTTTTCCTTCATTAATAAGTGGTCCCCCTCTTTCTCTCTCTACATTCCTTGATTTGTGTGTTTTTCTCTATGTTCCAAATAAAAAGAAACGGAGGAAGTATATACTTCCTCCGTTTCACTTTAGATGTTACACTTATTTTTTTTTCACGCTTATCAAGGAAGCTATTTAAGGGTGTAAACGAGCAAATTTTTCGATGAAATTTTAACACAAGTAATATAGAATCTCATTCTTGTTTGTATAAAAATGTCATCGAAAAATTTACTCGTTTACACCCTTAAATCGCTTCTTTGATAAGCGTGAAAAAAAGTGAAACATCTAAAGTGAAACAGAGGAAGTATATATTATCTTGCATACACTATAGGATGGAAGGAAAAAGAAAAAGGAATTAATCATTTAAGAACAGTGGGCACTAACCTGCCAATACAGCAGATGGGCATTTGTCCACCAATTTAGAAAGAATAAGATGGCATGGCATTTTAACATCATAATGATCTGGCAAGAGCAAACAAAACTAGTAAGAATAGGTAATAGAGTTAGAATGCAGCATTTTAACCAATGCAACATTATTTAAAAAAATCACAATGAACCCACCACTAACTACTTTCTTCAATTGTGTGCATTGGAGAAATGGGAAGTTTATAATGGGACGGAGGGAGTACATGCTAATTCTCTAGTTAACCCTCAAGGAAAATTTGCAAGTAATCTTTGATTTTAATTTGAAGTTCCCAGTATTTGTAGCAAGAAACTTACCATCCAGACCAGACTTTAGATAAGGAATTATAAAGGATGAAGGATTGACTTGATCAAGACAATGATCCAGCAAAGTATCAACACATTCAAAAGCTGCTTTTCTAAGTTCGAGACCATCATCCACAACATGCTTAAATGGACCGAGATCGACTGTTCGTATCAACTCTTGCTGCATTACATGGTTAAAGCTTAGTGCCATGAACAATGATAAGAGCATAATCCAAAACAACATTGATTTATTTCACTAAAATGGAAGATTTTAATTTGAATATACTCAAGATCATAGAGATTTCTTCTGACATAGAGCATTACATTCAATCTGTCAATAAACATCAACTTGTAACATACAAATGCTGAGAAATATTTAACATGGTTCATATCTATTAGCAATTTGGTATAGAGTACACAAAAGCACCAAGGAAATACAAGATACATTCTACTAGTACAAGCTATCCAGATTTCCCACAAAAAAAAAAAAAAAGATATGTAAAACGAGCTGATTTTAAAAAACCAAGCAGAAAACAATATCAGTGAACAGTGAGGTAATGAAAGAGAGAAGTATACAAAGTTAAATCAATGACACCAAGTTATCCCGTTCCAGCCGATAAATCAATGAAGCATTCATTAAGCAAGAAAACTATATGACCAAAAATAATAATCTTAACCACAAGATCCACACTTCTATTCTTTTCAGATATTAGATAAGAATACAATGTTTATAAGATAAGAAAATTCTGATAAAAAAGAAAGAAAAGTACAACTAGAAGACAGGCAGAACTCAAGATAACAATGGAAAGAGATACAAAACATCAACACCTAACAAACAAGATCCCTTTTAAGAAAAAGCTCATCATATTAATAGTAATTTAAAATTTTTCAAACTCCCTTTGAAAAAGTTTGCCTAGGTAGATGTCTTCAATAAACACTTGTAATACAGAAGCAAACCCATTATCTTAAGAAAAACAATTTGACACCATCATCAGCATACTTGCAGCCAAGCTACAGACTGCAAGCTGACTTAAAATAAGCCACTTACTGGAAAAATAAATGCAACCATTTACTCACAATCCTCTGGTTATGCGACATACAAAAACGGAACCCCAAATACCTAGCTCAACACTCCTCACTGCTGGCACTTGAGTAGGATGCTCTACTGTTTCGAATATTCAAACATCACGGGAACCCAAATGCTGTTCTATAATATGAAAAGTTCTCAGCCGTTCCAGCAGCAAGCCATCATCTCTTCAAACAAAGAACAGCCATCAAAGTGATAGCTAGAATCAGAGTCTCGCCACCACTTACTTCTAGAAAGCAGTTGCCGAACTCATGTCCATGACAACCCCGGCAAAGGAAACACAAGGATTCCTCTGTAGTGGACTAGCCCTGATACTCCCCTTGAAGCCTCACCGTTTTTGCCACGAACTAGTTTATGATAAATGGAATGCTAAGTGGTGAATAGTCCTATTATAGATTTAGAAGGATCGTCCTAGAACATCAGCACTAGAAATTAATACTAGGACATCAAGAAAGCAGTCTTTGACTTGGCCAATAGGCCAACTGTCTTAGTGCGTCAGTACAAAAATATGCACTTTGGTTAATAACACAAGATGTATTTCTATTCAATGTATCTTACGTTTGGATCAATTGTACAGAAAGGTCAATTATTCTACCATCTTCCATTTTGCATAATTGCTCATCCTGATCTGAGTGATAAAAACCCTTCTCACACACTAGAAATTAATACTAGGACATCAAGAAAGCAGTCTTTGACTTGGCCAATAGGCCAACTGTCTTAGTGTGTCAGTACAAAAATATGCGCTTTGGTTAATAACACAAGATGTATTTCTATTCAATGTATCTTACGTTTGGATCAATTGTACAGAAAGGTCAATTATTCTACCATCTTCTATTTTGCATAATTGCTCATCCTGATCTGAGTGATAAAAACCCTTCTCACACACTATTGTCCTGTATTTCCTCTGTCTGTAATTAGTTGTCATACTCCTAGTCCTAAGTACAGAGCAGTGTCACATAATTCGCGGAACGCTCTGGAACGCGGAACGAATTCGGGAACGGAATTCGCTACCCCTAGGTGAATTCGGTTCGATAGGTGAATTCGGTACGATTTAGGTTCGATTTCGGTTCGATTAGAGAATATTTAAACTAATATTTTGAGGCCTTTAGTCTTCTATTTTTTATTATTTTTTTAAATGGTGAAACATAAATCTGTAGATTAGTAAATAAACTGAAGAAGATGAGTGACTTTTGTTTGTCTTCCCTAGAAAACCTTTCATGCTTCCGGCAAATTAAATATATGCATTCAATTTGAAAAAAATAAAAATACATAAATACCAAATAAAACTAAGAAGGTTCTAGTTAGGAAGTCCTGCACGTGACTTCAGTAAAGCCCTCTTTAGACATAGGTTTACAACTCAAAAAAATAAAAAACAAAATGAGAAGAGAGGACCGTGACTGTTCACCAGTCACCATCACTCCATCTCCATCACAGGCGGCTACCATGGAAGAAGCAAAACAGAGCCACCAACGACGAACTCTGCCGGACGCTGCCCCGGAGATGAAGGCATTATCTTGCACGAAATTGCTCGTAGAATAAAAGCCCTAAGGTATATTTTACTAATTTAAACAAATTGCTTTACTAATTTCAGATCTAGGTCTCGACTTTAACCCTAAATCGCGATTTCTTTTCATCTTCTTCGATCCTTCTCTCTTAATCAACTATGAAAGCGAATTTTCCAACCCTAAATTGCTCAAAGAACAAAAGCCCTAAATGAATTCGCTAACCCACTCGTTCCAAATCGCGATTTATGACGATTTGGTTCGAAAACGATCCACGAATTGGAACGAGCGAATTAATTCGAAAGGGTTGTAAGTGCATAAAAGATTATTGCCAAAGTACAACTAATAGATTAAAAGGGGTTGATGATAAATTAAAAAAACCCAATGTTATTATATTGAACATTGGCGCAAAAGAGAGTCATATGATCACTAATGATTCAGTAAAAAGGTACATTAGTAAGTACATCTCCTAATGGTGTTACAAAAGTCCACTTTGGGAATGAGACCCTTGCAGGGATCCAGACTTCCTACTTCACTCTAAATCATCTACGTATCTTTTTTGATCTTTTCAATGGTCAAGTATAAACTTAGGGTGGATATAAAAATCCTGTATAAAAGGATTGAGTAGGGAAACACTCTCCCATATTCCGCTTTTATTTAAAACCTGTTCACTTTCCATGGTTCCCAATTTTCGAGTTCCTTGCTGGAAATCTAGGAGCCTTGCAGGGAACTCTTCAAACCCTTACTTGTAAGTTATTACAAAGCCATACATCTTTCCACTGTCCACGTGTTGGAAATCCAAGATGCGAAAGAAGGGTGGAGAGTCTGTTTTGAAAAGGTTCAGTACCAGTGACATGTTGCCAATTATGTTACCCCGACATGGGAGTTGGCCGACTGCTAAACATCTTTTTCTGCATTGTCAAGTGCCTGTATTTCTGCAAATTGGGCTGTTGAGTCTTATGGATGTTCACTAATGAGCTTGCCATCACATTAAGGAGGTATAAGGGAGAAAACTTCTTTGCAATTTGTGAAGAAAAATAATCAGAAAGGGTTCAAAGGAAAAATGAAATTGTCAAAAATTAGAATCCTTGTCGCGAGGCCTTATCACGTTCTCTTTTGACAATTTAAGTGTGATTGGCCAGCGACACCTTATATTACTGTTATTGTTAAAATAAATTATGTTCTTAAATAAAAAAAAGCGAGCTCAAGGTTCGGCTTTTTGCATTTGTTTTCTAAATTTGCTAAGCTGACATTGATATCGTATAAGAGTTGGTACAAGTTAATTTCTTTTTGTTATAACTTCTCCATGAAATGCCACATTGTTTGGGAAATGGGATCATCGGAAAATTTTGCACATACATTTAAGATAACATATAAACAACTCATCTTACCTTAACCATTGTCTGATCATACAGAAGAGGCAGCAATTCTGGCAAAAGCCCTTTGATGAGATTTGGCTTATTATGGGCAGCAGTACTCAGAGCCAAAACGGCTGCACGTCTAACATGCTGCATTCAAAGAAAGGAAAATAAATCAAAACAATAAAAGGAATTTTAATGCTGAGTAACAAAAGGAAATTCAGAACCTTAAAATACAATAGATCAGACAGTAAGCTAAGAGACAAGTTATATGTTCACTGCAGTGTAGTACAGCAATCACTTGCAAACATAGCTAGAAGCCATCATCTTGAAACATCTAGGTTTAAGGAGTGTAAGAAATTAAGAATTGTTACTAACTTACTCCACTAAAAGCACAATCAAATTCAAGAATTCTACTAATGACCTCTTGGTCATGACACGCATGTGCACTAATGGTACTACTCCCTCCGTCTCATAATATTAGCTCCACAATCCTTTTTACAATCCCTATAACGCACATTATGATTATATAAATCTTTGACCTTATGTGGTCGAGCACCTACCAGAAGAACGAAGGTTTACACCATCCTCTATTTGCCAGGCGAAGGTAAGTCTCTTTTAAAGATCACTAACCCTTGCGAATGCACCCATTCATTTGCATAATTGTCACCCAAGGCTTACTCAATACAATACTAATCATTATTGAGCAAAGGATGATTAAATTCTACCATTATTTCCACTATATATACAAAAACGTTCATCATCAGATGGGATCTTGTTAGATTCATTGCAATGTGAAGTTTCAGAAAATTAACTTTCAACATATATTAAGCACGTAACTAAAAAAATTGTCAAATTTTGTTTTAGAAAACGTGAAAAAAAATGGAGCAAATAATTTGAGATGGAAGAATATAATCTTGAAAGACGTCATGGCGCCTCCACTAGGTTGATGACTTAGTTTGCTGTATTCTGTTTTATAAAACTTGATATGAGTGGATGATATAGCAAGCAAGAGCATGCTAAGACTCAACAAGCTCTTCAGATAAAAGGATGTTATTTCTATCACCACTCCGATGCAATAACAAATGTCTTCTAATCAAAGTATGATTAAGCAATAGCTCAAATTAGGTCTAAAGAGAAATAAGATGACAAATTACTAAAACTAAAACTTCCATTTGCCATATAATATTAGCATCTGAAAGATGTGTTTATTTTCTATTTAATTCATTGCATTCTGTTACTTTAATTTAACTCTCAATTACATATTTACATAACCATTATTTTTTTATTGTGTTCTCTTTCCTTGCTAAGCATCATGGCATGATTAAATCCTACACTTCACATGAAAAAGGGGATAAAAAGAACTACTTTTAATTAAGTGAGAAATTGATCACTCTTCATGTGCCAAAATTTCCCTATAAATTTTATTTTCAGTGAACGGAGCACCATATATAGCATGAAGCATAAACCAGAAGTAGAAAACAACACAAAGCTCATTTAGGAACACTTTGTATCCATCAAAATATCTATAAGAGCAAAAATTATCAAATTATTACTCGATCATGATCCTTGATTAGCATCAGAAATGATGAGATCTCAGGATGCAGAATCTCATCTATCTTTTCAGGCCTCTCCACCAGAGAATACTTAATGGCAATGACGGCAGTTGCCCTAGTGAATCCAGCGGTGCTTGTAGTTCGCATCTACACAATCCCAAACATAGGAATAAACTTAGTACCACTACTAAGAAGACAACATGAACAATCAAAAACTTGAAAAAAAAATTCTTGTTGGTAACACCTTAAGAGCAGGGACAAGTTTATTGGGCTCAATTAGAGCAATTTTACCAAGACACTCAGCAACCACATTGCGAACCCCTTCTTCCTCACTTTCACAGTGATTAAATAACAGGTTTAAAATCTTGTCAACACTCGAGGCCTGGAACTCAGCTTTGTCCGTTGATTGTCTTACAATAACCTGCACAATTCAGACATTTATTCAAGCACTCAAAAAAAAAAAAGTGATTCAGAAAGGGTTCAAGAATAAACCTCTTTCAAGGAATGAAGCAGGAGATACTGCTTCTTTTGCTGATGATCAATTTGGTCAAGAATAAAAGGCAAATACTTCGACAGATTACCCACAGCAATATTTCCAAGAGCATAAGAGGCTGCAGATTTTATCTCTTCAAAAGGGGATTGGAAAGACTCGATAACTATATTCTCAATGTGAGCATGTGAGCTCAGATCTTTTCTTCTTCCTATCTCTCCCAAACACAGCAAGGCTAGGTGTTGCTTTGCCTGATATTCACAAATGGAAATTGTTGAAAGATAATCCAAAAACTCATCAGAGGTATATGGATTCAAAGAGAAGAGAATCCACACTGAGTCAATTCAAATGCAGAAAGGCATGGATTTAAGAAAAAGAAAGCACAATATCACAGGATGTTGTAAATGAAATTGTCTGAAGAATTCTAAACAAACACATTGGATATATCAATGCAGAGAGAACAAAGGATAAAAGTCTCAACCATTAGTCAAAGGAAAAAATAAAGAGCTCGGACCAACCTAAGCAACCAGTTCTCAAATCTCAGTTCTCAATCCTAGCTAGAAACACAAATTTCAGAAGATAATGACATAGAAAAAACATCAAGCAATAAAAAAAACAGGATCTTCTTCCTACATGTTCAAACATCACTGGAAATAAGAAATTAGAGTTCAAAGTTCTAATAAATCTCAGAAAATTGGAGAAAGAAGTATCTCGCCTGATTGATTAGTATTTCTTTTTATTGGAGACATTAGGAATTTATTAATGCAATAGGTCAAAAGCCGACGGTTGAAGAGCCCGACAATATTTATTTTTACCATCTTACAAACACATCAATATGAATTTAAAGACCAAATTCATCAATCAAGAAAAAAATTAAATGAGAAGTTACACACTCTCCAGAAGCCTTAATGCTCTACCTAATTTTTCTAGATCATAATTTTTCATAAACAATCCCTAATACAATTTTCAATTAAAATCCTAATGCACACGGCCATTTAGACTTAATGAGAACATGACATCATGAGATAAAAGTGCCATTTGGTTAACTGAAGAATTATTCCAGTTAGATTATTTCAAAATCAATGCCTCAAAAACATCTCATGGCATTCACGGATTTGAGCTTACTGAATTGATAGTGCTATCCCCCTTGAGAATTTCCGTCAGCATATCTACCGTAGAGGAGCATTTGTTATCACCAGCAGCAAGACAAAGAACAGCAACACATTGAGCAATTGAAAACATTGCTTGTTTAGCAACACCACCCAGCTGAGGAGATGGTTTAGCACTTGCAAGCAAAGATTCGAGCAAAGCTTCAAAACTCGTATTTGCAGAGTAGACCAAACCAGCGAAAAAATTTTGCAATGCCTGCAGCATTCCAAAAGATTCTTCAGCAAGCACAGAAATTAGACAAATAAGATGTAGCATCCATAGACCACAATAATACCGTAAGTGCTTGCCCCTGTAGCAAGGAGCTCCTAACTAATGTTAGTGCCTGAGGAAGAACTTTATCTCTAACAGTCAAGCCAACATTTGCGCTTGACCTTCGGTCAGTCATTAAAGTGCAGCACAGCTCCAGAGCAAGAGCAGTCATATGCAAGTCGGAGTCACTGGTAAACAAACATTTAAGTGAAAATTAAGTGCCCGTGAATAAAGATATATCAAGTGAGCTGCACAAGAATAACATATACATCTACAGTTAAGTCAAAGCACCTAATCAGACTTGATAATTCTACAATAATGACTTCATAAGCTGATGAAGTTATTTTGTCGCCATATGCAACTATTAAGGAATTCAGTGTCCCCAGAGTTGCCTGTCTGAGAGCTCTATTGGCCTATTTCCAAATCACAACAGCAAGGTATCAGTAACAAATTCAATGAAATTATTAGATTACTAGTATAGAGAGATCCCAAAAGGAAAATATTATAATCAACACACTGAACAATATCGCTATACCTTCCGTAAAAATGCCGTTAACTCAACAATGACATTCTCCAAGACACAAGATAGATCGATACGAAGTGGCGAAGCAGCAATGACAGAAAATGCCTGGGTGAAAAACATCAAACATCAAACATCATTCATTACTAAGCGCTATTTAATGACACAAGCATTACTAAGTGTACAACAAGTGAACTCCATCTCTATGGAGCTCATAGTAAACATTGCATCTAAAAAGCTTGAGTAGCAGGTGGCAAATTTGATAATCTCACAACTAATACATGCAAGATTATTGACATACAAAAGAAATCTTCATTGACAGTGGATAAATGTAAAACGTACACAAACGATGTACCTTCTATAATACAAATGTCACACCCAGGACATTTTATTTGACAAGGATAAAATATATAGCTGCCTTGATTTTCCCTAAATGCGCCTAACTCTAAAGAAGCACACTGAGGCACCGGGCACGCCTGAGGCGCAGTAGCATCACTATCTCCCTAGTGCGCCTTGAGCTTTTTATACACTGGTCTTGACATGTTAAGTCTTAATATCCAACAAAACCAAAGAAAGGTATTGACGAGTCCAGCAATTTTCTCCAGCCACAAGCAAACAAAACTGCCACACATAAATTGTGTCAAAGAAACTTCTTTTCCTAAACTCCTTACTCTAGAACCCCCGAGACTTCAAGGTGGCATGAGTCATAAAAAACCAAAAATAAAACCTCCCTCCCTCCACACACCCCCCCCTAATTTGTCTTCGCCACAAATAGCTTGTGAATTTGTTTCGTTACTTGCACACTGCACATCTCTCATGCCATAAATTACCTGAGGTTCAAGGGTTAAAAGATGGAAAACCATCACAAATCTCTCCAACTGAACATTTCTGTAAAATTCAATCAGAGACAACAAGGCTGATAGGAATACATGTATAATACTACGGCAAAAGAAAGATAAACATCGTAATAAGGAGTGAGGTATAATGAAAAGTGAAAACCAAGAAAGAAAGGGTAATTTCTTCATATGATAACAGAAATGTATTTAATGTCGTAGAGAAGTATGTGAAATGATAACAGGGCCCAAATGAGCACATAAATAAGCTGCAGACTAGAACTGTGGCAAAATGCCTATTTGGATTAGCTTTGGCCTTTCCTTACACATCATCAAAGTCCAAGAAGCGATCCTCCACTCAGTACCAAAATCGCTTTTTTCCAGCAAGAGAGAGACTAAGAGGAAAAGGCTAACAATGACAAAGGCAAGAGAACGAAGCAGCTCAATTAGTGAAGGAGGCAACAACAAGAAAGGTCTAAGGGTATAGTCAAGTGACAGTTTGGGGCCAGATAAAATTTACCAAAGGACTATCTTGGTCATCCACACTCTCTTCAGTCAACAATACTTCACAACAAAGTTGACAAGAATGTATAACAACCAGTGTCACATAATTCGCGGAACGCTCTGGAACGCGGAACGAATTCGGGAACGGAATTCGCTACCCCTAGGTGAATCGGTACGATTTAGGTTCGATTTCGGTTCGATTAGAGGATTTTTAGACTAATATTTTGAGCATAAAACAAGAAAATACTAAGCACATTTGATAAAACAAAAATACAAGATATAAGTTTTTATTATTTTTTTATTAATAATGCTTAAGTTTTGTTTTTACGTGGAAAAGGTCTTTTAGTCTTCTTAAATTAATCACCCCTAATGAAGTTTTATATATTGTTTTTTTAAATGGTGAAATATGAAACTATAGACTAGTAGTAAACAGAGTGAAGATGAATGGATTTTGTATGTTTGTCTTCCCAAAAACAATGCATGCAGCTGAAAAAATAAATATGGTACATGCATTAAATTTGAAAGAAGAAATATAATAAGTAAAAAAGAAGGCTCTTGATATTCTATTACTATATAGTATTGAACATACTCAGTATACTTGAGGAAATTATTCACGTGTCTCTCTTTAGACTTAGGTTAAAAAACTTTAAAAAATAAAGTGCCAAATAAAAAGAGAAGTCACTCCATCTCCATCAGGCGGCGGCTATAAAGGTTGATGAAGAAGCGAAGCAGCGCCACCGGCAACGGCGTCGAACTCTCCGGTGCTCAGGTGGACGTTCCTCGGAGATATAGCCATCATCTTGCACGAAATTGCTCGTAGAACAAAAGCCCTAAGGTAAGTTTTACTAATTTCACCAAATTTCTCTGCTAATCTAGATCTAGGTTTCGAAATTAAACCCTAAATTTCGATTTCTATTCATCTTCTTCGATCCTTCTCTCTAACTCAACGATATAGGAGATAATATGCTAACCCTAAATTGCTTCTAGAACAAAATCCCTAAGGCATGATAATTCGCTAAACCACTCGTTCCAAGTCGCGAATTACAACGATTTGGTACGTTTTCGAACCACGAATTGGAACGAACGAATTGATTCGAAATTCGCAAGGGTACCCAGCGAATTATGTGACACTGATAACAACTAATACATTAAACGACCGATGCCAAGTTCTCAACTAGATCTTGTCTTCAATAACATAATGTACATACACCACCAGAATGCTGAAATGAAACATTTTGGGTATATACTTCCACTACAAATTATATTGACCTCTGACCAAGAGCACCATATTTCTAAACTTATTATTATTTTCTATAGACCTTGAACATTGGAGACAATCCTAGCAGCAGACAAGCCATCAGAGCAATAGCTAGTTACAAACCTTGAATCAGATTCATATCCAAAGAAAGAGCATGAAATAACAACAGTAATTTCTTAAGGCATCACTTTGTTTGCTTTCTTGTTTATACGTAATAAATCATGGTGTCAAGACAAGGCCGCACCTAGCCTATCAGCCACATTGTAAAGGTTTACAAATCTACCAAACCGATACTACGAGCATCATAAAGGTGAAAGAACAAATTTCAACTATTCCGCATCCGGTACATGTTTACGTCTTAAACCGATATCTCATGGTCTTCGCCGGTATTTGGTGGTACGACAACCACATCATCTCAATTACCACAACACCGTGCCCGTTACCGCAATCGCGTCGAACTACGGTAATAACAATATTAAAATGCCAACCAAGGATATGTCAAGGATATGTCTATTAAAACCATTCATTTTGCAGGTGGTTATGCGTGCCAGAACATCATGCCATGAACTATCCTAGAGTGTCAGCATACTTTCTTTCAGCTAACTTTTCCCCCAAAAGTAGCCCCCTTATTTTCTGGTAATAAACTAATAAGAACTTCCTCATTATTTTAGCATACTTTCATTCCACTTTTAACTCCTTTGCGTGTGTTTGGAAGATTAATTTTCCCTTCCCTTTCTCCACTTTGCCAAATCAAGTTGCCCAGATACCTTAATGGTGAAACACCCCCCCCCCCTGGCGGAATTGTGGAGTTTTGAATACTACATACAATTCCCATCGTTGAAACACAACATAGACAATAGTGCTCACCTAATCAGCCGATAAACTATCCCACACAGAAATTACCCCCACCACACCACCCGTGAAGGTATGTAATATACTGGCACATTGAGGACGGCCAATTTAGGAGGCTCAATAACATAGAAGTAGCTTATAGAAGAAGCTAGGAAGTCAGCTATAAATAAGAATAGATTATAGAGAGGGAGGGATATTGAAAATGGTTAACAGTGAATAGAGCTTGTAAGAGTCCTTTGGGAAAGAACAAGCCTATGGAATGCTTGTATTATCTTTACTTTTGTATTAATTCCCTTTTGACCAATAAAAATCCATTTTCAGTGCTTAATCATTTTCTCATTCCAGAATCAGCTATGGCTGTTCATTACAAGGCCCACAAATACCCACAATCAATCCTTTTCTCAAAATCACAAAAACTAACGGACAAAGTAGTCTTCATCATCTTACCGGACACGAAAGTAGGAGAAAATAGTTTCTAAGAACAGAAAAATAATAATCAATCCTTACCAGTTTACCACTGTATGTCTGTATGCAAACTCGTTGATAGACGACCCAGATCTTAGACTAGGTAGGTCGAATTACTCTTGACATGGATTTTGATACAAAGATTGCTATTTCAGGGTTCTTGAGGGTAGAAGAAAGTTTTAGGGTTCAAGGGAACGATTTTATGTGAATTTTTTAATTAAAAAGATGTTTGTTTGGTTTAATGGAGTAAACGAAACAAATCAATAATGGGGATAGTAACCTTTGGATCTTGGTCCAAAGGGGTAGAAGATCGATCTCAGTCTTTCTTCAATGCTAAACAAGCAAAGGTATTCAACCTAAATTCACAGTATAAACTAGCAAAAATAATAAACTTATTTTTAATGATGCAAAACAACCATATAAATAGAGAAGACACGCCTAATGCACGCCTAATCCTAATCCTAAATAAACAAGATAAAGATAAGCAAATCCTAATATAGTTAGGACAGTCCCCTAACTCATATCTTTAAAGAATCCTAATCTTATCTTTTGAAATTAATCTTATCTTTTAAAACAAACTAATAACAACCAAATCTTATTTAATGTCACACGCCTAATCTCAACTAATCACACGCCTAACTTAAGGAAATAAAGAAACTCAATTAAACTAGGGAAAATTAACAAGAATAATCCAAACTATTGGTCATTTTCCCTATTTAATCCCACCTTTCTTAATTCTAAAAATAATCCCAATCTTTTATCATTCTTCCCAAAATAGTCTTACTTGACCTGCAACCTATTAAAGTAATCTAAGTGGCCACGTGTCACACATCTGTTGGCCAAAATATAAATATAAATAAAATATAAATAAAATAGAACAGAAAAATCCTCCCACCCCCTTTCCCCTCCTCTTCACCACTGACCACCACTCCCCTCCCCTCTCCAGCCTTCCCCTCCACCAAATTGCAGCACCTCCACCAATTCTCGCCCCATGTCCACCACCACTACCACCTTCTCAGCCCACCCCACAACCCAACAACCACCCTGAAACCAGCCATCCCACACGAAACCACCCCACTTTCAGCCCACCCGAAACCACCCCAGCCCAGCCGAAACCACCCTACCACCACCAGAAACCGGTCGAAACCACCCCATCCCCACTAGAAACCAGCCGAAATCACCCCACCCCCCCACTGGAAACCACCAGAAAGCACCGCTAGCCCACCGATACCACCCCAGAACCACCCCGCCCCACCCGCACCCGAAACCACCCCACCCCACCTAAAACCACCCCCATCACCCTAGAACAACCCTGACCCACCCCTCCAAGCCACCACTACCACGAAAACGTCCACAACCAACAAAAACCACCCTCCACGAACCGGAAAACGACCCATACCCAACACAGATTGCGGCGAAAATGGTTAGGCTGGGTGGATAGAGGGAGATCGGCGGTAAGGGAGGGAGATGGCAGCGAAAATGGTTAGGGTGGTGTTTCTGCTGGTGGTAGGCAGTGGGTGGGGGGGGTGTTGGTGGTTGTAAGGGTGGGGGGTGGGTTTTTTTAAAAAAAAGTTATTAAATGTTTTTTTTAAATTTTGATAATTTAAAGAAAAAAAATGACCAATCAAAATGCGCCACATGGCATAAATAACCTGTTTATCAGGTTGTCATTTCGCCGGGTCTAATATGAGAAGATACCCTAAATACTTGAGATTATTCTGGGAATTACGAAAGGTAGGATTAATTATGGAAGACAGGCAATAGTTGGGATTATTCCTGTTAATTTTCCCATTAAACTAAGCCTAAAATAGGAAAAAGCCTTTCAAGTGAAAGGTAAAAACTTATAGGCAAAAACCCTAATTTCAAGAGGATTTGGTTTGTTTTAAAAGATAATATTAGTTTTAAAAGATAATATTAGTTTTAAAAGATAATATTAGTTTTAAAAGATAAGATTAGGATTCTTTAAAGATAGAGTTATGGGATTGTCCTAACTCAACTCTGCAATGGCCATTATATATGATCCCCAAATTTATGAAACACCATCAGAAGAGTGCGAAAGGGGGTCACTGGCCAGCAAAGTTAACCTACGCCATCGTGGGCATGTGAGTACATGACAAAGACCATCCTAGAAGAAGATGAAAGAGACCAATTACATGGTAGGAGTTGTAAGCTGATTTCCGATTAGAAATGCTATCATGAATCTGAAGGAGAGAGATAGAGTGAGCTGGTAATGTTCATAGAAGAGAGGTGGTGCTTATAGGAGGACGCTGAGAGCATGGGAAGCAAAGATGAGACTGAGTGGTCGGACTTCAAAGGTTCCAAGTTTTACATCAATCAGACACCATCGGATTAAGATTGTTAGACCTTCCAACCAAACAAAATGGGTAATAGAATGCGTCTTCTTCTTTCCTCTCCTAATATCCCTTTCCTAAAGTTGGACCAACAACTCTTAAATATTGTACAAGGACATGTAACATGTAAGAAAATTCAGGGAACTGAAACCATGATGAAGGGAGGGCTCCTCCACAAAATAAGCGTCTTACTTGACCTCCTAGACATTTTGAGACAATGAACTAGATTAAAATAGAGATTTTAGCCCCCCTCCACCGCGGTCGTGACCCACCTCAAAAACCAAAAACAAAAGAGACAAAATGCAAAATACTTCCATAGCCAAAAGAGAGGCTGATATCAAAAGTTCTTGAAATAAATGCAGCAGCACACACCTTTACTGCAGTAAGTCTGGTAATCTCATTTCCCATACGATCAACAAGCACAGGAAGACACGCTGGTAATTCCACAGTAAGATTGTCCCCAAATGTAGAAATAACAAGTCCCATGCAGGTTATAGCACATTCCTTAACTTCCTGATCTTGATCTTGATTCGTCAAGCGTGTCATGATAGCATTGTATATAGGGTGAACAAATGGCTTAAAGTCAAAACCAGAAACCTATACAAACAAGGATTAGTTGAACGGCAAAGCAATATTGATACTTGATCCATCACAAATATGTCTTGATAACATTGAGATAAACATTCATTCACACCTTGATACATGGACGCAAAACTCGGACAAGTTCTCCACAAACCCTCAATGCCTCAGCAGTAACTTTATAATACCGCTCGCCAACAGCAGATAGCACAGGACCAGAAAGGGCCTGAACACGGAGATAATATATTCAAAAAAAAAAAAATTGAACAAAATGTGCAATCAAACACAAATTCATATGAACAAGCTTGCATAGAATAATTAACACAATATATCAACCTCATATGCAGAGATACATAAGATTTTTTAGCACTAGAGATAATAATATAAGAATAATCATCAAACAGAGAAGCATAAAGCCCTTTTCTCTGGGGCTCTGCCCAAGGTTGGGTCTCGAAAAATCCTTTCAACGATGAGAAATTCCATTTTGCCCTACAACTACCAGGACCATTTTCAGTGGCATTCTTAATCATTTAGATATAGTTCTAATGTTTCGAAGAGTAAATCCACTCTAAAAACAACCTAACTATTTGATGTACCTAGCAATTTTTATCACATATATTGCGGTACGATGGATTGGAAATGAGATCATGGTTAAAGCCAAGTCATCCCAAATGCTTGTATATTCTTTCTATTGACAATCATATGGATATCGGTCTCATAGCAGTCAATGTCACTATACTTGTCATCTTTAATCATCTATGAACATTCTTCACCAGTTTAGAAGGGAAGTCCACATTTCAAACGCACTGAACATAACAACACTCGAGCATTTATAGTTGTAAAATCTCATCCGCGCTGACATGATCATAATCCTAATATTCATGATTAAAATAGAGACTCCCTCCTTACGAGTTGACTTTTTACAAACATAAGTACAACAAACAAGCAATTAAGTCTGATTGAAAAAAGAATTGAAAAAGGGCACTTTTGAAAGTAAATACCTTATCCCTTTTCCTTCAAAGAAAAAATGGGAACACTTTCATTGAATTCAGTACCTCTATGGCATTGAAAAGGGCAACATAGCTGATCTCAATGAAAATGTGACCCAAAAGATAATTTATATGATAAAATATGATAACGGTAGAGTTGTTGATCCTAAAGTAGTACTCCCTCTTTTATCAAATAAATTTAAATTCGTGTGTTCCTTTCTGGGCAATCCACAAAGCAATTTATGTTACACCCACTAGCTCTCTCTTTCTCGCAGTCACACACTCTCTTTTCATATCCCATATGATTTTCTTCCATAAGCACTTTTCATATCCCGTATGATGCCGGTCCTCTCCACTAACTTCCTCTCTCAATCAACTTTTTGAATTCTTACTCTCGCACCATCTATCAAAGAGCCTATACTTGCCTCCTAAAGGCCCATTTGATTGATGGTAATAAATGGTGGCGTTAGTAATGAATTTATATGTAGTTTTGTATATAAAGTATCTGGCCAATGTCCATGTCCATGGTAATGCTTGCGCACCCACAAATTTGTGATTTCCTTCACAAAATTTCATCACCATACATTACGACTGAAAAGGTGGTATCGAGTGGGATTAATAATTTGCAAATAAATCACATGTTGGAGATGTGTTAACATTACCATGGTAATGAGTGGGGTATTTTCACTTCAAATCAAACATGATTTTTATAACATTAACACCATTCACGTGAGATTTGTTATAATGCGTGGCGAAGCCTAAGCCTAACAGAAAGTTTATCTGAAAACGAAAGAAGTATCAGCATTCAGCAATTAATAAAGCAATGCATTCAATAACAAGTTCAACAAGAGAATGATACTAGGGTAAGAAATCAAAAGTAACATAAGAGAATTCAACCGCTCTCTATATCAACAACCTTGAAACGCACATAACTTGGAAATGAAGAAGAGCGGCAAGAATGAGTGTGTGCATTGTCACATATCAGAATGTAAGGACCAAAATGCAATTTGAATCATCAAGAAACAAATTTAGGGGGCGTTTCGATTGGGGGTTTCAAGAAAGGGAAAGGGAAAGGAAAGCCCCAATTCCCTTTGTTGTTGTTTGTTTCACCGTTTTTCTGATTCCCTTTACCCTCTTTTCTTTTTTAGTAACCCCCCACCTTGACAACTTTTGACCACCACCGACCACCCCCGCCACCGAAGAACACCGCATTATCGCCGGAAACCGCCAAAGAACCCCCACCCAGAACCGAAAACCGCCGGAAACCGCCAAAGAACCCCCACCCAGAACCGAAAACGGCCGGAAACCACCAAACAACCCCCACCCAGAACTGAAAACGGCCGGAAACCACCAAACAACCCCCACCCAGAACCGAAAACGGCCGGAAACCACCAAACAACCCCCACCCAGAACCGAAAACGGCCGGAAACCACCAAACAACCCCCACCCAGAACCGAAAACGGCCGGAAACAACCAAACAACCCCCACCTAGAACCGAAAACGGCCGGAAACAACCAAACAACCCCCACCCAGATCTGAAAACCTTTAAAAAAAACCCACCCAGATTCGAAAACGGTAGGGGAAGGGTGGGGGAACGCGCGCCGGAAAGGGGACGGAGAGATGGAGGGAAGGGGTGGACGGCGGCGAGTAAGGTGGCGCCGGAAAAGAGGTGAGAGAGATGGAGGTTATGGTGGTGGTATGGTGAGAGGAGGAAGAAGGGTGGGGAAAAAAAACTTCCCAAACAACCTTTTACAAGTAAGGGTTTGGGTTTCCTTTCCCTTCCTTCCCCTTTCTTGATTCCATTCCCTTTCCTCTCTGCGATCCAAACGCCCCCTTACAGCGATCAAACGCGTTGCGACGACATAATTATCTGGTAAGAGATGGTAAGACGTATAATTATGACCCTCATAGAATGCTTTGAAGATGAGGCCAAAAGGAATAGCTCATGTATGTCACCCAATTGATGCCTTCAGATTCCAAATTTGTTTCTCTATGTTTTCCTTCCTACTCGCCCTTTCAAATGACAGATAATGGACAACCAACCAAAACGAAAGAAAAAAACTAAACCTAACAGTTTATTACGGAAGTCAGTCTTGCGGTAGACGGATGGTAAGACCAAAAGGTTTTAGCTTAAAATCTTATAGTGTAAAATTTTAACTTAAACTTTGAACTTCTAAGCTAAAACCTAACAGTTTTAACTTAAACTTTCATATGGTTTATCCATATACTCATGGATAAACCGTCTAACACAAGTATATATAAAATATGAAAACATTATTGAAAAAATAACAAATAAGATATAAACATTACCTTGACATGCGGATGGAAAACAGCAGGTGAGTGTGAAGCTAATACTAATCTGGTGAAAACAAGTGCCTCAATTTTCAAATTTGAAGTAGATGAATTGTCCTGCCAGCATTAGCGCAGAAGAGATGAGAGTCCTGAAACAAACAGAAAAGTCCAACTTCAAAGAGAAATAAAAAATAACACACTAACCAATAACGCCTTCTCTATCCCAGGAATTAGCGATCCAATTTGATCAGCCAAGCAGTCTGGCAAGACAACGACCAGTTCTTTTAAGACAGAAAAGGCACCAACCTGTTAAAATCAGGAACAGGAGCAAGTAAGCCCTAATACAGGAAAAAACAAAAAAAAAAGATGACTTAGAGGCATTGATCTCCATGGGTACCAAAAGAAATTTAACCTTAGTTTTGATAGACTTTTCACGCAGCAGCCTATTTATAGATTTCACAATTTTTGGTACTTCTTGCTTTAGTAACCACCTTGGACTGTATAAGAATGACAACTACCATTAGTTGCAAACAATGCAATTATGTCACTCACATAACAGATATAGAATTATTCCTTTTCGCAGCTACAATACTAGAAAAGTTCATTAACGATGTGCAAGTGCAGAGAGACCTAGAAGAACAAAGGAAAAAGAAGATAACTCACTAAGAATCTAACAGACTAACATCAATCCTAACATTCTGCCACTCAAATATCTCCCAACATTCCGACATAAGTATGGACACCTCAATAAAATAACACGTTAGCCTGGCGGACACAAACTTGTTTTCGGCACGAGTACCTGAGTCTAAGTAGCATAGATAAATAGACAGAGAATCTGAGATCATACTTGTTCTTGGCTACAGTTATTAGTAAACTGGCAAGACTATTAACACTGATACACAACAATTCTTAGCATTGTGTAATCACGCTTGAAAAGCCTTCTTTGAGAGGAACCTAGACGCCCCTAAAAGTTTGTTTGGGAATATAAAACTCCAGGTAAAATGTTACATTAAAAAGGGAAATCACTTGTGTCCAACGAATCTACTTCTGCTCTATGATTATATAGATTTTTGCTTTAGGCTGTACCTGAATTTTGACAAACAAAAGTAACAAAGCAAGTACAAAAAAGGCTTGAATTATAACTAGATTTCCATGTAATTCGGCTTTTGGTTGTACATCACAGCCACATACACAATTACAAGAACAAATCTTTCACATCAAAACATCAAACTAAATGATCCAACTCGGCAGATAACTTGAGACAATTTTAAATGACTCTAGAAGCCCTCAAAAAGAAGAGCCAACTAGCATACCTCATCTCATCTGTATCCATCTGCCCTCCTGTAACGTTTCCCGTCTGCCTCAAGAGCTCAATGAATGTGTTAAATACATCCATCTGCAGTGAAAGAAAAATATAAACGTAAGAAAGAGATAAACTAAAAGTGTCAGCGAGGCATGTGATAGAGCTGGTGTGTTTTACCTTGACATTTTCTTCTCTTTCTTTAAACCTATCAATAAGCTTCGGACAAGCCTAGGAAAAGATAAAACCAATCCTTTATCAAGTGAGATCACTATTCATAACATATATTGAAACAAGCTTGTTCTGGTAATTCAAATCCTTTAATGTAAATACCTCTTCATACAGGTGTGACAGCAACTCAGGCCGTGATACAATTAGTCCAGCTAAGCATTTTGCTGCAGCTCTTCTCACTTTCCAGCTGGCATCTTCATCATCTGTATATTCATTGGCACTTTCACTGCCAAAGGGGATGTATCAAGCTTTAAAACACATTTAACAAAACCAAAGAATGCTTGAGTGATACATCAACCATAAGTGACATACTCATCTTCATCTTCTTCATTATTTTCGCCATCAGTATCTTCCTCCATGTTATCAGTGAAATTGGGATCATAACTAAGGAATTCCAGAGTAAGAAGAAGAATTTCATCGCAATAGGCAGAGATATCTCTAGGACATCTGAGTAGGAAACTCTCAAGGGCCTGCAGAGCGTAAACATATTGCAGAAACAAAGATTGAAGGTGTTAGCAAAGGCAATCGCAATTAGGCTGAACAGTCAGCAGCGACAGAAACAAGACAACACTGGTAATAGTAACAAGTTAGTTGAGAATTTTGTCAAGTTGTCTTAGTTCAAAATTCATACATCACACTAGGATCTTGGCTTAATAATTTCTAAAAAGGCATAGAGCCCCAAATCCAATGTCAAGTAAGCAATAAGTATACATACCTGCAAACTATACTCCCGAAGTTCTTCATCATTCTCAGATGCACTTTTGCAGTAATTAATTAGCAGAGGAACGGTATCTTGAAGATGGGGTCCAAAGCGATAACCAACAGCACGACTACATTACAACAAGTTTGCATTCATTAATTGGATAAACTCTACTATGAAACATCAGAATGAACAACAGGAAGTCTTGTAAAAAGATTTCACCGGCACAAGAGAACACAGAAAAACATTGTTAGGGACCATTCCTGTCAATAGAATTTCATGAAGATGATTGGGTAGAGGCGTAGAGCATCATATACAAGTTATAAAATACATGAATTCCAGAACGGACTCCCGAATCGATACACAGAAAGATAAGTGCAAAGTTCTCCCATATCAGGACTTGAAATTATCCTTCTGAGGCGTCAACAATTGGACTCAAGTACAGCATTGTGACATCACTCTTTGTTTTTCCCCTAAGACATTTTTTTATCACTTTCCTGCCGAAGGCATGATTGATTTATTCCTAGCCCTTATTTTTTAATACCGACACACTTTCCTTGTCATATCAACAAAAAGTAAGCACAGTATGCTTCAGTTAGTGAGTGACTCACTATATGATATTAAAGCAATGAATGATCACTGACAACAACAAACAAAAACCCAATTTTTTTATGGTTAGTCGGAGGCTATGTTACTTAGACATGATTAAGTGTCTACTCGGATATGGGTGTCAAAGTGTCGGACTCGGCACCATTTGGTAGAAAAAATTCGAGTTTTTAGTTAAAAATGAAGTATCCAAGTGTCGTGTCTTATCCGATACGACACGCAATTTTTGAGGTAAATGAGGGTGTCGGAGTAACATAGGTCGGAGGTGTTACACAATATTATAATTGTAACCCTTAAGTAATAAGGTAACATTTTGACCAAAACGGACCACCTATATGTTGTATGCATCTTGGCCATGCTGGGGGAAGAAAAAGGATTATAGTTTGGCCGAAATAGATTACTAATTAGATTGCTAACCTTCTCATATAAGGAGTGTTCTCACAAAAACCTCATCCTGCATGTATATATTTGATCCCTAAAAAGAGCCCCAAAGGCACTAGATAAGAATTGCATTCTTGTCTTTAACTAGTAACTCCTCAGAAAGGTATAAGTAGTCATGGAATGTGAATATGTTCATATAAAAGATATATGATTCCAATGCTAAGAACAATTAATATTTTTCTCTTTCCTCCTTAACTAATGCCCCTAGCCGGAGCCAAACTAAAAAAGTATATGAATTATAATATGACTGTCTATTATTCTTGTCTAACGCCCCGAAGGAGCTTGTTAGCTTTTGCGTACACACACGCACATACTCACTCTCTCTCTCCTCCCACCCCTCTCTCTCACACACACACACATACATAAATCTACGCAACAGCCAACAGGTTATTGCCCATATACAAAGAGGAAAACTTAGCTTTAAAGGGCGCAAGGCATGCCGAGGAGCAAAGGGTCCCGGGCGCAAGCAAGGTGAAGGAGGCCAGTTTTTTAAATTTTAATTTATTTGCTTTTCTAGGTACTAAAATTCAACAGATGGGTTCCAATAAAACATCAACTTTCAAAAAAAAGAAAAGGAAAAGAGGAGGCCAGAGGACACGTGACTACACTCACGTCTGAAACTCAAAGGGGTGAGTACTTTATGGACTGTAGTAAGATAAAGTGAGAAAAAGGAGTAAAAAATAAAAACAACCAGAAGATCGCAAAAGAGTAGCGTGAGGAAGAATCATAACCAAGGAAGAAAACTGTGGATGCTGTCACAATTGCGGAAACGATCACGATGACAAGAAGGCGACTTGTAATGGTCAAAAAGAAAGATCCAGCAAACTGTGCCATAAAAAATCTGTAGGTTTCTTTCTATCTAAGTGCACCACCAAATCGCCGAACATACAGGACTGTTGCATCTCCCACCTACGCACTTTGACATGTTGATTTATAACTTTCCAAGCTACATGAAATTTCACAAATCAATGCACCTCGATCATCCCAGACAAGGCTAATGATAGGACCAAACAGAGAGAACCTAAGGACAGAAGAGTAAGGGACTCTTTCCACTAAAGCACAAAATAAACTAAAGTGACTCGCAAGGCGCAACTTCCCAAGGACATCTTTGGTAGGGATCTTCTCTTAGATAACTGCCCACCACAGGACCTAAACTTCGACGGGAGCTTTCATCTTCTGTCAAGAGGTCTGCGAAGGGAAGTCCTAAGAATTTTTTTTTAAGATAATTGGAACACTTAATACAAAAGGAGCAAGTACTGCTCATACCTTGAAATGATATAGACATTATTTATTACCCACAGAAACAAACTACTCAACAAATAGACAATCCAAAAGACTGAAGATCAGATATTCTTTCTCATCATAAGGAAATCTCAAGAAAAAACCACTCCATTATTCTGATGCTTCTGATTATCATACAACAACATAATTCATGAAACCCTTAAGTAAAGCCATTATATAAAAGATAAAAATTTGAGCTTCTAGAAGATGACTGTTTCACCACATTTTCTCAAAATAGCCCTTCCCACTTTTCACTATGAATTCGAAGATCTCATGACATGCAGTCCTTGTGAGATGAACTTTCATATGTTCATATGCCAACTCGGTAAGAAGAGGCCTTATTGTTCTACCACCCTAGCCTCTCTAGTCTCTACACTTCATTTGAAATCAATAATCTTCCAAAATGGTCGTATCTTCATTCACATACCTCCAAAGCAAACTTCTCCTTCAGAGATTAATTCATGGTAATAATGGGTCCTACAATGTGCAATCCCAAGACATCCAGCAAGCTCGCGGCACATCTTGCCAATAAATGAAAACCCTTATTCAAACCAAATTAGCCAATGGTAAATCTCATTCAATACCAATATTTTCCTAAATTATGAAGGATCAGTAAAATGATGCGAAAGGGTTGGAACCTCTTGCACAACCTATTATGGTATATACTAAACCAGTTAATTCTACGGGCATGAATGTTGGGCACAGCCACAACAGGCTCATGTCCAACAATAAGATATACACCATGGATTTGGAAGAGGTAGAACATTCATGAAATATACAATAATTTTTATCACTTTTCACCCACAGCTTTCATATTAATTACTTCCTCCGTTTCTAAATAAGTAACACACTTCTTGTTTACACGCTTGTCAATGCATTATTTAAACCATTAATATCTACAATTATCAATAAGTAAAAATTATAAAAAGTTGATATTAAAAAAATTCATATTGAGACGAATCTAACAAGATCCCACATGACTATGTTTTTCTTAAAGTGTAAATCACAAAAGCTAATCAAAGTCTAAACTGTGAATAGTAAACACTATTCAAATGTGTCACTTATTTAGAAACGGAGGAAGTATTTGTTTGCAAACACACACAAATTTCAAGCTGATTTGTTTAAGAGATATAGACACAAATTTCATATCAACGCGCATAAGAGAAGATATAGAGTAACGAATTGTTTTTTTTCTTGTATCCATGATTGCACCAATCTAATCTTAATTATACAATTCATATAAATAAACTTGTTCTTAATGTATTTAGGTTACAAGTGCGGAGAATGATGAGGGTGACAAGTGCAACTTATAGGGGACTCAAAAGTCAAACCTGAGTTTGAAGGTCTAATTTGGATACACTTGAAGTAGGCTAACAAGCTTGAATAGCCATTAAATCTTTACATAGGTGACATGAATTTGAAGTGCTTGTTGCAAGGGAGACATTATTTGTTTAAGAGATATAGACACAAATTTCATATCAACGCGCATAAGGGAAGATATAGAGTAACGAATTGGTTTTTTTTCTTGTATCCATGATTGCACCAACCTAATCTTAATTATACAATTCATATAAATAAACTTGTTATTAATGTATTTCGGTTACAAATGCAGAGAATGATGAGGGTGACAAGTGCAACTTATAGGGGACTCAAAAGTCAAACCTGAGTTTGAAGGTCTAATTTGGATACACTTGAAGTAGGCTAACAAGCTTGAATAGCCATTAAATCTTTACATAGGTGACATGAATTTGAAGTGCTTGTTGCAAGGGGAAAAAATGCAGAATCAGTCGCGTTCGTAGTAACAGTCGTGTTGTCATCAAAAGCATCTTGTCACGAATGAATGGAAAAGGATTGCAAAAGGTCACGGTAAGTTGCTTTTAACCTCATTCACATTCATTTAGTTTAATAGCTATTCTATGAGTTGTTATACGTTGGGTGAGTGAATTACTCAAAATCTGTTTCATTGGATACATAATTAATGAGCTAAGTATTTTTGGCGAAATTTCACAAGAGAGCAGCGTTACTACGTAATAACCTAGCTATGTCCATAGTCCATACACAGAGGACCTGAATTCTATTGCATCTAGAGCGAGGTTCAGCAAAATGACAACGCCAATATCCGTCACACCTTTGGCAATTCTTGTGACTTGTTGAGTACTTGTACAGGAAAATTTTAAATAACAGAGTGGTATACTTAACGAGGGGAGAGCCCTATATGTAGGACGGAGTTCCCTTTTTAAGACTTGCTAGCTGTGACCTGTGAGTTTGACACCTAATAGGACTTTGAAACCTTTCTACAAGGTCTCCTTAGTTTTCGGACTCAGGCTAGAATGTGAATATGCTTCATTACAACCAAAATTATATTTACTAAATCTAGGGTAGTTTCGTTAGCATGATTGCTTTATTTAAAGCTCACCTAGGAAGTAACATAAAAAGGCATAGAAACTAACACATACAACTAACTCAGCGATGATTACTTATGACAATTCATGTTAGCACAATCCAAACCATTTTTGAGACTAAAGCGTTGTTGTTGTGTTGTTGTGTACTTGTGTTGTTGCTTCAACTAACTTCGCGCACCAACCTACATGACATAGTGGGCCTCCGGAAAGGCTTGCAAAGTTTAAAACCCAACTTTTCTTCAAGTTAGAACTAACTTGCTTTTAAGATCTAATTAAAGCAAAAACCCCAAATCCGCATTAAATTTTGCCAACTTGAAAGTTGAAATCCAACTCAAAAGCCCCAATTTAGACAAAACCCTAAATCACAATTTGGTAGCAATTGGTGGTCGTAGGATATGGCAATGAACGAAGCTAGCCAGCTATGTGAAGTTCCATTGTCCCATCACCGTAACTGTGATGGCCATCTGCAAGCGTTATTCAATGTGTTCCCTTCTTTGATCTCGTCTCCTCCTACTAGGTGTCGTCTCTTTGGTATAAATAAATTAAACTGAAAACAACTGAAGTGAAGTGGTGGAAGGAATAGTGAAATGCGAGAGTAAAAGTATTATCGAAAGCTCAACTGAACTAGACCGAAAATAACTACACATTCAGCCTATGTAATCATTTCTTGTTACAGTTCATTTCTCAATCTTCTTACCTCCATCTTCTCTCTTTCTTTCATCTCCCTCTTTCTCTTCAATACGCAGCATAGAAAATTCACATAAATGGATTTTCAACCTCAAAATGGAAATTTTGAAGTGTTCATTTAACATAATATGAAGGGTAGGGTTATATATATGGTGAACCTATAATTACTTAAACATTAATGCCCCGTCTTATTATTACTAAACACTTACTCATATGCTTTACCCAACTAGAAAGCGCATGTGAGATTCTTTTCCCTTCTTTGGCATGTGCATATTGTTTTTCTCTTGCAATCAAGGAAGAAAATCGCGGATGCGGTCGCGTTCGCGGTAACGGTCGCGATGATGAGGGAGCAGCTTATAACGGTCGAATAGAGACAAATCACGGTTGACGCGGCGTGAATTTTTAAAAAAAAATCACACAATTAGAATTTTAACCTCAAAATAGCATTTTTGAAGTCTTATAAGTATTCTTATAACTTAATTTGACCAAAGCAATCATATGGGTGGGTCATACATATGGTGAATAATAAATTACTTTAAATATGAGATTCATATCCCATTATATATTTAAACTGATACTAAATCATATATATTATTCAACTCGAAAGCCTATGACAAGTTTTTCTCCTTCCGTTGGTGTGTCTCTATTATTTTTGTGCTACTATGCATATTTTCCCTTTCTCTTTTTTTGACCAATTTTGATATGATAACGGATGTAACGGGTAAAAAAATGCTCTAACACGGCGAGTCATCGTTACGTAACGGACAACGCGGCGAGTTGGAAGTGAATTTCATCGCGGCGTTACATAACAGCATTTCGCGTAACGCCAAATTCAAAATCCGTTACATAACGGCCGTTACGTAACGTAACGGCCGAGTTTTGTTTCCATGCTTGCAATACTAAGTTTTTCATTTTTGAAAATTCTGAATTATAATGGACGTAACGGGAAAAATAGCATCCCAAAGCGGCAAGAAAATGTGAAAAGCATCCACACTACGTTGCTACTAATAGTCAATATTTTTAAAATCGAGATTCTAACTTGAATCGGAAAATCATGATAAAATCGAATCATAGAATTGAGTAAAATCGTAAGATTCTACAATTTTGCGAAAATAGAGTTTTACGATGCATTGTATAACTTATTTAGCCTTTTTTCATCATTAAATGACTTTAAAAATATAGTATTTACTTTTTTAGTCTTTTTATTACTCCATCCCATATTCTGTCCCATATTAGATACACTACTAAAAATAGCATGGCCCTACACCAAAAATATACTCCTTCCATCTTATATTACTTGGTACAGTTTAACAGGCATAGAGTTTTAGAAGTGTTATTTGACTTGTTTATTTTATTGTGAATAGTTAGTTGTTGGTATTATTTAAGTCCATAAACTACAATGTAGGATAAATGTGGGTCATGAGTGTATTGCAAAATTAAAACAAAAAGCTAAAGAGAGAGAATGCAATTGGACAAATGTGGACGCATCCCATAATAAAAATATATTTTTAGTGTAGGAATATGCTAGTTTTAGAAGTGTATCAAGTAATATGGGACGAACGAATATGAGAAGTGTATCAAGTAATATGGGACGGAGGGAGTTTTTTTTTTATTATTTGATGGGTCCACATTTTTCCTATTGCATCTCTCTCTTTAGCTTTTTATTTTACTTCTATAATACACCCATGGCCCACATTTGTCCTACATTGTACTTTATGGACTTAATACCAATAACAAACTACTCGCAATAAAAATAAACAAGTCAAATAACACTTCTAAAACTATGTGTTGGTCAAACTGTATCAAGCGCACGGCCATCAAACAATACACCCATGGCCCACATTTGTCCTACATTGTACTTTATGGACTTAATACCAATAAATAACTACTCAATAAAAATAAACAAGTCAAATAACACTTCTAAAACTACGTGTCGGTCAAATTGTATCAAGTAAACTCTGCGCAAGGCCATCAATGGTGTATTAGAGAACTGCTTCTAGTATCATTGTTTTAGAAAAAGACGAATTTGAGTAAATTGTACAATAAGTTTAATAAAAAAAATATTAAATATGTGAGTGTTACACATCTAGAAAGAGAGAAATATTATAACAATAGGCTTGGCCCATCATTTTAATGAAATCTCGAAGTGTTGATAAAATCGTATAGAATCGTTAAAATCGTAAGATTTTAATGAGGATTTTAAGATCCTAATGATTTATTAAGATTCTAATTAAGATTTTAACCGATTAAGATACTAGTTTCGATTTAAATCGTTTTGCAAATTAAGATCGTAAAATCGTAATATCTTAAGACTTAAATCGTGACTTTAATAGCCATGCCAGTAGTCCTCATAAATGTGCAGAAGTACCTGTAATAAGCAGGCTTTCACCGTTATGAATGGAATCAAAACTCGAAAGTAATGTTACGTAGCGGCCATTATGTCCTTATGTGCAATGTTGTTATGTAACATCACAATGAAATTTATGTCCATCTCGTGGCGTTGTCCCAATGTCCATTACATAAATAGTAGCGTTTTTTTATGTCTATTACTTTATGATAATTAGCCAAAAAAAAGAAGGAAAAACACTCATAGTAGCACCAACAGCAAGAAAAACTTAGCTTTCTAAGTTGGATAATAAATGAGTTAGTATTATTTATATTTATGATAGGATATTGATCTAATGATTTAAGTAACTTTTTATCCACCATAAGTATACCGCAGTCATATGATAGCGTTGGTCATAATAAGCTATAAGAATACTTATAAATCTCCAAAAATGCATATTTGAGGTTAAAATCTAATATTGTGAATTTTTATAAAAAAAATTACGCTCCATTAACCGCGTTGTTTTATTCTACAATTCAACCGCTTCCACGTCATCGCAACTTTTAAAGTGGACGCGACTACATCCACGAATTTTTTCCGTGTCGTTACGTAATGGACGATGCAGAGTTATCAAGCACTACAGGAACAAAAAGTTCAAAATCCGTTGTGACCTGACAAGTTTTGATTCCATGATTAAGAGCTTCCCCCTTTATTTGATGGTGAGTTAGAAGAGCTCTAAAGGGAGGCAAGGCACAGAGTAAAAATTCCAGAAGAAATGAAAGGCTAAAATTGCAAAAGAAGTGAAACGCAGCTCAGAGGGCATGAATTATTGTACTTCCTCTGTTTTTTTAGATGTTTAACGTTCCTTTTTAGGAAGTTTTAAAATAGATCTTAGATGTTACACTTACATTTCTGGTAAATAATTCCTCTCTATCTCTCTCCCATGGCTCATTTAATTTTTCTCTCCACCTCTCTCTTACCTAGGGATCCGTGAAAAAAAAAAGTACAACATTTAAAAAAACAGAGGATGTATAAAATTCTTAATAGTGGATTGTTTAGACTCAAAATTTGCATTTTTAAAGTTATAAAGTATTCTTATAACATAAGATCTGAGGTTATCATATGATTTCGCTACATATAGGGTGAATCAATATTTACATAAAAGATGAATGTCCCATTCTATTATCAATAGGAATAGATACTAACGCATATACATCACCCAACGGAGAAAGACTTGAGTCACATTCTTCTTCTCCATTTGGTGTGTGCATATTTTTTTATTTTTTTTTTGGAAGATACAACGAAAAACTTAAGGTACCCTTCTCTTAAGGGTGTACCCTAAGTTATTTGATGTGTGCATATAGCTTTATATTGTTATGGATGTTTTCCCTTTCTCTTTTTTGCCAGTTCTGGTAACTGGTAAGTAATGGGCGTAACTTGGAAAAAGAATGTTCTAGAAGGCCGTGATCTTTATAGCTGCATTGCGTAACCTGATTTCGCCAATGCCAAGTTCAAAATGTAATTGTGAGTTTTAATTCCATAAAGAGTAGTCACGTAATGAGTACCTTTTTTATTTTTAAGGTTCTTAGTGTATTGATTATGCTACAATGAGGGGATCCTGTATTAGAAATTAAATACTAGAAAAGGAGAAAAAAGAAAACAGAAAAGCAAAAGTGTGTGCCCACGAGGATGCGCGCACACCTTTGCCTTGCGCTTAAACTCGAAGGACCCTGACCCTTTTCCTCAATGCACTCAGGGATGGCAACGGGTAGGATCCAGGCTAGGACCCAGTTACAGATCCGTTTTAAGGCAAGGAACCGGATCCGACGAGTAATGAAAATGAAGACCCAGATCCATACCGGTCCTGCGGATCCGAGTCCTAAACGGATCCTTGCCTATTTTCTTCAAATAATTGTAATTTTTACAATAATTAACGATTTCAAACCATAAAACAACGTCATTTCACATGTATGTTTGCTGACATTCGAGCATTTAAGCCCAAAAGGAGTTAAGAAGAGTAAACGGCCATTTAGGAGTCGGGGAAGGAGCCACATAAACATTAGGGTTTGAAACTTGAATGTCAGTTTGGACTACTACACTACACTAATAAAGTTTTTGAGCCAACACTAACAAATAGAAAACATATTAGATAAAATAACATTTTGATTACCCAGAAAGATTAAATGTCTTAATGCAATACAGCAACAACATCGTCTTATTCCCAAAATGATTTAAGGCAGGCTAACATGAATCGTCATTGAAAGCGTTGAAAAAAAAGAGATGCATCGCCAAGTGTGACAAAGTTAAAAATAGAGCTAACACAATGATAACAAGAACAATGAAAATAAACGGAGAATATTTGTCCACTACACTAATGAATTTTTGTGCCAACATTTTAGTTAAAAATATTAAAGAATCAATTCTGCAGCCCATCTTTGAGCATATCTCTCATGACTTCCCGTTCTTTAAGTTGTCCAAATCTAGAGTTTAGACTCTAACATCTTTGCTCTACGAGAATCTATTTCTTTAACAAAAATAACGAGAATCTATTTATTTAACAAAAATATAATTGAGCATATTTCTAATCACTTTAAATCTTTTTAGCATCCCTCTCTAGACTTCAGTATATTTCATCTACCACAATCTGATTCAATAAATGACCATGTTGAACTCAGTATTGTAGTGCCACATAAGAAATAGCAACAAAATTCATACCCATGTCACGATAATAAAGATAAATTGTAGGAAAAATTGCCTAGAATAATGCAACCTTTTGCCCATTCACAGATAATAATGCAACCTAAAGATTATTTTGGAATAATGCAACCTTTATACCCCATTTATTTTAAACGGGACAAATGACCGGTAACCTAAACCATAGGTAATTTTTATTAAAAACTTTAAATTTAAAAAAAAAAAATTTTAAAAAAAATTAAAAAAACCAGCCCCCAGCCCCCAGCCCCAGCCCCAGCCCCCACCCTCGCCGGCAACTACCCACAACCACCCCAAGCCAGCCCCCACCCCTGCCAATACCCCCAGCCCCACCCTCGCCGCAACTACCCACAACCACCCCACGCCAGCCCCCACCCTCGCCGACAACCCTCCCTAGCTCGCCGGAAACTACTCAGAACCACCACACCAACGAAATTTTCCCTTTCTTTCGTCTCTAGTGTCGCCGGAAAACACGTGGGGTTAGGGGGAGGGAAAGGGAGGCGCGCAAAATCTGAAAGGTAAGAGGGGAAGGGTGGGATTTTCGGGGGTGGGAGAAGTGTTGGGTGAGGTTGCGATAGTTAGGGGGCTTCGAAGGAGTTGGGTTGCGGTGGTTAGGATGGGCTAGGGGGTTCGAAGGGAGTGGGCTAGGGGGTTCGAAGGGAGTGGGCTAGGGGGTTCGAAGGTGGCGGCTGGGCATTTCGAATGGAGTGCGGTGGTGGTAGGAGGTGGCTGAGCATTTTCAGAGGGAGTGGGAAGGTGGTCGGAGGTGGCTGGGCATGGTGGGGGAGGGCTGGCCGGCTTGTGCGTGATGGTGGGTTAGGGGGGTGGAAGTTTTTTTTTTTGTTTTATCTTTATTTTTTAATTTTTTTTTAAGATTAGTTTATTAGGACCAATGACAAGCCGACACGTGTCCCCCTCAACCTATTATTCAGGTTATATCCGGTTTTACCCTATTTAAAATAAATGGGGTATAAAGGTTGCATTATTCCAGAATAATCTTTATGTTGCATTATTATCTGCGAATGGGCAAAATGTTGCATTATTCTAGACAATTTTTCCTAAATTGTATAGTTAATAGTCATTGACATAATCAAACAGGAAATGAAATCTTCTCCAATTCTATCAAAATATTTTCTTTTGGTTATATAAATGAATATCGAAATTCTAATCAAGAAATTTCTTGAATAAAAAATTTTGGGGGGTGCAGCTTTAGAGAAAGTACAGCAAAAACTAGCAGCATGAAATGCAAAAACACGTCATTAATTGCGTAACTAAACACTTAATTATTCACCAGTTATAATATGAAGTACTAACCTCAGAGCCCCAATCATTTGAATGTTTGTCCGTGTCATTTCAGGCTTCGTAGCCTTGCGTTTCAGAAGTCCAACAACTTCAATTGTAGCCTTCGTCAATAAATCATCAGACAAGCTTGAAGAAAGTGATGCTGAAGCAAACAAATGAAGAAATTGTTTAGAAACTTTGACTCCTTTTCTAGTAGTCTCATCCTATGGAAAGACTCAAAAAACTATGATCTGAAATTATGTGGCATATTCCAACAGAAAAATATTTGATAAAATTACCTATGCAAGAAACTGTCTTCTTTCTAATAGTGGCTTGAGTAAAATTTAGCTGAGAGAGTAAAGCTCGCAGCAGTTCCTCATGGTAGGCAACCACAAGATTCCCATATCTATGCAGAACATCACACAGTATATCAAGACACTCACATTTGATTTCTGTACTTGATCCCTGTATTAGTTCAGTAGATTATTAAGATACAATATCCACATTAAAAAACTATAGGAAACAATTTTCATATATGACGATCAATTATGATGCACTCAAATAAAAACTAAATGCAAAAGAGAGAAAACATCAATAACAAGGTCTTGTTAGCAAACAAAAGATAGGGGTTGAGAATTAGGGCAGGAGTTAATATTAAGTCCCTATTTTCATCCGTTCTTGATTAATAGCAGTGCCTGAAAAAAAGCTCCCCTGCTCAATTTTTAAATCTAATGTACACTCATCTGAAAAGCTCCTCGACCAGCATTGCAGACCTTCATTTATCGTTATAGTACACTATCCGGTGATCGGAAGACAACTAATCCAGGTAGTGATCAGTAATCTGTTGGCTTGAAATATAAAGTTACTTCCTTTGTCATCTGAGTTAGGATTTTCTGGATCAGCTTACCCCTTCTGAGGGATCATGGATTGTCTTCTTATCTAATTAGATTGTTTAAGGGCATTACCCCCAATTACTTGGATAGAAAATTTTGGTTTTGATTTTGAGCATGGATTACAGCTCCTTTTATTCTACCATTTTCTTATCATTCACATATAACTATTTCGAAGAAAAAAAATAATAAAATTAGTCAATCTTGAGAGCCCTCAAGGAGTTCTTCGACCTTGCCTTCTCTATGCATGATCTTGCCAGCTAATTCCACACTTTTAGTATAAATGAAATGCGAGATGGGTATTTAGATCCCCTTAAAACATATAGTTATATAAAAGATTCGCTGACATAAGAGTATTTTAAAGTTTCCTCTTCACCAAGTGAGTTATGTTAGGAAATCTGGCCACACATGGGTAGTTACCAAGTTCAGTTTTTAACATACGTCCTTTTTTTCCAACAGATCCTATTTTTTTGCCCGTTGGATGTAACTTGCCAATTTTCTCAACTTCTGTCTTTTTTTTTTCACATACTAATGTCTCAATGAGAAAAGAAGAGGAAAAGTAAAGAGTTGGCTGAAACATTGCCGAGGAAGATTATACACCTTTATCTATCACTTCTTTTGCAAATTTTTGGGGATGCTTTGTTCAATCCCAAGAAGTAATGGATGGGTAACAAGGGGAAAAAAGGGCATAAGAAAAAAAAAACCGGGAAAAACAGAATCTCATCTCATGGTTTAATACTCATATGCAATGGGGACCATGGAATCACTCAGCCAATTTCGCGCGAAAAGCCCATAGTTGGATCATTAGATCATTTGTGGGTGTTATGTCATTGTATCGCTGTTCCAATAAGCTCGAAACCTTTACATATGGATTCGTGATGCAGCATCGCAGATAGCATGATTCATACTTTCATAGTGCCAAAGGAGCTTTGAAAACCTTGTATACCATCGGATTTTTTTATAGAATAGCCACATGGGTAATACTTGTAAATACCCATATGTCATCAATTTGATTCTAAAATCCCATATGATAACAGAAGGGATTTTAGAGTAACCCCTTTTGGCAATTGAGCCGTTTTAGCATACCGGTGATAGAGGCAGAAGAGTATTATCCTTCTTTATAGTAAATCCCATAAGTATGTGATGTTCAAGTTACAAGGCTTCGTTCTCATGTAATAGAGTTCAACCACAAGGATGTCAAAGCCCTTCATAAATGTGTTGAGCTTCTAAGAAGAAGAGCACTGCAAGCGTGACAGGAATGATCTTGTGAAGGCTACAAAAATCAAGCCAAAAATTCTGGATGTGTTTGAGAGAAACGGATCACATTGATGATTTGATAAATTTGACTAAAGACTATTCATTAATCTAGTGCAAAATGGAAATAGAAGGAACCAGGCTGATAAGGGGGAGTAGAGAATTAGGGGGAAAGTTTTATGATACTACCTAGAGATAAGGTTATTCTAATATCACACGCCACAGTATAATGGCCTTTCTTAGATCGCATCAAAACCAGAAAGTAGCTTTCAGTAAACACTCCCCAAGTCCCACCCCTTCATTGCGCAAGGTTATTATAAAATCCCCCCTTTCTCGAGTAGACTATAGATAAAATAATTGAGACCCCAACTTCTCATAATTTCTCAAGCCAGTTTCCCTAATGCAAAGAAAGATACAAAATTGTTACATAGTGATACTATTAAGGCTTCCCCTACCAACACATACATAACTTAGCTTATTTGAACTTATTAACCGTAACTTAAATTTAAACTTATCTAAAGCTTATGTATCACCTTACCAAATAATTACCAGAGCTTATTGTAGTGGAAAATAACTCGGGCAGCCATTATTGACCCTAAGTATAACTTATCTAAACTAAAAAATTGGCCCTAATGTGAACTTCTTAGACCTGGAGTTGGTTAATTTCAATTTCTTTCACCTAAAATAAGTAAAAATAAGATGAGAACAAAGTCTAAAAAATTGAAAGTTTTATGATACTCGCATTGCGAGTTTATTCTTTTATCTATTCTTTTATCTATTGA
The DNA here is from genome assembly GCA_947645195.1 of Patellifolia procumbens. Taxonomy (NCBI): domain Eukaryota; kingdom Viridiplantae; phylum Streptophyta; class Magnoliopsida; order Caryophyllales; family Amaranthaceae; genus Patellifolia; species Patellifolia procumbens. The sequence goes on from CANSGD010001076.1 coordinate 3,350,913, forward strand.
GGGATAAGCTTAGTTTTAAAAGCGCGAGGCGCACCCAGGCGCAAAGGGTCTTTGGAGCCTAGGCGCGAGGGGCGAGGCGAAGGGGCACGCTTCTTGTAGGCGAGGCGCATCTTTATTTACTTTTTATTTTTTAAGATTTATTTTAACTTTTCCGGTCTTGTGGTATAAATTATACTTCCTCCGTTTTCGAATAGATGCAACAAAGGAATTTTTTATATCTCTCAAAAATTACCCCTTTGTTACATCTATTAAAAAACGGAGGAAGTATTATTTTACTATATTCTTTCTAATATATTTAAAAATTAAACTCATGTAGAGGTAAGAAAAAAATATAACAAATGAATAAAGAATTTTAAAAAAGACAAAGCAACAAAAAGAAGTAAAACTGGTTAAATGAAGAGAGCAAAGGAAAGTCAAAGTAGGTAAAGTAATCTCACATGTTATGATGTCAGCCATATTCAGAAGATAACAAAGTCATACAGTAAACATTAAACAAGCAAAGACACAATGAAAGGGAAAGAAGTGAAGAGCAACGACTCATCTGAAACAAATCAGCAACCGCGCCACCACAAGAGGTCGTCGATGACGGCGGAGATCATCGTTTCACTCTGGTCGGAGGGTTCTGTCACAGCTTACGTGGGTGGCGTTTGTCAATTTCGAATGATTCTCAAATTAGGGTTTTCACAATTTGGGGCTTTTTAATTTAGGGTTCATATTACAACAATTATATGAAATTAAATGAGGGATTGTGGTCGAATTTGACTCAAAAGGCCTGGGTAAGTCTTAATTTTGTGATTTTTTAACTCCTAAACTCAGATCTTTCATTTTCTCTCGTGTTTCTACAAGAGGCGGCAAAGGCGCAGCGCTTGCGCCTCTCCAGAAGCGCACCAAAAAGCGCGCCTACATGCGCCTAGATGAAAACGCCTCGCCTGAGGTTTGAAAAGCGCCACCACCGGCGCCTCGCCTCGCCTGCCACCTAGGCGCGCCTCAGGCGCGCTTTTTTAAACTAAGGGGATAAGCCCTTATTGACTCTAAAATAAACTATTTAAACTTATATTTGAACCCATTGACCCTCATCTGAACCAACTAGACTTGGACTTTTTAGCTAATTCAAACAAATTTTCCTACAGTAAGTGAAAATAAGATGAGGAGAACAAACCCTAAAAAGGTGGAAGTTTTATGATACTCACATTGCCGATGATTCCTTTTAGCAACTGAGGTATAAGAGAGTCAAGTAAAGCTTGTACAGCTGAAGAACCGCTGACTTCAGAAACAATTGTCTTTAAAGCTATGCTTGCAACATCTCGATGTTGTTCTTTCACATTCAGGAGCTTATCGCAAAGTTTGTTTGTCATATCTAGCACCCTCGCCTCATTCACCTTCTTCACTAATGGAGCAAGACTGTAAAGTGCACACAGTTAGTCAAATTGCGTTTTATGATACCAAAAATACCTCATCCGACTCATAATCACACATTACACCACCAAACAAACGTTAGACCATTACATGATTCTCCGCCATCCAATCAGAACTAATGCATCATACATACATGTTTGCCACAAAACATGAGTAATAATGCAATAAGCTGAAAATTGGTAAGACTGGTGAAACATTACAATCAACCATATGATCATTTCTCAAAAAAGATCTCTGCCTCACTTACAACAGCTGTGAAATAGCACAAAAGCTACTGATACAGAAGCTGAGGCATTTCAGCTTCATCACTGCTCCACAAACGTTACTTTCCCTATCTATCAACATTAACAAGAGACAAGTAGCACGGAGTCTTCAATAGGAGACCCTATACAAAGCAAAGAAAATTCAGAAGCTACAACACCACGTTTGCATAGTATATGATTTATCTAAAATAGCACAGTAAAGCATGACCGTGGTCGCCATAACATGTTTAGGCAAAACAAACCCCCCCCCCCCATCCCAAAAAAAAAAAAAAAAAGGACTCAACAAAAACTATGTGAATACAATTTCAACCTTTAGAGAACTTATCAATTATTGTATACATAATGAGGATCAAACTTCCTAAAGAGTAACAGGCACAAAACAAACAGCAGCGCAGCTCCATCTAGATCATAATCAAAATGGGGGAATTGGAATACTAAAATGTCTTTCCTCCCATTTCCTTCCAAATAAACCTATTCCCTAAAGGGAGTGTACCACACTCTAATTCAAAATAATGCTAGTACTAACACAATTAAACAACCTAAAATGAATGAGACACATATATCACAATGTAAGTGAGTAGCATCACACTGACAAGTAGCTCATCATTGACAAACTTCATCAAATGGTACCATTCTTATTGAGCACAAAAGAGAAGTGACAAATCATACTAAATATGAGCATAGCAACTTCTAAGCTTAAGCAACAAGCCACCAAGATGCATAGCAAAACATCTGGAGAAAACGTTAATAGAAAGCAAACCATTTGACAGCTAATCCAGATACATCCCCAGCTGAATCATTGAGTTGCTGTAGAATTGTATTTGCAAGTTTAATCTCTAAATCAGAATCGATCTTAAATCCCTCCTTGCTCAATTCATTCAACAAATCCGATGTTGCCATATAGCGGTAATCTTTATCTTTACCAGTCATCTGGAGGAGGAGGAAAGAAAGAAGAAAACAAACACAAAAATATGTAAGCTAAATTACATAGTTGTGAACCATAAGGCATATGAACCTTGCCAACATCAAAACCATATATGAAAAATGACCCACTTCACGGTACTGCTTGAAAATCATAACAAACAGAAAATACAAAAAACAAAACCATGTTTGCAGAAATAATACCTTTTCCAGTATTCCTGTCAAAGCAATGTTGGCCATGTTTGCAGAAAAAAGCAAAAATGGTGCAGAAAACAATGAGGGGGATTCTGCAGAAAACCCAGATCCTATTATTTCAAATTCAATAATAAATTATATTAAAAAAAAAAGAGAGAGATTAAACCCTAAAACATAAGCTCGAAAAAAAGCAGAAGCCCTAGGTAGGTACATTGAGATGGGGATCATACGAAAAGGAATAGCAAAGCAAATGAAGGGGGCGGGGGGGGATTAAGGAATGCAGAAAGAGAAGAATCAGCGAAAAGCAATAGGGGATTGATTATAAAGCAGCATACTTAACCTGGTTCACAACAAAAAACAAGTAGAAATTGAAGCAAGTAGCACAGTGTCGAGACGTATAAGCAAAAGACAGCACACTCAACAAAACAAAATGAAACGAAACTTGCAAAAACCGAGGAGGTAGCAGAGCGATTGAAAGAGAGTGAGAGACGAGAGAGATTGAAAGAGAGTGAAGGAAGGAAGGAAGGAAGGAAGAAAGTCGTGGCAGTCCAAGCCTCCAAGGTGAGAAGAAGCTAACCTCCTTTTTCCCTGTTGTGCTGTTTCGGTGCCTCCTCTAACAATTTGAGACAATTCCTACCAATAGTAATGCAATTACACTGGCATTTGGTACCTGGGGATGGGTGTTGCGATATTAGAAAATGGAAATTGGTGGGTGTGATAGAGATAAAAAGTCAGTATATTTTTTTCATTTTGAAACAGTTTTAACACTTTGATTAACATGGATTTTGTTACTACCGCTATTATTTTTTGGGCTTTATACACATAAAATATGAAAGTCCAACCCAATTTAGCCCAAAACAGAATCTAGTTGACCAAAGTCAAGAGGTCCATCAACATTTAATGAGCCCAACATAGCAGATAGACTTTGGAGAATCAGAGACTTCCGGAAGCATCGAGTAGCGTGCAATAGGCGCCAAATTCAAATGTTTTCCCAACAGTTAGGAAGTTATCAGAAAAGCAGTTTATTCACCTGAAGACAAGAATAGAACCACTTCCATCGTTGGCTATAAATAAAGGCTCCATCAGAAGAAAAGCATCATCAAACACAACACAAACAACACATTCTCTCTAGAATTTAAACTAGTTTTAGTGAAAGCCCTAAATAGTTATGGGTAAGAACACTCCCTGTTCTAAGCCTCTTTTTGTTACTTTTGTATCATTGAGTGCAAGAAGGATGATACTTTTTTACTCAATTAAGCTTGTTGTTACTTTCCTTTTCCATAAAAGTTTGTGTAAAAGACTGGAGTTGATATAAATATTAATAAATTAGCTTTTCTCAAGCTCTTTTGTTTCAATTAACTGCTACTTGTTTCTCTATCTTTCTATATTTTGTATTGCACGTTATTTCTTAGCCATTGGTAGTTAGTGCCTGTTTGAGTTAGAGAGGATCCCTTAGCTTTAAGGACATACCCTTACTACTAAGGACAAGTGACCGTTAGGAGAGTGAATCTCCTCACTGGTGTTCTGGATCATCTTGCGACGGGGCATAGTTGCTTGCTTACATTTTTTTTTGTACCAACAAGTTTTCGGCGACCATAGTGAGAGTAGACTACTTAAAAAGTTGAAAACACTTATTCGAAATGGCTATCACTCGTTCTAACAGAAGAAGAGGTGCTAGAGTTGAGCAAGAAACTCCAACATCCGCTCAATCTCATCCCAATAATCCTTAAGAAAGGGTTGAGGGATGAATCCTGATAACTTCCACAACAGGATAGAAGATGCACCCTTGATAGAACATTTTAGTTCTACTCAACCTGAGGATGATAGCTTCCGAATTAGAACCGAGGATGGAACTGAAGATGCCCCTCCAAGGATTACTCATTTGTCTAGTGCAATTCGTGTTTGTTTGAATCAAATGCATTCCAGATATGTTGAGACCATAAGACAACTCCTAATTGAGGCTAGAGAAAGCCAAGGGAATCAATTTGACTCCCAATAGAAGTCTATAAAAGTCTGTATAGATAGTACTAGATAGATGATAAAAGTATTTAGAGATGATATGACTGCCCAAACGTAAGCCCAAACCTAAGCCTAACCTAAGCTTAACCTAATTGCAATAGGTTTAGGCAAACCTATAAATACCCCCCAAACCCCAAAATTTGCATACTCTTATTCTCTCTTTTCTCCCTTAATTTCCGTGCATGCGTCGACCACCACTCACCCCTTCCTCACTCTTTTTTCCGGCGAGCCCCCACAACACTCGCCACCCTCTCTCCCTCTTTGTTCGTGTGCTGGCGCCATCACAGTCCCCCACTCTTTCTCCTTTTGCGAGCCGCCGCAACACAGCAGCAGCCGCGCGTGGACTGCACGCGCCACCACAGCCCACACGCCACCGGCCGTGTGTTCCTTTTTCCTTTGATTTTGGTTTTTCGTGTTTTCTTTCGGTTATTTCTTTTCCCGTATCCTCTAATTATATTGTTTATAGTCTTATTAAATTAAATTTGTGATTTTTATGACTTTTCATATGTTTTATAAATAAAGTTGGAAACTTTATTGTTTGAACAATTAAAAATATGATTTTTATTATTTATGATTTAAGTTATAATTTCATATTTATGATTTTATATTTAAAGTGGGTTTTAAGTATAAAAGTGATGATTTTTGAGGTTTTTAGACTTATAGTATTATATTATAGGTTACTAAGGTTGAAAATTTAATGTTTTTAAAGTATTTTAAAACGATTTTTGAAGCGTTTTAAAATAATTTATATTGCTGTGAATTAATTAGGATATTAATTCATTGTTGTGTTATTATTTTGGTAGGCGGAGAATTTACTTTAGGTGTGTCTAGTGTTTTAAAGTGGCCTCTCATTCCGTCTACACAAGGTACGTACATGTCTTTATGTGTTAGACTAGTATCATGTCCTAAGGATATGATTATTCATAGTATCATGTATAGGGAACCCTTTTATGAGTCATACGTGGTTTTGATATTGGAATTACGTGTTGTTGAGCATGCTAATTGCCTATGATATTTATTACATGGTTGCATGGATGTTTGATTCAAGCATGTTTGGGAAAGGAAGTTTATTTATAAATTCGTATGAAAGGTTTATAAACATGTTTAGTGGATTCTAGGTATTATTTCCTTTAATGAATATTTTATTACTTCTCAAAGGCCGAGAACTTTGTGGGTAAGTTGGACTATTATTGTTATTATTATTTTACTACTTTGTAAAGACCGAGAGCTTTGTAGGGTATGTATATTTACTGTCTTTGGACATTCGATTGTTGATTTAAGTCAACAAATCAATTGAGAATTAATTCTTGGTCAATTACAATTATTTGATCACGTTATTTAATCCTAAGATAAAAGAGGAATATTTGTTGTATCCATGTTATGTGTTGGTTGTCTTGTTAGAGTCCAACATTGAATAACATATTAAGACTTAAAGTGGAAAGAGAATAGCAATAGCTTTAGACTTGTACACGTCTAAAGTTTTGGACTAGTATGAGTTGGAGTACATGGTGATAGCCCATGGCTTTTCTTGGGGCCGGATTGATCACTGTGCCCCATTTTATTTTAAAAGGTTCCTCAATATCGTTGGTCAAGGGATTATGGAGTCGCGCCCATAATTCATCTTATGTATTGAAGACTAGGTTTGGTTGGGCAACTCGATCTATTGACTATTTAATTTATTAAATGAGTTATCATGTTGTATGTTTTGTGAAGTCGAGTCTTATCTTATGAGTTGAAGTTGTAGAGTATTATTAATGATCATGTTTTATTGCTTAGTAGTATCATGTTAGGTTTTGTGTTTTGTATTATTATATATGTACTCATTTTGCTGATTACGTGCTTTTATGTGTGTCGATCATGGTTGTGCCTATTGATCCTGTGATGACCCTTTATTGGCGAGTAGTCTTCAATTGAGTATTTTCCTACAGGTTTGAAGATAATGCATCACACATACTCATTTGGAAATTGGGAGATATTGATGAGAGATCGTTTTTTTCACTTATGTCGCTTCTTATATTTATATTACTTTTGTCAAGTTATTTTATGGATTATTTATTTTAAGTTATTTTATTTGGTTTAAAATTATTTTTAAGGTTTGAATAATATTTTGACAGTAAGTATGGTTTAAGAATTTATTAAGTTTTATTTAATGTTTTCTGCTGTAAAATTTTGAGTAAGCAGATATTTTATCACACGGGTGATTATACTTTGATAGTTCCTATTTTGGTTTGGAAAATGTATTGTTTTATAAAGAAAGAATTGTCGCGGTGTTACATGGACTCCCAAATGGTGATCAATCAATTAAACAAGACAATCAATTAATCTAGGCAACACAATCTCACCTAAATTATAACCCTCAAGCTTGACTTTTATGGTCAATACATGATTAAAAGGTCATCCCCTTCTCCTAGCTAATAAACTACTCGCTAGCCATGGAAAAGATGAAATAAAAAGGTTGAAGCAACAATAGAAGATCAACAATGGTGAAAATCATTCTAATAAAGCTAATTAACAACTAACCATTAACTAATCATGCTTTAATTAAAGTAAAACTAAGTATTAAGGCAATAAAGAGAAAGGTAAAAAGCAATACTCAAATATAGAAGAAGGTCAACCCAAAACCTCCATTGATAAAGTTTGAAATCATCAACATTCAAAAGCTAGATCTACTTTCTCTCTCTAGAATCTCTATAATTAAGACTAAAATATCTTTGTAAATGAAATTATATCTTTTATTATTACAAAAATGAGCTTAAATACCCCTAAAGTACTGAGGGCAAAGCCGTACAACACAAAATGGAAGTTGTCCGAAAGTAACCGAAATCGTCTGAAATTGGCCGAAATTGTCCAAAAGAGCAGTGGAGCACCCGCCCCAAGGTCGCTCCTGGGTCGCTCTAAGTTCCTGCCCACTTTCTTTTAGTTCTTCCTTCATGGAGCGCCCGCTGATGAGTGAGATTTATCGCACTCATAGGGTAGCTTTTTGGTCTATTTTATTGCGTATTCTTGGTGTTTCTTTACTTCTTACATCTATTTTCATCATCTCCGCCCTATTTGGAGCTTTTCACCATTTTCTTTGATTTCCTCTCATTTTTAATGGTTTTCTATCCTTATTTTCTATTCCATATGCTTTGTATTGTATTTTTCTTGTATATGACTAACATGTAGGAAAAAGATGAGTGCAAAGCAAAGAAGATTGGAGTGGAAGAAAAGAATGAAAGAAATAAAGAAGGAAGCCCAAGCCCAAAAAGAAAGGAAGAGAGGGGAAGAAGACAAAGCAGCCCGAGCAGGTGGATCGCCCGATCTCAAAAAGTGATCTCCCGATCCGAAAGTGGATCGTCCGATCACGGCTGTGGATTTCCACAAAACTTCCTGCCTACTCCTGATCGGGCGATCACCACTATGGATCGCCCGATCACTGCGGGTTTGCGGAAACCGTCTATTTCATTTTCTCTTTCCCTTTTTGCCCTTAATTGGGGGTTGTATAAATACCTTTTTGACCTAAAATTTCATGATTCTGATTTCCTTATTTGAACTCTAGAGAGCTATTGAGAGGTTAGACTTTTGGGTGAACTTTGGGTGTTTTTCAAGGTCTTTAATGGTGATTGAAGAAGAATTTCAGATTTTTGTGGAGTATTAATGAAATTTTAGTAACTTTTCTTCTCTTTGCTCTCATTTATTGCTTTACTTTATCGTTTATTCTTGCTTTACTTTGTTAGTAGTTTCAATATCACTCATTCTCATTGAAGTCTTAGTCTTAGTTGCTCTTCTCCACTTGCTTATGCTCTTCTCTATTGCAAACATTAAGTATGAATGAAAAAGCAATGATTTTTGGTTTACTAATCTCCTATTTGCATTGTAGAACTAGTTTAGTTAATATGAGAACCAACTTTGAGTAGTCTTTTAGTTAGGGGGTTGGGTGAAGGTGCAATGGACATTGTTTCATGATATGAGGCCCTAAATTGGCATGTTTGGTGGGTTGGGTTAGCAAATCCATTGATTGGTTGACTAAGGTAAAGTTGAAAGGCCTAACTTTAACTCAATGAGTCAATGGATTTCCCTTTAGGTGTAGATCGTTGAGATATACAATAAAGTTGGAATTGCTATCTCTAAATAAGGTTGAGTGAGAAATCCTACCTTTCTTAGAGTCTTAACCCATTCAACATCCGAAAGGCGAGATTGGGTTGAACTTAGCTAATTCCGACCTCATGTTCCATCATTGACTATCTAATCCCTAATTGAGAGTGTTGCATCACCTTGAGCATCCTTGAAAGAGGAGTTCATGATTGCAATGTCTTAATTCAATCCCCTATCAGATACTCCTTTAATCTCATTTCGTAATTCAATCTCATTGCATTGGATCCCTATCACCCCCTAACGTCTTTTTCCATCGATTTATAACCCTTTTATTTGACCTATTAGTGATAATTGAGTTCAAAATCAATCAACTTCTTCTCTTCGGTTTAGCTTACATGTTCACTTACGTGCTTAGTGTCTAGTCTAGTCTCTGTGGATCTTGACCCTTACTTGCCACGTACTCGTATTTGGTTAGTTAGGTTTAATTTGGAGTTTTTGTCTAGCGACGCAAAAATTCTCTATCAAGTGGCGCCGTTGCCGGGGACTAGTTATTAGCATTAGGTTTAACATAAGTTATGTGAGTCTAAACCATTTCCTTCTATTTTATTTCTCTTGTTACTATATACATACTTGTGATTGTTATTGCTAACCCTCTTCTTAGCTTGGTGTTGTATGCCCCGTTCCGATCGAGCTTTGCCATTGATCCCCCTTGACATTGAGCTCGAAAGGACGGTAAAGTCTCTCAAGCGAAAGTTAAGGAAAGATAGCCAACAAGCACAAGCTTCATCTTCAACACCATTTGTAGAGGTGGAGAGCGACACGAGCTCCACCCTCTCTAGTCCTCCGAACTCCCCAACAACTAGCCACTCAAGTTACTCGAGTTTATTCCTTTCCTCCGACACAAATATGGAAGATAACAGAACTTTGAGGGACTATGGCACCCCAATGGCCTATGCCCCTTCTAGTGCTATTGTTCCTCCATCTACACAAGCGAATGATTTCGAGTTCAAACCGGCTTTCATCCAACTAATCTCCAACAACCAATATGGTGGGTCTAATTATGAGTGCCCTCAACAACATTTGAGGAAGTTCACCGAGTTTTGCTCTACGGTGAAGCACAATGGGGTCACTCAAGACTTCATCTAGCTTAGTATGTTCAAGTTCTCAGTCAAGGACGAAGCTTCACATTGGCTCACAACGCTCTCTCCGAACTCATTGACTACTTGGGATTATGTCACAAGAGCCTTCCTTAGCCGGTTTTTCTCATTACAAAAGACCGCCGAAATGAGGGCAAGCATTATGAACTTCCAAGATAAGGAGGGAGAGAGCTTATATGATGCATGGGAGAGGTTCAAGATTTTGTTGAGGCAATGTCCACATCACAATATGGAAAAGTGGATGCAACTTCATTGCTTCTACAATGGTCTCTCAACCCAAAACAAGACAAGTTTGAATGCGGGTGCCGGGGGTCCCATTATGATGAAACCGATGGATGTTGCTTTTGACTCCATTGAGAATGTGGTACAAAATGATCGTGATTGGAGCCAAAGCGAGAGAGCATCGACCTCAACCTCCAAAAGAGGTGGAAGGTATGAAATTGATAGTATTGGTGTTCTTACTTCTAAAGTAGATGCATTGATGAGTCAATTGAAGTCCACCAATATGTCCCCCTCTCCCTCTAATGTCTCTATGCTTGGTCAATCCTCTAATCCCAATTCTTATGCTCCCCCTAATGTGCAACAAATGAATCAATGTGGTTATGGTCCGAATGGTTTGAATAACAATATGCCGATGAATTGCATGTTTTGTGATATTTGTGGGTCTTATGACCATCACCCCCAACAATGTAATAGCATCGAGTCTCAACAAGGTCATTCTCCTTCAATGGAACAAGTTAACGCTTTGAACCAAAAGTTTGACCCCTACTCTAATACTTTAATCCGGGTTGGCGTCAAAATCCTAACTTTAGTTGGAGAAATCCAACTCAAAACGCCAACCAAGGTTATAGTCAAGGTCAAACTCAAAGTCAAGGTCAAAATAATTTTTCTCAAAATTTCAACCAAGGTCAAAATCAATTTAATCAAGGCCAATATGGATACAACCAAGGTCAATACCGTGGTTCGTATTCTAATCAAGGCCAAAATTCTCATTCAAGAGTACCACCAGGTTTTCATGGAAACTTTTCGGGTTTCCAAGGAAACCAAAGGATCTCAAATGCTCTTCCTTTGAATGCTCCTCTCCAAATTGGACCACCCACCACCACTACTAGTCTCGAAAGTATGATGCAATCTTTCATTACTACTCAAACTAAAGAGACTAGTGAGCTAAAATAGAGCCTCAAGCAAATGCAAGTTCACACAAAAATGCTTGAGACTCAATTAGCTCAAATGGCGGGGTCCATTAAGGAAGGATCATCAACTAAATTGCCTAGTCAAGGTGTAAATCCAAGAGAACATGCTAATGCCATTGTGACTAGAAGTGGGAAGAAATTGAATGAGGTGGAATCACCAAGTGTTGAAAATGATTTTGAAAATGACTAACCGGTTGAAACTACTTGTGGTGAGGGAGATGAAAATGTTGAGAAAGCAAAGAATGACCCACCTCCCTTTGTGGCAAAGTTGCCCTATCCCTCTCAGTTTGCAAGTTCCAAACTTGATGATCAATTTGCCAAGTTCTTAGATGTGCTCAAGAAACTTTACATTAATATGCCATTCACCGATGCCATTAAACAAATGCCCACCTATGCCAAGTTCTTGAAAGATGTGTTAAGCAAGAAAAGGGACTTAGATTGTGTGGAAACTATTAATTTGACCGAAAATTGTAGTGCCGTTATCCAAAACAAGTTGCCCACGAAACTTAAGGACCCCGGAAGCTTTTCCATTCCATGTGCTATAGGTGATATGACCATTGACAAGGCCTTGTGTGACTTGGTTGCTAGTGTAAGTTTGATGCCTTACTCCGTTTGCAAAAGATTGGACTTAGGTGAACTCAAGCCTACTCACATTTCAGTTCAATTAGCCGATCGTTCGGTTAAGATGCCTATAGGAAAGCTTGAGGATGTACCCGTTAAGGTTGGGAAGTTGTACATTCCCGTAGACTTTGTTGTACTTGAGATGGATGAAGATCCAAATGTCCCAATAATCTTAGGGCGACCTTTCTTAGCTACGGCGGGGGCTATCATTGATGTAAATAATGGCAAAATTGAGCTTCAAGGTAGGAAGTGAAAACATTGAGTTTAATTTAAACCAAATCATGAAATGTCCTACTCACATGGATGACCATTGAATGCGTATTGATACTTTAGATCATGTCATTGATGAATATATAGCCATGCATTTGCATCCATCTAACAATATGCTTGAGTATGATGTGATGGAAGGCGAAGAGAAAGAAAAGCTTGATGTGGAGGTAGATGCAATTGAGGAGAATCTTGCTCTACCTCCCACTTTAGAAGCACATGAGGAGGCATATCTTTGCCTAGAAGAGGAACAAGGAAAAGATGAACCGACCGATGAAGAAGAAGCCCCCAAGGTAGAGCTTAAACCTCTACCTTCCAACTTGAGGTATGAATTCTTGGGACCTTCTTCTAATTTTCCGGTCATTGTGAATGCTAGTTTGGATGAGGCTCAAACCTCAAAGTTGTTGGATGTGTTGCGCGTGCATCGCAAAGCGTTGGGCTATAGTTTGAATGATTTGAAAGGAATAATCCCAACACTTTGCATGCATCGCATTTCATTGGAGGATGATGCTAGACCTTCTATCGAAAGACAAAGGAAGCCCAATCCTCCAATGATGGAAGTGGTGAAAAAGGAGATCCTCAAACTACTTGCCGTTGGTATCATCTACCCTATCTCCGATAGTATATGGGTGGCACCGGTGCAAGTAGTTCCTAAAAAGGGTGGGATGACGGTTGTTAAGAATGAAAAATCCGAGCTCATCCCTATGAGGACCGTGACAGGGTGGAGGATGTGCATTGATTATAGAAAGTTGAATGCCTCCACCAAGAAAGACCATTTTCCTTTACCTTTTATTGATCAAATGCTTGAAAGGTTGGCGGTGCACAAGTTTTTTTGCTATCTTGACGGGTTCTCGGGATTCTTTCAAATCCCAATTCATCCCGACGACCAAGAAAAGACTACATTCACTTGCCCTTATGGTACTTATGCTTATCGTAAGATGCCATTTGGGTTGTGTAATGCACACGCCACCTTCCAACGTTGTATGATGGCTATTTTTGCCGATATGATTGAAAAAGAGATGGAAGTTTTTATGGATGACTTCTCCGTTTCTGGAGGATCTTTTGATGATTGCCTTGTGAATCTCGTTCGATGTTTGGAAAGGTGTGAGAAAGCTAACTTGGTCCTCAATTAGGAAAAATGCCACTTTATGGTGCCAGAAGGAATTGTTCTTGGCCATAAAGTGTCACATAAAGGAATTGAGGTTGACCAAGCCAAGGTTGAGGTCATTGAGAAACTACCCCCTCCCACAAATGTCAAGGGAGTGAGGTCTTTCTTGGGTCACGCCGGTTTTTACCGATGTTTCATCAAGGATTTCTCAAAGATCGCCAAACCGCTCACATCTTTGCTCCAAAAGGAGAACGAGTTTGAATTTGATGATGTTTGTTTAGATGCCTTTGCTAGAATCAAAAGTGCTCTCACTTCGGCTCCAATTGTTCAAGCACCGGATTGGAGTCTTCCCTTTGAGCTCATGTGTGATGCGAGTGATATCGCCGTTGGGGCGGTATTGGGTCAAAGATAGGAGGGGAAGCTCCACGTCATCCACTATGCAAGCAAAACGCTCAATGATGCCCAAAAGAACTACACCACCACGGAGAAAGAGCTACTAGCGGTGGTGTATGCCTTTGAGAAGTTCCGGGCATACCTTGTGGGGTCCAAGACCATTGTTTATACGGACCATTCCGCCCTCAAGTACTTGATGGCGAAAAAGGATGCAAAGCCAAGGTTGATTCGTTGGGTGTTATTGCTCCAAGAGTTTGATATTGAGGTGAGGGACAAAAAGGGGTCCGAAAATCTTGTGGCGGATCACCTCTCAAGAATTGTTTATGATGAGGATTTCCCGGCTCTTCCCATTGATGACTACATGAGGGACGACGTTCTATATGCGGTTGAGAGCACAAGCTTGCCGTGGTTTGCCGACATCGTCAACTACCTAGCTTGTAGCGTGATTCCTCCGGATTTCACAAAGCAACAACGTCGAAAACTTAGGCATGATGCAAAGCAATTTATTTGGGATGAGCCACTATTGTACAAGAGAGGGTCCGATGGTCTATATAGGAGATGTGTGCCTAATGAGGAAGTTTGAAGCGTCTTGGAAATGTGCCACTCTTCATCCTGTGGGGGGCATATGAGCTCCAACAAGACGGTGGCCAAGATATTTCAAAGTGGTATCTATTGGCCAACCATGTTTAGGGACACTTGGAGCTTCGTCAATAGTTGTGATAGGTGCCAAAGGATGGGGAACATTTCAAGGAGACATGAGACGCCGCTCAACACTATCCTTGAACTTGAAGTGTTCGATGTATGGACTATTGACTTCATGGGCCCATTCCCTTCCTCGTGTGGTAACCAATACATCCTAGTAGCCGTCGATTATGTATCAAAATGGGTCGAGGCAATTGCATCTCCAACAAATGACTCCAAATTAGTGATGAAGAAATTCAAGAAGATTATCTTCCCGAGATTTGGTGTTCCTAGAGCCATCATAAGTGATGGTGGCTCTCACTTCGCCAAAAAGTCATTCCAATCATTGCTTGCGAAGTATGGAGTGAACCACAAGGTGGGGTTGGCTTATCACCCTCAAACTAGTGGTCAAGCCGAGATCTCAAATAGGGAGATTAAGACCATCTTAGAGAAGACGGTAGAGAGGGCGAGAAAAGATTGGGCTTTGAAGCTCGATGATGCCTTGTGGGCATATCGAACCGCTTTTAAGACACCTATTGGCACCACCCCTTACAAGCTTGTTTATGGAAAGTCTTGTCACCTACCGGTTGAGCTAGAGCATCGAGCACATTGGGCTATCAAGCACATAAACTTCGATTTGAAGAGTGCCGGTGAGAAAAGGTGGTTAGATCTTCATGCTTTGGAGGAGCTTAGGCAAGAGGCCTACGATTGTGCAAGCATTTATAAGGCAAGAACAAAGGCCTTCCATGACAAGAACATCTTGAAGAGAGAATTTACAAAAGGGGATAAGGTGCTCTTATTCAACTCACGCTTGAAGCTTTTTCCGGGCAAGTTGAAGTCTAGGTGGAGCGGACCTTTTGAGGTGGTCGATGTGCTCCCATATGGTTCGGTGGAGATTAAGAGTAAAGCAACCGGCTCCTTTCAAGTTAATGGGCAAAGATTGAAAATCTACTATGAAGGAGACCAAGTGGGAAAAGTGTTCTCCATCAATCTTGAGGAGTTTGGCACCTCACCCCAAGAGAAGTGATATCCTTTTATGGTCAAGCTAATGACCTTAAAAACAAGCGCTTATTGGGAGGCAACCCAATTTTTCTATCCTTTTTCTCTTAATTTTTCGATTATTTTATTTGACACTTGTCTAACCTTGTGATTATTTGATTTTTATTTTCTATTCTTTTTCTTTCTTTTGGTGTTTTGGATGCTATGACTAGTGCTTGATGAGTTTGGATGGCTATGCGCATTTGAGGTTGACCATGTGAGAAATGGTGATTTTAGAAAAAATGAGTTGAGAGACAATTAGAAAAAAAGAGGGAGAAAAAAAAGGGTAATTTAAGTTATAAAAAAAAAATAGAAAAAAAGAGAGAGGAAAAAAGGGGTGATTGTTAGGAAAATAAAGAGACAAAAAAAGAAAATTGTGAAAAAATTGAAAACAAAAAAAGGGGAAAAAGAGAAAACGAAAAAAAAAACGAGTGCAAAGCAGGCTTCAAATGGATCGCCCGATCCACATAGCCGATCGGCCGATCAGAACCTGGCAGTAACTCCCCAAGGTTTGCCCAATTCTGATCGCCAGATAGAGCTGGGGATCGCCCGATCGTGCGCCCGATCACTCTCCTGATCGCCCGATCACTTTTTTTTCGCCCAGCCAATTTCAAAAAAAAAATAAAAATAAAATAAAATATTTTCCTTGCAAAAAAAAACCGTCCCCCACGCCTTCTCTACCTCTCATTTTCACTCATCTCTCACTCTCACTCTCATCTTCATCTTCAACTCTTCTCAAACCCTAACCTCCATACTCCAAAAACTCCATCAATCTCACTCATTTTTCTTCCAAAATCTCACAAAACAATCAAATCCTTTATACTACTCCACCAAATTCACATTTCTTCATCATTTTCCCACTCATTTACCAAAACACCATCAAACCCCAAATTTCCACCATCTTCAAGAACTTCAAATTTTAACAAGTTGGAAGGCAGTGGAAGCTTAACAAAGGTTGAAGGAACATTCCCAAGCTTCAAGTAAGAATTGTACTCACTATTTGGTATACAATTTCTTCATTCTCTTTTTGTTCCTTACTCCACCATTTTTGCTTATACTCTTGTTTATTTGAGAAAGGAATTGCCTAGACTTGTTTTGTTGAATCTTGAATTGGTTATTATTGGTTTCTTTAGAGTTTTGAGTGTGAATTGGTCCTAGTTGGAGTAGTGTTAGGCTAAAAATCTTGGTTATGTGATTGTCTACATTGAAGTGTTATATTGTTGGATAGTTGATTGGTTGCCTTTGGTTGAATTGGTGTATGCTTTGGTCTTCATTTTTGGGTACTTTGAATTGTTCATTATACTTGAAGGTTTGTGATTGGGCACCTTGTTGATTGTGGTCGAGACATTCTCCATAAACTCCACACCTATCACAAAACTCCCACTCCTCACAAATGGCCCCAAAAACCAAAGCTACAAAAACTTCAAAACGAGCCACACCATCCACTTCCTCCTCACAAACACCATGGGGGCAAATGGGCATCACCCTTACCTCAAAAATCCACCTAGAATGCTTTGTATCTCTCTTAGGTCGTGCAATCAAACCCACCAAATTCTTTGATGAGAGAGTACTTCGCAATTTAGGTGTTTTTGAGGAGACTCTTGAGCTATGTGACCGTTTAGGGTGGGTCAACTTCGTATCCATGCCCCCCGCCTTCACCTATGAGCGTCTTACACTTGAGTTCATCTCCACGCTCGAGTGTACTATTGAGGAGAACGAGGAGGATGAGGGTCACCCCCAAGTCACCTTCCAACTCTTCAACATTCATAGGGCGGTAGACTATGTTTTCCTTTGCAAGATTTTTGGTTGGGATGCGGAAGCTCCCTTAAACGAGTATATCAACCATGACTTCATTGGGTATGAGTTTGAAAGAGCATGGGGAAATATTACGGGCAACTACAACCAACCTAAAAATCCAAAGTCTTCCCACATCATACATCCGGCCGTCCGCTACGTCCACCGTCTTCTTGTGTATTGCATATATGGATGAGCGGAACTTGGTAACGCTAGCAAGGATGAGGGAAAGGCTCTTTGGACCATATGCCGCCCAAAAGTTAGGCCCGTGCCAATCAACTTTGCAGAGCATCTCATTCAAAGATTTATCATGCTCCGTGATGGTGTTCATCACCGCAAGGATATTATCATGGGCGGGATGATAACTATGATAGCAAGGTATTGGCACACCAATGAAGAGTTCAACACCATGGCACCAATATCTCAACGGATCCTTCTTGATGATACTACATTGCACCAAATGAATTTCTACCGCTACATCGAAGGCAACCACGACCGAATCATATGGTTAGTGTGGGAGTTAGATTATTGTCACCTTCCGAACCCCACACTAACCCGGTTTGGAGATGGAGCGCGCCCCTACCTCATGGCGAGGGAGATCGCCCCAAGGGAAGTAGAGTTGCAATCTTTTGCCGTTAATGAAGCGAGGAGACAACAACAACAACAACGTCGACGACCACAACAACAACAACCCACTCACCCCATGGACGAAGTCGGCCCATCCGGCGAAGGTACGTCCTCTTCTCATGTTTATGATTTTAGTTCTATTGGGGCGGCTATTGAGGCCATGGCTAGTGAGCAAAGCACCCATTTTCAAAATATTTATGCTCGGTTTGATAACGTCAATGCTCACTATGCTAGCATGAGCACTAGACTTGATAGCATTGATGTTAACTACCGTGGCATGGATGCTAGGCTCAATAGCATGAGTGAGACACTTGGCACTCTACGCTAAGACGTGGATGGTATGCGGTTAAGGCAAGACCAAATGTACGCCTATCAAGTTGATCAAAACTTTTTTCCGCCTTACCCAAACTATCCCTCATGGCCCCCACACCCATTCCGTCCCTCGGAAGGTGGGCAATAGATCGCCCTTGATCACCTCCACATGTTTTCTCACTTTGTAACACCGGGACGGTGTTCATTTTAAGTTTGAGGGTGCATCATAAGGCGATCAAGGACTTGTGCTTAATTATTAGACTTGAGATATTTTGTGCCTTATCATGTCTCATTTGCATGCATAGATGTTTTGGTGATGGTTGTCGTCATGTCGTTGATTGTTGTTGATTGTTGTTGGATGTTGGTGCCCTATATGTTGTTGTCTACCCCATGGTTCCTTTATTGCTAGTGCACATACTTGGTTAAGGTTGGGCCTTTATTGCTTAATTTGTGATTGATGAGTTCGATTGCTCTAGCTCCCACTTGAAAATCCAAAGTCTCCGAAACACCTTTGTACAAACTTTTCTCCCATTTTATTTTATTTTTCCTTTTTTTTCTTTTGTAAAAATCTTTTATTGTGTTTTCCTATCTTCCTTGTAAAAAAAAAAGGGAAGGACTATATATTTTTGAAAAAGAAAAAAAAAGGAAGCTCTTAGAATAAATAAAACTCAAGAATAAACAAACACCCAAGATCGTTTCTATTTGAAAGAGTTTATGATAACCAAAGCAAGCAAAAATGAGAATGAGATTGTGTGACCTAATATTGGAACATGTGTAGATTAGGGAGTTTTGAGATGATTTAAACTTTGTTGTTTGCCATCAAGTTAAATAACTCATAAACAAAAACAACAAGATTCTCCTTAAATAAGTCACTTGGTTCTATCCTTCATGATATAGGAAGTCCTTACTTGGTTCTCATAACTCGAGTCCCCTAGTGCATTCGATAATCTACCCCAAATAGCTTGGCATTTTCACCACCCTATAAAGAAAAAATTTAGTTTCTTAAAAAAAAAAAAGGCTAGTAGCCTCAAAAAAAAAAAGGATGAAAAGGAAACAAAAAGAAAAAAAATGCATATTTTCAATAAGAGTTGCGAAAGGGTGGTTAGTAACCAAGGTCCTAGCGCATTCCAATGCTCAAGTGGGGGTTCGAAAAAGTGAAGTAGAACCCCCTATTGACGACGGGATAGTTGCGGCTTGAGTATGAATGTTTTTCCTCCTAGTGCGTCTCCGACCGAGTACTTGGTACCGTGCCTGAGAAACATGTCTACTTCGTGAGTGGACGGACCGCACGAAGAGGGCGAAGACTAAGCCCCGCACTCCTTGGTAGTTGCATCACTATTTCACATATCTTCTTCTCCATAATAATGAACATGCTAAGTTTGGGGGAAAATTTTCCGCACATTGAGGATTAGAGTTACTTGAGTCGGTTTTCTCATCCTATGCATGAGTTTGTGAACTAAACGACCCTTGGAGCAATGGCGTTGAAAGTAGTAGAAAGTTAGAGAATTTGTTGAACTTACACCTTAGTTTAGCTCATCTCATAACCTCCTTCTCTACTCATGTGTTGTGTTGGAATTGAAAGAAAACGTTCTCATATATGCTAGCTTGCGGTCCACTCATGACTCCATCTCTCATACCTTGGTGATGTTTCCATTCTTGGGTTGTTGCTTGTTTGAGTTGGTGTATTGGCTTTGTGGGTATGCCTTCTAGAAAACCCTCACGAGACCATCCTCGTCCACTAGGGTCATCCTAGGGGTTTAAAGGGCTTGTTGCATACGCTAAATGCAACCTTGGACTCCATGAAAGTGAGTTTGTTTGGTTTCCTCCCTTTCTCCCTTTGGGTGATCTCATTTTGTTGGTTTTATCGAGTCACCTTTGTGTATCGTCTAGTCATCCATTTTGATTTGCTTGAGGACAAGCAAAGAGTCAAGTTTGGGGGAAGTTGATGAGTGAGATTTTTCGCACTCATAGTGTAGCTTTTTGGTCTATTTTATTGCGTATTCTTGGTGTTTCTTTACTTCTTACATCTATTTTCATCATCTCCGCCCTATTTGGAGCTTTTCACCATTTTCTTTGATTTCCTCTCATTTTTAATGGTTTTCTATCCTTATTTTCTATTCCATATGCTTTGTATTGTATTTTTCTTGTATATGACTAACATGTAGGAAAAAGATGAGTGCAAAGCAAAGAAGATTGGAGTGGAAGAAAAGAATGAATGAAAGAAGCCCAAGCCCAAAAAGAAAGGAAGAGAGGGGAAGAAGACAAAGCAGCCCGGGCAGGTGGATCGCCCGATCCACCTTTGGATCGCCCGATCTCAAAAAGTGATCGCCCGATCCGAAAGTGGATCATCCGATCACGGCTGTGGATTTCCACAAAACTTCCTGCCTACTCCTGATCTGGCGATCACCACTATGGATCGCCCGATCACAGCGGGTTTGCGGAAACCGTCTATTTCATTTTCTCTTTCCCTTTTTGCCCTTGATTGGGGGTTGTATAAATACCTTTCTGACCTAAAATTTCATGATTCTGATTTCCTTATTTGAACTCTAGAGAGCTATTGAGAGGTTAGACTTTTGGGTGAACTTTGGGTGTTTTTCAAGGTCTTTAATGGTGATTGAAGAAGAATTTCAGATTTTTGTGGAGTATTAATGAAGCTTTAGTAACTTTTCTTCTCTTTGCTCTCATTTATTGCTTTACTTTATCGTTTATTCTTGCTTTACTTTGTTAGTAGTTTCAATATCAATCATTCTCATTGAAGTCTTAGTCTTAGTTGCTCTTCTCCACTTGCTTATGCTCTTCTCTATTGCAAACATTAAGTATGAATGAAAAAGCAATGATTTTTGGTTTACTAATCTCCTATTTGCATTGTAGAACTAGTTTAGTTAATATGAGAACCAACTTTGAGTAGTCTTTTAGTTAGGGGGTTGGGTGAAGGTGCAATGGACATTGTTTCATGATATGAGGCCCTAAATTGGCATGTTTGGTGGGTTGGGTTAGCAAATCCATTGATTGGTTGACTAAGGTAAAGTTGAAAGGCCTAACTTTAACTCAATGAGTCAATGGATTTCCCTTTAGGTGTAGATCGTTGAGATATACAATAAAGTTGGAATTGCTATCTCTAAATAAGGTTAAGTGAGAAATCCTACCTTTCTTAGAGTCTTAACCCATTCAACATCTGAAAGGCGAGATTGGGTTGAACTTAGCTAATTCCGACCTCATGTTCCATCATTGACTATCTAATCCCTAATTGAGAGTGTTGCATCACCTTGAGCATCCTTGAAAGAGGAGTTCATGGTTGCAATGTCTTAATTCAATCCCCTATCACATACTCCTTTAATCTCATTTCGTAATTCAATCTCATTGCATTGGATCCCTATCACCCCCTAACGTCTTTTTCCATCGATTTATAACCCTTTTATTTGACCTATTAGTGATAATTGAGTTCGAAATCAATCAACTTCTTCTCTTCGGTTTAGCTTACATGTTCACTTACGTGCTTAGTGTCTAGTCTAGTCTCTGTGGATCTTGACCCTTACTTGCCACGTACTCGTATTTGGTTAGTTAGGTTTGATTTGGAGTTTTTGTCTAGCGACGAAAAAATTCTCTATCACCTGCTCCGCCCATATTGGAGCGTCCGCTACCCTGTTTTTACTCCTCGTCCTTGCAAATCTTTCAAAAAGAACTCAAGAGGAGATTAGATAGGGGAGGGGGATGCAAATGCACATGCAATAAACTACATGCAACCTAACTAAATGCAAATGCATTAAAACTAATGCAAAACATGCCAAAGAGTGAAAAAAAGGATGCAAAAGGGGAATAAAAGAAAACTTCATGACCTAAAATGCTTCTAAATGACTTAAAATTACTCCTAATTATTGATCCTAGAGCTCACTTATCAGCCACGAGTACGAAAAGAAGTTATGTGATGCTCATTTCACAGACTTTGCAGAGTTAGTCCATCAAGCTTGTAAATTTGAACATATCTTACAAGATGAGAGCAAGGGTAAGCACCAAGCCTTTGTCATAAATGAAGAGTCTTATATTAGTTTTGGCAAAGTTGACATTGGTCTCACTGAGGCTGAAGTAGAAGTAGCAGAATTCATACAGTATACTCCTTATAAGTGCCCTAGCCTTAAAAGGAATGAATCTATGACTATAAAAGATATGAAGTCTAGACAAAAGAGAAAGTATATGTACGATCTTAACGAGTCGAGAATCTCTTTTTTGATTGGTTCCAAGAAAATGAAGTTGAATGGAAGACAGAGGCTTAGAAGTTAGAACTGCTGAAGAGTTGAAAAGAAATATTGTAGACACCATGATGCTACTCCTCATAACACAAATGATTGCATAATGTTTAGAAATAAAGTTCAGGATAATAAGATTGATGAGATTGATGATAACATGGTTGAGGAAGTTGAACCTCATCGACTTGAATGTAATTTTGTTGGTTTATGTGATGTCACTGTGAATGTGCAGGAAAACCAGCATCACACTTTGATAGCAAATCAATTGTTCAAGAGACTTATTGATGGAGGCATACTGGTGATGCCAAAATGGGGTGATGATGATGACGAGATTTGGAGATATCATGTCAACCTAAGTCATGCCACTGAACATTACCACTCTTTTAAAGGCTTCTTCTGAAACAACTCAAGCAAGGAAGAACCACCATCACTGAAAGGGAAGCAGAAGCCCTAAAGATGGAAGAATTTGAAGCTCAGATGTCTAAACCAAGAGAGTCTTAGAGAAAAGAGGCTATAGTACCGCAAACTCCGATGGATCAGATAAAAATGAGGAGTCTATACCAACTCCTAAATCTTCTGTTTTCGATAGGCTTGGTCATAATGGGATTCTACTTACTTGCAAAGAAAGTTTTGAAATTCCTATGGTCATTGTAAGCCTTAAAAGATTGGGATACACTAGGTGTGCGAATTGTACTGATATGTTACACTATAAACTAGTTAGGAGTCAATTAATCCCTAATGGTCCTAACTGGATAACAGCACATCAGAAACCTACTTCTTACCCTAAGAGAAGTTGAGGTCCTAACTGGACTCCTAATCCCATGTATCCACCAAAGATGGGGAAGGGAGGACATGGAGAGAATCAAACCTTACCAATGAATAACTTTGGACAACCCGTCTTTGTAAGGAATCCAAAAGTTTACAAATGGTTGACACATGAATTCTCATATACCAGTTCGAGTGAACATACCAATGGACCAAAGGTTGATTTTAAAAATAAGGATTTTTTGCACAGAACCACCTTAAGTTTTCAGTTATTTGTAAACTCCCACCTTTATGTTTGTTTTTCATAAATTACCACCTTAAATTTACCAAATCTTTATAAACTCCCACCTTTTGACAAAATTTGTCTAACTTCGTTAACTGTAGGCCCCACATCAGTTAACTCTTTTTTTTTCCCCTCCAAACTCTTCATTAAGTACTAGCAACTAATCTCAACTATTAGAAAAACTACTTGACTAATTAATTGACTCAAAATAACAAACTATTTTTATTAAATTTGAAGCATTAATTCCAACAGACGATGTGCGAGACTGGGAAAAATAGGGGAGAGAACGGGGTTATCGTGGTTGCGCCACGGTGCTGCTATGGAAGCATGGGTTGTGCTATGGTGGTGCACAAGGTGGTAGTTTTGGTGGTGTTTTACAACAATGGGAGGTTTAAAGGAGGAGGGTGAAGTTAGTGTTAATGGAGAAAGATAAGGAAGAAGAAGAAGGAAGAGTTTGTTGTGGTGTTTGAGCTACTGACCATGGCTATTTATAGTCATGGCTACACCTTCTAGAAGCTCTAAATCAGTGGGCAATTATTGGCTTTGCAAAGGAAACCATGGATGAAGCTTTACCATGGATTGAGAAAACAAGCAGTCAAAGGGAGAAACAGAGGGGAGGCGTGAGACGGGTTGGGGTGATGATGAGTTATTGGTTTGGGTTAAAGGACGAATACTAAGTAATGAGTAATGGGTTTATTAAATTGGACTCTAGGTGGGTATTTAATCAACTTATCTTTATTTTAGCTCATCTAATTGAACACCATATCTTTCAAAAATAAAATCCTTTAAAACATAATAATATTAATAATATTAATATTAATAATAATAATAATAATAACAATGTGGTGGCATTACACCAGAACAATATTAAAAATACGGCAGGCGTATATAATCACATTTCTATTAAGGAAATGTTATACGACGGAGGAATGAGAGTCTAGAGAGAGAAACTGCTTCTCTCTTGTTCGTTTTTGCCATTTTCAATCTTCATACCTCAGCTTGACTGGAGCTATGGCAAAAGGTGCAAAGAAAGAAAGGGTGGATCAAAGGCAAATCAAAACCATCTGAAAGGGAAGAATAAGCATCCTCAGACAGGGCATGCAAGGAAAATGAAGGATACCAATGAGATGCAAGAAGTTCTAGCTTTGAGCTGGTCATCAAAGGAGGAGTTTGATGTTCATTCTAAAGAATCGATTGATCAGATTGTTGCCAAACAAAACCTTGAAGCAGTGTTAGCAACTAAGGAGAAAACGACGGTCTGGATTGAATCTATTAGAACTCCAGCGAGGCCAGTTGCTTTCAATCCTTCTCCGTTTCCGATGCAACAACTTACAAGCAATACAGGTAAGCCTAAATCTAGTCGACAAGCTTCCTGGCGAAATTCTTTGTTTAATAACTTGATTGAGGAAGGATTAGATTTATCGAAATAACCTATTGCTAGAACTGAAAATGATATTGTTACTATTAATATGGATGATGTGCAACATGAGATTCAATACTGTTCTGCTATTGTTGTATGCTATATTTTGGGGGTTAAACCTCCTTTTCGTATGATTGATGGATTTATTAGGCATGTGTGGAGGCAGTTTGGTTTTCAGAAAGTATCAATGATGGATAATGGAGTGTTTATGGTTAGATTTAGATCAAGTGAGGAGAAGGAGAATGCTCTGGAGGCAGGCCCTATCTCATTTCACAGGAAACCTGTATTGTGAAGAGTTGGCATCATGATCTTGATATTCATCAAGAAGATATTAAGCTAGTTCCTACTTGGGTTAAACTGCTTGGATTGCCTTTGAAATATCGGGGGCAAAGAACACTTAATAAGTTGGTTGGTAGTATTGGTAGACCTATTAGAACTGATAAAGTAATTGCTTCGAAGGACATTTTGGCTTATGCTAGAGTATTAGTGGAAGTCTCTATTGACCAAAGCTTCCGGAATGAGATTCTCTTTTTGAATGAAAAAGGAAAGATGCAGAGTCAGGTTGTTCTATATGAGTTCAAGCCTATTTTTTGTACTGAGTTGCAAAGGTATAGGTCATTCTATGGAGGAATGTAGGAGGAAAAGGTATGTAGTCAGAGGAAGATTAAACCTATGAAGCAATGGGTTGTGAAGACAAAGCCTGGTTCTGTAGATAGGGTTACTAAGGTGGATACTTCTGTAAAGAAAATCTTGGCTACCATTCCTGAGCATGATGAACAATTGGTTGGCGCTGAGTTGCAAGCTACTAACATTGCAAATGATCTTATTGGGCAGAATGCTGAGGTTGTGCAAACTGAGTAAACTGTAACTGTGGTAGATCCTTCAACTTCTTAGGTGATAATTGTTAATGAAGGTGTTGTGGGTGATGGTGTAATTAAGGATCCAGATAGATAATGTAGGGTTCTGGAATGTGAGGTGCTTGAATAGCCCTCACAAACATGGGGATGTGAAGTGGTTGTTAAGCCAACATTCCCTTGGGCTGTTTGGCTTGTTAGAAACTAGAGTCAAGTCTGTGAATTTTCATAAGGTGTTTCCTAATGTCTGTGATAATTGGTGTGTAGCAACTAATTATTAGAGCCATAGAGGTAGGAGAATATGATTGATTTGGTTTCCTAATAAGTTTCATGTAGATGTTATTGAGGTGTCTGCTCAATTTATTCATATTTTTTTAGGTCATCATAGAGCCACTAATAGGAGATTTTTTTGTCACTCTGATTTATAGAGCAATTGATCTAGAGCTGAGAAGAGAGTTGTGGAAGGGGTTAGTTCAAAGAAGTATCTCTTCAGCTTGGTTGATTGGGGGAGATTTCAATAATGTACTGAACTTGAATGAAAGGATTGGATCTGCTATTCCTTTAGATGAAGTACTGGAATTCAGGCAATATTTAAGAGCACCTGATCTTCATGATCTGCTATTTTACACATGGTCTAATAAGCAAGAAGGAGAGGAGGGGGTGTTTTCCAAGATTGATAGAGTGTGTGTGAATACTGAGTGGGAGGAGCTGTACAAGGATGTTATAGTCCAATTTCTTCCTAAGTCTGTTTCTTATCATACTCCTTGTGTGATTAGATTAGTTGGTGATGTTGTTAATAAGACTAAGCCTTTTAGTTTTTTTAATATATAGGTGCAGGCTGCTGGATTTCAAGATGTCGTTAATGCAGTTTGGGTGGGAGGTGTGAATTGAGTAGCTATGTTCAGAGTGGTGTCCAAGCTTAAGAGTTTGAAGAAAGATCTGATGCTTAATAAAACAAGATTCTCTAATATTAAGCAGGCTGCAGAGGAGATTCTGATTAAGTTAAAACTGGTACAAGGCCAGATTCAGTTAAATTTTCATAATGTTGAGGTTCATAGAGAGGAGAAATTTCTTAGGCAGGAATATGAAGAGAAAAATAAAGCTAGATTGAGTTTTCTTAAATAGAAAGTGAAACTCAATTGGCTCAAAGGGGGAGATGCTAATACAAGCTACTTTCATGCTTGTTTGAAGCAAAGGAGGGCTAAGAATCATATATGTAGATTGAAGAACAATGACGGTGTTTGGATGGAAACACAAGAGGAATTGGAGAGTGCCTTTATGTAGTTCTATAAAGGATTACTTGGTGCTGCACAATCTGATAGAAAGAAGGTTAGCTGCTCTATCATTCAAGAAGGGGTATTTTAACTGAGGAGTAATAGTCAAGCCTTTATGCTAGGTTTACTGGGGAAGATGTCAAACATACAATGTTTAATATTGACAATGATAAGGCTCCTGGTCCTGATGGGTATACCAGTTATTTCTTCAAGAAAGTCTGGGGTTGTTTTGGTCTAGATGTTGTTGTTGTTGTTCTGGATTTTTTTCAGAATGGAAGGTTGCTGAAACAGGTAAATGCAACTATTCTGTGTTTAATTCCTAATTGTGATTACACAATTCAGACCCATATCATGTTGTAATGTGTTGTATAAAGTTATCTCTAAAATGCTTCGTACAAGATCAAAAGTAGTTCTTGGCTCGGGAATAAGGAGAAAACTCCATAAAACCTGCAATTCAATACTAAAACACGAAACCACAACTACATACGATAGTTAGCACAAAATAGCTCCCAAGAGCTCCAATGACGCACAAATGAGCTTGTAAATAAGGGAGAAAACTCTATATAAATACGTGATATCAAACTCCCCCAAGCTAAACCTTTGCTTGTCCTCAAGCAAACAGAACACGAACATGGAATAGATTGCCTCACCCCATAGACAAAAACAAATCAAAGCTCAAAACATTTTCAAGACTAAGAATCGTTCAAGCAGGCATAATTCAAGTTTGGCTAATCAAATCCATCAAACCACCAATCATTCAAGCAATAAATCAAACTCAAGCATCCACAAGGCATACAAATCCTGAAAAGGCTCTCACAAGGGTGTCACTCCTCTCTATTTTGTGGCAGGCAAAGAATATGCCCGAACACTCACCAACCCGACCATAAGTACCCTTCCCACTCACACTCTCATGTGTTTAAGAAGGTTCAATGACGCTCAACCTAGTCAAGTCGACTCAATTAGCAGAAATACTCCCTAGCTTTGACAAACTGACTCGAAATCAATCAAATGAACAATGCAGACATAAGCTCAAGAGGACTTTATAGGGTTGTAATGGGGCTTAGGCGAGAGGTAGGGGATACTTTTGGGTAATGTGGTGGAAAAACCAAGAAAGGGGGAGCATAAACCATTCAAACAAGGCCTAAGATGGCCTTCAAAACTCCCAACAATCACCATAAAACCATGTAAAATAACCCAACTCTCATAAATCAATGAAAAGCGCATAACAAACCCAATTTTCTAGCAATGGAGCGAATATTCTTTTATGAACGTACGTGAATGAAAGAACTAGAATTCTTTTGAATTTTCATTTCATTTTTCTTTCATTTTTCTGAACTTCATTCACGCAACTCTAAACTTTCTTTTTCTTTTCTC
The DNA here is from genome assembly GCA_947645195.1 of Patellifolia procumbens. Classification (NCBI taxonomy): domain Eukaryota; kingdom Viridiplantae; phylum Streptophyta; class Magnoliopsida; order Caryophyllales; family Amaranthaceae; genus Patellifolia; species Patellifolia procumbens. The sequence goes on from CANSGD010001076.1 coordinate 3,379,206, forward strand.
TTTCTCACTCTCAAACCACAGCAAATACACTTTTAAATTCCTCAACAGCCAAACTAAACCAAGAAACCAATCTCAAACTCAACCCATACAAAAGCTCCCCCAAGCTAGGCTTGGAAATAATATGAGATGAAGGCCATGGGCTCATAATAGGGGTTTAAGTAACAAGAAACAAGTCATTAGGCTCAGCGGGGCAAAGGAGGATAAAAGTATATCAAAAATTCACTCTGAGGCTCAAGAATCAGACAAAAGAACGCCTCTATCACAGCTAATGCTACAAGTCATCGAATATCAGACAAGTACGAAGTCAAAGTCAAGATCAATCCACTAAAGAGGAACTAACACACAATAATAGACTGGATAATAATATGAATCCAATAGGCTACAAAGAGGCCTCACAGTCTAAACATTTCAGGTATGCAACACAAAGTGGTGTAATATAATCCAAAATCGCTCGAAATCATAGCAATCAAACATCAAATCATAGCCTCAAGATCACAAATGCCTAGCTATCCAGAAAACAAAGTCAAATCAATTAGGTCCATGATAATACGTCAAGTCGTTCGATTAGGTCCTCCTAATTAGCTCGAGAGTGTAATTAGAAAACATTTGAGTGAATTAGTCCCTTAATTGACCCTAAAGAATCCCCTTGGCTTGACTAATAGGTTAGCTAGGAATTCCCCTATCCCTAGTGTTTTCTTATTTTAGTTTAATCAAATCATTTAGTTTATTGTTAGCTAATTAGCTCACTATTTCTTAGTTAATCATTTATCTCAAAACCCCCAAAAATAAGCTTAGCTCGCTTAATCGCATTCAAACCTTGATTAATCATTGCTTCCTCGTGGATTCAATCCTTTCTTGCCCTATATTAGGCTAAGTTAGGTTCTAATTTGGCACGTGCAACGACCCTGTCAAATTTTGGCTGCGTTGCCGGGGAAGCAATGGATTACATTGAATTGGATTTCGATTTTCGATTCTAAGTCACCCTTATCCTTCTTTTATCTTTTTCTTTCCCTCCCCCTCTAATGATGAAATTCTTGTTATTGCTAACCCCTTGCTTAGCTATGGTTTTGTAAGCAATTGTATCTTGGGGCACATTTTAGAGAATGACTAGTGTCTCGATTCGTCAATTCGAGAACGAGTCATTTTGGAGGTATTTCACTAGGGTGCAAGATTTTCTTCCAATCAACTATAGTTGTGAGCTATGGGAGATTTGTAAAGTAATCTATGCCGGTTTGAATGATTTCACTCGATGCGTGGTTGAGGATATGCATCATGGAGAATTTCAAGCTCTTTCCTTGAATGAAGCTTAGGATTATTATATTTGGCTAGCGCAAGACATGTATGAGTTGGACATGGGCACGAATCTTAGGCAAGTTCAACCGGACTAAGGTATGCCTCCTCCTCTTTCTCCTAGTTGTGATGAAATGCATTCTATGCATTATGATTCTTATCTATCTAATGATTGCATTAGTCACAATGATGTCTCTTTTGCTTGCAATTCAATTTCTCACATGCCAAGTCATGATACTCCCCCTCCTTCTTCTAGTTGCGATGATGTGCACTGTCATGTGCTTAATGTTGGGACTTACAATGATTCTTCTCCCCTTGTTAATAACCAAAACTCTTCTCTACTTGATTATAAGCCAAAATTACATGATCTTATTCTTCAAATGCTTGTCGAATATGATAATCTTATTGAGTCTAGTTTGGAGGAGCTCAAGTATTATGAGAAGGGAGGAGAACAATATTGTGAGTTTGATCAAATTAAGAAGTTGGTGAGGAGATGATATCACGTATTTATATAGAGTTTTCTCCCTTATTTACAAGCTAATTTGTGCGTCATTGGAGCTCTTGGGAGCTATTTTGTGCTAACTATCGTATGTAGTTGTGGTTTCGTGTTTTAGTATTGAATTGCAGGTTTTATGGAGTTTTCTCCTTATTCCCGAGCCTTTTGGAAGCAACCACGACTTTACGAGATGTTACGAGGCACGTAGGATGGCTCACGAGCTTTATGGGTAGTTTAGAAGGTCCCAAGACCCCTAAACGTGAAGATTAGAGAGCCAAAGAGTCAAAAAGAGGTTTCCGTGCACTGATCGGGCAGAAATGGCCCGATCGGGCGAAGAAATATCGATCGGGTGTAAATGTTGCGGACCCGATCGGGCGAGGGTTGCCCGATCCGATCGGGCGAGGAAGCATGTCCCAGACCCGATCGGGTGCCCACCGCCCGACCCGATCGGGTCCTCTGCATTATGGTTGCTGCTGCTGCCTATGCCACACAAGACCCAAAACGTTAAAACTGCTGGGCACCCGATCCACGACCCGATCGGGTGGGTGATCGGGTGGGGGCCCAGTTGCTCTATTGATCATGCGCTGATGCTGCGAAGGCCCAGGAGCCAAGTGGGTGAAGTTGTGTCTCGGCCTGATCGGGTGGATGCCAAGGGCCCGATCGGGTCTGGCGCACTTATTCCCGAATTTCGACTTTCGTTTTCCGAATTTTAATTAGACTTGAGGGGTATTATAAATACCTTTTTCCTCATTTTTTAGAGACATCTTTTATTCATCTTTCATTAGGTTTTAGACTAGTTTTATTCTTCATTGTTCTTAGTTTAATTTAAACACTTTAGATTAATTTAGAGGTGATCAAACCTATTTCGATTTCAATAAAAGTTCCTGCTTTCCGTCAATTGGTACTCTTCTCTACTCTTTATCTCTTTAATTACTTTGATTGCTTAGTTTATTTATTTAATCGTTCATGATGTAATTGTTAGGGTTTCATATTATTTGTGTTGTTGTTAATTCGATTATGAGTGAGTAGTCTCTTTCTAGGGTGTTAGATAGGAAAGCCATGTTTATACCATGATTGTGATTTAGACTCTTATTGATTTCTAGGGCTTGATTAGGGTGATTGTGATGTGGTTTGTTCTTTATTGAGTAATTAACTTGATTGCGCGGTTTCGTTGGTTGCTTGTGGTTAATAGTTGTATGCACAGATCCGTCTTACGACTAGAGGCCTAGGACACGTCAGTAGTTGTGATTACGTTAGTGAACATGCGGCGTATGTTGAACTATGAGCGTTGAGTCTTAACCATAGCTCAACATAGGCTCTAATCCCCCGACTCTTGACTTAGGTTTTGATAGCTGTTGACCTTGTTTGATTGGTATAAGCATGGTGGACCGACCTAATACCCTAGGTTTTTATTCCATAGTTAAATCCTTTGTTTAATTCGTCTTTCTCAGCTTAATCATTAGTTTAATTAAATCCTTCCTGATTTCATCTGGAGTAGCTGAATTGGTTGAATATTGATTTAGAAACTCTGTCCCCCTGTGGATTCGACCCTGCTTCCACTGACTACCTTAGTTAGAGGACCGTAGGTTTATTTTTGATTAGGTGATACGACTAAAACCTATGAAATTTTGATTTTTTTCAGTATTTTTCGAAAGCAGTAAAACTATTCTAGAAAGCAGTAAAAGAGATAGGGAATACAAACAGAACTCCTCCCCCAAGCTGAACTTGGCAGTGTCCTCAATGGTAAAAGGTGATAAGGACTATGCTAAGAGGAAAAACAATGTTAGTACCCTCACTCTCGCTCACAAAAAGAAGGAAAATAAAAGGAAAAGAAAAAGGGAAAGAAAAAATACGAGTTGCCTCTCGCACAGCGCTGGTTTATAAAGGTCCCGCACGACCATAATCCTCCCTCTCTCAAATAGGAGGGGCTTGGCAATGAGTGCCACCCTCATCAAACATCTTTCTCCTCCAAATGTTCTTGACTATGCCTCCAGACGGTGAGGCAACCTTAGGTGGAATTGGAGCCTTCTCCACCCCTACTTCATCTAAAACCTTATCCCTGCAAAAAGATTGTTCAAGCATAGGTGCCTTAACAGCATTGGTTAGTTTAAACATCACTTTGTCATCACCAACACTAAGAGTTAAAGACCCAGACTTGACATCAATGACAGCACCAGCAGTACACAAAAACGGCCTACCCAAGATAATAGGGATCTGGGCATCCTCATCCATATCTAACACCACAAAATCAACAGGGATATAAAATTTCCCAACCCTAACAGGAACATCCTCTAAAACACCTAGAGGGTATTTTAGAGAACGATCCGCCATCTGTAAAGTGATTTGTGTGCATTTAAGGGCTCCCATGTTCAGTTTCTTATAAACAGACAATGGCATAACAGAAACAGAAGCACCTAAATCACACAAAGCCTTATCAATAAAAATAGGTCCAAGATGACAGGGTATAGAAAAACTACCAGGATCTTTTAACTTTGGTGGGGTTTTATTTTGAATAAAAGCACTACACTCTTCAGTAAGAGCGACACGTTCTACCCCACCAAAGTCTCTTTTCTTAGTAATCATGTCTTTCAGAAATTTGGCATAAACAGGCACTTGGGTAATTAAGTCTGTGAATGGAATCGTTACCTCAAGGTTCTTGACCATAGACAAGAACTTACTAAACTGCTGATCGACCTTGGACTGTTGCATCCTGTGAGGAAAAGGTAGCCTTGGTGTAAAAGGCGTTTCAGAAACCTTCTCCTTTTTCTTCCCTGTCTGTTCAGCTTCTGCAGACAAATCGACTTCAGACGTCGAATTCTTTCTTTTTTCTTCCTCTACCACCCTCTTCTTCCCTGCAGTCGGGGTAACCTCATCAATGGGCACTGGAGGGGCATCATATGCAATGCCACTACGAAGAGTGATGGCATTCACATGTTCTCTCTGAACTGGTTGCCCTGGCAATTGTCCCTGCTGCCTCTGTGCATTAGATTCTGCCAACTGAGCAACTTGAGCCTCGAGAAGTTGGATGTGCTTCTCTTGAGCCCTCCTTGTTTCCTCATTTGCCTTTTGCATAGACAATATCAGTTTCATCAGTTCAGAATTGCTAGGCTCTTGTGGGTTGTTTTGTGGAGGTGGGGTGGGAAAATTTTGTGGGGTTTGGAAATTATTGTGGTGATGGAAGTTTTGTGGTGGTGGTCTTTGGAAATTTTGTGGGGTTTGATGGTATGAAGGTTTAGGGTAGTTTTGTGGAGGTGGAGGTGGAGGTTGATGGTTTTGTGGGTTTTGGTAGTTATGTGAAGGGGGGAAGGTTTGTGGTCTTTGTTGGAAGGCATTGGCCTGCTCCATCTGAAATTGACTGAACTGACAGTCATGCCCAAAGTGACCCTGAACACCACATACCTCGCAGTAAGATGAGGTAATGGGTGCTACTGCAGACATAGCATTGATACTCATGGGTGAAGGTGTCGGACTAGAAGACTTCATTAGCTGCTGAGTTAGTTGCGCCATCTGAGATGTAAGCAATGAAATAGCGTCAACTTCAAGTACCTTTTTAGTCAAACTCCTAGATGATGTATGGTCATTGGCTGCAAGATTTGATATGAATTCATAACCCTCATCAACTGCCTTGTCTAAAAACACTCCTCCTGCAGACGAATCAACAATACACTTCGTCTGAGGCTGCAGACCATTGTAGAATGTCTGCGTCAAGAACCATTTGTCCATATTATGGTGTGGACACTCTCTCTGTAGATCTCTAAACCTAGCCCACGCTTCCCTTAATGTTTCATCAGGCTCTTGGGAAAACGTGGCTAGTTTATTTCTGATTTCTGCTGTTTTAGTGGGTGGGTAATACTCTCTCAGAAATGCAGCAGAAATCTCACTCCACTCGGTTTCTTTCACATCGTTCAACCATTTTTGGGCTCTATCTCTCAGTGAAAACTCGAACAACATGACTTTGAGTTGATCTGGAGTGACGCCGGCATGTTTAACGGTTCGACAAAGTTGTTGAAACCGTTGCAGATGATTTGCCGGATCTTCGGTAGGATGCCCACCAAACTGATTTTGCTGGACCATGCTGATGAGTCCAGGCTTAATCTCAAAGTTGTTAGCGGCGATGGTGGGCATAGTAGGTCCAGTGGAGAGACCATCTGGGTTGGGCACCCCATATGACTTCAGTGACTTTGACATGACTGAACTCAAGGTGTCTGTTCCAGAGGTGTTCAGCTGAACAGACTGCTTTTCTTTCTGCTTTATCTTTCGGATCCGCCTGATTGTCCTAGTAAGATCGGGGTCCGCTGGAATTGGGGAACCGTTTCTTTGGGACCTGGGCATACAAAAGAAACAAAAAGCAGCAGTAAAACGTACCTCGATTGAAACAATGAAGTTCCAATGAGGTACAGAGAAGTAGACCAAATAATTAAATAAAAACTTAGAGAACTAGCCGTCTCCCCGGCAACGGCGCCAAAATTTGATAGGTTTTAGTCGTATCACCTAATCAAAAATAAACCTACGGTCCTCTAACTAAGGTAGTCAGTGGAAGCAAGGTCGAATCCACAGGGAGACAGAGTTTCTAAATCAATATTCAACCAATTCAGCTACTCCAGATGAAATCAGGAAGGATTTAATTAAACTAATGATTAAGCTGAGAAAGACGAATTAAACAAAGGATTTAACTATGGAATAAAAACCTAGGGTATTAGGTCGGTCCACCATGCTTATACCAATCAAACAAGGTCAACAGCTATGAAAACCTAAGTCAAGAGTCGGGGATTAGAGCCTATGTTGAGCTATGGTTAAGACTCAACGCTCATAGTTCAACATACGCCGCATGTTCACTAACGTAATCAGAACTACTGACGTGTCCTAGGCCTCTAGTCGTAAGACGGATCTGTGCAAACAACTATTAACCACAAGCAACCAACGAAACCGCGCAATAACGTTAATTACTCAATAAAGAACAAACCACATCACAATCACCCTAATCAAGCCCTAGAAATCAATAAGAGTCTAAATCACAATCATGGTATAAACATGGCTTTCCTATCTAACACCCTAGAAAGAGACTACTCACTCATAATCGAATTAACAACAACAAAACTAATATGAAACTCTAACAATTGCATCATGAATGATTAAATAAATAAACTAAGCAATCAAAGTAATTAAAGAGATAAAGAGTAGAAAAGAGTACCAATTGACGGAAAGCAGGAACTTTTATTGAAATCGAAATAGGTTTGATCACCTCTAAATTAATCTAAAGTGTTTAAATTAAACTAAGAACAATGAAGAATAAAACTAGTCTAAAACCTAATGAAAGATGAATAAAAGATGTCTCTAAAAAATGAGGAAAAAGGTATTTATAATACCCCTCAAGTCTAATTAAAATTCGGAAAACGAAAGTCGAAATTCGGGAATAAGTGCGCCAGACCCGATCGGGCCCGTGGCATCCACCCGATCGGGCCGAGACACAACTTCACCCACTTGGCTCCTGGGCCTTCGCAGCATCAGCGCATGATCAATAGAGCAACTGGGCCCCCACCCGATCACCCACCCGATCGGGTCGTGGATCGGGTGCCCAGCAGTTTTAACGTTTTGGGTCTTGTGTGGCATAGGCAGCAGCAGCAACCATAATGCAGAGGACCCGATCGGGTCGGGCGGTGGGCACCCGATCGGGTCTAGGACATGCTTCCTCGCCCGATCGGATCGGGCAACCCTCGCCCGATCGGGTCCGCAACATTTACACCCGATCGATATTTCTTCGCCCGATCGGGCCATTTCTGCCCGATCAGTGCACGGAAACCTCTTTTTGACTCTTTGGCTCTCTAATCTTCACGTTTAGGGGTCTTGGGACCTTCTAAACTACCCATAAAGCTCGTGAGCCATCCTACGTGCCTCGTAACATCTCGTAAAGTCGTGGTTGCTTCCAAAAGGCTCGGGAATAAGGAGAAAACTCCATAAAACCTGCAATTCAATACTAAAACATGAAACCACAACTACATACGATAGTTAGCACAAAATAGCTCCCAAGAGCTCCAATGACGCACAAATTAGCTTGTAAATAAGGGAGAAAACTCTATATAAATACGTGATATCATCTCCTCACCAACTTCTTAATTTGATCAAACTCACAATATTGTTCTCCTCCCTTCTCATAATACTTGAGCTCCTCCAAACTAGACTCAATAAGATTATCATATTCGACAAGCATTTGAAGAATAAGATCATGTAATTTTGGCTTATAATCAAGTAGAGAAGAGTTTTGGTTATTAACAAGGGGAGAAGAATCATTGTAAGTCCCAACATTAAGCACATGACAGTGCACATCATCGCAACTAGAAGAAGGAGGGGGAGTATCATGACTTGGCATGTGAGAAATTGAATTGCAAGCAAAAGAGACATCATTGTGACTAATGCAATCATTAGATAGATAAGAATCATAATGCATAGAATGCATTTCATCACAACTAGGAGAAAGAGGAGGAGGCATACCTTAGTCCGGTTGAACTTGCCTAAGATTCGTGCCCATGTCCAACTCATACATGTCTTGCGCTAGCCAAATATAATAATCCTAAGCTTCATTCAAGGAAAGAGCTTGAAATTCTCCATGATGCATATCCTCAACCACGCATCGAGTGAAATCATTCAAACCGGCATAGATTACTTTACAAATCTCCCATAGCTCACAACTATAGTTGATTGGAAGAAAATCTTGCACCCTAGTGAAATACCTCCAAAATGACTCGTTCTCGAATTGACGAATCGAGACACTAGTCATTCTCTAAAATGTGCCCCAAGATACAATTGCTTACAAAACCATAGCTAAGCAAGGGGTTAGCAATAACAAGAATTTCATCATTAGAGGGGGAGGGAAAGAAAAAGATAAAAGAAGGATAAGGGTGACTTAGAATCGAAAATCGAAATCCAATTCAATGTAATCCATTGCTTCCCCGGCAACGCAGCCAAAATTTGACAGGGTCGTTGCACGTGCCAAATTAGAACCTAACTTAGCCTAATATAGGGCAAGAAAGGATTGAATCCACGAGGAAGCAATGATTAATCAAGGTTTGAATGCGATTAAGCGAGCTAAGCTTATTTTTGGGGGTTTTGAGATAAATGATTAACTAAGAAATAGTGAGCTAATTAGCTAACAATAAACTAAATGATTTGATTAAACTAAAATAAGAAAACACTAGGGATAGGGGAATTCCTAGCTAACCTATTAGTCAAGCCAAGGGGATTCTTTAGGGTCAATTAAGGGACTAATTCACTCAAATGTTTTCTAATTACACTCTCGAGCTAATTAGGAGGACCTAATCGAACGACTTGACGTATTATCATGGACCTAATTGATTTGACTTTGTTTTCTGGATAGCTAGGCATTTGTGATCTTGAGGCTATGATTTGATGTTTGATTGCTATGATTTCGAGCGATTTTGGATTATATTACACCAGTTTGTGTTGCATACCTGAAATGTTTAGACTGTGAGGCCTCTTTGTAGCCTATTGGATTCATATTATTATCCAGTCTATTATTGTGTGTTAGTTCCTCTTTAGTGGATTGATCTTGACTTTGACTTCGTACTTGTCTGATATTCGATGACTTGTAGCATTAGCTGTGATAGAGGCGTTCTTTTGTCTGATTCTTGAGCCTCAGAGTGAATTTTTGATATACTTTTATCCTCCTTTGCCCTGCTGAGCCTAATGACTTGTTTCTTGTTACTTAAACCCCTATTATGAGCCCATGGCCTTCATCTCATATTATTTCCAAGCCTAGCTTGGGGGAGCTTTTGTATGGGTTGAGTTTGAGATTGGTTTCTTGGTTTAGTTTGGCTGTTGAGGAATTTAAAAGTGTATTTGCTGTGGTTTGAGAGTGAGAAAGAGAAAAGAAAAAGAAAGTTTAGAGTTGCGTGAATGAAGTTCAGAAAAATGAAAGAAAAATGAAATGAAAATTCAAAAGAATTCTAGTTCTTTCATTCACGTACGTTCATAAAAGAATATTCGCTCCATTGCTAGAAAATTGGGTTTGTTATGCGCTTTTCATTGATTTATGAGAGTTGGGTTATTTTACATGGTTTTATGGTGATTGTTGGCAGTTTTGAAGGCCATCTTAGGCCTTGTTTGAATGGTTTATGCTCCCCCTTTCTTGGTTTTTCCACCACATTACCCAAAAGTATCCCCTACCTCTCGCCTAAGCCCCATTACAACCCTATAAAGTCCTCTTGAGCTTATGTCTGCATTGTTCATTTGATTGATTTCGAGTCAGTTTGTCAAAGCTAGGGAGTATTTCTGCTAATTGAGTCGACTTGACTAGGTTGAGCGTCATTGAACCTTCTTAAACACATGAGAGTGTGAGTGGGAAGGGTACTTATGGTCGGGTTGGTGAGTGTTCGGGCATATTCTTTGCCTGCCACAAAATAGAGAGGAGTGACACCCTTGTGAGAGCCTTTTCAGGATTTGTATGCCTTGTGGATGCTTGAGTTTGATTTATTGCTTGAATGATTGGTGGTTGGATGGATTTGATTAGCCAAACTTGAATTATGCCTGCTTGAACGATTCTTAGTCTTGAAAATGTTTTGAGCTTTGATTTGTTTTTGTCTATGGGGTGAGGCAATCTATTCCATGTTCGTGTTCTGTTTGCTTGAGGACAAGCAAAGGTTTAGCTTGGGGGAGTTTGATATCACGTATTTATATAGAGTTTTCTCCCTTATTTACAAGCTCATTTGTGCGTCATTGGAGCTCTTGGGAGCTATTTTGTGCTAACTATCGTATGTAGTTGTGGTTTCGTGTTTTAGTATTGAATTGCAGGTTTTATGGAGTTTTCTCCTTATTCCCGAGCCTTTTGGAAGCAACCACGACTTTACGAGATGTTACGAGGCACGTAGGATGGCTCACGAGCTTTATGGGTAGTTTAGAAGGTCCCAAGACCCCTAAACGTGAAGATTAGAGAGCCAAAGAGTCAAAAAGAGGTTTCCGTGCACTGATCGGGCAGAAATGGCCCGATCGGGCAAAGAAATATCGATCGGGTGTAAATGTTGCGGACCCGATCGGGCGAGGGTTGCCCGATCCGATCGGGCGAGGGTTGCCCGATCCGATCGGGCGAGGAAGCATGTCCCAGACCCGATCGGGTGCCCACCGCCCGACCCGATCGGGTCCTCTGCATTATGGTTGCTGCTGCTGCCTATGCCACACAAGACCCAAAACGTTAAAACTGCTGGGCACCCGATCCACGACCCGATCGGGTGGGTGATCGGGTGGGGGCCCAGTTGCTCTATTGATCATGCGCTGATGCTGCGAAGGCCCAGGAGCCAAGTGGGTGAAGTTGTGTCTCGGCCCGATCGGGTGAATGCCACGGGCCCGATCGGGTCTGGCGCACTTATTCCCGAATTTCGACTTTCGTTTTCCGAATTTTAATTAGACTTGAGGGGTATTATAAATACCTTTTTCCTCATTTTTTAGAGACATCTTTTATTCATCTTTCATTAGGTTTTAGACTAGTTTTATTCTTCATTGTTCTTAGTTTAATTTAAACACTTTAGATTAATTTAGAGGTGATCAAACCTATTTCGATTTCAATAAAAGTTCCTGCTTTCCGTCAATTGGTACTCTTCTCTACTCTTTATCTCTTTAATTACTTTGATTGCTTAGTTTATTTATTTAATCGTTCATGATGCAATTGTTAGGGTTTCATATTAGTTTTGTTGTTGTTAATTCGATTATGAGTGAGTAGTCTCTTTCTAGGGTGTTAGATAGGAAAGCCATGTTTATACCATGATTGTGATTTAGACTCTTATTGATTTCTAGGGCTTGATTAGGGTGATTGTGATGTGGTTTGTTCTTTATTGAGTAATTAACGTTATTGCGCGGTTTCGTTGGTTGCTTGTGGTTAATAGTTGTTTGCACAGATCCGTCTTACGACTAGAGGCCTAGGACACGTCAGTAGTTCTGATTACGTTAGTGAACATGCGGCGTATGTTGAACTATGAGCGTTGAGTCTTAACCATAGCTCAACATAGGCTCTAATCCCCCGACTCTTGACTTAGGTTTTGATAGCTGTTGACCTTGTTTGATTGGTATAAGCATGGTGGACCGACCTAATACCCTAGGTTTTTATTCCATAGTTAAATCCTTTGTTTAATTCGTCTTTCTCAGCTTAATCATTAGTTTAATTAAATCCTTCCTGATTTCATCTGGAGTAGCTGAATTGGTTGAATATTGATTTAGAAACTCTGTCTCCCTGTGGATTCGACCCTGCTTCCACTGACTACCTTAGTTAGAGGACCGTAGGTTTATTTTTGATTAGGTGATACGACTAAAACCTATCAGGAGACGTGACTATTTTGAATCTAGGTGGAAGGAAGATGCCCTAGAGTGAAGGATGTGAGAATGAGATTGAAGAGCTCACTAGAGATGAAAAGGAAAAAGAGGGTGAAAATGATGTCAATGAAGCTGGGTCTTTGATTGAGGGTGATGGTGATTCTTCCTATGAAGAGAACGAAAATGTATCTAGGGAGAATCGTGTGCCTTATGTTCATGGATTTTGGAGTAGTGATGATGAGGATGAGTCAAATCTAGGTTGGATTAATTCGATTCATGAGGAGGAAGGTGAGGATTGTGAAGACATTTGTGAATCCCTTGATACCCTTTTTACCCCTCCTTCCCCGATTGACTCCAATGTTCACTTTTCTTCCATCCCACCTCAATCATTAAATGACCACGATTCCCTTGTGAGAGAAGAGCCTTTTCTTGTGGTTGAAAATGTTAATGATGAACAAGGAAAGAAACATATGGTTGAGGGAGCATGTGAAAGAGCCAATGCGGAGAAATTATGTGATGTGAGTGAGGTTTTAAGTGTGGAAGTTGTTCCTATTTGACCCCTTCACATCCCTTTTTCGAGGAGACTTGGTCTTATTTCTTCTTTCCCTATTTCTTTTCCTTGCGTTCCCAAACCGTCACCACTCAAGGAGTCTCCCATCTCTCTTGGCCCTTCGGATGCTCTTGTTGACTCCATGAGAGCAAAGGTGTATAGTAGTGATAGTTTTTCTTCATTTTCTTTTTCTTCTTTTAATTTTTATTTGGAAAAATTGTCAAGAACCACCTAATAAAGATACTTATTTTGAGAAAACCACCTAATAAACGTTTTATTATAAAAAACCACCTAATAAAACACTTTTTCTTTCAAAACACCACCATTTGAGATCAAATAAGTAACTCATTTAACCTTGTAATCAGTTCTCTCCATTTGCATTCAACCCCAAGTGACTCTTATGGAGTTATTAATCTGTCGATAAATGGTTACGGGGCTAACAAAGTTATTAATTTGGTCTCAAGTGGTGGTGTTTTGAAAGAAAAAGTGTTTTATTAGGTGGTTTTTATAATAAAACGTTTATTAGGTGGTTTTCTCAAAATAAGTGTCTTTATTAGGTGGTTTCTGACAATTTTTCCTTTTTATTTTGATTCTTCTTATTTTCTTGATTTTTGTTTTCATTCCCCCCACCTTTTTGCTTTTCTCCCCATTTAGGCATGTAGTAATGTATTATTTTGTGCATGCTTGGCTTCTCGCTATTGCCTATTTGGTTTTTTTGGAATTGTGTGCAGTTGCATATGACAAGTCATTGCGATTGTTGAGGTGTTATTTACTATACACCTCAATTCCTCTTTGTAAATAGTTCCCCCCCCTTTTCTTTTCTTATTTTTCTTTTTATTTTCATTTATTTTCTTTTCTCCCCCCCTTTTCCTTTCTTACTTTATTTTATTTTTATTTTCATTTCTTTCCCCCCCTTCCCCTTGCCTTTTTGACTTGTTTGAAGCATCGAGGACAACACATTATTTAAGCTTGGGGAGTGCGCATTTTAGTTTGTTTATTTCCTTTTAAGTTGCATTTATGTTGCATTTAGGGTAATAATATGACGATTTTAGAGGTTAGAGGTTGGGAACTTAGCTTTTGAGTAGGGGTGAAGTAGCTTGAGTGTCTTATGTGCTCGTTAGGTGTATTAGGGGTGCTTTAAGCTTGGATGCCTAGGTCTTGTTACGAATGGACCTCTCGATTGTCCGTGACTTGCCTTTAGCGTGAATAAGTGTCACTATTTCCCTATAAAAAGTCTTTACTCTCTCCTTTGACGTTGGATAAGCCCTTTAGTGACATTGAGAACCCTTCTAGCTCAATAAAATGCAAGGCTAGTAGCCCTTAAAAAAGAGGGGAAACAAAAAAAAAATAAAAACAAAAAAAAATCTGAAAATTGAAAAGAAAAAAGAACCCTTTGGCCATTTGGATCTAATAAATGGTGCATGAGAGCCCACAAGGCTAGTAGCCTTTCTAATCAAAAGTTCATGCTTTCGGCCTCTAGAGATGCTCCAATGCCTTTGGTATGAGCTATCTTACCCTCTTATCGCGTCTACATTGAGTGCTCGGTACCATGCCTCAAAAACATGACTATCGAGTGAGAGATGGACCGCGTGAGGAGGTAGTCTAGGGCCTTTGCAACAAAAAAAAAAGGAGTTAACTAGTGAATAAATTGGCTAGCTTGGGGGATCTTGAGAACTTGTGGGACGTGATTGGTACAAGGTTGAGAGAGTTTTTCCATTTTGTAGGGAAAGGTTTCACTTAGGAACAATGAGGGCTTATGTGATAGTTGAGGGACCTCTAGGACGATCATTTTCTTTGCACACTAGCTTAGATCACCCCTTTGACCCCTAACTTGTGGATAAGGAAGGACGACTATAAGCTTCGCAAGATGGTCGGGATTTCCCTTTGCCTTGACACCTCTTATGAGATGAGGACCTCGACTTTGTGATGCTCTTTCTAGTTTTACTTCATGCATTAGTTTCCTTGGGATTGTTGATTGCTTGAGGACAAGCAATTGGCAAGTTTGGGGGAATTTGATAAGTGGGTTTTAGACTCACTAATTAGGAGTAGTTTTAGGTCATTTAGTTGCATTTTGGGCCATGTAGCTTCCTTTTCTTTCCTTTTTTGCATCCTTTTTCATGATTTCATGTTTTGCTTTAGTTTTAGTGCATTTGCATCTAAGTAGGTTGCATTTAGCTCATTGCCTAATCATTTGCATCCCCCTCCCCTTATCTAACCTTCTCATAAGTGTTGCTTGCTTAGGCGCGAAGAAATGGGACAAGAACAGGGGAGCGGTTGCTCCATTTACTAAGGAGCGACCGCTCCATAGTCCAAGAATTGAAGTAGAGAAGCAATGGATATGGAGCGGGGCTGGAGCGACTTTGGAGCGGGCGCTCCAAGGATGGAGTTGTCGCTCCATTGTTTTTGGAGGGGTTGCTCCATTGCTGTTTCGGTCGGTTTCGGTCAGTTTCGGTTTTTTTCGGACGGTTTCGATTTTGTGTTTATGGCTTTTCCTTTAGTACTTTGGGGGTATTTAAACACAATTTTGTAATAATGGAGACACTTAGCTTATTTTCAATATATTAATTAGTTTTAATAAGAGAGAGTTGTAGAGAGAGAAGTAGAATTAAGTGAGAGAAAATAGATCTAGAAGTTCAATAATGGAGTTTTGAAGCTATTTTCAATGGAAGATTATCTTTGAATCATCATCAAATTGAGTATTTCATCTTCCTTTACTCTTTATTTGCTTTAATACTTTGTTTATTTTGATTTAGCATTGATTAGTAGTGATTAGTTGCTTATTAGTTTGTTTTCATGTTTTCCACCATTGTTGAACCTCCATTAATGTTTCAAGCTTTTTAGTTTACTTCTTTTATGGCTTTAGAGTAATTTCCTAACTAGGGGAAGGGGATGACCTAGGTTATCACTAGTTGATCTCAAAAGTCAAGTAAGGGGGTTAGACCTAGGTGAAATTAGGTTGTCTAGTTTAAATTAATGCCATGTTTAATTGATTGATCAGCTTTTAAGCTTGATTTGGGAATCAAAAGTGAAGGATTGAGAAATGAAGCTTTTGATTGACCTTAGGCTAGTCAATGGGTTGACTTCACCATGAGAATAGGTGATTGACTTCCTAAGACCTTTGATTGAGTCACTATGGGTTGTAAAATACCTAATTGAGTGAATTTACCATGAGAATACGTGAAGTTGTTCGATTAGGTCCTCCTAATTAGCTCGAGAGAATAATTAGTAAATATTTGAGTGAATTAGTCCCTTAATTGACCCTAAATAATCCCCTTAGCTTGACTAATAGGTTAGCTAGGAATTCCCCTATCCCTAGTGTTTTCTTATTATAGTTTAATTAAATCATTTTGTTATTGTTAGCTAATTAGTTTGCTATTTCTTAGTTAATCAATAATCTCAAAACCCTCTAAAAATAGGCTTAGCTCGCTTAATCGCATTCAAACCTTGATTAATCATTTCTTCCTCGTGGATTCGACCTTTTTTACCCTATATTAGGCTAAGTTAGGTTCTAATTTGGCTCGTGCAATGACCGTGTCAGCTGTAGCTAGAGGAGTAGGTGCCCACTAATTTCTCTAAGTTGTATGATTTTTGTCAGTTTTTTATTTATTATATTGATAATTATAATAATAAATAGGAAAAATTGCCTAGAATATTGCAACCTTTTGACGATTCGCAAATAATAATGCAACCTTTCGATTATTCTGGAATAATGCAACCTTTGTACCCCATTTATTTTAAATAGGACAAATAATCGGTTACCTGAATAAATGGGGTATAAAAGGTTGTATTATTCTAGGCAATCAAGATCAAAGTGAAGATGTTCGTACGATGAAGAATCGAGCTTGAAGAGAAGATTAGAATACATTAGGGTGTATTAATTTCTTCTTGTTAAGGTCGAGTAAAAGTATAAAATAGTTTGTGTTGAATTCTCAAATGGAATTCCCATGATAGGAACAAACACTGACACACTTAGGAACAAGGGTTGGGAACTGAGTTAGAAACAAAATTAGGAACACCTAAAATGTTCTATGTTGTGCGCCTAACATATCCTAAACGCATACTAATTTAGGGAATTTGTTAGGGGTTTGTTAGGAAAAGATTTTAAATTGATTTTCAGTTTTGAAAAGGATAATATCTAATTTTAAAATCTTATTTTTTCTATTTAAATAAAACAAAATATTTTCTTTTCATAATCAAATCTGATTTTCGATTATATTTTATTTAAATTAGAAAGATATTTCTCCTAAAACTATTTAATTTAAATGATTGAATTAATCTCCAAGTAAGCACTCCTCACGCCACTCTTTACTGTTACACGTTATGTATCCAGTTAGTGGTTAGTGGGTTTGTTTAATTATTTCCCAAGTATTAATTAATTAAACTAGTTTAATTAATCCCCAAGCAAATACTTATCACGTAATGTTTTACCGTTACAAGTTTTATATTAAGTAGTGGGTAAGTGGATTAATTGATTCCCAAGCAATTAATTTAACAAAAATAATTAATAAATTAATTAGTGAGATCATGGGATAATGCGTTAATTAGTGTAAGTTAGTTCATGCCTTATTACATTATAAATAGTCGGCTAAACCAAAGAATAAATTGTGTCTGACTTACTTTAATATTCTAAGTTGTCTTAAGAGTCAGTGTCGTTCCTAAGAGAATTCATACTTATTATATTCGTTTTTACTCTTCCATTTGTTTACATAAATTGTATTATTTGGGTAAGGGTTTGAGTGAACTCTTGTAAGTGTGAGAAAGCTTTGAGTGAAGCGAGAGAAAGAGAGGAACTTCGAGTGAAGTTCGAGAGGAACAACAGTTAGTGAGAACTATTGTTGGGAACTTGAGTTTAGGAACTCAGGTTGTGGCCCAAGAGAAGTAATAGGTTTGTAATAGAGTCGTTTGGCCTATTATAGTGGAAAGTATTGAGTCAAAATCCCTGTGGTCGAGGTCGTTTCTTCCTATTAGGCCTAGGAAGTTTTTCTTCACTAAAATTTCTCGTGTTCCCATTATGTGTTCCGTAGCTAGCCTTTAATTCCGTAAAAAGTTACGCTCCCCCCCTCTTAAAATGCTCATATTATAAAACAATTGGTACCAGAGCAAGAACTATTAAAATACTGGAAACCCTGTTGAGTTCAACATCTTGGAAAATATGAATACTAGAGAGAAACTAGAAGAAGGGTACTCTACTCAAAGGCCACCGATGTTCAATGACAAGTTCTACACCTATCGGAAGAACAGAATGGAGATCTTCATCAAAGCTGACAACTACCAGGTCTGGAGAGTCATAGAGGGAAGCGATTTTGAAGTCACTACCACTAACGACAAAAATGAGGCAGTTCCAAAATCCTTAATTGATTTCGATAAAGAAGATTTCGAAAAAATGGAACTTAATGCTCTTGCTATTAAACTACTTCATTATAGTCTTAGACCTCATGAACCCAATCGTGTCATGAAAACTGCAAAATAAATTTGGGATCTTCTTAAAATCACTCATGAAGGTCCAAGTGAAGTTAAGAGATAAAAAATCGATCTTTTAATGAATTAGTATGAACTTTTTCAAATCAAATCTAAGGAATGTATTCAAGAGATATTTACACGCTTTACTAATATGAATATTAAGATAACCTTTCTTGGAAAAGAAATTACATCTGAGGAACAGGTACAAAAGGTCCTAAGGATTATTCCTAAGGATCGTTGGATGGCTAAGGTTACTAATAAGTGGGCTCGAGGCTCATTAATTGGGAGTAGTTTTAGGTCATTTAGATGCATATTAGGCCATGTAACTTCCATTTAGTTCTCTTTTGCATCCTTTTTCATTGTTTGCATGTCTTGCATTAGTTTTAGTTCATTTGCATTTAGTTAGGTTGCATGTAGTTTGCTGCATGTGCATTTGCATCCCCCTCCCCTATCTAATCTTCTGTTGAGTACATTTTGATACATTTGCAAGGAAGAAGAGTAAAAATAGGGGAGTGGACGCTCCAATATGAGTGGAGCGGGCGCTCCGTGAAGGAAGAATTGAAAGAAAGTGGGCAGGAACTTAGAGCGACCCAGGAGCGACCTTGGAACGGGAGCTCCATTGCTCTTTCGGACAAATTCGGTCAGTTTCAAACGATTTTGGTTACATTCGGACAACTTCAGTTTTGTGTTTTACGCTTTGCCCTTAGTACTTTAGGGGTATTTAAGCTCGTTTTTGTAAAAATAAAAAATATAATTTCGTTTTCAAAGATATTTTAGTCTTAATTAGAGAGATTCTAGAGAGATAAAGTAGATCTAGCTTTTGAATGTTGATGATTTCAAGCTTTATCTACGGAGGTTTTTGGTTGATCTTCTTCTATATTTGAGTATTGATTCTTACCTTTCTCTTTATTTCTTTATTACCTAGTTTTAATTTGATTAAAGCTTGATTAGTTAGTGGTTAGTTATTGGTTAGCTTTGTTAGAATGATTTTCACCATTGTTGATCTTCCCTTGTTGCTTCAAGCTTTTTATTTCATCTTTTCCATGGTTAGTGAGTAGCTTATTAGCTAGGGGAAGGGGATGACCTTGGAATCATGTATTGACCATAAAAGTCAAGCTTGATGGTTATATTTAGGTGAGCTTGTGTTGATTAGATTAATTGATTGCCTTGTTTAATTGGTTGATCACCATTTGAACTTGATTTGGGAGTTTAAGCTGAAGGATTGGGAGATGAAGCCTTGGATTGACCTTTGGCTAACCAATAGGTTGACTACACCATGAAAATAGGTGATTGACTTCCTAAGACCTTATTTGAATCACTATGGGTTGTGGAATATTTAATTAGTTAATCTTACCTTGAGAATAGGTGAAATTGGTTGATTAGGTCCTCCTAATTAGCTTGAGAGAGTAATTAGGAAACAAATGGGTGACTTAGTGCCCTAATCGACCCTAATGAATCCCCTTGACTTGACAAATTGGTGAATACTTGGTTAGCTTGTGAATCCCCTATCCCTAGTGTCTCTTTTATGTACTTTTAAAATCCAATCACTTAGTTTATTTGTTAGTTAATTATTTCCTAATTTCTTTGTTATTCTTTAATATACAAAACTCCCAAAAATAGATTTAGCTCGGTTAATCGCATCCAAACTTTGATTAATCCTTACTTTCTCATGGATTCGACGCTTTCTTACCCTATGTTTCTGTCCAGGACAGCTACAGTGAATGTGGTGGTGGGTACTTGGTGGAACGTGGCTCCCAAGCTTCCTTCGTGGTGGTAGTTACCTGCAAAACAAGGAGAAACCTCGGGGGTTGTTCCGAGGATCGCCTCTCCGATGCCTAAGTCAGCCCAAGTTGAAACATAAGATCTCTAGTTGAGAGAAAACGAGTATCAAGTGCTAGTATTTTGTGAGTGTTTGATGTATGTACCTTACCCATGCATGGGCATGGGTATTTATATGAGACATGGGCTTGTGACTGACCTAGTAAAGTAAGTGGGCTCCTTTTGGAAGTGGGCCAAGGTAAATAAGGCCTTCATTAATTCCCTGCCTAGAGCTTATGTCCGGAGTGGTCTGCCTTGTGAGGTCTGCTCTGATCTGGGCGCTCTGACGTGGAATGGCAGGACCATGAGGTCTGCTGCCAGCTGGCGGTCTGCTAGGCAGACCCCATACAATTTGCCCCCCAGACCCAGTATTTGCGGGTTGCGATATACTGGGTACATTTGTCCTGGTCTGGCATTCTGTTCTTCGCAGACAGACGGATGGCTCCCTGGGTGACTGTTCATCATAGTTTTCAGAGTAGCTTTATTTTCCCGCCCATTTGGATGGTGTGTTGAGCAAGGATCATTAATCTATTTCGAATTAATGTGATTCTTGGGGTTCCCAAGGAATGTAATGATGGGAAATCACTGTTGAGAGGATGTAGTTGGTCTATTTATAGGCTGAATCGACCATTTGTAAAAAAAATTCATTCTCTTTCCTCTCCAACTCCTTGTTGTTAGTTTCCCCTGTTGTTTTTCGCGGATTTCTCCTTGCCCTAGCAATTTCTGTGTGATTCTCTTCGATTTCTCCAAGATTTATCTGTTCCAAGCCTCGATTTTGGAGTGGTGATATTTCCTACTTGCTGTTCTACTCCTCGCATCTCCATTTCTTAGCATCATCCACTCTTGAACAAGTAACTTCCTTGTAAAGATTTATTTTTGGTTTGCTTTCCCTGGATGGTTGGGTAGGGTCTTCCTTTTGTTGATGGGTTTCCCTCTTTTCTCCTCTGTGCGCGATTGTTTTGCTGCACTTTGGAATTAGGGTTTGCTCTCCTTCGCTGTTTATGTTGTTTTTCTGTTTATTTGCTTGCTTTTTGTGTGTTTGGTGTTGTTTCGCTTCCACTCTGCTGCTCTAGAGCAGGTCCTGCTCTGCCTCTTCCGCTGAGCTCTGATCTGTTTCTCTGCTTGATTGTTGTCTGCCGCTTTTTGGTTGGATTGGGCCTCTTTGTTCACCATGTTGTTTTATCTATTTGCTGGATCTTGATTTCCACGCCTCTAGTATTTGTTTTAGTATTTTTCTTCTTTTATTCTGCTGCTCTGCCCTTTGGGGAGCGCTCTGAATATAGTTATTGTGTCATAGATCCTTGCGGCATGCCCTTGCCTTTCTGCGTATGTTCTTCTTCATTTTTTGCAAGAAAATATCCTATTTCTTGGTTATCTTTGATCCTCGTATACCATATGTATCCTTGCCCCCTAGTCTGGTGGCTCAGTCTGTAGGTCTGAGGTATCAGACTATTCTGTGCTGTGATCTTAGGTCTGATGTCTTTATGCTATTCATCCTGTGTTGTGCAGAATGTCTTCTTCACAAGCTGGGACTTCTCATGGGAAGGGAAAGGTGTCTTCCTCTTCGTCTGAGCCAGACGAGCCGTACCCGATGGATACTCAGTCTCCGTTTTTGAGGCTGGACCTCTCCAGGTGCAAGGATGAGATGGTTCCACAAGAGTGGACCAGCTTCGATCCCTGGGATGGCCTGCGTCGGGAGGCCTTGGGTCCCGACACTAATAGGTTCCCTGAGAACCATGTATTTAAGACTCCCTTGCCCACCATCAAATGGAAGTATAATGACGACGAGATGCGGCAAACTGCTCTGTACGATAATAAGGGCAAGCCGTACCTTGCTAGGAAGTCTGCGGATGCGTTCTCGAGGAAGCATGCTGCCCATTACCTTGAGTGGGCCGCGAAGATTAAACCTTTCCGCGAGTCCTGGGTGGTTGTGCCTAAGGCTTCTCAGATCCTGGCAGATGTACCAGAAGGGTACACTGCCGTATATACGAAGCATTTTGAGTTCGGGCTGAGGTTCCCGCTCCACTGGTTCTTGGAGAGGGTGCTCTGTGAATATAGGATGACGCTCTGCCAAGTCAAACCTCAATCCTTGAAGAAGGTTATGGGGTTTATCTGGGTCCGTGAGGCCCTGGATTTCCCCTTGACCATGAAGCTTTTCAAGTGCATGTTCTTCTTCAAAAGGCAGGGAGGGATGTACGGTTACTTCACGGGTTCGGTTCGAGCCTAATTTTTGACGGTCTACCCGGTCGACCACACTCTGAAGGACTGGAGGGATAGCTTCCTCTTTATTAGGGTGCCGACGGAGCCGGGGCATCCTTAGCAGTTCAAGGTCCCTCTGCGCCCTGTGAAGCCTTTGTTTCACAAGCAGCTGGACCCTGACGTTCTGAACTGGGAAGAAAGAGTAGCCTACTATTATTTCAGAACTCTGACTAAGGGGCCCTCTGAAGGGAAACAGGATCTTCCCAAATACTTGTTGCCTCATCACCATGTCATGTGCCAGAATTCATTTATGAGGATAGGCATGCTGTCACCGGACTATACCACTGGTAAGTGTTCTGCCTGGTCTGCCTCATTTATGTCTTTATATTCTGCTCTATTGTGCCCCATGGCACTCATCTTTTGTGCTGTCTGCAGCTCCATGCAGAAAGATAGTCCGCGGTCTTATCATGGGTGGGTTCTAAGCTCACAATTCGCTCTGCCCCTTTGCTTTATTTTCTCCTTATTATTTTCTTTTATAACTACTGATGCTCTTTCTGCTTTTCGCAGAGACTTTGGGGTCTGCTATCCCTATGGAGCTGGGATTGAGTCAGTCTCCCATGTGCCGTAGGTATCGCCCGATACCGAGTCCAGGGTCCTACTCCGTTCCAGATTTCGTTCGGGAGATCTCAAACTTTCCCCTGGATCATCCTGTCCTCCGGACCAAGCGCCCGGAGCTTGTGGACAAGCACACGGGGGTGGCTCGAGCGTTAGGTGGTCCGTCTGCGACCATCACCGAGATCGAGTCTGGTGACGAGGAGGAGGAGGAGGTCGAACCTTTGCGGGTTCACCGCTCCCGGCATGCTGAGAGTCTTCCTGAGGAGGATGAGAAAGATGATGCAGAAGGGACTGTCCTGGCTGTTAAGCCTCTGCAGCAGCTTCCTCCTCTTACTTCCCCGGAGGTTATTCAGCAGACAGGTAACCTTTCTACTGAGTCATTTTGTTCTTTTTCGTTCCTTCGATTATATGTTATTCGTTGTCTTAACTCGATCTGCTCTGCTGATTTTCAGATATGCATGTTGCGGAGGAGACGCCAATGGAGGAGGCTCCTATATTTTCTTCTGATGATCAGGCTGTTGGTCATCAGTCCTCAGTAGAGGGTCAGGCTGTGCCAGGTATGCACCTCATTCAGACCCCTTTTTATTTTTCCTTCTGTGTTATTCTTCTGTTGGATATGACAACTTTTGGTTTGCCAAATCCTGTTGGGCAGACCACGTCTGCGTCTGTCCAGACCAACCAGGAGGAGGTGTTGGAGCCCCTCCAACATGAGAGGGTGGAGCAGGTGAGTTCCACCTTCGCCCCTGTGGTGGAGACCACCGTGTCTCCCTCTTCTTAGAAACCTACTCCTCCTGGGAGGAAGTCTGCCCCTCCCCCTAGGGGCTTCAAGGAGCAGAGCCTTGCTCCGACTCCTGAGCAGATAGCGCGCCTGGTTAGTGATTTCCTCCTTTTCTTTCCGTTTTAGCTCTCATTCTGAAGTTTGTTTTGCTTCTGCTAACAACATGGCTTTCCTTTGCTTTTTCAGCGTGAGTTGTGGGCCAAGAAGGCGCAGGCTGCCGGGGCTCCTCAGACCTCTGCCCCAGTTACAGATCAGCCCGAGGTCCCTGCGGAGCCGATGCAGGAGCCGGTGGCGGAGCCTGAGGCCTCTTCACATTCCTAGAAGAGGCCAGTAGAGGGACATGACCAAGAGGAGGGGCCCCCAAAGAAGAAAGCTCTCCTTCCTGCAGACCCCGCCCAGATCATCGATGTTGAGGTTGAGCAGGTCATCACAGGTGTGTTTCCTTTACCCGGTCTGAATTCCGGCTTTTTCCCTTATGTGGAAGTTACTGATCTCTCCTTTGGCTCAGGTTCTCTGCAAAGGGGATCGGCGTGAGGCGCAGGGGTAGGAGCAGACGGTAGTGGCCCTCTCTGACCCCAGCGAGTGGCTAAAGCTCCTAGCCAGCCTCTTCTCGGAGGACTATGTCGTCCAGGACGTTCCTTTGGTGAGTTTTTGCTTTTCTTTGTGGCGTTCTAGCTTATTTTACTGAGTTATCTGCTTCTGAGTCTCCTAAACTACTTCTGACCCACTTTTTCCTTTGGTGCAGGCTGCACGGGCCGGTGCCTTCATTGGGGAGTTCTGCCATGCTCAGGGGTTGGGCAGGCATGAGACAGACCTCCCTGAATTGCACCAGCTCAGGACTTAGTTTGAGCAACTGAATTACAAATACGCTTCAATGAGATCTGACAAGTTCCTCCTTCAGACCTCGCTGAATGCCGCTGTAGAGGAGAGGGACCTTATAACTGCGGAGCATGAAGCCCTGCGTACTACAAACCAACGCCTAGAAGGCTTGTTGATGCAGTCAGAGGCAATCGCGTCCGAACACTCAAGGCTCTCTTCCCAGCTGAAGGAGGCGTCGGCCCGTGCTTCCGTGGCGGAGACGAAGTTGGAGACCTCTGAGGCCAAGCTGCAGAATGCAATGAAAGAGCTAGAGCAGCTTAAGGGTCAGCTTTCTGCTATGCAAGCTGACCACGAGGGCTGCTCTTCTAAATTGGATCAGCAGGCCAAGGAGGCTGAGCAGGCTCTGCAGGAGAGGGGACCGAGCTCAGGGAGGAGTTCTCCAAGCTTCTGTCAGAGAGGAAGCTCAGCTGAGCGCCGAGGAGGCGGCCCGGGCTGCGAGGATGGAGGAGGCATTTCAGGACAAGTATTGGGAGGACTGCAAGGTCGCCGTTCGTAGAGTCCTCTGGCATCTGCAACCCTCCTTTAAATGGGATGCTTTTCAGGAGGCCTACGGCCGTGGAGTGCACATGAACCCTCCTGCCACCCAGGAGCTTAGAGACATGGAGCTACTCTACTCTCTGCGTGCAGAGGGAGAGTGCTCTGAGCAACAAGTTGACGGGAGCTCTGCGGGGGAGGGCAGCTCTGTTCCTAATCAATAAGAGCTCGGACAACTATCTTTGCCTCAGTCTTCTTGTGACTCATGTCTGAGATGCTGAGGTGGATGAGCTGGGAGCCTGTGCTGAACTGACTGCAGTCTTCCTTTTTTGCCCTCCGATGATATCCCTAATTGACTTCTCTTGTAATATTTGTAATTAAATAGTCAAACAATAGCTTTTCATCTGTATTCGCTCCCTTCTTTTGGTTAGGTAGCCGCCTTTATTGTAATAGCTTTGTAGCACTCTGATCTGGTCCTTGACCAGATCCTTTATGTAAGATACAATTTATTCCAAAAATACAAGTTGTGCTGACTAATCCTTCTGCAGTAATATATTTTTTTTTCTTTTGTATTTTGCATGCAAAACCTTCTGATTTTTGTTAAGTAATTTCGCTCTGCTTCCCTTTAGCCTAGCATTTCTCGCAGGCCTAATGGCACTCTGCTCTGACATTGAGTCAGCTGCATAGCGATGTGATGCATGATTTGTCATGAGTAGGAGCCAAGTGACTCTGAGCTTGCCTTTTCGTACGGCATAGCGTCGGCTTAGATTAGCCTTAGGCTGTGACTTTAAGGGCCCTTTACTCGTCTGTTCTGTCTTGCACATGATGGTGATCTAACAATGAGCAGAACATCCGAGGTATTTTGACGCCTTAAGTCATGGTGGTCTCGGGGATTTTAGGGTTCTGCCTTTTAATCCCCTCTGTCAAAGTCTTCGTGTCGGGGTACGCTTGGTTCTTTTGAACTCCGCCATCCCCATTAACCTTAGGTGTCTATGACTTATCTTTGCCGCTTTTTGGGCCTCTGGCCCTGCAGGTCTAGAGGTAGAGGTCTGTGACATCGCTAAGTCGAGCCGGCAACCGATCACTCTGTGGTCCTCATGGGCTGTGGACAAAGTTAACCTTCCGGCTGGCTCCTTATGTGTAGGCAGCTTCTGTGCTTGGCGGGCCTCTTCAGCGCTCGTTCCATCTCAGACCTTGTTCTGCCTTACCAGACTGTAGTGTTTCTTCTCAGTCTTCTAGTAGTCTATTCAATTCTGGCATTGTGTTTGTCTAAAGAGAAAATAAGGGGATGTGGGTTTTATGCGATATGAAGAGTGTGTATCTTGAAAGGGGAGGCTCAAAGGCCTTTCATTTGTAGAAGTTGTTTGATACAATTGGGTTACACAAAGTATTTTTTCAGTATGCGGGCGTTCCACTTGCTCTTTAGTTCGCTCCTATCCATCCTCTTCAGCCTGTACGTCCCAGGGTATAGCTCTTCACTAACCTGGTAGGGTCCTTCCCACTTGGCAGACAGCTTTCCATGTACTTTATCTTTGTGCACTACTGCTGCGTTTCTGAGTACTAGATCTCCTACCTCCAGAGGTCTGGCCCTTACTCTTCGGTTGTAGTACCTGCTGATTCTGGCTTTGTAGGCCTCCATTCTGAGTCTAGCCTCATCCCTGTGTGCGTCCAGCAGATCCAGATTGGTTTTCAGAGCTTCATCATTCAGACCTGGCTCGAACAGACTGATCCTCAAGCTTTCAGACCCAATTTCGACCGGCATGATGGCCTCTGAGCCATACACTAGATGAAAGGGGGTCTGCCCAGTTGACTCTTTGACAGTAGTCCTGATTGACCAGAGAGTGTTGGGCAGTTCTTCTAGCCATTTACTCTTCTGCTCTTCCAACTTCTTCTGCAGACCTATTAGGATTTGCTTGTTGGCAGCCTCGGCTTGACCATTGCACTGAGGGTTGCAGACTGAGGATAGAGCATACTTGATCCCAAACTGCTCCAGCCACCCGGACAGTGGCATGTTGTCGAACTACCTTCCATGATCGAAGATGAAAGCCTTCGGAATCCCACATCTGGTTGATGATGCTCTGCCACAGAAACTTCCTGATGGCCGTCTCTGTGGTGGTGGATAGGGCCTCTGCTTCTATCCACTTAGTGAAGTAGTCTACCCCCACAATCAGCCATCTCTTCTGATACTGGGCTGTCATGAAGGGTCCTAGGATGTCCAGTCCCTATTGGGCGAACGGGATGGGATTGTAAATTGGCAAGAGGTTGTTCGCAGGCAACTTAATGTTTGGGGCGAACTTCTGGCAGCTATCACATTTTCTCACCAGAGCAGCAGAGTTTGCCTTCATTGTGGGCCAATAATACCCTTCTCTGAGAGCTTTGTGGGCCAGAGCTCTTGGTCCGATGTGGTGTGTCCGCAGAGTCCTTCATGGATTTCCCTCAATATGTAGTCTGCGTCTCTTTGCCCTACGCATTTGAGTAGGGGCAGAGAGAAAGACTTCTTGTATAGCTCATCCCCAATCAGACAGTATCTACATGTTGTCAATTCAATTATTCTTGGGATGGGAGGGAGTAGGTCTTGCTTCATATTTGTTAATTCATTTTTGGTTTACACGACTTCAGGCGGTAGGCATCTATCAAGTGCTCACTATCCGAAATGACTTAGAGTCAAGCTATCTCGCTTTCCCTAGCTACACTTGTTGCCCTCTGGTAATTTTCCGTTCTGTTTACGACCCATTCTGGCATATCTTTAAGTTCTAGGACGCGCTCAGCGTCTTCGCATATTGCACTGGTGGGTCTGACTTCCACCAGGACAGATCGGTTTAACTCCTGCAGATTGCTGCTTCCCAGTTTGGATAAAGCATCTACCTGGGCGTTCTGTGCTTTGGGCACTTGCTCAATTCTGAAACTTTCAAAATTCGCAATCAAAGATCTCATCCTTGCCAAGTAGCTCTGCATCGTGGGCTCTTTGGCCTCATACTCCCCCTTGACTTGGTTGGTGACTAACTGAGAGTCAATTTTCAGGTGGATGTGTTTGGCCTCCAGAGTTTGGCAGAGTTGCAGCCCAACAATGGCTGCTTCGTACTCCGACTCATTGTTGGTTGCTGAAAATAGGAACTTCAGGGCGTATTCGATGATTTTCCCTTCCGGGGTTCTGATGAACACGCTTGCTCCAGAGCCATTGATGGTTGCAGACCCATCTGTGAAAACTTCCCAGGCTCTGGGTTCCCCAACCGTTTCCTGATATGAGCACTCTGCTAAGAAGTCTGCCAGAGCTTGTGCTTTTATGGCGGTACGTGGGGAGAACTTAATTCCGAATCCTATCAGCTCCAGGGCCCATTTCATGATTCTCCCCGACTTATCCACCTTCTCCATTGCTTTTTCTAAGGGCATATTTGTCAGCATAGTGACAGGGTGTGCATCGAAATATGGCCTTAGCTTTCTGGTGGCCAGCACTACGGCGTAGGCTGCCTTCTCTATCAGGGGGTAGCGCGTTTCTGCGCCTGTGAGGGTGTGACTCACAAAGTATACTGGTTGCTGCTTCTTAATCCCCTCTTTCAACAGGACCGCGCTCACAGTTGCAGCGGTAACAGCAATGTACAAGAAGAGCTTCTCCCCTGTCTTGGGTCTGGCTAATGTTGGC
This sequence comes from Patellifolia procumbens, assembly GCA_947645195.1. Lineage (NCBI taxonomy): Eukaryota > Viridiplantae > Streptophyta > Magnoliopsida > Caryophyllales > Amaranthaceae > Patellifolia > Patellifolia procumbens. Next base: position 3,407,719 of record CANSGD010001076.1, read on the forward strand.
AGACCGGAAAGGTGTGACTTTAGCTTCTGGAATGCTTCTTTTTGTTCTGCCTCCCACTTGAAATCCTTATTTCCTTTCAGTATTTTGAAGAATAGGAGGGCTTTCTCAGCAGACTGTGCTATGAATCTGGACAGAGGAGTCATTCTGCCTGTCTGCCTTTGGATGTCCCTGATGCTTTTGGGCTCTGGCAGATCCATAACTGCTTTCTCTTTGTCGGGGTATGCGTCATTTCCCCTTTCGCTGACCAGATAGCCTAAAAACTTCCCTGACCTTACCCCGAACACGCATTTTTTTGGATTAAGTTTCATGCTGTGTTCACGGAGGTTGGCGAAGGTCTCCTTTAGATCTGCTATGTGGTCTGCCTCTGTCCTACTCTTGGTGATGACATCATCTACGTACACCTCCAGATTCCTTCCTCTCTGCCCTGCAAAGACCTGGTCCATCAGTCTTTGGTAGGTGGCACCTGCATTTTTCAGCCCAAACGGCATCATGATGTAGCAAAATACCCCGATCGGGGTGATGAATGCTGTTTTTTCCTTATCTGCAGGGTCCATGAAGATCTGATGGTATCCGCTAAAAGCGTCCATGAAGCTAAGCAGAGCGTGACCGCTGGTGGAATCTACCAGCTGGTCGATTCTCGGCAGCGGGTAGCAATCTTTAGGGTAGGCCTTGTTGAGGTTTGTGAAGTCTACGCACATCCTCTAGCTCCCGTTTGCCTTTTTCACCATCACAACGTTTGCCATCCACTCTGTGTATTTGCAGGGTTCTATAAATCCTGCTTCTTGCAACTTCTGCACTTCCTCTTCAATTGCCTTGTTCCTCTCTGCCCTGCAAAGACATGGTCCATCAGTCTTTGGTAGGTGGCACTGATATCACGTATTTATATAGAGTTTTCTCCCCTATTTACAAGCTAATTTGTGCGTCAATGGAGCTTTTGGGAGCTATTTTGTGCTAACTATCGTATACAGTTGTGGTTTTGTGTTTTAGTGTTGAATTGCAGGTTTTATGGAGTTTTCTCCTTATTTCCGAGCCATTTGGAAGCAACCACGGCTTTACGAGGTGTTACGGGGCACGTAGGAAGGCTCACGAGTTTTATGGGTAGTTTAGGAGGTCCCAAGATCCCTAAACGTGAAGTTTAGAGAGCCAAAGAGTCAAAAAAGGAGGTTTCCGTGCACTGATCGGGCAGAAATGGCCCGATCGGGCGAAGATATATTGATCGGGTATGAAAGTCGCGGACCCGATCGGGCAAGGCGTGCCCGATCAGATCGGGCGAGCATCAATGCACCAAACCCGATCGGGCATAGTGTGCCCGACCCGATCGGGTTGGGTGCTGCTAGGTCTCATTGTGAAGCTGCTTGCGAGAAGAAGGCGTTGGTCAAAAGATGCACCAGGCCCGATCGGGTGGGACACAATTTCACCCCCACCTGCTGTACTGCTGTGCTGACCATGAAGGACAAAAGGAGCTCATTGGGTGTCGGCCCGATCGGGTACTGTGCTCGGGCCCGATCGGGTCTGGCACACTTTGTCGCGGATTTCGGCTTTTTGTTTCCGTTTTTAGTTAACTTGAGGGGGTATTATAAATACCTTTTTCCTCATTATGGAGAGACACCTTTTATTCATCTTTTTACCGCTTTAGACTAGTTTTATTTTTCATTGTTCTTAGTTTAATTCAAACACTTTAGATTAATTTAGAGGTGATTGAGCCTATTCGATTTCAATAAAAGTTCCCGCTTTCCGTCAATTGGTACTCTTTCCTACCCTAATCTCTTTTATTATTCTTGATTGCTTAGTTTATTTATTTAATCGTTCATGATGCAATTGTTAGGGTTTCATATTAGTTTTGTCGTTGTTAATTCGATTATGAGTGAGTAGTTCTCTTTCTAGGGTGTTAGATAGGGAAGCCATGTTTATACCATGATTGTGATTTAGATTTCTATTGATTTCTAGGGCTTGATTAGGGTGATTGTGGTGTGGTTTGTTCTTATTGAGTAATTAATGTCAGTGTACAATTTCATTGATTGCTTGTGGTTAATAGTTGTTTGCACAGATCCGTCTTACGACTAGAGGCCTAGGACACATCAGTAGTTTTGATTACGTCAGTGACCATACGACGTATGTTGAACTATGAGCGTTGATCTTAACCATAGCTCAACACGTGCTCTAATCCCCCGACTCTTGACTTAGGTTTTGGTAGTAGTTGACCCTATTTGATTGGTATAAGCATGGTGAACCGACCTAATACCCTAGAGTTTTAGTCCATAGTTAAATCCTCGATTTATTCCGTCTTCCTTAGCTTACTCATTAGTTTAATTAATTCTTCCCTGATTTCGTCTGAAGTAGCTGAATTGGTTGAATATTAATTTAGAAACTCTGTCTCCCTGTGGATTCGACCCTGCTTCCATTGACTACTATAGTTAGAGGACTGTAGGTTTATCTTTGATTAGGTGATACGACTAAATCCTATCAGGCACCTGCATTTTTCAGCCCAAACGGCATCATGATGTAGCAAAATACCCCGATCGGGGTGATGAATGCTGTTTTTTCCTTATCTGCAGGGTCCATGAAGATCTGATGGTATCTGCTAAAAGCGTCCATGAAGCTAAGCAGAGCGTGACCGCTGGTGGAATCTACCAGCTGGTCGATTCTCGGCAGCGGGTAGCTATCTTTAGGGCAGGCCTTGTTGAGGTCTTTGATGTCTACGCACATCCTCCAGCTCCCGTTTGCCCTTTTCACCATCACCACGTTTGCCATCCACTCTGGGTATTTGCAGGGTTCTATGAATCCTGCTTCCAACAACTTCTGCACTTCCTCTTCAATTGCCTTGTTCTTCTCAGCAGAGTAATTTCTCCTCTTCTGCTTTACAGGTCTGTGCCCCGAGGCGGTGTTCCGTTTGTGGTTGATGGTGGCAGGGTCTACCCCCGGCATTTCAGCTGTAGAAAACGCGAACATGTCTACATTTTGTCTTAGCAGATTGATTAGGTTGACTCTGGATTCTGGATCCAGATCTGTACCTATCTTCACTGCTCTGCCTTCTCCGGTCCCAAGAGTACCTCTTCGGTCTCTTCCCCCGGTTCGGGCTTCCTGGCCGGCTTCTGGGCGAGCATCGGCCTCGCTGACCGTTGATGATTCTGATCTTTCCTGTTGTTTCTTGGCCTCTTCGGCCTTTCCTTCTTTTCCTTTTTTTGCGGTTTCTTCAGCCTGATCCTCCTCGACTTCTCCAGTCTGGACTTTCTTTCCTTCATTTTCTCTTTCCTCCTCTTCCTTTTGGAACCAGAGTGGTCAAGAGGAGGAGGCCTCTTGTCTTTTATAAGAGCGGTCAGGTTGCATGACTAGGCTGCTTTCTGATCTCCCCTCAGCCTGTCTACTTCACCAGTTTTGCTGAGGAAGAGCATGGTCTGGTGATGGGTTGATGGGATCCCTTGTACTGCTTCAATAAATTTTCTCCCCATCAGAACGTTGTATGGTGATGGGAGGTCTACTACTAGGAATTCCTACAGCACTGTCCTCCTAACTCCACTCTGATCCTCTGCAGTCACAGCCAGATGTACTTTCCCTTCTGGAATGATGGAATTTCCTGTGAAGCCGACGATGGGAGTTCCTCCTCGTTTCAGCAGTGACCGATCTAGCTCTATTTTCTCGAAGGTTTCCTTATACAGGATGTTTACGGCATTTCCGCCATCCAGCAGTATTCTCCGTACATCTGTGTTGCAAATTTCTAGAGTGACTACCAGAGGGTCTGAGTGTGGGAAACTGATACCCCTGCAGTCCTCTGCTGTGAATGTCATATCCGGCAGGTCTGGACTTAGCTCTGTCTGGTCGATGGAGTAGAGGTTGGGATGAGTGAGCTGTCTCAGGTGAGCCCTCTCTCCCCCATCGAGTTCGAGCTGCCGAATATGACGTATATCGTTTTCTTCTTCCCCTCTTTGATTTATGCTCGCTTGTCTTGCGGCTTCTTCCCTTCATTCTGCTGTTCCTTTTCCTTGATTCCCTGGTTCCAGGCGAGGTATTCTTTGAAATACCCTCTTCTAATCAGACTTTCCAGGTCATTCTTTAGACTGGTGCAGTCTTCGGTGCTATGGCCTGGCGCCTCATGGAAAGCACATAATTCTGCCATGTTGGGGCCTAGGCTTCTCTTCTTTGTAGGGGGTGGTCTGTGCCACTTGCTGTCGTCCCTGTTTGTTAAAAAGATCTCAGCCCTGGGCAGGCTGAGGTTGATGTAGTTGTTGTACTTCTCTTGGGCCCTCAGTCGGTCCACCTCTCTTTCCGCTTCATTCTGCTTTTCCCTGCCTCTGTTCTGGTGGGGCTGGTGGCCTCCAAAATTCAGTCTGCCCCCCAGGAAAGGCTGCTTGTTCTGCCTAGTCTCTTGCTTGGCAGGCTTGCCTGTTCCGGGTGTCGAGGCTTTGTTGAAGTCCTCGACAATAATATACTTTTCCGCCAGGGCCAGAGCTTCGCTAAGCTCCTTCATGGTGACCCATTTCAGGTCATCTCTAAACATGCTGGTGTGAGGTAGAGCGTTCCTCAGAGCGTGCAGAGCGAGCTTCTGCTCTAGCTCTGGGATATGCATCAGCTCCTTGTTGAACCTTCCTATGAAATCTCGCAGACTCTCGTTTGGGCTCTGCTTCAATAATAGTAACTCGTGAGTGGACTTACTCCTCCTGCTTCCACTGACAAAATGCTTTTTGAATCTTTTCTTCAGTTCATCAAAGTTGGCTATGGTCCCTTGGGGGATGGTTCTATACCAGGTCTGGGCTATCCCTGCCAGAGTGGCAGGGAAATGTCTGCACCAGGTGGCTTCATTGTAGTTTCCCAGTTTCATGTGAGTTTCAAAAGCTGCCACGTGTTCCTGTGGGTCCCCTTCCCCTTCAAACTTGAGGTTTGGTGGGAGATTAGCTTTCGACCCTCTGGCTGCAATGATCTCAGGTGTGAAGGGAGATTTGGAGGGAGATCTAATCTACTTTGCTGGTGAGATCAGAGAGGGTCTAGAGCCAACTCTGTGGGATATGATTCCTCTGAGGTCTGAGGAGGTTCCATTGTCACCGGACCCTTCCTCTGCTATTGGTCCCAGCCTCTGGCTGACATGCTTCCTCGCCCGATGCGATCGGGCAATCCTCGCCCGATCGGGTCCGCAACTTTTATACCCGATCATAAATACTTCGCCCGATCGGGCTATTTCTGCCCGATCAATACGCGGAAAACTCCTTTTGACTCCTTTGCTCTCTAATCTTCACGTTTAGGGGTCTTGGGACCTCCTAAACTATCCATAAAGCTCGTGAGCCACCCTACGTGCCTCATAACATCTCGTAAAGCCGTGGTTGCTTCCAAATGGCTCGGGAATAAGGAGAAAACTCCATAAAACCTGCAATTCAATACTAAAACACGAAACCACAACTGCATACGAAAGTTAGCACAAAATAGCTCCCAAGAGCTCCAATGACGCACAAATTAGCTTGTAAATAAGGGAGAAAACTCTATATAAATACGTGATATCAAACTCCCCCAAGCTAAACCTTTGCTTGTCCTCAAGCAAACAGCACATGAACATGGAATAGATTACCTCACCCCAAAGATAGAAACAAATCAAAGCTCAAAACATTTTCAAGACTAAGAATCGTTCAAGCAGGCATAATTCAAGTTTGGCTAATCAAATCCATCCAACCACCAATCATTCAAGCAATTTATCAAATTCAAGCATCCACAAAGCATACAAGTCCTGAAAAGGCACTCACAAGGGTGTCACTCCTCTCAATTTTGTGGCAGGCAAAGAATGTGCCCGAACACTCACCAACCCGACCATAAGTACCCTTCCCACTCACACTCTCATGTGTTTAAGAAGGTTCAATGACGCTCATCCTAGTCAAGTCGACTCAATTAGCAGAAATACTCTTTAACTTTGACAAACTGACTCGAAATCAATCAAATGAACAATGCAGACATAAGCTCAAGAGGACTTTATAGGGTTTTAATGGGGCTTAGGCGAGAGGTAGGGGATACTTTTGGGTAATGTGGTGGAAAAACCAAGAAAGGGGGAGCATAAATCATTCAAACAAGGCCTAAGATGGCCTACACAACTCCCAACAATCACCATAAAACCATGTAAAGTAACCCAACTCTCATAAATCAATGAAAAGCTCATAACAAACCCAATTTTCTAGCAATGGAGCGAATATTCTTTTATGAACGTACGTGAATGAAAGAACTAGAATTCTTTTGAATTTTCATTTCATTTTTCTTTCATTTTTCTGATTTTCATTCACGCAACTCTAAACTTGCTTTCTTTCTTTTCTCTTTCTCACTCTCAAACCACAGCAAATACACTTTTAAATTCCTCAAAAACCAAACTAAACCAACAAACCAATCTCAAACTCAACCCATACAAAAGCTCCCCCAAGCTAGGCTTGGAATAATATCAAGTGAAGGCTTTTGGCTCATAATAGGGGTTTAAGTAACACGAAACAAGTCATTAGGCTCAGCGGGGCTAAGGAGGATAAAAGTATATCAAAAACTCACTCTGAAGCTCAAGAATAAGACAAAAGAACGCCTCTATCACAGCACATGCTACAAGTCATCTAAAATCAGACAAGTACGAAGTCAAAGTCAAGATCAATCCACTAAAGAGGAACTAACACACAAGAATAGACTGGATAATAATATGAATCCAATAGGCTACAAAGAGGCCTCACAGTCTAACCAATTCAGGTATGCAGCACAAAGTGGTCTAATATAATCCAGAAATGCTCGAAATCATAGCAATCAAACATCAAATCATAGCCTCAAGATCACAAATGCCCAGCTATCCAGAAAACAAAGTCAAATCAATTTCAAATAGAGCACAACAAGGGGCACAGGGAGGCAACTAAACCAGTCATGGGAACCATATTTTTTTCATTTTTTCAGTATTTTCCGAAAGCAGTAAAACTATTCTAGAAAGCAGTAAAAGAGATAGGGAATACAAACAGAACTCCTCCCCCAAGCTAAACTTGGCAGTGTCCTCAATGCCAAAAGGTGATAAGGACTATGCTAAGAGGAAAAACAATGTTAGTACCCTCACTCTCGCTCACAAAAGGAAGAAAAAAAAAAAAAAAGAAAAGAAAAAGGGAAAGAAAAGAAAATACGAGTTGCCTCTCGCACAGCGCTGGTTTATAAAGGTCCCGCACGACCATAATCCTCCCTCTCTCAAATAGGAGGGGCTTGGCAATGAGTGCCACCCTCATCAAACATCTTTCTCCTCCAAATGTTCTTGACAATGCCTCCAGACGGTGAGGCAATCTTAGGTGGAATTTGAACCTTCTCCACCCCTACTTCATCTAAAACCTTATCCCTGCAAAAAGATTGTTCAAGCATAGGAGCCTTAACAGCATTGGTTAGTTTAAAAATCACTTTATCATCACCAACACTCAGAGTTAAAGACCCAGACTTGACATCAATGACAGCACCAGCAGTACACAAAAACGGCCTACCCAAGATAATAGGAATCTGGGCATCCTCATCCATATCTTACACCACAAAATCAACAGGAATATAGAATTTCCCTACCCTAACAGGAACATCCTCTAAAACACCTAGAGGGTATTTTATAGAACGATCCGCCATCTGTAAAGTGATTTGTGTGCATTTAAGGGCTCCCATGTTCAGTTTCTTATAAACAGACAATGGAATAACAGAAACAGAAGCACCTAAATCACACAAAGCCTTATCAATAAAAATAGGTCCAAGATGGCAGGGTATAGAAAAACTACCAGGATCTTTTAACTTTGGTGGGGTTTTATTTTGAATAAAAGCACTACACTCTTCAGTAAGAGCGACACGTTCTACCCCACCAAAGGCTCTTTTTTTAGTAATCATGTCTTTCAGAAATTTGGCATAAACAGGCACTTGGGTAATTAAGTCTGTGAATGGAATCGTTACCTCAAGGTTCTTGACCATAGACAAGAACTTACCAAACTGCTGATCGACCTTGGACTGTTGCATCCTGTGAGGAAAAGGTAGCCTTGGTGTAAAAGGCGTTTCAGAAACCTTCTCCTTTTTCTTCCCTGTCTGTTCAGCTTCTGCAGACAAATCGACTTCAGACGTCGAATTCTTTCTTTTTCCTTCCTCTACCACCCTCTTCTTCCCTGCAGTCGGGGTAACCTCATCAATGGGCACTGGAGGGGCATCATATGCAATGCCACTACGAAGAGTGATGGCATTCACATGTTCTCTCTGAACTGGTTGCCCTGGCAATTGTCCCTGCTGCCTCTGTGCATTAGATTCTGCCAACTGAGCAACTTGAGCCTCGAGAAGTTGGATGTGATTCTCTTGAGCCCTCCTTGTTTCCTCATTTGCCTTTTGCATAGACAATATCAGTTTCATCAGTTCAGAATTGCTAGGCTCTTGTGGGTTGTTTTGTGGAGGTGGGGTGTGGAAATTTTGTGGTGGTGGTCTTTGGAAATTTTGTGGGGTTTGATGGTATGAAGGTTTAGGGTAGTTTTGTGGAGGTGGAGGTTGATGGTTTTGTGGGTTTTGGTAGTTATGTGAAGCGGGGAGGGTTTGTGGTCTTTGTTGGAAGGCATTGGCCTGCTCCATCTGAAATTGACTGAACTGACAGTCATGCACAAAGTGACCCTGAACACCACATACCTCGCAGTAAGATGAGGTAATGGGTGCTACTGCAGACATAGCATTGATACTCAGAGGGGGTGCTGCTGAGGAAGAGGAACTGAAGGTGTTAATCTGCTGACTCAGCTTCGCCATCTGCGAAGTCAATAATGCAATGGCATCTACCTCCAGTACCTTCCTCGTAATGCTTCGGGAAGTGGAATGATCATTGGCTGCGAGGTTTGATAGAAACTCGTAGCCTACATCCACTTCCTTATCCAGAAAAACTCCTCCTGAAGACGAATCAACAATACTCTTCGTCTGAGGCTGCAGACCATTGTAAAATGTCTGCGTCAAGAACCATTTGTCCATGTTGTGGTGTGGACACTCTCTCTGTAAATCTCTAAACTTAGCCCACGCTTCCCTTAATGTTTCATCAGGCTCTTGGGAAAATGTGGCCAGTTTATTTCTGATTTCTGCTGTTTTAGTGGGTGGGTAATACTCTCTCAGAAATGCAGCAGAAATCTCACTCCACTCAGTTTCTTTCACATCGTTCAACCATTTTTGGGCTCTATCTCTCAGTGAAAACTCGAACAACATGACTTTGAGTTGATCTGGAGTGACGCCGGCATGTTTAACGGTTCGACAGAGTTGTTGAAACCGTTGCAGATGATTTGCCGGATCTTCAGTAGGAATCCCACCAAACTGATTTTGCTGGACCATGCTGATGAGTCCAGGTTTAATCTCAAAGTTGTTAGCGGCGATGGTGGGCATTGGTGGTCCAGTAGAAAGACCATCCGGGTTGGGCACCCCATATGACTTCAGTGATTTTGACATAACTGAATTCAAGGTGTCTGTTCCAGAGGTGTTCAGCTGAACAGACTGCTTTTCTTTCTGCTTTATCTTTCGGATCCGCCTGATTGTCCTAGTAAGATCGGGGTCCGCTGGAATTGGGGAACCGTTTCTTTGGGACCTGGGCATACAAAAGAAACAAAAAGCAGCAGTAAAGGGTACCCCGATTGAAACAACGAAGTTCCAATGAGGTACAGAGAAGTAGACCAAATAATTAAATAAAAACTTAGAGAACTAGCCGTCTCCCCGGCAACGGCGCCAAAATTTGATAGGTTTTAGTCGTGTCACCTAATCAAAAATAAACCTACGGACCTCTAACTAGGTAGTCAGTGGAAGCAGGGTCGAATCCACAGGGAGATAGAGTTTCTAAATCAATATTCAACCAATTCAGCTACTCCAGATGAATTCAGGAAGGAAATAATTAAACTAAGGAATAGACTACGGAAGACTGAATAAATCGAGGATTAAACTATGGAATAAAAGTCTAGGGTATTAGGTCGGTCCACCATGCTTATACCAATCAAATAGGGTCAACTACTATCAAAACCTAAGTCAAGAGTCGGGGGATTAGAGCCTATGTTGAGCTATGGTTAAGACTCAACGCTCATAGTTCAACATACGCCGCATGTTCACTAACGTAATCAGAACTACTGATGTGTCCTAGGCCTCTAGTCGTAAGACGGATCTGTGCAAACAACTATTAACCACAAGCAATCAATGAAATTGTACACTGACATTAATTACTCAATAAGAACAAACCACATCACAATCACCCTAATCAAGCCCTATAAATTAATAGAAATCTAAATCACAATCATGGTATAAACATGGCTTTCCTATCTAACACCCTAGAAAGGGAACTACTCACTCATGATCGAATTGACAATAATAAAACTAATTTGAAACCCTAATAATTGCATCATGAACAATTAACTAAATAAGCTAAGCAATTAATAATAATAAAAGAGATTAGAGTAGAGAAGAATACCAATTGACGGAAAGTAGGAACTTTTATTGAAATCGAAACAGGTTTGATCACCTCTACATTAATCTAAAGTGTTTGAATTAAACTAAGAGCAATGTAGAATAAAACTAGTCTAAAACCTAATGAAAGATGAATAAAAGATGAATGAAAGATAATGAGGAAAAGGTATTTATAATACCCCTCAAGTTCACTAAAAACGGAAACAAAAAGTGAAAAAGCGCGATAAAAGCACCAGACCCGATCGGGCCCGAGCACAGTACCCGATCGGGTCCACATACAAATTCGCCCAACTTTACTTCTGGGCTCTGGCAGCAGCAGTGCAGCAATAAAGCGAGAAAACGGCCCACCCGATCGGGTCGGGCGGTAGTCACCCGATCGGGCCAGGCGACGAAATGTGTCAGCAAGTTCCTCTCGAAAGCAGCAGCAGAATGAGACCAAGCAGCACTCCACCCGATCGGGTCGGGCGGTGGTCACCCGATCGGGTCTGGGGACATGCTTCCTCGCCCGATGCGATCGGGCAATCCTCGCCCGATCGGGTCCGCAACTTTTATACCCGATCATAAATACTTCGCCCGATCGGGCTATTTCTGCCCGATCAATACGCGGAAAACTCCTTTTGACTCCTTTGCTCTCTAATCTTCACGTTTAGGGGTCTTGGGACCTCCTAAACTATCCATAAAGCTCGTGAGCCACCCTACGTGCCTCATAACATCTCGTAAAGCCGTGGTTGCTTCCAAATGGCTCGGGAATAAGGAGAAAACTCCATAAAACCTGCAATTCAATACTAAAACACGAAACCACAACTGCATACGAAAGTTAGCACAAAATAGCTCCCAAGAGCTCCAATGACGCACAAATTAGCTTGTAAATAAGGGAGAAAACTCTATATAAATACGTGATATCAGTCTGGCACATTTTGTCGCGGATTTCGGCTTTTTGTTTCCGTTTTTAGTTAACTTGAGGGGGTATTATAAATACCTTTTTCCTCATTATGGAGAGACACCTTTTATTCATCTTTTTACCGCTTTAGACTAGTTTTATTTTTCATTGTTCTTAGTTTAATTCAAACACTTTAGATTAATTTAGAGGTGATTGAGCCTATTCGATTTCAATAAAAGTTCCCGCTTTCCGTCAATTGGTACTCTTTCCTACCCTAATCTCTTTTATTATTCTTGATTGCTTAGTTTATTTATTTAATCGTTCATGATGCAATTGTTAGGGTTTCATATTAGTTTTGTCGTTGTTAATTCGATTATGAGTGAGTAGTTCTCTTTCTAGGGTGTTAGATAGGGAAGCCATGTTTATACCATGATGGTGATTTAGATTTCTATTGATTTCTAGGGCTTGATTAGGGTGATTGTGGTGTGGTTTGTTCTTATTGAGTAATTAATGTCAGTGTACAATTTCATTGATTGCTTGTGGTTAATAGTTGTTTGCACAGATCCGTCTTACGACTAGAGGCCTAGGACACATCAGTAGTTTTGATTACGTCAGTGACCATACGACGTATGTTGAACTATGAGCGTTGATCTTAACCATAGCTCAACACGTGCTCTAATCCCCCGACTCTTGACTTAGGTTTTGGTAGTAGTTGACCCTATTTGATTGGTATAAGCATGGTGAACCGACCTAATACCCTAGAGTTTTAGTCCATAGTTAAATCCTCGATTTATTCCGTCTTCCTTAGCTTACTCATTAGTTTAATTAATTCTTCCCTGATTTCGTCTGAAGTAGCTGAATTGGTTGAATATTAATTTAGAAACTCTGTCTCCCTGTGGATTCGACCCTGCTTCCATTGACTACTATAGTTAGAGGACTGTAGGTTTATCTTTGATTAGGTGATACGACTAAATCCTATCAGGCACCTGCATTTTTCAGCCCAAACGGCATCATGATGTAGCAAAATACCCCGATCGGGGTGATGAATGCTGTTTTTTCCTTATCTGCAGGGTCCATGAAGATCTGATGGTATCTGCTAAAAGCGTCCATGAAGCTAAGCAGAGCGTGACCGCTGGTGGAATCTACCAGCTGGTCGATTCTCGGCAGCGGGTAGCTATCTTTAGGGCAGGCCTTGTTGAGGTCTTTGATGTCTACGCACATCCTCCAGCTCCCGTTTGCCCTTTTCACCATCACCACGTTTGCCATCCACTCTGGGTATTTGCAGGGTTCTATGAATCCTGCTTCCAACAACTTCTGCACTTCCTCTTCAATTGCCTTGTTCTTCTCAGCAGAGTAATTTCTCCTCTTCTGCTTTACAGGTCTGTGCCCCGAGGCGGTGTTCCGTTTGTGGTTGATGGTGGCAGGGTCTACCCCCGGCATTTCAGCTGTAGAAAACGCGAACATGTCTACATTTTGTCTTAGCAGATTGATTAGGTTGACTCTGGATTCTGGATCCAGATCTGTACCTATCTTCACTGCTCTGCCTTCTCCGGTCCCAAGAGTACCTCTTCGGTCTCTTCCCCCGGTTCGGGCTTCCTGGCCGGCTTCTGGGCGAGCATCGGCCTCGCTGACCGTTGATGATTCTGATCTTTCCTGTTGTTTCTTGGCCTCTTCGGCCTTTCCTTCTTTTCCTTTTTTTGCGGTTTCTTCAGCCTGATCCTCCTCGACTTCTCCAGTCTGGACTTTCTTTCCTTCATTTTCTCTTTCCTCCTCTTCCTTTTGGAACCAGAGTGGTCAAGAGGAGGAGGCCTCTTGTCTTTTATAAGAGCGGTCAGGTTGCATGACTAGGCTGCTTTCTGATCTCCCCTCAGCCTGTCTACTTCACCAGTTTTGCTGAGGAAGAGCATGGTCTGGTGATGGGTTGATGGGATCCCTTGTACTGCTTCAATAAATTTTCTCCCCATCAGAACGTTGTATGGTGATGGGAGGTCTACTACTAGGAATTCCTACAGCACTGTCCTCCTAACTCCACTCTGATCCTCTGCAGTCACAGCCAGATGTACTTTCCCTTCTGGAATGATGGAATTTCCTGTGAAGCCGACGATGGGAGTTCCTCCTCGTTTCAGCAGTGACCGATCTAGCTCTATTTTCTCGAAGGTTTCCTTATACAGGATGTTTACGGCATTTCCGCCATCCAGCAGTATTCTCCGTACATCTGTGTTGCAAATTTCTAGAGTGACTACCAGAGGGTTTGAGTGTGGGAAACTGATACCCCTGCAGTCCTCTGCTGTGAATGTCATATCCGGCAGGTCTGGACTTAGCTCTGTCTGGTCGATGGAGTAGAGGTTGGGATGAGTGAGCTGTCTCAGGTGAGCCCTCTCTCCCCCCATCGAGTTCGAGCTGCCGAATATGACGTATATCGTTTTCTTCTTCCCCTCTTTGATTTATGCTCGCTTGTCTTGCGGCTTCTTCCCTTCATTCTGCTGTTCCTTTTCCTTGATTCCCTGGTTCCAGGCGAGGTATTCTTTGAAATACCCTCTTCTAATCAGACTTTCCAGGTCATTCTTTAGACTGGTGCAGTCTTCGGTGCTATGGCCTGGCGCCTCATGGAAAGCACATAATTCTGCCATGTTGGGGCCTAGGCTTCTCTTCTTTGTAGGGGGTGGTCTGTGCCACTTGCTGTCGTCCCTGTTTGTTAAAAAGATCTCAGCCCTGGGCAGGCTGAGGTTGATGTAGTTGTTGTACTTCTCTTGGGCCCTCAGTCGGTCCACCTCTCTTTCCGCTTCATTCTGCTTTTCCCTGCCTCTGTTCTGGTGGGGCTGGTGGCCTCCAAAATTCAGTCTGCCCCCCAGGAAAGGCTGCTTGTTCTGCCTTTTCTCTTGCTTGGCAGGCTTGCCTGTTCCGGGTGTCGAGGCTTTGTTGAAGTCCTCGACAATAATATACTTTTCCGCCAGGGCCAGAGCTTCGCTAAGCTCCTTCATGGTGACCCATTTCAGGTCATCTCTAAACATGCTGGTGTAAGGTAGAGCGTTCCTCAGAGCGTGCAGAGCGAGCTTCTGCTCTAGCTCTGGGATATGCATCAGCTCCTTGTTGAACCTTCCTATGAAATCTCGCAGACTCTCGTTTGGGCTCTGCTTCAATAATAGTAACTCGTGAGTGGACTTACTCCTCCTGCTTCCACTGACAAAATGCTCTTTGAATCTTTTCTTCAGTTCATCAAAGTTGGCTATGGTCCCTTGGGGGATGGTTCTATACCAGGTCTGAGCTATCCCTGCCAGAGTGGCAGGGAAATGTCTGCACCAGGTGGCTTCATTGTAGTTTCCCAGTTTCATGTGAGTTTCAAAAGCTGCCACGTGTTCCTGTGGGTCCCCTTCCCCTTCAAACTTAAGGTTTGGTGGGAGATTAGCTTTCGACCCTCTGGCTGCAATGATCTCAGGTGTGAAGGGAGATTTGGAGGGAGATCTAATCTACTTTGCTGGTGAGATCAGAGAGGGTCTAGAGCCAACCCTGTGGGATATGATTCCTCTGAGGTCTGAGGAGGTTCCATTGTCACCGGACCCTTCCTCTGCTATTGGTCCCAGCCTCTGGCTGACATGTCTTCTGATGGGTCTGTCTCTGTGCGCGGACAGGGCCTCTTCAGCTCCTGTATTACGCCTGGTCCTGACCCGGGGATTCCCTTGTGCTATGCCTCCTGGGTTTCCTCTGCTGACAGATCTCTGACTGGAGCCTGCCAAATACCCTGTGGGTGTAAGCTCACTGAAGAGGCTAGGGTGTTCCTCTTGCATTATCTCAGTGTTCCACTCATCCTCTAGCCAACCCCTCCGAATGTACCCTGCCCAGAGCGGCTAGACAAGCCATACTCTAATGTAGGGGTAGGAGTGATGGCCCTCTTGTTGTATCCACACAGGGGTTCCTCTGTAGCTGTCTCCTCTTCAGATGACAGCTGCAGGTGCCTTCGAACTGAGTCATGGGTTCTAGTTCTTTTCATCCTTTGAGAGGGTTGGCCTCCAATGGTGTGAATCTACTGCTGAGCAAACTGCAGTACATGGATGGCTGCTTGGAGTGCTTCAGGTGTTGGCATGACCACGGAGCTGCTTGGCTGCCTAGTTTCTTGGGTGTGGGTAGCAGTACTACCCCTTCTTGTTGACCTGGTAGTCGTTTCTCTTGATAGGGAGTAGCTCTCATCTCCTGAGCTGTTTGAATCCGATGTTATTGAGTAAGGAACCACCATTGCGAAGTTGTAGATTGGGCTTTTCTACTCTTCCCCTCCTTCTAGCGCCAAATTGTTTCTGTCCAGGACAGCTACAGTGAATGTGGTGGTGGGTACTTGGTGGAACGTGGCTCCCAAGCTTCCTTCATGGTGGTGGTTACCTGCAAAACATGGAGAAACCTTGGGGGTTGTTCCGAGGATCGCCTCTCCGATGCCTAAGTCAGCCCAAGTTGAACACAAGATCTCTAGTTGAGAGAAAACGAGTATCAAGTGCTAGTATTTTGTGAGTGTTTGATTGTACGTACCTTACCCATGCATGAGCATGGGTATTTATATGAGACATGGGCTTGTGACTGACCTAGTAAAGTAAGTGGGCTCCTTTTGGAAGTGGGCCAAGGTAAATAAGGCCTTCATTAATTCCCTGCCCAGAGCTTATGTCCGGAGTGGTCTGTCTTGTGAGGTCTGCTCCGCTCTGGGCGCTCTGACGTGGAATGGCAGGACCAGGAGGTCTGCTACCAGCTGGCGGTCAGCTAGGCAGACCCCATACACCCTATATTGGTTAAGTTAGGTTACTAATTTGGCACATGCAACGACAATGCAAAATTTTGCCGTCGTTGCCGGGGAAGCAATGGATGATATCTATTTGGATTT
The DNA here is from genome assembly GCA_947645195.1 of Patellifolia procumbens. Classification (NCBI taxonomy): domain Eukaryota; kingdom Viridiplantae; phylum Streptophyta; class Magnoliopsida; order Caryophyllales; family Amaranthaceae; genus Patellifolia; species Patellifolia procumbens. The sequence continues at coordinate 3,423,870 of CANSGD010001076.1, forward strand.
TAATTTTCGAGTCTAAGTCGCCCTCTATCCTTCTTTTCTCCTTTTCTCCTCCCTATATTGATGAAATTCTTGTTATTTCTAGAAAAAATTGTGAAAACCCCCTGCAATTTATCAGTTTTGTGAATAACTACCAACAACTTTTTTCTGCAAAAATAACACCCAGGAACTTGTGAAAGTTAGTGGATGCACCCCCTAAACCCTTTCCTTTAAAAACTTCCGTTATGTGGGGCCCACCTTAATCTTTCTCTCCCAAAACACTGTGAAATTACTTTTCTACCCCCCAATTAAACCCCCAACTGATTTCCCTCTCCCTCCTCCTTCCTTCCATTTTTCCACCTTCAATCTCTCTCCTCTTTCCTTCCCATTCCCACCTCCAATATCTCTCCTCTTTCCTTTATTTTTCTGTCATTTTCTTCCTCTCTTCTTCACAACATTTTAATTTATGTTATTTTTCTCTTCTTCACCCCATTTTTTTCAACAATCCAGCAGTAGTGCTCAAGGTAACCATTGCCATCATGGATTTCGTATTTCTCTCATATCTAATTTCAGTTGCTGCCAATTGCAAACTAGTAGAACATAAACACACTATTCAAGATCCACAAACTAACACAAGAACAATTTCTCACGTAGTCAACACAACCCAAAATAAATTCCAGGTCACATGATTTCTACTGTTCTTCACTTCAAAAAGAGCAAAAAAAACATCATTGAACAAGTAAAATTAAACTCATAGCAAGTTAGGTCACGGTAACCTATAAACAATTCCACTTCAAATCTTAAAACCCATGATGCAAAATCAAAAATAGATCCCAAAAGATAGTAACTTTCATAATCCAACCCAGAAATAAGCAAGAAAACAAAACCCAGAAACCAAAAAAATATGTCCTCAAAAAACAGAAAGAGAAAAGATAGAAATTGCTGATCACCTGAGAATTAAAGCGCCATCAAAGAACTCGTCACCTGTCAACAATAAATCCAGCATTTTGAATGAGGATTTCCTAACAATGCACACCACGCCTCGGTCATTGTTAAGGGTAAACTCCGGATTTGAATGGTTTCATGCCTTCACCTTTTTTTTTTCAAAAAAAAAAAGTTGATTACCTACTAGCTATCTCTTTGCTTAAAAGACATTTTGTGTAAGGACTCTTTCATTTTGTTGAATCATTGATGATGAAGATTTTTACATGACAAGTATTAAGTTCCTCCAGTTTGTTGGTTCAGATTATACTAAATGATGATCTGGAAGAGTTTCAGGTACTCAGCACTGGGACATATGACTCTGTTTTCCATGGAATGTGTAAGGGTTCTGATGTAGCAATAAAAAGAATTAAAGCTAGTTGCTTTGCTGGACGACCTTCTGAGAGAGAGCGTCGGGTATGTTATTTCCATTTTCCTTTCCATTCGTATAATCTGATCTTATAAAACCGTCAAGCTATGATAATGACTTATTTAGCTTTTGTAAACCCTTCTTTTTCATAAATTTGATATGAAGAGATGAATAGCATAAATGAAAATGGTGTGAAGAAGAGTGGAAGAAGATGACAGAAAAATAAAGGAGAGAGATTGGAGGTGGGAATGGGAAGGAAAGAGGAGAGAGATTGAAGGTGGAAAATGGAAGGAAGGAGGAGGGAGAGAGAATCAGTTGGGTTTTAATTAGGGGGTTGAAAAGTAATTTCACACTGTTTTTGGGAGGGAAAGTTTAAGGTGGGCCCACATAACAAAAGTTTTTAACAGAGTTAGGGTTTTGGGGGTGCATCTACTAACATTCACAAGTTCCTAGGTGTTATTTTTGCAAAAAAAAGGTAATGGGGGTTATTCACAAAAAGTGATAAGTTGCAAGGGTTTTTTCACAAGTTTTCTTTATTTCTAACCTCATGCTTAGCTATGATTTTGTAAGAAATTGCATCTGAGACACATTTTCCAGAATAACTAATTTATCGATTCCTCAATTCGTGAACAAGTCATTTTGGAGGTATTTCACTAGGGAACAAGATTCTTTTCCAATCAACTATAGGTGTGAGCTATGGGAGATATGTGAAATAATAATCTATGCCGGGTTGAATGACTTTACTCGATGCATGATTGAGGATATGCATCAAGGAGAATTTCAAGCTCTTTATTTGAATGATGCTTGGGATTACTACATTTGGCTAGCTCAAGACACGTATAAGTGGGACATGGCACGAATCCTAGGCAAGTTCAACTAAACCAAGGTATACCTCCTCCTCATTCTCCTAGTTGTGATGAAATGCATTCAATGCATCATGATTCTTGTCTATCTATGATTATATGAATCACAACGATGTCTCTGTTGCTTGCAATTTCAATTCTCATATGCCATATCATGATACTCCTCCTCCTTTTTCTAGTTGCGATGATGTGCATTCTAATGTGCTCAATGTGAGTCCTTCCCTTGGTTGCATGCATTACAACAATGATTTGCATACTCCTAGTGTTGGGGCTTATAATGATGCATCTTACTTTGTCGATAATTAAAGCTCTTCTCTTTATGATTCAAACCAAAATTGAATGATTTTATTCCTCAAATGCTTGACGAATATTACAATCTTATTGAATCTAGTTTTGAGGAGCTCAAGTATTTTGAGAAGGGAGGAGAGCAATATTGTGAGTTATTTGATCAAATTAAGAAGTTGGTGAGGAGACGTGACTTTTTTGAATCTAGGTGGAAGGAATTAAGATGCCCTAGAGTCGTCTCAAGGATGTGAGACTAAGAGTGAAGAGCCCATTAGTGATGAAAAGGAAAAAGAGGGTGAAAATGATGTTGATAAATCTAGGTCTTTGAATGAGGTTGATGGTGATTCTTCCTATTAAGAGAACGAGAATGAATCTAGGGAGAATCATGTGCCTTATGTTGATGGATTTTGGAGTAGTGATGAAGAAGATGAGTCAAACCTAGGTTGGATGAATCCAATTCATAAGGAGAAATATGAGGACATTTGTGGATCCCTTGATTCCCTTTTTGCCTCTACTCTCCCGATTGACTCCAGTGTTCACTCTTATTCTATCCCACCTCAATCATTAAATGACCAATATTCCCGTGTGAGAGAAGAGTCTTTGCTTGTGGTTGAATGTGTTAATGATGAGTAAGGAAAGAAATATGTGGTTGAAGGAGCATTTGAAAAAATGTGGAGAAATTATGTGATGTGAGTGACATTTCGAGTGCGGAAATATTCCTATTCCAACCCTGCACATTCCTTTTTCGAGGAGGCTGATCTTATTCAGTTCTTCCCTATTTCTTTTCCTTACATTCTCAAACTGCCACCACTCAAGGAGTTTCCCATCTCTCTTGGCCCAACAGATGCTCTTGTTGACTCCATTGGAGCAAAGGTGTAGTGATGATAGTTTTTCTTTATTTTCTTTTTCTTATTTTTATTTTCAATTTGATTCTTCTTCTTATTATCTTGATTTTTCTTTTGATTTCCCTTTTTTTTTATATATATTTTCCCCCCCTTTATTCATAGAGTTATGTATTACATTGTGCATGCTTTTGAGTGGTTAAGGGCCTCTTGCTCCTTAACCAAGGTCTCGGGATCGAGTCTTGGGAATGGAAAAAATCTCAGCTGGGAGGGATGCTGCCCATCGAGGTACCCATGCAAACTCCCGCGGGAGATTAGTCCACTCGCCTAAGGCGGTGGGAAACTCCTAGTAGTAGTACCAAAAAAAAACATCGTGCATGCTTTACCTCTTACTATTACCTATTTGGTATTTTTGGAATTGTGTATGATTGCTGACACGGTCATTACACGTGCCAAATTAGTAACCTAACTTAACCAATATAGGGTAAGAAAGGGTCGAATCCACGAGGAAGTAAGGATTAACCAAAGTTTGGATGGGATTAAGCGAGCTAAGTCTATTTTGGGTGTGTTTCTGATATTAGTGATAACCTAAAAAATTATGAACTAAATAACTAGCAAATAAACTAAAAGATTGGACTTAGATTATCTAAACGGGACACTAGGGATAGGGTATTAACAAGCTAACCATAAATTAACCAATTTGGAAATCCAAGGGGATTCAATGGGGTCGAATAGGGGACTAAGTCACTCAAATGTTTTCTAATCGCTTTCTCAAGCTAATTAGGAGGACTTAATCAACCAATTTTACCTATTCTCATGGTAAAATCAATCAACCAAGTATTTCCACAGCTCATAGTGATTCAAATAAGGTCCTAGGAAGTCAAAAACCTATTCTCATGGTGAAGTCAACCTAATGACTAGCCTAATATCAATCCAAGGTTTCATTTCTCAATCCTTCACCTTGGATTCCCAAATCAAGTTCAAATGGTGATCAATCAAATAAACATGGCAATGAAATAAGGTAGGCAACACAATCTCACCTAAATCTAACCCCCAAGCTTTACTTTCATGATCAACACATGATCAACAAGTTCATCCCCTTCCCCTAGCTAATAAACTACTCGCTAGACATAAAAAGGATGAAATAAAAAGCTTGAAGCAACAATGGTGGTTCAGTAATGGTGAAAATCATTTTAATCAAGCTAATCAACAACTAACCACAACGAATCAATCCTTAATCAAAACTAAACAAAGTCTTTAAGCAATAAAGAGAAGACTAAGGAGTAATACTCAAATATGGATGAAATTCAATCAAATCCTCCATTGATAGAGCTTCAATCATCAATATTCAAAAGCTAGATCTACTTTCTCTCTCTAGAATCTCTGTAATTAAGACTAATATATCTTTGAAAATGAAATTATGTCTTTAATTATTACAAAAATGAGCTTAAATACCCCTAAATTACTAAGGGCAAAGCCGTAAAACACAAAACCAAATTTGTCCGAAAGTAACCGAAATTGTCCGAAACTTACCGAAATTGTTCGAAAGAGCAGTGGAGAGCTCGCTCCAAGGTCACTCCTGGGTCGCGCTAAGTCCCTGCCCACTTTCCTTAAATTCTTCATTCACGGAGCGACCGCTCTGCCCATATTGGAGCGTATGCTCCCCTGTTTTTACTCCTTTTCGTTGCAAATCTATCAAAAGGTACTCAAAAGGAGATTATATAGGGGACGGGGGATGCAAATGAACATGCAGCAAACTACATGCAACCTAACTAAATGAAAATGCACTATAACTAATACAAGGCATGCAAACAATGAAAAAGGATGCAAAAGGGAACTAAATGAAAGCTACATGGCCTAATATGCATCTAAATGACCTAAAACTACTCCTAATGAATGAGCCTAGAGCCCACTTATCAGTTACATATGACAATTCATTGTGATCGTTGAGGTATTATTTACTAGACACCTCAATTCTTACTTGTAAATAGTTTCCCTTCCCCTCCCCCTTTTCTTTCGGATTTTTCTTTTTATTATTCTCCCCCCTTCTCCCCTTGCCTTTTTGAGTTGTTTTAAGCATTGGGAATAACACTTCGTTAACCTTGGGGGAGAGGGCATTTTAGTTTGTTTATTCCCTTTTAGGTTGTATTTTAAAAAAATTCAAATATAACAAAAATATTTTGCATCACTTAATTAAGGGATGACTCTATATGATGACTTTAGATGTTAGAGGTTGGGAGCTTGGCTTTAAGGTAGGGGTGAAGTAGCTTGAGTGTCTTATGTGCTCGTTAGGAGTATTAAGGGTGCTTTAAGTTTGGATGCCTATGTCTTGTTACAAATAGACCCCTTGATATCGTGTATTTATATAGACTTTTCTCCCTCATTTACAAGCTAATTTGTGCGTCATTGGAGCTCTTGGGAGCTATTTTGTGCTAACTATCGTATATAGTTGTGGTTTTGTGTTTTAGTGTTGAATTGCAGGTTTTAGGGAGTTTTCTCCTTATTTCCGAGCCATTTAGAAGCAACCACGGCTTTACGAGATGTTACGGGGAACGTAGGAAGGCTCACGAGTTTTATGGGTAGTTTAGGAGGTCCCAAGACCTCTAAACGTGAAGTTTAGAGAGCCAAAGAGTCAAAAAGGAGGTTTCCGTACTCTGATCGGGCAAAAATGGCCCGATCGGGCGAAGGAATTATGATCGGGTATTGAAGTTGCGGACCCGATCGGGCAAGCATTGCCCGACCCGATCGGGCCAGAAGTCATGTCCCCAGACCCGATCGGGCGCCCGCTGCCGACCCGATCGGGTTGGGTGCTGCTACATCTTCTTTTGCTGCTGCTTTCGAGGCGAAGTTGCTGGCTCAAGTTGTCGCCTGGCCCGATCGGGTGGCTGCCCAAGGCCCGATCGGGTGGGCCATAATTTCACCTTCAGATTGCTGCGCTGGCCGCAAGAACAAGAAGCTGCGGATTTGTATTTGGCCCGATCGGGTACTGTGCTCGGGCCTGATCGGGTCTGGCGCTTTTTTTTGTCGCGGATTTCGACTTTTGTTTCCTATTTTAATTAGACTTGAGGGGGTATTATAAATACCTTTTTCCTCATTATTTCGAAACATCTTTATTTCATCTTTTATCATGCTTTAGACTCTAGTTTATTCTTCATTGTTCGTAGCTTAGTTTAAACACTTAGATTAGTTTAAAGGTGTTAGAACCTGTTCCGATTTCAATAAAAGTTCCTGCTTTCTGTCAATTGGTATTCTTTCTTACCCTAATCTCTATTATTATTCTCAATTGCTTAGTTTATTTATTCAATTATTCAATGCAATTGTTAGGGTTTATATTAGTTTTATTATTGTCAATTCGATTATGAGTGAGTAGTTTTCTTTCTAGGGTGTTAGATAGGAAACCCATGTTTATACCATGATTGTGATTTAGCTTTCTATCAAATTCTAGGGCTTGATTAGGGTGATTGTGATGTGATTTGTACTTATTGAGTAATTAATGTCAGTGTACAATTTCATTGATTGCTTGTGGTTAATAGTTGTTTGCACAGATCCGTCTTACGACTAGAGGCCTAGGACATGTCAGTAGTTCTGATTACGTTAGTGAACATGCGGCGTATGTTGAACTATGAGCGTTGAGTCTTAACCATAGCTCAACACGTGCTCTAATTACCCGACTCTTGACTTAGGTTTTGATAGTAGTTGACCCTATTTGATTGGTATAAGCATGGTGGACCGACCTAATACCCTAGGTTTTTAGTCCATAGTTAAATCCTCGATTTATTCCGTCTTCTGTAGTTTATTCATTAGTTTAATTAATTCTTCCCTGATTTCTTCTGGTGTAGCTGAATTGGTTGAATATTAATTTAGAAACTCTGTCTCCCTGTGGATTCGACCCTGCTTTCATTGACTATCTTAGTTAGAGGTCTGTAGGTTTATCTTTGAATAGGTGATACGACTAAAACCCTATCACCCCTCAATTCTTCGAGACTTGCCTTTGGCGTGAAAAAAATGTCTTTATTCATCTGTAAAAGAATTTACTCTCTCCTTTGACTTTGGATAAGTGCCTTAGCAACCGTGAGAACCCTTCTAGCTCAATAAATGCAAGACCAGTAGCCTTTAAAAAAAGAAAAAACAAAACAAAAACAAACAAAAAAATGAAAAGAGACAAAAAAAATGAGCTCCATTTGGTTAAATAAGTGGTGTATGAGAGCACAACGTTAGTAACCTATAGCTGTCAAAAGTTCTTGCATTAGGTTCCTAGAAATGCTCTAATGCCTTTGGTATGAGCTACCTTACCCTCTTATCATGTCTCAAATTGAGTGCTCGGTACCGTGCCTCAGAAACATGACTATCGAGTGAGTGGTGGACCGCGTGAGGTGGTAGTCTAGGGCCTTTGCAACAATAAAAAGGAATTTAGTTAACTAATGAATAAATGGGCTAGTTTGGGGAAATCTTGTGAACTTGTGGGGTATGATTGGTACAAGGTTGAGCAAGTTTTTCAATTTTGTGGGGGAAAGGTTTAACTTGGGAACAATGAGGGCTTGTGTGATAGTTGAGGGATGACAGGCTAAAGTTGTATCACCTAATCAAAGATAAATCCTAAGTCCTCTAACAATGGTAGTCAAGGGAAGTCGGGTCGAATCCACAGAGAGACAACGTTTCTAAGTTAATATCCAGCTAAACAGCTACTCTAGATAAAATCAGAGAGAAATCAACTGAACTACTAATTAAACACTAGAAAGCAATATAAAGAGAGATTTAATTTATGAATTAAAGGTCTAGGAAATTAGTTCGGTCCATCATGCTTATACCAATCAAAGGGTCAAACAACTATCAAAACCTAGGTCAAGAATCGATAGACTAGAGCACGTGTCAAGCTATGGTTAAGTCTCAACGCCCATAATTCAACATACGCTGCATGTTCACTAATGTAATCAGAATTACTGATGTGTACTAGGCCTCTAGAAGTAGGACGGATCTGTGCAAACAATTATTAACCTCAAGCAATCAATGAAACTGCACAATAACATTAATTACTCATAAGAACAAATCACACCATAACCAATCTAATCAAACCCTAGAAACTAATAGTAATTCAAAGTAATCAAGGTATAAACATGGATTCCCTCTCTAAATCCCTAGAAATTAGACTACTGAGACATAATTGAATGAACAATAATAAAACTAATATGAAACCTTAATAATTTAATCATGGATGAATTAAATAATCAAACTAAGCAATCAAGAAGTAATTAAAGAGATTAAGAGTAGAGAAAAGTACCAATTGACGAAAAGCAATAACTTTTATTGAAATAAAGCCGAGGTTCAATCACCCCTTGAACTAATCTAAAGTGTTTAAACTAATAAAACTCTCTAAAAACTAAACTAATGAACAATGGGAAATAAAATGAATAAAAGATGCTCTCTAAAATAATGAAGTTTAACTATTTATAATAGCCTCTAAAATCTAATTAAAAACGAATAAAATAAGATAAAAATTCGGCTCCGCGAGTGCGTAACCCGATCAGGAAATGGGACACTCGATCGGGTCCACACAAAATTCGGCCAACTTGGTTTATCTTCTCACGCACGCAGCTGCAACAAAAGAGGGCAAACGGGCCACCACCCGATTGGATCGGTGCCACTTCCCCGATCAGGCCAGAAGCAAACATGGCCCAGTGCCTTTCTTTCACGTAGCAAAGAAGCAACAGCAGTAAGAATAAATTTGGGCCTGCCCGATCGGGTGGCGTGCACTATGGCCCAGCACCTCATTCTTCTTGGACGCAAGCAGCAACATCATTAATAACGAGGCCACACCGATCGGGTCGGGTTAAGCTGCCTGATCGGGTTGAGCCTAAAGTTTCCCGACTTCTTTTCTTCTTTTCACAGGATCGGGTCGGGCAATGTCTGCCCGATCGGGCCCGAAAGTCCACCACCCGATCACATAAATCTTCGCCCGATCCGGACACGGGTTAGCTCCATTGGCTTGTTTCTTTAGTGTTTTGGCACTCAATCTTCAAGTTTAGAGGTCTTGGGACCTCCATATTCATCCATAAGGCTCGTAACCACTTCTACGTGCCTCGTAACAACTCGTAAAGCCGTGGTTACTTCCTAATGGCTCGGAAGTAAGGAAAAAACTCCATTAAACCTGAAATTCAACCCTAAAACACAAAACCACGACTATATACGATGATTAGTATAAAATAGCTTCGAAGAGCTCTAATGACGCACGAATTAGCTCATAAATAGGGGAGAAAACTCTATATAAATACGTGATATCAAGGGACCTCTAGGACGATCATTTCCTTTGCACACTAGATTAGACCACCCCTTCGACCCCTAATTTGTGGATAAGAAAGGATGGTTATAAGCCTGAAAAGATGGACGGGATTTCCCTTTACCTTGACATCTCTTATAAGATGAGGACCTTGACTTTGTGATGCTCATTCTAGATTTAGTGCATGCATTTGTTTCCTTGGGAGTGTTGATTGCTTGAGGACAAGCAATTATCAAGCTTGGGGGAATTTGATAAGTGGGCTCTAGACTCATTAATTAGGAGTAGTCTTAGGTCGTTTAGATGTATATTAGGCCATTCAGCTTCCATTTAGTTCCCTTTTGCAACTTTTTTCATTTTTTGCATGTCTTGCATTAGTTTTAGTGCATTTGCATTTAGTTAGGTTGCATGTAGTTCGCTGCATGTGCATTTGCATCCCCCTCCCCTATCTAATCTCCTCTTGAGTACTGTTTGATAGATTTGCAACGAAGAGGAGTAAAACCGGAGAGCGGACGCTCCAATATGGGCGGAGCAGGCGATCCTTGAATGAAGAATTGTAGGAAAGTGGGCAAGAACTTAGAACAACCCAGGAGCGACCTTGAAGCGAGCGCTCCAATGCTCTTTCGGACAATTTTGGTCAGTTTTGGACGATTTCGGTTAGTTTCGGACAATTTCGGTTTTGTGTTTTATGGCTTTGCATTTAGTACTCTAGTGGTATATAACCTCGTTTTCGTTATAATAAAAATATAATCTCATTTTCAAAGATATTTTAATCTCAATTAGAGAGATTCTAGATAGATAAAGTAGATCTAGCTTTTGAATGTTGATGATTTCAAGCTTTATCAATGGAGGTTTTTGGTTGATCTTCTTCTATATTTGAGCATTGCTTCTTATCTTTATCTTTATTGCCTTAATACTTAGTTTTACTATGATTAAAGCTTGATTAGTTAGTGGTTAGTTGTTGATTAGCTTTTTCACCATTGTTGATCTTCCATTGTTGCTTCAACCTTTTTATTTCATCCTTTCCATGGTTAGTGAGTAGTTTATTAGTTAAGGGAAGGGGATGACTTTGTTAATCATGTATCGACCATAAAAGTCAAGCTCGAGGGTTAGATTTAAGTGAGATTGTGTTGCCTAGCTTAATTGATTGCCTTGTTTAATTGGTTGATCACCATGTGAACTTGATTTGGGAGTCCAAGGTGAAGGATGGGGAGATGAAGCCTTAGATTAACTTTAGGCTAGTTAATAGGTTGACTTCACCATGAAAATAGGTGATTGACTTCCTAGGACCTTATTTGAATCTGGAAATACTTGATTAGTTAATTTTACCATGAGAATAGGTGAAATTGGTAGATTAGGTCCTCCTAATGAGCTTGAGAGAGTAATTAGGAAACAAATGAGTGACTTAGTCCCCTAACCGACCCTAATTAATCCCCTTGGCTTGGCAAAATGGTTATTACTTGGTTAGCTTGTGAATCCCCTATCGGTAGAGTCTCTTTTATGTACTTTTAAAATCCAATCACTTAGTTTATATGTTAGTTAATTAGTTCCTAATTTCTTAGTTAATCTTGAATATAAAAAAATCTCAAAAATAGATTTAGCTCGCTTAATTGCATTCAAACTTCGATTTATCCTGGCTTCCTTGTGGATTCAACCCTTTCTTACCCTATATTGGTTAAGTTAAGTAACTAATTTGGCAGGTGCAACGACCGTGTCAAATTTTGGCGCCATTGCCGGAGAAGCAATGGTTACATTAAATTAGATTTCGATTTTTGAGTCTAAATCACCCCTATCCTTCTTTTCTCTTTTTCTCCCCCTGATATTGATGAAAATCTTGTTATTTCTAACCCCATGCTTAGCTATGGTTTTGTAAGCAATTGCATCTTGTGACACACATTTTCAAGAATGACTAGTTTCTCGATTCCTCAATTCGAGAATGAGTCATTTTGGAGGTATTTTACTAGGGTGCAAGATTCTTTTCCAATCAACTATAGGTGTGAGCTATGGAAGATATGTGAAATAATCTATGCTGGGTTGAATGACTTTATTCGATGCGTGGTTGAGGATATGCATCAAGGAGAATTTCAAGCTCTTTCTTTGAATGATTCTTGGGGATTACTACCTTTGGCTAGCTTAAGACACGTATGAGTGGGACATGGGCACGAATCCTAGGCAAGTTCAATCAAACTAAGGTATACCTCCTCCTCATTCTCCTTGTTGTGATGAAATGCATTCAATGAATCATGATTCTTATCTATCTAATGATTGTATGAATGACAACGATGTCTCTCTTGCTTGCAATTTCAATTAATCCGCTCTTATGGTCCGAAAATTCAAAAGAATTTTTAGGAACATGAAGAATGGAGTATAGAAAGGTAAAAATAAGAAATACACTAAAAAAACATGTTTTGTCATAAGTGTGGTTGTTTCGATCACTTCATCAAGGAGTACCCTCAATGGGAACAAGACAAAGACAAAGGAAGAGAACGAAGCAAAAGCTAGGAACAAGGAGTACATGAGTTCCTATACCAAATCTGATATGAAGAAAGCTAAGTTTGCTGCATGGGGAGAACTAACTCTGAGGAAGAAGATGATCCTCAATGTGAAGAAACAACAAACTTCTATCTCATGGCTATTGACAATTCTGAATCTGACGAAGAGATTGAATATCTTGAGGAAGTTTAGACACTATTAAATCTCGTCTTAGTTCCTTAAGTAACGAACAATTATTTGGTTTTATTGTTGATGTTGTGAATTATTGCAAAGATGAGTCTACTAAATTGAATCAAAGTGAACATGCTTTAGCTATTGCAAAGGAACATAATTCTTGGCTTCAAAGTATTCGAACTGATATTGAGAAAAGATTTTTTGAGTTGTTTGATAAAAATATAAACTTGAATGAGAATTTCGAACCTGTTAAAAATGAAAAATATTTGTGAAGCCTTGAGTTATCTCAACAGAAAGAATTTGATCCTGAAGTGAGTTACTTGTATATTAAATCAGTTCCCTTAAAGAATTAAAAAATCAAATCATGTTTTTGCAAAATGAAAACAAAGAACTTGAAGGGGAACTGAACTTAAGTAGGAACAAGAAAAAATTTCTTCCCACTCCCATTTGGATTAAAAAAACACAAACAAACTATACTGAAGGTCTTGGTTTTAATCACAAAAAAACATGAGAAACCTAAAAAGAGAGTTGGTTTGCCATGTGATAAAGTTTGTATGTTTAAGGGAACACCGGTCATCATAGGAACTCTCGTCCTATAAGACTTTGTCTTTTTAACAAGAATCTGGAAGCGAAAGAGAAACCTATTGTTCCTGACGGAAAGGAAACCGAGAAAGATTGGGTTTCTAACTCTAATAATTAATTTTCTTGCAAGCTAGAGTGAGGGGGAACAACAAATGGTACCTAGACAGGGGTTATTCTAAGCATATGACCCGAGACAAATCAAGATTTCTCTCACTCCCTACCTATGATGGTGGAAGTGTGACTTTTGGTGACAACATGAAAGATAACATAGTTACCATGGGTAAAGTTGGTAAGTCACTATTTCATTCCATATATAATGCTTTTTTAGTTGATGATTTAAAACATAATTTGTTGAGTTTTTCCTAATTATGTGATAAGGCAAATTATGTGAAATTTAATAGTGATAAATGTCTAATCATTAACAAAAGCAAGGGATGTTGTCTTGGAAGGAACAAGGAAAGGGAACACATGTTGTGGATCTTAACCTTGTTCCCAAAAATAATTTGACATGCCTTAGTGTTATTGAAGATGATCATCTTTTGTGGCATATGCGTTTGGGTTATGCTAGCTTTTCATTGCTTGACAAACTTCCATCAAAAGAACTAGTCTTAGGTCTACCTTCAATTAAGTTTCATATAAACCGTGCTTGTGATGCGTAAAGGGAAGCATGTTAGATCCTCTTCTAAATTTAAAAATATTGTGAGCACCATGAGACCATTAGAATTAATTCACATGGACTTGTGTGGACCTATGAGGATTCAAAGTAGAAGTGATAAGAAATATGTGCTAATTATTGTTGATGATTACTCTAGATTTACATGGCTTATAGAGTTTATAATAAAAAGAACTATGTCTGTAGAAGAAAGTGTGCATATTTTTTGATGAAACAAAGAAATTCGATCAAGCACATAGGTTGATGGTGACTTCGAAATAGGTTTGGTAAAAGATCAAATTCTCATTGATGAGATTTTGGAGGAAGAAGAAGTCATGGGAGCAAAGCCTAAGAACAACATCTTGTTCATGTTCCCAACGTTGAAGAAGAACTAGGTGAGGATACACAAGTGAATAATGGGCTATTGTTGAACCTAGTTCCCAAGGACAAGGAAGTGAAGACAATCAAGGAACTACTCATGGAAATCAAGTTCCCATCTAGGAATTTCAACCAAAGCCTTGTAAACATCATCGTTTCCATCCTATATAACTAATCATCATTGACATTAACAAGGGAACTCAAACGAGGTCTCAAATTAGAAACTTTTGTGCTTTTCATGCTTTTCTTTCTATTATGGAACCCGTGAACCATGAAGAAGCTCTCGCTGATGTTGATTGGATCGTGGCTATGCAAGATGAACTACACCAATTTGAAAGGAGCAAGGTTTGGCATATTGAGCCTAAACCTAAGAACAATAAGGTAATTGGCTTAGAATGGGTGTTTAGGATCAAATTGGATGAGTTCAGAACCATAGTGAGGAACAAGGCTCTCATTTGGTTGTGAAAGGATACGATCAACCAAAAGGTATTGATTACGAAACTTTTGCTCTTGTTGCTAAGATTGGAACCTATTGTATCAAATGGATGTGAAATGTGCATTTTTAAATGGTTATCTCAATGAAGACGTTTTTGTTGAACAACCTCCTGTTTTGAAAATAAAGATTTTCCTAATCATATTTTTAAGCTTGACAAAGCTCTTTATGGGTTAAAGCAAGCTCCTAGAGTAGGGTATGAAAAACTTTCAAAGTTCCTTCTTGAAAATGAGTTTAAGAGAGCAGAACTTGATAGAACCTTATTTTTGAAATCAAAAGGGAAATATTTATAAGTAGTTCAAATATATGTTGATGATATTATATTTGGTGCCACTAATGATCTTTATGTAAGGGCTTTGCTAATCTCATGAGTAAAGAATTCGAAATGAGTATAATGGGTGAGCTCAACTTCTTCTTAGGGATACAAATCAGATAGACCGAAGAAGGAATCTACATCCATCAACATAAATATATTAAGGAACTACTGAAAAAGTATTGTTTGGAGGCTTCCAAAGTAAACCATAAACCTATGAGAACTTCAACTAGATTGGATGAAGATACTATAGGAACAAGTGTGGATTAAACCAAATATCGAGGTGTGCTGGACTCTTTATTATATTTAACTACAAGTCGTTATTGCTTTTAGTGTAGGTCTGTTTGCAAGGTTTCAATTTAATCGAAAGGATTCTCATCTCACAGTAGTGAAGAGAATCCTAAGATACCTGAAAGGAACATATGATTTGAGTTTGTTCTACTCAAGAAGTAATACCTTCAAACTGAAAGGAAATGCAGATGTTGACTATGCTGGAGATTTGGTTAATAGAAAGAGTACATCAGGTATAGTTCAGTTCCTTAGTCATAATTTAGTTTCTTGGAGTACCAAGAAGCAAAACACAGTTGCTTTATCTACAGTTGAGGCTGCATATGCTGCAGCGGCTGCATATTGTTCCCAGATTCTTCGAATAAAACAACAACTTTGTGACTGTGGAATTTACTTTTATTGTGTTCCTATTTTATTGTGATAATACTAGTGCTATTAGTATTTCTAAGGATCCAGTGCATCATTCTAGAGTTAAGCACATTCAATTTTGGCATCCCCTTCTTGAGAACAACGTTGGAAAGGGTCTTATTAAAATGGAATTATGTGAAACTAAAAGTCAGATTGCTGATATTATGACTAAGCCCTTAAGCATAGATAGATTTGAGAAACTGAGATTGGAACTTGGCTTGATTAAATTGAAATAAGCTGCTATAATCTTTCTCCTTATTGGTTTGACTCTTTGGCATCGTTTCTATGTGAATAAACTTGATTTTCAATTATTTAAATTCATCACAATTTTTATATGTTTGAAGCAAATGTATGAGCGAAAATGTCTGAAGACAACTCATAAATTTCCAATAATATTCTACATATTGTTCATTAGGCAATTCTATGCCATTAGAATAGATAAAGGTTAAAAGATTAATTGTCTTCCTAATTTTCATTATTCGTTGTTCCCAAGCAATGTTCACAAGCGTTGTTCCCATTTTTTAGATCTAGGTTCCCTTTTATATTCGAAATTCAAATAAAAAATCCAAAAAGATTTGATTCATATTTTTTCTCCTAAAAATATGATTTACTTCCCTAAATCTCTACTAATATCTCTCAAGTTAGTTAGGGAGATCTTATCTTTTATTTTCTTTAATTTCTTTCTTTTCTTTAATTTTTTTCTCTCTCCCCCTAGCCGTGTACATTACACATTTAATTCTTTTCTCCAACTCTTCATCTCCACTTTAATTGTTCCCATTTAATTTAGCATCAAATCGCCACTTACCAAAACCAACACCCCCATTCATCTCTCATAAAACCGACCCTCCACATCAAAATGGTTAGAACCAAAAATCTTCATCTCTGCACACTCTAACAAATCAAAAAACCCTCCCATAGATTCTCCAACCCCCATGGACATCTCTCCCACTCCTGTGAAAAAGAAAGCAAACAGAGGAAGTTACTGAAATGGAGATCGAAGAAGAACATGCAATTGTTGAGGGGGAATCTACGCTTCCCAAGAAGGGAACAACCAAGAGTGCGAAGGGTTCCCAAAGCTCTTCGAAGAAATCAGATAAAAACCGGTATATTCTTGGTTCATGCATAGATTTTGATTGGTGTACGCGTGTAGAATTCAATGAAATGCTTGATGTTTTGAGATTCAAGGTTAGGAACACCTATTTGAAAATTGCTATGGAAACTCTTTAACTCCCAAAGCAATGGACGAATTTTCCTCGATACTAAAAGTGAAATAAAGAAAGGAAAAGAGAAGGGAGAAATAGGTTGGTGTTAAATGTTTTGGAATAATATTGGGTTAGAGTGAGATAGAATGGACTTATTGGTACGGTATGGGGTTAGGTTAGTCTAATTTTATGTTAAAATTTGACTACCTCTTAAAAGTTTGTGGGGGTGCGATCACCACTTTTGCAATTTCCGGCGAATAATATAAGACTCTATAATATTGATTTTTCCACATGTAGGAAGCAAAATATTACGATTTTCTAGTATAACTTCATGGTTTTGTATAGTATCTAAGCAAAGTTTACCAATTCTTTAACAACTAACCTAAACCTAAAAAAGTGATTTGACAGACTTACTCCTAACTAATCCAACCAAAAAAATTGATTTCCCTCATAAAACCCCCTGATAGATTGAAAATTCTGTAGTGAACGACAACCACCATTAATCAAAACTAACATTAATTTTTTTTTTAATTACAAAATAATACTTCAAAAAGATTCAGATTTTAATATCTAGTATTGACGCTATTTCTACCAATTCGTTGGAATATGTTCAAGACTGAAAACTCAATCTCGTCGAGGGATATCACCAGCAGCGAAAGAAAACCTTATTCCAACGACGGCGTTGTAGAGACGATCGACGATTGTGGAGTGACATTATTAACAATGTGTGAAGATATTAAACGGGTTTGCGGGTGAGTGGAGGTGAAGAATGAGAAGATGAAGAAAGATGATTGAGAGTTAGAGATAAGGAGGAGAGTGAAAGAGAGGAAGAGAAGAAGGGGGATGAGGATGAAGGGGTATTTCTTTTCATGGAGGAAGGTTTTAGTTGTTGAAATTGCCATTGATGAAGGAAAAACAGAGAAGAGAAAGAGAGTAGGGAAAAAAATTATTTGGGTAAAAAAATCAGTTAGGAAGTGCGTATGAGTGTAGAAAATTTATGAATTAGTGAAAAGGAGCAAGGAGTAAGATGAGAATTTGGCAGCTTGAAGAAGGAAGAAGAAGCCGTTTTCAAAAAATTTGGGTTGACGGTAAATTTTGGGCCAATAGGGGATTATTAATAATGGTGATTAGTGGTGGTTGTAGACCTGTTAAACGTGTCGAGTCGTGCCGGGTTCATGTCGAGTTCAAATTTAAACGAGTTGGAAGCACTTGACTTGAGCACGACCCGTGTAGATAAACTTGTCAAAAATTGTGACCTGAATCCGACCTGGTCAAACTCGCCCAACCCGGTACGACCCCCTTAACCCGTCTGCCCCGGATAACATTTTTGTTCTGTGTGCTCATTTTAAACATAGAATGTGCTTGCTGCTCATATTAAACATAGAATGTGCTTGCTTCTCATATTAAACATACATTCATGCTCCTGCCACTACATAAAATCAACGCCTTAAGGCTGTCAAGCCACCAAGCATGGAAACTTCAATTCACAAATAAAGAAAGAATCAGATCTCTGTCGCCTTGCCTAAGGTCCGACGAGGAAGAGCTAGCAGAGGAAGACAAAGACAAACTGCAAACCCACAGTATAGCCAAGAACGAAAAACCCTAGGTTTGTCGACAATGGAGAGCAAGAGTAGAGGAGTTCAAGAATTGAAAAGGAAAAGTAACGTGATAAAGAAATAAAACGGTTGAATAGTTATTTCCTAGGTTTTTGCTATTCTGGGCCTTGCAATAGACCTAGCCCAAAGATATAGAAAGTTTGTTCAAAAAATTCATACGTATATTAAATAAACGGGTCACGGGTTGTCGTGTCGAGTTGATCTGAATTGACCCGTTTAATAAACGTGTCTTCTCGTGTCATTTTCGTGTCGAAGATCTCGACCCTAACCTTACCCATTTAATTATCGTGTCGTGTCGGGTCAACCCGCTTACTTAAACGAGTTGAAAACTCTTACCCAAACCCGTTCATTTCGTATCGGGTTAACGTGTTGAGTCAGTTTTTAACAGCTCTAGGTGGTTGACACTCATTGTAGACTCATTGCTGATAGATACTCACCCCTCATTTCTCATTAGATACCACCCTTCGTTTCTCATTAGAGACCACCCCTCATTTCTCATTAGGGATGTCAATAAGGCGATGATCCAAGAGCACATAAATGTGTCTTAAATCAATATTTTAAGAGGAAACTTGAAAGGGTTGAACTTGAAATGTTCATCAAAGGTGCGACGTAAGTGAGGCAACTCATAAGTCATAAGAGTTAAAATCTTGAACTTAAGGTGGTAAGTTGGTGATTTCAAATAGGACCAAACAAAATTAGGAAAAATTGACATGCAGTCCCAACTTTGGATCATCTTCTATAAAATGTCTAAACTATAAACAGTTGATGCATATGCGGCTAGCCATCCATACTCAAATTTCTCAATTAGTTTATTTAATTATTGGGTTTGGAAAATGTTAAGGTATAAGAAGTGTCATAAGGGGTTAATTGACATTATTAATCCACGTGTGTTAATTAAAGAGCTACTTTACATTAGTTTTGTTTTAGTTTTAACTTATCTTGTTCGTTTTCAAAAACTGTGGTGCAAAATATTTTTGATGATTCTTAGTTCATTACTTGGAATTTTTCAATGATTTTTTTTGTTGGTTTCCTAACATCATGAAGATTCATTGTACCGAATTTGGTGATATTCATTAAGGGACGAATCCACAGCAACATCAAAGTTGGGATGTGAAATTCAGCTAAAATGATCTAGTTTTGCACGGTTTGGCTTTTCTTAGTTTTTTGTGATGTAATGCATGATGAATGGAGGTAATTAATGTTATATAGAATCCTAGTAATTTTTAGATGTGTTATGGCAACAAAAGGGTCCAATTAGAGGCGTTCCTACTAAGGAAAGAATTGTTTAAGAGGAAGATGTAAAATTGTCCAAAAGAAACGTGTCGGCTACGTTTTTTCATACTGATCTTGGCAGCAGATTTTTTTTGACCCAATTCCTGCAAACTTTACATGGTTGGAAGTTCCTTCATGTAAAGGAAAGGCTCCAACTAGTTTCATAGAAAAATGATAATCCAATAAGAAGATATAGGCGAAATGGTAGAGGTGTGTTGATCAGAAAATATTGATTACTAGGAGTTCTATTTTGCGTTCTCTTGTATTTCTTTACTTATTTTATTACTTTAGGTGATGTCATGGATGATGTCATCGGTGATGTCATCATCGTCATGGATGATGTCATCAGTGATGTAAGCTAGTAGAAGGGCCTGTTCTCTTCGGCATAGTTCAGCTGAACTGAACTGAACTGAGCTGAACTGATTGGAGCTGAACTGAACTGAACTGAACTTAACTGAACTGATTGAAGCTGAATTGAACTAAACTAAACTGAACTGATTGGAGCTGAACTGATTGGAGCTGAACTGAGCTGAACTGAACTGAACTGAACTAAACTGAATTGAATTGAATTGAATAAAATAAATATATAAATAATATTGAAACAATAATAATATGAATATTAAATAAAAATTATAATGATATGTAAAAATAATGAATAATAATAGTAGTATTTTGGATATTTTTAAATGATAGTTATAAATAAATAATATTAATAATAATAAATTAATAATAATAATAATAATAATGATGATGAAAAATGATTATAATGATAATTAATAACAATTATTTTATAGTCTTTGTATTAATATATTAATACTTGATGATGATTATGTAATAACTATAATATCTAAGAAGTAAATTAATATTACTATTTTAATAATTAGATTAATAATATTATAATGTTTAGTAATAAAATAATGATTGGGTCGGACCGTGCAAAATTGCATCATAAACCGTTTTGACGTGATTTGATCGGTTTATGCTTTTGACCTAAACCATGTTCCTCTTTAATGATAATAGTAATAATAATGAGTAAAGCTATAATAAAAAAAATAATATATAGAATAAATAGTAACAATCTTTAGGTTGCATTATTATTTGCGAACAGGCAAAAGGTAACATTATTCCAGGCAATTTTTCCTATAAAATAAATAGTAATAATAATAATAAGAAGAAGAATAATAAGAGTAATTAGTAAAATAAATTAGACCAACATAATAATAATATTTAACAAAATGGTTATAAAAGAATGGAGCTGAACTGAACTGAACTGAATTGAACTGAAATGAACTGATTGGAGCTGAACTGAACTGAACTGAACTTATTGGAGCTGAACTGAACTGAACTGAACTGATTGGAGCTGAACTGAACTGATTGGAGCTGAACTGAAAATAAGCTGGGGAGAGCAGGCCCGAAGTAGTATATATAGCCATGTAACCTTTTGTAAAAAAAAAAGAATGGAGTTTTGAATGAAAATTTAAACAAGGTTGTTTCTTAAGCCTTAACACAGGTTGTTTGTTGTTTGAGTTTAATTAAGAACGAATACTCAAAAAAAAAAAGAATGAATATACTTGGGACCTTCTTGGGACTAGTAATTCAAATCGATTATGAGATTTTAGATCTAATCTCTTAACCAAATAATCACCTTTAGATTTAGGTTTGTGAGCTAATCCTCCACTAATTCTATACATATCTGAATTTAAGCCTAAAGAGTTAATCTTAATCTTAAATTCAAACACATATCTGAAATTGAATTTGGAGAGAATACCTTGCAAATCCAATTCACATTAATTTTAATTAAGCTCCAAGCAAGAGAAAAATTGTCCAAAAGATTAAGATTGCGTAAACTAAATTGAAGCTCACTAAATATGCTTCAATATGGCTAGATGGCCTGAAAAGGCATAGAGTTCGAGCTGAGAAGTCCAAAATCTCAACTTGGCCGAAACTAAAGAAACAACAGGGGAAGAGGTTTGTTCCATCAAACTACATGCAAAGTAAGTACGTGAAATGGTTGACTTTGAAGCAAGGGAATATGCCGGTGGAAGCATACATCAAGGAGTTCGAGAGACTTTGCATAGTTTGCGAAGTGAAGATGAAGTCTCTACACCTGAAATGGAAGGAGAAACGTTGGTATTAAGAAGAGCAATTCATGCTAATGGCGTGAGTGAAGTGGAGGCGCAGAAAGACATTATTTCACTCCAAATGCATGGTGAAAGGCAAGTTATGTTTGTTGATTGTAGAGAAAGTTGTACTAATGTATCAACGGAGTTAGTGGAAAAGTCATGCTACATTAGGCGGACGCTCCTGAACTTTGAGAATTGAATATTAAACCGCTATAGGAATTAAGTAGGTTAAACACTCAATAATGAACACTCTGAAAATTATGAAGTGGGCAAAAATAATTGTCAAAGTAGCAACTAAATTCAATAAATACTAGTTTAATCAAAATCACACATTCTTATTTTTATTGATGATTACATGAGCATTAATAACACTCTAAGTGCTACAAGTATGCCGAAAATCAGCTTATAAACCTAAGGAAACAAAATCTTGCAACTTGCCTCTAAATCCCTAGATTTTAGGAGAAAATAATTGACTCGATCTACCTAAATTTAAGCCAAAAAATCAGCTTATTCCCTTTCTAAATTTGGCTAGTATGAATACAATCTCAAGGGAATATTACAACTCAATAACAACTAGCATGCAACTTGCATACTTGGAGTGCAAGGACACATCATTCCTTGTCCAAATTTCCTAATGAATTTTCGGTAATTATTGTGCTGAAATTTAAATGACAAAACAAAAATAATTTATGTTACTAATTGACTCATTGGACACCTAAAATGCTGATTAATGGACTTCTTCAACCCAAGATATCAAGGACAAAAAAGTCAGGCTTAAACTCCATAGCTCTCATGACCTTACTTCGTAGTATTAACCATACCTAAAGATCGTGAAGGTCATATACATTAATAATTTGGATTCCTTCACCACCCCCGCCTCCCCAAGGGTTAGGCTAGGGTTTTATTTTTCTTTGAAGTTAACATTTTTTCAAGAAAATAAGGGTCAACCATCTTTGAACGAGTCAAGCAAGTCATAAGTTCAAAAGACTTATTTTAAACTAATGTATCCCGAAAGTGAAGTTTTTACCGAACTTTCAAAATTTTTGACCAATTTGAAAAAGTAGAGCAAAAATAGGATTATTCCATCATTTTTCCTACAGAAAATGGGATATGTACAAAAATAATTGTCTTATATACTAACCTCCAATGTTACTTTCACAATTATTCTTTCTTGAGAGCAATTTATGATTCCTCAAAGGTTTATGTCATTTTCAAAAACGTGCTATCTTTATTTACTGCTTTATGTTCATCAAATATAATCTTTTTACGCAAGCACCTAAAACTTCACAAGCAGTGCAACTTGCAAGAGTAACAACTTTGCTCTGAGAATGGAAAAAAAAAACACCCAATCCTACATGGAAGATAATGATGTAAAAACGCTTAATTCCAAATGCAAAAGGAGTGTTTATGATGATGTAAACACGCTATCAATGTAATAATACCCTTCATTTCCATATTACCTCCATTTGAAATCTATGAAAACCAATGTAAAGTAAGGTGAACCATGATCTTTGAAGTATATATTGTACTTTGATACTTTTTGCTTTTGAAATAGTAAGAGAATAAAAGTAGATGATTGAGAAGTAAATAAAGTAAACAAAGACAAAACGTGAAAAATTGAAGTAGTTATTTGATTGTTGAAAAAGTAAGATTAGGAAATAGGTGTTTGCAAAATGAAAAAGATTCAAAGTGAAAAAAAACTTTTATGAAACTCCTAGAAAAAATGGGAAGAAAATTTATCAACGAAGGGAGTATTTATCAAATCCTATTGCTACTATAGCGCACATATATACCTCAGGGAAACTATTGGGCTACACATGACTCGGATACAAGATTCTTCATTCTAATGTTGTGTGTGACAATTTACATTAGAATAAACATGCCCGAAAAAAAAGGTTTACAAGCTCATAGCTCTGCAAGCCATCTGCACATCACTTTCTAGTGACTCGATTTTTGCCGCCTCATATTCCTGCTGCAAGCAACAAAAAGTTTCCAATTATAGAGCTCCGATATAACTGATCGGTGAGGCCGAAAATTCATTATAGCATGTATTGGTACAACAAACTTACTATCTGATCACTGGACTTTGTTTCTTGTAGAAAATGTTCAAATGCATGATCTCCACGTAAAATTTTTGCTCCCGAACCTTTTCTCTCAACTGAACCAACAGCTTCTTCGTCCACTAAAACTGCATCTACTCGATCAGTCCCAGTTTTCACATCTGGGACCTGCACAAGCAGAAACAACCACCATATTACAAAAATGTTCTCTCACAAGGACATGTATGTCCAAAGTAGAGCTATAAGTCTTATGACAGGTCATATCTCATAAGAGACCAAAGTGACAAAATTATCCATATCATTCTCGTACTCCGCAATCTATTAAAACCACAAATCTTCATCCAGAGGAGCAATTGATTTAAACATAAACTCATAAGTCATACTCCCTCTCTTAGTGAGAACATCGCTAGTGATATATGCAGAAAGTTATAAGTTGTGACTGTTTACATTGTTAGTCCAATTAACAATGAAACTCCAACTAATTATTTCCTCTCAGCAGACGAGTAAGTGGGAGTGCAGCTAGGGATTCCCAAAGTTATTAACTGTTGATTACATTCAACAAGCCCGCACTTCTCCCAACAGGAAACTCTAATATGAGATATGAGAAATGTAGTATAGAATAAAAGAACAAGTAAAATTATATATATAACTTGCTTAATATATACATATATATATACATACATATATATATATATTAAGCAAGTAAAACATTCAACCACCATCAGCATAATGGGAGTACAACCACCATATCGACACCGTTAGACAAGAAACTATAAATGATTAGTGACAAGCGTGAAGGCTCCATATGTTGGCATCATCACCACAGAGAAATTCCGAAATTTCATATATTTGTATCTTTGACCAGGATAAACGCAGAAGATAAGTATTTGCAAAACAATCTTATTCACTATTTTTTTATAATCAGTAAGTATATACATAGGCCTCAGCTGTATCAAAGAATTTCTCCTATGCAGCCCTTACTGGAAAATTGCCACAAAACGTCCAAACTATTGCAATTATTTGGAGTTTTTTCATAGTACCTCAAACATAGCCTCCGTCAGAATGGTCTCCAGTATTGATCTTAAGCCACGTGCACCAGTATTTTTCACCATTGCTTTTCTCGCAATCAATCTCAAAGCCTTTTCTGTAATATGAAATTTGACCTGCACAACTTCGAAGTGTCAAAATAAGAGAAAAGACTTTAATTGGGACGGAAGCAACAGCGACAATGCAGAACGGCCAGCTTACATCATTCATGCTAAACATTTTCTTGTATTGTTTACCAAGGGCATTCTTTGGCTCCATCAGTACCTGGAAGAAAAAAGAGAAAAAAAGAAAATCTTCAAAATACAATGTTGAGGCAGAAGCAACAAATTAGGGAGGAACGAATGAGGGATCTCTAGTATTATGATCGTTAGACATGCAAACAGTGGAAAGAAGACCACCTGAGTAAAGGGTTGAATAAAAAATTTAGTTGGAGATATTCGCCAACACCTCAACATCAGAGCAATTATATGCCTATTTATGAAAATCCTTAACACTTTGTTTGGATAGCAAAGATGGAGGGAAAGGAAGATGAGTGCAGGGGAAGGTAAGACTCCGTACGAGTAAGGTTGCATTTTCCTTTCCGATATTGGAAATGAGTTTTTGCAATTGCCATTGCCTTCCTTTCCCCTACATTATCCAAACAATGGAAAAATATCCCACCTTTCTCCTTCTCTCCAGTCTCCACACACCCCAATCCAAATGAATTGTAAGGGAAGTTTGAATTTAAATTACCTTCGCCCAAATATTGAACTCCTCAATTCATAACTCAATCTAAAAAAATTCCTTCTAAACATCTACTTGCTATCATCATACCCAACACCAGTAAATCTGCAATGCTCCTGTCAACCCCATCCAAACTACCAATAGGACAGCCTATAAGCTCAAGCATATAGGACATTCCTTAGTCTAGATGCCAGTCCACAAATGAAAATCAACTTATTTTAGAGAGTCATTTTAAAACTTGTGTAGCCAAACCATAACGTACCAACATGTCACTCCTTAAGTCGTTTAACCAATTATCATCTACACGGATCCTATCTGTACCGATCTTGAACTGATTTTGAAACTGGCATGCATATACGAAAAGTTTAGACTTATGCAAACGATGCAGATGGCAAGGCAAGGAGGAAGGAAAAAACATTAGATATCTTGAATAATAGCGCTTCACAGCCATATTTTATTAGTTTTGTTAATTTTATAATATTAGATAATGAAGCTTAGCTTAGGCGGGAGTAAATCCGGAAAAGTTACGCCAATTCCCATTGGAGATGTTGGACAGAGTCTGGTTGTATACTTGTATCCCTTATAAAATCTAAGATTGGAGAGCTAGTATTTGAGATTATTAAGGAATGAGATTGTATTTACTCTCCACAGAGTGTTTGGTCTATAAATACACACCCAATATGCTCTTTCTTCAAAAAAAAAATTGGGGAAATTTTTTTTGAATAGCAATGCAATATTAACAAACTGAAGTTACAAGTGGATAACCCAACATCCAATATGCATAAACCATTATATACTCTGACTTACCCTCACCATTAAGAAGGAAATGACTTTTTCTCCCTCCCTCATACAATAAGGCAAACAATAGCTATTTTAGTCATCTTGACTTTCCATAGCCGTGGGTTTTTGTTTGGGGCAGTAATGAACAAAAACTTTGAACAGTTTTTATTCATGAAAAGATAAAACTGGATTCAAGGTTCAACCAAGCAAGAAAAAAAAGAAAAATGAAAGAAACCTGAACAAGTTGATCCTCATTCAATGCAGACAAACTCACTAAAACTGGAAATCTTCCAACAAATTCTGGTATGAGACCATATGCAATAAGATCACTGCTTTCTACCTGCATCTCAAAAGCAACTTGGATGTTAATTTCATAATGGTCCAAGCAGCCAGAATCACAAACTACAGTCACCCCAGATACACATAATAAAGAAAGATTAGACAACTGTGGTCTGCTTAAGGTTCTGGTTCTCACAGTTTCCAATAACGAAGATGCAACCACAGCATTAGTCATCCCAACCGATCTCATGTTAGCACGAACTGGGGCTCCAAAACCTATTGAGGAATCATGACGCCTGAGCGAGCAGAAAAAGGAATTATGTTTAAAAAGTACAACCACATTACACAGCAATTTGTAAGAGCTTTAGGTAGGATAGGAACCTTTCAGATATAGTTTTCTCTAGGTCAATAAATGCTCCACCACATATGAACAGAATATCTTTTGTATTCATCTGTCAAGCATCAAACAAATATTGAATGAGAAAGGAGCAATCAGTTTTACTAAGAAGATTTAATTTGTAGGATGCATGTAGCCATATACAGCTTGTCAGATTACTCAGATATCAGAAGTGAAAGGTTTCTACTACACAAAGGTAGACCATGAAATGGAAAATGTTCTCCAACTTTGAGGTAAATAGAATAAAAACCATATATCTCATTAGTAATAACTCTCATGACCATATGCTTACAAGAGAATGTTGGCAACTGACAAGATAGGGAGATTAAATTCCTTGTAATCTTAATCGTGTTATTATAATATTGTCAACAGAATTAGTGAAGGTGGATACTTATGCATATAAAGTGGTTGGAAACATTATTTAGGGATCCTGAGCTTAGATTAAAGTGTAGAAAAGTTCTTAAGTGCATGCTATCCAATGGGATACCGTTTCTAATGGAGAGAGGAATTTTCAGCCCATCTTCCATGAGAACTGCTTACAAGAGAAAAGAAGCTCTCAAAAAACAAGACGTTTTATTTGAAATCATTATTTGATGGAAATGCTTGTTAATAATCATATACATACATTCAATGCTTAAATTCTGGCTATGAAGATAAAGATAATGGTCGCAACGGATAAATTTCAACCGAAGTTTGAGTTCATCATTGACCCCGCTTGCTGGGAATTTCCAATAAAAGTGTGGAGTTTTAAACAATTAATTTAGGCAGAGAATAAAGATGAGGCAAAAGGTGGACTGAGTTCGTTAAAAAAGAAACTCATCCATTCTTCCAGTTTATTTAAAATATTTTAACTACTATCCAATCCACATCATTATTGACAATAAGTTAGAAAACGTGGAGAGATTTATAGTGGGCTAACAATGAGAGTTATAAGGGGTTTCACTGGGTAAAGTGGAATGAGATGAACCTTGACAAATGGCCTCTTCATCTTATAAACAAAGCTCTATAAAGACATGCTTGTCATAAAACCGTCTAGAGCATATATGGCGCAACATTATTGTTTTATCAATATCAATGAGCTCGTATTCTCATAGGATTGGAGTAATGAGCTATTTTATTGGGCCTAGCAGGTTCAACACTGCAATGGGATAAAAAAGAACATTGCTGGCGTTTGGAAACCTTTATGTGGCAGCCTCCTTCATAAAGCTGCAGTACCTATGGTGGACCTGGTTATTTCCTCAAATTTAAAAGTGTGAAGGGCATTGAAGAGTTTAGAGTCCCAAGAGCAAAGGTTTGAGGTGCTAGGCGAAGGTATGTGCATCACAGGCACGAGACACACCTTTTTGTAAAACAGCTCATAGATCAATTCTACACTATCTTGTGTACTTAATTTTCAAAGGCACAAGGTGCACCCGTGGCTCAAAAGGTCCCTAGGCGCACAATTTATTATATTATTTTTTTTATTTGCTTTTTTAGGTAGTCAACTTCAGTACTTAGTATAATTATACATTCGATTTTCAAAAAAGAGTAATGAAAAAAGGCCTTTTAAAATCAAGGTGGTTGGGGGGTGGTATACTATATACTTCAAGTCAGTGAGTCAGTAAGATTCAAAGGAAAGGGGAAAACACCTATCCAACATCTATACATAGCGCATGTTCCATAAGAGGAAAAGGGTATCATCGAGTAACTCGCCCGAAAAGGCTAGGCTTCACCACCGTTGACCGACCACGACGGGACCATCGGCATATCTCATGGCAGAAACAACCCCCGACAATCTCTGTCATCACCAGCCAAGCAGCAGCTGTCACATTACACTCACACACAATTGGTTTCTTCGAATTAGAGTTTCGATTTACAATTCGATTCGAAGCAATATAATCAAATTAGTTGAGGGCTTTCGCTGGAATTTGAGTTCTAAAGCCTAGGTAAGACTTGATTTGAAGAAGAAACTCTTCAAAAATTAATTTTAACTGAGATCTACTTGAACTTGCCCCTAAAGCGACGCACCTCGATCCTCTAAGGCGACCAAAAGCGCGTGCCTTCACACGCCTATGTGAAAACGCCTCGCCTCGGTGGCCGGAGGCGTTTTGCCACACACCTCCCTTCGGGGCGCTTAGGTGCGCCTTGGTCGCACTTCTAAAGCTATGGCAAGTATTGATCAATAAAAGGTAGACAAATTCTATGCAGCAACCACAAAAACCAAGCTCTGAATATAAAGAAGAGTCTTGTACTCTTGTCCTGATGACAATATGACTTTTCAGAGATCCAAAGCCTATTTGCCAAATTTAAATCTAGTTCTATAAGGCCGAAAAGAAAGCATACAGCACCCCAAACATTTCATTAGATCAACCAAAAACAATTTTTATTTAATTAGTCTCTGCTTAGTTTACTACCAAAAACATGTTGTAAACAGAGTCATTTTATTTAATCACTCTTTGTGCCCCTTCTTTCAGCTATATAGTCAAAACCCTGTTTCTTACAGAATTGTAAAAGGACTTTACATTTTCAAAGATAAATGCCTTCCATTTTTTCAGTTGTGCTTTATTGATTTTTGAACTGTTCTGATATCACTATTCCCTCCGATATGACTATGACTTCCTTGTATTATTTCAGAAAAGTAAATTATACTTACACAATTGACAATATTAGTGCTCAAAATTGTACATTGGCAATTGTGCCCCTACCCGAGGACGTAACATTATCCCTTATGGATAATCATATCTTGATTTTATAATGATTTACGATTAATATTACTAGATTCTTTTGCTTAACACAACAATGACGCAATACCCATTTCATTTAATAACTTCTCTTGTTTCAAAAACACTTCTTTGTCAATAGGGACTAGGGAGAATATGAGTGCACTTTAACATTTTATCTAACATAAATGATGTTACTTTGATATACTCCCTCCGTTTCCTAAAAATTGTTACACTCCCAAAAACCCAATAACCTAGGAGATGGGTATGAAATGCATGACAATGATAGGAAAAGTAAGTTTAGGAGAGAGAATAAAGAATAAAAAAATGAAAAGCATGACAAAATGGTAAAAGTTTAGGACCCACTAACATTTTAGTTGAATAAAAAACTAGTGGGCCATATATCCCAAAATGGTAAAAGTAGAAGTGCAATAATTTTTATGAAACGTATTAAAAAGGAAAGTATAACAATTTTTGAGAAATGGAGGGAGTATTTTTAAACACAAAAGTGGTAATAGATCCCCCTAACTTTAGTTTTAAAAGGCGCGAGGCGTACCGTGGCGCTAAGGGTCCCTGGAGCCTAGGCGCGAGGGGCAAGGCGAAGGCGCGCGCTTCTTGTAGGCGAGGCGCATCTTTATTTACTTCTAATTTTTAATTTATGGTAAATTTTCTGATATAAAATAATTTATCTTACCATACTCTTTCTAATATATTATAAAATTAAAGTCAAGTAGAGTTAAGAAAAATATAATAAATTAATAAAGAATTTCAAAAAAGCCAAAGCAACCAAAGGGATACAGCTAGTTAACTCTGAAGAAAGCAAAGGGAAGTCTTAGCACTAAAAAGTAATCTCCCTGCTCCCATGTGATGTATGATGCCAGCAATTTAAAAGTGAAAAAGCCTAATACAAATTGCAATACAGTAACAAGAGAAGAAAAGGGAAGAAGTGAAATAAAGGGGAAGAAGTGCAGTCGGCTCTTTAGGAAGAAACCAGCAACCGCCAGCTCCCAAAGGTCGTCGATGACGGCGGAAATCATTGTTCATCTCTAGCCGGAGCTTTCTGTCAGAGTTTATGTGGGTTGTGGGTGGTGTTAGTCAATTTTGAATGATTCTCAAATTAGGGTTTAATAATTTGGGCCTTATTTAGGGTTCAAATTGCAAAATTATAAGAAATCAAATGGGGGATTGTGGTCAAATTTGACTAAAAAGGCCTCGGTAAGTTTTAATGTTGTGATTTTTTTACTCCTTAACTCAGATCTTCTCTTTTCTCTCCTATTTCTACAAGAAGCGGCAAAGGCGCTGCGCCTTGCGCCTCTTAAGAAGTGCGCCTATACGCACCTGGATGAAAACGCCTCGCCTTAGGTTAGAAAAGCGCCATCACCGGCGCTTCAACTGCCGCCCCGGCGCGCCTGAGCTTTTTAAAAATAAGCCCTTATCCTTGTTAAAAGGTGAGATTAGACCCCTCAAGTTACAATTGTGGTGATTGAACCCACTTTACCTAAAAGTGAAAAACACTTAATAAGATGTTTGGCCAATTTCTCTTTTCAATTAAATGATGTCTCTTTTAATAAGATTTTGGGTCAATTTCACTTTGATATTTCACTTTTTGATAGTGTTTGGGAACAATTTAATTAAAATGGCAAATTGCCAAGAGATAATGGCCCATCATACAAAGGCCTAGCAGCCGATGGCGAGCATAGCAGCTAGAACGATCTCAAGCTAAGATTCGAACATGAACATGGAGAGAGAAAGATAGTGTAATTCCAGGGGCAAGAAGGATAATTTGATGACGGCAGACCCATCACTAGTCGAAGATAGTGTGATTTCTCGATGAATTGCGAGATCTCATCAAAATCAATATAGAAGAGACAGAGCTACTGAAGATCTGAATGTTATTTTAGGGAGAATATAATGGATTCTGGAGCTGGGTTAATGTACAGTATATGTATGTTTGCATAACTTAAGAATTTTCATGAATTTCAGATTCCTATGTATTTTATTTTTAAAAAAAAAACTTTGCATTAGAGAATTGGCTAGAAATCTTATTCAGTGTGTAATTTCACATTTGAGTGAAGTTATGGGTTTTGATTACCACATGTGTAACTTAAGGGGCCTAATCTCACTTTTAAATAAATTTAAGGGGCTAAATTTCCACTTTCACATATTTATATTTAAAATTTGAGAAAAAAAAAAGAATTTGATAGGTTCATAGAGAATAGATTATAGGAACATGTCTTTTACTTTTTCCTGTCTCACATTAATCATTACACTTTCTTTTTTCATCTAGCCTACATTAGTCTTTACACTTCATGGAAATAGTTCACCCGTATTTCAATACATTTCTTCCCCGCCACTAAAATGTTAAAGAACTCACTTTTCCATTCCAACAATTCCTATCATATCAACTTTCACAACAAAAAGTTCCCCACTAACTACTAACTACTATCATTAACCGCTTTTCACTTTATGTTATGAAAAGTATGAAGAGTAATATGAGACAGAGGAAATTATATGTATGTAATGTAATATAATTTTCATTGATGATCGAACTTATAATAAAGACCTTCGCCCCTAAAATTTATGGCTACATCGTTAACCGTAAAAAGAAGGGTCTAAATGGCACAAGATAAGTACACCAATTACACCCTCCGTTCCACAAGGACCTTCCTCTCTTTTAGTTTCAAGGTGTTTTATAAAGCTTTTTCCTATCTTACTTTGTTCTATTTTTGGTAAACCATTTTCCTTTTTTATCCTCACTTACCTTACCATATGGATCCACTTGATCAATTTAATATTACCAATGTTTCTAAACAACTTCTTTCTTAGACAGCAAAAGTCAAATAAAAGACTCCATTTTCCACCAACTCTTCGTTTCCTTGGTTTGTTTATTCTTGACAAGGAAGGTCTGTATGGAACGGAGGGAGTATATGGGGCAAATGGGGAAATTGGCATTGCTTTAATGCACTCACATGTTCATCTATTTTGTCTCTCTAGAAAGCTACACCATGAAAACGAACAGCATAGTGGCATCGAGAAACTAGATTTGAATCTATCAAAGAATAGCAACAGAAGTAATTCCTTCATGCATATATTTTGGAGTTCATATTTCTAGAACAAGCTCTTCCTAAATAGATGGCTAAAAAGCTTCATAGCATCAACATGCAACTTAGGCTTAGACTCATACTTCCACAATCTACTTTGAACATGGTATATAATGCCAGCAATGTTACAAGAGCTCTTGACACTAGGTGCTCAGCCTGTGGTTTCATTAGGCTGTTTCAGTTAGAGAAAAGAACTCATATGTTTGGTCAACAAATCATTCCACCAGCCACATCAGCTAAATAAAGCCACAAGGGTCAATTTCAAATTTTTTCACACATGAAAATTCACTAACCCGTGAAAGTATAATAGTACTAAACATTAGGCAACATGTTAAAAAAGAGCTGACCACCAGACAACATTATCAATCATTAATACCTGTATGCTATCACCGCGAGGATGTTTTCGAGCTGCCTTGTCAGGGACATTGACTATCTATACACCAAAGATAATTTCAATCAGCAGACGAAAAAAACGAAAGAGCAATCAAGTGACTAAGCAAAATCTCCTCCAATTCCAAGCATGATATGAGGGGCCGGAATAGCTAGCAACACCAATAGATAGATTAAATGCACTACTAACGACTAACGACAGTGAAGCAGGTGGCAATTATCAACATCTGATTGTAAAATACTTACGATGTGCCTTCATCATAATCAGGTATGATATCTATTTTTATATAATGCACTAAAATGGATGTCACCAACAAGAATTCCTCCTATTATCCCCTCCGAAACACGTCATATTTGATAAATGGCTATATTGGAGATGTAAGTAAAATCTAGTAGGCGTTACCTGATAAATGATTGCCTTGGAGAAAGAAACACAAACTAATGCATCCCCAAATTTCAAAGAAATTCATTAGAGTAAAATCCTGATTAGCATATGCCCAATTTTTTCAGAATTTATTTACAGAAACAAACATGGCTCAGGTATTCCCTAGTTAGACATCAAACTCAAACAGTATTCTCAGAGTGATCCCTCCCCATTGCAAAGCATAATAAAGTTAGTCTCAATATCTTAGCTAATAAAATTACCAAGCACGCATCGCATACAGAAAATGGACTAAAAAAACAAATCCCAACAGTGAAGGTGAAAATCATCATACACACGAACGAGAAAAAACCCCATAGCAGTCTCTACACAGTCCTAAATTATTATAACCAGCATCATGAGTCGAGCAAACCAGCCAAATACATAGGCGGTCAACTCAACTAAAAGAAGTCAGCAGAATTGAGGGACCTGTTTTTTCACAGAAAGCAACAAACTTACTGTTCCTTCCAGCATTTTCAGCAATGCTTGTTGAACACCTTCACCAGATACATCTCTTCCAACGTTTGAGCTCTCAGCCTGCAAAGACATCTCTTATGTAAAATGGAGGTTTACAACTAAGATGACCCAAAAAGAGGTAAAAAGACAGGACCATCCGTCCCCAGAAAACTAAATAAAAGAGACACAACACACAAAGAAAAAAAGAATTCTGAGAAAATCCCCTGCACATATTACTTAAAAGAAGCTAAATTTTCTATGCATAAATTTGACACAATGTAAGTGTTTGTAGACACCCAAATACATTACAACCAAATCATCCACTGATGTCAAAGAAAGCCAATCATAATTTATAACAATCTTATTCCTCCCAAACGTCACATATGAGGCTCACAGGTCCTTGAACTGGTCATAAGACGCACAAAAGACAGTACAACAAGATAGAATTGAAGAGCTGGTTCCAAGATAAAATATAAGCCTGGTTGAAAACCAATAACAAGTGGCAGCACGTCTTCCACAAGTAACACAAATTAAAAATATATATATATTATGAGGCTATCTTACCAGTTCTCACACCCACTGGATATCGGAAGTTTCAAAAATCTCACACCCACTGCATATCAAAAGTTTTGAGATTCTACAACAAAAGCATTTCTCATAAATTTAAGACTTCAGCCTCCACAAAGAAACAGGATACCTGTAGAGACTTTCAGTGTGATACTCTTCGTATAATATTGTTAGAAGAACTGAGGTAGACCAGTCCACTAGACTTGGCTAACCAAGCTTGATTATCTTGGAAATATATAGGACACCGACCCTAGTATCCCCCCCCCGCTCCTAAACATGATTCCACCTGATTTAGATGTTCGGCACAAATTTAATCATGTTGTTTAGCAAGGACTCGACAGAAAATAGCATTCTTGTCAACACCCCCCCCCCAACCACAAAGTAATCTCCACCAGCTCCTAAACATGATTCCACCTGTTTTAGATGTTCGGCACAAATTGAATCATGTTGTTTAGAAAGGACTCGACAGAAAATAGCATTCTTGTCAACCCCCCCCCCCCCCCACAAAGTAATCTCCACCAGCTCCTAAACATGATTCCACCTGATTTAGATGTTCGGCACAAATTGAGTCAACCCCCCCCCCGGACGCTTCCTTGAAATCTTAGACCCTCATGCATGTGGAAGAATGTTAATCCCCTCAGGGATGTGGAAGATTATTGAAGGTATACAAGTTTAAAGGGGGAGGGGGGGGGACAATCTGCTTCATTACTAATTGTAGACAAGGATGGAATTTTGGTTCTTCTAGAACCACAAAGAAAAATTATAATTGTTTCAATTACACTCATGGAACTTTCTGAAAAGAACAATTTGTCACGAAGAGATGTGATAGTTTGGCTAGCGTTATTTTGGCAAGGACGCGTTAGTTTATTTTTTCCACATAAGTAAAAAATTAAGAACTACGGATGAATATAAATGAGCTCATTAGAAGGTCATTTAGCTCAACCCCGAGTTTACCATTTTAGCTCAGAACCTAAGCAAAAAAGGGGACAATTACCCATTAACCGTCATGAATCTTATTTTATCTTTATGGTTTTTCAACATTTGATCTTGCACAAAGATTCACTTCCTCCATTCGTTTTCATCATTTTTAACTACGTTAATCCAAGCCACCTTTGGCCTCCCTAGACGTCTTCCAAAATCCATTTTATCCTAATATCCACTTTCCTTACAAGTCCATCTTTTAGTCAACATCGCATATGCCGGAACCAACAAAACCAGTTCTCCCTTTACGATTCAAATCCTAGTTTTGTGATTTTCGTTTTTTTTCTTCTCCGTACTCCTCTCTCGCAAGCAATGACTCTTAAGCAAGTATGAGTTCGCTAATTAGTCATTCCAACTTGTGAATCACCCGGAGTTGGATCGGAAACAACCGGCGAATCAGAACAAGCGACCGAATTCGAAGTCGGCGTGGTATCCAGCGAGTTATGTGACTCTGGCCATACATTGGCATAACAACACCTTCACTCCACTAAAGTAGACAGCATCACATGAAATAAAAAATTATAAGTAAAAAGGAAATGTAATAACAAAGACAAAGATGTCTCACCCATGTACAAAAAGGACTAGATCCAAAATAAAGCATCCCTCCAACTATCATATAATTACACAACATGAAATCCATTTTCATAAAACAAACGTTGGAAAGAAACATATTTGTAATCACCTTCTTCGTGATCTTATCCACTTCATCAATGTAAATTATCCCTTGCTGAGCAGCTTCGACATTGAACTCAGCAGCCTATTGCCAAACCAAAGCACAATTACGAACTGTAAGATCAAAGATTCTAACAAAAATTAAAGTTCTGCAAGTTGATATATTTAGCTTTTCTAATAAACAAATTTGACTTGTGTAGATATAATCATATCTCATGGATTCTAATAAACAAATAACAAGCAAAAATGTCTTGGTTTGCAGTATATTTTCAAGTGTTGAAAAGGACATCTTATAACATTTAAGAAAATTTCCCTTCCTTTATTCTTGATCATCCTCTCTTCTCCCCAACCACCTTTTCAGGTAGAAAGCCATAATAGAAAGGTTAAGGTACATTAATTTTGATTACGAATTTGAAAGTACTTGTTAACAGAAATATAATTGAGTTAACCTGTAAGTGTGTTTTCATCAATCTTCTTTTCCAAGTTGTAATTTAGGGTCCAGCAGAGGAGCAGCCTTGTAAGTGACCTTAATCTCTCTCTCTCTCCAAAGATTGTCAGCCCCACACGGCCACACCAGACTCCTATTTCAATTAATTAATTGGGTGAAACATGGTCGTAGTCTATCTTTAAAACTATTATTTAGGAGGGACACTAAAGACAGGGAGTTGGGGAAGCTTACTAACTGGTTAAGATTAGTTGATTCTATTTCTTTGACAAATTTCCATAACAGGTTAGTGTGGTTTGTAGATTCTTTGGCATGGTTGGCATTCCTTCACAAGGATACTAGACAAAAGAACTTGTTTCTGAAGTCTGAACATGAACTGCAAAATTAAGAGAGATAGATGGCTATTTCTGAAACATACCGTCAATAGCTTATACAATATTGATTCCACATCTTCTCCAACATAGCCTGCCTGAAGCAAGAAAAGATCATAGCTTGTTTCAGTGATGCTTATGTAAAATTGGGCATAGCAGGGAGAGCTTAGACTAAAGGATGAGAGAGCAGAATGCCGATGCAAACAGCTACCTTTAACCAAAAAATTACAGAAAAGGCTCCAAGACACCATGTCGACAGACTCAATAACCCGGATCTCAAAACCAAAAAGTAGGTTCTAACATTCTTGCTATGCACGGTTACAAAGAAGAGTTTAAAGCGAGTACAATCTCACAATGAGGCATAGAGCAAGAATCATAGATGTATGAAAAAAGTGAATAAAATAAGTTAAATCATGCCTACAAAGAGATGGATGATGTTGAAAAAAACAGCGGATGCCATATAGACAAGAATAAGTTACACCCCAGGTGCCAAAGTAATGTAAAAGCTCATAGTAAGTTCACTCTCTACTTTTGCATCCTTTGTGAAGGGAAGAGGGGGGGTTTCCTTAAATGTTATCTGACAATATACATACCACATAAGGAGATGTTAGTTATTGCATTGATATTCAAAGCCAACAAATAAAAATTGCATTTATATGCTACAATGATATGTAATGGATATGATAAGTTAGTCACAAGGACACTTATTTTGCAAAGGAGGGAGTATGTGGCTGTAATAGACTGATAATGTGATGAAGGTGATTAAGAGATGATAATGGTATTTTTGATTGATTAAACTGAAATACAGAAATTAAAGGATAACTACAAGCTTTCGAGAGGCTTGTTCTCTTCCACCTAAGCTAAGCTAAACCAACTAAATGACAACTTCATAATTTTCATGATGCCCACACTCTCTCTACTTAGCTCTATTTATAGATAAGTTAACTCTAAAACTTCTAAACCCTAAATTTTTATAAACTACCTAAAATACCCTTATCCTGTTAATATCAAGTCATACACTACCGGCCCCTTAAAATTCCACCTTGCCCTCAAGGTGGGAAATAATTGGCACTGTATTCCGGACCTCGCGAGCAATGAAGAATGATGTTGATGTTGTTAAAGTTGATGCCTGGCTTCCATTGTCGTTCCAATTCCTCATTGGTCATGCCTCTAACTATTTTCTGTAGTAATAGCTTGTGTTTTTGCTCTTCGTGAGATAGGCGTCTTCCAAACTCGGGTAGCACAACTATGAACGAAGATTTCTGGAATTCTGCTTTAAACTTTTGAGTTGCGTGGTATGGTGTTTTAGTGTTGTGGGGTGATGGGGGTTGGGTTTTGAATGTTGTAGATGTAGTATGGAGGCAAAAAATGGAAATTGGATATGAAATATTTTGGGCAGAATCAATTAAGATCTGGTCAGAATATTTGGGTTTTGTGATTTGGATGGGTTGGGTCATGAGTTGGGTAGGATTAGTGGGTATCAAAACATGGGCTGCATGTGTGGGCCTAATACTAATGAGTTCAGGATATGGCTTGACCCCTTTTTGATGTCATCGGTGGGCTCCACAGTTGCTAGGAAAAAGAAAACACTGATATAAGGCACGTGTCCCACCTTTTTTATGCATTTCCTCTTCAAGTAATTTACGTGAATACCCTTAATGATTTCCCTTAGGTCTGGCTTTTTCCCAAAGAATAGAAAACCTAGTTCCAGAACATTCTGCGAGATGTGTGCTACTTGCATGATACCACTAAGCCCATTGCAATTTACTATGATACCCTTACTAACATCTTCTAGAACAATCTTATTCTCCAAGGCAATTACTAAATCAAAAGAGCTTCCATCACACATCACTTTTTCTGGAAAATTTAGGAATAAGCTTCCTGGAGTTTTCCACCATCAAACCCACCTTGCTCCTGTGATCCTCCATTTGTCTCACCCACTCCACTCCCATCATCGAAGCCCCCAGGACAGTAAATCTCACGCACTCCTCTGGCCCGTTTCCCGATGGTGGCAGATAATGCCCCTGGACCACCACCAGATCCGCACCTCACCGATGCTACAATTTCTCTTCCCCTTCTATTGCCGGCATCACTACCTCGACAACCACCATTGATGATGAAGTTCGAACCACCATCAGTCCCATTTGCTCCGGCCTCTCCTTTCACAAAACCCTTCCTTTCTCTGTTCCGGCCACCGCAAGCAATGACTTCATAGCCGCAGCCTGGGCCACCACCAGAGCCACTGCACCCAGCACCTCCTTTCTCAACAATTCTCCTTTTTGGATCGTTTAGGACACAAACACGGTGGCTTGAGCCTCCAAGCACGACACAGCTAGGTTTCTGCCATCACTGTCGCCGTCAAAATCGCTGCAACTAGCGCCAATAAGGCTTCCTGACATGTCACCACTTGCAACCTTTGTGGGTACCTTTATACTGCTGCGTATTTGTTGCACCACCTCCATGGAGGACTTTGTTTGGGTGGGCTGTCCTAGCCACGGAGTTGGTGGTACTGAGCTGAAACGTCTCATCAATGTGCTTTTCAAATCTTGCCACTCATAGAACGGTCGCCGCTAGTGTTCTGCTTCGAACCACCACAACGCGTCACCTTCAAGTGATAATATGGCCGCTTTAAACTGGGTCTCCTCATTTAACTGGAAGAAATGGAAGGTATCCTCCAATTTCAAGATCCAATCTCCATAGTTTCCTCCATTAAACTCATGAAGTTGAAGCTCTTGCCACACCTTTTGTCGTGCCTCAAAATTTGAAACTCCTCTACCTCTCATGTGCGAGATGAATGCAAATTCCTCTCTTATCCATTTTTGCATCAAGGCAGTTCCATTGTCACCATAAAACTCCATTACCCCTTTTTTTTATTAATAAAAGAAACAGAAAATCGGTAGTCGTTTTCCGGCCACCATGGACCGTACCGCTCTGATACCAAGTTGTAATAGACTGATAATGTGATGAAGGTGATTAAGAGATGATAATGGTATTTTTGATTGATTAAACTGAAACACAGAAATTAAAGGATAACTACAAGCTTTCGAGATGCTTGTTCTCTCCCACCTAAGCTAAGCTAAGCTAAACCAACTAAATGACAACTTCATAATTTTCATGATGCCCACACTCTCTCTATTTAGCTCTATTTATAGATAAGTTAACCCTAAAACTTCTAAACCCTAAATTATTATAAACTACCTAAAATACCCTTATCCTGTTAATATCAAGTCATTACAGTGGCAACTTTTTCTCCATTTTTTAAGATGTCATTCACTTTCTCCACATATAACTAATGATTGGCCCTCGTTGTTGATGTGCTCAGTTGATATGTGGACTTATGCGTATATTCCCTTTCTTTTTTTTTACCAATTTTCATATAGTAACGGATGTAACGGGTAAAAAAAGTTCTAACGCGGCGAGTCACCGTTACGTAACGGACAACGCGGCGAGTTGGATGTGAATTTCATCGCGGCGTTACGTGACGGCATTTCGCGTAACGGCATGTTCGAAATCCGTTACCTAACGGCCGAGTTTTGTTTCCCTGATGTGGAGTCAATTTGGTGTGGAATGAAAATAAGTTATTTATTTGTATTATGCATTTGAATTCTTGTAACTTAATTACTTGCTTTCAATTAAGGACCAACAATCATCTTTATTTTTGAAAAAAGAAGCAATAGAACTGTGGAGGATCGGTAAAAAAGTCTCTTTCATCCATTCTCAAAGGTCACGCATTCGAGGCTTTATATTGACAATAACTTTACGTTTAATTTCTATCAATGCTTTCACATGAAGGTATGCATCACATCAGATCATCAGTATTGGATTCTGTTAGGTGATGTAGTGCTTGCAAAGCTAATATATTTCAAAAGCACTCAAGGTAAAGTTAGTCCATCATCATGAAGGGTAAAAACGGGAAAAGGGAAAAGTTGTGAACTAAAAAAGGCGCATACTAATAACATACGTAGTCACATTTTCTTAGTCCAAAGAGAACACCACTTTTTTTTTCTGTCGGAGACCCTACGAAATTCAACTTGCGCTCAATGTACCCCCGGACTATTCATGTTCACTATGTTAGGCCAAAGGAAATGTGTTACTGGTAGAAAATTGACACCATTGATAATCTCAAAGATAGAGCGAGGTTCCATTTCAGTGTTGCCAATCCCAATCCATGCAAAACAGCCCATTATCTTGGAGGAGCAAAAAAATATAATGATTTGACAGGTAATTCCTTGCAATTCTTTTGACTTTCACTCTCCGTCTCTCCAACGCAATTTTTGACCATTAATAACTTTAATTATCTATTAGTAAAAATTACAAAAATCTTATACTACTTCCTTACAAATTACTCGCTACACTTTTTTTTTCACGCTTTTCAATGAGGCAATCTAAGGGTGTAAACGAGCAAATTAATCAATGAAATTTTAACACAAGTAATATAGAATCTCATTCTTGCTTGTATTAAAATTTCATCGAAAAATATACTCGTTTACACCCTTAAATCGCCTCCTTGAGAAGCGTGAAAAAAAAGTGTAGCGAATAATTTGATACGGAGGTAGTATTATGAAAATATAAATGAAGGTAAATCCAATAACATTTTGCAAACTAACATTTGATTTTAAGGTTGCAAAGTCCAAGTGTTGCAATTAAAAAGAAGGAGAAAGTATCGCAAAAGCTAGGTACAACCTTGGTTTAAAAAGGCGCGACGTATACCGAGGCGCAAAGGGTCCCTAGAGCCTTAGGCGAAGGCGTGCGCCTCTAGTAGGAGAGGTGCACCATTATTAATCATTTTTATTTTTAAGATGTGATATTGATATCCTGATCTAGTCCAACTCTTTTGACCCAAAACGAAAGGAAGACCAAAAAGTAGCCTATTAAAAACAGGAAGATTAACGGAGATTGAGACTTGAGAGGGTCTCACCCTTCAAGTGACTCCTCAGTCTCTAGGCAGAGTCATGTTCTCACCCTCAAAACGACTCCTCAGCCACTCACTGTGCTTGGTCAGATGAAGAGAAAAAGAA
This sequence comes from Patellifolia procumbens, assembly GCA_947645195.1. Lineage (NCBI taxonomy): Eukaryota > Viridiplantae > Streptophyta > Magnoliopsida > Caryophyllales > Amaranthaceae > Patellifolia > Patellifolia procumbens. Next base: position 3,465,859 of record CANSGD010001076.1, read on the forward strand.
AGATGAGATGAGAGAAAAGGAGATCGAACGAAAGAGAACCAGATCGAAGAGAAAAAAGGAAAAGAACTTGCCTGAAAGCACATGAACTTGGTGGGGCACTGGGGCTCGAGGCAGACATCATCGGAGATGGTTGGCGAAAAACGTCTATCTTCACGGGCAAGATTGAGACCCAAAACTTCCAATTTCTACCAAGTTCATGAATTAGAGTTTTCTTCATACTAGGGTTTTGAGATTAGAGATGAAATTGAAGCACTTTAAAGCAATTGATTGGGGGCTTTAGATCGAAATCGAATTATAAACCTCTAGTAAGATTTAGTTTGAACAAAAGTTAGTCTTTTTTAGGTATTTTCATTATTATGCCCAAAAAGCGCTTAATGCCCTGTACCACTCGCCTTAGGAGCGCCTTAGTGAAAGGCCTCTCCTAGGCATGGAGAGGCATTGCCTCAGCTCGCCTTGTGCCTAGGCACGGCTGAGGATCGCTTTTTTAAACTAAGGGTACAACGCAAAAAGGCAATTAAGCTTATAAGAGTTTTGAGATATTGTAGACAAGGACTTTGTCTATGTTTTAGTTCTTCGCAAGAGCGCTGAAGGAACTCCTCAACAGCATTAGAAATTGAGACCAACTGACCAAGTATTAGTTTGTATCACACAAGATGACTGACACCAGTCGAGCATATATATTTTCTAATTGGACAGCAGACTTACCTGAGTTAATGTTGTTGCATCTGCTATGACAAACGGCACATTCACCAAGCGAGCCATTGTTTTTGCAAGTAATGTCTTCCCTGTCCTTACAGCAACATCAGTGCAAATATATAAGAAGAAAGTTGTTCATCCCACACGTAATTGCTGTCAAGAACTGAAGAGAAGAGGGGAGAGCAATCTTATGATGCAGGCTTATCTACATATCAAAGTTATGCAGTCCATACCACAACCAGTTGGACCCATCATCAGGACATTGCTTTTTTCCAATTCAACAAGATCAAATTCATCCTGTTTCACTTCATTGCCATCTAAATCTGCACCTAACCTATTATTTCAATCAGAAAATTCAAGAACCTTTGAGCAACATAACAAGCAAAATCTTAAAAAAAGAGAAGTTCAAAATGGACGCACTGCTTTTCCTCGAATGCATAATATATTCTCTTGTAATGGTTGTAAACTGCCACTGAAAGCACCTGTACACAGATATTCAGCCAAAAAAAAGATCAATGAACATCTCAAAGTACTAATTAATAAGCCATGCCTCAACCTTAAATTACAACAAATATAAAACGAGGCAATTAGAGTTTTTTTAGTGAAACTAATGGATGTAGTAAAGCTGTGGGAGTATTAGTTATCTGTTAGTTGCACCAGTAGCTCTTAGAGTTAGCTTTCAGTGGCTTTTTGAGATATGGGTGAGCACAAACTAACAGAAAAAGGTACTTAGAAGCTAAATTTCGCCAAAATACTACTTTAAAAGCTAGTTTTGTTAGCTTCAATTTCTAAAGCTAAAAGCTACCATCCACCACTACTCTGTCAAACGCTATTATTTAAAATTAGTAGTGGATTGACTTAGTTAAAACTATAGAAGATACATCAAAAACCGCAAACAAATCATTTCTCGAAACGAAATTCGACCAATACAACATAAATGTTACTTTCCTTGTGTAAAGGAGAATGATATATTAACCCTGTGGGTTGCCAACCCTATGAAGTGGCATGCTTAGTTGGCGTGACTTTGTTTAGGTGTGCATAAGCTGATTAGCAGACAAAGCCCACAAAGGGATCCAATTCATATTAATTGTAATACATGAAAATGGCAAACGTCACTCCTCTTTTGCGGCACCTAAATCCCACATTAATTGTAATGTTTAATTTGGGTCAACATCTTTATTTTAAAATCTGTCTTCTTCCTCCACCCATTAATACTCCATTTAATAAAGTTCATTTACCCCCTCCACCATTATTTACTTGTATTACGATTAAGCTTCAATTAAGGAGAAAAAATGTACTCTCTCCGTCCCATATTTTCATAGAAAGTGTTGCAACTAATATGAGGGAGTATTACTTATATCCATTATTTACTTGTTATTTTTATGTTTTAGTTGGATATCCATATTTTAAACAAATCTTAAAATAATTTACTAATTATCCATTATTTAGTTAGATACTTATTATCCAATAGCCTAAATAGAACTTAGTGTCTATTATTTAGGTAAACTACAAATATTCCATACAATGTTACTTTTACATAAATACTACTCCCTCCGTCCCATATTACTTGATACAGTTTGACCTGTACAAAGTTTTAGGAGTGTTATTTGACTAGTTTATTTTATTGTGAGTAGTTAGTTGTTGGTATTATTTAAATACATAAAGTACAATGTGGCATGAATGTGGGTCATGGGTGTATTGGAAAAGTAAAATACAAAGCTAATGAGATAATGCAATATGACAAATGTGGACCCATCCCATAAAAAAAATATTTTTAGTGTAGGACCATACTATTTTTAGAAGTGTATCAAGTAATATGGGACGGACGAATATGAGAAGTGTATCAAGTAAGATGTAACTTAACATATATACTTTTTACATCATTATTGATTTGGTGGATTTTTTTGATGAATTATACATGCCCCCTTTGTATTCTTTGAACCAACCATGGTAGATGAAACTTTGAATTTGATTGTCTTAACAACAAGATTAGTTAGATCAATCACATGAAAAATTCAACTTTTGACTTATAACGTTCTGAATTCCTTGTCATCAACACTAGCTTGCAATATTCCATGTATACTCCGTTATACAATAGCTTCTTTTTTTTACTTTGTTCCCTTGAAATGACAAAGGTTAACTTAAGATTAAATAGCAAAATTTAAAAGCATCAAAATAACTAAAATTCTTTCATTTCTCATAATTCATAATTCAACATAGTTCTTTCACACCAAAATAACAACTTAAATACTAAAAAAACTGCAAACTTAAATCTAATTGATTTTCTTAAATGCCTTAGATAATTTCATAGATAAACTATATCAATCTATGTTAACAATTTCAAAAGACTCTTTAATTCCAATAGCAACACTCGCACCTTCATCTTCCTTTTCGGCAACAACCTTCTTCATCTCCACAACTACCTTCTTTCCGGCATTAGAGTTTTTTCATTTATAGTTTGTTTAGCCTTTTTCCGGGGGAAGGCGGGGTCGCGTAAAACAGCTTCTTTCTAAGCTATAATATTTTTTTAAGCTATGTAGATATGTGGATACAAGGCAAACAATATAACTCGTCCTTTTTGTGTCAATTCACACCAGGATGCAATGGAAGAGATCACTATCAAATTTTAAAGATGAGGTAACACCGGAAGAAATAATATACAACCATCTTTTTTTAAATGCAGCGGATAAATTCACTCTTTTTAAGGGTTTTAGCATTGTAATTTTAAGGATGGATGTATTCTTTTTAAGGGATAATATGTATTGTGGCGGAAAGTAGAAAGAAGTTGTTTTACGGGACCCCACCTTCCCACAAAAAAGCTAAACAAACTACACAAGTTAATGAAATGAAGAACTCTACTGCCGCAAAGAAAGTCATTGTGGAGATGAAGAAGGTAGCTGCTCTAGAGATGAGGAAGGTTGTTGCCGAAAAGGAATATAAAGGTGCGAGTGCGAGTGTTGCTATTGGAATTAAAGATTCTCTTGAAATTGTTAACATAGATTTAATTTATCTATGAAATTATCTAAGGCATTTAAGAAAATCAATTAGATTTAAGTTTACAATTTTTTTTAGCATTTAAGTTGTTATTTTGGTATGGAAAGACTATTATCAATTATGAATTATGAGAAATGAAAGAATTTTAGTTATTTTGATGGTTTTAAATTTTGTTATAGACTATTTTTTCTTGAGTTAACCTTTGTCATTTCAAGGGAACCAAGTTAAAAAAAAAAAGCTATTGTATAGTGGAGTATACATGGAATATTGCAAGCTATTTTTGATGACAAGGAATTCATAATTCACGACGTTATAAGAGTTGAATCTTTTATGTATTGATCTAGCATTCTAGCTAATCTTGTTGTTGAAGACAATCAAATTCAAAGCTGCATCTACTGATCTACCACTGTTAGTTCAAATAATACAAAGGGGACATGTATAATTCATTAAAAAAACCACCACATCAATAATGATGTAAAAAAATATATATTAAGAAATAGTATTTATGTAAATAACATTGCATGGAATATTTGTATTTATGTATATAATAGAAAATAAATTTTATTTGGCTAATAAATAATAAATATCTAACTAAATAATGGATAATAAGTAAATTATTGGTAAACTCCCAATGGTATGCCTCTTTTGGGAACTCCCAATGATATGCCTCAATTATTTTTAATCTCAACGGTATATCCAAACTATTGTTAGCTTCCCAAATGTAGCATTATGAATGGAATATTCCGTTAAGTAATGGAATATTCCATCAATTTAAACAAAACAACCACCCCTAATACAACCCAAATCCAGCGTCGGCCATCACCCAACCACCTTCACCACCTAACCACACTTAAACTGCCAAAACAACCTATGAAACCACCATCCACCACCGAACCACCTTTACACCCTCAAACAACCAACCTTTCAAATCCCAACAAACACCACAGCCACAAAACCACCCTTAAGTCCCCAACGAAACGGCAAGGACAGTTTCGTGTCGCTTGGGAAGGGAGGGTGAGGGCGAGCGGGTGGGGGGATATTTCGAGCGTGGGAATGGGGGTGGTCTTGTGGGGCTGGAAGGGGACGGGGTGGGGGAAGATTTCGAGCTTGGGAATGGGGGATGGTCGTGTGGTCTAGAGAGGGACGGCGTGGAGGGAAGGTTGCTATGGGCTAGGGGTGGGGTGGGGAGGAGGAGGAGGAGGGGGTTGAGATGGGTGGTAAACTGGGGGAAGGGTTTGGGATTTTTAGTTTTTATTCCATTTTATAATCAGTTTTTGAAATTAAAAATCAATTTACAAGTGATGGCTTGCGGTGGTTGTGGTGGTTGGAGTGGTTATAAGGTGGTTTGGTGTTAAATTTTATCGGTGTTAATTAATAACGCTACATTTGGGAACTTAACATTGGTTTATTTAGGTATACCATTGAGATTAGAAAAAATTTAGGCATACCATTGGAAATTCCTAAAACATCAGGCGTACCATTGGGAATTTCCCTAAATTTTTTAAGATTTGCTTAAAAAAAGGATATTCCAACTAAAACATGAATATAACAACTAAATAATGGATATAAGCAATACATTTTTTTTAGTTAATTGGAGCTTAATCGTAATACAAGTAAATAATAGTGGTGGAGGTGGTAAATGAACTTTAATAAAATGGACTATAATGGGTGGAGGAAGAAGACAGTACTTGAAATAAAGATGTTGAGCCAAATTAAACATTACAATTAATGTGGGATTTAGGTGCAGCAAAATTGCAAAAGAGGAGTCATGTTTGCCATTTTCATGTATTACAATTAATATGAGTTCAATCCCTTTGTGGGCTTTGTCTCCTAATCAGCTTATGCACACCTAAACAACGTTAAGCAACTAAGCATGTCACTTCATAGAGTTGGCAACCGACACCTAAACAAAGTTACGCAACTAAGCATGCCACTACATAGGGTTGGCAACCGATAGGGTTAATGTATCATTCTCCTTCTCTAAATGGTATTGATATTTTGATAATCACATACAAAGTATCTAAAGGCTTGTACCTCATAACTGGTGCTTGAATGGAGACCACACTTTAGTATGGAGAATGATATAAACCATAATATAGTTCAAAGTTGTGGAAGCCCAACAAAAGAATAGACCCTTTTTTCCAAAACCAAACATAATTAAAATAAGGAAAATTTGTCTTCTTGGACCATTTAAAAGAGTTTTTTTTTGTGAGAAAGGACCTTTTAAATTTTTTTTGGCTTTTAACAACCTTAAACAAAAAATTTTTTGCGAGAAGAGACCTTGAGCTTGTTTTCCGACGTTGACCACCGGAAACCGGCGTTGACTAATATTTTTTCACAAAAAAACTTTTTTGAAAGGTCCTTTCATTAACACCCCCCACCTCTCTCTCCTCCCCCGCCCACATCCCACCTCCTCCCGTAACCAACCACCACCAACCTCACCCCCACACCATCTTTGCCGGAGTTTGCCGGCGAGGCTACCCACCACACGGTACCCACAACCCTGTCGCATCCTCCATCCATTGTTGTCTCTCTCTCCTCTCAATCCCCCCTCTGTTTGCTGCTGCCACCACAAGGTACACCACCACCATATATAGGACGTCGCCGGAACTTAAGGAAGAGCTCAAGAGACAGAAGTTGATGAATCTGCCGTAGCTGAGGAAGCTGGTTTGAGTGAGTGAAAGGTGAGCAGGGGAGGACGAGGAAGGTGGTCAGTCAGCGGCAGGTGTTGGTGTGAATTCGTGGTGGTGTAGCTCCGTGGTGGCGCAACCACGAGGATGAGAGGGGAAGCGAAAAGAAACAAAAGACCAGATTAGGATTGCAAATAGGAAGAAAATATTAGTCAACGCCGGTTTCTGGTGGCCAACGTCAGAAAACAAGCTCAAGGTCTCTTCTCGCAAAAAAAATTTTGTTTATGGTTGTTAAAAGCCAAAAAAAATTTAAAAGGTCATTTCTGACAAAATTTCCTTAAAACAATGTACTTAATTCCCTCTATGCTCAAATGATTGTTCTATATAACTATTTGGGACAAAACAATAAAATGAAAGGAATAGATAAAAAAAAGTAAAAGAGAGACCTTTTTAGCTCGTTCCTGGCCAATGACAAAGTGGTCAAGTCCTCTACAAATCTCCTTAGGCGTGGGGAAATCCTTGCCCAAATTGGCACCACCCCAACCATTAGTATCAGCAACGGGATTGGGGCCACCCTCGGCCCCTCTTCCCTTGGGGACATCCGTATCACAGTCCACCCTAGTAGCAGCCCAGTGATTCTCCCCAGTCTCAGAAGAAGGGGGAAGATCCCTGACATAAGACCTCAACTTCTGCCACATAGAAACCTTGTCATTGTCGTTGTCGTTGTCGTTAACGTTGTTATCGTCGTCCTTGACAAACTTACCCTCCATCATGAAGTCGTCTCTGGGCTTACCCCCACCAACCTTGCCAATCTCAAAGAAACTCCCCTGCAAAGGAGACAATTTAAAGGGGCGAAAGTAGAAAGCAGTTTTGCAGTGAGGGCAGATGTTCAAAGCTTGGTAAATACCAACTTCGTTGGGAGTAATGGATAAAGGACGATTGGAGAATAGGACATTCATATGCTTTGAACAACGAGGGCAATTCACTACTGCCTTTATTTGATCGTAATTGTCGGAACTGCCTTCCCATTTCAGCCGACCTTGAAACCCTAACCCTAACCCTAATCTAAGAATAGCAGGAAATTGGGGTTTTGTGGTTTTGAGAGATGACAAGTAGCGGTGCTGAGTAGAGATAGGAGGAGGAGGAGGAGAAGCAGAAATAGAAGTAGAAGTAGAAGTAGAAGAAGAGGAGAGAGAAAATGGAACAAGTTTCAGGTTTCGTTGCCGGAGAACAAGTTTCGACATCATATTTCGTCGCCGATTCCACTGTCTGAGACTACTGCTGAACTGATTTTGATTAACAACGGACCGGATTAGAATCTCTCCTTAGGCCCCACGCTCTAATTTCTTTTACTAGAATATAGAGATTTGGATAAGAAGGGAACAACAGTCTACTAGTCCGTTTTTGGTACTATGGGAAGCATGGAGCAAGTCTTGGATTTTAAAATAAGTCGTTAGTAAGAACATTTAATGAACAGTGGGAGAACATAATACTCCCTCCGTTTCAAAAAAATAGCTACACTTTTCATTTAAAAAAGTTTTAAATTAATGACTACACTTCTCCTTTTTCCTTTTTTTGGTTACTTTTTCTCTCTATCTCTTTCCTACTACATATCTTACCCCACAATCTCTCACACAAACAAAAAGTGCCTATGAGTCCGCAAAAAAAGAAGTGTAACTATTTTTTTGAAACGGATGAAGTATTACAAGATCGTCAGAAAGAACATAAAGTGAACACTGGGAGAACACAAAGTGAACAATGGGAGAACATAACATTAAGGGGGGTGTTTAGTTCACCTAGTTGGAATGGAATGGTATGGATTGGTAGCCACCCAAGTGTTTGGTTAGCTTATTTTGCTATGGAATGTGATACCCATGGGTATCTGATTCCACCCAAATCCCTTGGAATCAAAAACTTACCCCCCTCCCTAAGATTGAGAATCCATTCCACCTTGGTATCAAACCCTAGAAAAAATAGATGAGTCCTCCCACCACCCCTTCTCCAATCAACCACCCTCCCACCACCTCTTCTCCAAACAACCGCCCTTCTGACACCCCCTTCCCTGTCCAGCCGCTTTCTTCACCCCCGCCTGAAACTCCCGTTCTGGTTTGTGGCAGGCAAGCCATTTCATTCACCGTCAGTCATCTTCTTCGCCGGCAGCCCAGAATCAGTTCAAGCCTTCAACATTATCGTTCCGGTCCATACGTCCCCAACCACCACTGTCTGCCACATTCCATTCAAAACTCGGTAGATTTCAGAGGAGAGATTTTCGAAGCTTGTGGGAGAGTCGATGTAGACGACGGCGTAGGTTTGTTGGTTGTTGTGATTGTGGCGAAGGCGGTTTTCGTGGTGGGTGAAGAGGAGGGGGGTGGCAGTTTGTGGTGGATGAGGTGGTATAGTGGCTGGGTGGTGGGGGTTGGGTCTTTGGATTTTGTTTATTTTTTAAAATTTTAAATTCAATATTGGTAATTAAAAAATCTATTTTTAAAAAAAAACATTTTGGTCATCTTAAAAAAAAATATAATTCTTAAAAAAAATGATTATAATTAAATTGATATAATATAGTTTATAGAAAAAATAAGCAATTAGAATCCATTCCAAAAATGAACCAAACACTTGGAATGGATTCTACAAAATTGAACCAAACAATTTAAGCTTGGTATGGGAGTTCCAATCCATACTGTTTCTGTTTACTTTTCGTAAACAAGGTTTGTCCGGATGATGGACAGGTGTAGGGTTGATGAATTTTGGGAGGCTTGTGCAGAGATGTAGCTTCGTTTCCTAACCTGCAAAAAAGGGGAAAACAAACCGGAGGTTTGGGTTTGATTCCCTCTCCGATGCTTAAGTCAGTGTTCTAGAGATAAAATCTGAGTGTGAATTTTAACAGAGTAAGTTTAAGAGAGTAGGTGAGATCCCTTTTACCTGATTTTGAGGAGCTATTTATAGTGTCTATGTATAGAAAGGAGCACCCTAAAATAGAGGAATATGATTGGTTGGGCAACGAGAGGGCGACACTTGTCATAGTGTCATTGCCTTGAGCCTTTTAACCAATCATTATCTTCCTCTTATGGGGATTTGGGCTGATTATTCCTTCCTTTAAGGAATAATTGGGCCTCTTTATTCAGTTTGGTGAGGTCATAAGCTATCCTCTTATATGCTGCCAAATGTCATATGGAGGATGAGCCATGTGTCGCCAGTTTATTGGGCCACGTGGCAGTCTTTGACTGGACCACGTGTCCTCTTTTGATACGTTACAACATTTGCCCCTAAAAGGGAATGTATCTGAATCTAATACTGACATATTTCCTTTTATCAGTAGTAATAATTCCAGTTTTACTGAAGTAAATTCAAATTTACTGAAAGAAAGGACCAATCAGATGATGTTGGATGTTGACATGCCCTCTCACAGTGTGACACATGTCACTTTATTGTGGGAGGAGAGAGGTTTTTTTACCCCTCTATAAATACTCCTCCTCCTCCTCATTTCCTCACTTTTATTTTTCAGAGGTTTGAGAGATTTCTAGAGAGAGATTTCTAGAGAGAGATTTTTTAGAGAGAAGTACAGATCGTCTGAAGAGTTGCTCTGTTCAACGCTCGTCTGTCTTCAGCCTACCTGTCAGTGCTCGTCAGGTATCTTTCCTCCTTCCATTCTTTTATTAATTCATTTATTCTTTTCAAATAAATGGAATCCTCATCCTCGTCCAACATCCTTGGCCGTCCGAGAGAGTGTCTAGGCCCTAGAAATAAACTCCAAACATCCTCGAGTTCTTCTAGAGTTGGACCTTTTTTAGGCGGTCCCTTTGTGTATTTTAATACCCATCAACCTTGTCCGACGTCCTAGTCTCTGCCTATGCAGGGTATTCTGGCGCGCGTCAAGCAAACTGCTCGTTTAAGACGCCAACTAATCCTCCCAACTTCTAGCTCTGAAATGGAGGAATCAACTGGTCGAGACCCAGAAAGGGGTCTGACTGAGATTCCAGGACGGTCTCCTCATGGGGACAATGACCAACTAGACGAACAAACTCGACCTTACTCTGACCCAGAACCATCCACGGCATGGCCGTCAGGAGTTCAGAGAGAGAACATTCCCTTATATGATGATGTTGAGGACGAAGAGTTTGTAGGAGATGACGAGGAGGTCATGAATGAATATGATGATGAGATGGAGGCTGATGACGAGGCCCAAGAAGAAGACGCACAGGAAGCAAAGGAGGAAGGCGAGGGAGATAGTGAGGACGAGAGAAGTGCTTCACCCACTCCGTCCGAAATACGTAGATCCTTAGGAGACTTAGCTGACCCTGGGGCAATAAAGATAGATAGGGCTTGGCTAAGGAAGCTTGGAACTGATCCCTACCATTTATGGGATGCTATCCCCATAACAGACTATGAGTTTGTCATTCCTTCTAAGGGACAAACTGTTCTTGACGCCAGACGCGGTCAATTTCCTGTTTATAAACTGGCCTTAGATTGTGGTCTTAGGTTTCCCCTTCACCCTTTCATAGAGGAGATATTGCGTCACTATAACCTCGGTCAAAGTCAACTGGCTCCAAATGCTTGGCACAACGTCCTAACCTTTATAGCTACCCGTGAGCTTAAAGGTTATCCCCTTTCTTTGGCGGCTTTCACTCACATGCACTATTTATCCAAGATGCCGAAGACGGTTGATGGATCTTGGTTTAGTATATGTAATCGGACTGGCTTTATGACGACGTGGGGTAAGCCGTCAAAGATGCATAGCTGGAAGTCCCACTTCCTTTATCTCCAGGCCCCCGACGAAGAAACAGCCAAACGTTATCGGTACCGTAGTCGTGCGGTTACCCATACTGGACGTGGAGCTCCCCTTCTGGGCCTGGAGAATAAATATGACGACCTGGTGGTTGACCACTTCAGAGTGGTAGAATGCAAAAAGGAGGATTGTCCAACCATCAAAGGCCCTGCCGGCTGGATACCCTTCAAGGACAAATTTTATAGTAGCAAGTTTTTAGTGGCCGCTAGTCTTTGGTTAGGGCGAGGACAAAGGTAATCCAATTCTCATAATTTTCCTCTGCCCCATCATTATGTTTTTGTCTCACTTGTTTTTGTCTTTTGTTTGTCAGAGGAAGCCAGATCACTGCTATCTCGCTCCCAAAGAGGTGAAATGGAATCTGCTCGCTTTTCCCAAAAATTGCGCATGGAGGCGGCCAAGAAGCCTGCCGAGAAACGGGGCACCACCCTGGTAAGACGGCATTTTCTCATTTCTTTTCAAGTTTGCAACCAAAGGTTGCTTGTAAAAGGAAAACGTCCAGATACTAGATCTTGGACGTCCTTCCTTTAAAAGTAACTATTATTGCTTAAGGTTTCCATCTTTCAAAGAAGGAAGGCGTCCAAGAATTTTACCTTGGACGTCCTTCGTCAATGATTTCAAACCAAGTCCAAACTATCCAAGACATGAAAGCGTCCAGGCTTACAAACCTTGGACGTTTTCCTCAATGGATCAGTTTGTCTTTATAAACAAAATGCTCAGAATAGGAAAGCGTCCAGGCATACAAACCTTGGACGTTTTCCTTAATGGATCAGTTTGTCTTTATAAACAGATCGTTCAGAATAGGAAAGCGCCCAGGCATACAAACCTTGGACGTTTTCCTTAATGGATCAGTTTGTCTTTATAAACAAATTGTTCAGAATAGGAAAGCGTCCAGGCATACAAAACCTTGGACGTTTTCCTTAATGGATCAGTTTGGATCTCTTTGTGCCCAAGTTGTTCAGAAACAGGAGGGCGTCCAGGCTTCCAAGCCTAAGACGTCTTCCTTACTGAATCACTGGGTCTTTTGTTGGAACTAAATGGGTAAGTCATCCAAATCTCAATATTTCGGACGCTTTCCATATGCAAGCAATGTGAACTAACCAAAGTTCTTTTTTTTTGACAAAGGCTCCCACTGCCAAGGCTGCAGACAAAGCCTCGTCCAAGCCTGCCAGTACGGTGCCCGTGGCTAGGAAAAGAGCTGCACCCACTCCTACCGAAGAGAAGTCCCCGGCAAAAAAAAGCAAGAGCACATTCAAGAAAAAGACTACTACGTCTAGCATGTCGCAGGCTTTGAAAGCTGCACCTGTCAGCCAGCTGGCTGCCAAAGTACCTCGTCCTTCAGTTGGAGGTAAGGTTAAGATGGTGGAAGTCTCCTCCACCCCTTCTGTTCCAAACGAGGGGGAAATTCTTCCCTTAGCTGATTTTTCGACTCAGCCGGACGCGGCTGATAAACTTGACGTTGTTGAAGTGGGGGATCCGGACGCGGTAACCCCCCAAATCTCGGCTTACAGTGGAGTTGTAGCTCGGCTGGAAAGTCATATGCCTGCGGCCTACCGTGGTAGGTCTCTATCTTCTGGTGAATCCTATTATCCAAACGTGGTCAGAACACAGAGAATTGATGGACGGTCATAGAGCCCGTCCAACAGACGAACAGTTATTCTTCCTGTCCTTATGTCTAATCCTCCATTCGTTATAGATAAGGGAAAAGGGCCAATGGCTGAGGGCCCTGAGGACGAGGATTATCCCGACGAGCCTTTTCCCTCCTTTGCCAAGTACTCAAAAATGGAAAGGGAACAGGTAAAGCGTGAAGTTTTTGACGCTTTTCCTGAAGCTTATGTCAAGGGCTTAAGAGGAGCTGCTGCCGGCCATGTGGTTTATATAACCCAGCTGACTGCTGAAGTAAGTGCCACCTACTATCTTCATTATATACTTAAACATATCTTATTTGTTCTCCCATCGTCTAACTTGTCCTTACTTTTTAGGCTTTTGCCCGTTCTCTAATGGCCGAGGACTTCATCAGGGATCTCCGCAAAGAGAATAAGCTGCTTGTCCGTAAGGCCACTGATGCCGGGGACAAGGCCATATTGCAGATGGCAACTCTGAACTTGGAGCATGCTTAGAGTGTGAGGGCCATGGAGAAAAAGACGGCTGATATGGACAATATGAATAAGCGCCTGATGATGAGCTTGGGTAGCCTGCAGGCCGAGGTGGATCGGCTGAGGAGTCAGATTGACACAGCAACCCAGCCCATCGAAGAGGAAAAGAGGGCAGCCCTCATTACTGCGGCCTTGTTCCATCAGGCCATTGTGGGGCTTACAGCTGAGGTGGCTTATCAGAAGCTCTTGAGGGAACGTGACTTTGAGGAGGTCGTCAAAAGCTTTTCCGATGCTGAAAACCAGGCTAAGGAATGGGCCCTCAAAGCCTTTGATATGCTGGCTGACCCAGAAGAGGTGCCCCCGGTTTGAGAGAAGGCTTCTGTTCCAAGAGGAATGCTCTAAGGCCTGGCTGCGCAAAGAGAAAACCCCTGTATTTATAGATTCTGACGAGGAGGAATGCATAGATCCTGGTGCCACAGCCGATGAAAACTTAGAGGTGCCCGCGGACATAGAGAAGAACGTGGAACCTACTCCTGACGAGTAACTAGTGCAAGTCTAAGAAGAAGGCTTTCACTAGGTACTCTAAGAAGTACGACAGTGAAGAGGGCAGGAAAGATATTCAGGCTCAGCTTGACAAGTTAAAGAAGTACGCAACTGTCATCAGAGTCTTGACCCACAACCAGATCAGGACGCTCCTCTTGCTATCATCATTTTTTTTTGTAATTTTGTCTAAGTATTTTTGTAGATCGGCCATACTTAGTTCTAGGCTGGGATGACGATCTTGTAAACTTATTTTGTACTTTAGCGGTCCAAGCTCGTCCAGAAGTAGCTTGTTAGTTCTAAACTTGAATGATAAACCTGTAATCCTGCTTTGTACTTCAGCAGTCCAAGCTCGTCCAGAAGTTGTTTTCTTTTTGTTCTAGACTTGAATGATAAACCTGTAAGCCTGCTTTGTACTTCAGCAGTCTAAGCTCGTCCAAAAGTAATATTAATATATAATGAAAGTTTACAACTCTCTTTTCTTACTGCTTTCTTAGAGAATGACCAAGCTATTAAATCAACAATCATGTCAACATGATGAGGAATACGTCCAAGAATTATGCTTTGGACGTCTTTCTTTTCGAATTAAGTATTGGTTAAGTACTGATGTAAGGTTTTAAAGGAAGGCGTCTAAGGAATATTCTTAGGACGTTTTACTTTTTGAACCAAATAATTGTTAAGTACCAATTTAAGGTTTTAAAAGAAGGCGTCCGAGGATTATTGTTTGGACGTTTTCCTTTTTGTACTAAATATTGCTTAATACCAATGTGTTGTTCAAAGGAAGGCGTCTAAGGATGATTCTTTGGACGTTTTCCTTTTCGAACTAATCATTGGTTAAGTACCAAGGTAATGTTCAAAGGAAGGCGTCTAAGGATTATTCTTTGGACGTTTTCCTTTTTGAACTAATCATTGGTTAAGTACCAATGTAAGGTCTTAAAGGAGGGAGTCTAAGGATTATTCTTTGGACGTTTTCCTTTTTGAACTAATCATTGGTTAAGTACCAATTTAAGTTTTTAAAGGAAGGCGTCTAAGGATTATTCTTTGGAAGTTTTCCTCTTTGAACCAAATATTGTTTAGGTACCAATGTGAGGTTTTAAAGGAAGGCGTCTAAGAATTATTCTTTCCTTGCTGGACTGGTACTGTATGCCCCCCTTCTTAGGATGGCTGTTGGTCTATGTTTAGACGAAGGCATCGTATGAAGGTGAGTGTCTAGTCCACGCCTTTTGTAAGTAATGAGACCTTCTTTACTAAGGCGTCTCATTTTGGCCGGTTTCCTTAAGGAAATAACACCTTTGATTAATTTTAGGTGTTATGACGGGAATTTCCTTTACTAAGGAAATACGTCTCTCTGGCCGGCTTCCTTTAGGAAGCAGTGTTCGTCTATTTTCAAAGTTTTAATGAACTTGGATTTAGACGATCTACTAATTGCTTCTTGTTAAAGTAGGAAGCTTTAATCAAGGAGTCTTTATTCATCAGTTATTACTTGGACAAATTGTGATGGTTTTTGCAGACGTCTTCCTTTAGGAAGTAATATCTGTCTTACATAATAGTCCTCTATGGTTTATTATCTAATAACCATCTTTCGTCCATCAATGGTAAAATGCCCCAAGATGGCTTTGGATAATAAAATGCCCCTTGCTGAGTGTGTGGTAGAACGAGTTATAGACTAACAGTTATCCCATATATAATCTAGCAACTCAAACCATAGACCAGAATTTAGAATATGTATTGATATGAAGTTTGCTTAGCCTAGGCTAAGGTACATGTAATACATTTCTAAAAGTTGTTTCTGTGCCGTAGCACTTCGTTTACATCTTGTAAAAAAAACCTTTGTACTTGATTAAACATAGTACTTCTTCAGATTATCAGAGTTCCAGGTTCGTGGTATTGGGCGTCCATCCAAGTCTTGTAGCTTAAACGTACCGCTACGAAATTCTTCGACCACCAGATAAGGTCCTTCCCAATTCGGGGTTAGTTTGCCAAGTTCCTTTGCTCGTCCTACAGCCTCCATCTTTCGAAGAACCAGGTCCCCTATTTTAAGAGGTCGTCTGGTTACCCATTTGTTGAACTCCCTAGCCATTCGTAAATTGTACAGTTCCATCCTCAAAAGAGCATTGCCTCGGACTTCTGGCAGCTGGTCTAATGCCAGACGCATAGCTGCCCAGTTGGTCTCTTCTGAATACAACATCACACGGAGGGTAGGTTCTTCAATTTCAATAGGGAGGACAACCTTTGTTCCATAGACCAGCATAAAAGGAGTTTCCCCTGTTGAATTCTAGGCAGTCGTTCTGATGGACCTGAGAACCAGCTGAAGCTCTTCCACCTAGAAACCCTTGGCATTTTCTAACTTCTTCTTGATGTCTTCTGATATGATCTTGTTGAAAGCCTCTACCTGGCCATTTGCCTGTGGATGGGCAACAGAAACAAAGTGGGATTTAATATCCCTCTCTGTGAGCCAATCCTTCAGCTTAGGGGTCTCAAACTGGGGTCCATTGTCAAACACTATCGACTGGGGCATCCCAAATCTCGTTATTATGTTTTTCCAGATGAACCTTTTTGCGTCATTCGTCTTTATGCCCCTAACTGCTTCAGCTTTAACCCACTTCGAGAAGTAATCCACAGCCACAATCACGAACTTTTTCTGGCCGGCCACCATAGGGAAAGGACCTAGAATGTCCATTCCCATTTAGCAAATGGCAAGGGGATTAGGACAGGGGTCTGGAAGTTGGACGGTCTCTTAAAGAGATGGCCATGCTTCTGGCAGCTGTCACATTTTTTTAGCATATTCCATGGCGTCCGGATTAAGTGTCGGCCAGAAATAACCAGTCCTGCGCGCCTTTGTAGCCAGTGCCTGGCCACCTATGTGTGAGGCACAAGAGCCCTCATGTAACTCCTTAAGTACCTCCAGGCCGTCTTCTCTAGTGATACACTTCATCAGTGGACGATCGTATGATTTCTTATACAAGGTCTCATCCCAAATTTCGAACCACTTATCACGAGCTTTAACATATTTTGCTTCTGCCGGATCTTCTGGTAACTGACCGGTCTTCTTATAATGAAGTATGGGATCCATCCAATTGTTTCCTCTACTTAAAAACATCACTTCCTCCTGGTCAATGCTCTTCTTCTCTTGTACTTCCCAGAATACAGTTCGAGGAGCGTCACCTAAAGCTGCACTAGCTAGTTTTGATAGAGCATCAGCTTGATGATTCTCATGCCTAGGTACTTGTACCAAGGTGAATCGGTCTAGCTGCTTGATCTCTTCCTTCACCAGTTGAACATACTTGGCCATGGAGGCTTATTTGCATTCATAGTCCTCGTTCACCTGGCTGACTACCAGAAGGGAGTCTGACTTTGCTTCCAATTCCCTCGCTCCAGCTGCTCGGCATATCCGAATTCTAGCCAGCAAGGCTTCATATTCGGCTTCGTTATTGGAGGCTGGGAATTTAAACCACAAGGCGTATTCATACTTATCACCTTCAAGTGACTGACATACCAGGCCTGCCCCACTACCCTAGGCAGTAGATGAGCCATCCACCATCAGCTTCCAACTTTGGCTGCCCTCAGAGGGGTCCTTCACTGGATCAAGTATTGGACGGGTTAGTTCAGCTATAAAGTCTGCCAAAGCCTGCCCCTTAATCGCTTTCCTTGGGTTAAAGGTAATGTCGAACATCTTTAGTTCATTCGTCCATTTGAGCATCCTCCCAGCCGCCCCCAGCTTCTGTAAAACTTGCTTTAGCGGCTGGTCAGTATAAACAACAATACTATGAGCCAGGAAATAGGGCCTTAGCTTCCGGCTAGCCACCACTAATGCCAAACCAAACTTCTCAACTGTAGTATATCTGCTCTCGGCATCTTTGAGTACTTGACTCACAAAGAATACAGGGATTTGTATAGCATCCCTCTCGACTAACAGCACTACACTGACTGCACCAGGAGAAACAGCCAGATAGACATACAACTTCTCTCCAACCACTGGACTTATCAGACGAGGGAGCTGCTGTAAATGCTTCTTGATTTCAAGTAAGGCCTCGTCTACTTCAGGGGTCCATTGAAATTTTGCTTTCTTCTTTATTGTTGCAAAAAAATGATGACACTTGTCACCCGACTTGGACAAAAATCTTCCCACAGCCGCTAGACAGCCAGTAAGCCGTTGTACTTCCTTAATCTTTGTTGGAGGTTTCATATCGAGTATAGCTTGAATCTTTTTAGGATTTGCCTCTATCCCACGCTGATCTACCAGAAAACCCAGGAATTTTCCAGCCGAGACCCCAAAAACACACTTCTTTGGGTTAAGTCTTAGTTTATACTTGCGCAAGGTTTCAAAAGTTTCACGTAAATCTGTGACATGATCCTTTTCCTCTTGGCTCTTGATGATCATGTCGTCAATGTATGCTTCCAGATTACGTCCCAACTGAGGTGAAAAGATCTGGTTGATAAGCCTATGAAAGTTTGCCGGGGCATTTCTCAAACCAAAGGGCATCATCAGCCAGCCATACAACCCCTTTTCAGTTATAAATGAGGTCTTATCCTGGTCCTCCGGGAGCATAGGGATCTGATGAAACCCTGAATAAGCATCCATGAAGCTCAGCAACGCATGCCCGGCAGTCGAGTCTACCAGACGGTCCAGCTTGGGCAAAGGAAAATTATCTTTGGGGCAAGCCTGGTTCAAGTCTGTGTAGTCAACACACATCAAAAGTTCCATTCGGCTTCCGAACCATTACCACGTTTGCAACCCAATCTGGACAGTGGGTTTCCTTGATGAAGCCTGCCTCAAGCAGTTTTCTGACCTCGTCGTCTACAGCTTGATTCCTGACGGGTCCCAAATGTCTCTTCTTCTGCCTGACCGATTTTCTGGCTGGATCAACATTTAGCCGATGAACAGCCACTTATGGGCCAATTCTCGGCATTTCTTCTGCCCCATAGGCAAAGATATCCTGATATTCCTTCAATAGTGAGATAATAGCTCCCTGTAACTCAAGCTTTAAATCCGCTCCAATCTGCAAAGTCCTCTCTGGACGAGAATAATCTAAACAAATGCTTAAGGGAGCTTCAACAGGCTTAGGACGATCAAGAGTCAGGCTTGCAATCGTTATCACCTCGGCTGAAGACCTTGGTTCTTCCTTGACCAAGGCGAACTTCCTTTTCTTACTAGGCAGAACTCTTGCCGTCTTCCTTTCGGAAGTAACATACATTTCATCTCTTTCTCCTGACGGCTTCCTTACAGAAGCAGCGTGCGTCTGAAATTTCTCTTCTTTCATCCTGGACGTTCCTACTGTCTCTGTCCCAGCCTCTTTGGGCTCGTCTACATCCATGGGCTCAGCTTCATTCAACTTCCATGACGAAGGTTTTAAGGTAGTAAGGTAGCATTCTCTGGCGGCCCGCTGGTCTCCATAGATCGTACTAACCTGGACATCGTCACACTCAAACTTCATCAACATCAGATGAGTGACAATGACCGCCTTAATGTTGTTGAGAGTGGGACGTCCCAGAATTACATTATATGCTATCAGATCTTTGATAACCAAAAACTTTATGAACATGGTTCTACTTCGATCTTTCTCTCCAACTCTAACGGGTAACGACACCGTCCCTACTGGATGAATGATTCCTCCCCCAAATCCTATGATTGGATGATGGACTGGAAGGAGGTCTTTTTCATCAAACTTGAGTCGTGACAGGCAATCAGCGTTAAGAAAGTCAATCGAGCTGCCAGTGTCTATAAGGATCCTTCGTACTTTCAAGTTTGCTACCTTCATCTCTACGACGAGCGGGTCATCATGAGGAGTTCTGATCTTGCCACGATCACCCTCACTCACCGTCACCAAGGGGAACGAGTCCACCTTAGTTTTTCCTGTTAGCAACACCTGGCCGAGTTCTCTAACATAATTCTTATGCCCTCTCAAAGTTGGTCCTCCGGCTACAAATCCGCCGAATATAACCAAAACTATATCTTCATCTGTCCTGGCACTTTCTTTCTTCTTACTTTGCCGAAAATCCTTCTTCTGAAAATGACCTTCTCGAGACACATACTGGTTCATCTTTCCCTGCTTTGCAAGATGCTCCAAAGCTCTCTTCAAATGTTTACACTCATTGGTTTCATGCTCACAATCCTTGTGGAAGTGACAATACTTGCTTTTGTCTCAATTCTTTGTAAGGCGTCTTCATCTCTGCTGGGGCTTTAAGTTCATGCTGGTCCTTGATCTCCATAAGGATAAAGTACTGATCCTTATTAAACTCAATAGGCTCAGCTGACACATCCCTTTCCTTTCTTTTCTCTCTTCTTGACGGGGTTGTTCCTGAAGATACTACCCAGGTCTCAGCCTTCTTAGGATTGTTCTTAGGTTTTTGAATAAGCTCCTCGGGCTTCTTAGACTCTGAGTGTTTAGCTTCGGCACACACTGTCGCATGTATGAAAGCTTCGGCTTCCCTAAGGGCTTCAGCCAAGGTGCTTACTTTCTTCTTGACTAGGTCGAATGAATGCATCAAACGCTACACCAGCATTCAGGTCGTCGATCTGAAGGGCTTCAAGGTTAAATCTCTTCACAAAACTTCTCAAAGAGTCTTTTGGGTCCTGGACAATCTTCCCCAAATGAATACTGGTTTTCTGTTCCTGCCGATTGGCTATAAAGTGACTAGTAAACGAGTAACTCAACTCTGTAAAATTGTTGATGGAATTTGCTGGTAAATTGTTAAATCACTTCTGAGCAATCCCTTTCAGGGTAGCTGGGAAGTTCTTACACCATGTAGCATTGTCCACAGCCTGGACGTACATTTGATGTTTGTATGCTGAAAGATGATCATATGGATCGGTTGTGCCATCGAACGGATCAATGGTGGGTAGCTTAACCTTAGGACACGGAGCGGCTTGCATTATTCTGGCTGAGAAAGGCGTAGGCCAATCTATGCGGAGCTCCCTGGAACGTGCATCAACTGGTACTGTATTTCTCTTGCATTCCCTGAGAACTGGATTTGACGATCTGACCTCATGAGACTCTCGCCTATAAACGTTCTGCTGCGAGGTTCTTCGGTAGACATTGGGCTGAACGACCGTTCTCTCCTGACGAGGCTCATAGATGGAAGGGGTTCTCCCTTGCTCCATAGTGTGACTCCTAATTCTCAGGGTGGGGTCCTGCAAGTAAGGCGTTGATCCAGTAGCCGAACGTTGTTGTGCCGCCACCCTTTTTGCTTGTAAGTACTCTCGAGCGTCCGTTTCCATCCGATGGTCGTCTACTGGTCTATTCACCGGGTTGGTGACCACTAGATTCCAGTCTAAACGACGTGGTTGCTCACTACGAGCAGGCTGCCTTCCCCTAGACAACCTTCAGGCTTCCTCCGGTCGTCTAGCCCCGCTTGGTCCAGCTACATTCTCCTGAGAAGCTCCTCTTCTGGGCGTAGGCCTAGAATCAGGCTGAGGGCCTACCCTGAAGAACAACATATTACTCTTAATTTGTTCCTGGATGACTTGGGCCATCTTGGCTTGAAACTCGTTTAGAGCATTTTCCAAGTGAGCCGCCGTGACCGGAAGAGCAGGATTGGGCTCTAAAACTGCCCTGACCGGATCGTTTTGTCGCGGTCCGTCTCGTCCTCTAGGCGGACGTTCATCATCGACTGTGTCATTGACTTTTACATAAGGACTCATCCTTTGTCCCCGGTTGGACGAGTTACAATATGTCATCTCCACGCCTCCCCACAGACGGCGCCAAATGTTTTCAATTTACTTTTCGTAAACAAGGTTTGTCTGGATGATGGACAGGTGTAGTGTTGATGAATTTTGGGAGGCTTGTGCAGAGATGTAGCTTCGTTTCCTAACCTGCAAAAAAGGGGAAAACCAAACCGGAGGTTTGGGTTTGATTCCCTCTTCGATGCTTAAGTCAGTATTCTAGAGATAAAATCTGAGTGTGAATTTTAACTGAGTAAGTTTAAGAGAGTAGGTGAGATCCCCTTTTACCTGATTTTGAGGAGCTATTTATAGTGTCTATGTATAGAAAGGAGCACCCTAAAATAGAGGAATATGATTGGTTGGGCAATGAGAGGGCGACACTTGTCATAGTGTCATTGCCTTGAGCCTTTTAACCAATCATTCTCTTCCTCTTATGGGGATTTGGGCTGATTATTCCTTCCTTTAAGGAATAATTGGGCCTCTTTATTCAGTTTGGTGAGGTCATAAGCTATCCTCTTGTATGCTGCCAAATGTCATATGGAGGATGAGCCATGTGTCCCTGGTATGAGATTCCAATCCATTCCATTCTAATATCTTGAAAAAAAGAACATTTACTTAAAACAAAAAGAACAAAATACAAAATTTTAATGAACAAAATACAAAATTTCAAAAAACATATACTTACAAAAATAATTTTAAAAGAAAATTTCCTTGAAACACAAAGAAAAAGTAGAAAAATAAAAGAACAAAATATTTTTTTACATCAAAAGGACATTGAACATTATTTAATGGAATATTAAAAAGTAAAAAATAGGTGTCAATTGAAAAGAACATACAACAATAACCAAAAGAACATAGAAGAATAACCAAAAGAACATAACAAGAATTTTAAAAGAACAAAATGAATGGCATAACATCATTCAAAAATTCGAAGAACATCTAGTCCAAGTTGCTCATCGACGTTGTCGGCGTTAATGGAGGTCGCCTGAAGTTTTAGGGAATGAGGAGGGAGCGTGGTGGAGCGCCGGAGCTTTCGTCGGTTGCGTGTTGTTGCCGGAAGTTTTGTGGAAGGCGGAAAGGAGAGAGAGGGGTTGACACCTTGACGACCGGGCGTTGGCAGCTGCCGCCGATTTTCCCTAGCTATCTCATCCCGGTGCACGGAGCATCGTGCTCCAGGGAGCACCAAAAAAAAAAATCAATAGTCTACCATGAATTTTGAATACCACTAAACACCACTAAAATTGAATAACTTAATTTTTTTTTCTTGTAATTTTAAAAAATCTTTTAAATAAAAAAATATCAACCACACAGTCATCTTCTTCGAGCAATGCCAGGTTGATATCGGGCCAACAATATATATATTTGTCGTCTTATATTTTTTGGTAGTATATTAACTAATACATTAGTATATTTCTTTTAGAAAGTAGTATATTTATTGCAAAAGTATTACATAAAAATCGGTATCTTTACATATGCATAACTATATTAAAGTATGATAATTTTGTATTTAGCATATAATTTTTAGAATTATGTATACTACTTTACTTAATAAACATACAACTTTGTATAATAAATATACTACTTTTTTTCGTTGAATTTATCACAAAAAATCGATATATGTAGTGTTGGCATATATCTGATATCAAACTTGGCATTTCTCCATCTTCTTCATCTCTTTCTCTCACCCTCCTAACAATACTTCACCCTCCTTGTAGTCTCTTATCATGGTAGACACAAATTAATCGGTTGTAGTCTTTGAAATCACCTACCAAAAAATAAGAGTATGTAGTTGTATACCCTTGCTATCTGTTTTACTGTAATTTAAGAACGGATTTTCTGTTGCAGGATATTGTTCTTCCTTTTTGATCTCTTGCAAACCATCTGTTTGTGCAATTGTCTCTAAGATTATTTTTTTTCAATTTTTTAAAATTTTTGGTAGGATTTTTTTTCAGCTGATTTGATTTCTTTATTTAGGTGGAACGTGTTGATATTATTGTGATTGCTTATATGTTAGTTTCTCTTCAATTGTTGCTTAAAAATCTTTTCAAATTGTATAGTTGAGTATTGCAGCAATTAGCGGAGTTACTGGACCATTAAAACCAAGAAAGAGAAACAGCTTAAGAATGGTTATGGATGATGTGTGATTAATTTGAATTTAAAAGTGCAAGAAAATGGGTGTTGGATTTTGAATTGTACAGGGAGAAAAAATAGAAGAGGTCAAGTAAAATAGTGTTTGATGAAAAGTGAGAATGGCCCCAATGCAATGGAGTGTGAAGAGAAAGGGGTGAGCTGGTGTTTCAAACTTCCAATGGAGGGCGAGGTGAAGGGATAGGGTGGGCTGGAATTAATAAAAAAAACGATAATATGTGAGAGGAGAGAGTAAAGGGTAGGGTAATCAAGGATTATGGTAATAAGGTAAGGATATGACGGTAATTTGATGTATATTCTGATTTTTTTTTAATTTGGAATTTTGTAATTAACATTCGACATTTCACTGTAGAATTTTCGAGAAGGGAACATATCATGTTTTGCCTTTTGTTCTTCCATGCGATCATTATTTCATAGAATAAAAACTTGTTTCTCGCGATTTCTCGAGTCTTTTTATTATAGTTATTGAATCGCGCACGCTCTCCAAAATGTGCAATTTATTGTGGTTTTTGTTGGATTAGCAATGATAAGAGGTAACGTGGGTTATCATATCCCTAACCCTTTAAAAGCAAGAAGTGACTTTACTGTTCATAGGAATAATGATATGGGTGATAAAACTGTGAAATCTTCTGTGCTTTTCTCCTTCCCCCCCCCCCTTTTTCCCCTTGTTTTATATTTCTGACTTCTCTTCGGCCCATGCCTTTCTTCCCCCATTTCCTCATCACCATACCTTAGGCTCATACTCTACTTTCTCATCTCATCTCATCTCAACCCAAAAAAAAAGGAAAGAGAGGCAAAAAACCTAAGGGAAAAGCCAGTTAAAACCAATTTTTCCACTTTCTCACCGTTTCTCATTTCTCTCTTAGCTTGCTTCCTTTTCTTCATCATCATTACATATTACTACCTCCGTTTCTTAAAATTTGTTACACTTTGAAATTTTACACTATTCACATATTTCACTTTGAGCATCTTTTGTGATTTATACATAAGAAAACATATAGTCATGTGGGATCTTTTTAGATTCCTCTTGATATGTAGAATATTAATATCTAGTTTTTATAATTTTTACAAATACGTAATTAGATCTATAAATGCTCAAAGTTTTGCATTGACATGTGTGAAAAGTACAAGTGTGACAATCTTTGAGAAACGGAGGGAGTATTAGTTAAGGAGGAATTTTTTGTTGTGAATAGATCAAAAAACTGATAAAATCAGCTAGATAATTGGTTTGTTCAACCTTTGGAGTAGTGGTGAAGTCGTCTAAGCTGAAAAACGGTCTCCAGTTCAATTTGCTATCTTTAATTCAAGGTTCATAATTTTTTCGTTTATTCTTTTGTATTTTTTTTTGATAAATTTAGTTTAGGGTTTGAATTGTTTGTATTTTCATTTCTTCTTCACCGCTTGAATGAAGCCATTTTATTCGGGTCTTTTAAATTTTATGGGTGTGGCAAAATTAGACCCCTTCATTTGTGCTTTCGTAAATTTGGTTTTCTTTTTGGCAACTTAATGGTAATTTGAGGCTTTTCTTCTGAGTGTAGCAAAATTTCTCGAGTTTGTAATTAGTTGTTGTTCTGTTTATTTCTCCATTCTCTTATAGATGTATTTCTTTTCTTTTTTCATTGACGAAGACAGATTACGAACAAAGATTACTTTCAAGGTATATTTTTCTTATCTTTGTTGTTGTTCTTTTTCATACTTTAATTTCTCAGTTATTTGGGTTATTATTTGTAGAAAAGTGATTAGTCCATAAAAGCAATATAACTTAATACAGTGAGTCACTAATGGGAGAAATAAGAGTAAATGCAGGGGCAGATTTTCCTATAAAAGATGAAGCAGAAAATCAGAGTTTTACCATTAGCCAATGTCTCAAGCGGTCGCTAACTGACAAAAATTAGGTATTAAACGGTCACGAGCTTGCAAATTCTAGTGGATTTAGAGCTATGGAATGTAGTGAGCATGACCAATGAGTCTATATATCTAAAGGGAAATAGACCTTGGGCTATTTTAACTAAGAAATGGAAATCCTCCACTTGTTGATATGCCGATGCTGGTTATTTATCCGACCCAGTCAAAGCAAAATCACAGACAGGCTATGTCTTTTGCCATGAAAATGCAGCAATTTCTTGGAAGTTAACAAAACAGACACGAACAACAACTTCATCAAACCAAGCGAAACTGATTGCACTTTATGAAGTAGGTAGAGAATGTGTATGGTTACGATCATTAATTCAACACATAATGAAAGGAAGTGGTATAAACACGTCTAAAGAAGGTCCTACCGTTATCCACGAAGACAACTCTGCTTGTATTGCAAAAATCAAAGAAGGGTATATCAAGGGCGATAGAACGAAACACATTGAACCTAAGTTCTTTTCCACACATGATTTGGAGAAAGAAGGGAAGATCAATGTTCAGCAGGTCCAGTCATGTAACAAGTTGACCGATCTGTTTACAAAATCACTACCATCCAGAAAATTCCAAGAACTTGTGCGCTTAACCGGCATGCGTCGTCTCAGAGACCTACACTAAAATGAAGGGGAGCCTATATATTCTGTACTCTTTTTCCTTCGTCCAAGTTATTATCCCATTGGGTTTTTCTTGGCAAGGTTTTAATGAGGCAGAACTTATATAGGTGTAATAACTTAAGAACTGCACTCTTTTTCCCTGTATTTCTTTTTTTTCCCATTCGGGTTTTTTCAAATATAGGTTTTTAATGAGGCATTCTACACCCCGAAATGTACAAGCTAGAATCTATTCAAGGGGGGAGTGTTGTAAAATAATAATGGGACCCATCTATTGAACAGATTTAGTATTTTGCTGCCCAAACATGACGGTTGATTAGACTCAACTCTGCGCCAAATATAACGGTTGATTAGACTCAACCTTGCAGTGATATGATGTATCACTGGGTGTATTATCCACCCAGTACTATAAATCTCCTACCCATGTACCTGAAGAGATGAATCAAGCAAGAGTAATACAACAGTTTCTCTGCTTTGTGATACTTTCACTTACAATAACTATCATGATTTAGTTAAAGTAGTTATAATCTTAAGTCTAAAGTTCATAGGTTCAGATTACATAACCATTATATTTTCTTAACTTAATTAATAATTAATCCTCACTGCTACGCCATGCCATCTTCCCCTTCAAAACCTAAAAACTAGAAAAACAAAACGTTATGAGCCGAGGCTCGTGTAGCGAATACCCTAACATCGTAAATTTATTTTAAATTCATTTTATTTGAAAACAGGGAAGAGAGAATAACAATAAAACATTTCAAAACATTAAACTTAAACAACATTCCAGCCACCATATGTCATTATTTTCTTAACTCGTATTTATCATCATATATCTTTTGTTTCGCTATCTTGGCAAGTACATGACAGGCTAAAGTCGTATAACCTAATCAAAGATTGTTGGAAATCTTATGTAAATGTTTCGGAAAAAACACGCCACTAGTCGCAAATATAGCCTCGCCCCGTGGAATTTTGCCGCAAGCTATCCACTAGTCGCAGCACACAACACGAACCGCGGACCACGAGCCACAGCAAGCCGCGACTCGCGGTCCGCACGCCACTAGTCGCGATCGTGGCTGCGTCCTCATCTTCGCGATGTTCGATAGATAAACCGTGAGTAGTGGTGATTTCCGCGACTCACGGTCCTTCGGGGATTACAGGCTTTATTTTCCGGAATCCTTTTTGCCTTTGTTTTATTCCTCCACCTATAAATACCTTTTGGCCGGTTTTTTTGTTAATTCATTCATAATTGAAGCCCTAAAACACAAAACTATCCCCCTATTGAACTTTGAGCAGTTCTTGAGAAATTCCAATCTCTAATCCGGGTGCATGGAGTTAGTGATCGTTGTGTTATCCTTAGGGGATGAACGTCATCAAGAATCCGCACCAGAGGTGGCGAAATTCGTTTCTAAGCCAGTGGCTCTCATACCACGACACGACTTGTGACTAATTAACATGTTTATTGTTTTGATTTCTACAGATTTATTTCCTACAATTTAGAAACGAATTTATTCTGTTGAAATCATGTCTGGTAGTATGAATAGGTATTTTCCTGATTTGTCAAAGATGGAACCTTTGAGTGGTCCAAACTATAGGCGATGGGCACAAAGAATTCTTATTGCTTGTGAACAATCTGATCTTGAATATGTTTTGTTCAATGACCCGCCTAAGGGAAAATCTGATGTTACTACTATTGTTATTTCTGAAACCCCTACTAAAGATAAATCGGATAAAAGTGACAAAACCAAGAAAACTATGGTGTCTGATGATAGAACTAGCCTGGAAAAGTTCAAGAGGGATAATAAAATGGTTAGAGGACATCTATTTAATAGCATGGCGAATAATACTTTCGATTTATTTGTGGATGTCAAGTACTGTAAGACCATTTGGGATACTTTGAAAAAGAAGTATGGTACAGATGATGCTGGGAAGATGAAATATGCGGTTGGTAATTGATTGAACTTTAAATTGGTTGATGATAAGCCAATTGTAGATCAAGTTCATGAATATGAAAAGTTGTGTGCTGACGTGATTAATCAGGAGATAAAATTGTGTTAGTTTCTTCAGGCTCGGGTGCTTATTGAGAAGTTGCATGAGTCTTGGTCCACCTATCGAAACCAATTAAAACATAAGAGAAGGCGGTTGTCCTTTGAGGAACTGGTAAATCATATGCAGATTGAGGAGGCAAACAGGTTGAAAGATTATGGTGCTTTAACTACCAACAAACATGTAGTCAAGGCGAATCTCGTAGAGACTGGTTCTAGGCTTAGTTCTGATAATCCAAGTGGGAAGGTCAAGAAATTTAATGGAAAGGGAAAGAAACCTGCAGAGAAGGGGAAGTTCCAGAAGAGTGGAAAGATAGGGAAGAAGCCAGGTTGTTGTTTCCTCTGCGGCAAACCTGGTCACTTTGCTGCTACATGCTACAAGAATAAAGGGGGTCAAGGTTCGAAAGTCCCACCCAAGAGTCAGGCAAACCTTGCTGAAGCAAATGATGTGATAGTTGCGGTTGTGTCTGAAGTAAACCTGGTTGAAAACAATTATGAGTGGATCGTTGACACTGGGGCCTCTTGTCGCTTCTGTGCCAACAAAGATGCCTTTGTGGAGTTCGAGAAGATGAATGGAGGCGAGCAAGTGTACATGGGGAACTCCAGCAGCTCTGAAGTGCTTGGAAAGGGAAAGGTTCTTCTAAAGCTGACTTCGAGAAAGACCTTAGCACTACAAAATGTTCTGTATGTCCCCTCCCTTCGTAGAAATTTAATTTCTGGTAGTCTGTTGAACAAAGTAGGAGTCAAATTAGTTTTTGATGATGATAAGCTTGTTCTAACTCGCAATGGCGAGTTTGTGTGGAAGGGGTACATTAATGCTGGTTTATTAGTTTTAGACATTGTAATTCCTGTTTCAATGAATAAGATTTCTTCTTCTACTTATATAGTTGAGTTTGTAAGTTTGTGGCATAGTCGTTTGGGTCATGTGGGGTTTAGCTCAATAATCGACTAAAGAAAATGAACTTGCTGCATGATATGACTGATGATGGACTAAATAAGTGTGAAATCTGCTCTGAGGCTAAGTTTGTGAGAAAGCCATTCAAAACTGTTACTAATAGAGTGTCGGGACTATTAGAACTGTTTTGGTGTATATTATTGAGATGTAATGATTGAGATGCTATGTGCATCATCTTGCTGAATGGATGTCTGTAGCCCTTATTGATTGGGTGGTTCACGTAGTTAAACTTGATGGATGTGCAAGAATCCATAGCCCTTATTGATTGGGTGGTTTATCTATTGAACTTGACATAATTCTTATGTGTATTAACGAGGATGAGCATTGTGGCTCTTAATGTTTCCATATACCAGGCCCTGGGTGGTCCATGAAGTGGATTTGATGGTTACACCACTAGTCACTATTGTGACATGGGAGTTCATAGCCAAGTGGCGGTTCTGTTCAGAACTTAATAAACTCAGTGTGTCCATAACCATGAATGGTGGTTCAACGTTGTTGAACTATATAGGACATTGTTTGGATGGTGAGGTTAAACGTAGTTCTTAATGAAGTTATATCCAATTTTGGAGGTTCAATTGGAATTGAGCTTGATAACTTCACCTATGTGAGTGTGAAGGGTTGGCCTCCTTCTATGGATGATGTGTAAATCTTCCTAGAGCGCTCATGATAATCCCAAGGTAGTATGATGGCCGTATTAGAAAAGGATGTAAGTATTACTCCTTAGTTTCTTGTCGCGGAGTTTCTCAAGCTCTAAAAGCAAGGCATGTCTTATCGGGTCACTTCTCTTTTCTACAAGTTCAATCCTTAGGATACTTGTAGGTGAGAGAACACTCCATCTCACTAACATGTTAGTTCAATCCTTGGACACTATTGTGTAAGTGCCGAGCTCTCCTTTTACTGCTCAATTTTCTGTAAGGCGTGTTGTTCCATCTGCATTTGTGGGGGATTGTTTGAAATCTTATGTAAATGCCTCGGAAAACACGCCACTAGTCGCGGATATAGCCTCGTCCCACGAAATTTTGCCACAAGCTATCCACTAGTCGCAGCACACAGCACGAACCGCGGACCACGAGCCACAGCAATCGCGGTCCGCGTCCCACTGGTCGTGGTCGTGGCTGCGTGCTCTTCTCCGCGATGTTCGATAGATAGACCGCGAGTAGTGGTGATTTCCGCGACTCGCGGTCCTTCGGGGTTTATGGGCTTTATTTTCCGGAATCCTTTTTGCCTTTGTTTTATTCCTCCACCTATAAATACCTTTTGGCCGGTTTTTTTGTTAATTCATTCATAATTGATGCCCTAAAACACAAACCTACCCCTCCTATTGAACTTTGAGCAGTTCTTGAGAAATTCCAATCTCTAATCCGGGTGCACGGAGTTAGTGATCGTTGTGTTAACCTTGAGGGACGAACGTCATCAAGAATCCGCACCGGAGGTGGCGAAATTCGTTTTTAAGGCAGTGGCTCTCATACCACGAAACG
Organism: Patellifolia procumbens; assembly: GCA_947645195.1. NCBI lineage: Eukaryota > Viridiplantae > Streptophyta > Magnoliopsida > Caryophyllales > Amaranthaceae > Patellifolia > Patellifolia procumbens. Next base: position 3,496,406 of record CANSGD010001076.1, read on the forward strand.
ACTTTTGACTAATTAACGGGTTCATTGTTTTGATTTATACAAATTTATTTCCTACAAAGATAAATCCTAAGTCCGCTAACAATGATATTCAAGGGAAGTAGGATCGAATCCACAGAGAGACAGAGTTTTAAGTTAATATCCAGCTAAACAGCTACTTCAGACAAGATCAGATAAGAATCAACTGAATTACTATATACACTAAAGAAAGCAATATAGAAAGGGATTTTGATCTATGAAATAAAGGTCTAGGGAATTAGTTCGGTTCCACTATGCTTATACCAATCAAGGGATCAAACAACTATCGGAACCTAGGTCAAGAATCGATAGATTAGAGCAGTGTCAAGATATGGCTAAGTCTCAACGCCCATAATTCAACATATGTAGCATGTTCACAAACATAATCAGAATTACTGATGTGTACTAGGCATCTAAAAGTAAGACGGGCTGTGCAAACAATTATTAAACTCAAGTAATCAATGAAACTGCGCAATAACATTAATTACTCAATAAGAACAAATCACACCATAATCAATCTCATCAAACCCTAGAAACTAATAGCAATTCAAAAGTAATTCATGGTATAAACATGGCTTCCCTCACCAAATCCCTAGATATTAGACTACTCAAAAATAATTAAATCAAGGGTTATTTGTCAAAAACTACCTTTTATAATGGACATTATAGCTTTAACTACCTTTTATAATTATTTTTTAGTTTAAGTACCTCATATAATTTAAATTTATAGGTATCACTACCAAAACCAGTTTCAGGCCAAATTTGAGTGGTTTTTCGTCATCTTCTTCATTTCCCCCCAATTTTCTATTTTCTCATTCAATCCATCCTTAATTCATCAAATTGAGGGAAATTTAAAGATTCTTTTCAATTAACCATTCATTTGGGCATTAATTCGTGATGACGGAAAACCAATGAAATTTCCCCCAATTTGATGAATTAAGGATGGATTGAATGAGAAAATCGAAGGAAAATTGGGGGGGAAATGAAGAAGATGAAGAAAAACCACTAAAATTTGGCCTGAAACTGGTTTTGGTAGTGATACCTATAACTTTAAATTATATGAGGTAGTTAAACTAAAAAAAATTATAAAAGGTAGTTAAAGCTATAATGTCCATTATAAAAGGTAGTTTTTACCAAAAAATCCTTAAATCAACCATAATAAAATTAATATGAAACCCTAATTCTAACATCGTGAATCAAAATAATAATTAAACTAAGCAATCAAAATTAATTAAAGAGATTAAAAGTAGAGAAGAATACCAATTGACGGAAAGCAATAACTTTTATTGAAATCAAATCCGAGGTTCAATCATTTTTAAACTAATCTAAAGTGTTTAATCTAATAAAAACTCTCTAAAACTAAACTACGAACTATTGAAAATAAAACAGAATAAAAGATGCTCTAAAATAATGAGGAAAATGTATTTATAATACCCCAAAAATCTAATTAAAAACGGAAATAAAAGATAGATTTCCGCGACATCGAGCACGGGACCCGATCGGGCAATAGGCCACCCGATCGGGCCCACACTAAAAAAATACCAAAACTCCCTTCTTGAATCCCACACAAAGCAGCACAGCAATATAAACCAAATATGGGCCCACCCAATCACTGGCCCGATCAGGTCCATGATCGGGTCCTCAACACAAACCCAACTTCTTCATGCTGGGCGTAGCAGCAACATAAACCAACTGGGCCCCCCACCCGATCGCTTCGGGCGCCTGTGCCTGATCGGGTGGGCCTTCAGATGCCCAAGCCCAGCTGGCTTTGTCTCCCTTGTCACGAGCAGCAACACTTTTTGACTACATTTGGGCCTGCCCGATCGGGTTGGGCTTAAGATGCCCAACTAAATTTCTACGTTCCTTCACCCGATTGGGTCAGGTAATGTCCGCCCGATCGGGTGCGAAACTTTACCACCCGATCAATAAATCTTCGTCCGATCGGGCCATTTTCTGCCCGATCAGAGTACGGAAAACTCCTTTTGACCCTTTGACTCTCAATTCTTCACGTTTAGAGGTCTTGGGACCTCCTAAATTATCCATAAAGCTCGTGAGTCATCCTACGTGCCCTGTAACATCTCGTAAAGCCGTGGTTGCTTCCAAATAACTCGTAAATAAGGAGAAAACTCCCTAAAACCTGCAATTCAACACTAAAACACAAAACCACAACTATGTACGATAGTTAGTATAAAATAGCTCCAAAGTTTAGCTCGTAAATAAGGGAGAAAACTCTATATAAATACGTGATATCAAACTCCCCCAAGCTAAACCTTTGCTTGTCCTAAAGCAAATAGAACATGAACATGGAATAGATTGCCTCACCCCATAGATAAAAATCAATCAAAGCTCAAAACTTTTTCAAGACTAAGAATCGTTCAAGCAGGCAAAATTCAAGTTCGGCCAATCAAATCCATCCAACTACCAATCATCCAAGCAATTCATCAAATTCAAGTATCCACAAGGCATACAAATCCTGAAAAGGCTCTCACAAAGGTGTCACTCCTCTCAATTTTGTGGCAGGCAAAGAATATGCCCGAACACTCACCAACCCGACCATAAATGCCCTTTCCACTCACACTCTCATGTGTTTAAGAAGGTCAAATGACGCTCATCCTAGCCAAGTCGACTTAATTAGCAGACATACTCTTTAACTTTGACAAACTGACTCGAAATCAATCCAATAAACAATGCAGACACGAGCTCAAAAGGACTTTATAGGGTTGTAATGAGGCTTAGGTAAGAGGTAGGAGATATATTTAGGAAAAGTGGTGGAAAAACCGAGAAAGGGGGAGCATAATTCACTCGAAACAAGGCCAGAGATGGCCGAAACAACTCCCAACAACACCATAGATCCACAACATACACCCAAACTCTTATGAATCAATGAAAACTCACAACAAACCCAATTTTCAAGCAAAGTAGCATATTTTTTTCTTTATAAACATAGGTGAATGAAGGAACTTTGAATTCTTTTTCTTTCATTTTACGAACCAATCATTCAAACCTCTAACTTTGCCTATTCTTTTCTTTTTCTCATACTCAAACCACATCAAATACACTTAAATTCATCAAAACAAGACCAAACCATGAAACCCATCTCAACTCAACCCATACAAAAGCTCCCCCAAGCTAGGTTTGGACATAGTATCGAAATAAAGGCCATTGGCTCATAATAAGGGTTTAAGTAACACGAAAACAGGTCATTAGGCTCAGCGGGGCTAAGGAGGATAAAATTATATCAAAAATTCACTCTGAAGCTCAAAAATCATACAAAAGAACGCCTCATCACAACAAATGCTACAAGTCATCTTATCAGACAAGTACGAAGTCAAAGTCAAGATCAATCCACTAAAGAGGAACTAACACACAAAAACAGACTGGATAATGATATGAATCCAATAGGCTTACAAAGAGGCCTCCCAGTCTAACCAAATCAGGCATGCAACACAATGTAGTGTAATATAATCAAAATTCGCTCAAAATCATAGCAATCAGACATCAAATCATAACCTCAAGATCACAAATGCCCAGCTACTTAGAAAACAGAGTCAAATCATTTGCAATTAGAGCACAACAAGGGGCACAAGGAGGCAACTAAACCAGCCATGGGAACCATATTTTTTGAATTTTTCAGTATTTTTCGACAGCAATAAATCTATCCTAGAAAGCAGTAAAAGAGATAGAGAATACAAACAGAAATCCTCCCCCAAGCCGAACTTGGCAGTGTCCTCAATGCCAAAAGGTAACAAAGGACGATGCTAAGAGGAAAAACAACGTTAGTACCCTCACTCGCGTTCACTAAAAAAATAAGAAAATTAAAGAGAAAATAAAAAAGGCAAAAATACGAGTTGCCTCTCGCACAGCGCTGGTTTATAAAGGTCCCGCACGATCATAATATCTCCATCTCACAAATAGGAGGGGCTAAGCAGTGAGTGCCACCCTCATCAAACATCTTCCTTCTCCCAATATTCTTGAGAATACCTACAGACTGTGAGGCAACCTTAGGTGGAATTTGAATCTTCTCTAGACCTACCTCATCCAAAACTGCAACCCTACAACAAGATTGTTCAAGCATAGGTGCCTTAACAGCATTGGTTAGTTTAAAAATCACTTTATCGTCACCAACACTCAGAGTTAAAGACCTAAACTTAACATCAATGACAGCACCAACAGTACACATAAACGGTCTACCCAGAATAATAGGAATCTGGGCATCCTCATCCATATCTAACACCACAAAATCAACAGGAATGTAGAATTTACCGACCCTAAAACAGGAACGTCCTCTAAAACAGCACAACAATATAAACCGAATATGAGCCCACCCGATCACTGGCCCGATCGGGTCCATGATAGGGTCCTCAGCACAAACCCAGCTTCTTCACGCTGGGCGTAGCATCAACATAAACCAACTGGGCCACCCACCCGATGGCATCGGGCGCTTGTGCCCGATCGGGTGGCCCTTCAAATGCACAAACCCAGCTGGCTTTGTCTCCCTTGTAACGAGCAGCAACACTCTTTGACTACATTTGGGCCTGCCCGATCGGGTGCAATCTTGCCCGATCGGGTTGGGCTTAAGATGCCCAACTAAATTTCTACGTTCCTTCACCCGATTGGGTCGGGTGATGTCCGCCCGATTGGGTGCGAAACTTTACCACCCGATAAATAAATCTTCGCCCGATCGGGCCATTTTCTGCCCGATCGGGCCATTTTCTGCCCGATCAGAGTACAGGAAGCTCCTTTTGACCATTTGACCCTCAATTCTTCACGTTTAGAGGTCTTGGGACCTCCTAAATTATCCATAAAGCTCGTGAGTCATCCTACGTGCCTCGTGACATCTCGTAAAGCCGTGGTTGCTTCCAAATAACTCGGAAATAAGGAGAAAACTCCCTAAAACCTGCAATTCAACACTAAAACACAAAACCACAACTATATACGATAATTAGTATAAAATAGCTCCGAAGAGCTCAAATAACGCACAATTTAGCTCGTAAATAAGGGAGAAAACTCTATATAAATACGTGATATCAGTACAACAGAAAGGATGTCTCCCCTTACAGAAGGCAAAGCCACCTAGGACATTTTTCCCCTAACAGAAGGTGGCATTTCCGACAGATAACAAAACGCGGGTGCCACCGAGGACATTGTCCTCTAACAGAAGGTGGCGTTTTCGCTAGATAAAAGAATGGTACGTGCACGACCAACAGAAAATAATACTGCCAAGAACCATCTTTCACTTTCATTTATCATGTTTCGTTTCTTTTAGGTGTTTTCAATAAACAAGATGAAATCATAACACAGAAATCATAGTCCTTTCATAACAGAATAACATAATTATATTTTTCAACGATAAACATCATGTTCAAAACATTTTATATCCCGCCATTCAATAAAAACGTGACGTAAACTTCATAACAAAACTCATATAAAACATCTTTAGAAGGGGAGTGCGGGTATTAGCAATAGACGTTACCTCGAGTCCTGATGCTTAAATGTACTTGTTAGTTGGGGGAGTTGTAATATCCGTTTTTTAAATATAGCCAAGGATTTAGTAACAAGGTCATTGAAATGTTATTTTTAATATTAAAACTTTTAATGTCTTGTCATTAATTAAGCTACTATAAGTACATTTGTTAGTTGCTTCTAGTGATAGGTTGTACAAGATAAGGTGTTATTTTAAATAGTGGCTGCTACTATAGAGTAATTATATAATGTTTATTAAGTGTAAGTTTATTTCGTAAACTATTGTTATGAGTATATATCTTTTTAACTCTTATCAAGCTTTAAGTATGTTGTTAAGTGTTTCATTATTTAAGCCATTATACTAAATTATTTTCACGTCTAATTATCTAATATAGAAAGGACTATTAACATCTTGAATAAGTACTAGGCCTTCATTTACTATTTGGTGTTATTATGCAATAAGTTTTAACATTTTACAAATTGGGGCTGCTATGTAAATATATAATTACTCACGTAAAGGTAAATGGTGATTCTATAATACATAAACATTACATATTAGTTTTATACATGTTCCTTGACATTGGTTAGGCACTACTCATACTTTATAAGATTTTACTTTCTTTATAATATAAGTCATCTTACGTTAGTCATTACAAAGTGTATGAACTTGAATTAGGCCCCATTTTTAACCAACATACTATTATTATTACTATTTTATTTGGGATAATATTTAACATTATCTAGTTAATTTTTAACATGGGTGTTAATCAATAATTCTTATATGTGAAAGATAGGGCTTTGGACATAATGTTTCATATTAACATACTCTAACTAATATAACTTAGCTTTATTTGTATTGGTAATACAATTAAATAAACAAGATTAGTAAATAAGTTTTATGAAGTAACTAAAGGGCCTAATGTTACAAGTATCAAATGGGCTATTGGAATCAGGAGGTATATAATGTCTCACCTAACTGTTTCAATAGAAACAAAAGAGAACAGGGGAATGAGGGAGGCAGAGGTGCCGCAAGCAGGGAATCTTCACGGCTGGTGGTGCGCGGGTGTCGAGGATAAGGGTGGCAGAATGGTGGTGGCGTTTAATCTGGGTAAATTAAAACAGAGGAAGAAATTGGAAAGTTGTGGGTTATACCAAACTCAGTGGGTATTGCTTGGGAGAGTTGCAGGAGGAAGAAGATGAGTGGGAAGAATTAGGTTCATTCGGTTTTTATTTTAGTGTTTTAACTTCACTGATTTCTTCAACCTCCATTTAAGAGGAGAAGAAAATCTGGGTCTCTGCTTACTGGTTTGCTACGTAACTTTCCAATCTTTTATTCCCTTTCTTTCCTTTTTTATTTACTCATTCATTACATTGGTTTACTCTTGTTTGACTAGTCGTGAGATTAGTTTGGTTAGTAGTTTGTTTGCTCTTTTTCTTTTCTTCTTTATTTTAACTTTATTGATTCTCTATTTACTTGTTCGCGAAAGTGGTGAAATAGCCCCTTAAGTTTAACCCAATGCGAGATTGAACCCCTTAACTTACAATTGTGATAATTAACCCCCTTAACTTCACTCAAAGGTGAAATTAAGCACAAAAATAACTAATACATATAATTTTTTCAATATAAAATTTTTTCTTTTATTAAAATACAATATTTACAAATTAAACCACCCAAGTCCAACACCACCACCGCTACTCACGGCGGAGACTGAAAAAGAGAACGTTGACGAGCTCACCAATTCCTACAAAACTTACACGTTAGACTTTACTACTTCGAAAAAGGGGCTTTTTTGTGGGTTTTATTTTCCTCCATCTTCATAACTTCAACGGAACTTGGTGATTTTGCTGTAAATGGGTTTTTTTTGAAGAATGATGAGGAGATAGAAAGAGAATATGAAATTGGGGATGAAGATGAACACTCCCAGAGGTTTTGCATGTTTCATTTTAATTTGTTAAGATATTATTCTAGGAAAAGATATTATTGTGTAAATGATAGAATTACAAAAGATATTACTTGATAAGTTTCCTTATCTCATTAGGTTTTCCATTCTTGTATTATATATATTGTAAATGTTTCAATTAGAAGGCAAGCAATTAAGCCCTACTATTATTCTTGACATAATTATCATCAACTCTGGGAAATGTACAAGAAATCCCTCGTTTGTTTTTGGACTGGTTTGTGTAATGTTTGAGAAAATACTAACAGTAACCCTTTCTTCATCCTCCTTTTTTTTATTCCTAAGTGCAAACATGATGGAGAATATATGTTTTTGGTGTGAAACGGGAATGAAGCTCATTTATTTGATTCATATTATTGTCCAGTTAATTATGATTATTTGGTAGATTATGTACAACTTTTGATTGTTATATACAAATTCAGACTTGTGAGAGGATGTCGGGTCGAGTTTTCAAGAGTTGCTCCAATGGTGGACTGCTCTGAACTTCCATTTAGGATGCTTTGTCGCAAGTATGAAGCACAAAATGCTTATACTCTGATGTTACATTCGAGAATCTTCATTGAGACTGAGAAGTATTCTTTCATGGAATTCACTGAGACAACGAGAGAACCAGGAAGAAGTAGAGAAACTGGAAGGTCGTGGATGAGAATAATGTATAATTTAATTGGTCAAGTTGTATTATTGTATTTTAAATTAAAAAATATTTTATATTAGATAAATTATATGTATTATTTATTTTAGTGTTTGATCTCACCTTTTAGTGAAGTTAAGGGGTTTAGTTATAACAATTGTAACTTAAGGGCCTAATTTCACGTTGGGGCGTTTGTTTTGGAGGTTTCAAGAAAGGGTAAGGGAATCAAACAAGAGGATTCCCTTATGTTGTTTGTTAAGCCAATTTAATCATTTCCTTTACCCTCCCCTTACCCCCCAAAGTCCTCTACTCTCATTCCCCACCCCTCCCTAATGTTTCACTTACCCTTCCTCTCCTCTACTCTATAATGACCTTGACTATCATTGACCATCCCCAACCCTCCACCATTCCTAACCTCACCACTTATTCATGGCAGCAACCCCAAGTCCCCAACCACCATAACATCACCTGCCTCTGCCACCCAAATAGCCAACGCTGCCTGAGCCACCAGCACCACTCATTTCAACAGCCGCAAGGTGAAACCACCATACCAACACCCCCTTGGCCACACAAACCACCAATGCAACCATTCACGATACCAAAAAACCACCGACCACCAACACCCAACTGGAGAGAGAAGACCACACCCAACCCCAACCCACTTTCGAGCACCACCACAACCCACTTTCGAGCACCACTACAACCCACCCACGAAACCACCAAACCTAACCCAATATGTCGAGATCCACCGCAAGCCACCCCATGGAAACCATCATACCCCATCCCATCTTCGAGAAACACCACGAAATCACTTTAACCCAATCGGCGAAACCGCAACCCAACAGGGAGAGATATGGGCAGCGAAACACCATGAAACACCACAAAACCACCTTAACCCAGCAAGGAGAGACGACGACGACGAAGATGGCGCCGGCCGGCGAGAGGAGAGGTGGTGGTGGGTGTGTAAATGGCTGTGTTGGCTTTGATGATGGGTGAAACGAGGAAAGGGGTAATGAATAAAAAAAACAAACCTAACAACTCTTTTAATCAAAGGGGTTTACATTCCTTACCCTCCTTAACCCTTACTTTATTCCTTTCCTTTTCCCCTTCTCCAACCAAACGCCCCCTTAAGGTGTCATTTCACTACTTTCGCGGTATCTAAATGTAATATCCGAAATTTTTTCCGAATTTAATTAATATAGTATATTAGTGTTAAGGTTAATTATACTCTAATCTTTAAAATTTACCTAAAAAGGGAAATATCTAAGTAATAAAACCACCCTAGTCTAATATCAACCAAATAAAATCTACTACTACTAATAATAAAACAAGTAATGTGGCAAAAATCAAGAATCCAGTGGTTTGAAACTAGGTGATGACAACAATAAATTTTTCTTCAGGGCTATTAAAGAAAGATATTTCAAGAATTCCATGCATGTGCTATATGATGATGCTGGTAACCAACTCACATCCTATGAGGAAATTCGGACTGAAATCACTCATTTCTACTCTCACCTACTTGGTAGTGCTGCTACCAACCTATTGAGAGTTGATCTAGAAACTATGAGATCAGGCCCCTAACTTCACCCCGCTTCTGCAGAATTGCTTATCACCCACGACACCCAGTATCGGAAAAAGAAATTGACTCAGTTACTAAGAGCATTGATGATGCTAAGGCTCCTGGTATTGATGGGTACAACACTTTCTTTTTTAAGAGGGCTTGGAAATGGATCAAAACTGACATTTATGCTGCTATTAAGGAATCTTCACCACCGGTATCATGGCAAAAGAAATCAACTGCACCTCAGTTACATTAGTTCCTATAATCCCAAACCCCACTTCTATTAAGGACTTTAGACATATTGCATGCTGCTCTGTTTTGCACAAGATCATCGCAAAGATTATTAATGATAGGCTGCAGCTAGTGATAGGTGAAGTGGTGAATTATGCTCATGCAGGGTTTGTTCCACAAAGACATATTGCTGACAACATTATCCTTGCTACGGAGCTTATTAAAGGTTATAACCGGAAACACATCTCGCCGAGGTGCATGCTCAAAGTTGATTTTAAGAAGGCATACGACTCCATTGAAAGGAGCTACTTGTTCACAGTTCTCTCTGAACTTGGCTTTCCTCCAATGTTCGTGAAATGGGTTATGGCTTGTGTCACCATTGTTTCCTACACCAACTTGATCAATGGTAAGCCTAGCCCTGCTATCCCGGCCAAGAAAGGCCTAAGACAAGGAGACCTTATATCTCCCTTTCTCTTTGTGTTAGGTATAGAATGTTTGTCCAGGTGTCTGGGTGGACTCTCTGCTAACCCTAACTTCAATTACCATCCCAAATGTGAAAAGCTTCAAATCACCCATGTTATGTTTGCTGATGACCTGCTAATGTTTGCTAATGTTTGCTAGAGGAGATAAGGAGTCGATTAGACTTATGTTTGATGCTTTCTACAAATTTTCACATGCTTCTGGTTTGTCTGCAAATCTAGTTAAGAGCAGCATATATATGGGAGGCATCCTTGAAGACCAATCTAATGAAATTTTGGATATGGTTCGAATCCCCACTGGTGATATCCCCTTCAAATACCTAGGAGTGCCCCTAACTTCTAGGAAGCTCTCCTATGGAGATCATTGGTACCAGGCATCTAATGGACTCTAATGATACTAATCAGTATGAAGTGAAAGGGAAGTTCTCCATCAGTAAGTTTTATAAACACATTAAATTAGACACCCCTCGCGTAGAATGGAAGAGACTCATGTGCAATAACAATGCTACTCCTAAAGCCAAATTTGTTGCCTGGCTAGCTATACTGGGGAGATTAGCAACCAAAAACAGATTACTGGCCTGGTCTATAGTCCCTGACAACAAGTGTGTCCTCTATCAACTGGTTGCTGAAGACATTAACCACATGTATTTCAGTTGTGAGAAAACAAGGGAGATATGGATGCATCTGTTGGCCAAAATAGGATCTTACAAACCTATGTCATGTTTTACTGAGGAGGTTAGCAAGGCGACAACAGCTTGCAGGAAGAAGAACAGCAAGGCCAAAGTATTTGTCGTGTGTTTTACAGAGGCTATCTACCAAATCTGGATCTGTAGGAATGCAGTGATTTTCAATTCTGATAATTTTGATGTAAAACTAATTTTGCATACTATCATTTTCAGGGTAGCTAGCAGATTTAATAATGAGACAAGAATGGTTTTAGTCTAAGAGGCGTGCTCTTGGAGTAACTTGATTAAGCTAGGTGACTAGTTGAGATTTGTAATCCTTCTTTTTGGTAAAATACTTTCTTTATTTGCCAAAAAAGGCTGGTTATGGGTCCTCATTATCCTGTTGCCAAAAAATGCATGATTACCCATACTAAAATGTCAAATGCAAAAGTTTTCAAAAGAATATATGCCCCAAACAATAAAATGAGACGAACATAAAACACGATGGGAACTATCTGTGCTACATTTGCCATCCATCTTCTGAACGCCTAGACAGCTTAGTGTGTACTCCCTCCATTTCTTTTCCATTGTAACAGTTTACTTTTTCACGTTTGCCTTTACAAATGTTTGAAGATTAATATCTCTAATTGTCTATTTGTAAAAAAATTGAAATAAAATTATTCCGAAAGTGCATGTCAAGACGAATCAAACAAGATTTCACATGACAATTTCGACCTTTTACCCATACATCACAAATGATAGTCGAAATAAAATTTGTTTCAAATATCAAAGTGTAACAATTAAACAATTCAAAAGAAACAGAAGTAGTACTTAACTAATTCCTCATTGGCTATTTAAAATATCTTTCCTCTTTTCATTTCTTTTTTCTAATTTGGCAGTGTGTTTCACATTTGACCATTAGTGATCTCATCAAGTGATTAAAACTATAATTGAGGAAAAAGGAAATTATACCTTAATAAAAATCCAATTACGTCCTATGTGCTATAACTTGTTTTTTAAATCAATAAATTGAACAATTTTTAGTAAAATGGATAATGAAAGTGCCAAAATGTCAAAATATTACAACTAAAAAACAGAGGAAATACTTTTTAGGAGGGATTTCCTATGAAAATAGCATGGAACAAGGTTTTATGACAAAACATGAAACTGTAAGGAATCTATAATTTTTTTGCCTTGTAAGGAGAATCATATAGAACTCCTTAGTGGGGGACAGGAAAAAAGAGTTGTTTTACCTCATATGCTTTCATTAATGAGTAATCAACCTAGCTTATCTAAGAACTTCACCATCAAGCAACTTCAATGTTGGCAAAATTTTATGCAAGAAAGATTTAAATTCTTCATCAACAATGGCGTTCCCTGTTACTTCAAGCTGAGTCAATGTTAAATCTCTAAAAAATAAAAAGGCCTCCCAATACTTAGTCAGTTGGTTGCCATTCTCCGATGATATGTCCAACTTCCAATCATTTGCCATCGTGTGAGACAAAGGAGAGGAGCACAAGTACCTGGTGCTGTCAATTGAATGCTTTCCAATCTCATTATTTGAGATATTTAGCACTTTAAGCATGTTCAAATGCCTTAAAGGATTCAAAGCTGTAAAACTCTTGATCTTGTTATTACTCAGGTTCAAACAGCAAAGAAGCTGCATAGCCTCCAACCCTACAATGAACAGCAATTATAAAGTTCTGAGCTTCTTTCAACGTGATAGAACAAAAATGATTAAAAAAAACCCCGTAATTCCTCTGTCCGGATTAATGGTCACATCGTCCCAGACTCCCTGACCCCAGCCCCTAACAATCAGGGAAGACCTTAATATCGTTGGATCATTACAATTTAGGAGAAGTGACAACATTTCCAAACATCGTATAACGATATGGAAACTATTATTTCTAATTAGAGGGATTAATTAACAAAGGATAGTGGACTATGGTTATGAAAATTCATCACTTTTATTTAGGTAATTTGCATCACTCAACAAAAATGGAAATACGTGCATTTATCACTGTTTCCCAAGTAGTTGACAGTTGACACCATAATTTCCCAGAAAAAATCCATCTCTTCTTATCAATGCTATGGCATGGGAGATAAGAGCGAAAATCCATTTAACACAAAAAAAACCAGCTTCAACACAAACTGAAGTGGCAGACTGCAATCAACTTTTCAAGAAAAAATTAAGTGAAGGAAACATCATTACCTTCAATTGATCCAAGTTCGTTGTGGCTGAGATCAAGCATTTGAAGCCACAATAAGTTTTCAATGGACCCAATTCTTGCCAGTGACAAATTATTAAAACGCAAGCAAATGAAGCGCTTGTTATTTGATTTGGCTGATCCGCCATAGCACCAGCAATATCTCAACAAGCTGTCTTTGCAACAAGCAACCTAAGGATCAACAATGATATTAGTGGAAGTATTGGAGTAATTCAGAATTCAGATGCACCTTAACGCAACATCACATTCACGTGTTCAGCTGTCATAAATATTGCTTCCATGAAAGTCAATCAAGAGGTGAATCAAAGAGATAAGGTTAACACTGACAGGCACGAATCCCAGCTGCTAGCATGAAGGTGGGATTCATAGAAACAATGGCTAGCAGCTAGCTGAAACGCTATCATATCAAGAGCTACTTCTGAGCTATCCAAAAATAACTACCTAAAAAGGCTAAAAACTAGCTAGTTTGCTGTCAGAAGATGCTCCCAGCCAAAAATAGATTTACTGCTTCCCAGATTGGCAACTATGGCAAGGAAAGGACGAGCAATAAGATCCTGATTGTACATGTAATCTTTGTATCCAAGAGACTAATATAAGCTTCCCAAACTGTAAGCCACTCTTAGTAATCAAAGTGAAAGATCGCCTTCACCAGATAACATATCCAAGTAATGACTCACCTGCCGCAATACAGCCAAACTGTGTTCTTCTTTATAGTATTGCGAGTGAGGTGGGTCCATTTTCATCAGATCACTATATAAAGCCAAAACTTCTTCAGTATGCACCATCTGCGAAGAAGTTGAAGGGCTTCTATGTGACACAATTGTATCTAGCGCTGTCAACAGCCTCGCAAGTGTAAGCTTCCCAATTTTGCTGCAAATACAAAAGAGGAACGTAAGGCTAATCATATAAATCAGTATTGCCTTTTTATTCTCAATAATAAAGAAGGAACTTCTAAACTGTCAGATGAGGCACACCAGTCTGCAGCAGAGAGCAATTCACGAAAGAGCTCAATCTCATCAGCTAACATATCCACTTGCCACTTAGAAGTAGCAATGTCTTGATCCTTGTCAATTCGCAAATCGTTAAATGAAGATAATATATTTAATTTGCCAGATTTCATTTCATATTTCTGAAAATTGGAATCTTCCCATGAAATTGCCTCTATATTTTGCTCTTCAGCGTGTTCTGGATCAGGCTCCTGAAAACAGACCGTAAATTTAAACTGAAAAACATCACTTAAGGAGGCCCCACTCAGAGAGATGATCTGAGGAGAATGTCCAATGTTAACTTCAATTGGATATGTAATGGAATAATCAAGTTGCACATCTGAAAACTTTAGCAGTGCAACCCAAGCTTGGGCACTCTCATTTTTATCGGCTGAAAGAGGCTTCCAAATAATATCTTCACTTTCTGCAAGTGCAGTTCTGACTGCAACAGTAGAAGAGTTTAAACCTTTAACAGCTTGGTTAAAATAAAGAATCACAGGTATTGTTCCTCCATCACAAGAGTAACTTGCAAATGATGAGATCAGGCAACCAGACGTCGACTTGTTTGCTGATATAATGAGCTCAGATTCAGAAGCAGGCCAAGAAGAAATCAGCCAAGGAGAATCACTTGTGACTGTTTGCTTGAGAAGCCAAAGATGATAGAACCAGCCGCTTTGGTCATCGGGATCAGTGAAAAGTGCTTGGTGCACGAGGTCATACTCCTCATTCAAGATCTTCTCTTTTGGAACAAATCCCTCAGCTTTTCGTTGCAGTAGATTAGACAGAAGAACACTGGAAAACCACCAAAATTAGGAGAAACATTACAAAAAATTACAAAAAGGCTATCATGAAGCATAAGCAATTTAAGAAGCAAGTTTAACCAAAATGCAATGCACCATTGTTCTCGTCGGGTTACTACTGTTCAAAGAGTTCCATGTCAAACCAGAAATTTCACGAATGCGCCATAAAACCTCAGCATACCATATAAAGAGAATCTTTGAGCATAAGAAGGCTTGAAAAGATGATACCTGCGGTTATGCCAAGCAGAATAATTGCTGAAGTTTCTTTCAATCATATTGGTTGTGTACTTCAGTTCATCCTCTTCGGCAATACACTTCAGTGCAGCAACGAATCTGAATCACATCAGATTAAAAAAATAAGAAATTTCTACCAAAACCCTGCCACGCCAAATCATCACATAAAACCACAGTGCATAACTTTTACCTGCGATAGTTCCATGCATGAAAGTTCCGTGAATCAGCCTTCTGAAACTTATCTAAGAGACGTAATTCTAGGTCTACCGATGAATGACCCTTGCTAACCACCCATTTACGATGATGCCATGCTCCATATGACTTGAAATTTTGTCTCAATGCGCTCTCTACCTAAATTGGTGCCAATGCATTAGATTTAGAACATTAAGCAATAAGCAACACAACCTATAATAAATCATATATCTACAAGAATTCTGGCAAGGGAAGTCGGGATTTAACAAAAAATCCAATTAGGTAAAGGTTAACAAATGTTTACCCAGAACAAAATATACTCAGCAAACCAGGACATTACACCCCATTTTGGAACTCAGATTCAATCTGTTCCTATAATCTCAAACTTGGAATCTTTTCGTACATATATGAATAACCCCACAAAACCACGGATCTAATTTTGATAGATGGTTATAAATGGATTGGTAATAGATTTATAAGTAACCTTGCATTAGAAGTATCATATCAATATCCATAGGTATACTCCAAGTTTGTGATTTTGTTCATTAAATTCCACTATCACCCACTACTACGACAAAGGTGATATCGAGTGGGAATGAAAATTGTGAAGAGAATCAGATACTCGGGGATATGTTTCTACTTTCTAGTGCCAATAGGGTTTTTCCTTCCAAAATAACCCATAATTTTATGACCCTTACCATCATTGAGTACTACCCAGGGAACATGTCGTAAAAGGACATGACACATTTCCAGAAATCAAAGACTAACAACACTAGAAAACTTTCATGATAGCAGAAAAAATAAAAGGCAAAACAAATGTACTGGTACATTAATACTTCCTCCGTTTTTTAATACTCGCACCATTGAACCAGTTTACACAACCCAATACACAATTTAGATGTTTAATATCTTTAATTATACACAATAAAAGATTATGCAAATTAGATTTTAATAATCTATACATTGAGACGAATCTAACAAGATCCCGCATGACTATATTTTTTCTTACATATAAGTCACACTATTAATTTAAGTGGACATGTGTGAATAGTGTGAAAGATAGAAATGGTGCGAGTATTAAAAAACGGAGGAAGTATATAATTCCAAATTCAAAAAAAAAAAAAACTAAAGCAGTATACAACAAGAAATCAATAGAAGAATGAGATTTGAAAAAGAAGTAAAACGGGGAAAACATATACATACAACGCGAAGCTCCTCAGTCAAAATAG
The DNA here is from genome assembly GCA_947645195.1 of Patellifolia procumbens. Taxonomy (NCBI): domain Eukaryota; kingdom Viridiplantae; phylum Streptophyta; class Magnoliopsida; order Caryophyllales; family Amaranthaceae; genus Patellifolia; species Patellifolia procumbens. Next base: position 3,513,078 of record CANSGD010001076.1, read on the forward strand.
AGTCGGGATCGGAGCCGGGTTGACTCAGAAAATGTAGAACAGCAAGTTTGCGATAGTTCCAGGCAGTGTAAAATTCAGGGTTAATCTCAAGCAGCTTAGTGCAGACTTCAATAGCTTCTTTATCGTAACTGAAAGCCAGTTGAACAAAAAGGAAATGAGAAATCAGGGGAGTAAAGAAATAAGAAACAAAACAAATCCATTTAGATAAGATTTATATCCGTATAGTTTAACATACAGCTTGTTGTGATGATAATGGATGAACTGGGTTTGAAGGGTGCGTAGTTTGGAGGCTTTAGCAGCGGAAGCTGCTTCATCTTCCGGCTTTGCTGGTTTACGGGGTCGTCCATGCATTTCCAACAATGTCAGGAAGAAGCTGCAGCCTGTAACACTGAAGTAAAGTCATGCACAACATCTGTAGCTTGAAACTTACTACTTATAATGCACAAAAGTTGGTAAATAAAGAATACCACTAAGATCAGTACTAGTATTACCCATGTATGTTAGAAAAAGCTGGGAACAGGTCAATCAAAGGTAGATCCAACTCAAATATTCAGAATTTGCAAAATATCATCCTAATTCATATAAAAAACTACTTATTTAATAAAGTAATCCTATTATAATACTTACAAAAAGTGCCCCTCACTACAATCTCTGTTTGATTGCACAACTGAACTCCGAACAATTAACAATGCCTGTCGTTTCAACACAACATCTATCTATCTAATTGCATAACTAAAAATTGAAACATAAATAGAAAATCCCATACCACTTAACACTTACACAACCATGCTTGAAATTAACCCACTTAGCACTTCAGTGAGATTTCAGACGGAAAAGCTAATAAAAAACGCTTCACAAGTGCTAAAGATCGACTAGTTCAAATCAAACTGATCGTACAACAAAATTTAACAAAAAATCATCTGATTTCAATAAACTTCAAACAGAAAATAGAAATTCTACGATCAAATTTCCAGAAATTCTGACTTACCTGATTAAAAAAGATCAAACACTCTACTTCTTCAGCAGCAGAAGTTGAATCGCCGAGAGAGAGAGGGGAGATAGAAAAGGTTTCATTCTTTCGAAATTGGGACTACTAAGAGTCGAAAACGAAATTTAGGGTTTATGATTTGGGGAAATTTTTTTACGGATTTTATTGGGGGAAATTTTGGGTTAGATGACAGGAAGTCAGAGTGTCAGACACTCAGATTAGAGAAGAGAGAGTCAATCATACTACTATGTTTCTTGTTAAATGCAACAAATAAATGCACTTTTATATTGTTTATATCTTTTATTTTCACTTAAATTTGTGATTTATACGTAATGAAAATATAATTAAGTACGATCTTATCAAATTAGTCTTGTGAGTTGTGACATACTTTCATAATATACTAGGTTTATATGCACACGATTCGTGCGATAAAATGATGTCAAAATTAACATAATTGATGATGTGTGTTAAACTTGGTCATATTAAATATGATTAAAACTGAAGTTGCAACCATATTGTTACACCTAAAAAAAAAATCATATATTAATAAGTAATAATAAACATAACCTCTATTTACCTAATGCAACCCTTTACCCCCCTTAGTTTTACATTCTTAAGAAAAAAGCCTGGCATTTCACCTCTAACGAAAAGTAAAGTTTTACAAAAATAGCAGCAACCCCAATGGGGTATCCTAATTGCCTTGTGTCCCTTACTTTGGTTTATCATTGCATAAACCAATTTGTTTGTCTTTCATCAAAATGAACAGCTCCCAATTAAAGCCAATGCATCATACCTTCATTTCATGCAAAGTATGTGATATAGCCTATGTCATTTCATTCCAATTTTTGCCATAATGTATTCATATGTAAAAAATCTTCATCGCCCTATTGCAGTTGTGTTTACCTTCTACAAAAAAAATCAATCACAAATCTTCCTTGATCAAGCGTTACCTCACGCCATATCAACCTCGACGTCTTACACATTTGCAACCCTCCTTCTTCAACCCTATCATCTTCTTATAATTTGCTCCACCATTAATTTACCCAGCCACCACTAATTATCAACAACCATCATTCGTCATTCATCCTTCGTCATTCATCATTCATCATTCTATCTCATTTTTTATTTGGGCGTTTTAATTGAAAGAAAAGAAGGAGTTTTGGGGCTTTTTTGGGGTAGAATTTCGGATCAAAGAAGAACGCTTCCAAAGAAAATTCAAGAAGATATTGAGAAGTATTTTGGAGTAAGAAATCTTTTGAACTCAGAGGGAGAGGAAAGAAGAATGAGAGTGAAATGAAGAAGAAAAGTCACGGTTGAAATCAAAATGAATAACCACCGAAATGAAAAGGTATAATTTGATTAGTGGTGGTTAAATCATTTCTAGTGGACCAGCAGTTAGTCTAGTAGAGCAGCAATTAGTCTCCTCTTCCCCCATTCCGCCATTCATGATCAAAATTTTCGATTTTTAGGGGAGAAGCAGTTAGTGTTTTACTTTCTTTTTTTTTCTTTTCTTATTTTTGGTGTCCATCACCCGTTGTCTTATATAATAGAGATAATTTCTACAACTTTTACTTTTATATAACTACATATATGTGCTGTTAAAGTAATGTTTTAGGATGCGTAGAAGTGCATTTGTTACATTTAAAAAGAAATGGAGGAAATACTAGGGCAATGCTAGAGATACCATTGGGTAATTTACCCACTTATTTAGATATAGATAAAAAATCCAAAATCCATCTCTTGATATAAATGCACACAACATCATAATCATTAGTTAGGTAGCTGTGATGCGATTATAAAACATCATAAAGAGCTTACATAGAATAGTGTGATTTCTATTACATAATTACATTCGAAAGAGTACATTAATCTCCAACTAATACTAAGTAGCTGTAAAAATTAATATCCAACTAACAATAAGCAGCTGTAAAAAATGAAAAGGCCATACGGAGGAAAAACATTTTGCATCCCTCTTTAAAGAACGGTCTAAAAAGTATAATGAGAAAGAGTTTTGTCTTCTTCTTTGAGATCTAATGAGAAAGAGTTTTGTCTTATTTGAAAGCACATTCAACATACAAAATTTAAACAATCAAGATATTAGACAAAACAAAGCAAGATTGGCGAATTTATTTAATCTGGAAAATAACATTTGCAAAACAGATTAGAAAACCAAGCAACTTCATACACATTGGTAAGTTATTTTTCCTTGCTACTCATTAGAAAACCAAGCAACTTCATACTTTTAGAACATACATGCCAAATTTTATTGGGTTTGATTGTTTAGTATATCTGATTCTTAAGATTGTTTTATTTGTAGTTATCTCTGAATGTTATTTATAATAATCTCATATATCGTTGTGTTCTCTAATCTAAGCTCTCTCTACTTAGCATATACATAAAGATAGAGAATTGTCGTTTAGCTTTTCATTTTTTAATTATGTTAAATTTGGTTGTCAATATAGTATAATGGTCAAATAGAAGAAACACAACAATTTTTTTGTGATAAGTTTAGATTTCTATTAATAATGGCAGTAGGCCAAAGTTACACTTACAAGTTCATCTACATCAGAGCATACAACTGAGTCAAAGCAAGCACCCACTAGTCCACTACATGAACTATACACAATCAAATTTAGGGAATCAGTTGTTCGTACCCACGCAATGAGTTCAAACTCTATGAGTATCCTACTTCATAACCAAGCTATATACTCATCTCGCCTCGTTAGGCCTTGTTTTGCTAATATATCTTCCACTGCGTTTGATCCTCTGCGTTTCTGAGTAATGTATTTGCCACTGTATTCGATCCAGTATTATTAGGCATGATGCAACTTTTATTATTATGAAGGCTATTATTATTAATAAAAAAAATCCAATTTCATGTCATTGTAAGTCGTTAGCTTAGAAAAATAACTTTGTGTGCAAAATTCTTGCAATGGATAACACTCGACCATTAGCAATCGACCTCAACATTAAGTATCAAGCAGAATTTGGTAGCAATAATTTTGATGATATAGATACAAATTCAGATTTTGAACTGATTATTAGACATGACACCAACGAAGATGATAATGTGTCAGAAGATGATAATGAAATAAATGGAAGAGAAGTGGATGTTGTAGCTCAACCCACTCATTAAATATGGAAGAATCACTTGCTCCCCCAAGTGTAGGGACGACATTTGTTTCTTATGAGGATGTCATTCGTTACTACCATGAATCCAGAAAGCAAAATGAGTTTCAAATAAGAATTAGAAGTCAAGAAAATGTAAAAGGAGGTGAATGTGACAACAAAAAAGAATCACGAGAGTGAGGTTGACATGTACAAAAGAAGTAAAATATGTTTCAAGTGGGAAAGATCTGTCAAAGCCATCACAGACTCAAGCTACTGGTTATAAAGCAAAAATAACAACTTGATGATCAAGAATAAGAGCTCTCTCGAATGAAAGGCGATTGTGCGTCTCCTTCCCTGTTGGTTTCCATCTGATCTCATCAGACGGCCATGGCAAAGAAATCGAAGGATAAGAAGGTAGCTCAGGCAATCCCTAACCCATCTATTCCTGGTGGTCCGGCGTCGGAAGCGCAAGCTCAGAAAATGAAAGCTGTAGATGAAGTTATTGGTATTGAGGCACTGTATATTGTCGAAGAGGATGCGTTTCAACAGGAGATCCTTTCTCCCCGTTCATCTCTTCGTTCACTGCAACAGGAGCGTCATTTGCAGACCAATTTCTCAGATTGGCTTGCTACTATTCAGAAATCAAAAACGCGTATTGCTCGTGGTGAAGGTATGATTAATCCACTCCGTATTTTGTTCTCCCCTCCTGAGAATGATGGTGCTGATACTGCTGTTAATGATGTGGAATGTGATTCTATGATTAAGATTGGTATTGATGAGATTCAACCTGAAATTGATTTTTGGCTTTCATCGATTTACTGCTAAGTTGTGGGTGCTAATCCACCTGTTCATATTATGGAGGGTTTTATTAGGAGGATATGGAGAAATAAGGGTGTTGATAAGGTGGCTAGTGTGGAAAAAGGTGTCTATGTGATTAAATTTACTACAATGGAGAGGAAAGATCAAGTTTTAAATGGTAGTCCTGTTTTTTTTTATAGCAAACCAGTGATTATGAAACCTTGGAACCATACAGTTGATTTTGCTAAAGAGGATATTAGGACTGTACCAACTTGGGTGCAACTTTACTTGGATTTCAAATATTGGGGGAATGCTAGCCTTAATAAGATTGTTGGGCAGATTGGCAAGGTGATTCAGCTTGACAGGGCTACTCAACAAAGGGATAGGCTTCACTATGCTAGAGTCTTAATTGAGGTTAAGGTTGATCAGGCCTTTCCTGAGGTTATATCTTTTGTGAATGAGCATGATAGGATTGTGGATGTGTAGGTTGAGTATGATTGGAAGCCTGTGGTATGCATAGTGTGTAAGGGAATGGGCCATGTAGCCTCTGAATGTAAGAAGATTATGCTTAGGCAGGAATGGAGAAAGAAAATAGTTGATATTGTGAATTCAGAGAAGAAGGTTGAAGAGGGAGTTTTTCAGGATGTGAAACAACCAGCAAGAAGAGTGTTGATGGTGGCAGCTCCAGCAGAGACACATAATGAGTTTCATGTTCTGACTGAATGTGCATCTAATGAGGGTGATGATACAGAATCACAAACTGTGAGTGTTGTGGCTGGGCAGCAGGTCTGTACTACTGGTGCTGTTTTAAGTGCAGGGGGGCCCACCTCCTGGTGATCATGGATAGGATTGTTATATGGAATGTCAGGGGGTTAATAGTCCCCTAAAACAAAAGGAGGTTAAGGCTTTCCTTTGTAAACAGCAGGTGGGACTAGTTAGCCTCCTTGAGACAAAGATAAAGGCTGCTAATATGGGTAGCCTTTATCAGAAGGTGTTTGCTGGTTGGTGCTTTTCTTCTAATTCCAGTTATCATAAGGGAGGTAGAGTTGTTATTGCTTGGAACCCTAGAAGTTTTCATGTCAATATTAAGGCATGCTCTAGTCAATTAATTCATTGTGATGTAGCTCCTGTTAGTGGTTCTAGGCCATTTTGTATCACTTTTTTGTATGCATTTAATCTTGCTTCAGAAAGGGAGGTGGCTTGGGATGATTTGAGGAGTCTTGCTGTTATGACTAAGCAACCATGGGTTGTTGCTGGTGATTTCATTTGTGTTTTGAATCCTGAAGAAAGAATTGGTGCAGCGGTTAGATTACAGGAAATGGTTCCTTTTAGAGATTGTGTGAAGTACTGTGGTTTGGAGGACATGAATAGCTCTGGTTGTTTCTATACTTGGAATAACAAGCAGCTAGGGGATGCTAGGGTGTTTAGCAAGATTTATAGAGTCATGGTGAATGAGGAGTGGATCTCTGCTTATCCTCATGCTGCTACTCACTTTATGCCAGAAGGTCAGTTTGACCATTGCCTATGAGTATCAATGTCTATCCTCAGCTAATTAGGGGTAGACAGCCTTTCAGATATTTTAGGATGTGGGCTGAGGCTCCTTCATTCAGATCTATTATTTGAGTGGATGGAATGAGGAGGTAGATGGTAGCAAAATGTATAAAATTGTTAGGAAGCTGAAGATCATCAAAGAATCTCTTAAAAAGCTGAACTATGAGGGATTTTCTGATATTCAGTGCAGAGACATAAAGCTACTAGGATGTTGCTTGAATGCCAAAATGCTTTGCATCAAGATCCTGCTAATATTACTCTGAGACAGAAAGAATCTGAAGCAGCTGGTGACTACAAGAGGATTCATGGTGCTTATCTATCCTTTCTAGCTCAAAAATCTAAACTGACTTGGAGTTTTGGAGGGGATGAGAATACAGCTCTTTTCCACCAGTCACTCAGAAGTAGAAGATTGGCTAATACAGCGTATGCAATTCATGATAAGAATGGCATATGGAGGGAGGGTACACAGGAGGTAAATGATGCTTTCCTTGACTATTACTTAATGTTGCTTGGCTCTAAATTGAGTAATAGGAAGCCTGTTTATCATTCTGTTATTGAGATTAGCCCAGTCCTTGATAATTATCATATATCCTTGTTGAATAGACCTTTTACCTCCGAGGAAGTGAAAAAGGCTATGTTTGACATCCCTGGTGAGAAATCCCCTGGGCCTGATGGATTTGGCTCTTATTTTTTCAAAGACTCATGGGATATAATTGGAGGGATATTATTGATGCTGTTCTAGATTTTCTCAATACTGGTAAGATTTTGAAGGAGATTAATGCTACTACTCTGACTCTTATCCCTAAAATATCTTGTCCTAGTTCTGTTACTGAGTTTAGACCTATTGCTTGCCGTAACACTATTTATAAATGTATATATAAAGTTATCTGTAATAGACTGAGATGTATCCTTCCTGACATCATTTCTGAGAACCAAGGTGCTTTTGTCCATGAGAGATTCATTGTGCACAATATCATGGTTTACCAAGACTTGGTGAGGCATTACAACAGGAAAGGGGTGCAGCCTAGCTGTATCATGAAGCTGGACATGAGGAAGGCCTATGATACTATTGAATGGGATTTTGTCAGAGAAATCCCTTTGTGGAGCTTATTATGATATGTGTCACTACACCTAGGTTCACAATTATGGTGAATGGTTCCATGAATGGTTTTTTTGCCTCCAAGAGGGGTTTGAGACAAGGAGATCCAATGTCTCCCTTGTTTGTTATTTGTATGGAGTACTTGCCTAGGTTGATGAAAAGAGTGATAGAAAATCCTTACTTTGAGTTCCATCTAAGGTGTAAAAGGCCTCTTTTAAACCATTTAGTATTTGCTGATGATGTCATTCTGGTTTGTAAGGGTTCTTTCCCTTCTGTCTATGTGATGATACAGAGCTTCAAGTTGTTTTCAGAAACTTCTGGTCTGCAGATCAATGATGATAAGTCTGTTTTTTCTACTGCTGGGGTAGATGATGCTACTGTGCATAGAATTAAATTTGCCACTGGTTTTAAGCATAGTAAACTTCCTTTCAGATATCTTGGGGTGCCTATCTGTGCTAAAAGGATTTCTGTGGCAGCCTGTGGTGCTATTGTTGATAAAATGTGCATGAGAATTAAAGTGTGGAGTTCTAGACATCTTTCTTATGCTGCTAGAATTTTACTTATTAATTCTGTTCTTTTGAGCTTGCATGTATATTGGGCACATGTCTTCATTATCCCTAAAACTATGTTGCATGAGGTTGAGAAAGTGTGTAGAGCTTTTCTCTGGAGTGGCTGCTTTTATAGCACTAAAGCAGGTAATGTTAATTGGGATATTGTTTGTTCCCCTAAACAATCTGGGGGGCTTGGAGTGAGGAAGATCATGGTTTGGAACAAGGCAGCTTTGGCTAATTATGTGTGGGCCTTGGAAACCAAACAGGATAGTCTATGGATCAGGTGGGTTCACTCTGTGTATATTAAGGAGGAGGATTGGTGGGAGTATTCCCCTCCTACTGAGAGTAGTTGGTATTGGAAACAGGTATGCCAGGTTAAGGAGGATTTGAAATAGATTATCTCTCGACATGATTTGTGCAATTTGAGGCCTTTTAGTGTTAAAAAAATCTATGATCTAATGATTGGTGAGTCTGCTAAGATTCACTGGGATAAATTTGTTTGGAATAGAATTTCTATTCCCAAACATAGAATGATTTGTTGGTTAGTTATGCATGGAAGATTGAAAACCAATGACAGGCTGCTCCAAATGGGGGTAACTAGTTTTGCTGATTGCCTCCTCTGTAGTGGGGGCTGTGAATCTAATGCTCACCTATTTTTCAGCTATTCTTATGCTCAGAGGTGTCCGCAGGTTATTTTTCTATGGCTACAGGTGAAGAGCAATAGTTTGAACTACTATAGACTCCTATATTGCATCCACAGAAATAGGAGGAGTAAAGCTCAGAAGCAGATTTTGATTGCCTGTTTAAATGCACTTGTATATTTTGTTTGGCAGGCTAGGAATGATGCTAGGTGGAATGATGTAGTTTGGATGCCAAGAGTTTTAGTTAAAAGAGTTCAGAGCTCAGTTTGCTTGAGGTTAAGGGGAGTAAAACCTCAAAAGCTTAGTAATACTGACATGAAATGGATAGAAAATCTGTGTATTGAGATGTATAGTTGAACAGTTTGTCCTTTCTGTTAGATAGAGGGGTCCAACCTAGTTGGTTTGCTCGTCTAACAGTTAGGTGTCAGGATGTAATGTTGTTTTTGTGAATATAAATCTTACTTACTTAACAAAAAACATATAAAGCAAAAATAACAGCCACATTTGACAAAAGTTGTGGAGAGTGGACTATAATGTTTTTAGAGCATAACCATCCATTGGACCCCTCAAATTCTAGATTCATGCCTAATTATAGATTCCTCAGCCAACACAATAAAGATATTATACTAACTAATGAAAAGGCAGGGGTGCATGATAAGGACTTTATTGTGCTTAATAGTAGACCATTTTTATTGTTCTTGCATGTAGTTTATAGCATTTAAGTCTAGTATTGCATGGTTTTTGTCACCTTTGAGTTATATTGTCGTTTCATTATCTGTTTAGTTGTTTTTGTCTGATTTCCAGGCTAACTATCAAGTTTTTGAAGCCATTTGGTCATGGAGGACTTTCGTTGGAACTTCGGGTTTGGATGAGCACAAAAGCAGGTCTACACGGTCGTGTGGATATTGACACGGCCGTGTAGCCTTTTGAAGGAGGAAGCAGGAACTTATTGTTTGTTGTTGATTCAAGAGTACGAAGGGGACATGGGCGTTTCCATATTGTCCCGCCCGTGTTGGTTTTTTTTCCAAGAAGGCACTTTCTTTCTGCCACATTGCTGCTTGCCCACTGGTTTAAGAAGATCAGGCCAACACGCTCGTATCCATTTTGACACGCCCGTGTTGGCTGAATTCTAGGGAAACAGTAGCTACTAAGAAGACTTGGTTGAAGATGCTGATTTCAGAGAATCAATTCTACACGCCCGTGTGTTTTTGACACGCCCGTGTAGATCTGTAGTTCGGGGCTATTCACGATTTTCCGTCTTTATTTTTGGGAATATTATAAATAGGTTAAGCGTTTTGTTTTGTATGAGTCGACATTTTAGAACTCTAATCTCTTAGTTATTCTCTCTAAACACTCTCAAACTCTTATTCTCTTACATTGGCACTTTCATTGAAGATTCAATTGCTCAATTAATCCAAGTATATCTCTTTGTTGGGACTCTAAGTCCATATCATTTTGATGATGAGAAACACTTTGTATTATAACTTTTTGATGTGTGTAACAGAGTTCTAAGTGAAACGATGAACATGTTCTTCATGGAAGCTCAAGAAACGGAAGAAAAGAAGCTTAGGATTAGTTATATACTTCTTTTGTTATAATTAACTAACTATAACTACGTGCTATTTATGAAATGTGAATACAAGGTGACGAAGTATTTTCTTAAGAGTTAAGAAATAATGAGTCATGTTAAATTCACATTTGTAGGGGATTTGATTTTATTGTTTTCGAAAAAGAAGCCAAAAAACGTTTTGCAAAATCAATATATACTTTGGTGCTTTCGAAAATCATTTAAAGAAAACAAAAGTTTATGTGTGAAAAAAAGGGTTTTGTTAAATAAAGATGGAAGATAAAATCTTTCATCTTTAAGTAACAAAATCATTTTTCTTACAATTTAATATTTTATCAAAAAAGATTTTCGGTTTTAATAGAGAAATCAAGATTTGGAAATCAGTTTTAAAAGATAGATCTTATCTTTTTAATAAGATAATATTCCTTTTGGAATAAGATTAGTTTTATTAAGAAAGATAAGATTTTTACTTGGAGAAAAAGAAAAGGTTGTTTTATGTTATTTAAGAAGATCATACGCCTGCTGCTATACATATGCTTTTCACGGAAAAACCTAATATGCCTTGTGAGTTCTCAAATTGAAAAACAAATCCCCTCATATCACAGAGTACGACACTGTGCTATAGCTAGTTAAGTTGTTTGTATTGATCCTCGTATATGCTTATCTAAGAAGCACTTGTTAACGAGGCCTTTGAATACTTCTGTAATTTCATTAGCAACATTTAGAGTTAAGTGTTGGGGAGCACTACTAGGGTTAGTAGTGGGGAAAACTAGTTTGTTTCAAACGTTTAATATTTTGAGTTAAATATTAATAACAGAATAGGTAGGGTGGACGTAGATCTCAGAGTTGGGATCGAACCACGGTAAATCTGTGTGTCTCACTTATTATTTCTGCTGCTGAATTGTCTCAAAGTATTTGCTTGAGTTTACGAGTGAAAAACGAGATTTACCATTCGTGGCACAGTGCCATAAAGTTTTTTTTTTTGCGAAAATTCGATTTTAAATTAACCACTCAATTCAACACCCCTTCTTGAGTGTTCCATTGCGTTCCAACAAGTGGTATCAGAGCCGGCTATTCTTATAAGGTTAACCCTTTGAGAATAGTAAGTATGAATTTGCAGGATATTTCTCATGACAGACACTCAAAGTGCCCGATTTTCAATAGTGATGACTATGCATGGTGGAAAGCGAGAATGAGGATCTATATCCAAGGATCCGATTACGAATGTTGGAAAATCATAAGGAAGGGGCTGTTTCCCATTCGAACCAAGAACGTCAAAGGTAAGATGATTGAAAAAGACGAAGATGACTATGACTCAACAGACTATGCAAAGGCCGAGAAGAACAACAAAGCCATGAGTATTCTCCAATATGGAATTGGACCCAATGAATACTCAAGGATTTCCGCTTTCTCAACGGCCAAAGAAATATGGGACACTCTAGAGTTGGCCCATGAAGGTACAAATGAGGTAAAACTATCTCGCATTGATTTATTAGTTCAACAATATGAATTGTTTATCATGGAAAAGATGAATCAATAAAAGAAATGTTTACTCGCTTTAATATCATCACAAATGAATTGCGTTCTCTTGGCAAAATTTATTCTTCAGAAGAATTGGTTAGGAAAGTTGTAAGAAGTTTGACAAGTCGTCGGCTCCCAAAAATAAATGCTATTCAAGAAACCAAGGACTTGACAAAACTTCCCATAGAACAATTAATTGGTTCTTTAATGACTCATGAACTTGTTCTAGATTCTAAGAATCCTACACCAAAGAGCAAAGGTTTGGCTTTAAAAACTGGATTGAAAAGTGATGATAGTGATAGTGATGAAGATGCTACTTTTCTTACTAGGAGATTCAAAAAAAATCTTAAAAAGAACAAAACAAGTAATCCTAGAAAGAATGAAAATTTCAAAGGTAAGGGCACTCCCTTTAGTTCTAAGAAAAGTGCTACTAACTCTGGTTGTTTCAAGTGTGGTGAATATAGTCATAGGATAAAAGAATGTCCCTTATGGGATGATGAAAAACGCAAAGAAAGAAAGGAGCAACCAAAGAAAGAATTCAAGAAGGCGATGTATGCTGCCGTTTGGGGAGACTCGGATTCTGAAGACGAACAATCAGAGGCATAGTGCCATACACAGTGCCAAGAAGCAAAACTCTGCTTGAATGTTACCCAGAATAGTCAGAATATGGCACATTGTCCAGATGATTCTCACTTGTGTCTCATGGCTAAGAGTTCGACTTCTCATGATGAGAATGAAACTAGTGAGGTAGATCTCGTATCCCTAAAACCTTCAGTAAAGCTTTTATCTAAAAACAACTTGCCACTTTGCTTGAAAATGTTATTGATGATTGTCAAGAGATGAATGATGAATTTTCAAACATGAAAAAGGAATTGAAAAACATATCCAAGCAAAAGGTAGGATTGGAATTGGAATATAAAGATGTGTTAGAAGACTATAAAGTTTTAATGAAAAATAATGAAGATCTGGAAAAAGCTATTAAGGATAAAGATACTGAGTTGAATGCCTTAATTTACTAAAAGTCTTTCGCTAAAGAACTTGTTGATAACACTGTGCCGTACACTGTGCTAGAGGCCAAATATCTGGATTTTGAAAATCAAATTAAAACCCTAAATCAAGAGTTAACTTAGTTAAGGAATGAACGAAAAGAGCCTAATATTACTTGCATTCAGTCACCTCAACATTTGGATTTGAAAAATGATTTCGAAAAGGTTAAAAGGGATTTGATCACGCTAAACGATAAAAACGAAAATTTAAAGATCACAATTGAGTCCCTAAAGGTGCAGCTTCAAGAAACTTGCAAGGCTAACTCTGGAACTAAGATCCTAAAAGGTTTAATGAATTTGGTTGATAACTGAAAGAAACAAGGATTAGGATATAGTGACCAGAAACACAGTGTACGACACAATGTCAAAAAGTTCGAAAGAGACTTTTGTAAAAGAAAATATGTTGGTTTACTTGAATATTTGATTTGCTATTTCTGTGGAAGAAGTGGACACCTTATGGATGACTGTAAGATTAAGAAAAAGTGTGTTCCAAGTATGTAAATCAAATATGGGTAAGAATGGATCTACTTGAAGCTCAAAGAAAGAAGAAAGTACCCAAGCAAATTTGGGTTCCTAAAATTAAAAAGTGATCTTTTTGCAGGTGAATGTGAGAGGAAGCAGCCTATGGTACCTCCACAATGGTTGCTTAGTACATGAATAACGATAAAATAAAATTCCTCTCACTAGTAGCTTACCATGGAGGGTATGTTACATTTGATAACAAGTAAAATTATTGGCTGTAGGATTAATTTCTAGCAATTGATTTGTGTTATATGCCTTATCTTCTATCATTAATATGTTGAATTGGAGTCCATGACATGTCCATGTGAAAATATGTGAAGGGGTCTTTTAACTATGATTTGGGACTCGCAAGGTCTACTGATGCTGTCCTAATGTCTTGATTCTAAGTTGCCGAATTATTAAGCTAAATGATCCTAAGTTGCCGAACTATTGAGCTATGAAATGTTGATTCACTTTTCTATGACAAGCTTGATCTTTAGCCCAATATTCTGATTTGCTTCTTTTGAGTTTGACAATTGAACCCTATTTTTTTCTTTCTTCACATATGCCTCATTTCATTTTCCAATCACATCCTTCTTTGATTCATCCATTAAACTCAATAAGTGCTCTTCTTGATCCATGATTATGCTTGAGATAAAAAGTATGTTGTGAGATGATAAGAGAAGATGCCATATGTTAAGGGGGAAATTGATGAGGTTGAAAATGAGTTTTTATATGTGATGTGGTTAAAACAACAGTTACTCAATACATGACACAGTGTTAGGGGCAGTAATTCAAAAACAACTAAGGTCACAAATCACTAGTCATTCTTCTTTGATTATGATATTTCATTGATTAACTCTAGGACTTTGTATATTTTGCATCTCCCTCAGAAAACATTTATAAAAAAATGAAGGAAGAAAAGAATGAAAAAAAACCTTCCATAAAAATAAAAATAAAAATAAAAAAAAAGAAAAAAAGGAGACATTCATTCTTAGAGTTCACTTATGAGATGAAGAAAAGAATTGTGATGATCATGTCTTTGGATTACTGAATATCCAAAGCAAAGCTATGCTTGACAAGAAACGACTGTCCATTGGCACAATAACGTACATAGTGCCAAAGTGAAGAAAAATCAAGAATTCTTGCGTTCTAATGTCAAAAGTGAGTCTAAGGTTTGAGCACTTATTGAGCATATATCCATACCAAATACATTAAGCTTGCTTACCTTTTTTCCTACCATGATCCTTCACTTTTACCTTTTTCTCCATAACTTTGCTTTGTGAATTGGACTATTTCTTGCTTCATAACTTCGGATTGTGAGTTGGATTGTTTCTTGCTTCATGACTTCGGATTGTGAACTGAATCTTGACATAGCACCAACATCATTAGATTGATATTTGCTTGAGCTACTATTTTGCATGGATAATTGACTTCGAACTATGAATATTTGGACGTTGTGTGCCTCCTTTAAAGGAGGAAGATTTGGTATATAGCACTATATTAATGCTAGATGTTTATTCCCATGTCATCATATCATGTTTGTCAATGTAATGTCTCACATTATTTGCTTTCCCATTTGAATTATATATGCTTGTGTTGAGGGGAAAGTTTTATGTGTTTGTCATCATCAAAAAGGGGGAATTTGTTGGGATTCTAAGTTCATATTATTTTGATGATGATAAACACTTTGTATTATAACTTTTGATGAGTGTAACAGAGTTCTAAGTGAAATGATGAGCATGGACTTCATGGAAGCTCAAGAAACGGAAGAACAGAAACTTAGGATTAGTTATATACTTCTTTTGTTATAATTGACTAACTATAACTACGTGCTATTTATGAAATGTGAATACAAGGTGACGAAGTATTTTCTTAAAAGTTAAGAAATAATGAGTCATGTTAAATTCACATTTGTAGGGGATTTGATTTTATTGGTTTTCGAAAAAGAATCCAAAAAACGCTTTGCAAAATCAATATATATTTTGGTGCTTTTGAAAATCATTTAAAGAAAACTAAAGTTTTTGTGTGAATAAAGGGGTTTTGTTAAATAAAGATGGAAGATAAAATCTTTCATCTTTAAGTAACAAAATCATTTTTTTCACAATAAAATATTTTATCAAAAAAGATTTTCGGTTTTAATAGAGAAATCAAAGATTTGGAAATCAATTTTAAAAGATAGATCTTATCTTTTTAATATGATATTATTTGTTTTGGAATAAGATTAGTTTTATTAAGAAAGATAAGATTTTTACTTGGAGAAAAAGAAAAGGTTGTTTTGTGTTATTTAAGAAGATCATACGCCTACTGCTATACATATGCTTTTTACGGAAAAACCTAATCTGCCTTGTGAGTTCTCAAATTGAAAAACAAATTCCCTCACACCACAGAGTACGACACTGTGCTGTAGCTAGTTAAGTTGTTTGTATTGATCCTCGTATATGCTTATCTAAGAAGCACTTGTTAACGAGGCCTTTGAATACTTCTGTAATTTCATTAGCAACATTTAGAGTTAAGTGTTGGGGAGCACTACTAGGGTTAGTAGTGGGGGAAACTAGTTTGTTTCAAACGTTTAATATTTTGAGTTAAATATTAATAAGAGAATAGGTAGGGTGGACGTAGATCTCAGAGTTGGGATCGAACCACTGTATATATGTGAGTCTCACTTATTATTTCTTCTGCTGAATTGTCTCAAAGTATTTGATTGAGTTTACGAGTGAAAAACGAGATTTACCATTTGTGGCACAATGCTTGGCACAGTGCCATAAAGTTCGTTTTTGCGAAAATTCGATTTTAAATTAACCACTCAATTCAACCCCCCGTCTTGAGTGTTCCCTTGTGTTCCAACACTCTTTTAATCTCTTCTCTCTATTTTCATTGGTTTTGTTAGTCATTTTTAATTTTGTTAATCTCCATTGATTAGAATTCATGATTAGTGACTAGTTCATTACCTAGGGTTTGGGAGAAAGTATGAATTAAGGGCTTAATTATGATGTTCATCTAATTGTGTTTTCTATTGATTATTATGCATTGATCTTGGTGTGTCGACACCCTAGGGTATATGTTGATCACGTTTATAACAGGGCTTTTAGATTTTAGTTCCTCTTCATTGAATATTGATTTCTTTGTCATTCCCTTGAATCAACTTGATTTTTAGACCAAGAGATTGGGTAGAAATTAAGAGGATCTTTGTGTTAGAGGTTTTTCATGCTTATTGAATCCATTAGTCAATTGACTAGAGACAATTCGAGAGAGGATCTAGTTGATTGATTGATTACTCTTGAGGGCCATTCGAGAGAGGACTCGAGAAATTTAGAGGGGAACTTAACTTTGCATGATATTCACCTTTGAACTGTAATTGCATTGGTTGTTGTTGCCTAGCCCGGATTCATACTAGTAGCGCGAACTTTAGTGTTTGCCTCATTATATGTGAAGATAGGTGACCTCGAGCCTATGGGTGCATTGGCCGATTTAGGTGCGAGTATGAGTTTGATTCCTCTATCCATATCTAGGCGCCTTAACTTCCCTCTTCTTCCTAGGAGGAAGACTATTCAATTGGCGGATCGATCTTTGAGAGAGTCGCATGGTGAGTTGGAGGATGTTCCAATACAAGTTGGGCATGTCTTAGTGTCGTGTGATTTTGTGGTGATGGATATGGAGGAAGATCTGGAGACTTCTCTCATTCTTGGAAGAGAAGCTCTTAAGACATTGGGTGTCGTAATAAATTGCAGAAATGATACTGCTTCGGGTACAAGAAACACAATAGAAATTTGTAGTTCGGGGAGTACAAATCCAGCTAGAGTAGTAACCAGTAACAGTCCGAGGTCTTCGAATTCCGGGTACCTGCAAAACCGAGCACGGTGAACAACCCCGGGGATGTTCCCGGGATCGTCTCTCCGATGCTTAAGTCAGATATGATCTCAGATTGGCAGAGAATAGTACAAGTAAATGCTTTGAAATGCGTGTGAAAAACGTACCCGAATGATCAGGTTACAATACTATTTATAGGTAGTACTGATGTGACGTCACCTGTGAAGGTGATGATGTCAAGAAGGCCTTTTATTAGTGGGCTTGACGGAACGCCTGTACTTCCTGGCCTGTGAATCCCCAGGGGTAAAATGGTAATTTTACGCCTCAAGGGTATTTAGTCATTTTATTGGTAAAGTAGGCCATGAATGGAAGGGGCCCAAACATTAGCCCCACGCTCTATGTCATACTTTAGGATCTTGATGAAACTGTGATGTGGAGCAGAATGCTTATGTTGTTTCAGAATTGGATGCACCATTGTTTAAGGTTAAGGAGCAAAACTCGACGTACCCTAGTCGAGTTTCTAGTCTGATTCCAACCACCCTCTGTGAGTTGCGTTCTATGCTCTCGATGTACCCTGGCTAGGGGCTATGTAAAAATTTCGACCACCTTCATAAGAGAGGGTTTGGTTGATTTCGAGCACCCTCACTATGAGTGATTTCAACAAAACTCGACTACCCTCCTTCAAGAGTGGGGCATGTGTACTCGACCACCCTCTTCCTTGGTTTGGTTGGTAAAATTCGATGTAGCTAACTGGAAATGCCTTCTAGTGCATGTCATAGTCACCTTTTTAAGTATTCACTTTAATGCATGGAAAACATTTCCACGTAAAGGACTCCAAAGAATTACTATCTCACTAAAATGGATTGCTATGTCACCTTTTGTCATCTTGTCTTTATACTTTTTGTCATTTAGTGCATGACACTATTTCGCCTTGGCTATTGTAATTTACCAAATTTCTTACGCAGCCAAACTCATTCTCAAGAATTACAACAGCTCCAGGTATTTTAATCTCTACAGGGCACCTGCTGTTCCTTCGACCCATCATTCTCTTCGATTGATCATATTTACCTGGTAATTTTACCACCATTTTCTTTGACCCATCACCTTCTTCGGCCCATGTTGCTTTCTCTCACGCAAGCTTAACAACTCTATTTAATCGCTTCGCATGCAACAACTCGATGCACTCGCCAATCGAAGCTCGAGGCACATGACATTTCATACTCGAGTAACATAGCAAACCAGCTTGGTCTATATTCAGTTCTCGCGTCTGACTTCGAGGCTCATAAAGGTTCTCACCCCAGCTCGAGGCAAACATGTTGAGCATCAATGCGTCATGCACGCATAATCCCTTACTCAAGCTCTACGCATCTAACTCTCTCATGCTCTTTCATGCTCGAGGCACATAATACTTTTAAGAATCCATAACTCACACGCACATAGAAGCTCGAGGTACATAGTAGTTTTCACGTCCAACCCATTTCGAGGTTGCTTTATCATGTTTCATGCGATGATTATGACTATTGGCAGCAACTCAAGGTATATAAAACACTCACAGTAGCTCGTAGTTGCTGATGGTGCTTCGAAGTTGCAAGCTGTATATTCTATATGATTCGAGTGATGATAATCATGTGGTTTTATTTGACTCGAGTGACTCGCAAGCCCCACGTTCGAGTGAAGAGCAGCTTGAAGTTAACTCAATGATGACCATGTGATTTAATTCGAGTGATGATGATACAACAAATGAGCTAGAGGAGCAACAGTTTGAGTGTCATCACGATCATGTAATGATGATGATGGCGCTCGGACTTGCTTTTGATCAAGGTGATGATCAGCTTGATCATGCTGGTAGATCACGCTATATGACAAAAATTGGCTTAATCATGTGGTTAATCATATTCAATTCTTTTCGCCCAGCTCGAGGCATCTCACGCCCAGCTCTAGGCACGCTGCATGCACGTCGGCTATGATTCATGCTAAAACTCGAGGTACAACGCACGTCCGCAGATTTTACTTCATGCTAACTCGAGGTACAACGAGTCTGATTTAAACATCATTCTTATAAAACTCAAGGTGCATGATGAATCATCTTGGATTTTGCTCAATCACCCAAGCTCGAGGCACACCGTAAGAATGAGTCCTCTTCGACAGGGTGTTTTTCGAGTGAGTGAACTTCGAGTGGTGTGTCTTATGTAGATAAACAACTCAAGCTCGAGTTTGAAGAATTATCATCCTGGACTTATAGAAAACCGATGAGCATCCTACATCGTGTCCTCACATTCATCTCAGCTGTCGTTCGAGGGATCAATATCAATACGTCGAGCTTATCATGACACAACTGACCAACTCCACATTCCAGCAGCTTGAGCATGTAGCTCAATCACGTAATAATGATCATGCGACGATTCGAACTCGAGTTGACCAAGAAATGATGATCATGTGGCTCGATCAAGCGAGTTGATCATGTGGTTTTCTTTGACCAAATCATACGGTGATGATGAGGTGTTTGAAGTCTTGACCATTCCATGATGATCATGTGGTTGGTATTCCTTTTTTGAGGCAGACAATCATCTTGATCATGTGATGATGATGATGTATGATTAACTATAGAAAATGAGAACCACACTAGCCGTGCTCGATGATGATGATAATTAGATCAACTTGCGCGCTAGTTCGAGGCAGATGATAACGCCCAACTCGCGAAGCATGCACGTCTTGCCCCACGCACACATTACCTCACGCATAGCAGCTTGAGGAGCTATCCTCTTCATGCTCATTAATAATTCGACACACCCCTTCTAATCAAAATATGCGCTAGTAGCTTTGAAGTTTCAATACCTCGAGGCGCTTTGACAGAGTTGATAGCTGTCATTCATGGCAGCTTGAAACACGCAATAAGAAGCATGTCAACCTTCGATGTAGCCAAACTTCATTTCTTCGACGTAGCCTTGCTTAGTAACATGAAACTCCACTGGCTGATTTGACCAATAAGAAGCATGTCAACCTTCGATGATATTGTTGACTTTGAACTTCGAGTAAGGATGCGCCTGCTGGTTTTGGATGTTACATGACAAACTTCGACGCAATGCAAGGCCGAATTCAAGTGAAGTTATTCGAAGCTTGATTCTAGTATGTTTTTTCTCATAGTACTTCGATCTAGTCACATGAAGTAAATATTAAGTGACTAAATTCTGTTCTTTGAGTGTCATAAGAACTCGAATGAATCCAAAAGTAGAAAACTCGAGTGCCTTTTCTTCGAGTGACCTCATTCGAAGGGCATTAGTGGACCTCCAATAACCTCGTTCGAAGAATGATTTTGATGCGGGTGTCTTCAAAACATCGACATATGCATAAGTGTTTATTCAAAATGACATAAGGGTTTGCCTCGATCAATATGGTTGAAACTTTAGTGAACATTTCACTCCGGATAATTGGTCGAGCACATATATAGGTTGATTCGAATTGATGGTTGAAATGATTATTTCATTCATTATATATCGACTCTAATTGAATCGTTCCCGTGAGAGGCTAAGTCTTGTCATTCTTGACTTTGCTTGCCTAGAATGCATGGGCATGATTTGGTCGACGTGTATATTAACATTATTTTTGCCAAGGGACCGTGTTAGAATCATACCTCGTCATTAGCCCCACGCTCTACATCGGAGTTTAACCTTCCAAAACTCGGATGTGGAGCAGAATGTCTTTTCTTGTTGTGTTCGACGTGTCCTTGCTCAGGGCTAAGTAGATAATTTCGATGTACCCTGGTTAAGGGTGTTTGTGGGAATTCGACCACCCTTATTCTAGGAGGTTTAGAGGAGTTTAACGTACCCTTGTTAAGGGTGTTAGTAAAAAACTTCGACCACCCTCAATCTTGGTAGTGAAAAAACTTCGAACTAGTGGTATGTGATAAACTTCGACCACCCTCACTCTTGGTGGTCCATGGAAAATTCGACCACCCTCATTCTTTGGTGATCAATGGAAACTTCGACCACCCTGACTCTTGGTGGTCCATGGAAATTTCAACCACCCTCATTCTTTGGTGATCAATGAAAACTTCGACCACCCTCACTCCTGGTGGCCCATGGAAACTTCGACCGCCCTCATTCTTTGGTGATCAATGGAAATTTCGACCACCCTCATACTTTAGTGGTCTATGGAAACTTCGAATGACTAAATGTCTTGACTTCGAGTGGCTGGACGTTGACTTCGAGTGACCAAGTTGTTGACTTTGAGTGACCTTGGCCCTTATACTTGTGTATTCTCTTTTGTCACTAGTGTGATTGATTTCGACGTAGCCTGCATGTTCATCTAGTAGTTTTCAACCGACGTTGATCAAATACGGGCATTTCCAGTGATTTCACTCGGATATATTATCTTGTTCGCCCGTTCCTTTCTTCGAATGATGTGTATATAAGATGTTTCGACTGAGCTTGGTCGAGGTACATCATTCAGGGCTTAGACGACTTCGAGGTGGATGCCTTGAAAATGGGCTTTCTCTCTTCGAGGTTGCCCGGTAAGGGCTAATGAGTCCTATACTCAATTTGCTCAAAGTTGTTGCCTTATAGAAGGGCTTTTAGACTTAGAAAATATTTCAGATTCTTCGAGTAACCTCATTCGATGCATGCTCATACTAGGGGACTCCTCATTTAGTTCGAGATAATTTCATGCCTTGACCGAGTGACACTTTTTGAATGTCGTTGCTCGAATGACCTCTACTCTAATTAGCTCGGTTAGGGCTAATGAGCCTCAGGTCATTCGAGGTAGGTGCCTTGTTGGAAGGGCTTGTTTGCTCGATGTGGGCTGGTTAGGCTAATGAGTGTCATACTCACTTTTGCTCGAGGGGGATGCCTTGTGTGAAGGGCTTTAGAACTTCGAGGGAGCCTAGTAAGGGCTAATGAGTCCTGTACTCATTTTGCTCGAAGTAGGTTCCTTTTGGAAGGGCTTCAATACTTAGAAAATATTTCATAGCATTTTGGTAAAGGAATGTCCCTTGAGAAGTCTCGAGGTAGCTCAGTTAAAGAAATTGTGTGTTTCTTTAAAGAGTTCGAGGTAACTCTGGTAAGAGAGAGATGGTATGGTTGAAGTTGTTCGACATAGCCCCGGCTAAGGTAATGGAGGTGTGCCACGTTAATTTGGCGTAGCCCCTGTTAGGGAGTTGGAGGTGTGGCACTTTAATTCGACGTGGCTTTGAGTGACCTGTTAGGTCCAAAATAAATCAACAACTAAATAGATCTCAAATGACCCGCTAGGTCATGTTTCATTTCATAACTTGGTCATTTACAAGGCCGTTTTGACCGGTATGGTCGTGACATTTTATAAGCTAAGAAAAACAGAAGTTCAGCATGACAGATTTCGATATCCTCTTTGACCGGCAAGGTCGAGGTACCATTAGCCCCTATATGTGCCTTGTTGAACGGTTTGAAGATCAAGAGGCGTACCCTTCGATCTCGTCGCTTTTCGACTCAGGTTTTCTCTTCTTCTCAGTTCGACGCTCATCCCATGGGTTTTTCAGATATTTGTTCAATTGCCTCATCAGCGAGCTTATCTAGGGCTCTCTTCAGTTCTCGATAGTCGTTGGTTGTATGACCACACTCTCGATGGTACTCGCACCATAACTGCTTATCTCTCTTGAAATTCGACGTCTTGATGGGTGTGAGTTTGGGAAGCACAAACTTCTCCTTCAAGTCGAGCGATATTTCTCGTCGATTGATGTTGTAACGAGTGTTATGACTTCCGTCCGATGGCTGATGTCTCTTCAACCTATCAGACATGCCATCCTTAAAAATCGATAGCTCATTCTTGCTCTTGGTACTTCCTTCGTCTTGCGTGGACTTGCAGATATCCGATGCTTGAATGAGCTTTTGTGCTTGCCTCATTGCATCGGCTAGGGTCAGGGTCTCTCTTATAGCAAGTTCGAATTTAAACCGTCTTGGGTGGAGGCCATTCATCAGAGCAGTAATGGCCATTCCGTCTTGGAGTTCGGATACCTTGAGAGAGTTTTTCATTGAATCGATGTAGCAGCTCAAACTCTCTCCCTTCTGTTGAGAGACTGACATTAGATGCATGTTGGTCTTCTTGTGGCGCTTGGCCGCGATGAAATGCTGCGAAAATAAGGCTTCAAGGGCCGAGAAGCTTCTGATAATTCCGGATGGTAGACTTATGAACCAATTGAGGGCTAAGCCCTTGAACGTGGTCGGGAAATACCTACACCATGTGAACTCACAAAACGTTTGCACGCTCATTTGTGCTTTGTATGCTGCCAGGTGGTCGGCTGGGTCGGTAGTGCCTGAATAATGCTCGATCATGGGGATCTTGATTTTACCCGGGTTAGGGGCCTCCATGATGTGCTGGCTGAAAGGGAATTTATGCGGCATGGACGAGCAACCTGTTCTGGTTCTTCGACGTGGTGCTCAACCTCAGTCCTGGGTGTGTGACGGTTAGTATGTGGGAGTGACGACCCTGAGGTTCGTGTGGCCCCTGGATACTTCAAGTCCGCTACATGGGACTGCTCTCTCCTTTTTTCGATTATCATTCGAGCGTCGAAGTTCTTGCTCCTCATTTGCTTTTGTTCTATGATGTGTCGAGCGTCATCATGACTTGGTGACAATGGACTTCCCTTCTGACGTGGCAAGTGCTCTTTTCGACGGACCAGCATCATGCTCGGTTAGGGCACGCTTGGTGTTTATTGGCCTTCGATGAGCCTGTGGTTGATCTAGGACTATCCCTCGGTCAGGGGGAGTAGTTTGTTGAGTTTTAATAACCGAGACGAGTTGTTGCATAACAGTGGTCATGTGTCTCTCCATTCAAAGCTCCAGCTCCCGCAGGTCGGTGTAAGTAACTGGTGGTGTAGGCCACTCAAAGGCTGCAGCAGTTTGGCTTCCACCGAGAGGGAGGTCGGTTTTATCCTCAACGTTAGCACCTCCTTGGTTCAGCAGGGTGGTATGCGCATTCTTAGAAATGGTTTTTCGAGCAGTAGTACCTCGGGTACCTTGTCCTCGTGTCATGGTGTTTGGAAATGCAGCTGTAATGTCTTCCCCACAGACGGTACCAACTGTTCCGGGTACAAGAAACACTGTAGAAATTTGTAGT
This sequence comes from Patellifolia procumbens, assembly GCA_947645195.1. Taxonomy (NCBI): domain Eukaryota; kingdom Viridiplantae; phylum Streptophyta; class Magnoliopsida; order Caryophyllales; family Amaranthaceae; genus Patellifolia; species Patellifolia procumbens. The sequence goes on from CANSGD010001076.1 coordinate 3,537,348, forward strand.
TCGGGGAGTCAAAAAGCTAGGGTAGTAACTAATAATAGTCCAAGGTCTTCGAATTCCGGGTACCTACAAAACCGAGCACGGTGAACTACCCCGGGGATGTTCCCGGGATCGTCTCTCTGATGCTTAAGTAAGATCTAGTCTCAGAAGGTCAGAGAATACTACAAGTAAATGCTTTGAAATGCGGGTGAAAAACGTACCTGAATGATCAAGTGAAAATACTATTTATAGGTAGTACTGATGTGACGTCACCTAGTGAAGGTGATGATGTCAAAAAGGTCTTTTATCAGTGGGCTTGACGGAAAGCCTGTACTTCCCGGCCTGTGAATCCCCCAGGGGTAAAATGGTAATTTTACACCTCAAGGGTATTTTAGTCATTTCATTGATAAAGCAGGCCATGAATGGAAGGGGCCAAAACAGATACAATCACGATTGCGGTAGTAATAAGACCACATTAGGCGTGTTTTTAGAGTATTTCGGAGTTTGTTTTGTAGAGGTTTAGGCCTTGAGAAGCGGAATATCAGAGATATTAGCCTAAGTGTGGTACATGGAGAATTGGGATGGTTTTGATATATTAGAGGAGACTTAAGGACATTTGGAGACTTTATGTTACTTTAATCATTTAAAGGTGGACTTCGTTCCGTGTTCATGATCCGTTCGATAAAGGAAGTCAACAAAGTTCGATAGAAGTCAAAGGTTCATGGTCATTGCATTCCGGTTCTCTTTCGTGAATTTGGTTCTATAATGTTTCGTGTTCAAGCATTGGGTGTGTGTTAGCATGTCGATTCAATGTTGAAGCTTAGGTCTCGTGTGTGAATAGTTGAGCTCACAAGCATAGCACCTAGCACAACAACCCCAAGCAGCAGGCTAGATGCGCGCCTCACGCTTTCCCACGCACACCTCGTGCATAGTGCAATCACAACAACATCCGCAACAACACTGATACGCGACTCGCGCATCTTCAGCGCACACCTCCCGCGCCAGACGATTTCCAGTACGCACACAGGCAGTAACTGTGCGCACCTCGCTCACCTATGGTGTGCTCCTTGCACATTTCGGGGGTTGTGCATGCGAAGGCGATTTTGCCGATTTTTGCTGAGTTAACGTAATTTTAATTAGTTTCTTAATTTTTCATAATTCCTATTATCGTAGAACCCTAATTAGAGAGTGAATAGGGAGAGGAACCTACATTCTTCCTCTTTTCCTTCTATGTTAGATTCAATCATTTAAGTTTTGTTGATGAAGACTATGCCGATCGTAGCCTAAATCAACCGTTGAGAAAGGTTATTTGATCTTCAATTCATTATTGCGAGGTTTCTATTATTTACACTTTCTTAATTATAATTGTGATTTCTACTTTTATTATATGATTATTGTTTGATTGCTAGGAAGTACTACGAGTTTATTGAATCAATATATCTATTGCTAGAACATAGAATAATTATTGATTCTCTTATTCTTTGTTCATAAGTAGTAATCTAGGGTTTGACATAGAATCTGATTGTTCTTGCTAAATCATAATTCCCAAATTGAATCATTTGTGCTTGCAATTGTTGTTTGGCTTATAGATTCCTAGGACTTGATGTTCTTTAGAATTGAACCATAATTGCAGATTCAGTTAGGTTGTTCTTTAGTTCAGGTTATTCTATCTGCAGATTCAGGTAATTTAACTATTCTTTTGAAGGGAGAGGGATTTATTTCTCAACCTATGAGTGATTAAGATTAATTGTTCATACTAGAAACCGATGATCGATAGCCTGAATCGAAGTGAAAATCAACCGAACTCAAGACTCTTCTCTATTGATATTCCCTTATTAATATTGTTTTCTTAGTTTATTAAATTACTTATTTCATCTGAAAACCGCCTTTTTGCAATCTCTTATACATACACTTAGTACCCAAATCTCTGTGGATTCGACCCTACTTACCACTTACATTAGTTTGTATTGAAAAGAAGGAATTATAAATATTATCTTTGGTAAACGCGTGCGACCGCGTACCACCAAGTAGCCAATGAGAAGGTTGTGTTTGAGTTCTATAAAACATTGAAGAGACCCATGATAGAGAGAGTTTGTCGGGTTGGTCATGTGGAGAGTGAGATGGAAGGTTTTGAGAGAGATGTTCACACTGATGATGAGCCCTATGCTTCTATCACTGAAGCACCGAGTTTAGACATGGATGAAGTGGGAGAGTTCTCTATGCTTATCGACAATGCTACCGTCGAGGAGACACATGAGGCAGAGTTTGAGGTACTTGCCCCTTCCATTAATAAAGAGGAGAGTTCTACGCCTCCTCCTAAGGTAGAGCTAAAACCCCTTTCCCCCTCTCTTAAGTATGTTTTCCTTGATGATGCATGTACTTATCCCGTTATTGTCATCTCGGCTCTTGATGACATCTCTATACTAGAATTGATTGAGATATTTCAAAAATATAAAGATGTCATTGGGAACTCGATTGATGACCTTAAGGGAACAATCCCGACTCATGTGGTTCCCAACCGCCCTCCTGACCAGTGAGTCGGGATTTTTCCCGTCCCTTGCTATTGTTATCATTAGACTTTTTACAGTGAGGACACTGTGTGGTTTATCTTGGAGGAGGATGTACATATTAGTTGCATATTTGTGTCATGTTTAGATTGCATATTAGCATTTAGTATCATGTTTAGGTTGCATGTAGTGTAACACTCCGACTTTTCAAAGCTTAATTAATTATTTTATTAGCTTAAAATGAGTATTAATTTGAATTTTTGTCATTTAATTATAATTAGTCTCGAATTTATTTTTAAGCGTTTAAAACAATTTTAAAAGAGTTTAATTATTATTATTATATATATATATATATAAGACTCTTGTGAGAATACCCCTCTTATATGAGAACACTCACTTATGTGAGAATGAATCTATACCATTGGATATATAAGATCTAATGGTTGAAACTTTTCCCAAAGATATTAATATTTTAATCTCCCTCACTCACTTTCTATTAACTCCAGGCTTCCAGCAATTACTCCACGACATTTCATCATTTCTTTTCTCTCTCTATAGTTTCGTTTTCTCTTTAGACCATCTCACTCTCTCTCCTATAAGATTCTTCAATGGAGGAATCTACTCGCCGGCAAACATCAACTTCGCCCACCACATATCTACGACCACCTACTAACGCCAACGATTCTCTCCCGTCCTCCTTCCTTAGATCGAATAAGGTAAGCAATTGACTTAATGATTTAATGATGCAACGACGCTCTCGGTTTTCTTGGCAGTCAGTGGGCACTGAATTACATAAGGCTTAAGCTGCAAAAATGGGCTGTCAAATCAATTAGCAAAGTGAAGGGGTAGAAGTATGCACTTTAGATCCATGGAATTTGCATAGATGGAAAAACTTCTTACTTATCAAATGATACATTACAACTCCGTACATTCACATTTAACAAGGCTGCAACAATAAACAATATTTAACAATCAATTATGGGCACACTGTGATAAACTTAATGCACGAAAATTATGATGTTTTTTACTTGAATTAATTTGAAACATAGTTAATATTATTTAGAACGTAATTTAACTAATTCATAATATACTTATATGAATTGGAACATAGTTGATAAATTTATATATATTGATTAGGTTCTCATGTTCTAAAAAGTATATTTATGTTCTAAATTTTTAAGTGTCCTCACATACGTAAGTGTTCTTGCATAAGGGGGTATTCTCACCGGATCCCATCCCTATATATATATATATATATATATTATCATTATTATTATTATCATTTTTTTTCTAGGATAGAGGGTGTATTATTATTATTATTATTATTATTATTATGGATTGAAAAAGGACAAAAATCATACAACTTACAAGAAATTAATGGGCAACTGAGATACAATCTGGGCACCCACTCCTCTAGCTATAGCAAACCCTGTCCCAGTGAAAATATGGGCAGCAACACGTGCCCCTATATCCTGTGTCTTCGAGGAGTTCTGAACCCGCTTCAGCAGCGCAATAGCCACCTTATCCAATTCCCCAAGAGAAGAAAAGGAAAAGGGAAGGAAGCCATACCCAATAGCTCGACAACGAGCTTCATACTTCACTACTACAAAAACGCCCAATGGAACCAAAGAAAGGAGATGTGTGTGGTACCATAACTAGTCTCTTAGCCTGTGAAATCATTTAAGCCCAAAAACTAATCTCTTAGGTTAAGGGCGGGAAATCAAAATTTTCGTGCTAAAATAAAGGAATACGTGATTTTTACTTTTATTTTTATTCTTTATTTTTTTACTAACCCACTAACCCCACCCCTAATACCCCCCTCACTGCGCAAAATCAAGTCAGTTACACGAGTACACCGCAATTCTCTTCACAGTGCTGAATTTAATCAACCCTAAGTAGCGGACACCAAGTCAGTACCAGCGACCCTCACCACCGGAGACCAATTCACCACCGGAGACCAATTCCGTACCGGCGACCAACAGAGAACCTTCACCCGAGCCATTCAATAGGTATCAATCCCCTGTTTATGTTCTTTCGAATTGCAGTAGCTTTGAATTGCAGTTGCTTTGTTATGCGTGGTTATTTCTGCTATTGCCATCACCGTCGTTGCGGGTTTGATTTTGGGTAATTTCTGCTAGCAACTAAAGAGGAGGTAAATTGAGTGTGGAGAGGAAAGTTAATAAAACAGGGAATAGGTTATCAATGAACAATTTGGCTTTGCATTGTTGAATTGGAGTTAGTGTTTTATTGCTTATAAAAAAATTGAACTTTGATAAAATTAAAATTCTAATTTCCACATTATAAGAAAGAAACGAAAAGCTAACAGTAAAAATTTGAACTTTGATATAAGTAAAATTCTAAAATCTAATTTGGCTATGCAATGTGGTATTAAGGTTACTATTTTATTGCTTATAAAAAAAATTTGAACTTTGATAAAAGCAAAATTCTAATTTTCACAAAAAGAAACGAGAAGCTGACCGAAAAATTTGAACTTAATCAAAGTCAAATTCTAAATTCTAATTTGGCTATGCAATGTGGTATTGGAGTTACTGCAATGTGATGGAATGCTTGATATTCTTGAATGGCTTGAGTGATGACAGTTTATCAAAGAATTAGGTAAGCTTTAGAACGAACTATTTTACTAATTTGCAAATATTTGTCATTAGGCACCAAAATTTGATTGAGGGTCTTTTTTAGTGTTGCCATGTGTTTGAGTTACCTGCCATTAATATTTCAATTTGCTGTTGATTGTTTGGTTTAATGCTATGAGTGGCAGACTTTGCGGTTGTGAATTGTGATTATATCCAATACATTTTTGTATTTGAGAGTTGAAACTATGGAGCTTGCACTCTTAATGTATCTGTAAATTGTAAAGTGCACCTAATATATGAACTATGTAATATCATTACTTAAAGTGACTATATATTTATAATTGTTTGTTCATATTAGGTGTCTTCTTTCTTTTGGTGTTGGTAGCAGCTTGGGTCGCATTGTTCGTGCTTCGATTAGCATGCAAATGTTGTTTTTATCCATACTACTTGCGTGTTAGATTGCAAATGTTAGATTGCACATGTAATTTTGTATTGACCTAGTACCCGTTCAGAATTTACTCATTAGGGGTAGATTTTGAATAGTCCCCGGTTTGGGACTGTCCTTGAACGTTTAACTTCACTTAGGATGTGAATACGTACTTGTTAATCAGTTTAATGGAAATATCTGGTGTCACATTTCCCTTAATGTTCTTCGGATACATATGTAAATACCAGTGGTATTTACATCGTGTATTTGGAGAACTGTAGGGAAATGCTGCCGAATTTTTCCTGGAAACTGATTAGTGAGTACGTATTCATTAGTGAAGTTAAATATTCAAGGATGGGTTAGGTTGGAGTGATAAGGACCCAAAGGCTCGTGGTTACACTTTTATGTACTCTTTATGAATGTCAATATGCTATGAATTTTTTTCATGTAAATTTGTTGTTGTGTAGAAATGGATCGGAGTTGGATATCAACGTCAAAACCAGGTGACCCTAAATATATAGAAGGAGTAAGAGACTTTATCAATTTTGCTGTTATGAATTCCGGAGGTCGTTCTAGGCTACCTTGTCCTTGTTTTAGGTGTCATAATTTTTTGCATAAGAGAGTCGATGAGATACTTAATCATTTGAGCAAATCAGCATTTGATAAAACATATACTCATTGGATTTTGCATGGGGAAGATAAAGAAGGAATTCCTAGGAGTAGTGGGTGCACAAGTTCTACTATGGATGAGGGTGATAGGTTAGAGGACATGTTTCGTGCAACTCAGGATAAGTTTGATGAAAATCCTAGAACATTTGAGACTATATTAGTTGATTCTGAAACTCCGTTGTACTCCGGCTCTGAAAAGTATACAAGATTGTCAAGTGTTCTGAGGTTATATAATTTAAAGGCAAGTCATGGTTTGAGTGATACAAGTTTTAATGAATTACTTGAATTAGTGAAAGATATTCTTCCGAGTGACAATGTCCTTCCAAGTACGACATATGAGGCAAAAAAGATATTGTGCGCGATGAGCTTGCCTTATGAGAAAATCCATGCTTGTCCGAATGATTGCATATTATATAGAATTGAGCATGAATCGTTGAATAGTTGCCCTGTATGCAATACCTCACGTTACAAGAAGACGGAAGGAGTTCCCGCTAAGGTTTTGTGGTATTTTCCAATTATACCACGATTTAAACGTCTTTTTGCGAATGCAAGCGATGCAGAGAAGTTGACATGGCATTTCAATGGTCGAAGTCGAATTAAGGATGGAAAACTTAGGCACCCTGCTGACTCTCCTCAATGGAGGTTCATTGATGCAAAGTATTCAGATTTTAGTAAAGAAGAGCGAAATCTGCGACTTGCATTGTCTACTGATGGTATGAATCCATTTCGTTCTCTTAGTTCCACATACAGTACTTGGCCCGTAATCTTGGTTACCTACAACCTCAATCCTTCGTTGTGCATGAAAAGAAGGTATATGATGCTATCTTTGTTAATTTCGGGCCCTAGACAACCTGGAAATGACATTGACGTGTACTTAGCGCCTCTTATTGATGATTTGAAGATACTATGGGAAATTGGAGTTGAAGTGTTTGATGCACATCGAAATGAGACGTTCAACCTTAGGGCGATGTTGTTCATGACCATCCAAGATTATCCAACATATGGTAATCTTTCCGGTTATACCGTGAAAGGAAAAGCAGCTTGTCCTGTATGTGAGGATGGTACGAAGGGACAATGGCTTACAAAATCTAAAAAGTACATCTTCGCTCAACATCGTCGTTTTTTGCCTAGTGATCATCATTATCGTAAGCGAAAAAAGGCATTTAATGGGGAACAAGAAATCCGTGGATGTCCAAGAATCATGGCCAGTGAACAAGTCTTTGAAAAAGTCAAGGACATCAAGACTACCTTTGGGAAGAGACATGGATCCATCCTTGCAACACAGGGGTATAAGAAATGTTGTGAGTTATGGCGCTTGCCTTATTGGAGAGACCTTTTTGTTCGACATTCTTTGGATGTAATGCATATTGAGAAGAATGTATGTGATAGTTTAGTTGGTACGCTATTGAATATCTCAGGAAAGACAAAAGACGGTGAAAATGCTAGGGGTGACTTAAAGGAATTAGGGATCAGAAATGAACTCCACGTTGTTGAAGGGAATAATCGAAATTTTTTGCCGCCAGCAGCTTATACATTGTCAAGAAAAGAGAAGAAAGAATTTTGTGAGTGTTTAGCAGGGGTGAAAGTTCCTGAGGGCTATTCTTCGAATATTCGTAGTCTTGTTTCTATGGAAAATCTGAAGCTTGTGGGTCTTAAGTCTCATGATTCTCATGTTTTGATGCAACACTTACTGCCTGTGGCTATTCATTCAATTTTACCTAAAAATGTTCGATCTACTATTACTAGATTGTGTTCTTTCTTCGATGCGATCTATAGCAAAGTCATAGATCCTAGTGATTTAGATTCTTTGGAAAGTTCGATCATCGTCATCTTGTGCCAACTAGAGATGTACTTCCCCCCATCATTCTTTGATGTAATGATTCATTTAACTGTTCATTTGATGAGAGAGGTTAGATTTTGTGGTCCCGTTTATTTGAGAAGTCAATATCCTTTTGAAAGGCAAATGAAAACTTACAAGGCATATGTTAAGAATCCCTTTAGGCCCGAAGCTTGCATTGCTGAGCGAGTCACCTATGAAGATGCTGCTGGATTATGTAGTGAATATCTTAGAAATTCTAAGACGTTTGGTCTTCCGACATCACGACATAGTGGAAGGATGCAAGGAGAGGGGACATTAGGCCGTAAGGAAATTGACTTGCTTCATGACCAGTGGCTAATGGCTCATACCTATGTTCTGATTAATGAGAAGCAAGTTGAACCGTATCTTAAGGAACACATGTCATACTTAAGGCGATACAATAGAAAAGCAAGTGAGAAATCAATACTAAGCGAACATAACAAAACATTCAATAATTGGTTCAAAGATCGAGTTATGAGAGAGCTTGAAGATCCATCTCATTCTGTTTCAGATCGACTCAAGAGTTTAGCTTATGGGCCCAATTACAATGCCACTTTTTATTCTGGATACGTCATCAATGGTTGCACATACTACACTAGGGAGCAAGATGAAAATAGTACTATGTAAAACAGCGGGGTAACGTTGGTAGCAGAGGCTATGCATTTTGCTAGTGCTAAAGACAAACGTCCCGTGTCTGACCAAATGGTGTACTATGGGGTCATTGAAGAGATATGTGAGTTACATTATTCTGATTTTTCAACACCGATTTTTAGATGCAATTGGGTTGATTCTCATGCCGTAGTCGAGTATGACGAGTTAGGGTTTACTTTGGTCAACCTGAAAAAGCTTGGTCACAAGGAAGACCCTTACATATTAGCTCTTCAAGCAAAACAGGTGTTCTATGTGACTGATCTAGCCGATAAGAGGAGGTCAGTTGTAATAACACCGAGATCTCGACATGACATTGATGATTATGATGAGGATGAGGAGTTAGAAGAAAGGCCCTCAACCAAGCTTTTTCAACTTGATCTTGCCCTTGACAATGATGTTGATGATTCATCGATGTATACACGTCAGGACCATAAGGAAAGGGATTGGGTTGGCAAAAGTATTAAAAATGATACAACTCGGAAGCGTTACCGTAAAAACAAGTGAAGGTTGTTGATACTTTTAAGCTTCTGGTACTTGATGCAAGGTGGTAACACACACTTCTGGGCAATGAATGGAGCAGCAGAAACTTGCAGTAGTATTTTCTCCTGTTCCAGACCTTCACATATTGTGGCGATTGCATCTATGTGATGCACATCAGGAAATGCAATCCTGGGAAGAAACAGCAAAATGTGCACTGTTGCTAGTGTTTTATGCAGGTGTTAATTTAACTTCGATTTTAAGTTTTAATTTGAATTGCACTCATTTACTATGGCGTTTTGTAGTGTTTAAAGTTCCCTTACTGATATCCTTTTAGTCACCTTCAATTTGAGAATTTTGGTATGCATTTTGTTTTTATGCCACTATACTAATTAACTTCTGTATTTGCAGTTTTGTAGGTTCATGGCAAGAAAGAGAAGACAAGTATGCTCCTCTAAGGGAGCCGAGTCCTCAGATTCTGATGATTCCGATGTTGAAAAGGCTAGACATGAGGATGAGAGAGGTCGTACTGTGCTTGCTCAGGTGGGGAAGGCTATTCAAAATGGGATCAAGATTCCTTTGGATTGGCATCCAGTTCATAGAGTTCCACGTGGTACATACCGGCTCACTTTTACCACATATATCGGTGTTGTTGTCCGAGAACGAGTGTGCATCACCTACAAGAAGTGGAAAGATGTTCCCAAAGCCCTTTTGGACGAATTATATGAATTAATCATAGTACGTGCATACTCTAATGATCCATCTTTAAGCTTCTAGAGTATTTAGTTTATTCTCTTAAAGCATAAACTATCATTTTATTACATTCACTCTACATTGCTTTTTCCTTTTTTCCTATATATGTAGAAGGGGTTTAGGACACCAAAAGAGCGTAGACAATGGATCTTATCTCGAGGTGACGATCGATGGAGGGCTTTCAAGACGAGGTTAAGGGGACGATGGTTGTACCATAAGACTTCTGGAAGGTTGAGAACAAGGCCACCATACAAATATCCTTGGATTCTTCAACCTGTTTGGGATAAATTTAAGGAGATATGTACTAGCGAAGAGTCCAAGGTAATAACTTTACTTATTCTTTTATAGTCTTTATGTTAATTGAGCTGAGTATAAACATGGGTTTTCTTCAAAGCAAGGTGTTCATTTCTGTCACCTACAGAAGCTTCTCCCTAAAGTAATCTTCTGTAGGTACATGTACATTGATAGCTGAACCTGAGAGGATAAATAAACAGTTATGAACGAATCATACAAATCATTTTAAAGCGAGTACAGGCTTTTGTGAACTCTCAATCATTTTAAAAGCTCTGATTCGTGATTGTTCTTGGAGGTTATTCATTCAATTTTTGACATGGTCACAACAAGCAAGAGGTTCCTCAAACTTTCAAAACTTTTCTGTCATTGTGACAGCAGCACTGCACACTCACACACGATGCTAGCAACATCGCTGCACACATCAGCAGCCACGAACATGCTGCCAGCACACACACAGTGCTAGCAGCATTCCTGCACGCACAGCAGCAGCCCAATAGCATTAAGGGTAGTATAGGGGAGTTCAAAGCAACGTTACCCAAAATGAAATAGTCAATCCACCAGTTTGTGACTCGTCAATTTCTTATTGCTTGTCCTATGATTCTTCTGTAGCATAAGTAGGTTCTGCTAGCAGAATATTTGAAGATCTTGGATTTAGCTGTCTTTGTTTTGAATGCTGCTTGACTAGACCAGCTACTGTAGAACACTCTTGAAAGCAGCCTCTTAAAATCAGCTTCTAGCTCTTATATTAATGTCAAGTATTGTAAAACCCTCTGCAAGGTAGCTTCTTCTTACTCACGAGGAAAAATAAGTGCTCGCTGTATGTTTCAGTTTGTTTAAAGTTTAAACAAACACTAGTTGCAGGCGTGCAACGTGGAGGTGTTGCAAACTTCTTTGACCAGCTAATCAGAGAACAAAGATACTCCTTTTTCTCAGTTCAGCATTAGCTCTGGCCACTTCGGGATCCAACCCTCAATAATGAGACTGTAGCTTTGCTAGAGTAGTTCCCTATTAGAATAACTCCCTGTTAGTCATCAATGCCCTCAACCTGCTAGCTGCTTTGAAAGAGATTCCTGGTCATCCTTGAAATTTGATTGAGTCTGCGTTTTGATAAAGTCCCTTCCTTAATGTGTTTGGCATGAACCCAGTGCACTCAGAGGCTCTACTCATAATGACAAAGCCCACAGTTGTTTGCAGACTGCAGTTTTCTTCCAATTCTCCCAAACACTAAGCTCCAAAATGAGTCCATGTAGTCATTTAGGCAATAAGGCCTAGAAACATTCTCAAGAAAGAGCACGCACATGCATCCTTTTGATATTGTTGTCCTTATTTTACTTCTAGTTGTAGTTTACTTGATCTTCTTTGCTCCATTTTCATTTGCTTTTTTATTATTTACAGAAAAAGAGTGAAGAAAGTCGTGCACGAGCAATTCTTAATGAGTCAAGGTACCTAGGAGGCTCCCATGGGTACCAATACTACGAAGAAAAGATTGTAAGTTTGATCATTATCATTTAATATATAGATATGATAGATTTTTTAATCTTCTTACTACTATCATTATTACTCAATATGTTTTTATGTAATGTTAGGAAAAAGAACTTTTGGATAAAGGGATCCATGTCGATCAAGTGCCTCGACATGAGATGTGGATTCGAGCGCATTCAAGAGACAAAGATGGAGTTTTGTCGTATGATAATCTAAATGACCGCGAAACTGGAGAAGCTATTGTAATAGAATTCTCTTCACATCATATCAGTTTAATTTGTTATCCAATGTGCTGTAACTTGATTTTTTTTTTAACTTCAAAATTCATTGAAGAGACAAGTGGAAAGAGGTAAAATTGTCCTACAGGGTGGTCGGGATGATATTTTGGCAAGAGCACTTAATAAGCCCGAGCATGGTGGACGTGTTAGAGCCGTTGGATCAGGCATCACAAACACGGAGTACTTTGGGTGTTTTAAGCCAACGCCACCTAGCCGCTTGCGCTATGAAATCACTGGTTTGAGGTCAGAGATGGGGCTCATGAAAAACAGCTACCAATTTATGGTCAACTTTATGATGTCATTTCTAAACCCGGAGCAGGTTAAGCTTTTCGTGATTGGTGTTAGTCAGTTTGGGTGTTTTGGTGGCCCAGGTATGCCTGGCTTTAGTCAGTTTGGAAGTTGTAGTGGTCAAGTTGGTGGCCAGTTTAGTGGTATGGCCGCTGCTAATCAATTCGGGAGTTTTAATGTTCAAGACGGTGGTGGCCAAGGAACTACTTTTGGTGGCCAAGGAGCAACTTTTGGTGGCCAAGGATCTACGTTTGGACAAGGGCACAAAGATGGATTTTTTACCCAACTACTAAACAAAGGTGATGACGGATATAAAGGTTTGTTGAGTCCTACTTCCCGAGCTTTGGTGGCTGCCTCACGTATCGAATTATTTAGCAAATCCAAGGTTCAACTAGCTAGTGCATAATCAATAATCATTCTTGACAGTATTTTAGCTACTAAAACACAAAATGCGTGAATGGGGTAAGAGTACCATATTAATCTGCAAAACCAGCAGGTGTAGCAAGTCTCCAAGGCTCTAAGTAACCATAGAAAACGCTTTAATGCATCTACAACCCCTCACTTTGAAGTTGGCACTCCTAATTCAGACCACCACCTAGTATCCTCCAATCGCAAAATATTATAGAGTCTCAGCTCTGTAGTGTAAAGCACTTCTTTGCCACCCAATACAGAATTACTAAAGACTTCTGCACTAGTAGCTTTAAGTGTGTCCTATTCATGTGATTTGGATTTAACTGAACTTATCCAAACTTATTGAAACTTATTTTCATAACTTATTAAACTTATATAAGCTTATCTCAGCGTATTTGAACACATCTTAACTTATTTTTCATTTTAGACAATTCAAAATAAGCCGAACACAACACTGCCACAATCACATTTCAACAAGCTGCTAGACACAACAAACAATGTAAAGCAGCTAACTTTCATAATTAGAAAGCAACAGCTGAATACGGCAGCAATAAGGGGTGGGGGTGGGAGGGGCTGTCAGCAACAGCAGGGGGTCGGGATGGGGGTTGTAATATCCTAGGCTGGATCAAGAATAGATCTGCCACTTGGACTATAATGTGCCACTAAGTTATTCCATCTTATTAATACATGTTTGTGTTCTTGATAGTTAAGAGCGTTTAAAAATTTCTTAAAGGGGTATTAAAAGATGAATACAGAGTGGCTAGTGCCGAAAGCTCTTGCTGTAGTGTTATCGTTATGCTTATGGTTGGTTGTATTGTCCATATCCACATCCATTTCCATGCAACCTCGCATTACACTCAGGTGATATGTAAGTTATGTTTTGTCGTACTCGTTATTACCTCGAGACCCGTGTCAGTCTTGACACTCAAATGTGGAAATACTTCGACACTTTATTACGGATAATCATGTAGATGTTTACAATGTACCCAAGTTGACACATGGACCAGTACTTGTGTCCGAATTTGAGTAACATAGTTTGTAAGAAACACAAAAGTCCCACTCCTAGGTAAATTGTTATGACTGAGTGGACTACGAAGATCCTTACTTAGTGCCTCGATTACATAGTGCCTGGAAAGAGAAAACAACAATAAGAATCTGATGTAAAGGTTGAATCTGACTCATCACACATAATTGAACAATACAAGCACTTCATAAAACTTATGCAACAGTTGGAGATATTACTGACAAAGTAATTAGAAACACAGAAGTGTAAGCAGTTTCATAAAAACTAAGACAGACATGCACTGAAAATTTAAGTTTGAAATTGAATATGCTGCACAGTTAAAAATTTAAGTTTCTTTCTTACTTGAAAGCACCAAATGAGAATAGGAAAACAACTACCAAGATAGGAACATCATAAAGTTCAATTTTTAAATGAACTAATTTGGCCCTTTGATGTTCTAATTAGTTGGCTTTGCTTAGAGACATAAGCAAGTATATGCATTCGTGTAATTTAGGATCCATTCTCTTCACCAATATATGCATTTCCAGAGCCATGTATCTTAATATGATTACGAAAGAAAAGGAAACTTGAAATGAAAAGCTACTATATGCGCTTAGTATATATAACTTTATCATATCTTTAATTTCTTCTATTAATTTTTTTTGTAGTACTTTCCCGGAGCTCCTGGAAATTATTCGCAAAAGATGATTGATGAAATAAGGGATATGTGGATTACATATCTTTTCAAGCAAACACAAGATGATGAGGAAATAGTTGATTTGTGAATGTGTTCATAACTAATGTTTTTTTTTGAGTAGTACTACGTAAGTACGTTGTTATTTTTTATTTTTTTTTGGTGCGATTTGTACGTTGTTATTTAGTTAGAAATACTTTTGATAACAATACTTTAGATTTACATTGTGCTTAATGAATCCGAACTCAAGTTTGAGACTTTATTATATACATATATCTACAAAGTATTGTACAACAGCAGCAAGCTAAGGTATATGTGCAACAGCACACGCATCCAACAAGCATATTAATATAGTGATTGTGCATAGTACAGCAGCAGCACCATTTTAAAAAAAATGTGTTAAGAACCCGGTGACAGGTCTCTTTGATTCAAGCAGAGAAACCGTTGGCGCGCTAAAACTGGTTTCTTAGGCCTGCATATTTTCGAAATTATAACTGATCTAAGGCATGTGTTTTGAGTCAAAACTGGTTTCCTTGGTTGAACTAGGAAACCGGTTCCAAGATATGGTTTCTTAATCAACGAGACCTATGAGATGTAGACCTGTTATAGTCTGGTTTCCTTGGCTATTTTGGACCGGGTTTCGTAGGCCCTTTTTGTAGTAGTGCTTGACCCGCTTCTGATGAGCCGCATCAGCAACAACACGTCCAGGAACAAAGTCAGATAACCCAGACTGGATCAAGGGAGAAGACCCTGTCAAGTCGACACACACATCACGACCACCATCCCAAGAATAAAGAAGCACATCTGCAGGCCTGAGGGCCATGTCGTTCCCCCTAGACAATCCAATGTCAACCTAGAACGATAGCAAATATCAACAAGAGTGTCCTGAACGACATTATACCGATGTTTAATGCCCACAATACCAGCACACGACACCGCATGATCACCAAAAACATCCCCAGCAAAAGCCCTGGAGCAAGCAGAGCACGACATCGAAGAAGAGAACAAAGGAACACCCAACCGGTAACACAACACACTCCGATAAGTCTTAGGGTTCATCGTCTGACCCAACCCTAAAATAGGAACTGCCCGAAGCCAATCTGAGGTGTGATCCCCCTGCTGTGACTGCCACAAAGCTAACCGTCGAGGAGATAAAGAAAAGGCGGATTACGCCGATGCAGTAGCCTTTGTGAAGTATATATCTGCCAATTTCTTCATAATTTTAGGGGCAGCGACTACACTAGGATTACATAAAATGTTAGACTCCACAGTTCTATTAAAAAGACTCAACGCATCCTCAAAGGCACGTCCACAACCAACAATACCTACAGGACGTAAAAGCTTATCCTATAAACCCAGCAAACTGCAAACAAGACGCGAGATAAGCATAATGCCGAACATCACTCGCGCAATAAACATCATGTCCTCCAAAGGCAAAAGGTAGGGTAGCAAGACGCCACTGCCAATCGCCAAAACCAGGCCCCGAATTAGTAACAATACCTCCAAAATTATTATCATTACGATTATTATTATTGTTATATCATTTCTCTTAAATGATATAAATTCTAAAATTATGTTGTTTAACTAAATGGGTAAGTCTTATTATCTTTGTCCAACCAACTACCTAAAGGCCAATCTCATACCCATAATCCAAAACCCATCCATATTAAAATGCCTAATGTAAAAACCCACCTTCCCTCCATCTTGTTTTTGTTTACTAATTTTCATTTTCATCTTCCTTGCTCACCAAGGCCTTCTAGAACACCTTGCTCTCCAAGTATACTTACTTCCTAAGAACTAGTGAATGAAGATTAATCTGATTTTGGCATCCAAGACTTCTCTATAAATAGCTACATACTCCATTGTTGCAAAAGGAATAAACTACCTTCTTCTTCCTCACCTTCCTCCTTTGCTAAACAATTAAACTCCATTAATGCCACCCAACAACTACCATCACCACCACACCGGAACCACTGTCAACACCACAACACACCCACCTCCTCTTTGTTCAGCCACCACATAAGAACTGCCGGTGCACCACAACCACGGTGGCCACAGCCACCAGTGGCGGAGCCAGATGGTGCATGGGGGGTACATTGTAACCCCAATAAGCAAAAAAAAAAGAGAAGAAAGAAATTTAAAAAAAACAAAAAATGATTGTTACACTTACTAACGCGCATCACTTACTCACTCTGCTCTCCGGACTGCACGCTCACGTAAAAGAGAGAGGCAATTAAAGTTGACATGCATCTCTCCTTCCCATGACAGTATCATCTGTAAATTTTTATTTATTCTTTCATTTTTTTAATTCTCTTTCTTAACTTATTCTCTTCCATTCTAACTACTCATTGAGTATTTCATTATTTTTTACTCACTTTTACTTATTTGCAAAATTGGACCCCTCTAAGACCTTGGTTATCCCAGCACTTGCCGTTTGCTCCCGCCGCAGCCCACGTCTGCCCACCGCCGTACGCCCACCGGCCACCACCTTCCACAATAACTAGGTAAAATTTATTTATCTATTTATTTGGTTCAATTTCTCTAAATCTTTGATAAATTTATATATTGTTAAATTAAAATCACAGTAATCAGGTAAATTATTTTGGATATTTTATTTGATATCATAAGTTTAAAATTTTTGTTTGCAATTGTTGATTTTGCTATGAGAATTCAAGATGAAAGTATAAAATAAGGGCTTGTAAACTTGATTGTCTGATTAATTTATCATATACTAGAATGCAGGAATCATGAATTTAAATATTGATTAAAGTTTGGGGTTCGGGTTGTAATTTTTTTATATAAGACATTGTTTTATAATTAATTAACGTATCCCCAATGACATAATCCTGGCTCTGCCACTAGCAGCCACCAACGCACCCCCACTCCCCTCCCTTTCACTACTCCCCTGCCTTCGTCCCGCGTCCCCTGTCTGCGCTGCTGTGCAGCCACCAACGCTGGAGGTTCAACCACCCAGAAAGAGGCCACCCTGCCTCCCTGAATGCCAACCAACACGCCACCCAGCCACCCTCCTTTGTTTTCTCACTGTGTTCGTGGCCTGAGGTGTTAAGCAATTGATTCTTTGAACCAGTTTTCATATTTTTCCTAAAGTCAACTTGTTGACTTAAATAGGTATAATTTCAACTACCTATTTCAATCATTTGATTTATGTATACCCAATTATGGTAATAAGTATTTTGGAAATGATTTTAAGATAAATGTTCATCTAATGTCTTAAGTTATGAAAATAACATTTAAGGATTTTACTATAAGTTTCATGAGTTTTATGAAATAATATACTTACAAAATTATTTAGTTATTATTATTGTTATTTGTGACATGTTTTAAAGAAATGTTTTTAATTTATAAAAATGGCATTTTGCGAAGTTATTTTAAGCTAGATGAATTTTAGAAATTAGGTTTTAGTTTAAGGTTTGCAGAAAGGGGGTTGTAAGGGATGTATTATAATAAATTATAAGTTGAGTCAATTCTGATAATTATTTCATTGATGTAACTGGAGCGATAAACGAAATGTGGGAATTCTAAAGGGTCTATGGATGACATCCTTGGAGTATTGACGATTATTTGGATTGAGCGGTTAAGGTAACCTTTATGTCCAGCATTATGTGTATGCCTGTTAAATGATGTGATTTCTAATATTATAATTGTATGGATGCATGTGTACATTGATTAATTCATTTATAAATATTTTCTTAAAAATGTTTTATGAAATTTCATGCTATTAATTTATAAATATTAAAGTAACTTTTATGGTGTTTTGTACCTTTCCGTAGGTGAATCTGCGATTTTATAAAAATGTGATTATGTAAACGCTCTTATATGAATTATGAAATTGTTGTTATTCTATGTTTTAATGACATTATATTGTTCAAGTTTATTAAATTATTTCATAATACAAGTGAGGGAAATTAATGACTTATTTATACGTTGTGTCATGCTTAATTAATGTTTTAAGCAAAGTATAATGTTTTATGAGTCACGATTTATATTTATGAAAATAAGCTTTGTATGTTGATGTGGATTGGATGGTCTATGATTGATAAAAGTGAATTATGCAGTTTAAATGATTATAAATGTTTAGGTGCAGTATATTGTCATGATTCATGTACTAATTTTTTATACGATTTACAAATGCATATATTTCTATGATGGATTCATGACCCTATGATTTCTACCTCTGTGGTTTATTAATAATAATTTTAAGTCTGATTTCATACTCAATTCGATTATTTATGAGATTATGCTCCATGTAATTTATGAAGTGCTCATATGAAATAGTGGTTATATACATTACGGAATGCATAAGGTTATGTAAAGCAAGTTAGTGTCTAATAAAACATGAATAAAAAATACATAAATGAAAGTGAAATGGGGCTCTGGAGGGGAATTGTTATGTGGCCATGTATGCACCTTTCGCATTTACAATATACCCAACAAAGGAGAGTGCTCCTTGAGGGTTATGAAGTTAAAGAATATACCCAACAAGGAGAGTGCTCCTTGAGGGATACGAAATTCATACCCAAAAAAGAAGAGTGTTCCTTGAGGGATACGAAGCTTATGAATGTGTTATACCCAACAAGGGAGAGTGCTCCTTGAGGGATAACAAGATTACGAATGTGGTGTACCTCCAACAAGGGAGAGTGCTCCTTGAGGAGTACAACGATGTTATGAATTAGTGTTACACCCAATAAGGGAGAGTGCTCCTTGAGGGGTACCACAATGTTAAGAATGAATGATGCATGATGTGAACGATGGATCCAACAAGGGAGAGTGCTCCTTGAAGATCATCACAAGGTGGGAGACGTCCCACGGGCTTGGACTAGCCAACAAATTTAAAAGAATGATTAAGATAGAAACTTACGATGATTCAAGAGTAACTGATGTATCACATTTATATATAGTTTTAAGATGCATTTAGAACTCTTTTTAGAGCATTTAGGTACATAATGACATGAATTACATAAGTTGCGCTCTACTACTCTCTGTTTGTGTGTTTCGATGATTTTCAGGTTATTTAGATACAAATTGAAGGATCTAGCCTATTAATCATTGAGGATGAAGTTAGCTTGTACAAGGATCACATTGCATCCGTTTGAGACAATTTTGAGTTGGAATGAAGCAAAGACTTAGTGAAAGAAGTGCTAAAACTGACCATATTCACTATTTTGATCATAACTATTTAGCGAAAATTTATAATCAAGAAATTCCAATTGAGTTGGATTCTAGACTTGAAGAGCTTTCCAACGGTAGGTCACACGCCCCAAAGGAACTTCTGGTTCGAGAGATATGAACTTCGCAAGTTGACGCAAAATTGCAGGATTTCCGCCCGATGGCATTGAGCGGCTTAGCCCGATCGGGCTGCGTGGTCTACGGCCCAATTATATCATTTAATGTATGTTTTCTAATTAGTTGTAGGTTTGATTATAAATAGCTAAGGATGATTATTTGCAAGACACTTTATTTTCATTAACCTTAGTTTTAGAACCTCTTGATAGTTAAACACATTTAGATTAGTTGGAGGAGATCAAACCCCATATTATATTTCGATTAAAGTTATTGCTTTCCGTCATTTGGTATTGTTCTTCTCTCTTAGTTTCTTTATTTAATATTTGTTTGCTTAGTTTATTTAATTAATTAGTTCATAATGCAAACTTTAGATTTTTATATTAGGTTTATTATTGTTGATTCGATTATGTGTGAGTAGTCATATTTCTAGGGTTTAAGGGAGGAAAACCATTTTTATACCATGATTCATATTTGAATTGCTATTAGTTTCTAGGTTTGATTAGAGTGATTATGGTGTGATTTGTTCTTGATGAGTGATTGATGTTATTGCGCAGTTTCATTGATTGCTTGTGGTTAATAATTGTTTGCACACATCTGTCTTACTTTTCGAGGCCTTAGTACACATCAGTAATTCTGATTATGTTAGTGAACATGCTGCATATGTTGAACACGTGCTCTAATATATCAATTCTTGACCTAGGTTCTGATAGTTGTTAGAACCGTTTGATTGGTATAAGTATGGTGGACCGAACTAATACCCTAGACCTTTAATTCATAGTTTAAATCCATCCTTATATTGCTTTCTTTAGTCTAAATAGTAGTTCAGCTGATTTCTATATGATCTTGTCTGAAGTAGCTGTTTAGCTGGATATTAACTTAGAAACTCTGTCTCTCTGTGGATTCGACCCTACTTCCCTCGACTAATGTTGTTAGAGGACTTAGGATTTATCTTTGATTAGGTGATACGACTTTAGCCTATCAGTAACAACGGAAACTCGTTGAGTTTCAAGCTATTAAGAATGTTAATAATGGAAACACGTGATGTTTCAAGCTGATGTGTGTATGCTCATGAAATTTTTAAGGTTTAACATATGTCGATAACCTATGTGGATTTATGAAAGTTTGTTCATGTCGATAATCGAGTTTAGGACCCATGTTTGTGCTTAAAGATTTGCCCAATGTGTTTAAGTATGATGTTAAATGATTATCAATGCTTATACGGTCCATGTTCCATGTTTATACGAGTTTATGTATGCTCATATGAATTATGTAAGTATTTCTTAAATTGATTACATGTATGGCATGAACGTGAGTTTAGACAAGAAGTATGCTTTTATATGATTTAAGTATGTATACGCTTTGATGTAAGTATGTGAAGCATGTTTGAGTGCAAAGAAGTTTTCAAACCAAAACCGTTTTACGGATTGCAGTTAAGTTACGAGTTTTCCACTCATTTTGGAATGTTTTTCTGTCTTTTCTTGTTTATCTGTTTTTCTTTTGAACGAAGCCCAGGTTAAGAAAGAGGGCTTAGGATCGACCCATGGAAAGGAAGTCATTGAGGTGGATTTCATGAAGCGTTGTTTGACTAAGGTTATTAGGACCATTTATATGAGGTCGTTATTGTAATAGAGGAATTCTGAGATATTTTTAAGGATATTGTATTAATAGTGGGCCATAACCCACAGGCTGAAGGATTCGCTTCCGCTGATCTCTATTTAATTATCAGTTATTTAAGGCTAATCATGTTTAATTAAGGACCCCTAAGTTCGGGGCATTACATGTAGATAATCTTGCATGTGCATATAGATTGCATTTAGAATAGAATTCCGCCTTTGCTACGCATGTGTTTTTCTTGATGACCTGAAAACTAAAAAAGAAAATGCTTTGATAGTCTCTAGTAGGCCAAGGAATCAATGGGTTATGGTATGATTGGTATCCCTCTTATATGGCTCGACCTATGTTGGTAGTTATACCCTTTGTGAAAGCTTGTTTTTATAGCCTTATAGACTGACATCTTTTCAGTCTTATCTGCTTGTTGTGTGATGCTCTTCCTTAACGAGTGTTCTCTAAAACTTGCATTGATTCTCCTTGAAATTGGATTGACTGGTTTGATTCTTGAATATGATTGAGGCGTTCGATATCTATTTGAACTACATTGCCAAATGCCACCCACATCTGCTTGGAGCTCTTTGCAAGAAAGGGAGAAGAAAATTCCTTCTTCGACGAATAGTGTAATTCCCCGTAATTTTATGAATTTTATAAATATATAAAAAGTATATTTATAATCATTTTCATATTTATTTCATTTAATTATTTAAGTGTTGACTATTTTTGAAAGTCAAATGATTGTTTAAACGTTTTAAATAATCATTAACATTTATTGGATTGGATTTTGAGTATTGAATATTTTATAAAATATTTTGGGTTGTGTTTAAAATGATTTTTAATGTTAGGTTGAGGAACCCAAACCGTTTACTTAAGTTTAATGATCAACTTAAGCCCAAACCGAAAGCCTAAACCTATTCACCTTAGGTTTCTAAGCAAACCTATAATATCTCCCTAAACATCAAATTGGACACTCTTTTTTCCCTTGCTCCATCTCTCAACTGGCGCTCTCCCTCTCTTTTCGTCCCTTTGGTTCCGGCGTCGTGCACCACCACACACCACCTCCCTCTCGTTCGTGTGCTGCCGCCAGCACCGCAACCCTCCTCTCTTGTGCAGCCGCAACAGCAGCCACACACACCACTCTTCTCTCCCTCTCTTAATTCTCTTTTTGCATCTTTTTATACTCCTGAATCTGATTGCTCAGATATCTTATAGTTTCGTTTGTTTTTACCCAAAACTTCCTTCTTCAAAGTTGTAGATCTCGAAAGGTTATTGAACTTAGACTCAAGAACCGCTCGATTCCGATTATTATTCCACCAGTACAGTTGTGGGCTCTGAAAGTTTGACAGTTTTGCTGCCATATTTCACTCGCGATTCCGGTTTTTGTGTTTTCTTTTGGTTATTTTTTAACCCTTGTCCTCTATTAATGTTTAACTAAAGTATTAATATTAAAGTTATGATTTTTATGAGTTTTAATATCAAAGTTGTGATTTTTATGAGTTTTAATATGTTTTATAAATAAAGTTGGAAACTTTATTGTTTGAACTAATTAACAATCTGATTTTATTTATTATGAATATAAGTTATAATTTTAGATTTATTATTTATTATTTAAAGTGAGTTTCAAGTATGAAAGGTGGTTAAAGCCTAAACTTATAGTATTATATTAAAGGTTGTTAAAGGTTGAAACTTTAATGTTTTAAAAGTATTTTAAAACAAGTTTTGAAGCGTTTTAAAATAATTTATATTCCAGTAAATTAATTAGGATATTAATTCATTGTTATGTTAATGTTTTGGTAGATGGAGAATTTACTTTAGGCGACTTCTAGAGTTTTAAAGTGGCCTCTCACTTTTTCTACACAAGGTACGTACATGTCCTCATGTGTTGGACTAGTATCATGTCCTAAGGATTAGGATTATTTATAGTATCATGCATAGGGAACTCTTTTATGGTTCATACATGACTATTGAATTGGAATTACGTGTTGTTGAGCATGTTAATTGTCTTTATGTTTATTACATGATTGAATGGATGTTTGATTCAGGCATGTTGTTTGGGAGTATTTATATTTTGATCCATCGTGTGATATGGATTAATAATATTTTATTAATAGATTATGGATTTTGGTATTGTTTCCCTTCATGGATATTTATTACTTCTCAAAGGTGAGGACTTTGTGAGTAAGTTGGACTATTATTGATTATGGATATTTTATTACTTCTCAAAGGCCGAGGACTTTGTGAGTATGTTGGATTATTATTGGTTATGGTTATTTTACTACTTTGCAAAGACCGAGGGCTTTCTAGAGTATGTATATTTATTGTCATTGGACATTCGATTGTTGATTTAAGATAACAAATAAATTAGAGGACTAATTCTTGGTCAATTGGAATTGTTTGATCACTTATTTAATCCTAAGATAAAAGAGGAATATTTGTTGTATCCATGTTATGTGTTGTTTGTTTGTTTAGAGTCCAACATCGAATAACTTATTAATACTTAAAGTGAAAAGTGAATAGTAATAACTTTAGACTTGTGCACGTCTGAAGTTCTGGACTAGCATGAGTTGGAGTACAAGGTGGTAGCCCATGACTATTCTTGGGGTCGGATTGATCACCGTACCCTATTTTATTTTTAAAGGTTCCTCGATATCGTTGGTCAAGGGATTATGGAGTCGCGCCCGTAATTCGTCTACTATTTTGAAGGCTGGTTTTCGTTGGACAACTCGATCCATTGTCTATTCAATTTACTAAATAATTATCATGTTGTATGCCTTGTGAATTCAAGTCTTATTTTACCAGTTGAAGTCTTGAGGAATCTTTATTGATCATGTTTGGTTGTTCAATAGTATCATGTTAGGTTTCGTGTTTTATTTTATTTATGTATGTACTCAGTTTTGCTGATTACGTGCTTTTTTGTGTGTTGATCATGGTTGTGCGTATTGATCATCCCTTTATTGGAGAGCAGTTTTCAATTGAGTATTTGCCTACAAGTTTGAAGCTATGATGCATCATCAGTATTACTCATTTGGGATTTGGGAAGCATTGATGAGAGATTGCTTTCTTATTTTTATTGCCTCTTGCATTTATGTTACTTTTATTAAGTTGTTTTATGTATTATATATTTTAAATGCTTTAAGTTGTTTTTGAAACCTTATCTTATTTTCTTGTCACCCCTCGTGAGCCTAAGCTTGTTTTCTTGTTTAACCACATCTTTAGCCTATTATCGATTTCCTAACCTAGGGGATTGTGAAGCTAGATTGGTGAGGGGTATGTCTTGTGATTCAGTGCTCTGATAGTGATTTGAGTTGGTTGTATGATATGTGTTTTGGTTAGAACTCATGTTCTGTGTTGAGTTCACCTCCTCCCCACTTCTTGTTGGTCTCCTATCTTATTAGTTATAAAAAAAAGAAAAGAAAAAAAATATAAAAGAGAAGAATGGGAATATCAATCATCCCATCAAAAAATATTGTGGTTTTGTTCTTAGTACTTAATAAAGAGAGATTTGGAGATGCTATTGGAGGAGGTAATATTGGTTAGTTGAGTGGTTATAACAAAGTTTGATGGTTTCGGGTTAGCTTTGTTCAGATGGTGTTGAATTAGGAAGCTTCACTTTCCCCTATTTAGCACCAAATTCCCAAATGTCTCCACACCCTTACCTTTAGCCTTCATTACAACCTTGATAAAGTCCTCATCTTGAAAAGATATGCAAGCCTATGGTAGGATTTAGTCAACAGAATTGATCCTTGAGCGATCATTGTAACCATATAAACACACGAGAGAGCACGAATAAAGTGAGAGCTACCATTCATATGACTGAGCCAAGCTTGGGGGAGAACTTATGGTATGATTGGTTGCTTTTCCTTAGGCTATAAACTTTGACACTTGATGGTGTTTTACATTTATTGATGAAACTGTTTGAAAGGTCTTTATTCTCTATCTTGGCATGCGTATTATTGTGAGGAGTCATTGAACTCTTTCCCTTGTATTTGATATTCATTGTTTGAGGACAAGCAATTGGACTAGCTTGGGGGAGTTCGATAAGCAATTTATTTTGCTTAATTGTAGATCATTTTTAGTGTCCTTGCATGTAGTTTAGTAACTAGCACTTAAGTCTAGTACTCCATGGTTTTTGTCACCTTTGAGTTACATTGTCGTTTCATTATCTGTTTAGTTGTTTTTAGATGATTTCCAGGCTAACTATCAAGTTTTTGAAGCCATTTGGTCATTGAAGGACTTTTGGTGGAACTTCGAACTTGGATGAGCACAAGAGCAAGTCTACACCGGTCGTGTGGATATTGATACCGCCGTGTAGCCTTTTGAAGGAGGAAGCAGGAACTTATTATTTGTTGTTGATTCAAGAGTTCGATGGGGACATGGGCGTGTCCATATTGACCCGTCCGTGTTGGTTTTTTTTCCAAAAGGCAGTTTGTTTCTGCCACATTGCTGCTTGCCCACTGGTTTAAGAAGATCAGGCCAACACGCTCGTGAATATTTTGACACTCCCGTGTTGGCTGAATTCTAGGGACACAGTAGCTGCTGCGAAGACTTGGTTGAAGACGTTGATTTCATAGAATCAGGTCTACACGCCCGTGTAGACCTATAGTTCCTGTTTTTTTTCCTGATTTTCCGTCTTTATTTTTGGGAATATTATAAATAGGTTAAGCGTTTTGTTTTGTATAAAGTCGACATTTTAGAACTCTAATCTCTTAGTTATTCTCTCTAAACACTCTCAAAGTCTTATTCTTTTACATTGGCACTTTCATTGAAGATTCAATTGCTTAATTAATCCAAGTATATCTCTTTTAATCTCTTCTCTCTATTTTCATTGCTTTTGTTAATCATGTTTAATTTTGTTAATCTCCATTGCTTAGAATCCATGATTAGTGAGTAGTTCATTTTCTAGGGCTTGGGAGAAAGTATGAATTAAGGGCTTTAATATGATGTTCATGTTATTGTGTTTTCAATTGATTATTATGCATTGATCTTGGTGCTTTTACACCCTAGGGTAGATGTTGATCACGTTTATAATAGGGCTTTTAGATTTCAATTCCTCTTCATTGAATATTGATTTCTTTGTCATTCCCTTGAATCAACTTGATTTCTAGACCAAGAGATTGGGTAGAAATTAAGAGGATCTTTGTGTTAGGGGTTTTCCATGCTTTTTGAATCCATTATTTAATTGACTAGAGACAATTCGAGAGAGGATCTAGTTGATTGATTAATTGATTACTCTTGAGGGCCATTCAAGAGAGGACTCGAGAAATTTAGAGGGGAACTTAACTTTGCATGATATTCGCCTTTGAATTGTACTTGCATTGGTGTTTGTTGCCTAACCCGGATTCCTACTTGTAGCCCAAACTCTAGTGTTTGCCTTATTAGCTAGTTATTAGTTGATAGTTAATCAATCCTTCACACTGATGTGGGAGCATCTACCTTAGCCCTGAGTCTTCTTGGAACCAAGGAAGAAAGGATGAAAGTCCAATTTTGAGTTTGATTAATACTAACATCTCGAAAGTGTTAATTAAACAAGCCTAAATTAAGCTACGAGTCTTAATAAGTTATAAACATGATTATTTATATTTAATGGTGTCTTAAACAATCATTAAATATGTCTAATTATGCTAAATATCATGTAAAGTAGCCTAATTAGTTCATAAATCATGCCTAAAATGCTTAAGTACATTTTACGGTTTTGTTAGTGCTTAATCGATTTTGCAAGGGTGCTTAAGGGAGCTTAAATCTGATCTTTCAAGGCCGCCTTGTGCTTCAACAACTTCAGATGGATGTCTTGCTGTCCTATATGAAGGCACATGGCTTTGGAACGTGGTGCAATGAGCTTTAAGAGCTTAAGAGTGAAGGAGGGCAAAAACTGCCAAAAAAGACGTTAATCAGCACTGAAGTTCTGAGTTCTGGGTCTCTGCAAATCCTACTAAAATGCTGTAAATTTTTGAGGATAATTTCCTTAGTTTATGTAGAATAATCTCCCATTGGTAGTTTCTATGTTTAAGATCATCCAATGCCTTTATTTTACAATTTTCTTGGAAGCTGCTGAAAACGTTTATTTTTGGTATGTTGTAGCCTTATAAGTAACCATGTATCATAAGCAGAATGTGGATATCATTAAGACCTTGAAAACATTCTTATACTAGAGATGTGTGCATGTGTCATTCCTGGGTCAGTTTTTATCTTTTAAGAAATCTTTACTTTCTTTCAATCTGAACGGGAATTTAGTTGATAGAAATTAAAGTATGTTGATATTATAGACTAATTGACATAATACAACCTTTATATTGATGGTTAATTGGGTTGGTGTTAGTGGTGGTTGTTCGTTCATTCGGACAAGGATAGTAATCAAAACTGTGTGTGATTGTTTCTTTTGTTCCTTTCCAATCTTAATGCTCTCATTGTCTTAAATCCATATGTATCATTTGGTATCAGAGCCAAGGTTGTTTTGAGAGCATTTTAATTACCTTTTAAACGTCCTAAACACAAGTCTTAATCCTAAACAAATCGTACCTTGTCTAAGCCCAAACACACTTCTTTTCTTTCTTTCCAATCTATATTTCTTAGTGGTTGTATCTACTATGAGTCAAGGTGAAGAGAATTAGTTTCGAAGAGGTATGTATTTGAATAAAGTAAGGATTGTTGGCTTGGAGAATCAAATGGCCACATTGGGTGAACAAATCGCTAATATATGAATGCTCTTCGAGATATGAATGTAGGAGGAAGAAGGGGAGCACAAGTAAGGAGAGAAGACATAGAGGACGAGGAGGCAGCCTATGATACTAGTGAGGAGGTTATCTCAGAAGAACCAAGGATGAGAAGGCAGCCACAAAAGACAAATGATTTTAGAGACATCAAGCTCGATGTCTCTGAATTCGATGGAGATCTTAATCTCGATGTTTACTTGGAGTGGGTGACAAGGTGTGATCGAATTTCTGAGCTTAAGGAGTATTATGATGCCAAAGCTGGCAAGGTTGTTGTGGCTAAGCTAAAGGTGTATGCATCCCTTTGGTGGGAGAATGTTGTCCTAGAGCAAGGAAGCACAAACCAAAAATCAAGAGCTGGAAGAAGCTTCAGAAGAAGAGGAAAGAGAAGTTTCTCCCTTCTACTTATACTCTTGATTTATATAACCAATTGTCCGAATTGTCTCAGGGACATAAAAGAGTAGAAAACTACATTTATGAGTTTTAGAAATGTATGATGAAATTAGATATCCAAGAAAGGGAGGAGCAAACTATGGCTTGTTTCTTAGGCGGATTGGAGAAAGAAATTCACAGGAAGTTGGAGTTGCAGCCATACACCACTTTAGATGAACTTTTCAAGCTGGCATTTGAAGGTGGATAAACACCAAAAGGAGAAGAAGAAGAAGAAGGTGTTTGTCAAAGGAACTTCTAAAACTAAGGGAAGTTCGAATGTGAAGCCACCTTACACATCTCCTTTCACTCCAATAGGGGATAGTTCGAAATTCATTGATAAGGGGAAGAAAGTAGTTGAAGCTTCTCCTAAAAGAGATGATGTTAAGTGATTTAAATGTGATGGATATGGTTATTATCAATCACAATGTCCTAATAGGAGGGTGAAGACCTTAGTTGATATTAAAAGCATTGATGATGCACTTCGGTTGAAGGAACAAAAAGAAGAGATTCATGAAGCTGTGGAGACTGAATCTGAAGAAGAGGAGATGGGGGAAACTAGTGTTCTTGGACCAATTGAAGGAGAGCATGAGGATATTTCACTTGTTCTTAGAAAGGGTCTTACATCCTAAGGAGGCCGAAACCATCCCCTCTCAAAGAGACCAGAATTTTCAAACCAAGTGTTTGATTAGAGGCAAAATATGTTCGATGATTATTGATGGAGGAAGCTGTACTAACGTGGCTTCTTCAGCTATGGTGGAGAAACTTAATCATCCAACATTCAAACATCCAAAACCATATAAGCTTCATTGGCTTAATGATGGTAATCATGTGGAGGTAACAAAGCAAGCTTTAATTATCTTTTCTTTGGGCGATTCATATACAGATGAAGTAGTTTGTGATGCCTTACCTAAGGATGCATGTCATTTATTATTAGGTAGATCTTGGCAATATGATAAAGAAATTGTTCATAATGGAAGGACTAATACTTATTCGTTCAAACACAATCAAAAGAAAATAGTCCTTAGCCCGGGAAAGCCAAACACAAACTTCACAAAAAAGAACCAACCTTCCCCAAATCCGAAACCCACAAACAATAAAAAGACCTTGTTTTTATCTCAAAATCAAGTAGAGAAGGCTGTTGAAAAAGGAAAAACATTATACTTATTATTGTTAGTGGTCGAAAATGGTGTTAATGAACATGTAATTTCTGGTTTGGTTAAGCCTTTTGTTAGGGAATTTAGTGATGTATTTCCTAATGACCTTCCATCTAGTTTACCTCCAATTAGGGGAATAGAACACCAAATTGATTTAATTCCAGGGTCGCCACTTCCTGACAAGGCAACATATAGATGTAATCCGAAAGAAGCTAAAGAGCTTCAAAAAACAAATTGGTGAATTGTTATCTAAAGGATTTCTACAGGAAGTCTTAGTCCTTGTGTCGTGTGTTATTTTGGTTCCAAAGAAGGATGGTTCAAGGAGAATGTGTGTAGATTGCAGAGCTATTAACAACATTACCATTAAGTATAGGTATCTTATACCTAGACTTGATGATTTGCTCGATGAGTTAAATGGTTCCACTACATTTTCAAAGATCGATTTAAGGAGTGGCTATCATCAGATTCGAATCAAGGAAGGTGATGAATGGAAGACAGCCTTTAAAACTAAAGGAGGTCTTTATGAATAGCGCGTGATGCCATTTGGTTAACAAATACTCCTAGTACTTTTATGAGACTTATGCATGAAGTACTTAGGACTTTCATTGGAATTTTTGTTGTTGTTTACTTTGATGATATTATGGTGTATAGTAAAAGTGAACAGTAAGAGTTTTCCTTCAACTGAGGGAAAAAGAAGTTGTATGCGAAGATGGAGAAAAGTGAGTTTTTCACACCAAGTGTGACCTTTTTGGGTGTCATTGTCTCAAACAATGGAATCTCGATGGATGAATCAAAAGTGGAAGCTATTATATTGTGGCCAGTACCAAAAAGCATCACTGAAGTACGGAGTTTCCATGGCCTAACATCTTTTTACAGGAGATTCATCAGGAACTTTAGCACCTTCTTGGCGCCACTCACTGAATTTATCAAGAAGGGGTTTTTTACTCGGACTCCAGCAGCACGAGAAGCATTCGAACTGTTAAAGAGCAAGCTTAGTGAGGCTCTTGTTCTAGCCTTACCTGATTTCAAGCAAGTTTTCGAGGTTGAATGTGATGCTAGTGGCGTGGGGATTAGAGCAGTTTTGCACAAGGAGGATGGCCTATTGCATTTTTTTAGTGAAAAGCTTAATCAGTCTAAGCTTAATTATATCACCTATGATAAAGAGTTCTATGCTATTGTTCGTTCCTTGACTCATTGGACTCATTATCTTAGGACGGCTCAGTTCGTCCTTCATTCAGATCATTAAGCCTTGAAATATATCAATGGCCAACATAAACTCAGTCCAAGACATTCAAAATGGGTGGAATTCCTTCAGTTTTTAAATTTTGTTTCAAAATATAAAACTGGAGTTTCTAACGTTGTTGCAGATGTTTTATCACGAAGACATGCTATGCTTTCTTTAATGGAGGAACGAGATCTTGGCTTTAGTCATCTTAAAAGCCTTTATTGTGAAGATCCAGATTTCTCTTCATTAATGGAGGCATGCAAGAATGCTATGGAGCTTATTCAGTCTAAGATGGCTTTTTGTTTCAAAACAACAAGCTTCGCATCCCTAAATGTCCATTAAGAGATTTGCTGATTAAGGAGGTACATGGTGGTCGATTAGCTGGTCATTTTGGCATTAACAAAACTGTTGATGTGTTACAGGAACACTTTTATTGGTCGAAACTTGCTGGTGATGTTCATACAGTTCTAGCTCGATGTTCTATATGTCAAAAGGCAAAAAGTACGTTTCATCAAGGGTTATATACGCCCCTTCTTGTTCCAACTCAACCATGGGAAGACGTGATTATGGATTTCATAGTAGCCCTACCAATGACTCAATGCCAGAAAGATGCCATTATGGTGGTGGTGGACAAATTTTCCAAGATGGCTCACTTTGTTACTTGCAATAAAACAGATGATGCAATTCATGTAGCTGATTTGTTCTTCAAAGAAATCATCCGTCTCCATGGAGTGTCGAAGTCTATTGTGTCAGATAAAGATGTAAAGTTTCTCAATTACTTCTGGAAAACTTTACGAAGCTACTTGGTACTAAATTGTTGTTTAGTACTGTTGCTCATCCACAAACAAATGGCCAGACCGAGGTGACTAATAGGACGTTGACTATGCTGCTTAGAACATTAGCCAACAAATCACCTAGCTACCTATGCTACTAACTGCTCACCATCCGAGGTAAATTATGGGATTAATCCTTTAAGTCCTATTGATTTACTTCCTATTCCTGTTAAAGTTAACAGTAGCAAAGAGGCCGACGAAAAAGTAAAGGAAATGAAAAAGCTTCACCAACAAATTCAGGACAAAATTGAATGAGTTAATGAAGCCTACAAAGTTCGCGCCAATAAGCATAAGAAGGAAATTCTATACAAGCCAGGAGATCTAGTATGCTTGCCTTTGAGAAAAGAATGGTTTCCAACCAGAAGGAAGAACTAGTTGATGCCACAGAGTAATGGACCATTCAAGGTGCTAGAAAAGATCAACAATTATGCCTATAAGATCGAGATACTGGATGAAATGGGGAACATCTCCGCCACATCCAATGTTGGTGATTTAGCCCCGTATTTTGAAGAAGTCTTTGAGAGACAAGAAGACTCTTTCGAACCTGGAGAGAATGATGCGGGAGCATCTACCTTAGCCCTAAGTCTTCTTGGGACCAAGGAAGAAAGGATGGAAGTCCAGTTTTTGAGTTTGATTAACACTAACATCCTGAAAGTGTTAATTAAACAAGCCTAGATTAAGCTACGAGCCTTTTAATCAGTTATGAACATGATTATTTATATTTAATGGTGCCTTAAACAATCATTAAATATGTTTAATTATGTTAAATATCATGTAATGTAGCTTAATTTGTTCATAAACCATGCCTAAAATGCTTAAGTACATTTTACGGTTTTGTTAGTGCTTAGTCGATTTTGCAAGGGTGCTTAACGGAGCTTAAATATGATCTTTCAAGGCTACCTCATGCTTCAATAGCTTCACATGGATGTCTTGCAGTCCCTTATGAAGGCACATGGGCTTTGGAACGTGGTTCAATGAGCTTTAAGAGCTTAAGAGTGAAGGAGGGCAAAAACTGCTAGAAAAAACGTGAATCAGCACTGAAGTTCTGAGTTCGGGGTATCTGCAAATCCTCTTGCAAATGCTGCAAATGTTTTGTGGATATTTTCCTTATTTTATGTAGAATAATCTCCCATTGGTAGTTTCTATTAAGATCAGCCAATGGCTTTATTTTACAATTTTCTTGGAAGCTGCTTAAAAACAACACGTGTATTTTGTTTTCCTTTTTTAGCAAGGCAAATGACATGAAAATGACGCCAATTTTTGGTATGTTGTAGCCTTATAAGTCTAGTTTGTAACCCTATATCATAAGCAAAATTTGGATATCATTAAAACCTTGAAAACGTTCTTACACTAGAGCTGTGTGCTTGTGTAATTCCTGGATCAGTTTTGATCTTTTAAGAAATCGTTACTTTTTTTCAGTCTAAACGTTGATTTAGATAATAGAACTTAAAGTAGGTTGCTATTATAGACTAATTGTCATAATACAACCTTTATATTGGTGGTTAATTGGATTGGTGTTAGTGGTGGTTGTTCGTTCATTCGAACAAGGATAGTAATCAAAATTGTTAATGATTATTTCTTTTGTTCCTTTCCAATCTTAATGCTCTCATTGTCTTAAATCCATATGTATCACACACCCCCCAAATACCCTTCACTTAGGTAGTTTTAGACTTAATAGACCTTAGTCAATCCTTTTTCCCTGTGGTTCGACCCTTGACTTGTCGTTACTACGTTCATAGTAGTTGCTCGTTAGGTTTATAAATATTGTTTGGAAAGCGGTTCTTAGTGCCTTAACGACACACTAAAAACCTCTTATCAGTGCCTATAAGTAGAAATTTTGCTTCCTTTGCTGTGCATTATGAAGGATTTAGAGAAGTTTCTTTCTCAGAGAAAGATTATAGAAATTTGGTTACCAAGTATAGGTGTTTGTGCCTTGAAGACGGAGACTTTGCTGCTATGGAGAAGCATTTCATGGAGATGTCTACTACACATACAAATTTTTTTGCACGTATGATACAAGTGATGATGGTAGACTTAAAAATGTATTTTGGGCCGATGGGAGGTGTAGAGCTGCATATCATGAATTTGGAGATGTGGTATCATTTGATGCCACATACTTGAGAAATAGGTATAGGATGCCTTTTTGTCCTTTTATAGGTGTGACATATCATAACCAATCAATATTGCTAGGGTGTGCTCTAATTTCGGGAGAGGATACGAGTAATTATGTTTGATTTCTTCAAGACTTGGCTAGCTTGTATGTCAGGAAAAGCTCCACAAGGTATCCTTATGGATCAATGCATGGCAATAGGTAAATTATCTTTCACTTCTAAAATAAAATTGTAAATTTATTATATTTTTATACATTTATGCAGCGGTAGTAAATTGGTATCCTCGGTATATAAATCCATAATTTGGTTGCATGCGTGCACTTATCTATTTCCTAATATGTGAAACACACAACTATATAGGGAATGCAATCAAGGAGGTATTTTCTGACACAAAACATAGATGGTGTATTTGGCATATTATGAAAATGAGAAGAAACACTTGAAATTTCATGAAGCATAAGATAAGATTAAAAAAGAATTACGACGTGCTCTCCACAATTCTCTTCGAATTGAAGAGTTTCAGGAAAAATGGAAAGAGATTGTTGTGAAATACGATTTACAAGAGATAAATTGATTTAATGATATTTTAACTTGAGGCAACAATGGGTTCCCGTGTATTTCAAGAATGACTTTTGGGTTGGAATGTCTAACACACAACGTAGTGAGAGTGTGAAAAAAAAATTCAAAGCATTTGTGAACCTCAACACCACTTTGAAAGAATTTGTTGATCAATATTGTCTTGCATTAGGTAAACGAGCCAATGAGGAAGAGAATGAAACATGTCGATAAATGAACAAACCAACCTTATGTTTCACTGAATATGTGAGTTAGAGTGTATTTCAACGCCTTTACACATCAAAAAAATTTGAAGAGTTTAAAGAACAAGTGCACATGGTAACATATACTATTGAGACAAAAAGTAAAGATGATGGAAGGGTTTGTGTTTATGAAGTGGTGATAAAGAAGACTACATGGCCATGTTTGCAAAAGCTCAAAGTGTCATTTGATCGTGCTTCCTATGATGTAAAGTGCGAAGATAAAATATAAGTTTAGAGGGATCTTGTGCAACCATGTGGTTCTTGTATATCATGAGGAATATGTGTTACGTGTTCCCGAAAAGTACATCCTAAATAGATGGAGAAAGGATTTGGTAAGGAACTACACTAAAATTGCAGTGCCATATTTCACCCCGGAGAAAAATCCACATGCAAAAAGAATTTGATGATATTGCTTTTCTAGCAACTATTGACGATAAACCATACTTATTTTTTCTGGAAAATTTGGTGAAGTTAAGACCACAAGTGAAAGCTTTGGTTGAAGAATGTCAAGAATTACCAAAAAATGTGGGCACGTTAGGTAAAGTTTATGGAAGACAACCCATACTTGGAAAAGAAGTTGAAAATGATAACCACAATGAGGAAGTGGGTGACCAAGACAAGGTCAAAGATCCCGTAGATCGTAGAGGCAAAGGGAAAAAATCAGCTCATAGAAAAGGTTATGAAAATGAACGACAATTTGCAAAAAGCAAGAAAAGTTCAAATAACCAAACATGTCAAAACAACAATGCATATGGACATGTATCATTACAATTTAGGAAAAATTCACAAAAGTGGGCTCAACTATGACCGACCTTCTCCAAATAGGCCAATCTCTAAAAAATCTGAATTTATGCCAAACTATACGTTGAGTTGGATACAAATGGCCAAACTATGTGTAATATCCGAGAAAATTAAACGTTCTTAATTAAGCAAAAATCGTATTTAATTAAAATTTTCTTTAGTTATATATAAGTTTATATATATAAAGCGACTTATTAAATTTAATAATGTTAAATAAGCTTAAGCTATTAAAATCGATTTTATAATTTCCTAAAATAATTTCTAAATATTAAGCTATTAATTTTAAAGTTATAAGTAGTAAGGTTTATAAATTTATTTATTTCTTTTAAATAGAATATTAGCTTTAACTAATCATTAAAATAGCAAAAGAAAAACCTATTTAGCAAACTTTCCTCAACTTTGACTTTCCCCAACCTCCTTCTCCATGAAGCTATGGAGTTTTCTACCTCATTAAGTAAACCTTTCCCCAAGTAAACCTTCCTCCAAACAAAACCTTTCCCCAAGCAATACTAAACCCTTCTCTTATGGGTATAAAATGCCATGTTTGCTCCTGACACAACACATTCAAACACCCCATTACCCCTCTCCTCCCCCGCCACTCACTCTCTCTCTCTCTTTCCTCTGTTTTCTCCCTCCCCTGCTGCACCATCGTGATGCATCGCCGGACACCACACCCGCCGGAGCCACACAACGCAGACACCGCTGGCCCCCACGAGACGCCACCACAGCGCACCCCCCTCTCCTTCGCAGCACCCCCCTCTCACTCACGTTGCCTGTCCTCCTCCCTCTACTGACTCGTCGTTGCTGCTCGTTGCTGCCGCTGGACGTGCCGCCTGACTGTCGCCGCCGTTGTCTCTCGCTGCACGCCTCTCACTGCCGCCGCCACCTTGCCGGAGCCCAGCTCCCTTCTCTGCTTCTTCCCTTCTCAAGTGAGAAGAGGTAACTGATACCTCTTCTTTTGCTTAAGTTTGATAACTTAAGTTAATTAGTTTATTTAAGATTTATTATTAGTTAAATAATTTATGTTATCCTAGTTAATAATTAGCCTAAATCTGAATTTTAGTTAAGTAAATCACTTTGTTTAATTTATGATTATATATACTAAGTTATTAACTTTAATTAAACTAGCTAAACTTTATGAACAAATTATCTTAGTTTGTTTACATAAGTTATTTTATATTAGACCCTTTATTAGTTAAATACCTTATGTTAATTAGCCTAAATATGTTTTTAGCTTAACTAAAGCTACTTTAACTTATGTCTATATACATGTATGTTAGATAATAAACTTTAATCAAAATTAGCTAAACCTTATGGATTAATTATCTTAGTTGTTTATAATAAATTATTTAGTTATTCTTAAATCCATTATTAATTACATATGCTACATTAGTATTGGACTTAACTTTTTTTTTAAATTTAAGTATAACTACTTGGTTAGAATTATGTATAGATGTA
This sequence comes from Patellifolia procumbens, assembly GCA_947645195.1. Classification (NCBI taxonomy): domain Eukaryota; kingdom Viridiplantae; phylum Streptophyta; class Magnoliopsida; order Caryophyllales; family Amaranthaceae; genus Patellifolia; species Patellifolia procumbens. Next base: position 3,574,158 of record CANSGD010001076.1, read on the forward strand.
CTATATTATTAACCTAAGTTAATCTAGCTAAAGTAAATGGATTAATTATCGGAATTTGTTAGTTATTTTCTTAAAATAATTACTTAGTTTTGGTTATAAATATTAAATTAAAGTTTTTTAATAATAGTTATTTATTTTAAAGTTTAGTTAATAAAATTAAGTTATGTAAATTAGTCACTAATTTCATGTAATAAGTTATGTTCATATAATTATTTTTAGTTTAATAGTAAACACCTATTTTAAATATTATGAGTATTATTTATATTGAATTATTAATCAATGAGTTACTTTAATATTATTAACAAATATTCACTATATGTATATTTTCAAGTTTTATAAAAAGGACAAGTTATATGTTTAGTTTCTATTTAAAAAGAAAGTGGATTATGTTGAAATACTTATAATGAAATATTATCTACAAACTATTTATGACTCGCTAAATATTATTTGATAAAATATGTGAATTGTTTTATCTTGTTTAAGTAATAAAATTGATGAATAATATTGTAGTTTATTGATTAGCTTAATAATAATTCTAGTATTTAAAGAATATATATACTTCTAGTTTATAGTTTATGTCTTCAAGTCATTAAACATGAATTTTATATGAATTATAAAGTAGTAATAGTTTACTTAAATATAGCTTACTTATGTCGTACTTATTAACCAAGTTATAAATCCCATAAGTCTTAGCTTATAATATTAAGTTATTAAACGAGTAACTATTATATTACTAATTATTAAATGAGCCTTATTATAAAACCTCTTTGGAACTTAGTAAGTTTAAATAAAATAAATAGATAAAAGGATTCACATGAAGGAAATGGCTCGTAAAACTTAGAATAAAATATTAACGATTACTTATTAATTCATGAATAGATTAGAAACAAAAAGGATATTACAAGCCTCCCCCGGCTAACAAGGTTTACTACGCAGGACTTGAGGTAACGTCTACTGCTAACACCCACAATCCCCTTCCAACTATGTTTATGATAATGTTTTGTTTTCAATGATGCTATTTATGGATTGCGGGGTATAAAATGTTATTATGCAAATGATGTTATAAATGCTTTCTGTAAATGGTTTGATGAATTATGATTATAATAAGATATGAAACATGATAAAGAAAAGTGAAAGATGGTTCTTGGCAGTATTATGTTATGTTGGTCGTGCACATTCCATTATGGCGGCTCTGTCACCTATGTCGGGGGATAATAATCTCCCGTGAGATCCGTGTTATGTTATTATTCCACCTATGTTGGGAGATAATAATCTCTCGTGGCACGCCACCTATGTGGAGGACTTCTGTTCTCCGTGGCCTATGTTATGTTATACTTGCCAAGTTACCAAAATGAATGATATATGTTTATAATCCTGATAAGGAAGATGATGTCATATGCTATATCTAAATGTTTTCAACTGTAATGTTATATGTTTTTCAATGAATTTACGATATTTCATATCCCTCTGTTTGCAAATAAAATGAATTGAAATGAATTTACGATGTTAGGGTAGTGTGTTACTGAGCCTCGGCTCATGATGTTTTGTTTTTATGTTTTAGGTACTATTGAAAGTATTGCAAGACACATGGAAAGAGTTTCCGATTGAGATCGATCATGATGATTATGTAAATAAGTTACTTAGTGATTGGTCCGAAAAGTAGGCATTTTGTTATGTTTTAGGGGAGATGTTGAAATGGTTAATGGTAAGGTAAATTTATCTATAAAGGGAATGTAGCTATTGAGTTGTATTTTAAAGAGAAGTTTATTGTGGGCCCATAACCCACAAGATTGAGGATGTTTCCGCTGCTATTTATGAATAAAGTATGAGTACTGATGCTCTAGTTATGGTTAGTTGAGGTTAGTAACGGACCCCTAATTTCGGGGCGTTACACTATGGTTTAGGTTGGATAAAAAATAAAAATGGGCCAAATCGTTGAGGTTAGCCCATTTTTATCCAACCCAACTCATAGTTTGGGCTAAATTCAGAATTTTCAAAGATTGGCCTATTTTGAGAAGGTCGGTTATAGTTGGGCCCATTTTTGTGAATTTAAGTGTTAAGGTTTGTCTTTTCAATATTTTGTTATACATAAAACACATATCTTGTTTGCGTTATAATAGGATCAATACCAAGCAAGCGAAATGTCATGTTCAATGATGTCAAATTACATGGGTAGCTCGTCTAATTCGCAAGCAAGTTCCTTAATTTATAGCTTGTTTTATTCTTTTTAAGAGATTACTACTTTATAAATATTTGAAAATTTTATTGTATTAATATACTTCCTTCTATACAGTTCAACCTTTATAATCGATATGGAAACTCGATGGGTTACAATCCTCCATTTGAAGTGACTCCAGTAAGTTAAACTAACAATATATGAAACAATATATAATAGTACTTAGCGCTATAGCGTACCGCTGCCAGTGGTTTGTGCTGCTGCCATATTATGTTGTATTGCTGCTGCCATATTATGTTGTGTTGCTGCTGCCATATTATGCTGTGTGGCTGCCAATCTTTGGTGTTGTTAATATTATGTTTATGTTGTGTTGCTGCCAATTTGTTCTGTTGTTGATATTCTATTGTGTTGTGTCGGCATTTTAGTATGCACTGAATAATAATCTTTCCTAAAAGCAGTCAAATGAAATTCAATGAATACCTTTCTAACTTACAAAATTTCTATATAATTAAGGTTGTCAGGTCCAACAGAAGGGCATATGGAGATTTTAACCCTCCACTTCAAGTCATGCAAGTAGGTTATTTTAATTACTAATATTGTGTATTAGTGTATTTTTGTTGTCATTTGACAAAGATATTAATCCTCATTCTTGGTGCTTTTCGTTTTTCGAAGTCTGCAGGACATACAAATGAGACACCAAGTTCAATCTAGCTACATTAATCCAAGAATGGGAGGTGAAAAGAGATTCAAATTCAACTAATTTGAATGTACGATGTCAAGAGAGATAAAACCAAACAACATACAAGATAATATTTTTGTGTGGAGACAAATTGAAGTAGCTTAATATATATTTTGTATTGTTGATTATCTTATATTCTTTGTTAAAAAATTGTCTATCTTTTGTTGGTAAAAACCAGACACTATATTTTGGTATGAGTTTGATGCATACGAGTCTGCCTAATCTTTCTAAGGCTTTTGATTTTCCTTTTGTTTCAAGTTATTATTATTTTCTTCCTAACTTTTTTTTGTTTTAACTTATGATAAGGTGGCATACTGACCTTATAATGGGAAGTAAAGTTTAGTTTATTGGTAATATTTTTTTGGAGTAAGAAGAAGCGGCTCGGACCCCACTCAAGTCCTAGTGGGAGAAACACTTGAGAGTAGGGGGAAGGGTAAGGGAAATCCCTACTCTGAAAGTGCCACTAGTGGGGATTGAACCCCCAACCTTGAGGTTGGAAGGATGCTCTCTTTACCACTAGACCAAGTACTCCTTGGTAGTTTAGTTTAGTGGTAACATGAGAGGATAAAAAACATAACTTCAAGAAATTATACATTCTATAAGTTGGCTCAATTTTTCTCAATTGTCGTGAAAGAAAAAGCAACAAAAATTTGGAAGCATATGAGCGTACACATTGAGACAATAGCAAAAGAAAACTTGTAATGGTCTTTTTGCTAAGATTATCTAGAAAAGACATTGAGACAATGCACCCTGCAATTGATCAAAAAGGTCATCTATACGAGGCAAAGGATATTTGTTCTTGATGGTTATCTTGTTAAGCTCCCTATAATCTATGCATAACCTTAAAGTTCCATCTTTTTTCTATACAAATAGAACAGGTGCTCCCCATGGTGACACACTTGGTCTAATATAACCCTTTTCCAATAATTCCTCCAGTTGTATCTTTAGTTCCTTTAATTCCGCAAGTGTCATTCTATATGGTGCTTTTGAGATAGGTACAACTCCAGGTACTAACTCAATAGTGAAATCAATTTCTCTTTGTGGGGGCATATCTACAACTTCCTCAGGAAAGACATCTTGGAAATTTTTAACAACGGGAATGTCAGATATTTTAGGTTCAGATTTTTGAGTACTAAGAATATCACAAAGGTACCCTTCACAACCTTGTTTTAACATCTTTTGTGTTTGAAGAAAAGAAATGATTCTAGATTCATATTTTCTTTCATTATTTTGGAAAATCACTTCATTCCCTTCAGAATTTACTAAGGTTACGATTTGTTTTTAACAGTCTAATATGACACGATGTTTATTCATCCAATCCATCCCTAAAATAACATCGAATCCCTTAAGGTCAAATTGAATTAGATCAACATCAAACATGCTTCCCCTTATGTTCAAAGGATAATTTTTATATATAGTTTGACAGGGAACTATATTTCCAGTAGGGAGGCTAATACAAAATTCTAAGTTTGTCTTACTAGGGACCAGTTGCAAATCTCTAGACATGGAAGAGGATATAAATGAATGTGATGCTCTGGTATCAAATAAGACATGTATTGGGAAAGAGTTTAGAGAAATGTTACCCGTAACCACATCACTTGAACTTCCAATCTCTTGTGGATTCATCAAAAGCACACGACCATGGGTTGGATTTTGACGTTGGATAGGTCCATCCTGGGGCTTAAGAACAGATTTTGAGGTATAAGGATTGGTTGTAGCTAATTTTGTATTTCCACCTCTTTCCAAAGGACAATTCCTCTTCAAATGATTTGGAGTTCCACAAGAGTAGCAGCGGTTATTGACAAACCTACATTTTTCAGTTGAGTGATTGGTGTAACCACATTTTGCACAAGGGGGTCCTTGATAGCGATCTGGAGGTGTAAAGGGTTTGACATTACCAATATTTGGCTTTTTCTGGAAATTCCTATTCATTGCATGAGTTCCTTCCCACTTTCTTTTATGAACTATATCTTCAGCCTCTCTCTCTTTGATTATTCTTTCAGCATTTGCTGCCTTGTCATACATCTCTTGATAACTATGGCAACTATGGGTCGAAAGTCGGTCACGAAGTTCCCAAGTGAGACCTCTTTCAAACTTATTCATTCTTAACTCCTCACTGGAAACAAGATGTGGTGCAAATCGAGATAATTCCATAAATTTTGCAGCATACTCCATAACAGACAAATTACCTTGCTCTAACTGATTAAACTCTTCTTCTTTCTGTCTTTTCAAAGCTTATGGATAAAATTTCGGCCTCATAAGATCTTTCAATTGGGTCCATCCAAAGTCCTTCTCCTTCCTCCTTTCTGTCACGGTTTCCCACCAAAGATCTGCCTGCCCGACTAGATAATAAACAGCAAATCCTACCTTCCACTTTTCAGGACAGTTTATCGCATCGAAAAGTTTATCAATACTTTTTATCCAATCTTCAAATTCTACAGGGTCAGACTTTCCATCATAGGTCTTGGGGTTGTAACTAGCCATTCTTTTATAATACCTTGCACTTTCTTCTTCTTCGTTGTTTTTGTTGTTGTTTTTGAGCATTTCAAATAGAAGTGTCGTGACTTCCCTAACATTTCCTTCTCTATTATCATTGTTTGAGTTTCCATTATCAGGATTTTGAACTGGCTGGTTTTCTTGAGTAGATTGGGTATTTGGGGATTGCATTATCCTAAATAACGCATAAAAGATTAGGGTTAAAATCTCATTATAGTTAAGCAGAATAGAATTATAATAACCAAACATATAAATATACATATATATATATATATATATATATATATATATATATATATATATATATATATATATATATATATATATATATATATATATATATATATATATATATATATATATATATATAGACTTGATATATCTTATACAAACAAAAACATCTAAAACATTAGGTAAGTTAAAACATCAGATAGACTAACAGTAAGCATGCATCATACTCCTATATTCTACATAGTGTCAACATATATACAACAAAAGGGTTAACACTTGACAAAAGAGTCATCTCTAACTCCAAAACATTCTACTTGTTGTTACTAGCACTTGGTTCCTCTTTCGGTTCCTCGTTTAGATTTATTTTGGTTGACGAAACAGATTCATCATCTGACAGGAAGACCATGTGATCTCTTTCATAAGCTAGAAGTTCTATAGCAAGCTTGGTAAAACTCGGGTCCATCTTGGTCGACCTAATCCAAACCGTACATATTTCTCCCAGTTGGGTGCCCCGTTGACCTTTAGATCAGAATATTTAGTTTTGAAAGTTATCCACGGGAAGCTCGTGGGGAATGTTTGGATCAAAACATAAGCTAGATACGGTGTGGTCATTCCAAATTCAGGGTACTGTGCGTTAAATTCGTCGAAAAACCTTTCTAGACGGTGGATATGTTCCATAACCCTACAACCAGAATCCATTGCTAACATGTGGGGACTTATGTTTCCTGCCATTCTAAAATAAATAAACACATGGTAAATATAACATCATCACCTGCATTTATAAAAATAAAAATAAGTAATAAACAATAAATATCCCAATATCCCTTTCTCTCATGTGGGTTTCTAACAATTATTTTATTATTATTGTATATATTTTAATATATTTGTTAACGTGGCTAGGATAACAAACTGTAACGCCCTGTAATTTTAATAGCTTTGAATAACACATGCCAGTACCAGGATCGAACCAAAATATTATATCATGTTTAGTTAAAATGATATTATAATGTTTACAGGACATTACTGCCGTATTCCTAAAATAGAAATACTAGGCGAAAGTAAAGCATACTAATGACATAATAAAACTTGGGATAATAGTACTGGTAACTTATAACATATATATATATATTTCCTATCATTTTATAAACCTCACTCTTGGCCCTCCCCGTCTCCTGTACATGAAAACAAAACATTTAATAAAAGTCAACTCAAAAGGGTCTAGTACATTCCCAATATCACGTAACAACAGTTTATTAAACATTTTGCAAATAATATCGTAATATTTCAATTTATTAGGTTTAATTATGACTTCCGGTTAGGCAAGAGAAATATCCGAGACTTAAAGCCCACCTCAGGTTTACCCTGGTTATAATCACAATCTTTTTTTTCTTTCTTATTTTATTTCCGGGTTTTTAAACCCCTCCTGAAAAATCTGTGTGCACACCTCCTCATTGACGTACGTCACTCCGAATAATATATAAGTAACCTTTCTCTGCCATATACCTTTCATCTTATAGTAAAAACCTCGTATAACATTATTATTATTACGTGTGGTAGAAAAATCATAACATAGTTATACCATAAACTTTAATATTAGCCCATTATTAGCAAATAGCAATGTACTTTTACCATCAAAACCATTATACCAAATTAGTATTACAACTCATTTTTCACACTAAAAACATTATCTAAGAATATCAGTATAACTAAAAACGTTTTAACAAAACAACACCAAGAAGGGATATTCAAGAATGTACCTTAATAATAACTACTTGGAAACACTTAGGCCTAATTTCTAGATTTGCACCTTTCTTACTCTAACACTCTTACAGTCTTACTATTGTTTTGTTTATACAGTGATGGTGTATGATGGATGGAAGTGTTGTTCCCTATTTATAGTTTTAGTTTGTCATTCTTCTTTTTACTTCTTCTTAGCATACGTAATTATGCTATATATGCCTACTTACATTTTACTCTAACACCTGTAAAGATCATTTGATGCTATTGGTAAAAAACTTAAGAGTCATATATTACATCCTATTGCATGACATAAGAAATCAAAATGTATTTTACAAGCTACAAAGGAATTACATCTCAAATATAGGGCGTGGAAAACTTAACACGTAGAAAGTAATTTTTCATTTTAAACCTATGTAAAAATCGTATTTACAATTATCTATTAAATAAGTAGTAATTGTCTAGCTCTAAGTAGAATGATTAATAAGGATTCCAAATACTATAAAATAAAGGTTATAAGATTTACCATTTTAAAGATATGAGTACTTTAGTTAAAAGTGGAACTTGTTAAAAATTCTACTAGTTACTTTTATGAACCCATAAGATAGTAATTGATATTTTTATTAATCCTTACCTAATATACTACACTATGGTATTTTCATTTGTAACAAAAGATAATACATATCTATATATTTTGTCCACATAAATGTACAAAGCCAAGAAAACACATAATATCACCTAAAGTGGCCATATAAGTACCAAAATCACATATATAGGAATATAAGACATACATTTCATGATTCTGTAATTATTTATTATTATTATTATTAGTTTTATTTTTAAGGTATATATATTTTCCTGGTTATTACACCTACCATTATGTTTTTTTTCAGGCCAATTAACTGATATACGCCAAATTCGATTAATAATTGGTATATATTACTATTACTAATATTTTGTTATTGCTCCTTATTTCTAATTATTTTAATTAAATTTAACATTTATAGTTTTTAATACTCCCTTAAAAATATTATTTTTGAACCATTCTATAGTTATGGAGTAATGATAAATAATTACCAAATCCTGATCATTTAAAATAATTTTACACTATAAACTAAAAATGTTTACTTTCCTTAAAAAATGTGATTTTCCTAAAATATTATGATTTGCGTGTAAAATATGGTAAGTTTATTCCAAATAAGAACTGCCATAATACATATCCTAAAAAAAGCTTAATTTTACGAAAATAATATAAAAGAAATTAAAAGCATAAGTTAGTATAGCATAAATTAGTAAAATTAACAAATCACCATAATATAAAATAGGAAAAATTACATAGGATAATGCAACCTTTTGGCGATTTGCAAATAATAATACAACATTTTGATTATTCAGGAATAATGCAACCTTTATACCCCATTTATTTTAAATATGATAAATGACTGGTGAACTGAACAATTGGTAATTTTTTTTTAAAACTTTAAATTTTAATTAATATATTAATATAAACTTAAAAAATAAAAGATAAACCCACCCCACCTCCACCCCCTGCGTTTGGCTCATTGTCGGCGGCTTCTGGGTAGGTGGCTCGTCCTTGGCAGCCTCTGTGTAGTTTTGTGCGTGGACAGAGGTATGTGCGTGCTTGGAGATGTTTGGCTCATCGGTGCCGGCGTCTGGGTGGTTTCATGGCTGGGGAAGGGAGGAGGGGTCGGGTGGCTCCGGTGGCCGTGAAGAGGTTGTTTTTTTTTTTAATCTTTTGTTTTTAATTTTTTTTTTAAAAATAATTATGATAACCAATAACTAAATGACACATGTCTCATTTAACATCTTCTTTAGGTTAAATCCGGTTATACCCCATTTAAAATAAATAGGGTATAAAGGTTGCATTATTCTAGAATAATCAAAAGGTTGCATTATTACTTGCGAATCGTCAAAAGGTTGCATTATTTTGGGAAATTTTTCCTATAAAATATTACTCAGTTAATTCCTAATATGACTACAATGTTTTAAAATGAAATATATTGATAATAATGGTAAGAACTTTACAAATAGTTGTTATCAATATCATGATCATTGATTGGGATTTTATTTTAAAATAAAGATATTTATCAAATCGCATTATGGGATGTGAATTATGTTCCATAAATATTGTTCATCATTGAATGAATTTTAGAGTCTAAAATTAGCAAGAAACTTTTAAAAAAACATCCATAAAAAATCGTATTACATGATAAAACATTATAGGCTTTAGATCTTTTTAACTAAAACTCGCAAGGACATAATCATATTTACTATAAATATTGCCCATCATTGAGTGAATTTTAGAGTGTAAATTGACATGAAATCTTATAGAAAGCATCAAAGAAATTATAAAATGGTGATATATTATAGGCTTTAGATCCTGTTAACAAAAACTTTCCAGGATATAATCATATTGATCATGCATAGATTGAGCATCCTAAAAACCATCTTTGATTATGGAACAAAATTATAAAATAATATAAAATCTTAATTATCATCAGTCCACCCTATATATTCCGTAAAACTTTTTAGGTACTTGAGATAATTCAAGTTTTATTTGCATTCAAACTAATATTTACACTTCTTCGTCCAGCACAGCTCGCACCAATGCTTCCCGAAGTCGACCAGTGAGTTGATGGGGGATAAGCTTCATTGTCACTGTAATTTCATATTTTAAGGAAAGTAAAGTATTTGAAAGAACTCATTATAGGAAAGTTAGAATATCAGATATCATATTGTTCAAAAAATTAATCAATTGATTTTTTTGTAGTGAAAAAATTATCTTTTCGGTGTATTATGAGATTATATTCAATCGATCATGATTTTTTATATAATCTAAATATTAAATATGCTCAAATATTTTTCTAAAATAATAGCCTTTATTTTGAAAAATCATCTAATTAGATTCTCACACGTTGATGATGTGTGGTTAGATATTATTCTTTATTTGTTTAAGATCGTGCTCCTAAAATAATAAATATAGAGAATGATCTTTGTTACCATTTCATGTGGTTATAAAAATCACATAATTACGCGTAAAGAATTTATATAGCAACAATTGGACGAATTAACTATAAAAACACACTCAATCTAAAAGTTTTTACAAAATTATTTACTATGCTTAGTACAAAACAAAGATACAAGATATTATTCTAGGAAAAATTGCCTAGAATAATGCAACCTTTTGGCGATTCGCAAATAATAATGCAACCTTTCGATTATTCTGGAATAATACAACCTTTATACCCCATTTATTTTAAATAGGACAAATGACCGGTTGCCTGAACAATTGGTAATTTTTATTTAAAACTTTAAATTTTAATTTAATATAAATTAAAAAAAAAACAAAATTCCCCCCACCCCCAGCCCCCCACCCCTACTGCTATCAGCGCCCCCCCTCCCCCGCTGCTGTCATCCCCCACTCCCACCCCCCTGTTATCAACCCCCATTCCCGGCCGCTTCTATCAACCCCTACCCCCGTGTTTGGCTCCCCGGCGGCAGCACCTGGGTAGGATAGCTCCTCGGCGGCGGCATATGAGTGGTTTCGTGCGTGGACAGAGGGAGGTGCGTGATTTGGAGGTGTTTGGTTGTCGGCGGCGGCGGCGTCTGGGTATGGTGGCTTGTCGGCATCTGGGTGGGATGACTCGTCGGCGGCGGCATGCTGGGTGGTGGGACTCGGCGGCGGCGGCATTCTGGGTGCTGGTGGTGTCGTGGCTGGGAGAGGGAAGAGGGAGGGTTTTTTTGTTTTTTTTAAAATTTTTTTGTTTATAATTTTTTTTTTTTGATAACCAATAACTGAATGACACGTGTGTTATTTAACCTCTTCTTTAGGTTAAATCCGGTTTTACACCATTTAAAATAAATGGGGTATAAAGGTTGCATTATTCCAGAATAATCGAAAGGTTGAATTATTATTTGCGAATCGTCAAAAGGTTGCATTATTCTAGGCAATTTTTCCATTATTATATACGTACTTCATTCGAAATATAAATGAAATTTAGGGGGGAAGCACGTGGATTATGAAGGAGAGAGATAAAGTGATATAAAAAGGGAGTCATGTGATGAATATTGAGATAAAGATAAGTATTTGCCAAACAAAATAACTTTATATGAATCCATATAGTATATTCACTTAGAACTTAAAAGGTAAACACTTCTACATCATTTACGCGGTTGGATAATTTGTTGGTGTTTCCATCTTATTTTATCTTATTAATATATTGAATTATTGAGTTAATAATCTACTATTTTATTATATGTTTATAATTCCTTCATATACTCATTGACTTTAACTTAAAATTATGATCATAAGATATGTATATAAGTACATATCTATATTTTAAAGTATTTCCTTATCCATCAATCTTGTTATATTGATTTCACAAATAAAGGTCATATACTCTTACTTTAAGATTCATTACTCGAGTGGTACATGTATTTATTGGTTGATTTACTCGTTTATGAAAGTTTAATTGCTAAAAATCTTAAGTATATATTCTTGAATTACTTATAAGTTATCTCCAAAAGGATCATTTGGACTTATATTTGATTTAATTTGTGATATGATATTTGACGATTATCGAAAATAATCTATTTAAGACGAAAATGTCAATTTTTGAAATGTGTCTTAACTCTTAAGAATGGTGGAAATTATGGCAATGATGACCTGTCACCTTGCAATGTGTATGTGTGATGTGTGGGGACATGTCCTGAAAGTCTTGCAAGCAGAAATAATACGGAATGCGCGATGACCACAAATGTCAGAGTTAGTGATAATACTACCCCAATGTGGGTTCTCCAACGAGTTTTATGAATTTGTGAAAGTTATTTTGATACTATCTTGGAATATCTTAATCATATTTCTTATATAATTTTATAAGATCTTGTGGTCAATAAGACCTTTATGTAAACGTATAGTGGCGTATTTTCGAAAAGTGAATACAGGTTTTCAATACCATACATAGTTATACGATTGTGAAATTTCTAACATCTAAAGAACTATCTTGTGTTATACGTATGTATTCATACATGAGTTTGAATAAACTTAAGTTGAATGTAAAATTCTTTAATAAACTATTTTCAGCCACCATAAGTACTTTCGCTTCAAGAACTTGTGTACTAGTGTTGTTGATTTTTGTTCTTTGAACATGTGTTGATGGGACAAATTCCAATATATTGCAAGATTAGAAGGTGGGTACCGTCCTATGATTTATGAAGCTATCTGAATATGCTTATTTGTAATAACCAGGAAAATATATAACTTAAAAATAATACTAATAATAAAATAATAATTACAGAATCATGAAATATAAGTCTTATATTCTTATGTGTAATTTTGGTACTTATATGATCACTTTAGGTGATATTGTGTATTTTCTTGGTTTTGTACATTTATGTGGAAAAAATATGTGAATATGTAATATCTTATTGTTACAAGTGAAAATACCATAATGTAGTATATCAGGTAAGGATTAATAAAAATATCAATTACTATCTTATGGGTTCATAAAAGTATCTAGTAGAATTTTTAACAATTTCACTTTAAACTAAGGTTCTCATATCTTTAAAATGGTAAATCGTATAACCTTTGTTTATAGTTTTTGCAATCCTTACTAAATAAACCTACTAAGGGCTAGACAATTACTAATCATTTAATAGAGATTTGTAAATACGATTTTTACTTTGGATTAAAATGGAAAAATTACTTTTACGCGTAATAACCAAAACTCTTACACTTTGAGGTGTAATAACCAACTTTCTACTAAAATTAAGGTGTGATGATTTTAGAAGTACAGTGTTTATGTGCTAGCAAATGCATGCATGTTTCCTTAAACTATAACATGTCATATTCATTGTAGAAATTAGTTTAGCAAAATTGTATACGTAAAATACTTCCTACCATATTCACCTATATATAACATATTGCTATTTGTTTCGGGTACAAGAAACACAATAGAAATTTATAACTCCGGGGAGTCAAAGTCCAGCAAGGGTAGTAACCAAGAAACAGTCCAAGGTCTTCGAATCCAAGTGCCTGCAAAACCGAGCACGGTGAACTACCCCGGAGATATTCCCAGGATCGTCTCTCCGACGCCTAAGTCAGATCTGATCTCAGCAGGTCAGAGAGTATTACAAGTAATTGCGTTGGCATCCGTGTAAAAACGTACCTGAATGATCCGGTTAGGTGAAAGTACTATTTATAGGTAGTACTGAGGTGATGTCACATGGTGAAGGTGATGATGTTATGAAGGCCTTTTATCAGTGAGCTTGACTGAAAGCCTGTACTTCCTGACTTGTGAAGCCCCTGGGGTAAAATTGTCATTTTACACCTCAAGGGTATTATGGTCATTTCACTGGTAAAGTGGACAATGAATGGGATGGGCCCAAACATTCCCCACACTCTATGTCAGAGTTTATGATCCTGAATTCCTGATGAAGCTGCGATGTGGAGCAGAATGCTTGTTCTGTTTCAGAATTAGATGCACCATGGTTCAGAGCTAAGTAGCGAAATTCGACGTACCCTAGTCGATTTTTCGACCACCCTCTTCAGGATGAGTTTTTATGATTTCGACTTACCCTGGCCAAGGGCTTTGAAAAACTTCGACTACCTTCATAAGGGAGGCTGTGTGGAATTTCAACCACCCTTACCTATGATAGACTTCAATAAAACTCGACCACCCTCTTGTTAGAGTGGGGCACAAGTCTTCGACCACCCTCTAACTTGGATGATTACTGAGAATTCGACCGCCCTCCTTTTATAGTAGGGTAGAATATTTCGACCATCCTCACAAGGATATGCTACGTAGGACTTCGACCTTCCTCACCCTAGGTGGTCCATACAAAATTCGACCACCCTCATCCTTAGCTGATCAGTAAACTTCGACCACCCTCTTTATGAGTAGTTTCAAGAGAACTTCGACTATCCTTATCAATTCGTGGTATCTTAGAGACTTCGACCACCCTCACACAAGGTGTTTACACAATAATTCGACCGTCCTCATCATGAGTGATGTAAAATAGAATTTCGACCACCTTCATGCACAGGTGGTATACACAAACTTCGACCACCCTCAGTTATGGTGGTTTCAAGGAAATTTCGACCACCCTCACTACTAGTGGTCCATATGAACTTCGAGCGACCTTGTCCATTAACCTCGACTAATGGTACGTTGACTTCGACTGATGTTCTGTTGACTTCGACCCTCTTTTGTTGATTCGTTTATTTTGACCACGTATATTAGCATGTTTCAACTAGGGATTTCTCGACTACCTTGAATGAGCTTGGTCGAGGTGAGGTGATTTTTAGGGCTAATGAGACCCAAGAGGTCTTCAAGGTAGATGTGGAGTTAAAAGGATTTTTCTCTTCGACTAAACCTGGTTAGGTCTAACGAGTCCATATTTGTTTGCTCGAAATAGGTGCCTTAAAGAAGGGCTATTCAGGATTTTGAGGAAGCCTTGTGAGGGCTAATGACTCCTATACTCATTTTACTCGAAGTGTGTGCCTTCTTGAAGGGCTTTCATACTTAAAAAATATTTCATAGTATTTTGATCAAATAATGTTCCTTGAAAAGACTCGAGGTAGCTCAACCAAGGAATCTGTGTTTCCTTAACAAGTTCGAGGTAGGTCCGGTAAGGAGGTACTGATGCAGCTGAGTCTGCTCGATATAGCCCTGGTTAGGGGTGATGGTTGTCCCAACTTACTTCAAGGTGGTGCGTATTAGGTAAGCTTGTAAGGGTCAACTTTTGAAGAGTCAACGTTCTATGAGGTATGCCACTGAGTTAACGTATATCTTTGACCGGTATTTATATGGTTTTATGTATCCATACAACGTATGTGACAAAGTTCTTAAATGCCAGGCACGAATTCCCATGTTGAATAACTATTTACATTAGAGGCGCTTCACTGTTCATGTCCTTTAAGTGGTAGGTGAGGTATAAATATCACTACAGTTGCTTTATATACTCCATCTGCATTTTTTCTCTATTTTCTCTCTCTAACAAGCCTTTGCTTCCTTTGCCCGTTGCTATTTGTCTGCGCCGAGTGTTTCGAGGAACCTCATCTGAGCTTTTCGACCAAGGTATGGTTTCTTGTCTTTGATCCTTTTCCATTCTTTAATATATTCGACGTAGGGATAGTTGTTCTTCGTATTTTAAATAATGAACACTGTAGCCTAGTCGAGTACCCCCTATGTCTTGCCCCTTCCTTATATGCCATGGGTTGAGACATGGGTTGAGGGGGGCCCTATTGTAACAATAGCATATTAGACCTCAAATCCCGATCCCTTACTCGAAGCCATTCCCATAGAGGAAGAGGAGTGTGACGAAGTTTTCAAGGGAGGAATTTTTAGACCACCCCAATACGATTACAATAGCCTTCCCTCCTACTAAGAGGAGTTACTTAGATTCCTTTCTTTCACTTGGTGTAGTGAAAATAATGGAGCCAACTAATGAAGTTTCGTCGACCTCCAATCACTGCGAGCCCTGCCCTTCCTCCAACAAAAAGTTGGGAATAAGCGGCCATTGGTCGACGAGGAAGTGGCGAAACAACCTTCGGACAGGGTTGTCGTTCATGTCGACTCTGTATCTTATTAAACTGCCATATGTGCTCTATCCCTCCAAGTTTCAGATTTGATAGTATCGCCTCCTTCTAGTCGCATAGGTGTATATAAGAACTTTTTTGAGCTCGATTTACGTATTCCCTTGCATCCCTTTTATAAGGAAATTCTCGATGCATACAACATCGCCCTATGCCATCTTATGCCCAACTCGATTGGATTGATTGTGGCCTTTTTAAAACCGACGTTGCGTCTTTGGCGTAATATGTTTAAACTAAACGAAGTGTCATAATGTTATTCGGGTCCTGGTTGGTATTCCTTCCAAGCTCGACATCTGGTGTAACTAATGGATGGGATAGGGAGGAGAAGTCATAAAAGGTTACTTCTGAGATGCCGACCAAATAAACCGATTTCCGAGGGGAGTTTCCATTCTCATTTCGAGGTGACATCCCATGGGACATTCCTCGAACTTTGTCAGATGAGCCCCCTAATTTTGGCATGAACTTGTATGTGCCCGAGATGGACCTCGAAAAGGCCATTGTTTCTATTCACTGTTAGGCTATTGGGTACCATGTCGACGGCAAGCTGAAGTACAGGATTGATCATTGGCTGCCAGCTGACAAAGACTTGACCAACGAGCATTTTTTGTCCGCCTTTGGGATCTCTTCGGCGTACGACCAACGTAGGGTCGGCATCTCTTTTTACTTTACTTGATTGTTTTTTTTATTCTAACTTGTTACATCTTTGTTGCAGTGATTGCATACAATAAATCTCGATGAAGAGATGAAGAAAACTAGTACTAAAGGAGGGACGGCGGTCGTGGCTAGACTAGCCATCCAAAAGGGGGATTTAAAAGTTCCAAAACCACCCGCATTGAGTTCGACTAACCATAACTTGTCTATTCATTAGTCGATTGTTTTCATCTAACTTGTCTTTTATTTGCAGAATCCAAAACATAAACCAAAGGCAAAATCCGCTCCTTCTAAGCCTTTGCCTACTCCTACAAAGGAGTTAGTTCCCCTCTTCGACCAACCATCAACAGAGGTCAAGATTCCAGCTAGTGCTGGGTCGAAGAGGAAGTATGTTGAAGCTTCTCCTGAGCTCGACCCACTGTTCCATGCGATGGAATTTCATCTGGGGTCGAGTTCGGGACCTCTCGATGATCAGGATGATGACGAACCACTTATGAAGCGGGCAAGGTCAGCCTGGTCGCACGATGTTGAGGGTCAAGCTGAGGTCGTCAGCATCGAGAAGGCGAGTAGGAAGGCTTTTCGTGCTCGCTACTAGAGGGTCAGGGAGGCGTTGCTGGTCCCAAGGGACATGTACGATGTCTCCAAGGGTGGCATGCAAAAAGATATTGAGGCACTCAACGAGTGCTGGTTACAGGTATTCACCTTTCTTCGATGCATTTTCATAGCTTTTTATGACTTAGAAAAGTTTCCAACTTCTATTTTCCTTGCAGATGTCTATTTGAATGCCC
This sequence comes from Patellifolia procumbens, assembly GCA_947645195.1. NCBI lineage: Eukaryota > Viridiplantae > Streptophyta > Magnoliopsida > Caryophyllales > Amaranthaceae > Patellifolia > Patellifolia procumbens. The sequence goes on from CANSGD010001076.1 coordinate 3,591,593, forward strand.
TGCCTTACTGAAAATGGAGGTCAAGATTCGAGCAAGCTGGCTGAGGAGCTTCCAAGAAGCAAGTAAGAGCTGTTGGATGACACAAGAAAGGTGGGGGTCCTCGAGGTTGGGCTCCAAAAGGCTCACAAAATTAATGCTGACAACCTCGAGGCCTTCAATAGTGAGCGGACTAGCCTTCTGAACAACCAAGAAGAGGTCTCTAATCAGCTGAAGGTTGTTGAGAGGAAGCTCGACGCGTCGGGCATGTAGGTTCCTGAGCTCAAGGGCAGGCTGAAGGCCCATAAAGAAATGCTCGAGCTGACAAGGCAACAACAGGACGACTGGCAGAGAAAATACGACCAGGCTATCAAAGAATTGAAGCATAGGAAAAGCAAAGTCGTCCGCCGCTGGAAGAAGTCTCAAGCTGGCCTAGATTTTGCCGACCAAAAGGTCGTTGAGGGTTATCAGTCAGCTAAAGACGACATACGGAGCTATTTCGAGAAGACTCTAAAAGGCTTAGCACCTGATTTTAACTTTGAGCAAGTTTTGGCTAAGTTTAAAGAGCACGAGAAGGCGGCCCTTGTTGAGGCAATAGCAAATGAGAAGGGGGCCAGGATGCCGCTGACATAGTGGATTATATTATTAATGCTTCGAAGAGGTAAATGCAGTAGAGCAGACTGAGCCTGAGAACCCTGGAGTGGCCAAAGAAGAAGCTGGGACCAGCGAGGTCGAGGCCACTAGGTCTGATGATTCGAGCTCACTATCAGGCTCCTCCGACGGCAAAGAGGCTCTCGACATAGAAGTTTAGGATTTTTTCCTAGCTTTATGTAGTTACCTCTTGTATTAACATCTTTTGTAATCAGCACTCTGATCTATCTTTGTACACAACATTTGCTTACGAAATGAAATGGATATATTTTTGACTAAGTCTTCTGTCTTCCTTTATTTTTTGTACACATATGACTTCGAGGGACTTGCTCTCAAACGTAGCTCGAGGGATCTGTTAGGTCTGACGAACTCGAAGGACCTGTTAGGTTTGACGAACTAGAAGGACTTGTTAGGTCATACAAAATTCGAAGGACTGGTGAGGTCCTGGAATGTACTTAGACCTGTTTGGTCATAATGTAATTTTTGAAGCACTTATTAGGTATTTGCCTAAAAAAAATTTATTTTGCCTGTGAGGCCAAATAGTCATGAGTTAGCTGTTTGACCTGCTGGATTCTGTTAAATTCGAGGAACTTACGAGGTTCCACCCATAAATAATTTCGAAGCATATTTCGAAAGTAAAAAATTATTAGAAATACTTGTTAGGTCTGACCTGTTAGGCCGTATTTTCATTTTATAACTTCTGACTATTACAAAGCCTGTTTAACCGGCCAAGTTATTACAAGTTCACATGCTATATCAGGAATTTTGAAGTACATCATTGCAGTTCGACAATCAGCTAGACTGGCAAGGTCGAAGTGTACTGTTGTTGTATTAGCGCATGGGCTGCTGTAATGTACTTAGACATAGAATATTCATAAATTATTAACATTCCATGGTCGAAACAACGGATCACCATTCATATTTTCCAGCCTGTAGGTCCCTGGTCGCACTATCTTAGTTACTCGATAGGGGCCTTCCCAGTTGGGACTATGTTTGCCAAGGTCTTGTTTCTTACCAGTTGCTTCAATTTTCGAAGAATGAGGTCCCCCCCTTCTAATTTTCTTTCTCGAACCCCTTTATTAAATAGTCTGGTCATGTTTTGTTTCTGGGCAATTGACTTAAGTAAGGCATTTCCTCTTGTCTCGGGCAATAGATCGAGCATAATGGTCTTTTCCTCCTCATTTTGTCTGTAGTCGTAGAAGGTTATTCTCGGCGAGGGGATATCTACTTCGATTGGCAGAACAGCTTCACTTTCATACACCAAGTTAAATGGTGTGTTGCTAGTTGCTTCATTCACTGTGGTTCGAGCTGAGCATAATATGCCTGGTAAGTCCTCGACCCAAGATCCTTTAGCCTCATCTAACATCTTCTTCAGCCCTTTTAGAATGACTTTGTTGGCAGCCTCGGCCTGGCCATTAGTTTATGATCGACTGACAACGACGAACCTGGTTTTGATGCCGAAACGAGCGCAGTACGACTTGGTAGGTCCGCTGTTGAATTGTCGACCATTTTCTAAGATGAGTGCTCAAGGTATATCAAATCGAGTGATGATGTTCTTTCATATGAATTGTTGTACTTAGTTACCAGATATGGTGGCTGATATCACGTATTTATATAGAGTTTTCTCCCTTATTTACAAGCTAATTTGTGCGTCATTGGAGTTCTTGGGAGCTATTTTGTGCTAACTATCGTATGTAGTTGTGGTTTCGTGTTTTATATTGAATTGCAGGTTTTACGGAGTTTTCTCCTTATTCCCGAGCCTTTTGGAAGCAACCACGGCTTTACGAGATGTTACGAGGCACGTAGGATGGCTCACGAGCTTTATGGATAGTTTAGGAGGTCCCAAGACCCCTAAACGTGAAGATTAGAGAGCCAAAGAGTCAAATGAGGTTTCCGTGCACTGATCGGGCAGAAATGGCCCGATCGGGCGAAATATTATGATCGGGTACGAAAGTTGCGGACCCGATCGGGCAAGGCGTGCCCGATCAGATCGGGCGAGAACACATGTGCCCAGACCCGATCGGGCACCTACCGCCCGATCCCATCGGGTCTAGTGCTGCTAGGTCTTATTGGGACGCTGCGGAGGAGGCGAGCTTGCTGGCACTTTTTGTCGCCAGACCCGATCGGGTGACTACCGCCCGACCCGATCGGGTGGGCCGCTTTTCTCGCCTTATCGCTGCACTGCTGCTGCCAGAGCCCAGAAGTGAAGTTGGGAGAATTTGTATGTGGACCCGATCGGGTACTGTGCTCGAGCCCGATCGGGTCTGGTGCTTTAATCGCGCTTTTTCACTTTTTGTTTCCGTTTTTAGTGAACTTGAGGGGTATTATAAATACCTTTTCCTCATTATCTTTCAATCATCTTTAAACTTTAGATTAATTTAGAGGTGATCAAACCTATTTCGATTTCAATAAAAGTTCCTGCTTTCCGTCAATTGGTACTCTTCTCTACTCTTTATCTCTTTAATTACTTTGATTGCTTAGTTTATTTATTTAATTTTTCAAGATGCAATTCTTAGGATTTCCAATTAGTTTTGTTGTTGTCAATTCGATTATGAGTGAGTAGTTCTCTATCTAGGGTGTTAGATAGGAAAGCCATGTTTATACCATGATTGTGATTTAGATTTCTATCAATTTCTAGGGCCTGATTAGGGTGATTGTGATGTGGTTTGTTCTTATTGAGTAATTAATGTCAGTGTACAATTTCATTGATTGCTTGTGGTTAATAGTTGTTTGCACAGATCCGTCCTACGACTAGAGGCCTAGGACACATCAGTAGTTCTGATTACGTTAGTGAATATGCGGCGTATGTTGAACTATGAGCGTTGAGTCTTAACCATAGCTCAACATAGGCTCTAATCCCCCGACTCTTGACTTAGGTTTTAATAGTAGTTGACCCTATTTGATTGGTATAAGCATGGTGGACCGACCTAATACCCTAGACTTTTATTCCATAGTTTAATCCTCGATTTATTCAGTCTTCCGTAGTCTATTCCTTAGTTTAATTAATTCCTTCCTGATTTCATCTGGAGTAGCTGAATTGGTTGAATTTTGATTTAGAAACTCTGTCTCCCTGTGGATTCGACCCTGCTTCCACTGACTACCTAGTTAGAGGTCCGTAGGTTTATTTTTGATTAGGTGACACGACTAAAACCTATCAAATTTTGGCGCCGTTGCCGGGGAGACGGCTAGTTCTCTAAGTTTTTATTTAATTATTTGGTCTACTTCTCTGTACCTCATTGGAACTTCATTGTTTCAATCGAGGTACGTTTTACTGCTTCTTTTTGTTTCTTTTGTATGCCCAGGTCCCAAAGAAACGGTTCCCCAATTCCAGCGGACCCCGATCTTACTAGGACAATCAGGCGGATCCGAAAGATAAAGCAGAAAGAAAAGCAGTCTGTTCAGCTGAACATCTCCGGAACAGACACCTTGAATTCAGTTATGTTAAAATTACTGAAGTCATATGGGGTGCCCAACCCGGATGGTCTCTCCACTGGACCTACTATGCCCACCATTGCCGCAGCAAATTTCGAAATCAAGCCTGGACTCATCAGCATGGTCCAACAAAATCAGTTTGGTGGGCATCCTACTGAAGATCCGGCAAATCATCTGCAACGGTTTCAACAACTTTGTCGAACCGTTAAACATGCCGGCGTCACTCCAGATCAACTCAAAGTCATGTTGTTCGAGTTTTCACTGAGAGATAGAGCCCAAAAATGGTTGAACGATGTGAAAGAAACCGAGTGGAGTGAGATTTCTGCTGCATTTCTGAGAGAGTATTACCCACCCACTAAAACAGCAGAAATCATAAATAAACTGGCCACATTTTCCCAAGAGCCTGATGAAACATTAAGGGAAGCGTGGGCTAGGTTTAGAGATTTACAGAGAGAGTGTCCACACCATAATATGGACAAATGGTTCTTGACGCAGACATTCTACAATGGTCTGCAGCCTCAGACGAAGTGTATTGTTGATTCGTCTGCAGGAGGAGTGTTTTTAGACAAGGCAGTTGATGAGGGTTATGAATTCATATCAAATCTTGCAGCCAATGACCATTCATCATCTAGGAGTTTGACTAAGAAGGTACTTGAAGTTGACGCTATTTCATTGCTTACATCTCAGATGGCGCAACTAACTCAGCAGCTAATGAAGTCTTCTAGTCCGACACCTCCACCCATGAGTATCAATGCTATGTCTGCAGTAGCACCCATTACCTCATCTTACTGCGAGGTATGTGGTGTTCAGGGTCACTTTGGGCATGACTGTCAGTTCAGTCAATTTCAGATGGAGCAGGCCAATGCCTTCCAACAAAGACCACAAACCTTTCCCCCTCCACATAACTACCAAAATCCACAAAACTATCAACCTCCACCTCCACAAAACTATCCTAAACCTTCATACCATCAACCCCCACAAAATTTCCAAAGACCACCACCACAAAACTTCCATCATCCCAATAACTTCCAAACTCCACAAAATTTCCACACCCCACCTCCACAAAACAACCCACAAGAGCCTAGCAATTCTGAACTGATGAAACTGATATTGTCTATGCAAAAGGCAAATGAGGAAACAAGGAGAGCTCAAGAGAAGCACATCCAACTTCTCGAGGCTCAAGTTGCTCAGTTGGCAGAATCTAATGCACAGAGGCAGCAGGGACAATTGCCAGGGCAACCAGTTCAGAGAGAACATGTGAATGCCATCACTCTTCGTAGTGGCATTGCATATGATGCCCCTCCAGTGCCCATTGATGAGGTTACCCCGACTGCAGGGAAGAAGAGGGTGGTAGAGGAAGGAAAAAGAAAGAATTCGACGTCTGAAGTCGATTTGTCTGCAGAAGCTGAACAGACAGGGAAGAAAAAGGAGAAGGTTTCTGAAACGCCTTTTACACCAAGGCTACCTTTTCCTCACAGGATGCAACAATCTAAGGTCGATCAGCAATTTGGTAAGTTCTTGGCTATGGTCAAGAACCTTGAGGTAACGATTCCATTTACAGATTTAATTACCCAAGTGCCTGTTTATGCCAAATTTCTGAAAGACATGATCACTAAGAAAAGAGACTTTGGTGGGGTAGAACGTGTCGCTCTTACTGAAGAGTGTAGTGCTTTTATTCAAAATAAAACCCCACCAAAGTTAAAAGATCCTGGTAGTTTTTCTATACCCTGCCATCTTGGACCTATTTTTATTGATAAGGCTTTGTGTGATTTAGGTGCTTCTGTTTCTGTTATGCCATTGTCTGTTTATAAGAAACTGAACATGGGAGCCCTTAAATGCACACAAATCACTTTACAGATGGCGGATCGTTCTATAAAATACCCTCTAGGTGTTTTAGAGGACGTTTCTGTTAGGGTAGGGAAATTCTATATTCCTGTTGATTTTGTGGTGTTAGATATGGATGAGGATGCCCAGATTCCTATTATCTTGGGTAGGCCGTTTTTGTGTACTGCTGGTGCTGTCATTGATGTCAAGTCTGGGTCTTTAACTCTGAGTGTTGGTGATGATAAAGTGATTTTTAAACTAACCAATGCTGTTAAGGCTCCTATGCTTGAACAATCTTTTTGCAGGGATAAGGTTTTAGATGAAGTAGGGGTGGTGAAGGTTCAAATCCCACCTAAGGCTGCCTCACCGTCTGGAGGCATTGTCAAGAACATTTGGAGGAGAAAGATGTTTGATGAGGGTGGCACTCACTGCCAAGCCCCTCCTATTTGAGAGAGGGAGGATTATGGTCGTGCGGGACCTTTATAAACCAGCGCTGTGCGAGAGGCAACTCGTATTTTCTTTTCTTTCCCTTTTTCTTTTCTTTTTTATTTTTCTTCCTTTTGTGAGCGAGAGTGAGGGTACTAACATTGTTTTTCCTCTTAGCATAGTCCTTATCACCTTTTGGCATTGAGGACACTGCCAAGTTTAGCTTGGGGGAGGAGTTCTGTTTGTATTCCCTATCTCTTTTACTGCTTTCTAGAATAGTTTTACTGCTTTCGGAAAATACTGAAAAAATGAAAAAAAATATGGTTCCCATGACTGGTTTAGTTGCCTCCCTGTGCCCCTTGTTGTGCTCTATTTGAAATTGATTTGACTTTGTTTTCTGGATAGCTGGGCATTTGTGATCTTGAGGCTATGATTTGATGTTTGATTGCTATGATTTCGAGCATTTCTGGATTATATTAGACCACTTTGTGCTGCATACCTGAATTGGTTAGACTGTGAGGCCTCTTTGTAGCCTATTGGATTCATATTATTATCCAGTCTATTCTTGTGTGTTAGTTCCTCTTTAGTGGATTGATCTTGACTTTGACTTCGTACTTGTCTGATTTTAGATGACTTGTAGCATGTGCTGTGATAGAGGCGTTCTTTTGTCTTATTCTTGAGCTTCAGAGTGAGTTTTTGATATACTTTTATCCTCCTTAGCCCCGCTGAGCCTAATGACTTGTTTCGTATTACTTAAACCCCTATTATGAGCCAAAAGCCTTCACTTGATATTATTCCAAGCCTAGCTTGGGGGAGCTTTTGTATGGGTTGAGTCTGAGATTGGTTTGTTGGTTTAGTTTGGTTTTTGAGGAATTTAAAAGTGTATTTGCTGTGGTTTGAGAGTGAGAAAGAGAAAAGAAAGAAAGCAAGTTTAGAGTTGCGTGAATGAAGTTCAGAAAAATGAAAGAAAAATGGAATGAAAATTCAAAAGAATTCTAGTTCTTTCATTCACGTACGTTCATAAAAGAATATTCGCTCCATTGCTAGAAAATTGGGTTTGTTATGAGCTTCTCATTGATTTATGAGAGTTGGGTTACTTTACATGGTTTTATGGTGATTGTTGGGAGTTGTGTAGGCCATCCTAGGCCTTGTTTGAATGATTTATGCTCCCCCTTTCTTGGTTTTTCCACCACATTACCCTAAAGTATCCCCTACCTCTCGCCTAAGCCCCATTACAACCCTATAAAGTCCTCTTGAGCTTATATCTGCATTGTTCACTTTGATTGCTTTCGAGTTAGTTTGTCAAAGTTAAAGAGTATTTCTGCTAATTGAGTCGACTTGACCAGGATGAGCGTCATTGAACCTTCTTAAACACATGAGAGTGTGAGTGGGAAGGGTACTTATGGTCGGGTTGGTGAGTGTTCGGGCACATTCTTTGCCTGCCACAAAATTGAGAGGAGTGACACCCTTGTGAGTGCCTTTTCAGGACTTGTATGCTTTGTGGATGCTTGAGTTTGATAAATTGCTTGAATGATTGGTGGTTGGATGGATTTGATGAGCCAAACTTGAATTATGCCTGCTTGAACGATTCTTAGTCTTGAAAATGTTTTGAGCTTTGATTTGTTTCTATCTTTGGGGTGAGGTAATCTATTCCATGTTCATGTGCTGTTTGCTTGAGGACAAGCAAAGGTTTAGCTTGGGGGAGTTTGATATCACGTATTTATATAGAGTTTTCTCCCTTATTTACAAGCTAATTTGTGCGTCATTGGAGTTCTTGGGAGCTATTTTGTGCTAACTATCGTATGTAGTTGTGGTTTCGTGTTTTATATTGAATTGCAGGTTTTACGGAGTTTTCTCCTTATTCCCGAGCCTTTTGGAAGCAACCACGGCTTTACGAGATGTTACGAGGCACGTAGGATGGCTCACGAGCTTTATGGATAGTTTAGGAGGTCCCAAGACCCCTAAACGTGAAGATTAGAGAGCCAAAGAGTCAAATGAGGTTTCCGTGCACTGATCGGGCAGAAATGGCCCGATCGGGCGAAATATTATGATCGGGTACGAAAGTTGCGGACCCGATCGGGCAAGGCGTGCCCGATCAGATCGGGCGAGAACACATGTGCCCAGACCCGATCGGGCACCTACCGCCCGATCCCATCGGGTCTAGTGCTGCTAGGTCTTATTGGGACGCTGCGGAGGAGGCGAGCTTGCTGGCACTTTTTGTCGCCAGACCCGATCGGGTGACTACCGCCCGACCCGATCGGGTGGGCCGCTTTTCTCGCCTTATCGCTGCACTGCTGCTGCCAGAGCCCAGAAGTGAAGTTGGGAGAATTTGTATGTGGACCCGATCGGGTACTGTGCTCGGGCCCGATCGGGTCTGGTGCTTTAATCGCGCTTTTTAACTTTTTGTTTCCGTTTTTAGTGAACTTGAGGGGTATTATAAATACCTTTTCCTCATTATCTTTCAATCATCTTTTTTTCATCTTTCATTAGGTTTTAGACTAGTTTTATTCTTCATTGCTTTTAGTTTAATTCAAACACTTTAGATTAATTTAGAGGTGATCAAACCTATTTCGATTTCAATAAAAGTTCCTGCTTTCCGTCAATTGGTACTCTTCTCTACTCTTTATCTCTTTAATTACTTTGATTTCTTAGTTTATTTATTTAATTGTTCAAGATGCAATTCTTAGGATTTCCAATTAGTTTTGTTGTTGTCAATTCGATTATGAGTGAGTAGTTCTCTATCTAGGGTGTTAGATAGGAAAGCCATGTTTATACCATGATTGTGATTTAGATTTCTATCAATTTCTAGGGCCTGATTAGGGTGATTGTGATGTGGTTTGTTCTTATTGAGTAATTAATGTCAGTGTACAATTTCATTGATTGCTTGTGGTTAATAGTTGTTTGCACAGATCCGTCCTACGACTAGAGGCCTAGGACACATCAGTAGTTCTGATTACGTTAGTGAATATGCGGCGTATGTTGAACTATGAGCGTTGAGTCTTAACCATAGCTCAACATAGGCTCTAATCCCCCGACTCTTGACTTAGGTTTTAATAGTAGTTGACCCTATTTGATTGGTATAAGCATGGTGGACCGACCTAATACCCTAGACTTTTATTCCATAGTTTAATCCTCGATTTATTCAGTCTTCCGTAGTCTATTCCTTAGTTTAATTAATTCCTTCCTGATTTCATCTGGAGTAGCTGAATTGGTTGAATTTTGATTTAGAAACTCTGTCTCCCTGTGGATTCGACCCTGCTTCCACTGACTACCTAGTTAGAGGTCCGTAGGTTTATTTTTGATTAGGTGACACGACTAAAACCTATCAGTGGCCAAAGGTTCCGCTTCGACCCACTTGGTGAAATAATCAATTACGACTAGCAAAAATTTTCGACCACCTGAGGCGGTTGGGAATGGTCCTAAGATGTCCATGCCCCACTGGTCAAAGGGGGGACAACTTGTATTATGGTAAGGTGACTTGCTAAATGCCGATGTATCTCAGCGTACACTGGACATTCTGGACATTTTGTTACTAAGAGCCTGGAATCATTCATGACAGTAAGCCAATAGTACACTGCTCGAAGGGCTTTGCCTGCAATAGTTCGAGCCCCCTGATGGCTTCCACAAGTGACTTCATGTATTTCTCGAAGTATTTTGTCCCCATCTTCGAGTGATACCCACCTTAACAGCGGGTGAGTAAATGACTTTTTGTACAAGAGGCCATTGTGCAGCAAAGAACCAGTCGGCCCGACGTATTAGTCTTTCGGCTTCTTTTTCGTTCTCATGTAACTTCCCTTTTTTGAGGTAGTCTTGTATCTCTTGCTTTCACTCATTCGACCGATCTAGATGGCACATAAAGACTTGATTAATGCTTGGCCTATAAAGAACCTCCCATTAGATTATTCGAGGTTCCACACCCAGGGCAGAACTGGCCATTCGAGATAAGGCATCGACCTGCTAATTTCGGATCTTGGGATGTGTAGGATTGTAAACTTAGTGAATTTTTCTTGTTGTTCTTTCACCTTTCCGAGGTACATTTTCATGTTGTCCTCTTTTGCCTCGAATTCCCCTGTTACTTAGCCCACGACTAGCTGAGAGTCGGTTTTGATAGTGAGTTCATTAGCCCCGTTAGAGAGGCAGAGTATTAGGCTAAGTATGAGGGCTTGGTACTCGGCCTCATTGTTTGATGCCGCGAAGTCAAACTTTATTGCATATTATGTTCTTTTATCGAGGGGGTCTATTATCAAAAGTCCACCCCCACACCCTGCCTTTGACAAAGAGCCATCAACATATAGTTCTGATGTCGCGGTTAGGGTGGCCTGTTCATTTTATGTTTGACATTCAGCAATGAAATCTGCTAAGGCTTGGGCTTTTATTGCTCTTCGAGGCTCGTACTCCAAACCAAAGTCAAACAATTCGTTTGCCCATTTGATAACCCTATTAGAACCATTTCTATTCTCGATCAGCTTCTTGAGTGGTTGGCTTATAAGCACCTTAATTGGATGGGCCTTGAAATAAGGTTCCAGTTTTCGACTGGCCATTACTAGTGCAAAGATCATTTTCTACGATGCGGTGTATTTGTTTTCTGCCCCTCGCAAGGCGTGACTGATGAAATTGCCCGGATGTTGTTGCTTTTCTCATTCAGTAACCAATACTGCGCTTAACGCACAATCGGACAGTGCTAAGTATATGAACAGTGTCTCTTCGAGAAAGGGTGAGACGATTTTGGGTAAGGTAGAGAGGTGAGTTTTCAACTCTTTGAACGCTAGTTCGGCCTCCTCTCCCCATTCGAAGCAGGGTTTCTTCAAAGTGTTGAAGAAATGTAAACTTTTAACAGCAGATCATGACAGGAATCGACCTAAAGCGGTCATGCATTTGGTCAGCCTCTGAACCTCTTTTACAGTTCGAGGGGACTTCATTTTGATTATTGCTTCGACTTTGTCTGGATTGGTTCTATTCCTCTTTTATCCACTAGAAAGCCGAGGCACTTCCCACCTCGAACGCCGAAGACGCATTTTTTGGGATTCAGCTTCATGTTATACATTCTTAAAGTGTCCATGGTTTCTTTCAAGTCCTGCACATGGTCCTCGACCAGCTTGCTCTTCATAATCGTGTCATCGACATAAAATTCAACGTTATGGTATGCTGGTTTTCGAACATTTATTGACCAGGCGCTGGTATGTGCCCTCTGCACTTTTGAGGGCAAAGGGCATCACCACGAAGCAGTAGACATCGGCGCTTGTGATGAACGTCGTATGTACTTAGTCTTCCTCGGCTACAGGAATTTGATGGTACCCCTCATTTGCATCCATGAAGCTGAACATGGCATGCTCGGCTGTCGCTTCGACCAGTTTGTCTATCTTCGGTAGGGGAAAGTCATCTTTTGGACAAGCTTTATTTAAGTCATTGAAATCGACGCACATGTGCCATTGGGTTTTTTTAACTAGCACGACGTTCGACAACCATTTAGTATACTGGCACTCTTTGAGGAGTCCAGCGTGTAGCAGTTTTCTAACCTCTTCAGTTGATGCTTTGTTTCTTTCGACGCCCTGATGCATTAGTTTTTGTTTTATGGGCTTGAAGTTTTTCTTGATATTCGGTTGATGTTAGGTGACCGAGGGATCAATTCTTAGCATGTCATCAGTGGAGAATTTGAAGACATCTTTGAAATCTCAAAGGACTTCAATCAATTTTGTTAGAACGACCTGGTTAAGGCCCTTACCCACTCGAACTATCCAGCTAGGATCATATCCGAGCGGTACTTCTTCATCGTCATCGACCGGTTGGGGTCGATTATAGTTGATGGGATTCTCGTTGTAGAAATGACCTAGTGGGGGAGGAGATTTCTTCGACGTAGCACCTTCATTTTCCCTCTTTCTCTTCCCTGAGCCTTGTTCGATAAGCTCTTTCTTATTGTTTCTCAAACTATTTATATAGCATTCTCGAGCTGAATTCTAGTACCTGTGCACCTCCCTATTGTTTAGTCATCCGTCTGGAATTGAAGTAGTAGCTGGTAGGTCGAAATGGCAGCTTTTATTCTGTTTGATGTTGCTCGACCAATGATGATATTGTACGGTAGATCAATGTCGACTACTAGGAAGTTCACGGGGAGGCATCTACCCTTTCCCTTGTCACCGTATCGACTAGGGAGCTTGATGACTTTGAGAGGGTGAACACACTGCCCCCCGAAGCCGACCAAGGGCTGGTCGATGGCCTGGATGTCCTTCTTCTCATACTTCAACTTTTGTAAACATACCCAGGTTATTACTATAATGCCACGTAATTTTATGAATTTTATAAATATATTTAAAGTATATTTATAATTATTTTCATATCTATTTCATTAAATTAGTTAAGTGTTGACTATTTTGAAACTCAAATGATCGTTTAAACGTTTTAAATAATCATTAATTTTATTGGGATGGACTTTTAAGTACTAAATATTTTATTAAATGTTTTGGGTTGTGTTTCAATGGTTTTCTAATATTGGGTTGAGGAGCCCAAATCTTTTAATTAAGGTTAGATGATCAACCCAAAGCCCAAAACTAAGCCTACTCTAATTGCCATAGGTTTTAGGAAAACCTATTAATACCTCCCTAAACACCAAAATTTGCACACTTATTTCTCTTTGCTCTCTCTCCCAAACCGGCGCCCCCTCTCCTCTTTTCTTCCCTTTGATTTTTTCCTGCGTCGTGCACCACCACCACCACTCCCTTTGGTTTTCCGACGAGCCCAACCGCACGCCACCACCCTTCTCTCCCTCTTCGTTGCCTTCGCTGTCGTGCAACAACATCCACCACCACTCGCCAGCCACACATGCCTCCACGCGTGCGTTTCTTCTTCGTTGTTTCCGTTTTTTGTGTTTTTCTTTGGTTATATCTTATCCTTTATCCTCTACTTTATGTTTAATTATACTGTCAATATGAAAGTTGTGATTTTTATAAGTTTTAATATGTTTTATAAATAAAGTTTAAAACTTTGTTGTTTAAGTAATTAAAAATCTGATTTTTTTTATTTATGAATTTAAGTTATAATTTCAAATTTACTAGTTTATATTTAAAGTGATTTTTAAGTATAAAAGTGATGGTTTTTAAGGTTTTTAAAGCCTAGACTTATAATACTATATTAAAGGTTGCTAAAGGTTGGAACTTTAATGTTTTTAAAGTATTTTCAAATGAGTTTTGAAGCGTTTTAAAATAATTTATATTGCTGTGAAATAATTAGGATATTAATTAATTGATGTATTATTATTTTGGTAGGCGGAGAATTTACTTTAGGCGACTTCTAGTGTTTTAATGTGGTCTCTCATTCCATCTACACAAGGTCTGTACAAGTCCTTATGTGTTAGACTAGTATGATGTCCTAAGGATTAGGATTATTTATAGTATCATGTATAGATAACCCTTTTATGGTTCATACGTGGTTTGGATATTGGAATTATGTGTTGTTGAGCATTGTAATTGCCTATCGTGTTTATTGCATGATTGAATGGATGTTGGATTCAAGCATGTTGTTATGGAGTACTTATACTTTGATCCCTCATGTGAAGTTGGATTAATAATATTTACTATTGGATTATGGATTTTGGTATCATTTTCCTTATTATTATTTTATTACTTCTCAAAGGCCGAGGTCTTTGTGGGTAAGTTGGACAATTATTGGTTATGATTATTTTACTATTTTGCAAAGACCGAGGGCTTTGTAGGGTATGTATATCGACATTCGGTTGTTGAACAAATAAATTGGAGGATTAATTCTTGTTCATTTGGAATTGTTTGATCACGTTATTTAATCCTAAGATAAAAGTGGAATATTTGTTATATCCATGTTATGTGTTGGTTGCTTTCTTAGAGTCCAACATCGAACAATATATTAATACTTAAAGTGAAAGAGAATAGCAATAGCTTTAGACTTGTACACGTCTGAAGTTTTGGACTAGTATGAGTTGGAGTACATGGGGGTAGCCCATGGCTTTTCTTGGGGCTGGCTTGATCACCGTGCCCTATGTATATTTAAAGATTTCTCGATATCGTTGGTCAAGGGATTACGAAGTCGCGCCTATAATTCATCTTCTGTATTGAAAGCTGGTTTTGGTTGGACAACTCGATCCAAAGACTATTCAACTTATTAAATGAGTTATCTTGTTTTATGTTTTAAAGTCAAGTCTTATTTTACGAGTTAAGTTTTAGAGTATTATTATTGATCAGGTTTTGTTATTCAGTAGTATCATGTTAGGTTTGTGTTTTTATATTATTATGTATGTACTCAGCTTTGCTGATTACGTGCTTTTCTGTGTGTCGATCATGGCTGCGGCTATTGATCCTGCAAAAACCCTTTATTGGCGAGCAGTTTTCAATTGACTATTCGCCTACATGTTTGGAAGATATGATGCATCATCACATTTACTCTGTTGGGATTTGGGAAGCACTGATGTGAGATCGCTTTCTCACTTTGATTGCTTCTTATATTTATGTTACTTTTATTAAGTTACTTTATGGATTATTTATTTTAAGTTCTTTAATTTGGTTTTAAGTTACTTTTGAGGTTTGGATTATGATTGACAGTTATTATGGCTTAAGTATTTAATAAAATTTTATTTAATGTTTTTCCGCTGCAAAACTCTGAGTAAGCCGATACGTTATCACATGGGCGATAATGCCTTGATAATCCTCTATTTTAGTTGGAAAAATATATGTTTTATAAAGAGAGAATTGTCGGGGCGTTACAATTATATCAGCCGAGCTCCTACTATCAATTAGGACTCGACAAACTCTATGGTTGGCTACTATCAGCTCGATGACCAGGGGGTCATCATGAGGTGTTTGAATTTCCTTCGAGCTCTCCACGAACACCATAGTGGGGGTATCAGGTCTTTTCAATACTTCACCGTTTTTCAGGTGGTGTAGATGATTTTTTCTCGAGCGGCCGATTAGACTTCCTGAGGCGAATCCTCCAGCAATTACTCCGACGTATCCTTCGTTATCGTCGTTTTTTTTTTCTTTCCTCTTCTCACCTTGTCGATCATCTCGAGGCTCTTTTAAGTATCTTTTTAGCTTGCCCTCATTAGCCAATTTGTCAAGGGCTTTCTTAAGCTCCTTGCAGTCCTTAGTTGTATGACCGCATTCTTGTGGTGTTCACACCACAACTTCTTATATCTTTTGTAGCTCGATGTCTTGATGGGAGCAAGTCGAGGGAGGACGGATTTCTCTTTCAAGTCCAAGTAGATCTCCCTTTGATTAACGTCAAAGCGGGGGTCATGACCTCCATCAGAAGGTCGATGCCTTTTCAGCATGCTCTCTTTTTGGTTCGAGGGCTCACTCTTCCTCTTGCTACTTCCTTCGTCCTACAAATTTTTGCAGATATCCGAGTCTTGGATATATTTATGTTCTTGTCTCATCCCGTTGGCAAAAGTTAAAGTTTCCCTCATGGAAAGTTCAAATTTAAACGACCTGGCTGGAGGCCATTCATCGGGGCAGTAACGGCCACTCCATCCTAAAGGTCGAAAATTTTGAGAGATTCTTCGTTGAATCTCTTGATGTAGCCACTCAGGCTCTCTCCCTTCTAGTGCGAGACCAACATCAGATGCATGTTAGTCTTCTTGTGGCGCTTGGCCGCAATGAATTACTGTGAGAATAATGCTTCGAGGGCCGATAAGCTTGTGATGATCCTAGATGGGAGGCTCGTGAACCAATTGAGGGCCAAACCCTTAAGCGTAGTAGGGAAATACCTACACCAAGTTGACTTGCAAAAGGTTTGGACACTCATCTATGCTTTATAAGATGCTAGATGATTGGCTGGATTAGTGGTGCCCGAATAGTGCTCGATCATGGGGATCTTCACTTTACCCGGGCTAGGGGTTTCCATGATATGTCGACTAAAATGGGACTGATGTGGCACTGCCGAACCAACTCGAAAACCAGATTCAGCAACCTCTGCTGGTTCTTCGACGAGGTGCTCCCCCTCAGTCCTAGGTGTGCGACGGTTAGTTTGCAAGCGCGACCGCTCTGAAGTTCAAGTCGCCCCTTTGTACCCCGAGTATGCAACTTGAGATTGCTCTCTCCTCTTTTCGATTATCATACGGGCATCAAAGTGCTTGTTTCTCATTTGTTTCCCCTGAATGATCTGCCGAGCGTCATCATGACTTGGTGACATGGTAGACTTTCAGCAGCGTGCTCGGTTAGGGCACGCTCTTCAGGAGCTGGTTTTCGATAGGCATGAGGCTGGTCCATGACTATCCCTCAGTCAGGGGGAGTAGTTTGTTGAGTTTTCAGGTCTGCGACGAGCTGTTGCATGACAATTGTCATGTGCCTTTTCGTTCGAAGTTCCAACTCCCGTAGGTCAGTGCAGGTGACTGGTGGGGGAGGCTCCTCAAAACGAGTAGTTGAGCTCCCACCTGGAAGTTGGCCGGTTACATCTTCAACGATTGCACCCCCTTGGCTCAGCAGAGTGGTCTGTACGTTCTCAAAAGTCGCTTTTCGAGCAGTAGCACCTCGGGTACCTTGTCCTCTTGTAATGGTGTTCGAAAGTAGTTGTTATATCAATTCCCCACACACGGCGCCAATTGTTTCGGGTACAGGAAACACAATAGAAATTTGTAATTCCGGGTAGTCCAAGTCCAGCTGGGGTAGTAACCAATAACAGTCCAAGGTCTTAGAATCCGAGTGCCAGCAAAACCGAGCACGGTGAACTACCCCGAGGATGTTCCAAGGATCGATTTTCCGATGCCTAAGTCGGATCTGATCTCAGAAGGTCAAAGAGTACTACACATAATTGCGTTGGAATCCGCGTAAAAACGTACTTGAATGATCAGGGGAAAGTAATATTTATGGGTAGTACTAAGGTGATTTCACCTGGTGAAGCTGATGATATCATGAAGGGCTTTTGTCTGTGGGCTTGACTGAAAACCTGGACTTCCTGACCTGTGAAGCCCCACGGGTGAAATAGTCATTTTACACCTCAAGGGTATTTTGGTCATTTCACTAGTAAAATGGACAATGACTGGGATGGGCCCAAACACTATTTGATAATAATAATAATGTTATACAAAGTTGTTATTATAAGATGAAAGGTATATGGTAGCGAAGGGATACTTATATATTATTCGGAGTGGCGTACGTCAATGAGGAGTGCACACGAATTTGTCAGGAGGGGATGAAAGCCCGGAATGAAAAATATGGAAAAGGAAAGATTATGATTATGATCAGGGAAAACCTGAGGTGGGCTTTAAGCCTGGGGATATTTCTCTTGCCTAACCGGAAGTCGTAAATAAACCTGAGAAATTAAATGAAATGTTACGATATTATTTTCAAATGTTTGATAAATTGTTATTACGTGATATCGGGAATATAATGAACCCTTTTGTATTGATTTTTTATTAAATGTTTTGTTTTCAGGTACAACAGATGGGATATATATATATATATATATATATATATATTTATATATACATGCTATAAGTTATCAGTACTGTTATCATAAGTTTTATTATGTCATTAATATGCTTTACTTTCGCCTAGTTTTTCTATTTTTAGGAATACGGCAGTAATGTTGTAACAACCCATATCCACAACCAACCTAATTAAGAACTAAACACAACGGAAATCCTAATCCGGACTATTACCATCACATTCACCACGAGTGTGGACTTCAAAAACCTTTAACTTATTAAAACTTATAAACTTTTCAACTCATTAAAACCTCTAAACTCTAATAAACTATATTAAGTGAATGATCCTAAACTTTTAAAGAACTTGATTTGTTTTTAAAATTCTGAAGAAAATTAGGCATAGTTCTGTTTGTAATACTGTAACACCCCAAAAATTTAAACTAATAATTTGATTAGAAAATCATGATTTGAGTTTGAAAACCATTCGTTCAAACCTTTAGGGTGTTACCGCCGCATAAACATGCAAGGCTAAAAACGAAACTGAAAAAGTTAAACATCTCATTACTAAAGAAATTCAAAGCTACCAATGCTAAGTCATAATACTAAAGTTACCAAAACTGAAATAAAGAGTAATATTCAAAAAATAGCACTAATGTAGTCGGAAACTAGGTTACCCTAAACTATATTGCTCTCAAATGCCCAACATAATCCCCTCGTCAACAATCTGCAAAAATGTCGTAAAAACAAAATAGAAACAAACAAACTAAAATTAGTAAAAACTAAGTAATTCCAACTCCATCCGTAAAATAATAATAGTTTTGTTTTGAAATTAATTTAATAATCAGAGTAGTGGAGCTATACGAAAAACATAATTAATAGATAAATAATTCACAATAATTCACATAACTTGTTATTAATTAAGAAAGGAAAATGGATCGCCAGTAGACCGGGACTAATCCCATTAACCACCTACTTATCTTTGGGTCGTCACCCAAAAGTCATATAACATGGCCAAAATATTTCACAGTGTCTCTAGTGTTCACACCCCTCACTAACAGCCTAATGATCTAATGCAAAAGCGCTCCAAAAGGTTCACTATTAGGAGGAAGACAAAACAACATTTTAATAGTATAAAGAAATCAAAAATCTGAATTAGCTGTCCAATGATCAAACGTCATTAGGTTCACTACTAAATAGGGCAACCTGTCCATTACCTATGGAGGATCCAATTCCACAGGCTACATTCCCTTCTTAACATTCCACTTTAAGTGATTAATGGATTTTAACAAAGTTGCAAAAAAATTTAGCGAGTAACAACTAATCCCATATTCATTATTAAAATTAGTCATTACTATAACCTCGTGGAATTCATAACGTTCATAATCGAACCACAAACACAAATTACTTAATAATTGTTACGTCTAAGATCAATTGTCAACTCAAGTTATTACTTGTTACCCACTTATTAAAATAAGAGCGACGACAATAGTATTGAATGAAAAATAATAACAAAACAATAGTATGATAAATGATAATAATCATATGAGTATACGAGGATAAATATTAATAGTTTAACAACATTAACAACATAATATGAACATCAAATTTTAATTTATAATAGTACATGTATAAAAGTCGTACACAAAAATCACACTTATGAACACGTAGCACATAATATTCCTATCGGGGATACTATAGTAGATGGATATTGCGAATTACCTTGATAAGCGCACTCTCAAAAATTATTGGTTCTCTGTATAGTCCCCTACGAAGCCTTCGTCTAAAATAAAATTAAATAACTCTAGTCAGTTAAATTGTGTAACTCCTTAACTCGCAACTTAAACAATTATAAACATTACTTAAGTCAGATTAGTTAGAAATGAATAAAAAGTAAAAGTAAAATCATAACTTTAAATTTTAAAATAATAATAGAAGATATAAAGTGTGAATAAAAATAAGAGTAGATAAAACAAAAGTGAAAACAAAATAAAAACTTATTCAACAAAGAAGTAAAACATGTAGCAACTTTGCAGTAAAAACAACGTGTAACAAAATTATGAGAATTAAAGAAAAAGGAAAAAGAAACAAATAAATCAAATAAGACAAAATCACTTTGAAGTACTCCACAAAGCATTAAATGAAAAAAGAGTAAAAGAAAAAAGAGCTAAGAAAAGGAAAAGGAACAAAACATGGAACAAACCAAAGAAAAAAGAAAGAAAGAGAAAGAAAGAAAGAGAAGGAAGGAAGAATAAAGAAAGAAGAAGGAAGAAGAAGAACATCGGCTTTGGTTATTATTATTATTTTTACTCTTTGAAATTCGGAAAACCAAAAGGTAAGTATTTGAGTTTTTTTTTCACCTCTTCAATGGTGAAATAGAGTAAGGATGAAGAAGAAGGAAAATATGGAGAATGAGAATACTGATTTTCGAGTGGTTTGAGAGGGGTATATATAGAGAAGATTTTAGGGTTTGTAACTCTAACTAACTTAATCTTATTTTGAAATTTAAACTCAAATTGGAAAATTAATCTGATTTTTGATTTCAAGCTTTGAAAATCCGAAAATGAGATTTTTTTTTTAAAATCCGAAAAATCATTTTTTTAATTTTTAATCCGAAAATAAGATAAAGGTTGTGAAGATTTATCTGAAAATTAGTTTTCAGATTTTATCTTCCTTTTTGTTAAAGTAATTCCGAAAATAAAATAGAATTTTAGATTTTATTTTCTTCTTGTAAAATAAGTTCGAAAATAAAATGGGTATAATATAGGACTTGTGAATAAAATATACTAGAAAAGTAGTAGAAAATTTGGGGTATTACAAATACAGACCGCCTAAAACTTAATTAGGACTCGCGTCCAATTCATAAACATGTATCCTCAAAATCCAGCAACCAAAACCAGTCTAGACTTTACAAACTCAAACCTTTTTAATTTAATTACAATTTAACTATTAACTATAATATTACAAAGTTGAACGTCCTCGCCGCGATCCAAATATTAGAATACAAACATATCGAACCTTCTCCAACAATACTACCTTCATGTACCTGCATATACCGACACGTAGTATCAGCCAAACTGGCTGAGCAATATTCCATAATGCAAAGCCAAATTTATATGCAGGTAGGATACATTAATTATATTCTACCAATCCTTTTCTTTCAAAACATATAAGGCAAAAATAAAACTCTATATTTCTTTTGTAAAACAAAGCCTTTCTTTTCTATTTCCAAGACGAATCATTTCTATTTCTTTCTTTAAATCAAATCCTTTCTTTTTCCCTTTTCAAATCTTTCCTTTTTCCTTTTCTAAACAAATCCTTTCTTTACTTTTTCTTTCCCGAAGAACGAGTCATAAACCTAGGAAATGGAACGAACTTTCCTTGCCTTTGGGCTAGCTAGGTTCTCTTGATAACTATAGAGAAAGACCCCTAGTGTGCACACCCTACAAACGGCCAAACCGCAACAGAAAATCTAAGTCCGAGGTACTGATCAACGTACCCCCAACTATTATATATTTTTAAAGTCGAGACAAACTCGACAAATTTCCAAATCTTTGAGATACCACTTAGGTAATCTCCACAACTTTCAAAACATAAAACTATTCTTGGAGATACCACGTAGGCAATCCCATCAACTTTCAAAACATAAAACTATTCAAAATATCTTTCTATAATCTTTTCTTTAATTGCGGTTCGAAACCAAACTTTCTATCTTTGGAGGAACATCCTTCCATTAAATCCATTCTCAACAAAACCGAGATAAAAACCTTTTAAAAATACTTCTTGTAAACTATAAAAGTTTGTGTGGAAACTAAATTTTCGATCTTTGGAGGAACATCCTCCCTGTCAAACCAAAATCTCAACTTTCAATACTTTTCTTGTAAACTATAAAATATTTGAGTAAGAAATCTTACCTCTTTGAACTTTTCACGTAAACTATAAAAGGTCTGAGTATGAAATCTCACCTTTTTCGAATCACAGCAAAACAACTACCTTGCTCTAAACGACTCCTCAGTGAAACTGAAAACTACAATATAACATGTATGTACTTCGTAAATAATAAAAGATTTGGATATAAGTAACTTTAGTTAATAAAGCAATCAACCTTTTTTCACATAAAACATCAAACAAACCTATCATAAACCATATGAATGACTTTCATGTTCTAAAGGGAACTTCCATTTAATACTAATAATCGTCTAACTAAAACCTTTACCAAATTAGTTAAAATCACCTTTCTTTATATAAAATCAACATTTAAGAATCATATATACGTTTGGATAGTCAAAAGTTCACTATAAAACAATTATATGAAAAAGTAGAGTTTTAAAATCGACTAAACAAATATGAAGTTTTGGCTGAAACTTAAACTGAGCATAACTTCCTCCTAGGAAGTCCAAATCACGCGTTGCTTGATACTATCATCAGTAAAATTTCAATACAAACAACTTTTGTGAAATAGTATTGTTTCTAAAAATGCCCATAAACTGTCCAAAAACGCAATTTACAAAACTGGTCTGTAATTCTTACGAATTACAACAGTTTATTTCTTTGAACAACAACAAGTTTAATTATCAAACTAGTATTATAAAGTAACTATTAGAAATCTAATTAAACCTTCTCAATCAATTCATACTCAAAACCTTCAATTCAAAAACCCTCAATTCAATTTCAATCTACAAACCCTAACTTTATAAACTTGAAGAAAACTAATAAAATTAGATGAAGAATTCAACTTACCCATTAACAAGGGAAGGTTAGGGATGAGAAATAGATTGAAAAACAACCCTTAAACGAGCTGTAAACGCCCAATCACGAACTAGAGAACCACTCCTTGCTCCCTCCTTTGCACGCGCTTCTATCATTGTGTTTGTAACCGCCTTTGCTTGCCATACCGTCGATGGCTCCTCCCTTTCTTTCCTGTTCCTCCTTCCCTTTCCTTCTTTCTTCTTTTGCTCCTTTTCTTCCTTCTGAGTTCCCCTTTGCTTCTTTCTCTTTCTTTCCATTTGTGTCTCTTTTGTTTTATTTTTCTAATTTGCTTACTCACCCTCACACTCCCTTAATATCCATCACGTTTCATTCTATTTTTTCCCTCCCATTTTTTTTCCAACTCCATCTAATTTAATTTAATCTCTACTTTTAATCTATTTGGTCTAATTATCTTTAAATCCTTAGCTTATACATGTATCTAAATACATCTATTTGCCTTTTCAATATATAATTTAAATACTGATAAAACTTCATATAAATTAATAACTCATACTTGTTAAAAGAATTAAACTCAATATTTCTTGGAGTCATTCCATTAAAACGTCAAAATAATTAACTAAGTAAATATAATTAAATTTTTCAATAATTATATAATTAAATCTAATTTCCTTTATATAAAATTGAGGACTATTAATAGATAATCAGGCTAATAAATCATACTTAGCTATTAATAAAATACTCTTTAGAAATAGGGTATTATAATTTACAACCCTCACAAAAAGTTTCGTCCTCGAAACTTAAAAATAAATAAAGAGATAACATCAACCAATTTATCAATATCAAAAACCAAACATTTAAAACCAAGAGCTCTAAACTTTACAATTTAAAGTCAAGCCTGCATTCCGCCACCTCTTTGTGTTTCGCTTCAACCTGATGCCTAGGTTCATTAAGGAGCAAAAACTACAAAGGGGCAAACTGGTTGACATTGAACTCTAATCATTCCATGTCGAGAGATCCCATCTCAAAATACATCAATTCCTTTCTAAACCAAACCAAACTATTTAATACTCCACTTTGAAGCAAATAACACCAGTTTATCATCATATTTCAAGACTACTTTTAAATCGTTTCAAAGATATAACAAACTTTCAAACTTAATCAAATGAATTATCCTTTCTTTAAAAGCCAAAAAATTAATTATAATATAATGAAAGATAGTACCCATAATAATCATAACCTAATTCTAATAACTTTAGAACCAAAGCTATTAAAAATGTCCTATAAATATTATAATATCCTTTTTAAATAAATATGATGTAATATTTTGGTTCGATCCTGGTACTGGCATGTGTTATTCAAAACTATCAAAATTACAAGGCGTTACATTATTAGATTTATGTGACGGCAATGACGTATTTTGTATATGATATAGTATTTTAAGCTTATACTTGAACTTTGAGTTTGTAATAACTTTTGATTAAAGACTTAGCTCGATGCACTCATCTAAGTATGTTGACCTTCTTTGGAAATGGGTCAACGAGCTTAACAACAGCCAGTTATTAGTTTGGATTGTGTTAATCAAATATTTATTATGTGTTAATTGAGTTGCTAATGGTCGGGCTGTTACCAGGATGACCTAAACGGTCATGCCATAAACTAATTAAAATATGATAATCTAACTTCTAGTAATATACCATATTTATTTCAATCGGGCTTATACCGACGCTCTATAGTCCTGAAGAATACACCGACAATTTTTCATAGATACATTTCTTACCATGTCTATTTTCTGTGAGAAATAAATATTGTGTTTGCTTCGTCATACTCTCCAAATGATAACCATGTTTTCTCACATCTCGAAAGTTTATAAGGTTTCTCCAGAGATTTACACGAGTATAATGCATCATCAATAGTTGATTTTGTCCCTATTGGAGCACTATGCAAGCCTTTTCGGATCCGCTAATTGGTTTTGTTATCCTTGATCTGGTGTTGACAGCACCTTGAAACTTGTTAATTTTGAAATATATTCTTCATTTTTCAATATGGCATGCGTTGTTCCATTATTCAGGAGGCATTGGTCTCTAGATCCATTTTCAAGCAAATTCATATCTTTATAATAAGAAATAAGTTTAGAAATTAATAAGAAAATGCATATTTCATTGATGGTTATGTCTAGACTTGGTAAAGCTAACCTGACCCGAGGCCCAAAATGACCCAACCCGAGATTGACCCGATCCTATACTGACACGAATAATATTTAGCTAAATTTGTATTTTAATTTATAGTTTTTTACTAATAGTCTTTTAATTATCAATATTATTGTTATTTGAATTTTTTTTGAAATCTACCTAGTTTTAGTGCCTTTTTGCAAATAACTACCCTGTTTAACAAAATGGAAATAACTAACTAGTTTCTTGAAAAAGTTGTGGTATCACTACCTTGTCTTATTTTCCGTCCAAAAAGTTAACAGTCACATTTAAGGGGCACAAATATCTACGTTTTCCCTCCAAATGTCAATTAAAATTACGCATGTAACCTATTCTTACACTTATTTTCATTTCTCTATCTTCCATCATTTCACCCCAACTAACTTCCATTTTCAATACAACAACCTTTCTCTTTCCTCCACTTTTTGACCAATTCTTTGTCTAAGATGCTTTGATTCTTCTCAGCATCACCAATACCCAGGCCCGACCCTTGAGGTGTGCAAGCGGTGCAACTGCGCAGGGCCCCTAGGATATAATCTGCTACATAATCTTTTCGTGATATTTTCCTACTGTTAGGATGCTTGTGGTTCAGTGGTTCTACCACTAAAACATTAATGCTAAAAGCCCCATAGGTCGCGGGATCAAGGGGCTTTGTCTACACTTTATTGTTAGGCACTTATTTTTGCTTCTACCCTTTTTGTTAGACTCTACTTGTTGCTAGACACTTATTTTTACTTCTACACTTGTTTTACCAATTTTGTTTCTCTAATTTTCATTTATCTATTTCTTTTACACATTTTGCTACACACTTATTTTTCCTTCACTTATTGCAATTTTATTACTCTAAATTTCATTTATATATTTCTTATGAAATCTTATACTTCCATTACTCCAGCTCCTACCTTCTAGGCCCTACAAGTTATGTTTTCTTATAGGTTACAATTTTGACAGCTTGTAAGTTGGCTCTTAAAAGGCGTCACATAATTTATTTTATGAAACTAATATATGTTTGCTTTTAAAATTATTTTACAAAAAATTATTTTGTTATCAGAAAGTTTGATATATAATGCAAAAAGTGATGGTTAAAGCATTGACTTAAACATGGTTAAAGATTGAGATAGAGATACAGAAATACTTCATAATTCTGTATTTTGACAATTATTTCTAATTTTAAGGGCCCCATAATTTCAATTTAGCACAGGGCCCCCAAAATGTATGGGACGGCTCTGCCAATACCAGTCAACTTCCGCACTCTCTTCTTAACAACACCTTTGCCATCTTCAAGCCTACGCACCTCTGACCTTGCTGCATCATCTTCTTGTCTAGAAGAAGTTCGTTGATGACAACTCTCTGCCACTTCCTTTTCTCTCCATCAACCCAACTTTCTGTCGATGTTGGTATGGTTCCAAGACGTTAGGGTTTTGGCCGGAATTTCACTCTTACAATTGACAACCATTCTGCAATAAAATAAAAAAATTGAAATAAAACCCAATTTTTAACTCTACATCAATGTAATTTGGAAAAAAGATTTGATATCTCAAAACCCTAAAGCATAAAGAAATCAAATTGAAAATTAGTATTTCGAGTTTCAGGCCTGTTCACTAGAGATATGGCTTTAAAAACCCTAAAAATTTCAATGAGCTTACAATTGGAGAAATATTTTCATATCTTACCTTCTCAATTTCTTAGTTGCTGATTAGAACTTGATTTGTGCTTTTTGGTCGTTCAATTCAAAGCTTAGAAGAAGAGAAAAAAGATAAATAGCTGTTGGCATTGAATATGGGCCCCTTAAACATTGATTGTTAACTTTTGGACGGAAAACAACAGAAGGTAGTGATACCAAAACTTTTTTAAGAAATAGGGTAGTTAATTATTTGCAAAAAGGCACTAAAAATAGGTAATTTTCAACCAAAAAATCCTTGTTATTTTTTATAGTAAATCATAAATGTAATGCTCCTTTGTATTAGATTACTATTCTGTTTATCTCGGGAGAAAAGATCGATTAACAATTTTGTTATCAGCTGGCAAGACCCAAATCACATGATATATGAAGAAAAAACAGTCACTGGAAAATGTAGAGTGCAAACACAAAGTTCCATCAAAGAAAATAACACAACTGAAACGAATTTGGGAGGGAGAACATATTGAAATATAACATTTATTTTTATTGTTATATACGTTCGTCCCAAACGTGTTTATAGTTTATAACATTATGCCTTCTAACAATTATCAAACATAAATGCTAGAGATTTGAAGAAAAAAAACAAAAAAAAGAAAATTGTAATAACGTGGCCTTTACAGAAGTAGGTGTTGAAAAGTTGGAAAACTGGAAAAAAAAACTATAATGAACAAGGCATTTGGGAACAATTGAATTTTGATGTCTATTATTATTAGGAAAAATTGTCAAGAATAAGTCAACATTTGGGTTGACCGCTTCTAACAAGTCTACCTTAATTTATTCCACTAACAAGTCAACCTTGTAACCACTTTTCTTTTAACAAGTTTTTTAACCGGTGACCTGATAAACCTGTAAACCCACTTCTTAATTCCCCACTTTTCTTTGACTTCTTGACTTTTGAAGGATTTTGAGATAAAAAGAAATTAAACCCACCCCATCCCCACCCCACTGCCACCCCACCCCCCACCCCACTGCCACCCCCTCCTTCCCATTCTGCCATAACCGCCGCTCTCAGATAAGTCTCTCCCCCACCCCCTGCTCTCTCAGCCCCAAATCCCCCATCCCTGCCAATCTCAGCCCCCATCCCCTGCGCTCTCACCCCCACCCCAACCAACGGCTCCCTCGCCGAAAATCACCCCACCCCATTTGCGCTGGTGGGCGAAGGCCGCCGGCGAGCAACGTGGGTGCGAGTCTCCGTCGAAGACCTTCGTTGTGGTGGTGGTGGTGATTTCTTGGCTGGGGGAATGGGAGGGGGAGGGGGTTTTGGTTGCTCGCCGGCTACCTTCGTTGGGGTGGTTCTTGATGGTGGTGACGACGAAGGTCGCCGGTGGTGGTGACGGCAAAGGTCGCCGGTGGTGGTGATTTCACAGCTGGGGGAGGGGAGGGGTTTTTGGTTTTTATTTTGTTTTTTTTTTTAAATTTTTAAAAAAAGTTTTTTTTTTAAAATTATTTAGGATAACCAATACCAATACGACACGTGTCTTCTAAACCTGATAAAAAGGTTAACAATAGGTGATAGCCGATTTTAACTTGTTAAAAGCGGAGAGGTTACAAGGTCGACTTGTTATTGGAATATCTTAAGGTTGACTTGTTAGAAGCGGTCAGCGCAAAGGTTGACTTATTCTTGACAATTTTTCCTTATTATTATTTAAAGTTTCCACTAATGTAAATATTTAATGATTAATATAATTTACGAATTGGTAAGAAATTATAATGTTCTGCTTTGTATTTGTACAAAGACTTGGGGTTAAACGTTCTAACTATAAGCATATGGATAGAACGTATGAAACTTTGAGTTAAAGTTGTGAGCTTTTAACTTAAAATTTCATGGTTTTTAAATTTTAACACCTTACACTTTCTAGTTAAAACCTTATAGGGTGATATTATAAGTTAGACACTGTTTAGTTCACCTTTAAAGAAGTAGTATTTAGTAAAAATAACTTCAATTTAGTAAATTAGTTCAACAAAACTAAATTCGATTTAGTAATAATAAGGACGATTCAGTATAAATAAGTTCAGTTCAGTAGAAATAGGTTCGGTTCAGTAAAATTAAGGTGGACGGAACAGGGCCTTAAAACCTTATTGTTTTAAGTTAAAACATCTTGGTTTTATGATGTTCTATCCGTATACTTACGGATGGATCATGCATCCCAAGACATACTATTGTACTTCAGTTGAAAATATTTTCAAAATATTACTTCACCTTACCAATCTAATTGTAATGTGTTTTATGTAATTTCAAAACAATAGTTTTCATTACTTTTTCTGTACGATTCAACATCTATGTGGGATTTTTAGTTGCATGTAATATGCCATAATTATGAAACAAAGTTACGAAAATTGATATCTAGACTTATTACTTCTCAGCCATATAACGATTAATGTATTCCAAATGATCTTCATTAAAGTCATTTTATGTTGATGACATATGATTTGCATTAATATAGGTTTAATAAGTATCAATTTATTAATTCTGTACGATTCAACATCTATGTGTGATATTTAGTTGCATGTAATATGCCATAATTATGAAAAAAAGTTACGAAAATTGATATCTAGACTTATTACTTCTCAGCCATATAACGATTAATGTATTCCAAATGATCTTCATTAAAGTCATTTTAATATAGGTTTAATGAGTATCAATCAACATACAATTTGACTATACAAATGATTTCATACCTAATTTATTTTAAGCAGTTTAAATAATTTGTAATATGAGAATGACATGTGGCTGCCTTTTTTGCTTGTTGACACGTGAGCTTTTTGTGAGGGCTAAACGACGCGTGAAACTTATATTTTGTTTTATTAGTATAGATCGATAGATAGATAAATTAGCAGCCTCTTACAAGTTACTCCGTCCGTTTTCTTGTTTGGCTCATTTAATGTAGTTCCAAATTCCAAGAATTTATAGTAAATGTGTTGATGAGAGTAGATGAGAGAAAATTGTAAAGTATAAATGTGATAAAAAATGATAAAATATGAGCAGGTGAGTAATAAGTATAATTCTTTCTGCAAGTTATTACCTACACCTTGGAGTATCTAGTTTTAGGTACTCCCAGTGGCAATTATTGTAAATAAAAGGGATGAACCAAGGACAGGGAGGTAAATCCGGCAGGGTTTTGGCGTCGCCGTCGCACGCACTGGCAAGCTTTTCTTCTCCGGCAAACCAACATATGACCCACACCTTCACTCACTCCATTTAAACTTCATATAAACCAGAAATCGAAATAGAAATCGAGACTTACGCTGCTGAAGTGAGTGCTGCATTTTCATGGAATATCAAATTGTTGAAGGTTTGAAAAAGAGATCGAAATTGAGGTTGAAATCCTAGAAAATCGTTATTTTCGCCGCAAATAGGATGGTTGAGCGAAAGATTAGAAAGTGATGATAATGCACTAGTCTAAGTGGATGATGCAGTAGTCGAAGTGGATGATGCACTCCATTTGAGTTTGAGTTGGTTGAGCGGGTGAAGTCTCAATTCCTATATTGTGTTTAATGGTAGTTATGAGTGAACAATGAGTAATATTTTGTATTTAAACTAAGTGGATGATGGTGGTACTACTAGAATGGTAATGAATGAGGGTGACTTTGATGAATAGATCTCAAACTTGTGTGTTTGAGAGAAATGGTTGTGTAAAATGAGTATAAAATTGTGGAAATGAATATAGTTTTTGGATACAATTCGGAAGTTATGGATACTCATTTGGGAAAAGTCATACTCATTTATAAAAAGTCATACTCATTTTGAACAAAAGTTATATTTATTTAGAAAAGTCATACTCATTTGGAAAAGTCATACTCATATGACTTCGTACTCATTTGGCTTCGTACTCATTTTAAATATTCATACTCATTTGGCTTCATACTCATTTAGAAAATTCATACTCATTTGGCTTCGTACTCATTTTAAATATTCATACTCATTTGGCTTCATAATCATTTAGAAAATTCATAGTCATTTGGCCTCGTACTCATTTTATCCAGCTCATACTTATTTAGTGTACGTAGAGAAACATATATCAAGGTGTACCATTTACTTATTGAATTCTTTCAATAATCAAATACTGTATGAAAAAGTAGGACAAACAAAAACAAACACGTGAAAACAAAAATTAGGACAAACAAACGGAGGACAAGCTTAAAGACGGTAGTGGTTCCAGGGGGTTGCACTTCTCTTCATCTTCCTGCTTCCCTCCCTCCCTCCCTCCCTAAAAATGGCGGAACCCATGAAAGCAGAGGAGTTACTAGCGTCAGAACTCAAACCCGACGGTAATGTCGAACACACAGACACCCCTGCTGCACCATCATCACCATCTTCTTCTGACGAGTCGGAGTCTGATTCCGATGATGATGCTCAAGACGAGCTGCAGCTTAAAACCCTAGAATCCGAGCTGTCTCGTAATCCTTCTAACTACGATGCTCATGTTCAGGTATAATGGAATATTGTTTTTAGCTTTGTTTATTTTGCTGTTACTTAATAGTAAGTAATACTCCATTTGCTTTTCCTACTGTTGTTTGCAGTATATAAAGTTGCTTAGGAAATTAGGGGAGATTGTTAAGCTCAGACAAGCAAGGGAATCGATGAGTGAGATTTTCCCTTTAACCCCCAAAATGTGGCAGGAGTGGGCTAAAGATGAAACTACTATGTCTTCTGGGTACAACATCATCCCCCCATCGCTTCATCTTGTTTATATCACATTTTGTTCACTCTTTATATGCATTTTTTTTTTATTTTTTTTTTATAATTAATGCTTTTCATCTCTGCTATGTGAGGCTGCCATACTGTCACCGGCGTGTGACTTCTAAAGCTAACTATAATGTTAGTTTTTAGATTGGTTAGAAATTGGGCCTGGGCAACCCAATAAGGAGGAGGAGAGTTCGGTCCACTTACAAGCCCAAGGAGGTTCCATCCTAAAACCATATGGTGATAGGAGGAGTAACTCCTAAGCTTATTAAGTGGATTTATCTCTCCTCTTTCTCCAATGTGGGACACTCACATGTGTACAACAATGAGGTTTAACATATAACATAGTAATAAGTCTCTCCTTAAGAGCATGTCTGGAATGAGGGTAATGTATTAAAAGTCATAGGAAATTAAGGCATGTATAGGTGATGATAAAGAGGAGAGAGCACCTCTTGGTTAGTTTTAGCCTTTGGTTGCGGGTCATTGGGGGTGTTCGATATGTAATTTGTTGAGTTAGGATTTTGCCTTATGGGCTGAAGGAAGGGAATAAGGGTTCTCCCTTTGTGCTGCTTAAGATTTTCCAAATGTTGAAGATTCAAAGGCAAAGAGGAAAGGGCAAATGGAAAAAAAAAAGACCACAAAGAAAAAAGTTAAACTTCTAAAATGGGATTCGAGCCCATGAAATGTAGTATAAAGAGGTGAAGTGAAGCACACAGGCATAAGTGCATAACTACCACTGAACTAGCTTTGGTCATTCAACAATTTCTTTTCACACGCTTCTTCATAAGCTTTTTTCTCGGATTTTACTTTATGTATTTATTCAAGATAATTCAATGAAACCCATAGTGGATTAGCTACGGTACCTTTAAATAGAAAAGTCAATTCGGTCTCACAATAAATTATCTAAGTCCACTTCAACAAGATTTTCCTTATTAGTTCAGTGAGAACTATGTTAAAACTTAGAACTAACTTTCTTTAGTTTATGAAATTGGTTTTGGGGTCGAGTTAGCTCGGGCACGATCAATATGTGATATTCTTGGACATTTTGAGAAAACCTTTTGAATAGAATTCAGTGAGCGCTTGGATACTACTTTAACTCTTATTTTGTGACCTCGGCATATGCTTGCCATCAAAAATGACCTTTGAGGTCTCTTCTGTTCAAGTAACCATAAGAGCTAGCGAATTTCTGATAGCCAACTTTCTTTTGCACCTCGTTGATTGAGCAAGGTTGTTAGCTTTTCCACTGCCTGGTCTGCTAAGGTAGTTAAGAAGCTGATGATCATTGAGTCATTTTCATAGTGTCATTTTTACCTATAGGTCTCTAGTATATTATAGTTTATTTTGTTGTCTGAACCATCATATACTCCATGAAACACTGATCTGGACATGACTATGTTCGGGAAATCTGGGATTGTTAGTTCTGAGTTACTCCCTAGGAGTAGTATGGAGTCACTACTAGACTAGGAGTGAATGCTTGGGAATTTGGATGAACTGAGTAGTGTCTTTTATGTGAAATTAAAATTGTTTTTCTTTCGTTGTCAAATACCTTTCTTTAAGACAAAAACAATGTTTTAACAAGTAAACAAGGGCCACTTCAGCTCAACCAAAACCATGTTTCTTTCAATGTAATTTTTCCTTTATGAGTTCAAGATTGAAAACTGCTCATAGAGGAGACTGCTAAAGGGATCATCTAGTTTTCATGTCGCCCAAAACAAATTTACCTCTTCTTAAGATAAGCAAAAGTAGCAGCACCGTAAGTCCACACGCCCAAGCTGTTCCCTATAGAGTTCCATGTGGAAATGGTTGAGTGCCCGTCGGGAAGCGAAAGCCTACATAGCAAATCCAATGCTACGCCTTAAACCACTCGGCCATACAAAGAAAAGTTTGATTCAGCGGGAGAAGAAGAGACAAAAAATGGAACAAAAATATCATTTGATTCGTCGATCCTAAAAAGGAAAATAAGCAAAGTAGCATCGTTAAGTGATGAATGGGAAATTCATGGAAAGTTACAATCTCCACCACGTAATAGTGCACCTACACGTCTTCATCGACGTTGTTTTTTGACCGGAAGACCGAGAGCTACCTATCGAGACTTTGGGGTATCTGGACAATTATGCATTGGCAAACGTGATAAAAATGATTATAATTATGCATTGGCAAACGTGATAAAAGAAAAGGATCAACTAAAAAGAAATAGAGGAGTTACTATTCAATAATTTTCAAGATTGCTCCTATTCTAGTTTGTGCATGCATCGCGAAATTTGACTACATCGTCATTAGTGAACTACCAACATCCTCGTTCATTGTTAATAGAATGCTTAAAGAAACTTTGATTCTGGGACTCTTTCCATTCCTGTATGTGTTTAGCTTTCTAAAGCAGTTGGATGCTGGATCCCAACTGCATTGTGTTTAAAGTCTACAACTCTAGGGTGATTGCTTTCTTTTTTGTTGTTGCTTTTTAGTTGTGAAGTTCTCGACTAGTTAATCTGATGCATCTTTTATCCATTGCTCTCTAGGCCCGAGGAAATTGCAGCTATAGAAAAGCTTTATGAACGTGGTGCATCTGATTATTTGGTGAGCTATAATACTTCTCTTATCGCTTGCTTCAATGAAACTAGATAGACTATGATATAATACTACTTCAGTCTGGAAATAATAGACACTTACATGGTTGGGGAAATCCGTTAAAAGTATTCTGGTTCTTTCTTGTATAAATTTTCTCTCTGAATAAAGTAATCGGGGGTGGGGGGAATGGGCCCTTAGGAATTTTGTGTCATATCCTTAATTCTGAGTATTTAGTACCATCCAGAATATTATTTCCAGATGGATGGAGTAAATTTTCTCATGCCATTACATGATGGGCTGTTATGTGCTATGGGTTATAATCATGCCACAGTGTCCAGCACTGGCCATTACTTCACTGCAATCCCTGTTACAACATACAATTCTCACAGGGAGTTGGGGAAAGACCTTGACGTAGTTAAAGTACATGCATCGATGAAAGATATTGATCATGCCTTTCCTGCTGCTGCAGTCTGTCCCTCTTTGGTGTGACTACCTAAATTTTGTGCAAGAACACGAGCCCTCAATCCGTGAGTGTTCTGCTGCTGGTGTTTCAAAGGCAAGGAACTTATTTGAGCGTGCTCTGACAGCTGCTGGTTTGCATTTTACTGAAGGCATTAAGATATGGGAAGCTTACAGAGAATTTGAACAAGCTATCTGCCTTACAATTGGAGATTTTGATATTGAGGTGTGATCTCTATCTTGTCTATATCATGATCGCCTTTCTGCTTCTGTAGTCTATCTATGCATGCATGTACTCCTGCATAATACACATTTACTTCTTCCTTTCACCCAAAAGTTTAGAATAGCATAGCATGTCATCATACATGTAGATGTGGATCATGCCTGTTCTGTCCTTGCTTTGTTTATAGATGCTAATGCACATAAAATGGATTTCACATGGGTAGATCCGTAAGTGTTTAGATGATGGCATAACTTCCGCATAGAATTATAAAGGAGAACGATACAAACATGTGATATGCTAGAAGGTGGCCTCCTTTTCTAGGTTTAGAGCTATTTAGGTCATGCAATATGTTATTGATGGTGAAAAATTTGTGAGCATGTGTACCTCTTCGGTGAAGCAGACTTTTTTTATTGACAAAATAAATATTTTAATTGCAGAAACCTTTTGTGTTGCTGTTCTTGTTTCATAACCATTCCCTAAGTTTTTATAACAGTCACTAAATTCTGGAATCCTCTATTTTTGTGCCTT
Source organism: Patellifolia procumbens (assembly GCA_947645195.1). Lineage (NCBI taxonomy): Eukaryota > Viridiplantae > Streptophyta > Magnoliopsida > Caryophyllales > Amaranthaceae > Patellifolia > Patellifolia procumbens. The sequence goes on from CANSGD010001076.1 coordinate 3,626,342, forward strand.
TGTAACAACTAGGAGACAACAATATAGAATGTGGATGCGCGTCTTTACCTTTTGGGTTTATTATTTTTTTAATGCTCCCTCCGTACCTAATTAATGTAACATCTTCGTACTTGCCTGTCTCAATTGAATTCTAACACTTTCATAGTTTCATATAAGGCATGAATCAACTTATTTTTTTTCCCCACTAAACTACTACGCCCACATCTTTATTGTGGATGATGAAACAACAATGTATAAATGCCCACCCATGACCCACCTCGACTCACATAATTTACCTACAATATAAAAATAATCAACTTTTACAATACATGATACAAATCATGCCCACTTTAAGGAGTTGCATTTAAATTGGAACGGAGGGAGCATTATTACTCGGTTTATTTCAGTTGTCTTTTTTGTTATTAAAATTTGACAGAAATGTTATAGCTTTGGAATTGAATGGCAACTTGCTCAGATTTTTTTGATAAAGTTTAATATATAATAGTGTTTGAATTTTTGAAGTCATCTTTTCTTATCCTGCTTGTTGTTTTGTAGGGAAAAGAAAAGCAGATCCAGCGTGTCCGAAATATATTCCACAGACAGCTATCTGTCCCCTTGGCTGATATGAATTCAAGTGTCCTTGCTTATAAAGTGTGGGAGGTGGAGCTCGGGAATAATCTTGATGTTCAATCCAGCGACCTGGAAGGTATTCCTACTCATGTTGCTTCTGCTTATAAGAAGGCATTGGAGATGTATAATGCTCGCGTTAATCTGGAAGAGGAAATCTCTAAATCTGGTGTACCTGATACAGAAAGACTTCCACTCTTCAAGGTATGAATGGAACTTGTGGTTGATTTTACAAATTTGGTCACTGTCTTGTGTGTGCATGCCCTCATTTGTCACATATAAGTCGCAGATTTATATTTCAAGGGGCCATTTTCTTGCTGTCTCTGAAGAATTTCCTTATGAACTGTTTATCTATGGTACCACACATGGATACTGGGCCATTAGATTTGTTTATTTTTTTAATTTTGTTCCGGAGGCTGGTGTGTGTATGTGTCTTTGTAATTTTACCTTGGAGATTTATTAGGGCGACATGCTGACATATAATGTGTATTACCAATAATCCATCGCCTGTACTGTAAACTTTAACAGTACACGGGGCACATGTACTTTTAAACTTCAAGGATATGGCCACTTGAAAAAACAATTATTTCAAAATTCTTTTCCAAGGCTAGAAATGTAAGTAGTAAGTTCTGTAGAAACATAATTCTTTTTTTTATTAATTCACGATTTTGAAGTATAATTAATACGTATTAGTCACTTATTTCATTCAAGTTTTGAAATTTTCTCACTTTTGACGGAACTATTGGACTAAGTTATGGATTTGGAGGGCTTAGGCCTTGGATAATGGCAGTACCAGATTAGCCTATAGAGTCTAGAGGCTTGAAGTGCAGTATTTTAGATAAACTGCAAACACCTTTTGTTATCTATTTATTTACGCAGATGAATTTTTACTAATTTATGTGATGGTCATTTATCTTGCCTTGGCATTTGACTTGTTGGTTCTCGATGTGCTTGACAGTATATAGTTTACGATGACGGATCCCATTGGGTTGGTGTGACCTTACGGTGTCTTGCTATCTAGTATATTGTGAGGCTTAATGGGCTTTTTCTTGTTTTGACTGTACTCCGTTTATCTCCCATTGAACTCATCTTTCCGCTTTATCGGTTTTAGAATATATTTTGTTTCTTGTTTCCACAGAGATACTTGAAATTTGAAGAGTCTGTAGGAGATCCTGCGCGAGTTCAGATTTTATATGAACGTGCTATCACTGAATTTCCTATATGTAGTGATTTGTGGATTGATTATACACGCTATCTGGAGAAAACGCTTAAGGTACTTTCTCGATTGTAATTGGTTTCTTTCCTTGTCTATAATAGTCGGTCATTGGATCTACATTTATTTTCAGGTTGGTAATGTCTTAAAAGAAGCTATCAGTAGAGCCACGAGGAATTGTCCCTGGGTAGGGGAACTTTGGGTGAGGCGATTGCTTTGCTTGGAACGAGGGCATGCTTCGGAGGATGAAATATCCCTGGTAAGAACTGGTGTTTTTTTTTTCATTAAATCTGTTTTGTTTGTGACAAAAAAAGTTAGCTGTCAATAACTTGCCCTAAAAATTGTTCAGTAAGGATTGATCTGAGGAGCTGATTTCAAACACCGGTGTAATGCCAGATTTGGTTTAGTTTAGACTTTAGACAATCTGATGTCTGTCAATAGTTTAGCTGGTCTACCTTGTTTAGTACAGTTTATCCTCCACTCTGTAAACTACCTTTTTTTTTTTTTCAATTATTGCATTTTCTGTCCCCTTTAAAAAGGTAATTGAATAAAATGAATATGGACTAATTTGGATGTGCTAGATGAAATATTGCCTATACAATCTTTTGGATTAGGCATATATGGAAGATAGTTTGAGATTACAGAGTTCTCTAATGTGTTATAATCAAACTGTTGGATGGATGGATATAGACAAGGGGAAGTTTATGTACATTCAACTTGCAAAACTACCATGGAGTGGAGCATCTTCATATTGGGTTGATCATTGTGTTTGGTTATTAAGACAATTACAAGTTACAGTGCCATCTTTGAATGATGGTGGTGCTATCTAGACATGTGTTATCGATTGGCTTTTGTTCATAGCCATGAGGTAAAACAGTACGTAGAAGTGTTTTAGTAGGGTTTTATTTCTGTATTACTTTTATTATAGATCAAAATCTTTAGTTGTGTATTTTGTGCTAATGTAGTATTGATACGAGGATCTAGTAGAAGTATGTAGTAAAATTAGATGTTAAGGAGTTATCTGTGAGTGGAGAAACAATAAAATGCCATCAGAGTTGAGAAGCAACAAAATGCCATCAGAGTGGAAAAAGAGTACTTTGATCCCTTTAGATAAGAACAAAGGCAATGTACAAGATTGTATGAACTATCGAGAAATTAAACTAATGAGTCATACGATGAAACTCTGGGAACGAGTGATTTAGCAAAGACTTAGGGAACATGTGTAGATATCGGAATTTGAATTTATGTGAGGAGACCACTACGAGTGTGAGGACTACTATGGGGAAGAGCAATGATACCAGGAACGCGGAACGGAGGGCGATCTGAGTCGTTCGTTCCGGATCGCGGAACAAACGCGTCCCAGTTCGCTGCGAGTCGCGTCCCAGTTCGTCGAAGGTGGCGTTCCTTCACAGATCTAGGGTTTTCGAATGAATACAACATTTTAGGCTGAGAAGAAGACTGATCGGCCATCAAGAGAGAAGAAGAAGAGAGGAGAAGCAGCGGCGCTGAGAGAAGAGAGGAGAAGAAGCTTAGTTTAAAAACGTTAATTTGGGGAAAAAACCCTAAATTTTGATCGACGAGCAATTAGTAGCCGCCACCTAGCCGGAGGTGACAGATGCTGCCGGACATCCACCTCCGGTAGCCGGAGACACTCTGGTTGCTGTCGACAGCTTCCGTTGGTGTCACTCCTCGATCTTTCTTCTCTGTCTCTTTCTTCAGTCTCATTCGTTGGGGCCTGGAGTTCTTTTTTTTTTTTCATTTTATTTAATGTTCACTGGGTGAATTGTGAGAAAAGTAAAAGTTGGAGGATTACCTGTCACTGTCCCATTTATGAGAGCATGTGAGTGCACTTCTATGTTCCAATTATATTCTACTCCATATTTTTATTTTACTGCAGTTTTAAAGGGGATATAAAATTTACCTTCTCTGATAATTTTAAAGTATGAGCTCTTAATCTGTAAAAAGCAAAAATAATAATAGCCCCTCAAAATAATAAAAAATAATAATAAGTGCGCCTCGCCTAAAATAATAAAATTTACCTTTTCTGATAATTTACCTTGCCATGTTTGTGTTACTTTACATGCTTTTCATTAATTTTCAAATTTTCATTTTTTATTTTTTTGAAACTAGAAAGAATATATATATATATTAATTATTTTCGTACCCAATCGTTCTCGATTCACTCTGGATAACGTTCCGCGTATCCGTTTTCGTTCCCCGTTTCGAATCGAACCCCGTTCCTTGTAACATTGGGGAAGAGGGAATAGTTCGTTTGCACTTAGTGCTTTCTCTTTTCTCTTGTTGTGGACGAACTAACGAGGTCAATTCAAGATGATATACCGTGGTGTATGATGTTTGCGCATGATAGTGTTGATTGATGAGACAAATGAAGGTGTTGTAAGTAAGTTGAAATTGTGGAGACATATATTGGAAGCTCTTGGTTTTAGATTGAGCAGAAGTAAGATGGAGTGTCTGGAGTGTCTGGAGTGCAAGTTCAGTCGGGTTGGAAGCAGGGAGGCGGGGGCGGTCACGATAGATGGTAAAGTGCTTCAAGGGTCGAACGTCTTCCGTTACGTTGGATCTATTCTCTAAAAGCATGGAGAACTCGATGGAGACGTGGCTCATAGAATTAACGCGGGTTGGTTAAAGTGGAAAAACGCCACCGAGTTCCTTTGTGATTCCGGCATTTCCCATAGATTGAATGGAAAATTCCACCGCATGACAATTAGGCCACCTTTGTTATATGGCACCGAGTGTTGGGCGGTGAAACAATGTCACATTCTTATTAAAGATGAATGTGGCGGAGATGCATATGTTATGGTGCATATGTGGCCACACAAAGAAGGACCGATTAATAAATGAGGTTATTTTGGGAGAAACTTGGAGTTGCATCAATTGAAGAAAAGATGAGGGAAAATCGCTTAAGATGGTTTGGTCATGTGATAAAGAGACCAAGTGATGCGCCAGTGAGAAGACTTGAAGAGTGGAGGAGTAATCAAATGGTAAGGGGAAGGGGAAGGGGAAGGGGAAGACCGAAGATGACTTTGATGAAAGTAATTGAAAGTGATATGAGTTTACTTGGGATCGAGGAGAGTATGGTGTTGGAATAACGGTATTCACGTGGAGGAAAGGGTATGATTACCTCATTTGTCTGTTTATCTTATCTTTAATTGTGTTTGTCTTTATGCTAAAAACTTTTTTATTTAAAACTTACGTAAAACTTTTCAAACTCTTATAACCTAAAACCTTTTTAAAATTTTTTAAAACTTTTTGTCACACTTGTCGATGCCGTCACGGTTTCAGATAACGATTCATGTTAGCTGACCCAAATCATTTTGGACTAAGGCTTAGTTATTGTTGTGGAGTTTTCTGTGAGTGATTATGTTTGGTCGATTTTTCCAGAGGAATGAAGATATATGTGATTCTCATGTTACACTTGGCGGCTTGAATACAAAAGAAAATATATGAGCCACCGTAGCTGCGCAGTGTGTTTCTATGGTTAAACAGGTAATCCTAAAGGACAACCATTAAACCAACGTAATTATATGGGTTGGAATATCGGCTTTTAGAAAAAATCAAATTAAAAAATAAGCGTAGCAATGATACGTATGATTAGAGATGAATGTTTGGGAGCAACTTCAGGAATAGAATCAGGAGGAGTTAAGTTTGATGCTTGAGGAGAAGGCTCTATTGTGGGAGTTGGTGGATCTCGACGAGGATCATTGGTCGGCTCAAATGAGATGAATGGAGGAGGAACATGTTAGAGGTTCAAAAAAAAACCTCCTCCTCTTCGATGGAAGCAACCCTGATGGGTTCCACTTCCACAGGTTGTGTGGAGAGGGGTAAAGTAGAAGCTGCGGTGACGGCGATTTGAACATGAGGATATGCAAGTGAAAGGATTCCTTCGATGGAGAGAATAGGGAATAAGAAAATCACACAAGAAATAAATAATAGAAAACAGGTGGTACAATAGAATCCAAGATCTCACTGACTTTGACTATGCACTAATCTGAATATTTTCCCTTAGGGACATGGTGGTTCAAATATCTCTAATGTGAAGCTAATCTTTTGCATATCAGCTAAGTTTGTACTTAATTTCTAACTAAATTTCATATTCTTTGTTTATTGCTGATTGCTGCTATGTTTACACCTCAAAGTTTGACAATGTTTGTCTATAGGTGTTTGAGAAGGCCCTTCAGTGTTCATTTTCAACTTACGAGGAGGTATCTTCTATTGCCTCTTTTGTACGAGTAATAAAGTGGTTCGTGAACAGTTTAATTTTGCATTAATTTCTGGAATGTCGATCATAAGTAATGACTTGTATTGGAGGTTCAGAGATATACCTCCTGGCTTTTGCACAGGGAACTCTTAAATTAAACGAGCTTCAATTTGGGACTTTGGTGACGTATCTTTCTGTTAGTTTACTACCATAGGAGGCCAACAACAGTGATCTTACAGTCTACGACTTAACTTGACAAATCTTTGATTCGTCGTAAACGTTCCGCTGGTCAACAACCCATTGCTGATAAGGATATCGTTATTGAATGGTCTACTCCTTTGTCCACCTCATGATGCAAAAAAGATAACTAAAGACTCACTACAGTCTCTCGTTTTATTTTGTAAGATACTAACAATATAAGCTTTTGATGCAACTATTACTGGACTCAATCTTGTGTATATCTTTTGGGTAAATATGTAAGTAGAACAGTTTTATTGACTTTGAATGAGAAGTCTTATGTGAAGAGGTTAGGGAAGGATGAGACAATTCTTTCTTTGTTTGATCAAGCTACCACAAGTCCTTTCAAGGACTGTTTTCTTTTTCTTGAGTGAGCCGGTGAGGGATGGTTTCTTCCTAGTGGTATCTACGTCCATGAATATTGAGGTTCAAGGAAGAACACAAAGAAGTTCAATATTTTCTAATTTTTTTTGAATAAATTTGGTGAAAGATGTCCCTATGTTTTTAACATTCCTCACCATACCCTTGTATTGCATGCGTTGGCATAAATAACAATGAAATTTGTACATTTAAGATTTCAGGTTTATTGATGATGTAGAGCTTGTATATTGATTATAATGCCTTTACTTCAGCAACATGCTTGTCAAATGATTTGGTGAGAAACTAATTCTATTTTTGCATGTGATTGGCTGCAAGGGTATTATACAAATGTACATCCTTCCTATAATCAATATTTAAATTGGACTGTACATTGTTAAAGAAGAAGAGTACGAGTTTCTCTATCGCTAGCAAGTGTAAAGATATTGAGTGTTAGGTTGTTTTATGAATTTGAACGATGAGGAATTGAGTAAATTTTAGGGGTCATGTAAAGAATTTCCTTTTTTAGTCTGCTTGTGGGGTTCAATGCTTTATTTGTGCATGAGTGTCTAACATTTGGGAGTGGAAAGATGATAAGTTTTTTTTTTCTTTTGGTATTTATATAAATCCATTGATTTTCTCGATTTTTATGTATCCATAAAATCAAACCTTCATGTTCACATGTAAATCAAATGCTTTATGCTCACATAAGTATGTCCTATCCGGCATCTTTAGTGCTATGTTTTCTCTCACAAGATTTTGGTTTCAGTACCTGGATTTGTTTCTTACTCGCTTAGATGGCTTGCGGAGAAGGATTTTAGTGGGTGGTGAGATGCAGGTCTTCGATTATGCTGTAATAAGAGACACGTTTCAGGTCTGTTTAGCTATCAGATCTTTGGGCTTTTTTGCTTTTCTAATAATTCATATCTATCTGTGTCCTATATTATCATGTGATCATAACCTCCCTTGCATACGTAAGTGACTAATGGATTTGCTTGCTTCACAAAAGAAATGAATAATTATTATATCAGAACTGCTGGGAATTGAATTTTTTATGTGCAATAAATTCTCAGATGTTCTGCATGCATGTCTATTGCAAAACTGACATGGGCATGAAATGTAGTGGCTTATCTTAGATGCAATGTTTTCATGTCATTCTGACTTTACGCAGATTGAATAAGGCCTTATTTTCACTAAAAGTGTGAGAGGAAACTAACAAACCTGAATTGAAGTGAACGGGGCCTAATATTTTGACGGTGAGTGTGGCTTGGGTGATTGATTTGAAATATGAAGTACTTATTATTGCACAACTTATAGTATGTTAACACCATCTATGAAAAACCTCAATGTGTTGAGAAAGAGGCAAAAAATACACACTCGCTCTGACCCGGGAAAATTACCCCATTGTACCGAGTCGACCCGACCAGGCCCTAGTGCAGACGCGGAATACACTTCAGATTTATGGTAAACAGAAACGGAGGGAGTGAGAAGCATTAGTATATTAGTGAAACCATTCTCAAAATTGCAGTGTTTAAACTATTTTAAGGCACATAGAAAATGGGATTGTTCGAACTTATCTAGTAGGGAGGGACTATAAACTATTTAAAGACTAAAAAGATTGGAAGATATAAAGGATTTGAAATAAAGTTTTTCCACAGTGACAATATGCAATAACAAAGAAAATCGCGGATGTGGTCGCGTTTGCGGTAACGGTCGCGATGACGCGTTGCGGCTCGAAACGGTCAAATAGAAACAAATCACGGTTGACGCGGCGTGATTTTTTCAAAAAAATCACACTATTAGATTTTTAACCTCAGTTTTGCATTTCTTAAGTTTTACAAGTATTCTTATAACTTAATTTGATCAAAGCCATCATATGGTTAGGTTACACCTATGGTGATTAAACAATTACTTAAAACATGAGATTCATATCTTATTATATGTATAAAATGACACTAACTCATATATTCTCCAACGTGAAACTACGGCAAGTTTTTCACCTCTCGTTGGTGTGTGCCTATTGTTTTTGTGCTAGTATGTGTATTTTCACCTTTTCTTTTTTTCATCAATTCTGATAAAGTAACGGACATAACGAGTAAAAAAACGCTCTAACATGACGAGTCACCTTTACGTGACGGACAACTCGGTGAGATAGACGTGAATTTTATCGCGGCGTTACGTAACGGCAAGTTCAAAATCCGTTACATAACGTAACGGCCGAGTTTTGTTTCCATGATATGCAATGGCTGGACTATTGAAAAGAGGGGAAACCAAATAAAATGCAAAAAACAAAAAGAGACCAACAAAACAACTAGAGGTGATGGAAGAAAAACGACATCGAAGGAAAATTCAAGAATTAGGTTGGCAAAACAAAAAACAAAAGAAAATATAATCAAAGGCTTCGCATGCCAAATCAAAAACCGCAACCAAATTTGTGCCCCGCAAACTTGACACTCAAAATTTTGACATGGAACTATATTAAGCATTGTGGATACGGTCTAGCTTCATTAAAGAATAACGCGGAATGAACATATATTACAAGTAAATGAGCAAAGGGACACGAAATGAACATCCTTGATTAGAACATTATGTTCATCCAAAAATAAGAACATTAGCTTAAAGTTAAAAAGCGTTATGTAATTTTTTAATAATAGAACTGCACAACATCTAATATGATGTTCATTTGGTTGAATCTTTCAAATTTTCAAAAATTTGAATAAAATTTGAATATTTTATGTCGAATTGAAGATCCTTATTATAAGAGTTCATTTGATTTAAGTTGATGTTCTTTTGGTTGAACTACATATTCTTTTGAGAACATGATGTTCATTTGTTTATGATTTCAAAATAAATTCCTAAAATTTCTATTGTTTTCATGTCATTTTTGAACGTCGTTACTTAAAAGTTTCAAATATCTTATGATTTAATTTAATTCTAAAATTTTGGATTTTTCATTCCAATATAAACATTAGTATCAAATTTTCAAACTCAATTGTTTTCATTGTCAATGTTACGTTCCGTAACGGCCGTTATGTAACGGATTTTGAACTCGCCGTTACGCGAAATGCCGTTACGTAACACCGCGATGTAATTCACGTCCAACTCGCCGCGTTGTCCATTACGTGACGGTGATTCGCCACATTAGAGCGTTTTTTTACCCGTTACATCCGTTACTATATCAAAATTTGTCAAAAAAGAGAAAGGAAAAATACAAACATTAGCACAAAAACAATAGGAACGCGCTAACGAAAGGAGAAAAACTTGCCATAGGCTTTCAAGTTGAATAATATATATTATTTAGTATCAATCAATATATATATATATATAAAAGAAGTTTTTTTCGGGAGCATTTGGCGCGCCACATAGGATTGCCACGTCTCAAAGTATTTTTTGTATTATATTTAAAAAAAATAATTATACTTTTGGATAAATAAAAGATAATGTTTGATTTTTAAATGGACTTTTGATAAATAGTAAAAGATAAAGTTTGAGCTTTAGAAAGATAATCAGACTTTTGGATAAATAAAAGATAATGTTTGATCGTCAATAAACTACAAGAATTATTATAATTTATGAATTGATCGAAACTTTAGTTATACAACTCAAAAAATTATAATTTTATACCTTTAGATTAAGATCGAAATATACTTCAAAATAAGATCCATTTTTACATACTTTTCTTATTATATTCAGCGCACCATGTCACAAAATATAATTTTAGTATTATATTTTTAAAAATATAATTAGACTTTTGGATAGATAAAAGATAAAATTTGACTTTTAAAAAGATAATCAAACTTTTAATTATACTTTTGCTGGTATAAAAGATAAAGTTTGAGTCTCAACAAACTATAAGAATCATTATAATTTATGAATTAATTGTAACTTTAGTTATACAACTCAAAATTAAATATTTATACCTTTGAACTCAGATTAAAATATACTTATTTTATTATTACGTACAGGTATCTATTACAAGGTAACCTAATTATATTATATTTTCAAAAAAATAATTAGACTTTTGGATAGATAAAATATAAAGTTTGAGTTTTAAACGATAATCAAACTTTGGATAAATAGTACTCCCTCCGTCCCATAAAGCTTCACTTGATCCGGCACGTAGTTTTAGTTTATAAATGGTTGTTTGGTGATCAGTTGTATTTTATTAAAAAAGTAAATGTGATAGGAGTTAGTGGGATATTATTTTATTTGTATGTAATAGAGCAGTGGGTCATGGTTGAAAAGTCAAATGAATAAAGTAGTAGTGAGTCATTTCCAAAAATAGAATTGTATAAACCTTTGTGAGACGGATGAAAGAGGAAAGTCTATAGAGCTTTTTGAGACGGAGGGAGTAAAAGATAAAGTTCGAGTTTTAAAAAGATAAATTAGACTTTTACATAAATAAAAGATAAAGTTTGAGTCTGAATATACTACAAGAATCATTATAATTAATGAATTAATCATAACTTTAGTTATACAATTCAAAAAATTTATAATTTTTATACCTTTGGACTCATAAAAGTATACTTAAAAAAAACCATTTTGACATATTTTACTTATTATTACGCAGGGGTACCCATTACTAGATAACCTACTTGGCGGATAATAAGTATTTAAAAAGATCAATTATCGAAAAAGATAAAGATTAATAAAAGTTATGTGATTCTTTGAATATAAAAATAAGATATATCACAATCTTTTTCATTAATTTTTATGTAAAAGAATTGGAGAAGAAAAACAAAAAGATTTAATGCAGTTCACTTACAATGTGTAAGCTACGTCCACATGGAAAAGGGAAACAATTTATAGTATCGTAGGGAGAGAGAGTACAATATTACAAATTATGGGGGCAAAGGTTAATATAGGGATAACACATTACCCCTCTAATTAACCTAGATCGAATGAACCTATTCACGAACCCAAAACATAGATGTTTTACTAAACCGCACGCATATACCGAAACTTCAAAAAAACCTCGTGCTTAGCGCCAAATAATTCAAGGCATATCTCAATGTTAATATTATGTTATCTTTATATTTTTGTAAAAGAATATACACATATATTGTCTATTATAAGAGCTTGCAGACTTTTATTACATATATTCACAAGTCAAGTAATACACTTAATTGTGGAAATAGTATACTATTTATTCCTTCTCATTCTAACAATTAGGGTTTCATACTTTCTCTTCCACGATTATTATATCATATTATATCCCGTCATATTAACCTCTTTATATAAATAACATTTGATAATTAAAACAACTATTGCCTAAAATTTAACATACTCAATGCCAATGGGTAAATTATTATTGAACAAATGATATTATCAAATAAGGAAATGAAAAAAAGATACAATTTTACCTCTCCAAAAAAAAATTAAAACAATAATGAAACATAACATGTGCTATTACAAGGAGTATTATCTAAACCCTGTACCATCATATCTATTTGTCCCGTAAATACTTGCAGATGTTTCCTTATTTTTTTGTTTTTTTTTGTTTCTCAAAAGTAATTAGTAATTTATTGAATTTTCTAATATGTTTTGATTTATACATGATACATTTGGATTGCTATGTTAATTAAATCTAGATAATAAAAAGAAACTAATATTTACTGTATAGTGGAATTTGGCTTTGAGTTATGAGATTTACTATAGAGTAAATAATAGTAACAAATCAATCGTGAAACTAATCGATTTTGCTTTTGAAAATACAAGTAGAGGCATACCAACATTAAGGAGTGAACATCTCTTAAAAATAAATAACTACAACATATTTGCTATGTCTTTTTAGTTAAGCTTGACCACATAATGTGAGAGTTCTATTGGCCAAACGTTGAAATTAGAAATTAAACCGATAAAATATATACATTGGTAGCGTAAACCATGCTGATTAAGCACATGATCCCAGTAGCCACAAAAATTAGTAATTCGTGCACAAGCAATTAAAATGCGATTGTGTCCGAATGATACTTAACTCTTAACGCTACAACTATTCAAACAAATCCGTGCATCGCACGGGCTTAAAATCTAGTTCATATATATAATAGGATATAAATCTCATGTTTAAAGTATTATTTTATTCATCATATGTGTAACCCGCCTATATGATTGGTTTGGTCAAATTAAGTTATAAGAATATTTATAAAACTTCAAAAATGTCACTTTGAGGTTAAAATTCTAATTGGGTGAATTTTTTGAAAAAATTCACGCCGCGTCAATCGCGATTTGTCTCTATTCGACCGTTACAAGCTGTTTCCGCATTATCGCGACCGTTACCATGAACGCGACGTTGCGACTACATCCGCGATTTTCTTCCTTGTTATTATTATAAGTTTGTAATGTTCTTTTGACAAAAATAAAGGTTCTTTTCTTCCGGTTATTCTTTTAACTGAATAGTTCAGGGTTTAAAATTTCCGAAATTCAAAATTTTTGAAATTTTCATTCCAATTTAAAATTTGTACTAAACATAATAAATTTTCTATTCATTTAATTTTATTGTTCTTTCGATTGAACTTGATGTTCATTTATTGAGGTTTTCAAATTGTCAAAATTTAAAAATCCGAATAGTTTCATGCCAAAGCAATTCTGGGATCCCATTATTAAAGAATTATAATATCTTCTTTTGATGTACGTTAATGTTCTTTTTAGATTAATTGAATGTTCTTTTGTGTCTTAATATTCTTTAGGGACTGAATGTTCATTTTGTTTAGGATACGCAACATGGTAGCGTATCCACGGTCAACCGATTGCTAAACATTCTCCATACCACTAAACCAATTTTACCTTACTCATGCAACAACTTTTGGTTTTAATCCGATATTCTTATACATAGTTATTCCGATATTCTTCCTTGTGTCATTCCAGATTTTTGCGGGTTCAGTTGAACCCATGCTGGATTTGCCACTGCTTTTGTTTCATCTATTATTTCTTGTCTTCTTATCTATGTGTCTCTTACGTCGTATGTTATAGACTCGGGTTAAGTGTCTGCTCGGGTATGAGTGTCGAAGTGTCGGACTCGACTATTTTGTAGAAAAAGTCAAGTTTTTAGTTAAAAACGAAGTATCCAAGTGTCACGTCGTATCTGACACGACACAACACACATTTTTTGAGGCAAATGAGGGTGTCTAACATAAGTTCCTTCTTTTTTTGAGGGTTGGATTCTGTATGTATGCATATCTTGATTGCTTTCAGCTAGTGCAGCTGATTGACTTATTTCTCTACTATGCCCAGCGTGCATCAGATTACTTAGCTCCACATCTTAAAGCGACAGATGCTTTGTTGCATCTGTATGCATATTGGGCCCATCTGGAGCTGACTCTGGCAAATGATATAGTAGCTGCTCGTGGAGTTTGGGAAAGCTTATTGAAGCTGAGGTTTGTCGATTCATATTTTGGTGGTTTATTTTCTCATTTTTGCTAGCGAAATGTTTCCTTTACATCATTTTTTATTGTGCTTGTGTGTAGTGGCACCATGCTTGAGGCTTGGCTTGGCTATATAAAGATGGAAATTGACAAGGGACATCTGAATGAAGCTAGATCGATCTATCGGAGGTGCTACACAAAGAGATTTCCTGGTTCTGGTTCAGAGGTATACTTGTTTCCTTGGATCTTTTAGGTCTCTTTCTGAACTCTTCGTTTAAGTTGGCCTTAGAGTCTGTCTGAAGATTTGAAGACTTATTGCAAGCAAAAATTTCAAGTATATAGACTGATGATTGGGTATTATTGATGTAGCTCAGAGTAGCGATATCCAATATCTCAATTACTTGTCAAAAGAGCAATCGATGAGTGACTTTACATGTCTTTTTTTTTGCTTGTCCCTATCTTCATACAGGGTTTCTATGTTGTTATTCATAAATATTAGTTAGATATGTGAGCCATTGTCATTGTTAAAATTGAAAGTTGAAAAGAACGGTGAAAATCCAGTCGGTCTACGTTGGTGTTTCTTTCTTCATTAAGAAAGTACATTATGGACAGATTCTTTATCTATACTATTCGAATCTAGTACTACTTTGTTATGAACCAACTTAGAGAGAGGGGTGGTTTAGCTATTGCAATGATATTCAGTTAGAAGTAGCATATGGGTGAAGGAAGAGAGTTAGAAACGCAGAGCAAAATTAAGAGATATTGTAAATGGAGGAAAGTAAAGAGAGAGAGAAAGGAACGAAAGACAGTTAAGAAATAGCATTTTTAGTTGCTTAGTGTAGTTTGGGAGAGATTCAAGCCACTCGAAACCTTGGTAACTATCCTTGTTTTCTGTAGTTTTGCATTTCTATCAATCAGGATCATCTGCTTCCACTTATTTCTAATCTCAGATTCCAGTTCATTATAACTTGGTATTAGAGCGATTGGTCCTTGAGATGCTCATGGCTTTGTCCGCTGACTTACAAAGGGTGAAACCATGGAAGAGGCAATGGGTGAGTTCTAGAAATCCTTGGAACTGAAAATTCACACACAGGTCACTTTTCCTACTGAACCTTATAGCAGCAAATCAAGGAAGCGCTGAAGAGGACATGCTCCTCTCTAAAAGGCGGGAAAAGTTAGATCAGATCGAGGAGTAGAGAAACTTTCACTTTCAACTGGAAATGGAGGTATGGCAAACCTGGTGACGCTGGTTTCCAAACAAGGAGCAAGGAAAAGTTTACCGTTTGAAGGGTGATCGAGGTCACTATTTTATTCGCTTCAAGCCTTCATTGCACCGGTGGAATCAGGATCGAACGACCAGCATTCATGGGTAATTTTCTAACCAGACTGGAGAGAGAAGGGCTACTGAAGACTGACCCAGTGGGAATTGATCGGTGGGGACCCACCGAAGAACCTGCTATTCAAGTTGCTGCTGCTATCACAGAGCGGAAGCGTTTTAGGATAGTCTATTGGAAGATCAGGTGGCGTTTTCTATGGAAGTCTTGAAAACCACGACGTGATGGTGCTACAACAGTCCACGCTGGAAGATGCCGGGGGGGGGGGCGTCTTATGAGTATACTACAAGAGTAATGTCAGTAGAAGCTTAAATTGGCAGATGAATACACTAGATATATGTACCCATCTTTTGCCGATCAGACTAATGGATCTTAGTGGTGGGAGGAATTTTGATTATTAGTTGACTGATGAAGAGAAGGTAGAATTCAACCCCGACGATTTCCTCGCGGAAGCTGTCTGAAGCAGTTGGGCGACATTCTGGAATACAGGAGGAGCTTCATCTAATTATCTCTTCCATTGGTGCATATTCCAGAAGAAATTCTGGTGTGTTTTTTTATTGATGGGTTGAAGGTGTAAATTAAAGCTGAGGTCTGAATCATGGGCCAAGGTCACTGGGTGCTATGGATCTTGTAATGGTAGAGGAAAGATCGAAATTAGGCCACACCAGAAGGAATGAGGAAGGGTACGTCTCTGATTTCCCCCTTTTGAAAACCACCTTTTTTATACGTGATAAGGTACATCAGTCAATTGGGTAGACCAACTCACAGCCCATTTTGTCTACTCAATTTTTAAAACCCAACCCTTGTTTACTCATTTCTCAATTCAACTTTCCTCATTTATTAATAAGCCAACTCATTCTCAAATGGCCTCACCCTTCTTTTAAAACATAACCCACCTTATATCTCCTGCCCACTCAAGGGAAACTTGATAGAACCTGATTCTTACTATCCTAATACAAGGCCCATTTTCACAGCCCAGATTTTTGAACCCAATTTCTCTTCCCAGCCCATAATCCATTTCACCCATTTCTTATGTTCAGCGCACGCAATGACCCAAACCACAGAACCCGATTCCCGTGACTATCTTCCTAACCCACGATCCCACAACACCAATACCAACTCCATCCAGTCCATAATATCTTTCGAAGACCTATTCCAGGATTCTTCCATCATAGCTGCACCATCAGATGCACTGCAAGAGCTCATCAACCAAGAGTTTGGGTGGCAAATGGGATGCTGGCCACCATTGACGACGTCGGGAGGATGAAGCCGATTACTATCCAACTTGGGGACAAGGCTAGCCGATAGTGTAATGAACCGACTAATTTAGTATTGCATTATTATATAGTTTGAAGTAGCCTAAGTGAGAAGAAGTTAGTTGGAGGAGGAGAGAAAAGAGAATCAGAAATATTATCAAATAAAGGAAGGTAGAGAGAGAGAGAGAGAGAGAAGGCATCTAATACTTGTTGAAATGCAGTTTTAGTTGCTTAGCAATTAGCATAGTTTGGGAGTGAGTCAAGCCAGTCGAAACATTGATTATTATCCTTATCGTCTGTAATTTCTATTTTGATAAAGAATCATCTTCTTCCAGTAATTACCGTTCTCATATTCTTGTTCATTGCATACCTCCATTCCTAAATATTAGGCCATATTTTAAATTGTTCCAAACAATTAGCTTTAGTAATATACCCTTTCCAATCAATTTTGAAGAAAGACCAATGTACCCTGTCAATTAGTATTGGAGGTGGTATTACTATTACCAAGGTGATCTTTTCCCCCTCCTTTATGTGTTATCATCCAAGCTAGTTCTCTTGGACCGATTGAAGTACCTTTACATTTTTTATGGTTCGTGTGCGTTTATGTGTTTGTGCAGTGGGTGGTCCTCTATTGTTGTAGCTGCCTAGCAACCCCCCTAAACCCGGAAATATATATTATTGCGATAGGCTTTTTATGTTTGATTTGATTAACTAATGTGTTGCTTGATTATGTGGGAGACTGACAGAGTGATAGGTGCCTCTCAGCTTGTCTAAAGTTAGACTATACTGTTGCTTTGATGAGCTGTAATAGAGATGCTAATCATGCACTAACTTATAAATTGAGGGATCTAGAAGCATTCACAAAGCATAAATCAGGGAACTGCAATAATTTGTATTTTTGATGGCTTTGTAAAATGATTTGTATTTTTGGTACGTTCTTGGCTAAAACGACATATTTTTTATTGAAGGGATTATGTTGAATTTCTGGGAAGAAGTAAGGAAGACTCATGACCTTCAAGTATAACCAAAGAGCTTTGACCCACCAGGAAAATTTTTAAGCATGCCTGGAGACTATGGACTGATCTATGATTTAGGCTATTGTAACAATAAGACCCATGAAACTATGCATGTTAACAATGAAACTTTTGTACATATGGGCCTTATATTTGAAGATATGTCTTTCCTTTACTTTCACTTGATGCTTTTGGATGATGTTAGGGTCCTTGTTCTTCAAGCTCTCTTATTTTAATCCCTTTGTTCCCTTGCTGCCAAAAGATTATAAATTAAGATAAGCTAAAGAATAAAAGCTAACAGGCGTGAGTCAGTGTTATGTCCTTTCTTTGAGTACGGCTGAAATAGACGAGGTAAATAATAATTATGTCTGGGTGCAATTTTTCTCTTAAAAGTACGTATTGAATAATCTTGGTTTATGATTATTTGTTATATTTTCTGCTTCTTAAAAGCAGATTTATGGTCTGGTTTTCCATCAAAAAATTATGATCCCTCTGTGGCGGTTAGAAATATACATGCTATCTGTCCCTTACCAAGAGTGTCTGTTGTTTATTCAGGAGATATGCAAATCTTGGTTACGGTTTGAGAGGGAATTCGGCACTCTGGAAGATTATGACTATGCTGTGCAGAAGGCAAGATTCTTTCCGTTGCTCATTTTTCCTTTTTTTTTTACTTTTTGGGTGTGAAGGAAAAAAATTATGCTTTGTTTTTAGATTGTATCGAGTTCTTTGGATTCTTGAGATTTGGGGTATAGGTCATATCATCTTCTTTCTTTTCTACAGGTTGCCTGTCTTGTAGACATATTTAACTGCTCTTTGCCAATGGGGAAGATCAAATCTTGCCTAATGTACGACTATGTTAATCATGGACAGAGCATCCCTCTTAGGCTTTATTGTATAGTACTGCTGCATACATGTCTCAATCTGAGTCAACAGCATGCGTCTTTCCTTTAAAATAAATATGGAAGTACCATGAATACCCAGCTGTTCTCCAGCTATGGCACACCCCTGATTCAAGGAAGCACTTAATGACGTCTCCTTTGCTTCAAAATGAAGCCGAATATGACATCTGAATAAGTTTCGTTGTAATAGCTATTGTTATTTGGAGAAAGATAGCAAACAAGCTGACTCGGCTAGAGAAATCTTTCAGGAAAATTTAACTGGAGCAAGGGAACCTGACCATAAGAATGGAGATTGCTTGAGTTGTTTAGGTCTCGTAAGGA
Organism: Patellifolia procumbens; assembly: GCA_947645195.1. Lineage (NCBI taxonomy): Eukaryota > Viridiplantae > Streptophyta > Magnoliopsida > Caryophyllales > Amaranthaceae > Patellifolia > Patellifolia procumbens. The sequence goes on from CANSGD010001076.1 coordinate 3,645,161, forward strand.
TATAAATTTTCTTTAAGGCTTTCTGGTGCAAGTCCAAGGTCCAAAAAAAAAGCTCATGCATTATGTGATAAAATAGAATTATCTGTTTTAATACTATTTTCAAACAGATAATTTTATTTTCTTATATAATGCATGGGCTTTTCTTTTGGACCTTGGACTTGCATCACTTTCATTTCTAGTTTCTGTGTTCCATTTTCTTTGGTATTTCATAGAGAGGAACTTTGTGATTAAGGCGATGCTGACTAGAGATTGAAGTATTGGACATTGTTAAGCTGCCCAATTTTAACTGCTTTATTTCTGGTCTTAGTTTGAAGATGACATCTGGTTACATCTACTTGAGCTACTTGAAACTTAACAATTTGAACGTAGTGGAGGTATAATTAATTTACTTCCTTTTCATCTCTAGGAATCGTCTTTGTTAAACTTGGTTCCTCACCATGCCTTGGCAGGTCTCACCACGTTTGGAGGAGTTGCAGATGTATAACTTGCAGCAAGAATGCAAAACTGTTGCAACAATTGGAGATGCGAGTGAACAATCTTCCAAGAAAAAGGCTCGGGAAAAACGGAAACCAACTTCCACTTTGTCGGAGGACCAATCTCCTATAAAACGACTAAAGGATAGTAAGGGAGCATCTCAAAAAGGGACCAAGAAAGATCATGACAAAGGGTCGAGTGTTCCTACAACAATCCGAGTGGATGAGACTGTAGCAAGTGCTGACAAAATAAGTAGCAGCAGTGAACAGTCAAAGGAACAGAACATGCATGAAAAGGCGAAGTACACAGATCAATGCACAGCTTTCATATCAAATCTTGATCTTCAAGTGAGTCTAACATACACCTATGATATATCCTTAAGTTTCACCTTCTCACTGTTCAAGATGACGGTTCCTTATGACAGTTCAGTTTAGCTGACCCTAAATGATTTTGGGACTAAGGCTTTGTTGTGTTTTATGTTCATCTCTTCTCTTTTGTTTTACCTGAGAAGTGAGAACAATGAAATTTTGGATTGTCAGAGTGTTCGCAACGTGTGCAGGCAAATTATGAAGATCTTCGCAAGTTCTTTAGTGATGTTGGTGGAGTTCAATCTATCCGAATATTAAAGCACAGGGTTACTGGTAAATCAAGGGTAACTCTCTGTCTCACCTGTACAACTTTATCTCGTATGTCACTATAACTGAGATAATCAAGATGGACGATGAAGTTTAACTTTTTGGTTTTCCTCTGACAGTGTGTTTTATAATGAATAGACTCTAATGCATTTTATTGGTGTGTAATAGGGTCTTGCATATGTCGACTTCTGTGATGATGCACACCTTGAGGCTGCTGTGGCGAAAAACAGACAATCGTTACTTAAAAAAAAATTGAGTATTGCCCGCTCAGATCCTTCTAAAAGCAAAAATCAGCCAGGCATACGCCATGATGCTGACAGAGATGGTATGAATTGTGGGTTTTTAATTCTATTGGTGCTGCTATTCCTTCGTCCCCAACCTCCCTCCTCCCCCTCTTTTCCGGCTCAGTATGAAAAAAAAGAAAATTGTCAGGTGTATGTGACGTTATCCATTGACGAGGAGAAACCTGAACTCGAAACTTCATCTTAGGCTTTTAATGTTTTGGTTTTTAAAATTAGTTTCTTCTCTGTTGAGGCTTAAGATTGGGCTTTCAGATGCACAACGTCAGAGGTAGCACCACTAGCACTTCGTCATGGGCTGACCAAAAATATATGAAAATCCAAAAGTTCCACCTGAGGTCGGTCAAATTTTTGGATACCCAATTCGGAATTTCAGATTCGAGATACCCACTCAAATGTTGATTATTCAGATAGTGGATATCTGAACTATATTTACATGATATTATAGTTTGATATCTTAACTCCCTCCTCCCCCTCTTTCTCGGGTTTGATATCTTAAGTCCAACCTTAAAGTTTAAATTATGCTACTAGTTTGGCTATACTTTGGGCTGGTTCTCCTCAACTTATTTTTGGTGCAGAGCTGAGTTCACCCCTAATCCAATCACTTCATATCAGCTCCATTCAGTTTAGTTTAGCTCGCTCAATTCATTATTTAATTATTTTCGCTAAAATTATTATTGCTGATGATTTAATTATTCTACTAATTGCTATTATTAATGCTAAATATTAATTTGCTAACTATACTTACTCATTGTCATTACTATTATTATTATTATTATTGCTAATCATTAGTATATATTATCAATTATTATTAGGAAAAATTGACGATATTAATCCAAACTATAGCCGTTCGGCTAAGAAAAATCCTAACTATGGGTTATTTTTGTATAATCCCAACTATAGATGAGGTTCGCCACAAATGCACCCATGCGACTTGAAACTGATTAATCAGGTAAAATTTGACTTTTCCGTTAAAAAACATTTACTTTCCCTTTTCTTTCTCTCATTTCCTCCCTTACCCAACCACCACCACCACCACCACCACTACTCCACCCTTACGTCAGCCACCATTTTCAACTTCCACCCTTACCCAAACACCACTTCCACTTCCACCTTTAACCAACCACCGCCACCACTTTGTCTTGTCTCTCTCTAGCTTCAAGCTATGAGCAAAAATGGCAGATATAACATTTTTTTTTGATTTCTCAATGTTTCCACAGATTGTAACTACTAATAATAAGACCAAGCATACAGTACAAGATAAGCTTCACAACAGAAGAATTCGAAACAAAGAAGAGTAGTACATATAAAAGAATAATTCAATAAAAAAGGCAGAAAGGAAAGATAATCAGAAAGGAAAGAGAGTGGGGCAAAAATGCAAGCGACAGAATTTGTCGAGGTTTACTCTGGCATTTGACGTAGGAGAATTCATCTCTAGATCGTCGGAATTTGTGTTTTTGCGGTATGGGAAAATGAACTTGAGATTAGGTTGTTCGTTTTATTTGGATATGATTTTGAGATTGTTGAATTGTCAAAAATGGATCAACTATTTAGTAATGGAACTAGACTGATTCAGAGAGAAGGAGGAGGAAGTCAATGGATGGCGAAGACTTTGACAAACATGGGGGTTGGATTATTAATGAAACAACCTGACATTTGGGATTTTAATTTATGGCTAGTTGTGACAGAGAAGGGAGGGAAGGAGGGAGTACATGTTAGAAGAAGAAAGGAAGAAGTATCTAGGCAGTGTTGTTGGAGTTATGCTTGGGACGGTGGAGGAAAACGGGTTACTGGGTTTTAGGCGAGGAGAGGGTGGTAATGGGTTAGGTGTTAGATGGTAGCTAGGTGGGGCTAGGTTTTAGGGGCTGGGAATGGGTGGGGCTTTGGGTGGTTATGTGTGGCAGTGGGTTGAGGGAGGAAGGGTGAAGGGGGTGGAAGAGTGGTGGGGACAATGTTACAAAGAACGGGGTTCGATTCGAAACGGAGAACAAAAACGGATACGCGGAACGTTATCCAGAGTGAATCGGGAACGATTGGGTACGAAAATAATTAATATATATATATATATATATATTCTTTCTAGTTTCAAAAAAATAAAAAATGAAAAATTTAAAATTAATGAAAAGCATGTAAAGTAACACAAACATGGCAAGGTAAATTATCAGAAAAGGTAAATTTTATTATTTTAGGCGAGGCGCACTTATTATTATTTTTTATTATTTTGAGGGGCTATTATTATTTTTGCTTTTTACAGATTAAGAGCTCATACTTTAAAATTATTAGAGAAGGTAAATTTTATATCCCCTTTAAAACTGCAGTAAAATAAAAATATGGAGTAGAATATAATTGGAACATAGAAGTGCACTCACATGCTCTCATAAATGGGACAGTGACAGGTAATCCTCCAACTTTTACTTTTCTCACAATTCACCCAGTGAACATTAAATAAAATGAAAAAAAAAAGAAAGAACTCCAGGCCCCAACGAATGAGACTGAAGAAAGAGACAGAGAAGAAAGATCGAGGAGTGACACCAACGGAAGCTGTCGACAGCAACCAGAGTGTCTCCGGCTACCGGAGATGGATGTCCGGCAGCATCTGTCACCTCCGGCTAGGTGGCGGCTACTAATTGCTCGTCGATAAAAATTTAGGGTTTTTTTCCCCAAATTAACGTTTTTAAACTAAGCTTCTTCTCCTCTCTTCTCTCAGCGCCGCTGCTTCTCCTCTCTTCTTCTTCTCTCTCGATGGCCGATCAGTCTTCTTCTCAGCCCTAAAATGTTGTATTCATTCGAAAACCCTAGATCTGTGAAGGAACGCCACCTTCGACGAACTGGGACGCGACTCGCAGCGAACTGGGACGCGTTTGTTCCGCGATCCGGAACGAACGACTCAGATCGGAGATCGGCCCTCCGTTCCGCGTTCCTGGTATCATTGGGTGGGGATTTAAAAGAATGCAAAAGTAAAATAATAATTGGAAATAGCCAATGAAAGCAGGACATGTGGCCTTTTTACACGTGGAAATAGCCCATGAAAGCAGGACCTCAGGAAATTTCCCTAATAATAATAATTAATAATAATATAGTAATTATTATTATCATTATTATTATTATTATTATTATTATTATTATTATTATCATTATTATAATAAAAAATGGACAAAAATCATACAACCTACAAGAAATTAGTGGGCAACTGAAATACAATCTGGGCACCCACTCCTCTAGCTATAGCAAACCCTATCCTAGTGAAAATATGGGCAACAGCACGTGCTCTTATATCCTGTGTCTTCGAGAAAGTCTGAACCCGCTTCAGCAACGCAATAGCCACCGTATCCAATTCTCCAAGAGAAGAAAAGGAAAAAGGAAGGAAGGCATACCCAATAGCTCGACAACGAGCTTCATACTTGACCCGCTTCCGATGAGCCGCATCAGCAACAACACGTCCGGAAACAAAGTCAGACAACCCAGACTGGGTCAAGGGAGAAGACCCTGTCAAGTCGATACACACATCACGACCACCATCCCAAGAATAAAGAAGCACATCTGCCGGCCTGAGGGCCCCGTCGTTCACCCTAGACAATCCAATGTCAACTTCCTTGCCGAAATCCCAGAAGGATAGCAAATATCAACAAGAGTATCTCGAACGGCATTATGCCGATGTTTAATGCCCACAATACCAGCACACGACACCGCATGATCACGAAAAACATCCCCAGCAAAAGAGCACGGCATCGATGTAGAGAACAAAGGAACACCCAACCGGTAACACAACACACTCCGATAAGTCTTATGGTTCATCGTCTGACCCAACCCTGAAATAGGAACTGCCCGAAGCCAATCTGAGGTGTGATCCCCTGCTGTGACTGCCACAAAGCTAACCGTCGAGGAGATAAAGAAAAGGTGGATTCTGTCGATGCAGTAACCTTTGTGAAGTATATATCTACCAATTTCTTCATAAGTTTAGGGGCAACGACTACACTAGGATCACGCAAAATGTCAGACTCCACAGTTCTATTAAAAAGACTCAACGCATCCTCAAAGGCACGTCCACAACCAACAATACCTGCACGACGTAAAAGCTTATCCTGTAAACCAGCAGACTGCAAACGAGACGCGAGATAAGCATAATGCCGAACATCACTCGCGCAATAAACACCAAGTCCTCCAAAGGCAAAAGGTAAGGTAGCAAGACGCCACTGCCAATCGCCAAAACCAGGCCCCGAAGCAGTAACAATACGCTCCAAAGAAGAACGAAGAGCCCCATCGAAGGAACGATAAGCCTCATCAAAGACACAAGGAGGACAAGTACGCAGGGCAAAATAGAGTTTAGAAATTATTATTATTATTATACCAATCCCAAGATTCCCAACTATGAGTTATTTCTATATAATCCCAACTATTAGGGAGGGCCGCCACAAATATCACTCCAATCCTTATTCCATTTCATCCCCTTAAATACTTGTAATATTTGAACCAGCCATTCTCAAAATATATACGCTGGTTCTTTTTTCCCATATTATTTTCTGAGCTCGTGCTTCTCACTTTTGATACATTGTATTCTGAATATTGTTCTCACAGGTCCACAGATCCCATCTGGGGAACAAGCATCCTCTAAGGGGCAGGACAATGATAGAATCCAACTTAAGGGGAAGAACACATTTGCAGTTCCACGCAACGTTAGGGCTCTTGGTTTTACATCCAGCAAACCGAAAGCTGAAGGCGAGGATGAGATACCAAAATCTAATGACGAATTCAGGAAATTGCTTCTCAAAAAGAGCTGATACAAATTTTGTACCCGTTTTGGCTGTATAGTGGGTGGGGTAGTTTGTGTTACTAATCACTATCCGTGAGGAAATTGTTTTCATGTCTGAAGCAGCACATCAGTGGCAGTGTAGTCTGGGAAGACATAGCTCTAAAAATTAACTGCTGCTCTGTAGTTACCTGCTTCTATGGGTGGGTTTTAAGCAATCGTTGATATGATGTTCTACGTAGCGACTGAGTTTTTTGTTTCAGATGAATTATGCTCTCTGATATAGAATATACATTTTTCAAAGTGGATGTTTAAAATTGGTTTTGATTTTACTATGCTATATCTAATTGTTAAGATGATGCGATAAAGTGACAAGATAGAAATATATTTTTCAGGAGTTGGAATAGGATTAAGGAGACCGGTTTATTTGTATAATTATTATTTTGGGTACCTCAGTTTTGATAATATATCATTTTGGGTACCCAAGTTTTCATTAATATCAATTTGGGTGGCTAACGTTTGACAATAGGTTTAATTTAGGTGCCTTCATGCCAACGTTGTTAATTTACCGTTAAATGTGACCACTTTTTAAGATAATTAATATTTAGCATGTTTTTGAAACATGGTTCGCAACTGTTGGATTATTGTATAAGCATCCATTCCATCAAAACATTTTTGAAAGTCATGTTACATACATGCAAGCATCAAACATGTGACAGGCACGATTTGTCTACGAGTGTTTGCCTTACTGTCCTATTAGTTTGGCGGCATTCTCAGGAAGTTCAGGCACATGAGTTTTAATAGAATTCTCTCCTTTCATTTCTATTCTCAGATTCCTCTCTCAGTCTAGGAAATTCTCTTGGTTGAGTTTTTCTTTTTCAAGAAAATCGCGCAAATTAAAAACAGAGTTGTTATTAGACATGACTACAAAAAATAGTAAACAAGTTTTCAACCAATTTGTTTACAACTATAGTTATTTAAACAATTTTAAACAACTATTAATACTTTATTCAAAATAAAATAAAATAAAGCCCCATTTTGAATAAAGAAATAATCAAGATCCCCTCCACTATATTTAAACGGACTTTGGCCCTGCCTTTAATATATAGCGATTGAGGTAGGTAAACCACTTTTATTAATTATAAAAAGTTAAAATTCTTGGTAGATAGGTTAACAACACTTTGTTCATATCCTATCTCTTAGCTTCAAAACCCAAAATTGTTTTGATAGTTTGTTGAGTTAAACCAAACATTAACATGTAAGTTTCGGAAACCTACCCTATTATCCCAGGAATAGTGAGCAACACCCTACTTTGGCAGAACCTATTACTCATATTTTAAGGCTTTATAGGTGTTGTTTGGAAAAGCAATAAATGTCAATATTACCTTTGGGGACTTAGTTTATTATGTTGTTTAATTAAAAGTGAAAACATTGCATAAACAACCACACATAACCTTAAGCGAGCATTTAAATAAAATTAAACGCATAAGCAATCAAATATAAACTTAAACGTGATCCTAGTATGACCCCTAATCCTAGAATATCTAATCTTCATGAATCCTTCCTTGAGACTTTCTCGGATCTCCATCCTTGATTCTCCATAGACTTCAGTCATTTAAACTATTCTAAGCAAATAATTTAAATTACAAAAATACAAACGATGCGCCAATCGTATTTTCTATTTTAGTTTGGGCCATACCAATCACAATCATGAAAATATGATATCACCCATATTATATTAAACATTCACGCTTTTATAATATCAACATATTATAAAGCTTAATATTCACATATTAACAATTAATGAGCAAATGAAATCCAAGCAAAATTATAAGATCATTATATTATAAAATACATCCATGCAATATAATATCAAACATATTATCTTCATCCACATAAGAAGTATAATATCAACATATTATAAATCAAAATTTATTTACTCCATTAACGTTTAATGGGTAAATAACGAACCTTTCCATAATAATAAAAACTTAACAACTTTAAGTTATACTCCCTCCATTTTTTTTAATATGAACATTTTTCCATTTGGGGTGTTTTTTTTAATTGGTACCTTTCTACCTTTTCCCATAAATAGAAGGTTGGCCCACCTAATTATGACACTTCTCTCCTATTTTTTCCTTTCTTCTCTCTACCTTTTTCACTTTTTTCTTACTTTTACTATCCTTCTCTCTTACTTTTGCACTTTTTCCTTGGTCCGCGCGCAAAAGCAAATGTACATATTAAAAAAAAGGAGGGAGTAAATCATTTAGATGATATTTATCGAATAATAATATACTACCTCCGTTCCATATGTATTGCAATATATGGAGTTTTACGCCTCCCAATGCACTACTTTAGACACTCATATCTCTAATTTTATTTAAGTAAAAATTATAAAAAGTTGATATTAATTAAGCATATATCGAGACGAATCTAACAAGATCTCACATGACTCTATTTATCCTTATGTATAAATCACAAAAGAAGGTCAAAAGGGTAGTGTATGAATAGTGCAAAAAGTCAAAGGTTGCAATACATATGGAACGGAGGTAGTATTAGTCAACTTAACTTTAAGAAAGACTTATAGAGAAACTTATTATTATTTTAATTCAATATTAATTAATTTGCAATATTGGATTATATAAATAAAAGCTTTTATTTTAATTTCATACAAATTAAATTATATAAAACAACCATATCATTATCAAGAGTCAAGACTCAAGCCCAAAACATAAAATTGCTAAAAAAAATCAGATTAAGCCCAAATAATTCGAGCTCAGCCCAGCCACTAAAGCCAAACCCGAGCCTGAGATGCCCGACCCGACGGGTCAACAACACAAATCAGCAAGTCAGCTACTCTGCTCACGCAACCTGTCGACCACCAGGCGCCAACATAATTGCCGCCAGAGTAGAGCAGCGCCAACGTAACGAGCAAAGAAGCCCAAACTTTTGAAACAATTTTCGAAAATTCTAGGTTGATTTCGAACAGATTCAAATAAAATCCAGGTAAATTCAAGCACAAAAACGCATTTTTATGTTTTAATTTCATTAAATCAAACATTTTAAATAAGATTGTTAAATCCCCATTTAACACCCAATTCAATTGATTTGGGGAAAAACTAGGGTTTTTAATTGTTTCTAACCAAACTCTTTGATTTTCAAACGAAAACAACAATTAAATATATGATTTTGCAATTTAAATCTTAAAAAAACAAAGACCTAATTTTATTTTACAAAATCAGTGAAACAAATTGTTGAATTTTGAAACAAAATTTTCGACCAAAACCCTTGAAAATGAAGAACGTAAACCCCCCTGCGCCCCAAAAAAAGATAACTTTTTTCCTTTTTAATTTAAAATTCTGGGCAAAATATGTATCATATACAATAAATATATATAATCCTATATTCCTATCAGTTAAAATCACAATTTTAATTATGCAAATTAACCCATATTCATATCCTCCCCTATTTGAAAAAAATAATAAATTTAGCATCATGAATATGAACACATTAATATATGCATCAGGCTAAACTGATACCACTGTAAGAACTCATATATCGGGAAAACATAATTTCAAGAAACTACTTTCCTAACATCTATAACAAGATCGCATGCATAGATCAATCAACAGGTTTTCTGTGCAACGTGCCACACACTTAAGCACAGTGCGGCGCGGGCGCGTGTACATCAAACACGCGTACACCGTCCACACACACTAACTCATCTCTTCTTCTCCTCTTCTTCGAACTTGAGCCCAAACCTGAATTAGAACCAGAAGGTCGCGTCAGAGGTGATAATGAAGGTCTACCTCCACCGGAAGGTGTAGAAGACGGCGGAGAAGGAGGAGAGAGGGACGATGTTGACGGAGTAGAAGGAGTGTCGCCAAAAGGTGCAGGAGGTGAAGCAGGTGACGGAGATGACGACGGAGATGATGTCGGAGTTGTTGAAGGAGGAGGAGAAGTTGACGGAGTATAAGGAGGAGGAGTAAATGACGGAGGAGGAGGAGGAGAAGGGAAGGAAGTAGGAGGAAGAGTTGTGGAAGCTGCTGGTGGAGGAGTGGTGGTGGCAGTGGGAGGAGAAGAGGTGGTGGAGGTGGACAGAGGAGTGGTGGTTGTGGGTGGCATAGGAGAAGTGTTACTGCTGAGTGTGTTGCGTTTTTTTGTCAAAGAATATAGAGGGGGTTACTTAGTATGAGATCATGGGGTTACTTGCTAGTTAATTTGGGGTTACCTTGTATATAAAGGGAGGTTACTTAGTAGGTGAGTGGTGGATGAGTGGGGGTTACTTTCTATATGAGTAGGGGGTTACTAGGTAGTTAAGTTGGGGGTTACTAAATAGTTTAATAGGGGTTACTTGGTACTCCTTTCGTTTTTTTAATCGATATATAAGACTTTGCACTAGGACCAAGGAGATTCCTAAAAGTAAGAAAGAGAAACTGAAAAAGTAAGAAAGAGCCCCATTTTTCAAAAGAATCATCACATTGGTCACCCTACCATATATAGCAATATGTACTAATGTACCAATTAAAAAAACATCCCAAAGGGTAAAATGTACCAATTAAAAAAACGTAGGGAGTATATAAGTAGGGGGATTACTAGGTAGTTAACGTGGGGGTTACTTAAGTAGTTTAATAGGGTTTACTTGGTATACGAGTAAAGGATTACTAGGTAATTAAGTTGGGGGTTACTAAGTATTTTAAAAGGGGTTACTTGGTATATGAGTAAGGGGGTTACTAGGTAGTTAACTTAGGGGTTACTAAGTATTTTAATATGGATTACTTGGTATATGAATGGGGGTTATTAGGTAGTTAAGTTGGGGGTTACTAAGTATTTTAATAGGGGTTATTAGTTATAAAGGGGGGTTACTAGTTATAAAGTAAGGAGGGGGTTACTAGTTATTTTGGTGGGGGTTACTTAGTAGGCTGCTGACTGTTCCTTCTTAGATATGCGCCCGCCACACAAGTAGTAAATGGTGTGGCGGGCCAGATATAAGAATTTGTGTAGATTAATATGTACCAATGATAAGTTTTTGATAAACAACACTTGATGCGTGACATCAACAGGTAAGCGCGAATGGATACTCTATAGTGTATAGTATAACCAAAACATTTGAAGGAGAGAGAGAGTATCGGGGTAGTGGGAAAAATTAATTTTAGGAATTTGCAATATTTGTTATTTGATAGGTGGGCAAAACGTAAGAATTGGATGGTAATTTTTGCATAATAATATATAGCGATACACGTCATTTACCGGATATTGGTACATAGAAGCACACGACATTTACTGTAGAATTTTCAATCTACTTGCATGAGTTCCTACTACGTAAAATATTTGACACATAGATGCCTATGACGCCTCCGTTATGCTTACATCATTTTGCGAACTACAGTTGATAGGTGATGGTTCTTGGTTTTAGAAAAAAGATAAAGAGGAAACTGTTACTAGGAATTGAGCAAATTATTTAAGGCATCCTCATATAGGAAAAGGAAATAAATAATTTAGGTTGGAGGGAATATGTAATATAGAGCTTCTAATTAATAAATTCTATTAATTAAATAAATATTTAAAATAATATACTTCATGTCAGTTTAGTGTATTGGAAATATATTTATCGCGTCCATCGAGAGACAACAATGGGTTGGTCAGGGTCCAGATATGTTTTTATAAGCAAGGATCCAGATCCTTCTTGAACTCGTCGGGTAATAAAAATGAGGACCCGGACCCAGATCTAGATCTATGAAGGTACTTGCCTATTTTCCTCGTAATCTTATTTTATTTTGTTAAACTGATTACCGATCTAATTATTTTTTACTATCTTTTACTATAGTTTATAAAAGGAGAAAAGATTGTTTTAAAGTCTATTGATATGATTGAGCCGGCGTAACATCTATCTATCTATGTATCTATCTATATATATAAAGAAAAATTATTTGTGCCAAGTGTCACAAGCACGTTAAATTTGCCAAATGTCAATAGAAGAATAACGTTTTGCCAAATGTCATGATTAGAAGAAATGGCAAATCACGTAATATTTTCACGTAAGGTATCTATATCTACACAAATATGGATTTTACGATCTGTAATCTGCGTGAGATTAATATTTGTATATATATGGAAACATTCAAGCTAAAAACTACATAATTGCTATATATGAGCTGATCAATTTTTTTTCTTGGCATAACTACATCTTTTAGAGGATAATACAAGACAACCGCCAAAAATATATGATTTTGGAGAAAAACTCAAGCTTCACAATGATAATAGAGAAGCTTTCATGGAGATTCAAAAGGAGAAGTTACAATTGAAAAGGCAGAAAGAAGCTCGCAAGGCAAAGCAGGTGGCAAGGGAGGAGTACAATAACAATTGGAACATGCTTTGTTCATTAAGAGCCAACCATGATTGATTGCCCTTTGAACAAAAAATGTATGAGGACTTGATAAAATATTTCAATAATCACCTTGATTTAATTAATGTACTATATCATGTAAAAGAGGTTCAATTTCAATATTATTATGTAATGCTATTTCATTGTTTTATTCATATATGTCTTTCTTATACATTATTTCTTGGAAAAATTGCTTTTAATAATGCAACCTTTTGATGATTCGCAAATAATAAAGCAACCTTTCGATTTCTGAAATAATGCAACCTTTATACATCATTAATTCTGAGTAAGTCAAGTTGACCGATAACCTGAAGTCACGATAATTTTTTAATTAAAACTTTTAATCTAATTAATAATATAAAATAAACATTAAAAAAAGTAACTCTCCTCTTCTCCTTCCCCTTCCCCTTCCCCATCCACTGCCACCCTTCACCCATAGCCATCCCCTCCTTCTCCTTCCGCGGCCGCGCAACCCACCTCCAACCACCAAGATCCAACCCCTTCTTTTCCTTCCCAGCCACGAACCAACCTTCAACAGGCATTTCCTCTAATTTCTGCTTCTATATAATCAAAATCCACCCAATGATTCAATAATCCCAAAACAAAAGCCCTTGCAATACCCTAATTCTGAATTGCGCAGAGAGAAAGATGATTAGGGGCGCAGTTTTGGCCCAAAATTGCTCGATAGTGGAGAATTCATCGTCGGAGAAGCGAAATTTGATTTCCGAGAAGCCGAAGTCATTGCTGTGAACCCGAAAGTCTGTGCGGGAAAAGCAGTATTTGATGCCTGAGAAGAAACGTTCTTGGCGTGAGAAGCACAAGTTTGATCTGAGAAAGAAAATTTCGCAGGTCAAAAATGGAAATATGGTTATGGAGAAGCAAAATTTTGTGGTGGAAAAGAGAGATTTTGTGTGGGAGAAGCAATCTTCGTTGCATGAAAAGCAGCATTCTTGTTATGAGAAGAACAATTCAATGCTTGATAAGCGAATTTCTGTACCACATGATCTAAATGAAGCAAACAATTCAATTTTGGGGAAGCAAAATCCAGATATAGGTGGTTATAGTGGTGGGTGGACAAGGTGGTAGTTTTGGATGGGTGGAGCCGTGGAGGATAGAGGAGAATGAAGAGAGGAGGGTGGGGTTTTATTTTTAATTTTTTAATAAATATAGACGAATAGGAAAGTAACACGTGGGAGGTGACCCTCTATTTTAGGTTCCATAACCTGTTTGACTTACTCAAAATTAATGGGGTATAAAGGTTGCATTATTTCAGAATAATCGAAAGGTTGCTTTATTATTTGTGAATCATCAAAAGGTTGCATTATTAAAAGTAATTTTTCCTTATTTCTTTTGCAAGTATATTAGTTCTACAAAATATATTGTGACAATAGCATCCAATGGCAACATCACTTAGCTTTTGCAAAATGCGATTGTGACAAGAGTATCCAATGGTCACATGTTTATATAATACAGTAATGTAGTTGACCATGCTATAGGGATCCAATGCAAATGACAAACCAACCATCACTTTTCAGATTTTGAGGGGCAATGTTTATATAATAGAGTAGTGTAGTGGACCATATGTTACAAAAATGATTGTGACAATAGCATCTAATTGTCTTTGTCACTCACATTTTTCAAAAGTTGTGGTAGATCATCTAAAGCAGTCCATGTTACTTATGTGAGTATTGGAGAATCCAATGTTAATGTGGAACCAACTCTATATAACAATACTTGTGCATTGGTATCTTACTACACTTTCCAGTAATAACTTTACTGAATTCTCAAATTCCTCCTCCATTATCCAATTTCTCAACTAACCCCTTCAAAATGCCTATAAGCTCGACATTAAGTTCATCTTCTGAATCTGAAGAGGAAATGAGAGCAAATGAAGATAGGAAAATTGAGGAAATGATTGACACTACAATAAGTGTTCATCTTCCTAACCTCATGGCCGCAGTCGCTCCTAGACCAAGGCCGGGTGGAAGAAACCCACGTTGTAATAGGGATCGGGAAGCCGGGCATGTCCGCCTGTTCAATGATTACTTTGCTGAACAACCAATGTACAACGATAGTCTGTTCTGTCGACGATTCCGAATGCGTAGGGATGTTTTCCTCCATATAATGAATGCTGTTGGGGCCAATGATGCTTGGTTTCAACAAAAACGAGATGCCGTGGGAAAATTAGGGTTGTCTCCTCTACAGATGGACGGTGGCGATACGGATGTTAGCGTACGACTTTTCAGTCGCTGCTGTTGATGAGTATGTACGCATAAGTGAAAGTACAACAAGAGAAGCCCTACACCATTTCACGTGGGGCGTCATCACTCAATTTGGGAATCAGTACATGAGGCGACCAACTTCTAATGATGTTGCAAGGCTATAGTACAAGATAGTCAAATATATTGAATCTTATGTCGGCTCAATTATAAATATATTGAATGAACGAACAAAATCTCGTTGCAATAATATGATTTTGTTGTTTTTTTGTTTGTTTGAAGTACTAGAAATCTAGAACCAAAAAGGTAAGATGAGAATAAATTCAAAAATCTCTTGAAATTGACGGAATGGTCTAACCCAATAAATTATGCCTCATACTAGGTGATTTTGAAGTAAATGCTCATCTAAAATATTTTCCTTTTATGGTTGTCATATATCAATCTAACTTGAATGGATCTGATTCACATAAAGAATAGTGTGCACTAGGCTCAGGAACGTGACGCGCGACAAACATTATTACTTCACAGTCGTCTTTATCACAAAATCGTACACTATATCATAAATAGGTACATTATATCAGACATAAATACACTATAACATATATAGAAAATATTATGTATAAAAGTATACTACACACGCTATATCATAAATAGATACACTATATCACACAGAAAGACACTATATAATATTAAAAAATTAGGTACACTAAGAAACACACATGGAGTATAGTATACAAAATATCTATATACTATATCATAAATAGATGCAATATGTCAGACAGAAACACACTAGCATATATATAAGATATTACGTAGAGTGAGTAAGTGAATGAGTGAAAGTTGTAATCTTTACTTAGAGTGCGTGAGTGTGTGAAAATATTTTGTAGACAGAAACACAAAATACATATACTATATCACACATAGATACACTATTTCACGCATAAAATGGGTGAAAGTTGTGATCATTACAACTCACGTGATATAAATCCGAGTGCACACTTAGTGTACACCAAGGGCCTGTTCTTTTCACCTTATTTTCATTTCAGTTCAGTGCAGCTCTAATAAGTTCAGTTCAACTCCAATAAGTTCAGTTCATTTCAGCTCTAATAAGTTCAGTTGAGTTCAATTCAGCTCTAATAAGTCCAGCTCTAATAAGTTTAGTTCAATTCAGCTCCAATAAGTTCAGCTCTAATAAGTTCAGTTCGGTTCAGCTCCATTCATTATTCCACCATTTTGTTTATTATTATAATTATTGGTCTAATTTATTTTACTTATTATTATTGTAATGACTATTATTATTATTATTATTATTATTATTATTATTATTATTATATATTTTTGTTATCATATCCATACTCATTATCATTACTAATAGTATTATGACTAAGCATGGTTTTGGTTGGTGCGCGGTTTAACCAAATTTCATGTCAGCATGATAAGTGGACTTTAGGTTCACTAATTAGGAGTAGTTTTAGGTCATTTAGATGCATATTAGGCCATATAGCTTCCTTTTCTTTCCCTTTTACATCCTATTTCATATTCTCATGTTTTGCATTAGTCTTTAGTGCATTTGCATCTAAATAAGTTGCATCTGCTTCTTTGCATAAGCATCTGCATCCCCCCTCCCCTTATCTAACCTTCTCTTAAGTGTTGCTTGGTTAGGCGCAAAGAAAAGGGACAAGAACAAGGGAGCGGTCGCTCCATTTACTAAGGAGCGACCGCTCTATAGTCCGAGATTTGAAGCAGGGAAGCAGTAGCCTAGAGTGGGCATGGAGCGTGTTTGGAGCGCCCGCTGCACAGTGTGGTGCGCCCTCTCCATTATTTTCGGAGCGGGTCGCTCCACTGTGTTGTCGCACGACTCCTTATTTGCCTTTACGAGTTTGCCCTCACTACTTTTGGGGTATTTAAGCCCATTTTATGCAATAACTTGACACTTAGTTTTATTTTCAGTTTTTCATTAGCTTAATTAGAGAGAGATTAGAGAGAGAATTTAAACTTTTAGAGAGAGAAAGTAGATCTAGGTTTTTAATGTTGATGATTGAAGCTATTTCAATGGAGGTTTGCAATTGATTTTCATATATATATTTGAGTAATACTTCTTACCTTTCTCTTTATTGTTTTAATACTTGTTTTATTTTGATTTAGCATTGATTAGTAGTGATTAGTTGTTGATTAGTTTGGTTGAGAGGATTTCCACCATTGTTGAATCACCATTGCTGCTTAAAAGTTTTTATTTCATCCTTTTCATAGCTAGAGAGTAGTTTAGTAGCTAGGGGAAGGGGATGACCTTGCTAATCATATGTTGACCTTGAAAGTCAAGCTTGGGGTATGATTTAGGTGAGATTGTGTTGTCTAGCTAATTTCATTGCCAAGTTTATTTGAGTGATCACCATTTGAACTTGTTATTGGAATCCAAGGTGAAGGATTGAGAAATAAAACCTTGGTTAGACCTTTGGCTAGATATTAGGTTGACTTCACCATGAGAATATGTGATTGGCTTCCTATGACATTAATCGAATCACTATGAATTGGGAAAATACTTGGTTGATTGATTTTACTATGATAATTGGTGAAATTGGTTGATTAGGTCCTCCTAATTAGCTCGGGAGAGTAATTAGGAAACATTTGAGTGACTTAATCCCCTAATCGACCCCTTTGAATCCCCTTCGCGTGGCAAATTGGTTTATTAGTGGTTAGGTTGAGAATCCCCTATCCATAGTGTCATCTTTTTATAGTTTAATTCAAATCACTTAGTCTATTTGTTCGTTATTTAGTTCCTAAGGGCTTGTTCGTTATCGTTTTTTGTTTTTAGTTTTTAGTTTTTTGAAAAGTAAAAACCAAAAACATGAAACCAGAAAAAGTTATTTTCGCTTTTTAAAATAGTTGTTGTTGCTCCCTTCTAGCTGCGGGCTTGTAAATAAGGCTGCAGCTAGCTTACTTTTACGACAGGCGTATAAGAAAGCCCACAGCTACAAATTCATTGCTGCGGGCCTTTCGTGTAAGCCCACAGCTAAATTGACCAAAATAAGAAAATCCCAATTAAATTTCATTTTAGGTTATCACGCAAAGAGGGCCGCGAAGCTTTTCCCTCTATTTTCCTTTCTTTCCCTCTCAGGCTTCCCAGGCCAATCTCAGTTCTTCGTGCACGAACCGCCACGTCTCTTTTCCTCTGCTCAAGTCTCAGGTAAGACAATTTTGCACAACATCCCTTTCCTTCCTTCTCTCTCTTTAACTTCACTGAAAACCTAATTGATTTTCCGTTTCATACTTTCTCTAAACAATCTAGTATCGCTCCAGAAACTTCCTGCTTCTAATAACAAGTTCACCTACAACTGCGATGGCCATACCTTCAAATTCCTCGTCTCCGATGGCTTCAGTATGATCTCTCTCACTCCTCTTTTCTGTTTTCGTGATGATTGATTGTTTGTCTGGAGTTGATTTTGTTTTGTCCGATTTATAGGGTTTGAGCTGGATTCTGCTATTTTTTAGATATTAAGATGAAATATGGCTTAACAACTGTTTATCATCTTCTGATTCATCGTTTTTATTAGGGATTTCGTTGCTGAGGGTTTTTGGAGTGAATTTGATGTGTCTAGGGTTTTCTCGATTTATGAATTTTCTGTTTATATCTAGAAGTTGCGATTGATGTGTTGGATGATAGATATAGCTATTAGTTTTAGTTGATTTGTTTTCGAAATCTCTTGTATCGGCCAGCTCTTGGATCTTTTTGTAGCCTTCAAGGCTCTGTTTGTATAGCGGATTGGAGCGAATTTATGTAATTTGGATGTGATGTGGTTGGGAAACGAGTAATCTAGATTTGATGTTGGTGCTTGTCGAAAATGTGAGTTTTAGTTGTGTTTATGATTTGATGTCATCCTTGTTGATTTGAAGTTCTCAATATTTAGTGCAGAAATCAAAAGGTAAAGAGAATAGGAAGATAACGAATCAGACGAATTTCGTTAATTACCTCCCATTTTGCTTGCTTTATAGATCTTGAGATGGGAATTGTTATCAAGCAGTTCAGAAAGAGGTTAGGGTTTGCGTTTTTTAACTAAGTTTTGCTCTTCCAATCATTATTTCTTCCTTTTTTCTTTTGTTTAATATGTTCTTTGTTCGTATTTTCATTTAGTCTTTATTGTGTGAACGACTGTGTTGCTTGCTTGATTATTCGTCACTGTTGGATGTAAATTTGAGCTGCATTTTGGTTCATTTTCAGGAGTAGTGATCGAGAGTGCAGAAAAATGGACCAGGTTTGTTATAAATCTTTGAATTATGATCGTTGTCTTTTCATTTCACAAATTTTATAGGTTTGTAACTTTGTGTATGATTTGTGAGTATGTGTTAATTTGGACATTATGAAAAGGTTGAGAAGATACGTGAAGGATCCTGGTTTATAAGGCACGAGATAAGGTTGCGAATGAGACGATTACTTTGAAGAAGATTTGGTTGGAGCAGGAGGATGGAGGAGTTCCGAGCACGGCGATTAGAGAAGATGCAGCATGGAAACATTGTGAGGTATACATTTGTTGGTATAGTATATGTGAAACGCTTTATTTCGAACACCTGTTTTAAGTTGTTTAAGTTTGGTATATTGTTGTTGTGGTGCTGCTTCAAGTTTGGGAGCCCTCTGCTTTATTTTCGGGGTTTAGGGTTTCAGGTGCTAATTTAGGTTATTTCGTGAGTGACTTTAGGGTTCGGGTTAAGGTTATTTTAGCTTCTATTTAATGAATGTTAGTTCATGTTAAGAAGTCTCTCTTCCCAACCTAACTAAGGTAAACTAATCAAACTCATTAATTTTTACTTTAAAAAAACTAGGCTTACTATCTAGAATATAGTAAAAGAACTCAAAGTTTTCTTATTTGATTATGTTTAATGTCATTCCTTAGGACTGCAGAATATTTGTATTATGAAATTCAATATCATTAAGGAGGTAGTTTTCGAACATGACAGAGTCAAAGGATTTATATCTTTCACACTGTTAGATCCTCACAGAATTTGATCTTATTTGAGTCCTTTAATTTCTCTAAGTTCAACGGCTTGAGAAAGTTCGAAAACTTTGGGGCTGTGTCTTTGTTGGCCTTGGTCTTATTAAAACATAAAAGCACCAATTCTTTTGGCACAAAACCTGAGTACTCGGTGTTCAAATTCAATTGAACAGTCCATGCTTAAGTTTTAGTTCGTAACAAGATGACCAATTAATAGGTTTTAGTTCATAACTAAATGACCATCAATCAACTAGCCATATGTTGTTGTAGCATGCGTACTATGTTGCGGATACTACCGTTTGTCGACTCATTGCCACAGTTAGGTGTTCAGTGCTGCAACTATGAGGCTGGTCTAGGTAAATGGGTTTCTACCTCTATGCGATTGCCCTACTGGTCTAGATTATGTTGATATTGCTTCTTTAGTAACCAAGCTATGGTCTTGTTGTCAAATAATGATTAGTTACAGATATTTCTTGCCTATTGATTGCCAATCTCAACTCAACCTTGATGTACTTTGTCTTTTCCCATCTCTCGGTATAGCCAGCAGTGTTATAAGTCATTAATAAATTCAAGTTCTTTTTTCATTTCCCAAACTGGACAATTTTTTGTTGTAGAATACCATAAGGCTTAGTATTTATTTCAATGATCCTAATTTCAGACTTCTGTTTCTGCCTTCTGGCTGGTTGGCATCGCTAATGATTTTGTTAGTGTTTATTTTTTTTCCTTCTAATTTCCTTTGTCTGGTTCCATAAAACTTAAGCAATTGCTTAGATTTAAACATAAATGTCACCAACCATACTAATGTTAATTGACTTCAAAGCTGTAATTCCTCTACTAATGTTCCTTTTACAGTCTGGTGAACAGGTTGAAGCAAAGTTGCAAAGCAGACATGAGGCATCCATTAGAAGAGAGAGGACTCTAGCTTATGCATTTACTCATCAGGTAACTTCATAGACTTATTTTCTGCTTACAATTTAGTTGTTACAAATAAGAAAAAACTTGTGAGTATCTCTCGTTTTGTTTGTACATCTCTCCGTATTTGTTTGAACCTCCCGATTCTGGCTAACTTGATTCACCAACTTTTTGATATTGCAATTAGGTTTTCGAGTTTGCTTCATTTAAGCTTTAATGATGAGGTATGCTTAGCTTCCTCTTCTTCTCTTTATGGCGAGTAAGTTTCTATGTCATTCTCGCTTCCTTAAACCCGGGTTACAAAACTGTTCTACTGACCAGTAACTTTGTTTTCTCTATGATGTTTTCTCAGGATCTGATGATGCCCATATCCATTTGTATAAAGATGAGGGGAAGAGCTTGATTGGGTCGCGTGTATTAAGGGGTTCTAAGCATTAATCCCAAGGGAAGATGCGGCTATTGCAAGTGGATCGGGTGGTAAGACGATGAAGCTCAACATGCTAGCAGCTGCTCAGAGCATGACCAACTACTCTGACATGGTTTGGGGGGTAGTATTTCGGCCACCCAGTGGGGCTGGGGTGCAGTTTTGTAGACTGAGCATGGCATAAGTTATTTCGATCTATGACTATTCTTAGCATTAGTTCTTCTCATTGAATGTTGAAGATTCAGGTTTTTGTTTAAAGTTTATCATGTGACTATGCATAGATGTATCCAGAGGCATGTCGTCGTTACATTGAATATTAAAAATATTATGGCGGTTTCTGGTGGGATTTGGTTTATAGATATTATAGACCAATCTACCACAAATCGTGGTTTGGTTAGAAGGACACACCAACCCATGTTTTAAAATAATTATTATTATAATTGCTAATAATTATTATAATAATACTCCATCTGTTCCAAAAAGTTTTATACACTTGATCGGGCACGTAGTTTTGGATGATAAGTTGTTGTTTGGTTATCAATTATATTTTATTAAAAAGGTAGATGTGATAGGAGTTAATGATGTATTTTTTTATACGGATGTGGGAGAGTAGTGGGACATGGTTGAAAAGTCAAAAGAATAAAGTAGTAGTGGGTCATGTCCAAAAATAGAAGTGTATAGAGCTTTGAAGGACGGATGAAAAAGGAAAGTGTATAGAGCTTTCTGGGACTAAGGGATTAATATTTATTTACTTCTTAGACATGATTGTTATTATACCATCACGTAGTTTTATATGATAAGTTGTTGTTTGGTTATCAATTGTATTTTATTAAAAAGGTAGATGTGATAGGAGTTCGTGGGTTATTATTTTATTTCGATGTGAGAGAGTAGTAATTCATGGTTGAAAAGTCAAAAGAATAAAGTAGTGGTGGACCATGTCCAAAAATAGAAGTGTATAGAGTTTTATACGACAAATGAAAAAAGGAAAGTGTATAGAGTATTCTGGGACGGAGGGAGTATTATTATAAGTAATTATTATTTTAAAAATTAATTTATCATTATTACTGTTATTTATAATAACTATCATTTAATAACATAAAAAATAATATTATCATTATTCACTTGATATTGTTCTAAATTATTAATTAGTAATTATTATTACTTAGAATTATAATTACTTAATATTCATAATTATTATTATTTACTTATTTTTTATATATTTATTAAAATTCAATTGACTTTAGTTCAGTTCAGCTCTATAAGTTCAGTTCAGTTCAGTTTAGTTCAGGTCATCTCCAATAAGTTCAGTGTAATTCAGCTCCAATAAATTCAGTTTAGTTCACCTCTGATAAGTTTAGTTAAGTTCAGTTCAATTCACTTCAACTAGAATTAAACGAAGAGAACATGCCCTAAATCCATATAAGTTTTTTTTAATACATATTATCAACTTCTGGAGTTTGGCCCGCGTGTTGAGCTAGCGAGTCTCCAGACCTGGTTCTTAAGTGTATTTCTTTTTAGTCTCTTGTGGACTCCCATCAAAAAATAATGATGCTTGTCGCTTCTAAAATAAATAAAAATCAAAAGATAAAGCACATGCCAAGAAGGCTAACAACAATTATTGAGGGCGTTGGAATTGGGAGGATAAAGAAGAAGGGTTCTGTTTTTGTGGACAAGAGTATGCGTTCAATAAGTATATTGTTTCATCTCCTTTTCACAATAAATCATAAATGATGTGTATGTAAACTTGTCAAAAAATTCGACCCGATTTAAAACCCGATCCAAAAATAATGGATTTGTATCCGAACTCGGGATAATTGTTTTTTACTGGATTGATCGAAAAATCATTATATTTATAGCAATAATATGAAATTATGGAAATTTATTGTTAAGAATAACTTCAACTAGAGTATATGGTTCCAAAAATGAATTTTGTTAAATGTGGACGTAATTTTTAGGGTTAAATTCAGCTATAAAGGACTATATTTATTATATAACTTACTATTGCGTATATTTGTTACACATACGACCCAAAAACTAAATAAAAGAGAAAATTCAAATCCCTTAATCAGTTAGGTCAACCAAAAACCGAACACTCTGCATCTTGAAAAGTGTTCATTTGAGGCGAATCCGAAAATATTTTATTTCGACCTAGGTTTATGTGTATGCCAAACGTATGCTCGAATTTTCACCTTTAAGGACACTTGCACAAGTAAGCAGTGACCCATGCTTGCAACAATTAAAAAATCAAAAGTAGTAACTTTGAACAAGTTTCAGTGAAGTTCTGAATAATGGAAACAAATTATGTCACAACGAAAAATATATTTAGATTTTTGCATAATAATACATAGTGGTATACGTCATTTACCGGATAGTGGTACATACCAGTACACGACTGATAAGTGGTTTTTAGTGTGTTGTTAAGGCACTAATAACCGCTTACCAAACAATATTTATAAACCTAAGAGCAACTACTATGAACGTAGTAACGGCAAGTCAAGGGTCGAACCACAGGGAAAAAGGGATTGACTAAGGTCTATCAAGTCTAAAACTACCTAAGTGAAGGGTATTTGGAGGTGTGAAGGACTGACAATCAAATATGAGATGTAAATATAATAAGGCAAACACTAGAGTTCGGGCTATTCGTATGAATCCGGGCTAGACAACAACTACCAATGCAATTAAAGTTCACAGACGAATATCATGCAAAGTTAAGTTCTCCTGTAAGATACTCGAGTCCTCTCTCGAATGACCCTCAAGAGTAATCAATTAATCAATCAATTAGATCCTCTCTCGAATGGTCTCTAGTCAATCGATTAATGGATTCAATAAGCGTGGAAAACCCCTAATACAAGGATCCTCTTAATTTCTACCTAGTCTCTTGGTCTAGAAATTAAGTTGATTTAAGGGAATGACAAAGAATTCAATAATCGATTAAGAGGAACTGAAATCTAAAAGCCCTAGCATAAATGTGATCAAGATCTACCCTAGGGTGTCAAAACACCAAGATCAATGCATAATAATCAATAGAAAACTCATTTACATAAACATCATAATTAAGCCGTTAATTCATACTTTCACCCAAACCCTAGATATTGAACTACTCACTAATCATGGATCCAAATCAAAAGAGATTAATAAAATTAAACATGATTAACAAAGCAATGAAAGTAGAGAAAAGAGATTGAAAGAAAATTACTTGGATTGAATGAACAATCGAATCTTCAAAGAAAGTGGCAATATGAGAAACTAAGAGTATTTGAGTCTTTAGAGAGAATAAAACTAAGTATTAGAGTCTAAGTGTCGAGATAATACAAAGCAAAAACGCAAAAACCTATTTATAATATCCCATAAATAAAGACGAAAAATTAGGAAAAAAACCCGAATACAAGTCGACACGGGCTTGTCTAAAACGACACGGCCGTGTAGACCTGTTCTTCAGAATTCTCAAGTCTTCACAAAAGTTACTGCCTCCGTAGAAATTAGTCAACACGGGCGTGTCAAAGTGGACACGGGCGTGTCAAAAGGGACAAGGGCGTGTTGGCCCGAACTTCTCAAATCAATGGTCAAGCAGAACAGGACTGTCTTCGTGGAAAAAGACCAACACGGGCGTGTTGAAATCAACACGGCCGTGTTGACCTGCTGGTCAGCGGACAACTCAACTTCAAACGATCATATCTCTCTCGTCTCTTATTGGAATTGGGCTTATGACCAGCGTTGGAAAGCTATCGAAACGAGCTAACACCTCCCACTAGAATTACCTTAATTCGATTTATGGATCAAGCGTTATGTCCATTTGAAGTTCAAAAGTCCACAACTAGTCTTCCAATGATCATATGACTTCAAAAACCTCCTAGTTAGCCTAGAAATCATCCAAAAACAAATAAACAGATAATGAAGCGACAATATAATTCAAAGGTGACAAAAACCATGCAATGCTAGGCTTAAATGCTCTAAACTACATGCAAGGATACTAAAA
This sequence comes from Patellifolia procumbens, assembly GCA_947645195.1. Lineage (NCBI taxonomy): Eukaryota > Viridiplantae > Streptophyta > Magnoliopsida > Caryophyllales > Amaranthaceae > Patellifolia > Patellifolia procumbens. The sequence continues at coordinate 3,670,217 of CANSGD010001076.1, forward strand.
ACGACCTACAATTAAGCACAATAAAGTGCTTATCAACGACGTTTACTGTAGTCTACAGTACATGACATGTACCATTATGTACTACTATATTTAAAAATAGCCATATATGCATCCATTGCGTGCCTTGTGCGAAAGCTCAATATGTAAGGATTTGGGAGAAATTACAAGTGTATACATATTTTTCATACTTTTAAAAATAATCGTTAAGTTTTAGTTGTTTTGGTTGTTTAGAGGGTGTAAATAGTGGAACAATTTAAATACATAACAAAGAGTAATAAATATTATCAAGTAGATCAGTATTAGTGATTTAGAAACAAAACGACAAAAAAGAGAAATTTTGTTACAAAAGATTAATGCAAGATGTCATTAGAATCATCACTCATGTTGAAAAAAATGCATCATCCCTCTCCCTCTATCAATTTATCACTCATGCTAATATATTTTATCATGTTTTATGATCAATTTGATCTAATGCACATTCACTCATGAGCAATCAATTACTCATGTATTTGAAAATAAAAAAAATTCAAAATTATATAAAAAAAATATAGCAAAGTGGGTGTCTATTTATAGATCTCAAGAAAATATAACCATTTGATATTTTTAAAATTGTTTTTACTTTGTAGATTTTTAGGTATTTTAGTTTGAAGTTTTAAACATTTTCTGCTAAAAATCTCATGGCTAAGTTTGGAAATAAAACTTAATTACTTTCTTGATTTATTTATTTGTTTATTTTTCTTAGTTTTGGTGCTCACCCCCTCTTCCCTTATAGTATAGAGATTAATATTTTTATTAAAAATAAACCCCCCTCTTTCTTCCTCTTTGTCTGCCATCCACGGCCAGAGACAACAGCCCATGGTTCCTACTTCCCCTTCTTTCCCTCTCTCGCATCTTCTCTGCCCCCTCCCCCCTCTCGCGCTACTGCCTCACCATAGCCCAGCAGCAGCAACCCGCCGCCCAGCAACCAAATGCCTCCTGCCCTTTCCCTTTTCTCGTCGCTGCTCTCTGCCAGATAGTGGCTGCAGGGGTAGAGAGGACCACACCGCCGCCAACTTGGCCTCCACCCACAACCACTGTCACGCAACTTGCACCTTGGATGCCACCAACTTCGACCACCGGTCTCAGGCAACAAAATGGCAATGGACTAATGATTAAAAAATTATGAACAAAAACAAAATGGAAATGGAAAGTGGCTGATTTTAATGGGAATGGGGGTGTTCTAAGAGCACCCTTAATGGGTGTCTCAAAAAAATCTCAATACAATAGAGATTTATTTGAGATAAAAAAGCTCTTAATGGTAGAATTGAGAAATCTCATGAATTGACACTTTTGTGAAATTTTCGGTAAATCGAGATTTCTCAAAGAAATCTCAGTTGCAAAGAGGGGCCCCACCACAACAATTGCAACGCACAAAACGCAAGAGAAGGAAGAGTGTGCTGCTGCGTTTAAGCCTAAACAACAAAAAAATAAAATAAAAGGCAGCCAGCTGGGTCTGATGCGCGTCAGTCCAGCTGGCGCCCTCTCATTGGAGCTACAGCTTTTTTTTACTATGTAAATGTAAAACTTCCACGGCTAATATCTCGTAAACGAAAAATAAAAAAATAATAATATCAAAATTCATGATTTTTGATTCTCTATAAATAGACACCCATATTGATATATTTTGAACACCTTTAAATAAACTCCCAATTAATTGTGATTTTCCATGCATTTGCTACATTAATTATCTATTGAGTTTTCTTCTCTTTAAAATTCCTGAAAAAAATTCAAACCAATAATTATGGGATCTAGAAATCTTAATCATCCTACTAATCCCAAGTCTAAGCGTAGAAGTAAGAAAAATAGCTCTCAAAATCCACAAGGTATCTCTCAAAATTATCCTCAAAACCCACAATATTTTCCACAAAATCAACAAGATATGGGAATCAATCAACAAAACTATCCTCAAGTTTTCCCAAAAATTACTCCACAAAATCCAATGAATTATGCACCTAATTACCCTCAAAAATGGCCTCAAAACTCTAAAAGTTATCCCCAGGACTGGCCTCAAAACTCCCTAAATTATCCTCAAAATTATTCCATGTCTCAAAGCTATTCCCATCCTTCACAAAATAACCCCTTCTCTCCAATGGAGTCTGGCGGTAATTACCACTACGATCGATCTCCAACTCTTGGGGGCGGCTCTACTCCTGGTGGGGGTTCGAGCATCAACCAGAACGAGGTTGACGTGGAGGATGAAGAAGAGCCCGAGGAGGAGCAGGAAGAGAATGAGTATGAGAGGAGGAGTTTCAAGTTCAGGAAACGCAACAAAACTTCACACAACTCCTGCAACAACCACCTGGGCTCGACTCACATCCTACACAAACATCTAATGAAGGTCACGGGGCCAAAAACTGGTCTATGCTGGAGAATGAAGCCCTGGTTTCGGCACACATGAACACTTCATGTGACAGTATAACCGAAACCTATCAGTCGAGCAAAGAATTCTGGAACAAGGTGATAGCAAAGTACGAGGAAATCAGGTTTGCCAACTCAAGGAAAATTCCACAAAGAACTCTAAAATCGATACAAAGAGGCTAAGTGAATAAATAATGAAGTGGGTTGGTTGCTACGACGAAGCCATTCGCAGGGCGACTAGTGGGCAGAGTAAAGATGGAATCCTTCGTCAGGCTCACCTCATCTATGAGAACAAGTGGGGAAGACATTTTTCGTCTGAGCAATGTTGGAAACAACTTATTGAATTTTCCAAGTGGGAAGAAAATGTGGCCATGTCCTTCAACCAACCTCGAGGCCGACCGAGAAATGTGGTTCCCCAGGACAGTGGAAGTAGTGGAAATAGATCCAGGGAAGAATTTGAAGGTGATGAAACACCAACAAGTACTGTACGTCCTGACGGTGCAAATAAGGCAAAAGCATCTGCAAGAGGTAAAGGAAAGATGAAAGTTGATGAAGCATTACATGCTTTTAATGATTTTGGAGATTGAAAAGGAGAAGTTACGGTTGAAAAGGGAGAAAGAAGCTCGCAAGGCGAAGAAGGTGGCAAGGGAGGAGTACAATAACAATTGGAACATGCTTTGTTCATTAAGAGCTTACCATGATCGATTGCCCTTTGAACAAAAAATGTATGAGGACTTGATAAAATATATCAATAATCACCTAGGATTTAATTAATGTACTATGTCATGTGAAAGAGGTTCAATTTCAATATTTACTATGTAATGATATTTCGATGTTTTATTCATATATGTCTTTCTTATACATTATTTCTTTTGCAAGTATATTTGTTCTACAAAAATTATTGAGACTATAGCATCAATTGGCAACATCACTCAGCTTTTGCAAAATGTGATTTTGATAAGAGCATCCAATGGTCACATGTTTATATAATAGAGTAGTGTAGTTGAGCATGCTATAGGGATCCAATGCAAATGACAAAGCAACCATCACTTTTCAGATTTTGAGGGGCAATGTTTATATAATAGAGTAGTGTAGTGGACCATATGCTATAAAAGTGATTGTGACAATAGCATCCAATTGTCTTTGTCACTCAGCTTTTTCAAAAGTTGTGGTGGATCATCCAAAGTATTCCTTTTTACTCATGTGAGTATTGGAGAATCCAATTTTAATATGGAACCAACTCTATATAACAATACTTGTGTATTGGTATCTTACTACACTTTCCAGTAATAACTTCACTGAATTCTCAAATTCTTCCTCCACTTATCCAATTTCTCAACTAACCCCTTCAAAATGCCTATAAGCTCGACATCAAGTTCATCTTCTGAATCTGAAGAGGACAGGAGAGCCAATGAAGATAGGGAAATTGAGGAAATGATTGACACTGCAATAAGTGTTCATCTTCCTAACCTCATGGCCACAGTCGCTCCTAGACCAAGGCCGGGTGGAAGAAACCCACGTTGTAATAGGGATCGGGAAGCCGGGCATGTCAGCCTGTTCAATGACTGCTTTGCAGGCTTTGCAGAACAGCCAGTGTACAACGATCGTCTGTTCTGTCGACGGTTCCGAATGCGTAGGGATGTTTTCCTCCGTAAAATGAATGTTGTTGTGGCCAATGATGCTTGGTTTCAACAAAAACGGGATGCCGTGAGAAAATTAGGGTTGTCTCCTCTACAGAAGTGTACGACGGTGATACGGATGTTAGCGTACGGCGTAGCAGCCGATGCTGTTGATGAGTATGTACGCATAAGTGAAAGTACAGCAAGAGAAGCCCTACACCATTTCACGTGGGGAGTCATCACTCAATTTGGGAATCAGTACATGAGGCGACCAACTTCTAATGATGTTGCAAGGCTACTCCAAATTGGGGAGGACCGTGGATTTCCAGGCATGATTGGTAGCATCGATTGTATGCACTAGGAGTGGAAAAATTGTCCCATGGCTTGGAAAGGGCAATTTCAAGCCAAGGATGGAAAAACCACACTTATCCTAGAAGCCGTTGCGGATTGTGACCTATGGATTTGACATTCTTTCTTCGGAACTGATGGTTCATGCAACGATTTGAATGTTCTACATCGTTCCCCTGTTTTCGACAATGTTTAGAAGGTCGTGCACCGCCCGTTAATTTCTCTGTTAATGGCCATCAATATAACAAGAGATATTACCTTACGGATGGTATTTATCCAAAATGGTCAACTTTCGTCAAATCTATACCAAGTCCCCAAACTCCTAAGGACAGGTTTTTTGCTCAACATGAAGAAGCTGTCCGGAAGGACGTAGAGTGAGCATTCAGAGTCCTACAAGCTCGATTTGCAATATTTCGGCAACCGTCCCTTGCTTGGGACATGAACATACTTCATAATATTATGATGTGTTGTATCATAATGCACAACATGATTGTTGAAGATGAATGACACTCGTATGCGAGCTATGCTGATACCTCAGAATTTATTGCGGATCGACCTCGACGAAGACCTCGGCGTGCAGCGGTGCTTACCAATGAAGAGCCATTCGTGTACCATACCAATCAAATTGTGGATATTAACATCTACTTACAAAACACACGAGATGTTCAAGATCAACGCACTCATTTGCAACTAAAAATAGATCTAGTGGAACACATATGGCAAAAGTTTGATGGTAATGGACACTAATCTACTAGTTAACTAAAGGTTTAGTAATATTTATCTATTATGTGTGTCATCAACTTAAGTGGTCATGTACTTTAAGTAATTTCTAATTAATTTCGTTGCTTTCATTTTGTTGTAATATCAATAAAAATATGTTTAATTTTATGTTAAGCTTAATTATCGATTAATATTGATAATAATTTTATAGCTTTATGATTAATAAATTATTAACAAGCATTAACGAGATTAATATATACATTACTTCTTAATTTAAAAAAAATATTAACATCTACATCTACATACGTAATTCTCTATTAATTTTCAATGATTATTTATTCATCAATATTTATTACATAAATTTATCTTTAATTTATATTAATTAATAATAATCACCTTAATAATAAAATTTACTAATAACAAATTATAATAAATCAATATGTTGTGTAGTATTGAAATTGGGTGAAAAGAGAGAAAATGTGGTGGAGTTAGGCTAGGAGAGAAAATAGAATTGAGAACGTTTAAAAGATTAGTGTTAAGAAGTGGAAAAAAATCTCAATTGAAAAATCTCAATTGGGTGATGTGGAGGAGAGAGAAATGAGGAAAGACAAGATTGATTTTTTTTTTTGCTCACCATTAGTGATGCTCTAATGGCAGGGAAGAGTTGTGGGTTGTGTTTCTACTAACGGGGGAGAGAGAGACTACAGGGGTGGGGATTAATTAATTTTAGAAATTTGCAATTTTTTAAAATTTGGTAGGTCGGCAAAAAGTAAGGATTGGATTGTAAATTTTGCATTTATACATAACGATACACGTCATTTACCGGATAGTAGTACATAACAGTACACGACATTTACTGTAGGATTTTTGATCTACTTGTATGAGTACAACCTACATAAAATATTTGCCACATAGATGCCGCCTATAACGCCTCTGTTATGCTTACATCAAAATTATCTAAAGTTGATAGGTGATTGTTTCTGGTATTAGAAAAATGATAAAAAGGAAATTTTCACTAGTAATTGAACAAATTATTTAAGACATCCGCAAATAAGAAAATGAAATAAATAATTTAGGATGGAGGGAATATTTATAGCTTATGATTAATAAATTCTATTAATAAAATAAATATTAATTAAAATAATGTACTTCATGTCAATTTAGTGTATTGAAAATATATTTATCACATCCATCTAGAGACAACAATGGGTTGGTCGGGGTCCTCTACGACCCATATATGGTTTTTAAGCAAGGATCATATCCTACTTGAATCCGTCGGGTAATAAAAATGAGGACCCAAATACTTGCCTATTTTGTTTAAGAAAACGAAAAATGAAAACTGAAAAAAGAGAGACTAATCTGTGGCAGCAATGCGCGCCGGAGTGAAGAGAGAAGTGAAGGCCGAATAGTTTTAGGGACATTAGGGTTAGACTTTAATTAGAGTGCGTAAGAGGTAAGACCGTAAAGAGTCAGGGTTATAATTTTCTTACTTTAAATAATAACTTTAAAACCAACAAAGGGATCCGGGCATTAATTTAATACCCAATCCATATTCAGTTTTTGAGAATAGGGACCCGGATCCGCTGAGTCCAAAATTTGAGGTTTCGCTGATTCGGGTCGTGTTTATCCCTACGTCTATCGTTGGCTCGTTGCTTGGTAACAATATTTCATAAATCTCTTATAACTTGTAGGGTAACTATTTCCTTGTAATATTATTGTATTTTGTTAAACAAATTACCGATCTAATTATTTTTGACTATCTTGTACTATAGTTTTACAAAAAAAGAAATTGTTTTAAAGTCTATTGATATAATTGAGCCGACATAAGATTTACAATAAAAAGCAAAAACTTCTTACAATACTTGATACATGAAAGTTGTACCCACGAGTAAACAAAAGATACAACCACCATCAAATGTAGTACGATACATATCCATGAGTAAACAAAAAATACAACTACTTACAATCTCGATAATAGTAAAATGAAGTATAGATTAATTGCGACAACTACATAATAAAACATGATATGACGACACAAAACAAAATCCAGAAATAAATACGGGGGCCGCTATATGGCCCCTTAGGCCTTATTCCCCTTATTGTTAATATGCCGACAAGTGCTCCGACGGCAGCGGAAGACAAATCCCGATGTAAGCCAAACCCGGCTTTCGATTACAATAATAACCATCACAACACATCCATCCCAAAGATAATACACAGGGCTCGCCTTGGCGGGTGCAGTCCCTACCTTTGTTGACGACATTGTTGGTTGCTTCATATTCATAATCATTGTTGTTTTCTGACTCTCAGTTTCTATATTAGTTGGTTCGACTTTCTTCACTACCTCTTCTAGTATCACTTTATTTCCCACTGGCATTGCTATTTCTTCATTAGAGCTTGTTGTGTTCCTTCCAACCACTGGACCTGCAAACATATTACTAGTAGATAAAGTTATAATATGATTTTCACACATATATAACCTTTCCAATTCTATGCACAATGTTTGTGACTCAATATAGAATATGCGTTATTAACGTATAATGTATAACTTTGTTGGGTATAAAAGGGTTTATTTTCAGACTTTCAGCCATGACAAATTTCGTGTTGAAGTGGAAATGACTTAGATGAGAAATTTGAGTAGAGAAGAAGTATACAAATTATTAACTAGTTGATATTTTAGAAATTAATAAATAAAGTTGTGTTATAGTTTACTTTTGATATAATTTTAGAAAACAATACAATAACAGAATAAGAAGGCTTAGCAAATATAGATATATAGAATTAACCTGTTGTAGAAATCAGCCAGAATAATATTGCTAAAAATGCACGCGCAAGGAGGTTAACCGCCATTAGCTTAAACTAGCTTCTTTATGGAGTACTTTAATTATATGTAATGTGTATGCTATGAGGGATGAGCTATGTGTTTATGCTCTAACATTTCCTCATACAACTTCCTATTTGTAGTGTCAATTCCGGGCCTTACGGTTACTGTTAGAGTATTTAGAGAATTTAGAATATAGTAATTATATTAATAGATAGATGTTATCTATTATTATCATTTATATCTTTTAGCTTTGCATTATCTTATTAGGGAATAATATCTTTTATTATTTCCTAGTTTGTTAGGGCTTCCTAATTACTCTTGTATATATACTTCATCATCAAATAATGAAAGCTACCTTGACCTAATCATTAGCATGATATCAAGAGCCATTTTTTAACCAAAAAAAACCCCCCCATTAGCATTCATGGCCGCCGACAAGGACGCTCTTCCGCCCAACACCCGCCCAACACCGGCGGTTCTCCAAAAATTAAACCAAATTCCCCCTTCTTCCTCGGTCCTTAAGATAGACCAGGTGATTTTATTACTCCCGTCCTCTTAAAAAGTGACAACTTTGATTCATGGGCACGTGCTATTCGGGTGTCGTTATGTTCGCGGTGCAAATTTGGGTTTCTCGATGGTTCAATCATGGAACCGACACCCCCGTGCACCTTGGATGATTGGAATGCTATTCACTTATGTTGGTTTCCTGGATCACAAATACCATCAATCCAGAGGTAAGTTCGACTCTTTCATACTATGACAATGCCAAAACCTTTAGGGATGATTTGCATGAACGTTACTATGTCGTCAATGGAACTCACATTCACCAATTAAAATAAGAAATTGTTCGTTGTGAGCAATCTAGAACCATGTCTGTAGCCACGTACTTTGGTAAATTGAAGGTCTTGTGGGATGTATTGGCCCTTCACGAGCCAACTTTTCTTTGTAAGTGTAATGAACTTGGTCTCGCGCTTCTCAAAAAGTGTGATAATGACCAACTTCATCAATATCTCTTTGGTTTATACTCTGATTATTATGCCACTTTGCGTTCATCTTTGTTGTCACAAGATCCTTTGCCCACATTAAATAAAGCATTTCAGAAAATCTCACAAGAGGAGAGGGTTCGAGGTTTTGCTTGAGCTAAGGAAGAAAAACCGAAGGTGCTTGGTTTTGCGGTTCGTACAGACGGCCGCGGCAGGGGTAGCGTGCCACCTCGTGCTACTAAATCTGGTGTTAATCTCCCATTGTCATAAAATAGGTCATGATACTACCACTTGTTTCTCCTTACATGGCACTCCTAATTGGTGGTATGAGAAGTTCAGGAAAAAGGCCCCTGCGGGTCATGGTCTAGTGCGTGCCAGTGCTACTCCTCATGATGGTGCTAGCACTTCTGCACCTCCTATTACTCCGGATTAGTGGCAAGCTCTATTTTCCACATTTGGTCACGCTTCCTCGACTCCCTCGAACCGTTTGAATGGTAAGTTCGAGGTACCCATTGGATTATTGACACTGGTTGTACACATCATCTTACGGGAGATTGCTCTTACTTATCTGATATTATTTCTATTGTTGATTGCCCTGTTGGTCTTCCTAACAGGGATTCCGACCTTGCTACTAAAGCAGGCACTGTTCATTTGAGCGATTCTCTTGTCTTACATAATGTTTTATATGTACCTCATCTTCAGTGTAATCTGATTTCTGTCACACAACTTAGCGATGCCTTGTCTTATTTTGTCACTTTTTCTACTAACATTTGTGCTATTCAGGACCATCGTTCGAGGGCGCTGATTGGAACGTGTGAGAGACGGGATGGACTTTACTACCTTCGGCAGCAACCTACAGCTTTTGCGATCTCTATAGATAGTTCTGCTACCTTGGAACTCTGGCACAAAAGATTGGGACATCCTTCTGAGGCAGTGGTGAAGTCACTTCCTTTCGTTAGTTCTGCAACCTACTTAAATAAAGGATGTGTTGTCTGTCATAAAGCTAAACAATCTAGATGTAATTTTTCTTTAAGTGAGAATAAAGCCTCTCGGATTTTTGAGATGGTTCATTGTGTCTTGTGGGGTCCCTATACGACACCCTCCTCTTGTGGTTCTCGCTATTTTTTGACTTTGGTTGATGATTATTCCCGTGCCGTATGAGTTTACTTAATGGTTGATAAAACAGAAGTTTTAGTTTATTTATGTCTTTCATTGCCATGATGAAACGCCAATTCTCTCAAGAAATCAAGATTGTGCGTAGTGACAATGGGACATAATTTAAATGCATTGAACCTTACTTTGATGCTATGGGAATTATTTTCCAAAAATCATGTGTCGGTACCCCTCAGCAAAATGGGAGGGTAGAACGCAAGCACCAACATCTTCTAAATGTTGCTCGTGCTCTACGCTTCCAAGCTCATCTTCCTATCTCTTTTTGGGGCGAATGTGTGCTCGTCGCTGCTCATGTTATCAATCGTACCCCTTCCATGTTACTTTATAAGAAAACTCCATATGAGCTCCTCTTTGGTGTGTCTCCCCACTTTTATGAATTAAAGGTCTTTGGTTGTCTTTGTTTTGCCCATAATCAACGGTCTAAGAGGGACAAGTTTGCAAGTCTTAGTCGAAAATGTGTGTTTGTTGGTTACCCTTTTCCTAAGAAGGGTTGGCTTATATAAGATCTTGAAACTTGTGAATACTTTGTATATCGTGATGCGAAATTCTTTGAAGTTGTTTTCCCGTTCTTGGACCATGAGACCTCTAATTTTAAGCCCCCCTCCTTCCCTGGTTGTTTGTGACCCATGCATTGATTGGGATGAATATGATGTGGGTGAGTGCAACCCGCGGGCGCGGGGATCACTCGCAGGTGAAAGTTTGTTTAGGTCTACAAACCAGGGGGGTGCAAGCTGAACCCGCGGCTGAGCAGAATTTTGAGGGGAGTGCAGGTTTGGAGCTGCAGGTGCGGGGTTCACCCGCGGGTGAAAGTATGTGCAGGTCTGCAAACCCGCGGGCGCGGGGTGAACCCGCGGGTGCGGGGTGAACCCGCGATTGAGCAGAATTTTGACGTAGGGAGTGAGGAGGACCGTGTGCGGGCGCGGGATGCTGTTGTGGGTGAGAATGAAGGCGAGCAACAACCCCAAGGTTCGAATAGTGCTATTCATGAGCCCGAATTGGGTCGTGGTTGTAAGGAAAAATGGATATCGACTCAAAAATAACGTCACATGCACTACAATAACAACTCCAACTAAAAGTCCATCTCTCTCAATAACTCCCAGTCCTTCAGCATCCTCGGGTACTCCTTTTCCTATAGCGCATTATGTTAGTTGTGACAAAGTCTCTGTGAAACATAGACATTTCTTAGCAGCTATTAATGAAGGTACTGAACCTCAATCTTCAAAGAGGCTATGAAACATCCTAGGTGGCAAAAGGCCATGCAATATGAAATTCAAGCTCTCGAAAATAATGGTACGTGGTCGATGGAACCACTTCCTGCAGGCAAAAAGGCACTGAGGAGAAAATGGGTGTATAAGATCAAATACAACTTAGATGGCAATATTGAAAGACTGAAAGCTCGTCTAGTGGTCTTTGGGAATCATCAAACTGAAGTTCTTGGCTACAACGAGACCTTTGCTCCAGTTGCAAAAATGGTTACTTTTCGGGCCTTCCTAGCTATTGCTGCTTCGAAAAATTGGGATTTGCATCATATGGATGTTCACAATGCTTTTCTCCATGGTGACTTTAGTGAGGAGGTCTACATGAAAGCTCCTCCTGGATTTGGTTTGTCGCCTTCGTAAATATCTCTATGGATTGAAACAAGCTCCTCGCTGTTGGTTCACAAAGTTGGTTTCCGCTCTTAAGGACTATGGTTTTTCTCCGTCCTGCTCTGTTTATTCTTTATTTACATACATTAAGCAAGGTGTGCAGATTAAAGTTTTGGTGTATGTAGATGACCTTAATCTATCAGGCAATGACTCAACTGCTCTGCAAGCTTTTAAATCATATATGGGACGCTGCTTTCACATGAAAGATCTTGGTATTCTCAAATATTTTCTAGGTCTTGAAGTTGCTCGTAGCTTTGAAGGAACTTTATTGGGTCAACGTAAATATGCGTTAGATATAGTGTCTGAAACAGGATTGCTCGGATGCAAGCCTGCGGCCACACCCATTGAACATAACCATCATTTTGGCCGTGATGATGGCCTTCTACTTGATGATCCTGAGCCTTATCGTTGCCTTAGGGGTAGATTGATCTATCTTGCCGTGACTCGTCGTGATCTGGCTTATGCGGTTCATGTTCTCTCACAGATTATTCATGCTCCTACACAAACACACTTGGATGCTGCTCATCGTGTTGTTCGTTACTTGAAAGGTTGTCCAGGACAGGGAATTCTTCTTCGTTCTACCACTAACTTGTCTTTACAGGGTTGGTGCGACTCGAAATGGGCAGCTGACACGGTCATTGCACATGCTAAATTAAATACCTAACTTAGCCCAATATAGGGTAAGAAAGGGTCGAATCCACGAGGAAGCAATGGTTAATCAAGGTTTGAATGTGATTTAGCGAGCTAAGCCTATTACGGGGACACTAGGTAACTAGCAAATAGACTAAGTGATTCGAATTAAACTATATTCCGAGGACACTAGGGATAGGGGATTCACGAGCTAACATTTAATTAACCAAAATTCCAAGCCAAGGGGATTCATTGGGGTTGATTAGGGGACTAAGTCACTCAAATGTTTCCTAATTACTCTCTCGAGCTAATAAGGAGGACCTAATTAACCAATTTTACCTATTCTCATGGTAAAATTACTCAACCAAGTATTTCCACAACTCATAGAGATTCGATTGAGGTCCTAGGAGGTCAACACCTATTCTCATGGTGAATTCAACCTATTGACTAGCTTAAGGTCAATCTAGGCTTCATTTCTCAATCCTTCACCTTAGATACTCAAATCTAGTTTAAATGGTGATCAACCAATCAAACATAGCAATTAACTTAAACTAAACAACAATTTTACCTAGGTCTAACCCCCTAGCTTGACTTTAAAGGTCAACACATGATTAACAAGGCCATTCCCTTCCCCTAGCTAGTAAACTACTCACTAGCCATGAAAAGCATGAAATAAAAAGCTTCAATCAACAATGGTGATCCAAAAGTGGTGGAAATCATATTAAATAAGCTAATCATCAACTAATTACAACTAATCAATAACAAATCAAGGTAAAACAAGTATAAAAGCAAATAAAGAAAAGCGATAGAAGAAATACTCAAAGATGGATGGAAATCAACTGCAAATCTCCATAAAAATAGCTTCAATCTTCAACTTTAAACTTTTAGATCTAGTTTCTCTCACTAAGGTTTCAACTTCTCTCTCTACTCTCTGTCTAATTAAAGCTAATTAAATTCTGAAATTAACACTTAATGTCTCCATTATTACAAAACTGGGTTCAAATACGCCAAACGTACTAAATGCAAAGCCATAAAACACAAAACCGGTACTGTCAGAAAATAACCGAAAAAAACCGAAATCGACCGAAATCGACCTAAACAGCAATGTAGCGACCCACTCCAAAAACAATGGAGCGACCGCTCCAACCTTAGAGCGCCCGCTCAAAGGTCGCTCCAGTCCGCTCCATATCCACTGCTACTCTGCTTCAATTCTTGGACTATGGAGCGGTCCCTCCGTAGTAAATGAAGCGACCGCTCCCCTGTTCTTGGCACATTTCTTCCCGCCTAAGCAAGCAACACTTAAGTGAAGGTTAGATAAGGGGTGGGGGGATGAAAATGATTAGCAATGAGCTAAATGCAACCTACTTAGATGCAAATGCACTAAAACTAAAGCAAAACATGAATTCATGAAAAAGGATGCAAAAGGGAAATAAAAGGAAGCTATATGACCTAAAATGCAACTAAATGACCTAGAACTACTCCTAATTAGTGAGTCTAAAACCCACTTATCAAATTCCCCCAAGCTTGCCAATTGCCTGTCCGCAAGCAATCAAAAATCTCAAGGAAACTTATTCATGCACGTACTAAAACTAGAAAGAGCATCATAAAGTCGAGGTCCTCATCTCATAAGAGGTGTCAAGGCAAAGGGAAATCCTGACCATCTTTCAAAGCTTATATGCGTCCTTCCTTATCCACAAGTTAGGGGTCAAAGGGGTGATCTAAACTATTATGCAAAGAAAATGATCGTCCTACAGGTCCCTCAACTATCACACAAGCCCTCATCGTTCCTAAGTGAAACCTTTCCCTACAAAATGGAAAAACTCGCTCAACCTTGTACCAATCACGCCCCACAAGATCTCAAGATCCCCCAAGCTAGCCTATTTATTCACTAGTTAACTCCTTTTTTGTTGCAAAGGCCCTAGACTACCTCCTAACGCGGTCTATCTCTCACTCGATAATCATGTTTCTGAGGCATGGTACCGAGCACTCGATGAGAGACGCGATAAGAGGGTAAGGTAGCTCATACCAAAGGCATTGGAGCATCTCTAGAGGCTGAAAGCATGAAATTTTGATAACGAAAGGCTACTAACCTTGTGGGCTCTCATGCACCACTTATTAGATCCAAATGGCCAAAGAGTTATTTTTTCTTTTCAATTTTCTTAATTTTTTTTGTTTTTGTTTTTGTTTTGTTTCATCTCTTTCTAATAGGCTATTAGCCTTTCATTTTATTGAGCTAGAAGGATTCTCAAGGTCGCTAAAGGGCTTATCCAAGGTCAAAGGAGAGAGTAAAGACTTTTTATAGGGAAATAGTGACACTTATTCACGCTAAAGGCAAGTCACGGACAATCAAGGGGTCCATTCGTAATAAGACCTAGGCATCCAAGCTTAAAGCACCTCTAATACTCCTTACGAGCACATAAGAGACTCAAGCTACTTCACCCCTACTCAAAACCCAAGTTCCCAACCTCTAACCTCTAAAATCGTCATATAGAGTCATTCCTTGACTAAGTGATGCAAACACTTTTTGCTATTTTTGAAATTTTTTCTTAATTACCCTATATGCAACCTAAATGCAACCTAAAAAGGAAATAAACACACTAAAATGCCATCTCTCCCAAGCTTAAATGAAGTGTTGTCCTCAATGATTCAAACAAGTCAAAAGGCAAGGGGGAGAACAAAGAGAAATGAAAATAAAAAGAAAAATAAGAAAGGAAAAGGGAGGGGAAACTATTTGCAAAGAGGAATTGAGGTGTCTAGTAAATAACACCTCAACGATCGTAATGACTTGTCATATGCATCCGCACACAATTCCCAAAAGACCAAGCATGCACAAAGTAATACATTACTATATGCCTAAATGGTGGTGGGAGAATGAAAACAAAAAATCAAGAAAATAAAAAGAAGAAAAAGAAAATGAAGAAAAACTATAATTACTATACACCTTTGCTTTCATGGAGTCAACAAGAGCATCCGGAGGGCCAAGACAGATGGAAGACTCCTTGAGTGGTGACGGTTTGGGAACGTAAGGAAAAGAAATAGGGAAAGAAGGAATAAGACCAAGCCTCCTCGAAAGAGGGATGTGAGGGGGTCAAATAGGAAGAACTTCCACACTTAAAACCTCACTCACATCACATAATTTCTCCGCATTGGCTCTTTCACATGCTCCTTCAACCACATGTTTCTTTCCTTGTTCATTAACATTTTTAACCACAAGCAAAGGCTCTTATCTCACAAGGGAATCATGGTCATGGAATGATTGAGGTGGGATGGAAGAAAAGTGAACATTGGAGTCAATCGGGAAAGGAGGGGTAAAAGGGAATTAAGGGATTCACAAATGTCTTCACAATCCTCACCTTCCTCCTCATGATTCGGATTAATCCAACCTAGGTTTGACTCATCCTCATCATCACAACTCTGAAATCCATGAACATAAGGCACATGAGTCTCCGTAGATGCATTTTCGTTCTCTTCACAGGAAGAATCACCATCACCCTCAATCAAAGATCTAGATTCGTAGACATCATTTTCACCCTCTTTTTCCTTTTCATCCCTATTGGACTCTTCAAACTCATTCTCACATCATTGAGACCATTCTAGGGCATCTTCCTTTCACCTAGATTCAAAAGAGTCACGTCTCCTCACCAACTTCTTAATATGATCAAATAACTCACAATATTGCTCTCCTCCCTTCTCATAATACTTGAGCTCCTCAAAACTAGATTCAATAAGATTATCATATTAGACAACCATTTGAGGAATAAAATCATGCAATTTTGGCTTAGAATCAAGTAAAGAAGAGCTTTGGTTATCAACAAGGGGAGAAGCATAATTGTAAGTCCCAACATTAAGCACATGACAATACACATCATCGCAACTAGAAGAAGGAGGGGAAGTATCATGATTTGGCATGTGAGAAATTGAATTGCTAGCAAAAGAGACATAATTGTGATTAATACAATCATTAGATAGATAAGAATCATAATGCATTGAATGCATTTCATCACAACTAGGAGAAAGAGGTGGAGGCATACCTTGGTCCGGTTGAACTTGCCTAAGATTCGTGCCCATGTCCCACTCATACATGTCTTGAGCTAGCCAAATGTAAAAATTCCAAGCTTCATTTAAGGAAAGAGTTTGAAATTCCCCATGATTCATATCCTCAACCACACATCGAGTGAAATCATTCAAACCGACATAGATTACTTCACAAATCTCTCATAACTCACAACTATAGTTGATTGGAAAAGAATCTTGCACCCTAGTGAAATACCTCCAAAATGACTCGTTCTCGAATTGAGGAATCGGGACACTAGTCATTCTTGAAAATGTGCCCTAAGATACAATTGCTTACAAAATCATAGCTAAGCAAGGGGTTAGCAATAACAAGAATTTCATCATTAAAGGGGGAGGGAAAGAAAAAGAGAAAAGAAGGATAATGGTGAGTTAGACTCGTAAATCGAAATCCAATTCAATGTAATCCATTGCTTCTCCGGCAACGGCGCCAAAATTTGACACGGTGATTGCACGTGCCAAATTAAATACCTAACTTAGCCTAATATAGGGTAAGAAAGGGCCGAATCTATGAGGAAGCAATGATTAATCAAGGTTTGAATGTGATTTAGCGAGCTAAGCCTATTTTTGGGGGTTTTGAGATTAATGATCAACTAAGAAATTAGGAACTAAGTAACTAGCAAATAGACTAAGTGATTCAAATTAAACTTTATTAAGAGGACACTAGGGATAGGGGATTCACGAGCTAACATTTAATTAACTAAAATGCCAAGCCAAGGGGATTCATTACGGTCGATTAGGGGACTAAGTCACTCAAATGTTTCCTAATTACTCTCTCGAGCTAATTAGGAGGACCTAATCAACCAATTTCACCTATTCTCATGGTAAAATTAATCAACTAAGCATTTCCACAACTCATAGTGATTCGATTGAGGTCCTAGGAAGTCAACACCTATTCTCATGGTCAATTTAACCTATTCACTAGCTTAAGGTCAATCTAGGCTTCATTTCTCAATCCTTCACCTAAGATACCCAAATTTAGTTTAAATGGTGATCAATTAATCAAACATAGCAATGAATTTAAACTAGACAACCTAATTTTACCTAGGTCTAACCCCCTAGTTTGACTTTCAAGGTTAACACGTGATTAGCAAAGTCATCTTCTTCCCCTAAATAGTAAACTACTCACTAGCCATGGAAGTATAAAATAAAAAAATTTCAATCAACAATGGTGATCCAAAAATGGTGGAAATCATATTAAATAAGCTAATCATCAACTAATTGCTACTAATCAATACCAGATCAAGGTAAACAAGTATAGAATCAAATAAAGTAAAGAGATAGAAGAAATACTCAAAGATGGATGAAAATCAAATGAAAATCAAATGCAAATCTCCATTAAAATCGCTTCAATCTTCAACTTTAAACTTTTAGATCTAGTTTTTCTCACTAAGGTTTCAACTTCTCTCTTTACTCTATCTCTCTAATTAAAGCTTATTAAATTCTGAAATTAAAACTTAGTGTCTCCATTATTAAAAAATTGGGCTTAAATACCCCCAAAGTACTAAGGGAAAAGCCATAAAATAAAAAATCAAAACCGTCCGAAAAAACCCGAAAATAAACCGAAATCGACCAAAACCGACCTAATGTAGCGACCGCTTTAGCCTTAGAGCGCCCGCTCCAAGGTCGCTCCAGCCCCGCTCCATATCAATTGCTTCTCTGCTTCAATTTTTGGACTATGGAGCGGTTGCTCCTTAGTATATGGAGCGATTGCTCCCCTGTTCTTGTTCCATTTCTTCGCGCCTAAGCAAGCAACACTTAAGAGAAAGTTAGATAAGGGTAGGGGGGATGCAAATGATTATGCAATGATCTAAATGCAACCTACTTAGATGCAAATGCACTAAAACTAAAGCAAAACATGAAATCATGAAAAAGGATGCAAAACGGAAAGAAAAGGAAGCTACATGGCCTAAAATGCAACTAAATGACCTAGAACTACTCCTAATTAGTGAGTCTAAAACCCACTTATCAGCAGCATGTCCGATTACTCGACGTTCTCTTACGGGTTGGTTGGTGTTTCTTGGTTCTTCTCCTATCTCTTGGAAGACTAAGAAACAATATACAGTTTCTCGTTCATCATCTGAGGCTGAGTATCGGTCTATGGCATCTATTACTTGTGAGTTTAAATGGCTCAAGGGTCTTCTCTTGAGTTTAGGAATACATCATCCTAAAGCCATTCCCTTATTTTGTGACAGTCAGTCTGCTCTACATATTGCCAAGAATCCAGTTTTCCTTCAGCGTACTAAGCATATCGAGGTGGATTATTGTCATTTTGTTCGTGATGCTATACATGAGGGTCTTATTGCTCCTGCATATGTTCCTACCACTGATCAACTTGCGGATGTTTTTACCAAGGCACTTGGGAAGAAGCAATTTGAGTTTCTACTTTTGAAGTTGGGCATTTGTGACTTGCATGCTTCAATTTGAGGGGGGTGTTAGAGTATTTAGAGTATTTAGAATATATTAATTATATTAATAGATAGATGGTATCTGTTATATGTTATTATCTTTTAGCATAGCATTATCTTATTAGGGAATAATATCTTTTATTGTTTCCTAATTTGTTAGGGCTTCATAATTACTCTTGTATATATACTTAATTATCAATTAATGAAAGCTAAGCTTGACCTAATCATAGCAATTACACTCGAAAATGTTGTAGATAAGACTATCCGGATTAAAAAGTATAAAAAAATAAATTCAACAGTAAAAGAGATGAAAATAAATATTAGGATATTTTGCCGAAAAATATCTTGTATAATAGCCATTTGGCTAAAATGCTACTAATTTTTCTCAGAAAGACTACTTTGAAGTATCAATTTACAAGATTAGGTTGTTATTGACTAAAACATTGGAGCTAAAGTTAACTGAAAATAACTGATTCAAAAGTAATAGTGACATGTGAGAGTAAAAGCATTGTGTTGAGCTGAAATGAACTCAACTGAATTGAATTGTCAAGAACTAAATTGTAAATAACTGCACTAAAGTAAGTTGAAGAGAAAATGCGTTAAGTTTCAGCGTTAATTTGGTATGTATAAGTCGGTCACACACGTTCGCAAAAGATACTCGCATCTAACCTTGTATTACTAAAAAAAGGTTAGAAGGGAGAGAGAGAAATTTAATCCTAAACCCAAAGTTTTTAATGGCCAGTTTTTCACTTTTTTATGCTACCTCTACAAAAAGGTCTTTTTCTAAGACACCTCAAAAAAAAATAGTAGACAATAGGTTGAATCCCAACTTAAGCGCGTGTGAGTATCCCATATTAGACAAAAAGGAGAGACACAACCACTTTATAAGCCCAGAATTAATCCTTCTATCACCATATGGTTTTTTGAATGGAACCTTCTTCAGCTTATAAGTAGGCCGAACTCTCCTCCTCTTTGTTGGTTTGCCCATGACAAATTTGACTAATTTTAAATATTAACATGGTATTAGAGCTAGGTTGAGGGTCTCTTCTGAACTAGGTCTTATTAAGCAACTGGAAAGGGTTTTCCTCAACATGTCCAGCCCCCAACCTACACCCGTAAATTTTTAAAAAAAACTAAACCCATAAATAAGATTGCATAACTGATACCAATAATTGTTCAACAGTTTATGAGTTCGTAACTGAATATTAATCCCTTTTGATCATCGTTGAGGCTTTGAAATGTTCTCCTTCTATTTTATTTGTGTTTATCTGTATTTTTATAAGGAAAGATAATTAGATGGATAATTTGAATCATCCCTTCAAGTGAAATACTTCTAATATATTGTCCATCTATAGTTTCATATGAATCCTCTCCATACTTTATTTTACAAGTGAAGAAGAGTGGACATCAAAAAGAAAAATATAAAACACCTTTAGATATAACACAAAATTACTGAATTCAAATGATTATATTTTTTGAAAAAAATAAAAAAATTTAAAAAATGTGTACAATTTACAGTACATAACACTGACAGTATCTATATTTTCAGTGTTTGCGATTTCCTTCTAACAATTATATTGTATATATGCTTTTGAACGTATCATGTGTATGTAAGATTCCTTCTCTAAAAGAACGTGGGCAAAAAGGTACAAACCATTTATTGAGAGCATTGGGAGGATAATGGATTTGTGGACAAGATTATGCTTTTAATAATTGTATAGGGTTCATCTCCTTTTCACAATAATTCATGAATGATGTCTATGGATATCGGGCTAAGCTATGCTCCAATTTTCACCTCTAAGAGCACTTGCACCAGTGAGCAATGTTTCCCGGCCTTCATAATGTCTCAACTAATTTCACCAATATTTTTGAGAATTTCAATGTGAATCTTACTAGTTGCTACCATGCATGGGAGTACGCGGTCAAAAACCGAAGAAGAGAGCAACAACTGGTTAAGATAGTTAACAAGATATTGGGAAGGTCATGAAGTTATCTCCATCCCAAACCTTGAAAGCAGCCACCATTCTAATGATATAATATTGATCTCCTTAGGAAGAAGTGGTGTTGTCTTTTTAATTCAGTAGTTTATGCATTGACTCAGATATATTGATGTAAATTACTACATTGACAATTTCATAAGTTTTGGAATCTCACACTTTCTCCGTTTCTTTCAATTGCAACAAACTCAAGTGGATGAACTTTTAGACAAACTTTTGGTGTGAGTGTCAAAAGGATGGAAAGAGAAAGTGTGGCATGTGATAACGAGAGAGATAGAAAGAAATGACTTGTAAAAAAGGAAAGAAAACATTTGTTGCAATTAAAAAGAAACGGAAGAAGTATTATATTCTTATATCTGAATTGTGACCTAGTATTCGCCTTATTAGAAACCTACTCCCTTGGTATAACATATATTTCAAATTTCATACTATGCCCTTATATGCGTTTTATCAGTTTAGACTTTTGGATTAGTTAGTGTATCAGAAGTCAATGTGACCAAAAGGTTCCAAGTTCAAATATAATCTTCCCTCCTTTTCAAAGTGGAACAGTTAACACCAAATATGAGAAAGAGTTGTCCTACATCCACATCAGCGAAGTATTTTGGTTTGAATTGGTCTATTGACAATTTTCAATAGAAAGTAAAAGCCTAGTACAAGATTTAATTATAGAAGAATTACCCACAAAAAATCATAACACACGGCCATCAATAAATATGGTATGTATACCCACCGAGTAAACATAAAATACAACCATCAATAAGACTCATGGTAGAAAATTAACGTCAAAATTAATTGTAATAAGGATATAATAAAACATGAGACGATGTAACGAAGTCAAGTCCAGGAACAAGTTTGGCTGGCCAATAAGGCCACTAAAGCCTTATCCCCCGCCTTATTCTCAATATGCTGGCAAGCGCCGTGGTGGCCTAACACAATTACCATAGTAAAAAGATCCTGGACGTTGGAGACAAAAATATCCGTCACAGCACATCCATCCCAACTCAACTACACAATGACCACCTAATTTCTCACACTCCCTTGTTCCGAAATTTACCACATTGTTGTTGTTGCGACTTCTTGCTTATACTTTTCAGCGCTTCTAAATTCAAGATGATGAGCATCTATTGATTGTTTCGTATTCGTATTCATATTCATATTCATATTCATATTCATATTCATATTCATATTTTTATTCATATTCATATTCATATTTTTGTTCATGTTCATATTCATCTCTGTTGTCTAGTTCCCGTTTTCTAAATCAGTTGGTTTGACTGTCTTCACTGCTTCTTCTAGTATCATTTTAAAGCCCATTGGCATTGCCATTTCTTCATCATTACATGCTGCCTTCCTTCCAACCACTGAACCTGCAATATGCTTGCCTATGTTACATAGTTTCATAATTTTTTGGGATAATTATATATTTTTACTAATCACTTCACACTAATTAAAAAGAGCTTTTCTCTTTTCTCTTTGGTAAGCTATGTCTAATTCAACACATTGCTGAACAAATTATTAGTTGTTATTTTAGAAGTGGTTTTATAGCTTACATTTTAAGTAATTTTAGAAAACAATAAATTAACAGAAATTAGAAAGCTTACTAGCTTAGCAAATAGAATTAACCCGTTTGTAGTAATCAGCAAGAATAATATTACTAAAACCGGCGGTGCAAGGAGGTTAGTCGCCATTTGCTTTACTAATAGCTTCTTTGTGATGTACTTAGGCCTGTTCAGTTCACCTTATTTTTACTGAACTGAACTTATTTTTGCTGAACTGAACTTATTTTTACTAATTCATGTTGTTTTTTTCTTCTTTGCACTACCGATTTTTACTGAACTGAACTTATTTTTACTGAACTGAAATCATTTACTGAACTTATTTTTGCTGAACTGAACTTATTTTTACTGAACTGAAATTATTTACTGAACTTATTTTTGCTGAACTGAACTTATTTTTACAGAATTAAACTTATTTTTACAAAATATTATTATTTTAAGGTGAATTGAACAGGGCCTTACTGTATAATGTGTATGTGGTATGCTATGAGCTATTTGTTTATGCTCTATCATTTCATCACACAACTTCCTATTTGTAGTGTCAATTCGGCTACACTGGCAAGTGGCAAGTGTTGTAGATAAGAGTATAATAAGAGTACAAGACTATACATGATAAGAAGTAAAAAAATAAACAAAAAAAATAAATGACAAGAAATTTATTTTAAAAAATAAAAATAAAAATAAACGTCAGGATATTCTACTAAAAGATTGATGTATTTCCATAGTATAGTTTTGCCTATAGGTTTTTACCTTTCACTTGAAAGGGTTTTTCCTATTTTTGGCTTAGTCTATAGAGTCTTAGATTAAATTATTTTAGACTTTAGTTAATTTAATTTAGACTTTTATTCAGCATATTATTTTCTGTTATATGGCCGAAAATATGTGATGTAATTTCGGTTATGTTTAAGTCTAGTTGAGTTGTAATCCCTTAAAGACAATATTAGATTAGCTAAGGGATAAGGTTGATCTAGGCGTGTGAAATAAGATAGGAGAGCCGAAAATCTTTATCCTATCTTATTAGATTATCTTCCTTATCTTTAGGATATCTTTTCCTAAATTATAGGGATTAGTTTTAAATGCTTTCTAGATAGGTTTTTGGATTCCTAATTGTGCTAGGATTAGCCTAGTATATATATAGGACCGATTAGCATTAATAAAATCAGATTTTGAGTTATTAAAATTTCGTGAGTTTATACTTATGATTTAAGGTTGAGTACCTTGCTTGTTTAGCATTGAAGAAAGACTGAGATCGATCTTCTACCCCTTTGAACCGAGATTCAAAGGTCACTATCCTTATTTGTTACTCTCTAAACTACACAACCATCACTCTCTTTAGCTGAAACAACACCAAAAATCGTTCCTTTAAGTCCTATAACTCTCACCCACTCTAAAGACCTCTAAAGTAACTATCTTTGAGCCCAAAATCATATCAATTGGCGTGGCTGCTGCTGATTTTCGAAGCTTTGTGTGGTGTTTCGTTGCCATTGAAGCAATCTTCGACGCACAAACAAATTGCCAGATTCGTAAAGTTTTTGAGAACTGCAAAAATATGACGTATCAGTGCTAGAGCTGCCTAAATTCATGAGTACTGACCAAGATGAGATCTTTTCACTCCTCGACAGTTATCTCTCGCCTGTTTATCGATGGTGTCCACAAGAAGTTGTTGATGCTCAATTAAAGGCTATTTTTAATGGCTTTGATTTGCAACTAGAGATCAAGAACGATAAAGTTTTGCAAGAAGATATTTCTGATTTGCCAGAAGATTTAAAGAATGATTCTTTTTTTGTTCTTGACAATAAAAATGCCTTCTTGGAGACTTCTCATGTCGTGCAACCAACAAAAGGGGTTTGGGTTCGTGATTGTGACACAATCTCTAATCCTCCTTTAGATGTTCATATCTACACACAAGAACTGAATTTTACCAATGAAGAGGAGCATGGAGTTTACAGTTTGGACAGATTTCATATGCATGATTTGATCTTTCACTGTTCTTTTATTAATTTTTCTTGTTTACTGACGAGGTTACCTAGGTTTCGTACTTGTCAAAGTGATTTTGCTGTTATGATGGCGATGGTACTATGGGAATTAGTTCGTCGGATATGGATGATTTCATGGTGCAGGCAAGCTACCCCAAGTTCGTCCTTTGGCCATGAAACGTGAGGACACGTTTCTTTCAAGAGGGGGAGAATGATGTATTTCCATAGTATAGTTTTGCCTATAGGTTTTTACCTTTCACTTGAAAGGGTTTTTCCTATTTTTGGCTTAGTCTATAGAGTCTTAGATTAAATTATTTTAGACTTTAGTTAATTTAATTTAGACTTTTATTCAGCATATTATTTTCTGTTATATGGCCGAAAATATGTGATGTAATTTCGGTTATGTTTAAGTCTAGTTGAGTTGTAATCCCTTAAAGACAATATTAGATTAGCTAAGGGATAAGGTTGATCTAGGCGTGTGAAATAAGATAGGAGAGCCGAAAATCTTTATCCTATCTTATTAGATTATCTTCCTTATCTTTAGGATATCTTTTCCTAAATTATAGGGATTAGTTTTAAATGCTTTCTAGATAGGTTTTTGGATTCCTAATTGTGCTAGGATTAGCCTAGTATATATATAGGACCGATTAGCATTAATAAAATCAGATTTTGAGTTATTAAAATTTCGTGAGTTTATACTTATGATTTAAGGTTGAGTACTTTGCTTGTTTAGCATTGAAGAAAGACTGAGATCGATCTTCTACCCCTTTGAACCGAGATTCAAAGGTTACTATCCCTATTTGTTACTCTCTAAACTACACAACCATCACTCTCTTTAGCTGAAACAACACCAAAAATCGTTCCTTTAAGTTCTATAACTCTCACCCACTCTAAAGACCTCCAAAGTAACTATCTTTGAGCCCAAAATCATATCAAAGATAACCAAAACGCTACTATTTTTTCCTGAAAAACTACTGCCTGTTCTCTTCGTCTAATTCTAAATGAACTGAACTGAACTTATTGGAGCTCAACTGAACTGAACTGAACTTATTGGAGCTGAACTGAACTGAACTGAGTTGAACTGAACTTATTAGAGCTGAACTGAACTCAACTCATTGGAGCTGAACTGAACTGAACTTATTGGAGCTGAACTGAAGTGAACTAAACTGAACTTATTGGAGTTGAACTGAACTGAACTTATTAGAGCTGAACTGAACTTATTGGAGCTGAACTGAACTAAACTAAACTGAACTTATTGGAGTTGAACTGAACTGAACTTATTAGAGCTGAACTGAACTGAACTGAACTTATTAGAGCTGAACTGAACTAAACTGAACTTATTGGAGCTGAACTGAACTGAACTTATTGGAGCTGAACTGAACTGAACTAAATTGAACTTATTGGAGTTGAACTGAACTGAATTGAACTTATTAGAGCTGAATTTAACTAAACTGAACTTATTGGAACTGAACTGAACTGAACTGAACTGAACTGAACTTCTAAGAGCTGAACAGGACAGGCCCTTGAAAGGTTATTTAATTACTGCTTGTTCCCTTTGCCTAAAAACAAGTGAGCTGAAATAAACTGAAAATAATTCAAATCAAAGTAATAATGAAATGTAAGAGCAAAAGTTTTGTATCAAACTAAGCTGAAATAAACAAAAAATAAGATTGAGAAAATATGTCTATGTTTGGTAAGTGGTATATGTTTAAATTTTCATGCTCTATTACTCCCTCACATAAATCCTCTTTATGGTGCCAACAGCCAATTCCCCACATACTGTTATTGATCTCTATATTATAAGGGAAAAGAAGGGGGTGGACACCAAAAATAAGAAACGAAAAAAGAAAAGAATATCCTAACTACTTTCCTATTTTGACCATTAATCATTTTAGAAATTAAACCTTTAAGGGCTCTTTCACACATCGGGTGCATTCTATTCTAGTATTTAATAAGATGACCCATGAGTAGTAGTCCAACAGTTTTGTTTATCATACAATCTTGAATAATGGGGAAACCTTTATCTACTAAATATCCATTAGAGTCGGATATTTTATGAATATGTTTTTTTAATTTCATCTCAATTATTAAGTTATGAGATTATTTAATGGGGAAAAGAAAATCTTCTAGACTGCTCTCGCACATGTCTCCGACAAAGATGCCTATTACAAGCCAAACTGCCCCATACCCCGACCTTCACTCCACCTCCCAAACACATGCTTAAGGTAGGAATTGAACCCTAGACCACACAAGAGAAGATAGAAAAGGCTCATATTAGTCCATGTCGTTATGTGATTAATGATGTAATATGTAAGTAGTTAGATGGGCTTAATAGGCCTAAATATATGTAGTCATAGCTTGTATATGTACGTTTACTAGTAATGAGAAATCAAGACTTTATATACCAAAAGAGTGTGCCCTTCACATTTTGAGGTCTGGTACAAAGGGTTTGGATGTACATGTTTTAATCGACCTAGTAAGAGCATCATTTTCAATGATCTTAACCTCTCTCATTTCTTACTTTATCTCTCCTTAAAGTCATCCCACGATATCATCCTAATATTTTCTCATAAAAACGATCTTTAAATAAAAAGATCATCTAAGTTTGGGATGGAAAATATTATAGTAAAAAATATAGTAAAATGGGTCTCTTTAGATAGAGTTCAGAAAATAAAACCATTGGTTGTTTATTTTTTATTTTTATTTTGTAAGTTTTGGAATGTAGTCGTTCAAAATATAGAAATTTCTATATTTTTTGAATTGGAAAGTATAATATCTTACGATATCTTTCTTAAATTACTGAATGCATATAAACACTACACACGTGGCCATTGTGTATAGGTTTGACATACACATGGCCTCCTTTTATTAGTATGTATGACACGTGTACAATGGATTTTGCTTTAGTGATAAGTATAGAAGTATAGATCGATACATATATTGTCTATACCTAGTTGATAGATTGCTATTCACCTTAAATAACGCAATGATTCTTTTGTGCGACAATTTTACGACAAAGTTGACTTATTTTTAAATATGCCGATCACATCTTGAATATTATTTTACAAAATTGTGTTAAGTGGGAATTTCTTTTTTGTTTTGGCATTATCAAATAGAAAGATCTCTATTGTTTGATTAACTAATTGGCCGTCATTTCAACATTTTTGACAAATTTGCGAAATAGGGAAAAGGTTAACAAGGCTACCCTTTATTGTTCCATCTATATAATTTTTATCTTTGACATATGGACAATAAAAGTTTCTATAATGAGAAGAAATCAAACTTTCATGGAATAAAAATGGAACCATGATACAATAGTCCATGCACAAGAAGTACTAATTAGTGAATCTTACAGGACATTTATTTACTTTGCCCTAGTAGAATAAAGCAAAAATCAAATGAAAACAACGAAGCAAAGGACATGCATATGTAATTAAGAAAACAGGAAAATGCAGGTAGTTCGGCCACTGAGTCTAAGATTAAGCTACACACACCACCAACAAGACCTGGTGGTACACATGCAAAATCATTAGTGCAGCATCTTGGTTCGAACACAATGTTCGAAAATTAACATAATTTTACATTTACTAGTAGTCTAAGAGAAATAAAATATTTTTTTGTGTCGATTGTCGTTACTCCACTGGTTAACTCATATTCCTATTTGTCGGTGTCGGTTGTTAATGAGCTTACTGATAATGCATATATGCAGGGCCGTTTCTAATGATTTAGAGGCTCGGGGCGAAGTAACAAATAAGGGCCCTTTAACCACATAATTTTTAAAAATTGCTTCAAGTGTAATTTTTATTACGCTAAACAAACAATATTACGGTAAAACCTATTTCCAAATTCATATAAAAAATATAGAGTAAAACAAATTATTAATGATGGTTTTTGTATAATTTAATAAACGACGTACTATATCTCCTCTTTAATACATTTAAGTATATCATCTATCAAGTTATTATAATATTACTTGTATTAATTCCCGGAGATGCCCGAGATTTTTAGTTAGGATAACTAATGTAATCTAGCGTGAAAAATATCAACAAAAAAAAGAAAAATAATAAGTCACCATTACTTTTTTCTTTAGACTATTTAACCTTTGGTTCAATTTATATATCATCATTATTTTCTTATAAAAGTATGGTGGCATGATGGTTGGAGCTTTTCATTCCATACTTGAGGTTGGAGGTTCGAAATTTCACATTGACACTTTTTTTAATATGAGAATGATGTTGGATAAAATGTTAATAAAGGCGTGATGGTGACACGTGGCGGATATCAACTCTTGCTTACGTTTTTTAATAAATACAGATAATGATTCATGATCTTTATATAATTAAAATCATATCTTGATTATTGATCAATCTGTTACTAAGTTATCACTTTTAGGATACAATTAAATTGATAACAAAAAAAAAATTATATATCATCACAAACAAAAATAGGCATTACCACTTGATGGGTGAAAACAAAGAAGGGTTTAAATAAAACTAAAAAATGGAAACAAATAATGGAACTTAGGCCTAAAAAAGAGAAAATGGAAACAAACTGGTCTACTGTTTAAGGAAATGAAAAGAAATTGAAACATGAAGCTTTATCCTCTCTTAGAACCTGGAAATAGAGATGTGGTCAACGGTCTAAGTAAGGAAGGAGAAAAAAGAAATCAGAAGGAGAAATCAACAGCCACAATGAGATTCGATCTTGCGACTCCGTGCATGTAAGGATCAACCAACTACCACTGCGCTTCCATCAATCAACTGGTTTACTAAACGCCTGATATTTTAATATTATATTTTTTTGATGGAAAACTCAGAACTGGGCCTTTCCCTCCGTGGGCCCTGGGCGGTCGCCCCGTCTGCCCCGCCCCAGGGACGAGCCTGCATATATGCATATATTGGCTTACTCGTGAAACATGAGCATTTACTAAGATCATACTTGTTTTTTTTTGGTAATTTGTTAATGCATATATGGAGACTTCATAAATGGGCCTGGGTTACTCGTCAAGTTGTCCACCATTGCGATTCAACGCATTGCATAAGAGACTACACTAATATCCTAAACCCTCGTGAAATGCAATGCAAAATAAGTGAACACGTGATGAGACCACATTAGGCTTTTTTTTTAGAGTATTTCGGAGTTTGATTTGTAGGGGTTCAGGGTTTGAGAAGCGGAGTTTCGTAGATATTAGCCTAAGTGTGGTACATGGAGAACTGGGATGGTTTCGATATATTAGAGGAAATTAAGGACATTTGGAGACTTTATGTTGTTTTAATCATTTACTGGTGGACTCCGTCCCGTGTTTGTGATCCTTTCGATAAAGAAAGTCAACAAAGTTCGATAGAAGTCAAAGGTTCATGGTCGTTGCATTCCGGTTCTCGTTCGTGAGTTTGGTTCGATAATGTTACGTGTTCAAGCATTGGGGTGTGTTAGCATTCGATTCAATTGTTGAAGCATGCTCTCGTATAGGACTTGATTGAGCTCCTATAACCCCTCCCATAGCAGCCGCAAGCGTCGCAAGCCAAGCATCCCAAATAGAAGCTCGCACAAGCAAGCACTCGCCTAGCGCATCCCTCCGCACAGCTAAGCACGCACAACCAGCAGCTGATACGCGCACCTCGTGCATAAGAGGTGCGCACCTCGCGCATGCATGTCGAGCACCCATCATCACAACAACGTCCAACAACACAATAGGCAGTAACTCTATGCACCCAGCGCATTCATTCGCACACCTCGCGCGCCTGTCGAGGCCTGCAGCACGCGCACGATGATTTGGCGATTTACGCTTAGTTAACTTAGTTTTTAATGATTTTCTTTCTTAACTTTCATTATTAGCTTTGAGTTTAGAACCCTAATTAGAGTTCTATGTTGGAATCAACCTTTGAAGATTTGTGGATTGAGACTATGTCGATCGCAGCTTAATCCGTTTCTTGAGATCAATTATTTGATCTTCAATTCGTTATTGTGAGGTTTCTTCTTATTTCCATCCGCTTGATTATAACTCTTGATTTCTTGTTTTATTCTATGATTGTTGTTTACATTGGTAGTAGATCTACTAGTTTGTGTAATCAATCTATCTATTGCTAGGGCGTATGATTAATTGTTGATTCTTTAATCCTTCGCCTACGAGTAGCGACTTAGAGTTTGATATAGAATTGGATTGTTCTTATCAATCACTAGGGAAATCTTAGTTTCTAAATTGAATAATTTTTGCTAGCAAGTTATTGTTTGGTTCATAGATTCCTAGGTTTTTGATGTTCTATAGAGTTGAATTCCATAGTTGATTCAATTGAATTATTTTATAGTTCAGATTATTTAATCCGCAGTTTTGGATTGTTTAATTGTTTTCTTGTAAGGAAGTGAATTTAGTTTCCAATCCGTGAATAGTCAAGAGGGAAATATTTATAAGAAAGTCCGGTGTTCAATATTAGGATTGAAGTGACTATAACTTACAATCTTTCTTTGTTGATTTCTTCAATCCTCTTTAGTATTGCTTTCTCTTAGTTTGTTAAATCACCTCTTTTAATCTGAAAACCCCTTGTGCAATCTCTTATATATACATTTTAGTACCCAAATCTCTGTGGATGCGACCCTAGTTACCACTTATATTAGTTTGTATTGGAAAGTTGGATTTATAAATATTATCTTTGGCAAACGTGTGCGACTGCGTCCCACCAACATGTACATACTAGTTGTACAATTTTGGGCTAATTTTACAATATTAGGTAGAGAAATGCATTTCCGAACCCATTCTGAGAGTGCGACTTAGGTAGTTTGAGTCCTAACGCTTAAACAAATAGTCCTTTTGTGTGTATTTGACATTGATTGAGCAACATACTTTGGTTTTGAATCCTTGTGCAGCTGGTAAGGCTCTATAGTAGAATGGGTTCAAGGTTGTGAATGAAGTGGATGACTTGTCGATTGGAGACCTTTCCCACATGCTAGTCTGGGGAGGTAAAGGAACGAGAACCAGGGAAACATAAATCGATGCAACCCCCCATCGATTTCCGATTCAGGTCGATCGACCTTAATCGGAGTTTGATTTCGAACTATACGGTGAGATGATCGATCTCCGTTTTAGAAAGGAGGAAGGGGCAGAATTGAAGAAATTCATATACAAACGAAAAAGAGCAAAAATTTATAATAAAAACCCTATATAAATCTTACCCAATTCCTTAAAGGGAAGAAGGTGGAAAGTGTTGCTATGGAGCAACCGGGATTCGTCCATTTCGTTGTCATGCTTCAGCCATGGCTGCCGAAAGGAAACCCTAGATCTAAAAATTGAGGTATCAAATTCAAAAGAACGAAGAAGAAAAGTGGGGCTTTTACTGTCGTTTCTTGGAGAAAGGATAGAAAGGGAGGCGTGGGTTTTACTTTGGGGAATGAGAAGTCAAAACATCTCTTATTTTTTGTTTCCTTCAAAGTAGTAAAGTAAATGTACTTTAATCACTTAAAAAAAAAAAGAGAAAAGAAGTTACACTAGTTGATTTTTTTTTTATGCTCTTTGTATTTTTTGGTGAGACTTTTATTTATTTAAAAAATATTTTTCATGGTCAATATTATGAAATTAAATTTTTGATTTCGATTTCGTTTTCAATTTTCGATTTCTATGTTAAACAATTCCATGATCGTCCCGATCCATGCCCAAAGTACAATTTTCGATTTTGACCTTTGCCTTCAACCTCTACGATTTTCGATTTAGGTGACCCTGACGAGAACGAATGCTGATATCAAGTTCTTCTTTCTAAATGGTGCACCATTTTTGAACCAAGAGTTTCTAGTGCTGAAAAAAGCAAGCGTGAAATAACTGAAATTTCAAATATATGATGACATAAGAGAGCCATTTGATTGAATCAATCCATAAAAAGAGAATAATTCATGAATATGTTGTTTAGTGTTGCATATCACCAAACTGCGGCAAAAACGTACGATACTTCATCAAACAAACCAACTGATCAGATGATATTCATGGCTTAAGAGCAAGTGATAGGCCGAACTTTGGGTTTGTGTTAATAGAATTGTAATCACACTTAGCTACCATTGTTTGTACAGACTTGTGTTTAAACTCGTGTTGAATAAGAGCTCTAATTTCCCTGGTTATTGAGCTTCAGCTTGATTAGGGTTAAATGGTCGACAATGTATTGATTCTCTTACAGCTAGAGTAATTTTGTCCTTAAATACCCTGTTTGTGAACTCCATCAAGATAGTGTACATACGACGTTCTAACAAAACCACCCGTTTTCGCCTGGGAATCCATTACGGTGCATTAATCAATAATCTAGTATGCAAAGCGCAAATTTTTAGAAAACCTGTGATGCAAGTCAAGCTCCTAGTCAAAGTCCAATGTCAATATGTGGTAATGAGCCTATTTGCTTGTTCCTTGAAGCATTTGGATTTAAACTTAATTCAAACTCTTCCTTTGTGTCCATGATTACATGGGAAGATGATCAAAGTCCATGAAACTTAATACTGGACGTCCATAGTCCATTTAGAGTCCATCAAGAATCTTAGTTATTTTAATTAAGCCATTTTTAATTTCAGCAAATAAGGGCCAAAATTTCCCTTAATATTTCGGTCCATTATAGGGTTATAGAGTCCTTGTTCTCCAAATATGCAAGTCACATGCTAATTGTAATTGAGTTGTAATATTTCCTAAGATATGCTCACACTAGGCTGAATTAGGGAAGGAATATGGCTGATTAGTTTTCAGTCCATACTTAGCATTATTTCCTTATCTTTTCCTTTATTCTCTCCTGGATTTTAGGGATTATTTAACACGTTGATGTGATGTAATTTCCTAATGACACTTGGCTGATTTTCAGCCTTCTTGGGTGCTTAGTGGGCAAGTTAATTCTTGTCATGAATAATACCCACTCCGTCTCATATTACTTGATATAGTTTGACTGGCGCAGATTTTTAGGAGTGTTATTTGACTTGTTGATTTTATTGTGAGTAGTTAGTTGTTGGTATTATTTAAGTCCGTAAAGTACAATGTGGGACAAATGTGGGTCATGGGTGTATTGCAAAAGTAAAATAAAAAGCTAAAGAGAGAGAATGCAATAGGACAAATGTGGATCCATCCCATAATATAAAAAAATATTTTAGTGTAGGACCATGATATTTTTAGAAGTGTAACAAGTTATATGGGACGGACGAATATGGGAAGTGTAACAAGTAATATGGGACGGAGGGAGTATAAAGGAAAAATGACGGCAACAGGCCAAACTATTGCCCATCTTCTATAAACAATCCAAACTATTGATAATCCAGGAACAGTCCAAATGATTACCCCAATCTTTCATAAACAGTCCAAGTGACCTGTTAATGTAACGCCCCGAAAATGGGTGCCTTAATTAATCGCCATTAACTATAACTAATCACAAGATTTGCGTAAGCATTTCCTTAAACCTGTGGGTTATCGCCCACCAATGATATAATATTCTAGAAAATCTCATTATCTCATAATTACAACCAAGGCCTTATGTATTTCCTTCATCTCATTTCTTGAAATCCATCCCAAGCACTTGCTTTTCCCAGATCCATCTTGATCCTTCTTTCATAACCTAAGCTTCGTTCAGAAGAAAAATAGAGAAACAAAAAAAGATAGAAAACATTCCAAAATGAGTGGAAAACTCGTAACTTTACTCCAGCCCGTAAAAATGGTTTTGGTTCGAAAATATTTTTGCACTTACAGGGACACATTTCCAGAAGATAAAGCAGACACATATTGCACATGTAAATCATATTTCCTTGAAATAAGACAATAATCATATTTTTCATATAAATCATATTTGACATATAATACTCACGTTTATACAATACATGCAATCACGTTAACAGACACTTTCATACTTCATAGGAATATACGTAGACTGTGTAGAACTTGGAAGCTAAACCATGTTAGAATTTGACGTCATGCATCTCACAATCGCGTTAATTACTTTTAGTACAAGCACGTGTCATGAATAGTATGTACTGAGCATTATGTAAATCAATTATGACAACGTAACCTCCGACTTTAAACAGAGGGGGAAAATAATTCAAACAATTATGATTACATAATGATCCATAATTCCTTTTTAATCAGGTTTATACTAGTTGTTGGTCTGTATTTAAGGGGTGGGACGTCTC
Organism: Patellifolia procumbens; assembly: GCA_947645195.1. Taxonomy (NCBI): domain Eukaryota; kingdom Viridiplantae; phylum Streptophyta; class Magnoliopsida; order Caryophyllales; family Amaranthaceae; genus Patellifolia; species Patellifolia procumbens. The sequence goes on from CANSGD010001076.1 coordinate 3,704,696, forward strand.
CCACAATGGGCCAGTGCCCCAGGAAAAGAGCCAGTGCTCATCAGGAATAACATTAGCGGGCCAGGGCCCCAGAATACAGGAAACATCTCGGTACGTGCACAACCATCAGTTAGGATATATACAGCTAACAAACCAGTTCTTTCACTTGAACTTATCATGTTTCATAACTTTTAATATCCATCAGTGATATTCAGTATACTTCAATCATTCAGCTCAACTCTACCTTTATATAGGTAGTAAAATCATAACATAAACAATATTCATCATTCGTAAGCTTTCAATTGCTTCCTTATGAAACGTTCATTGAGCATTCATAATAACATTGGGTTATAAAGCATTCATAGTTCCGTCATTCATAAAGTATAACGCCATCCCATGATTCATAAAGCAACATACTTAATCCATTCACATAATCATACAACAGTTATTAAGATTCCGTAATTCCCATTATTTTGCTTATCATGTTTCATGACTTTATGAACGTGTTCCTAGACACTTAACTCGCTTCACATATTCTTAATCATTTCATAGTAACCGTTATTGCACAACAATATTTTATGCATCCCCTTAGACATAGACTTAGACTTAAGATTACTTTTAGTAAGTCACAAAGGTAGAAATCATATAAGCATGTAACCCATGGATAACAGCATGAAATAACATACTTCATTTAATACACATGAGTCATGAGTCTTGTAATAAAAGTATATATTTACGAATTCACATAAACATGTGTCACATAACTGAGAACCGACATTCTTTACTTAAACATTAAATAATAATGTGAACAATAATTAGATTAATAACTCACGTTAACATCGAGTTCCATATAAACATGAATAAAGCCGTAAAATCATACTTTCACTTAAACACATACTTTCAGACATATTAATGATGAAATATACTTTTACTCACATAAGCATGAATCATGGATTGATCGTAACTATAAATTAATAGTAACTTACATATACATGCTTTTACTCGAATAAACATATAACATGATCATATTTCATAAATTATTACTTAAACATAAGATGATCATTTAACTTGCATCATTCACATTAAAAATAAATTCATACTATATACATATAAATTCAATAAACTTTAAATAAACTTTAGGTAATATCATGAATCTAATTTAAATAACATAAATTCCATTATCATAGTACAAAGGTTCATATAATTGCATTTTAACATGCGGGCATGTAGTCTAATGCTGGACATAAAGGTTACCTTAACCGCTCAATCCATAATATCACAAGAACTCCTAAGAACGTCATCCATAGACCTTTCGAATTCCCACATTCCGTTTATCGCTCCGTAAACATCAATAAAATAATAATCATCAGAATCAATCCAACCTATAACTTATCACGGCCTTTCCTTAATGACCCATTTTTCGGAAATAAAACATTATTCTTTAAAACTCATTATAAGCTCAAAATGCCATTTTCATAATTTATATTTTCCAGAAAAAAATACTAATAATTAATAAAATGATTTTCCAAAATAATAATTACACTAATAGGGCTTTCAACAATTAAAAGGACAAATTGGGTTTTATACCTTTACAAATCAACTTTGACATTGGCTACTTAAATCTATTTTTCTGGTTCATTTTGAGAACCAATAACTTGGTTCCTGTTGAACCAACAACGAAGAGCATGGGAGGGAAAGAGGAGTGAGCCAGTGAGGGCGGAGCTGGGTGGCTGTGGGGGCGTGTTGGCTGGCGTTCATGGCAGCAGGGAGGCGGTTTCTGTGCGTGGTGGTGCTGCGTGGCTGATAAGTGGACTTTAGGTTCACTTATTTGCATGTAGTTTTAGGGCATTTAGATGCGTTTTAGGTCATTTAATTTCCTTTTCCTTCCCTTTTTCATCATTTCTTATAATCTCGTGTTTAGCATCTAGTTTAGCTCATTTGCATATAGTTAGGGTACATATAGGTTGTTGCATTTACATATGCATACCCCCATCCCCATCTAATATTTTCCTTGAGTGTTTTGAAGGTTTACAAGCAAGAAAGAGGCTTATAACAGGGGAGCGGGCGCTCCATAGGAGAGGGAGCGGGCGCTCCATGGGTCAAGAAGTGAAGAGAAGGAATCAGGAACTTGGAGCGACCCAGGAGCGATCAGGGAGCGGGCGCTCCAGGGCCCAGGCTCCGTAGTTATATTTCGTCTTTTACGATTTTGCCCTTATTTCTACGGGGTATAAATCTAATTTTGTAATAATCTTAGAATTATGTTTTAATTTCTGAATCATAATTAGCTTAATTAGAGAGAGAAGTAGTTTTTAAAGAGATAAAATAGATCTTGAAACCAAATTAAGCTTTTTGAAGGTATTTCCATGGAGTTTTTCCATTGATGTTCATCTATTTAGAGTATTTCTTTTATCTCTTTGCTTTATTTTGCTTTATTACTTGCTTATTTTGTTTTAGCCTTTGATTATTGTTGATTAGTTGGTGTTTAGCTCATTTATGATGTTTTCCACCATTGTTGATCTTCCATTGATATCTCAAGCTTTTTATTTTGCTTCTTTTATGGCTTTAGAGTAATTTCTTAGCTAGGGGAAGGGGATGACCTAGGTTGATCATGAGTTGACCTCAAAAGTCAAGCTAGGGGGTTAGATTTAGGTGAAATTAGGTTGTCTAGCCTATTTAATTGCTTGATCATCAATTGAATTAGATTAGGGGATCAAAAGTGAAAGATTGAGAGATGAAGCTTTTGATGGACCTTAGGTTAGTCAATAGGTTAACTTCACCATGAGAATAGGTGTTAGGCTTCCTAGGAGCTTAATCGAATCGCTATGAGTTGTGGAAATACTTGATTGATTGATTTTACCATGAGAATAGGTAAAATTGGTTGATTAAGTCCTCCTAATTAGCTCGAGAGAGTAATTAAAAAACATATGAGTGACTTAGTCCCCTAGTTGACCCTAATGAATCCCCTTGGCTTGACAAATAGGTTAGCAATTGGTTAACTAGTGATTCCCCTAACCCTAGTGTCTTCTTATTTTTGTTAAACCCAATCATTTACTTTAATTGTTAGCTATTTCGCTCTAAATTTCTTAGTTAATTAATTAATCTCTAAAACCACTAAAAATAGGCTTAGCTCGCTTAATTGCTTTCAAACCTTGCTAATCCTTGCTTCCTCGTGGATTCGACCCTTCCTTACCCTATATTAGGCTAAGTTAGGTATATTAATTTCGCCGTTGACTATAAGGGGGCCTACTACAGTCTTGCTCTCAACCAAGATGGTATGATGAATACGATCCAAGGCATGAGATAGGACTTGAGTGGTATGATGATACAAACTAATTCAATGTATCATCACCACGTTGAGAGTGGAAACGTTGACCCCTATGTCAACTTTCCAAATTGGCCTTCTCAACATGGGCTGGTACCGGGATGGAATGAACGCCAACCCACGTACCCCTACTGGCCCCACCGCGACCCACCCTATGATTGGCGGGCACCCAGGGGTTCAAACCCCATGGGTGATCCCGCCTATCCCCACCCCTACGGCGCTTGGCCGCCGGGCTACACGGGCGGTTGGAAGCCTCATGGCCCCGCCCCCTTAGTTTTGTACGGCTCGATGTCGCGCCCTCCCATTTCGGGGGACATGCCACCAGCTCCCCCTTCGGGAGAAGGTCCATCTCACATGGACGAGGACTAGATCCTCTTGCCCCGCTCCCCCTTTACTTGTTTTGCATGATTACACCGAGGACGGTGCCTTGATTGTTTGCGGGGGTGTTTTTATTTGATTATGCTAGCGGGTTGTGGCTCTTTTTGAGGGTTTGGGGGTGTCGTTTTGGGTACGCGTGTTAGAGAGGACGCATTGGTAGGTCGGGTTTATGGGGCATGATAGGAGAGTGTGCTTTATTGATCATTGCCTTGAGGATTTAAATGAAAAGAACCATGGTTGACTATTTTTACTTGTATATGACTTGTATATGACTTCCTCCTTTTTCTATCCTTTTTGTTTCTTTGTATATATCTTTTTGCTTTGCTTCTCTTTTTATTTTCTTCTTCTCTCCTTTAGGTCTTAGACTTGCATGTAGTATAGTTGCATATCATGATAGTTTTGCATGTAGCTTATGAATTGCATATAGGACTTGTCTTTGGTAGTTTGCATGTAAGCTTTTTAAAAAATTTCAAAAACTTCAAAAAGATTTTTGCATCACCTAATTAAGGAATGACTCTGTGCTTTGACTTTATAGGTTAGAGGTTGGGAACTTGACTTTCGAGTAGGGGTGAATTAGCTTGAGTGTCTTATGTGCTCGTTAGGAGTATTAGGGGTGCTTTAAGCTTGGATGCCTAGGTCTTGGTACGAATAGACCCCTCGATTGTCCGAGACTCGCCTTTAGCGTGAATTAGTGTCTCTATTTCCCTATAAAAAGCCTTTACTCTCTCCCTTGACCTTGGATAAGCCCTTTAGCGACCTTGAGAACCCTTCTAGCCCAATGTAGTGGAAGGCTAGTAGCCTTTAAAAAAAAGAGAAAACAAAAGGAAATAAAAACACATAAAAATGAAAAAAATGAAAATAAAAAGAGCCCTTTTTGGCCCATTGGATCAATTAAGTGGTGCATAAGAGCCCACAAGGCTAGTAGCCTATAGTTATAAAAAAAATCCATGCTTTGGCCCCTAGAGATGCTCCAATGCCTTTGGTATGAGCTACCTTACCCTCTTATCGCGTCTCATACCGAGTGCTAGGTACCTTGCCTCAGAAACATGACTATCGAGTGAGAGCTAGACCGCTTGAGGAGGTAGTCTAGGGCCCTTGAATCAAAAAAAAAGAAAAGAAGTTAACTAGTGAATAAATATGCTAGCTTGGGGGATGTTGTGAGCTTGTGGGGCATGATTGGTACTAGGTTGAGCGAGTTTTTCCATTTTCTAGGGAATGGTTTCACTTAGGATCAATGAGGGCTTGTGTGATAGTTGAGGGACCTCTAGGACGATCATTTTCTTTGCACACTAGCTTAGACCACTCCTTTGACCCCTAACTTGTGGATAAGGAAGGACGGCTATAAGCTTTGAAAGTTGGTCGAGTTCTCCCATTGCCTTGACACCTCTATTAGGACGAGGACCTTGATTTCGTTATGCCTTTCTTAGTTTTTATTATTGCATAGGTTTCCTTGATGATTGTTAATTGCTTGAGGACAAGCAATTGACAAGCTTGGGGGAATTTGATAAGTGGAATTTAGGTTCACTTATTTGCATGTTTTTCTAGGGATTTTAGATGCATTTTAGGTCATTTAATTTTCTTTTCCTTCCCTTTTTCATCATTTCTTATAATCTCCTGTTTAGCATCTAGTTTAGCTCATTTGCATATAGTTAGGGTGCATATAGGTTGTTGTATTTGCATATGCATACCCCCCTCCCCATCTAATATTTGCCTTGAGTGTTTTGAAGGTTTACAAGCAAGAAAGAGGCTTATAACAGGGGAGCGGGCGCTCCATAGGCGAGGGAGCGGGCTCTCCATAGGAGAGGGAGCGGGCGCTCCCTGGGTCAAGAAGTGAAGAGAAGGAATCAGGAACTTGGAGCGACCCAGGAGCGATCAGGGAGCGGGCGCTCCATGTTGTGAGGAGCGCCAGGCTCCGTAGTTTTATTTCGTCTTTTACGATTTTGCCCTTATTTCTACGGGGTATAAATCTAATTTTGTAATAATCTTAGAATTATGTTTTAATTTCTGAATCATAATTAGCTTAATTAGAGAAAGAACTATAGAGAGAGAAGTAGTTTTTAGAGAGATAAAATAGATCTTGAAACCAAATTGAAGCTTTTTGAAGGTATTTCCATGGAGTTTTTCCATTGATGTTCATCTATTTAGAGTATTTCTTCTATCTCTTTGCTTTATTTTGCTTTATTACTTGCTTATTTTGTTTTAGCCTTTGATTAGTGTTGATTAGTTGATGTTTAGCTCATTTATGATGTTTTCCACCATTATTGATCTTCCATTGATATCTCAAGCTTTTTATTTTGCTTCTTTTATGGCTTTAGAGTAATTTCTTAGCTAGGGGAAGGGGATGACCTAGGTTGATCATGAGTTGACCTCAAAAGTCAAGTTAGGGGGTTAGATTTAGGTGAAATTAGGTTGTCTAGCCTGTTTAATTGCTTGTTTAATTGCTTGATCATCAATTAAATTAGATTAGGGGATCAAAAGTGAAGGATTAAGAGATGAAGCTTTTGATGGACCTTAGGTTAGTCAATAGTTGACTTCACCATGAGAATAGGTGTTAGGCTTCCTAGGACCTTAATCGAATCGCTATGAGTTGTGGAAATACTTGATTGATTGATTTTACCATGAGAATAGGTAAAATTGGTTGATTAAGTCCTCCTAATTAGCTCGAGAGAGTAATTAGGAAATATATGAGTGACTTAGTCCCCTAGTTGACCCTAATGAATCCCCTTGGCTTGACAAATAGGTTAGCAATTGGTTAACTAGTGATTCCCCTATCCCTAGTGTCTTCTTATAATTGTTAAACCCAATCATTTACTTTAATTGTTAGCTATTTCGCTCTAAATGTCTTAGTTAATCAATTAATCTCTAAAACCACTAAAAATAGGCTTAGCTCGCTTAATTGCTTTCAAACCTTGCTAATCCTTGCTTCCTCGTGGATACGACCCTTCCTTACCCTATATTAGGCTAAGTTAGGTATATTAATTTGGCACGTGCAACGACCGCGTTAGTGGCGTCGGGCGGTGGTGCTGGCGTGGGAAAGAACATAGCCTACGAACATGGGTGGGGTCGGTGGGTGACTATGGTGCGGTAGTGGTGCGAAAACAGAGGCAGAGTTGGGTGGTTTTGGTGTACTTGCATCTCTACAATGGTGGAATGCAAAAACAAGGAATGGAATATGGAGAAAAGAACTTAGAGTTCATTACAGAATTTGGTTGGAGAATAGTTCCTATTTATAGAGGAAGTTAGCTAGAAGTGTTAAAATTGAGTTTGAGTTCCTCTTGTAATGGATAAGCATGAATGAAGATAAGGATGGGTGAGGTTGGTTTGTCTAATTAAGGCTTGGAACTGGTGACAACTAAAAACATTGATTTGGTGGCTTGATAAGTGGGTTTTAGACCCATTAATTAGGATTAGTTTTAGGTCATGTAGTTGCATTTTAGGCCATGTAGTTCCCTTTTCTTTCCCTTTTACAACATTTTTCATGATTTTATGTTTTGCGTTAGTTTTTAGAGCATTCGCATCCCCCCTCCCCTATATCTAACCTCGTTTCAAGTCTTGCTTGCTTAGGCATGTTGAAATGGTCAAGAACAGGGGAGCAGTCGCTCCATTTGCTAAGGAGCGACCGCTCCGTAGCCCAAAATTAAAGCAGAGAAGCAGCAGATATGGAGCGGGGCTGGAGCGATCTTGGAGCGGGCGCTCTTTGTTTTTGGAGCGGGTCGCTCCAGTTTCTGTCGAATTCGGTTTTGTTTCGGTCGATTTCGGTTTTGTTTCGGGTTTTTTTTTTTGACAGTTTCGATTTTGTGTTTTATGGATTTGCCCTTAGTACTTTGGGGTATAAAAACCCATTTTGTAATAATAATCAACTATGCTTTTAATTTTCAGAGATTAATTAGTTTTAATTAGAGAGAGTTTTTAGAGAGAGAAGTAGAACCTAGTGAGAGAAAGTAGATCTAGAAGTTGAATATTGAAGTTTTGAAGCTATTTTAATGGAGTTTTTGCATTTGATTACCATCCACCTTTGAGTATTTCTTCTATCTCCTCTCTTTATTTACTTTTATACTTGTTTTACCTTACTTTAGTATTGGTTAGTAGTAATTAGTTGATGATTAGCTTATTAAATATGATTTTCACCATTGTTGCTTCAAGCTTTTTATTCCTTTCCATGGCTAGTGAGTGGATTAGTAGCTAGGGGAAGGGGATGACCTTGCTAATCATGTGTTGACTTTGAAGTCAAACTTGGGGGTGTGATTTGGGTGAGATTGTGTTGTCTAGCTAATTTTTTGTTTATTTGATTGATCACCATTTGAACTTGTTATGGAAATCTAAGGTGAAGGATTGAGAAATGAAACCTTAGATAGACCTTTAGCTAGATTTTAGGTTGACTTCACCATGAGAATAGGTGATTGACTTCCTAGGATATCAATCGAATCACTATGAGTTGTGGAAATACTTGGTTGATTTATTTTACCATGAGAATAGGTAAAATTGGTTGATTAGGTCCTCCTAATTAGCTCGAGAAAGTAATTAGGAAACATTTGAGTGACTTAGTCCCCTAATCGACCCTAATGAATCCCTTTGGCTTGGCAATTTGGTTAATTCAATGTTAGCTCGTGAATCCCCTATCCCTAGTGTCCCGTTAATATAGTTTAATTCAAATCATTTAGTCTATTTTCTAGTTTCTTAGTTCCTAATTTCTTAGTTGTTCACTAATCTCAAAACCCCCCCAAAAAATAGGCTTAGCTCGTTGAATCGCTTTCAAACCTTGATTAATCCTTTCTTCCCTATACTAAGCTAAGTTAGGTTATTAATTTGGCACGTGCAACGACTGTGTCATGGCTGTTTTTTGACAAGACACGAAGAACAACAGGAAGGGAAGAAGGCTTTTCATATGCCACAAAGAAGCTAGGAGATAAACATGAGGGAATTGAATTCTTGCTCTTCATCCTTATCTAGCCTTCCATTTACTCTAATGGTAGAGAAGAAATGAAGCAAGAGGTGGAAGATGCTGCTCCAAGTTGGTTTGTTTAACCAAAAATGGGTTGGGCTTTAGGAAATTATTATTTTGGACTTTAATATTGTTAAAGATCCATAGGCAAGAACATGTATAAAATTAGTTTTAAATTCAATTCAATAATAATATTTATTACTTACTTAAAAGTAGACTAACATTTTTATATTAAAATATATTTTAATCTAGAAATATTAATACCTATTTAAAATAAAAAAAATCATATTCAAGTTAATAAATCTAAAAACCTTCATAATAAAATAAGGTTGAAAATTGGGATGTTAGAGTTAACCTGTTATAATAGATAGATTAATTAGAGGTCACCTGATATGCACGTGACCTTTTTAATGAATTTTATTTTTTTTCCTTTTTTTTTCTTCTGCTTGACTTTATTTAACTTCTTTTTTTTTACTAACACCCCCCAAGCACAACCTCCAACACCAGCCACCCCAAGCACCGACACTAGACACCAAAAACCATTCTGCCAAACCCCATGATATTCCCAGCATCATCAATTCACATAATAACACACACTAAAACATCCAGATATACAAAGACAATGTATACCATCTAAGGTCTTCAGCTGATCAACAATACGAAATTTTGATTTCGAGAAAGGACAAACAAGTTGTAGTCTTTACCATGATTGAGAATCACAATTTTCTCCAAAATCAATGCCTTACATTTCCAAACTCTGTTGAAAATCATAGGAATTGATTCTCTGTAGATTACTTTTGATTGCAATGGCGACTGCAGCATTGGCGACGGCAGCTGAAGTTGTTCTGGTGCTGTATGTGCTATTAAATCGGCGATTTAGCTTTTGGGGTTAATTGTCGATGATTTAGCTCTTGGTGATTTTGGGATCAATCATCAATTCCCACAATAAGTCTTGGTGATTTAGCTTTTAGGATCAATTATCTTATGCATCCTCAGTTTTTTTGTAGGGATTTCTGGTGTTTTATTATGATTTTTGTTGAATCTGTTTATTAATTAGTAATTTAGTTTGTTTTCGATGAGTATGTACATGCAATAACTTGGATAGATCTACTGTTGATTACTGTAGAGGAGGAGGCAACGATGTGATGGTTAGGGATGATTTTGGTTCGATACATTTAGATCGAGTTATGGCGACGGTGGAGAGGAAGATTGAGAGGAGTTGCCATGATTGGAGGGTGAGTTCAGGGAGTTTGAGGATGGCGAAGCGGAGGAGGAGGCTGACGAAGAGGGAGGAGTTTTGCACCGGTAGTGGGTGGTGGTGAGGGGGGCGTTGCGGTGGTGGTGGTTGGGAGTGGTGGCAACAAACTTTACAGATGGCAGCAACTGAACAAATTTATAAAACAAAGGTCAAATTTTTTTTAGATATTTAAAAAAGTCACATGCATATCACGTGTAACTAGTTAACCTGTTACAACAGGTTAACTGGTCCCTTGGATTATTAATGGAAGATTGGGGTAATAGTTTGGACGGTTCCTGGATTATCAATAGTTTGGACTGTTTATAGAAGATGGGCAATAGTTTAGACTATTGGCGTCAAATTTTCCTAATATAAATTGACGACATGCCACCTTACAAGGGTATGTGTGATTTTAACAAAAACTTATGTTTATGAATTTAATTGACTCTTCAATTATTTTCGGCCGTTAATTTAATTTTCAGGAGTATTAATTAAATTAGTGATTTATCTACTTAATTCCAGGAGCGGTTTGGGTGAGATTAAAAAATAGTTAAAACTTTCAGAAGTTTTAGTTTTAATCATCATATCCGGTTTCTCTTTGATTATTTTCGGACTTAGTTAACTATAGGTTCCTTTACCTTGGATTACTTGGTTGTTGCTTCATCTTGGAGTTGCAATCATATCAGTTGGTATCAGATTTTTCCAGGAGGGTGAGGATAGAAAGTATTCTACCTTCTTTCGTAAGCGTTCAAAACTAGTTCACTCTAGTTGTTTATTTTCGATCCTTGTTGGGTTAGTGTGGTTGTTGGCTGCTATTCTTCTACTTGGTGTGGCTTTGTGTGTCTCATTTTACCATGACTGAGTTTGAGGAATTAAAGAAACTCATTGAGACTATGGCTAAAACACAAGATGCTAGCACTAGCAGAAATAAAAGTCATTAGCTACGGGCAATAAAGGGCTTTTAGCTGCGTATTTGAACTCGTAGCTATTGCGGGCGAAGCTAAACGTCACTTATAATAGAAGCGTACATTACGCAACTAATAAAAGACTTTTTCTACGGTCCTAAAATAGAGCCCGCAGCTGAAAGGCCTTATTACTGCGGGCTCTTCTTAAGGCCAACAGCAAACATATCACACTAGTTGCATACATAACATACAGCCCGCAACAAAATTGAAATGTTTTGATAAAAAAATCAGGCAGCTCTCTCTAAAAACAATATGCAATGCACCTTATAAAGCATAAACTAAGGTGTTGTTTCGTATAGGAAGTTAACATTCCTATGAATTGGATTTCTTTCGTCTTGTTTGATTGGCAATTTCATGGGAAGTATATATTTCGAGGAAGTTTCACTTCCCACAAAATGTAGGAAATTATTCACCTAGGGTGACCTAGGTAAGTTGAAATTCTCATGGGAATTACCATTTCCCATGAATCACCAAACAACATTTAGCAATACCTAGGAAATACATTTATATTGGAAAATTAAGTTCCAAGGAATTTACACTTCCTACATTCAACTAAACAAGCACTAATAACTAAATATAATAAAAAGTGCCTCCATGAGCTAACATGCTTTTTATTAACTCAAGAGTGCTTTAAAAAAAATTACAGCGTTGCAATGGAGCAAAGACTAAATACCCTGTTAAATAATTTAGATTACTGATGTGGAATCGAAGAGACTACTCCAAATTATGAATGTATATGACCTTCGCAATTTTTGGGTATGGTTAATTCTTCAGAACGAGGCCATGGGAGTTATGAGTTCAAGCTCAATGCAACCTTTTCGCCCATGTTAAGTTGGATTGAAGATGTGTTCCAAGAAGAGTCCAAGAGTGGCGTCCAAGTTGAGTCAATTAGGAGTCTTACTTATTTTAATTAAGTCATTTATTTTCAGCAAAAATAAAGGGCCGATTTTTCTACTGATTTTCGGTTCTATTTAGGAGTCCTAGTTTAGTTGTAATTCCTTTTAGATAAGAATTGATTGAGCTAAGGCATAAGGAAGAGATAGGCGTGCAAATAAGATAGAAAGGGCCGAAATCCCTATCATATCTTATTAGATTATCTTCCTTATTTTTATCTTTATCTTTTCCTAAATTCTAATGATTAAGATTTATATGCTTTCTAGATAGAGTTTTGGTTTCCTAATCATACTAGAACTAGTCTAGTATATATAGGCGCCTGTTTTCATTAATAAAGGTAGAGATTATTTTGAGTTCAAACTTTCGTTTAAGAGTTTAATTGTTTTGGACAATTATATTCGACCATTTAGTAATTTTCAGGAGTGATTATTATTGAGTGTTTAATCTACTTAATTATAGGAGTGGTTTAAGTGAGATTAAGAGTTAATTAAAACTTTCAGGAGTGTAAGTTTTAATTATCATATCCGGTTACTTTGTTCCTTGTTTTCGGATTTAGGCAAATTAAACCTAATTCCTTGACTTGGATTTCATTCATTGAGACTCTTGGAGTAGCAATCATATCAAGTGGTATCAGAGCTAGAGGTTGTATTTTGGCTTGAAATTTGGTGGGCACACTATAGACATGTATGAGAGTGTTGTATCAAAATTTCATTGAATTTGGTAGAGAAACGAAGCCGCAACAACGTTTGACATCAGACGAAAATTCCAGCAGTTTTGCAAAAATTTAAGGTAAACTTTGAATGACTCGATGAGAGAATCTTTTTGGGTGATGCTTGCTCCTAAACTGGTTTATTTGAAGTCTAGTTTACTGTCCTAAAAGTTTGTAGAAGTTGGAGTTCGTTTGTTATAGTTTCGAGACTGTTTTTGTGAAACGTGCGGATTTGGTGCGAATCTAGCGCGACTGACTTTGAAAAATTACTGTGAGCAGCCTACTTCGAATTTTTCAGTGATTCCAGTTGGATATGTTTCTTAACATCCTATATTTACTTGTGTTAAAATTTGGTAATTTTTTTTGACTTGTGGAATCTGCAGTTTATTATTAAAGTTAGGTCAGTTTTTATGGGTTTTTCAGGACAGTGTTAGAGAACTTGTTTTGTCACGAATCATGAGGGACTGGTCTAAATACTTTAAGACCCTTCATACTCTTGGCTTTGAGAGTGCTATTATGGTACTAGAAGATATCATTGCAAATACTTTTCTCACAAAGATGGAAAGAAGAATTTTTGAAAGGGAATAACCTGTTCTAATATATGCGCAACAACTTGAAGGCAAAAAGAAAGAATTATAAAAGCAACAAAAGGAAGAGGAATTTAAGGAACTTATGGAAAAACTTGAAAGATCAATTTTGATTCCCAAAGTACTAGTCGAAGAAGTTAAGATTGATGTTCTTCCTACTTTTTCCGAGTCTACTCTAGAGTTACCTCAAATTGTTGAAGAAGTTGCTAATGAAATAGAAGAGATTGATGTTCCTATGCCTCAACCAAGACAAACTAATGTGAAATGTTTTGACACCTCCAACTTGGATGGATCATACTTTTGGAGTTGAGAAAGAAGAATATATTCCTTTTGATGATATTGTAGAAGATCCATCTATTTTTAAAGCGGTGCGTAATTCATGCTACTTTATTTATTATGACGGTCTTTATAGTTCAAAGGAAACAAAAGGCATGGAGTCCATTGTTCTTGTTCGTGATTATTCCTCCAGATTTGATAAAATTCGAGGTCGAATTTTTTTCAAAGAAGGCGAGTATGATGTGGAATCGAAGAGACTACTCCAAATTATGAATGTATATGACCTTCGCAATTCTTAGGTATGGTTAATTCCTCGGAACAAGGCCATGGGAGTTATGAGTTCAAGCTCAATGTAACCTTTTCGCCCATGTTAAGTTGGATTGAAGATGTGTTCCAAGAAGAGTCCAAGAGTGGCGTCCAAGTTGAGTCAATTAGGAGTCTTACTTATTTTAAGTAAGTCATTCATTTTCAGCAAAAATAAAGGGCCGATATTTCTTCTGATTTTCGGTTCTATTTAGGAGTCCTAGTTTAGATGTAATTCTTTTTAGATAAGAATTCATTTAGCTACGGGATAAGGAAGAGATAGGCATGTAAATAAGATAGAAAGGGCCGAAATCCCTATCATATCTTATTAGATTATCTTCCTTATTTTTATCTTTATCTTTTCCTAAATTCTAAGGATTAAGATTTATATGCTTTCTAGATAGAGTTTTGGTTTCCTAATCATACTAGAACTAGTCTAGTATATATAGGCGCCTGTTTTCATTAATAAAGGTAGAGATTATTTTAAGTTAAAACTTTCGTTTAAGAGTTTAATTGTTTTGCACAATTATATTCGACCATTTAGTAATTTTTAGGAGTGATTATTATTGAGTGTTTAATTTACTTAATTCCAGGAGTGGTTTAAGTGAGATTAATAGTTAATTAAAACTTTCAGGAGTGTTAGTTTTAATTATCATATCTGATTCCTTTGTTCTGTTTTCGGATTTAGGCAAATTAAACCTAATTCCTTGACTTGGATTTCATTGATTGAGACTCTTGGAGTAGCAATCATATCAATTACATGATACAAGAAATTTGCTTAATTTTAGAAACCTTGTTCGTCATACTTAGAGATGAAAACTGTTGCAGCACTCTAGGGTTTTGGTTGCATAGGTGCCATGATCTCATACTTTGCCCAAGGGAAATACCCTACCTGAACCAGAACGTCAGATCACAGCCAGTTGTAATAATGATATCATAACCCTTCCTGCACACAGCAACCCAAACATACGAAAGGAATTAAGATGCATCTCAGCAGATACAACGTTAATCGAACTATCGCGCAAAGTGATAATACCACATGCATTTACATCCCACCACATGACAAAGACACAGGCAACTGAACTTTATACTATCATTGTATATAGGTTTGGTTCACAAGTAAATGTACTTTCTCCAAAAACTATAATATTCAACCAAAACTTAAAGGTGGTTATTAGATGGTTTTTGATGCAGGAGCGATGAGGCTACTCCAAGATATCACTATTTATGACCTTCACAGTTTTTGGGTATGGTTAATTCTCCGAAACAAGGCCATGGGAGTTATGAGTCTAAGCTCAACACAACATTTTCATCCATGTTAAGGAAGATTGAAGTTCCGGTCCAAGAATGATGAAGCAAACGTCCTTTAGAGTCAATTAAGTCATTAAGAGTCTTAGTTAATTTTATTTAGTTTTTAATTCAGTATTTTAATTTATGTGAAAAATACTTTGAGATTGTTGCAAGTACAAGAGTCTCTTGAAACGAATGAAAAGCCATTAAAAAAAATTAAACGGGAAATTACAAAAATTATGAAGCAAATTGAAAAACTCTTGTGTTCTCCTCAACAGAGAAGGTAACTATTGAAGAGGAAAATGTTGATGTTTTTATGTAATAGCCCTGTTTTAAGAGCACCTTTATTAATTGTTAATTATAATATTAGTTTAATTAATTTCTGAAATCCTTGTGCTTTAAATGAAAAGTTATATTTGATTTTATTATTATTATTAAGAAGTTGTGCCATATTTATTGATGTAATTATATTAAATTATTTTAATGGAATTACTTTTAATTATATGAAGTTTTATATTAATTTAATAATTAGGCTTGAGTTATCATTTTAACAAAATTTTTATTTTAGATTAATAAATTAAGTATATTTATGTATGTGATACTAAATATACTAGAGAGGGGGTATTTTATTTAATGAAGTTACAAAATAAAACAAAAAAAAAGGGGAAATAAGTGTGAGGGAGGCATGGCATTTAGAGAGAAGGGAAGGGGGTTATGTGTGAGTGAGGGAGTGAAGATGAGTGACTCATCAAATAAAAAAAAGAAGAAAACCAAAATGGAAGGGGGGTTGTTTCCTTGTGGGAACAGAAACAGAACAAGAAAGGGAAGAGAGAAGAGGGAAGAGCAGAGAGAGACGGAAGAGGCGAGAAGCAGAGGAAGAGAGAGAAAGAGAGAGAGAAAGAGAGAGAGAGAGAGAGAAGGAGGAAGACGAAGGCGCAGCTCCGGTGGGGCGACGCAGCACGGCAGATCAGAGGCGAAGGAGGAAGAAAAAGGAGAGAGGCGTGCGAGCGGTGGCCGCGAGCGAACCTGATTCCGGCCATTTCCAGCCACTTTTCCGGTGATTAGGGAAGGAGTAAGATAGGGTTAGACTCAAAACACCAAAACCCTCTATCTAATTCAGAGATTATATTCAAAATTGGGGGTTTTCTTGAGAGGGATGAAGGATTGTGCGTGAGGAGGGTTGTGTGAGTGACCGACGACCACCTCCACTACCGTTCTTGCTCACTTTGAAACCCTAACTGAGGTACTAAACACTTTCACATGGAATTGCTATTTCTTAATTTACTAGACTGAATCTATATACTTTACTTGATAGATTTCTCAAATTGTTTATGAATTCTATGAAGTCTGTTTGTGATGTTGTTACTGAATTAATGGAAATTAAGTATTGATTCTATGTTGTGGAAATTGGTAGTAGATTGATTTGAAGTATGAAATTGGGTGATATTATTTCCCGAATTTGGGCTCCATTAGAGTATGTATCTCTGGATGTTAATAACATTGATATTAGAATCTGAATTATGAAAATCAGTATAGGATTGGGTTAAGGTATGAATTCTGTTAAGATTGGAATAGATGGCTCAAGCTAGTGCTGGTTGAAAATTATGGGATGTTGTGATTCTGGGAATCGAAAGAGGAGTGGAAAGCTTGCGTTTTGTTTAGTTAGTAGCTGGTAAATAATCTGAGTTAACATGTATATCCGAAATCGGATCAGTAATGGAATCTAGTGATCAATAGGTTGTTGAAAATAAGATAGATTTGGAATTAAAGAACTGAATTAGGGACTTGGTCAGTATGTCAATAAGAAAACTCAAGTTAGTCTATCAAATAGAGTTGAATGATGTTAATATATAGAATTTGAGTAAGGGATTGGGTCACTATTCATTTGGAAACTGATTTGAATCGGCTTATAGAATTAAGTCAATTAGTCTTGGACTAAAAGAACTGAGTTAGTTAAGTGTAATTAAGAAACTTAAGTCCAAGTCTAAAAGATATCCATTAGTTAGTAGCAGGTTATAAATATGAATTGAATACAAGCTCTCAGAGTTCTCGTTAAATTATATATATTGTATAAGTGTCATTAATTGTGGTTTTCGTTTAAGAACGATGATGACTTAGGTGTCAAACGAATAGTAATCAAGAATATAGAATAGACCCATTTAGAGTTTAATATTAACCTATATATGTCATTAGTATTGAGATTAGTTCTAAATGGTTTAAAAGCTAATGCGACCAAAGTTAATCGGTTAGTGAACGAGCTAAGGTCTATCATGATAGTAAATCAACAACTTCATTAATTGTGATAAGGTTGTAATTTAGAGTTGGAATATGAAAGCTCAAAGAATAAGAATAGTTGTTGTTGTCTAGAATAACTTGATATTGGTCTTAAAAACTGCCACTAGTAATAATAGTTAATGTTAGTAAGGGTTACATGAACTCGGAAATAAAATACTGGTGATTTGGTAAAGAATGGTAGTTATATAAATATAGCTTTTTGAGAGATAAATCGAGACATGGGAACATCCTATTGGTATTTAGAATCCAGTAATTGAGGATTAGTTATCAAAGGATATGGGAAAGATTTTACATAGGAGTCTAATTAGAAGAGGGTATGTAAGATAGTTGTTCTAGGTTATATTGAGATTGCTCGTTTATCGTTGAAGTCTAAGGTAGATGGAAATAGCTATGTGTGTGAGTGATTGTTGAACAGTTATGTTGAGGTTATTAATATTAAGGTAACTATCTCGATCAATTTGGGAAAGACATTTGTTATGAAGGTCTTAGAGGCTGCGGATCAAGTTGAGGATATTAATATTGAAGTAACATGTATGCTAAGAATATATATTTTGAGATTGTATGAAATGATTTCCAAATTGATTATTTTTATATGAAACTTGATTTACGAGTATTAAAGTGTGATATTTATGAGAATGTGTTACAAGGTGAAATGTGATATGTGATATGTGAAATAAGGTGAATGAGTCGCCACTTACTACGTTGAATATATATAATATAAATAAGAATGGTGAAATGGGGTTGTGAACATGCACCCGGGTTAGGGCGGGTATTCCCTAGCTGTTACCCAATCAGGAGGGGCGAAATCCTGACGTTGAAGGACATGTCCAGTTAAGTCTTGCAAGCAGAACATAAAAGGTGGGGTGACGACCCTCAACAGTTTGGAGACAGCCGGTACGTTGTACCCCTCTCCACTCGCGTTCACAACGAGATAAGAAATGAAAATGAATGTTTCTTGTAAGAAACTTAAATGTTTTGGAAATAAGCCGAGTTTTCAAATAAATATTATATCGCTATTACATTTCCTTATGAACTACGGTTTCAATAAGAGTTGTATACTGTTGTATATTGTTGAGTAAGTGATTTGAAGTATATATAGAGTTTATGTGAATATATGTGAATATATGTGATGAGTGTATTAAACAAAAGCCACCAAAACATGTTTTATTTGTTTTACGGGTTTAGTACTCAGCGCGTTGCTGATGTGAGTCAAATGTTTTGTTTTGTCATTTCTGTGGCCTGTCACTTGGGTGGGTGGCAGCCCCTAATTAGTTCAGGCGGATGCAATGAAGTTGTGGAAGCTTGGAGCAGGAATTCTTATCACAACTATCTTTATATGTATTGAGGCGAGGACGATTGGCTTTGTAACAACGTAGTTATTAGTTATGTTGTAAATAATTCTAAAATAGGAATTTGTAAAGTAGAAGCTGGAAATAGTTGCTGGAAATATATTAAAATGTTATACAGGTTCATAGTTTGGAAGCAAGTCCTAAGTTAAATTTTAGGCGGTCCGTATTTCAAACGGAGCTCTGCCGAATTTTCTGTAGACTTTTATTAGTTAATTAATACCATTCAGATCATTTAGATAACTTCATCTAGTGTTAATGTTTTATAGTTAAAGTTTTAAAAAGTTCAGGTTTTTAGAGTTCCATACTCGTCGTTTTAGGACGATGAGTGTGATGGTAATAGTCCGGATTAAGCTTTCCGCTGTGTTTAGCTCTAATTAAGTTGGTCGGTAAATCCGGGCTGTTACATTTTAGCTTATGCATAGATCATAATTTTAATCCAGACTTACCTCCGAAATTTGATGAGACGGTTGAACCAATTGCGGAAGTTGATATTCTTTCTACACCTCAAAGAACAGAAACATATGTAAGGTGCTTCGACACTATTTTTGAGGATCGTCCGACTTCGATGATCGTACTTTTGGGGTTGAGAAGGACGATTATATTATTTTTGATGATGTTATTAAAGATTCATCAATTCCTGATGAAGAGTACATGTCATATGATGATTTTACTTATTTTGATATGGTGAACACACAAACTACATGCAATGTTCCTATTCATGACTTCTTCAAACCATAGAAAAATTCGAGGTCGGATTTTTTTCAAAGAAGGCGAGAATGATGCAGGAGCGATGAGGCTACTCCAAGATATCACTGTTTATGACCTTCGCCATTTTTGGGTATGGTTAATTCTTCGAAACAAGGCCATGGGAGTTATGAGTTTAAGCTCAACACAACATTTTCATCCATGTTAAGGAAGATTGAAGGTCCGTTCCAAGAATGATGAAGCAAACGTCTGTTAGAGTCAATTCAGTCATTAAGAGTCTAAGTTAATTTTATTTAGTATTTAATTCTGTATTTTAATTTCTGTCAATAAATTGGCCGAAAATATGTTGTATTTTTCGGTTATACAGAGTCTTAGTTGAGTTGTAATCTCTTGTAGATAAGATTTGATTAGCTAAGGGATAAGGGAAGAGATATGCGTGTGAATAAGATAGGAAGGGCCGAAATCCTTATCCTAATCTTATTAGGCTATCTTCCTTATCTTTATCTTTATCTTTTCCTAGATTCTAGGGATTAGTTTTTAAATACTTTCTAGATATAATTTGGTTTCCTGATTATACTAGGAGTAGTCTAGTATAAACAGGCGTTTATATTTTTAATGAGAAGTACACACACATTGAATTGAAATTTCAGACTATTGTCTTTGTGAATTTGGATGTACATCTTTCCAAGTTTTATTGTTTGTAGAGAGTGAATCTAATTACAAGACCCTTAGTAATTAGGCGAGTGAAACCTAATTATAAGCGAGGTTAATACAATTAGTGAGTGAAGCCAACTTGTTTAATCTCAATACTATCCCCCTAAGTCGAGTTTAAGGTGAGTGAAACCCTAAATTTATTTTAGAACCCTTAAAGAATCATAACTGAGTGAAGGTTGTGAGGACTTAAGCTTGGATCCGTCCTGGATTCATATCAGTTTTTGAAACCATTAAACCAACAGACCGACTGTTTATAAAATGTACCTTCTCCAAGAACTGTTTTGACTAAACAAATTTTATCTGCCTTTTGCATTTGTAAATGTAAAACGTGCAAATTTCTCCGTTTCATTTAAAATAAGTCGATGTAACTAGTAAGCAATTGTTGTATATTACATGTACATGGTCGGAGAAAAGCACCTGATATGCTAAATCTCTCTCATCTCGGCCCTCTTTGCTACTTCTTGCAACACCCAGTTCAACACCAAATACCCTTTCAGCAAACTTCAAGGTGCTTACTGATTCTCACGAATTCACATTAGGATTAATCTGAACTACTAACCACAGAAGTGTCTTTGCTCGACCACCTGAAACATTGAAAGCAAGAGCGAAAATTATCAGGAGTGAACGAATGTCATGCAGCTAGTCTCTAAACAATCAGGCAGAAGAGGATTTGAACAGAGTCAAGTGTCTAAATTATAAGATGCAATGACTGAATGATCCTAAGCTCAAAATTTTGTGTAGAGACATGCAAAGAAGAAAAAGGATATTTCAATAATTAACAAATAGAATGGACAAACAACACACAACTTGTGGCCACCAATGAAACTACCAACTTCGTCAACAATATATCAAGAATTATGTGTAAGCTTTAAGAATGAGCTGCTTTATGTCAAGCCTAGTGAAAACAAACGTTTGTATGGATTAAAAATAAAGCTCTGCTGAACAACAAACGAGATAAGTGTTCTTTGAATTTA
This sequence comes from Patellifolia procumbens, assembly GCA_947645195.1. NCBI lineage: Eukaryota > Viridiplantae > Streptophyta > Magnoliopsida > Caryophyllales > Amaranthaceae > Patellifolia > Patellifolia procumbens. The sequence continues at coordinate 3,725,615 of CANSGD010001076.1, forward strand.
GTACTATTTAAAGAGCATTACTGATGTTTTCTAAAAATCCATAGATGACTTAACTTGTTTAATATGGAACAAATGTCAGAATAGAGTTACATCTTAGAAGAATTGAGGGTTACAAAGTTATAAAAACAGCTTCGAAGCTATTACAAAAGCCACTATAAAAAATGTCTTAAGTACTTGTTGTATCCAAGGATTTCCCTACAAAATTAAACACACATATACATCGATATTTCTAGGATGATCCTTCTAGTTATCACTCAAATGTGAATCTTTCACCAGAGGCAGGCTATGGCATTCCCACATGCTCCCTGCATATTTGATTTAAATACAACTCAATAACCCTCCACTAACCTATCTAAACAATTTTTATATAAATGGGATGAGTAGACCCTCTCAAGGTTTATCTTTATATAAATGGGATGAGTAGCATATCTTAGTACAAACGGACATTTGACTAAAAAAATGCAGCACACATTTTGCGTGCCTGGATAGTACTCATTGTTATTAATGGACATTTGATCAAGCCTGTAATATATAACTCACATAATATTGAATGAGAATCCACTGATTTCCTTCCATTTAATAATATTTAGCAACAGGACAACCCTACCACCATCCTTTAACTTGGCATTTAGTAGAGAATCCATTGATTTTCATATTTTTTGTCTCGTACTCAAGCAATCAATAACAATTCCAGAATAAAGAAGCTCAGCTAACAACAATCAACAACATCAAAACCACAATCTCCGCATAGCAAACAAACATATAATCATATTACACCATTGAATCTTAAACACATATTCAAATCTGATAAAACAAACACAACATGAGTCAACAAAATCAAAATATCAAATTAGGTCAAACACACACCACAATCATAACACAAACAATCGAAAATCGCTAAAACAAAGCATGATCCACAATCGAGAGGGATATAGAAGAGATTTATACCATAATAAGATTGAAAAGGGTATTTTGCTCAACTTTAACAAATTCAGCATCCCAGATCTTGAGTTCATCAGCAGCAGCAGCAGCATCAACTTGCCTATTACTTCCGAAAGGATCTTTCCAACTCTTGAGATTAGAAAATGCATGTGATTATGATAAAAAAAATCAACAAAAACAAACATATGGAGAATAAAACAATGTCAATTAGGAAGAATTGACTAAAATTAAGAGGGAATTGAGAAAGGAGAGTGCGAGAGCTGACCTGAGAGAAGCTTCGTTGCACTTGTGAGAAAAAAAATGGGAGGAAAGGAATTGGATCAAAGTTAGGGTTTGCGTTTGTAATTGATTTTATAGTGCAGTTGCGACTTCAAGATTCTCGCAATCACCTTCTTTGTTGAAGCAGCCATTGATGAAGAGAAGAAATAAGAATTTTTGAAGACGGAAGAGAAAACCCTAGTAGATCAAAAAAGAGGAAAGAGAGAGAGAGATGTCGCGACTTGTGATATTGAATGTGGTTTCTAAATTGGATTAACCAGGTTTAGCTACGGGCTTTCTAACAGGCCCGCGGTTAAAGATTAATAGCTGCGAGCTATTAATATAGCCCGTCGCTAATGGGGTGCATCAACAAGTTATTTTTCCACTAGTGTAGGGCTAAGCAAATAGTAAGCGTCCATAGTTGACATCGTTAAGAAAAAGAAAGACCCTAATCATGTTAACTATGAACTTGATTTTGATGATGTAAAACCTATTAAATCTAGTTATGATGATAAATTGATGATAGGGGTACTAAACTAGATGATTTCAGTGGTGATTCTAATCCTGAAGATTTGCTTGAATGGATTCCCCAACTTGAGAGAATTGGTGAATATAAGGGTTTTGATGATGAAAAGAAATTTAAAATCACCACTATTAGACTAACTAAATGTGTTGGAGTTTTGTTAGATTTGAACATGAGAATATTGAAAATTACTACAAACTTGAATTATTTAGAACTTTTTTTCTTTTTTTATATAGGTTATAGATTTGAACAAAAGCGTGCGAATTAAATTAATGTTGTGCACGGAATGTACATTAGAAACATTTAAAAGTACATCAGTTCAAATTCAAAAAACAATTGTCTTCACGTTTATGATGTTCCAATGTTATTGTTCATTCACGATACTTAATATATTCATTTATGAATATCAAATGTGCTTTAGAAAACAACCTTGATTTTTTTCGAAAATCACTTGTACTCACCATTTTCATTGAAAAAAATTCAAATTCAAATTTTTGCCAAAATGGCGGGAATGAACATTGGAAGGATTTAAATGAACATGAATTCAAAAATCACTTCAAATTCAAAAGGCAATTGTCCCACCAATATTTAAGATGTTCATTTATCTTATGTTATCGTACATTCACGATATTTAAGATTTTCATTTATAATTATCAAATGTACATTAGAAAATCAATTTAATTTTGTCAAAAATCACTTCTAATGTACTACATTTGATGTTCATTTATTTTACGTTATTGTTCATCTATGATTATCTAATGTAGTACAACTCGTCCTTATAATTGGATATTTTGAGTAATAAGAATCATTAGTACTAGGGGTGTGCAAAACCGGATACCGGATCCGATCCGATTCGGAAATTCGGATAACAAAATTGATATCCGAATTCGATCCGGAAAATCCGGTTTTCCAAACTTTCGGATAATCCGGATTTCTAAATGCCTTGCGCCATTGATAGGCTAAAGTCGTATCACCTAATCAAAGATAAACCTACAATCCTCTAACTATGGTAGTCAATGGAAGCAGGGTCGAATCCACAGGGAGACAGAGTTTCTAAATTAATATTCAATCAATCAGCTACTCCAGATGAAATCGGAGAAGAATTAACTGAACTAAAGATTAAGCTAAGGAAGACAGATTAAATCGAGGAATTGACTATGGACTAAAAACCTAGGGTATCAGGTCGGTCCACCATGCTTATACCAATCAAATAGGGTCAACTACTATCAAAACCTAAGTCAATAGTCGGGGGATTAGAGCATGTGTTGAGCTATGGTTAAGACTCAACGATCATAGTTCAACATACGCCGCATGTTCACTAACGTAATCAGAACTACTGACGTGTCCTAGGCCTCTAGTCGTAAGATGGATCTGTGCAAACAACTATTAACCACAAGCAATCAATGAAATTGTACACTGACATTAATTACTCAATAAAGAACAAACCACATCACAATCACCCTAATCAAGCCCTAGAACTTGATAGAAATCTAAATCACAATCATGGTATAAACATGGCTTCCCTATCTAACACCCTAGAAAGATACTACTCACTCATAATCGAATTAACAACGACAAAACTAATATGAAACCCTAACAATTGCATCATGAACGATTAAATAAATAAACTAAGCAATCAAGAATAACAAAAGATATTAGGGTAGGAAAGAGTACCAATTGACGGAAAGCAGGAACTTTTATTGAAATAGAAATAGGTTTGATCACCTCTAAATTAATCTAAAATGCTTGAATTAAACTAAGAACAATGAGGAATAAAACTAGTCTAAGATAATATAAAAGATGAATAAAAGATCCTCTAAATAATGAGGAAAAAGGTATTTATAATACCCCCTCAAGTTAACTAAAAACGGAAACAAAAAGCAAAATCCGCGTAAAAGGGTGCCAGACCCGATCGGGCCCGAGGCATGCACCCGATCGGGCCGCGGTACAAAAGTTACAGCTTGCGTTTTGGGCCTTCGCATAGCAGCAGCGCAACATCAACCAAATTTTACGGCCCACCCGATCGGGCCCTGGGCAGCCACCCGATCGGGCCAGGCGACAAAATGGGCTAGCAAGCTCGCCTCCTCAGCAGCTCCAAGATGAGATGTAGCAGCTATTGACCCGATTGGTCGGGTGGAGACAGCCCAATCGGGTCCGGGCACAATTGTGCTCGCCCGATCGGATCGGGCACGCCTTGCCCGATCGGGTTCGCGACTTTCATACCCGATCATCAATACTTCACCCGATCGGGCCATTTCTGCCCGATCAGTGTACGGAAACCTCCTTTTTGACTCTTTGGCTCTCTAATCTTCACGTTTAGGGGTCTTGGGACCTCCTAAACTACCCATAAAACTCGTGAGCCTTCCTACGTGCCCCGTAACATCTCGTGAAGCCGTGGTTGCTTCCAAGTGGCTCGGGAATAAGGAGAAAACTCCCTAAAACCTGCAATTCAACACTAAAACACGAAACCACAACTATATACGATAGTTAGCACAAAATAGCTCCCAAGAGCTCCAACGACGCATAAATTAGCTTCTAAATAAGGGAGAAAAGTCTATATAAATACGCGATATCAAACTCCCTCAAGCTAAACCTTTGCTTGTCCTCAAGCAAACAGAACATGAACATGGAATAGATTGCCTCACCCCATAGACAAAAAATCATTCAAAGCTCAAAACATTTTCAAGACTAAGAATCGTTCAAGCAGGCATAATTCAAGTTTAGCTAATCAAATCCATCCAACCACCAATCATCCAAGCAATTTATCAAGTTCAAGCATCCACAAAGCATACAAGTCCTGAAAAGGCTCTCACAAGGGTGTCACTCCTCTCTATTTTGTGGCAGGCAAAGAATATGCCCGAACACTCACCAACCCGACCATAAGTACCCTTCCCACTCACACTCTCATGTGTTTAAGAAGGTTCAATGACGCTCATCCTAGTCAAGTCGACTCAATTAGCAGAAATACTCTTTAACTTTGACAAACTGACTCGAAATCAATCAAATGAACAATGCAGACACAAGCTCAAGAGGAGTTTATAGGGTTCTAATGGGGCTTAGGTGAGAGGTAGGGGGTACTTTTGGGTAATGTGGTGGAAAAATCAAGAAAGGGGGAGCATGAATCATTCAAACAAGGCCTAAGATGGCCTACACAACTCCCAACAACACCATAAAACCACGTAAAGTAACTCAACTCTCATAAATCAATGAAGAACTCAAAACTAACCCAATTTTCAAGCAATGAAGCGAATATTCCTTTATGAACGTACGTGAATGAAAGAACTTGAATTCTTTTGAATTTTCATTTCATTTTTCTTTCATTTTTCTGAACTTCATTCACGCAACTCTAAACTTGCTTTTTCTTTTCTTTTTCTCACTCTCGAACCACAGCAAATACACTTTTAAATTCCTCAAAAACCAAACTAAACCAACAAACCAATCTCAAACTCAACCCATACAAAAGCTGCCCCAAGCTAGGCTTGGAATAATATCAAGTGAAGGCTTTGGGCTCATAATAGGGGTTTAAGTAACACGAAACAAGTCATTAGGCTCAGCGGGGCTAAGGAGGATAAAAGTATATCAAAAATTCACTCTGAAGCTCAAGAATAAGACAAAAGAACGCCTCTATCACAGCCAATGCTACAAGTCATCGAAAATCAGACAATTACGAAGTCAAAGTCAAGATCAATCCACTAAAGAGGAACTAACACACAAGAATAGACTGGATAATAATATGAATCCAATAGGCTTACAAAGAGGCCTCACAGTCTAACCAATTCAGGTATGCAGCACAAAGTGGTCTAATATAATCCAAAAATGCTCGAAATCATAGCAATCAAACATCAAATCATAGCCTCAAGATCACAAATGCCCAGCTATCCAGAAAACAAAGTCAAATCATTTTCAAATAGAGCACAACAAGGGGCACAGGGAGGCGACTAAACCAGTCATGGAACCATATTTTTTTGATTTTTTCAGTATTTTTCGAAAGCAATAAATCTATCCTAGAAAGCATTAAAAGAGATAGAGAGTACAAACAGAACTCCTCCCCAAAGCTGAACTTGGCAGTGTCCTCAATGCCAAAAGGTGATAAGGACTATGCTAAGAGGAAAAACAATGTTAGTGCCCTCACTCTCGCTCACAAAAAGAAGAAAAATAAAAAGAAAAGGAAAAGGGAAAGAAAAATACGAGTTGCCTCTCGCACAGCGCTGGTTTATAAAGGTCCCGCACGACCCTAATCCTCCCTCTCTCAAATAGGAGGGGCTTGGCAATGAGTGCCACCCTCATCAAATATCTTTTGTCTCCAAATGTTCTTGAAAATGCCTCCAGAGGGCGAGGCAACCTTAGGTGTAGTTGGAACCTTCTCCACACCTACTTCATCCAAAACCTCATCCCTGCAACAAGATTGTTCAAGCATAGGTACCTTAACAGCATTGGTTAGTTTAAACATCACTTTATCATCACCAACACTAAGAGTTAAAGACCCAGACTTGACATCAATTACAGCACCAGCAGTACACAAAAATGGCCTACCCAAGATAATAGGAATCTGGGCATCCTCATCCATATCTAACACCACAAAATCAACAGGGATATAGAATTTCCCAACCCTAACAGGAACGTCCTCTAAAACACCTAGAGGGTATTTTATAGAACGATCCGCCATCTGTAAAGTGATTTGTGTGCATTTAAGTGCTCCCATGTTCAGTTTCTCAAAAACAGATAATGGCATAACAGAAACAGAAGCACCTAAATCACATAAAGCCTTGTCAATAAAAATCGGTCCAAGATGGTAGGGTATAGAAAAACTACCAGGATCTTTTAACTTTGGTGGGGTTTTATTTTGGATAAAAGCACTACACTCTTCAATAAGAGCGACACGTTCTATCCCACCAAAGTCTCTTTTCTTAGTGATCACGTCTTTCGGAAATTTGGCATAAACAGGCACTTGGGTGATTAAATCTGTGAATGGAATCGTTACCTCAAGGTTCTTGACCATAGCCAAGAACTTACCAAACTGCTGACTGTTGCATCCTGTGAGGAAAAGGTAGCCTTGGTGTAAAAGGCGTTTCCGAAACCTTCTCCTTTTTCTTCCTTGTCTGTTCAGCTTTTGTAGACAAATCGACTTCAGACGTCGAATTCTTCCTTTTTCCTTCCTCTACCACCCTCTTCTTCCCTGCAGTTTGGGTAACCTCATCAACAGGCACTAAAGGGGCATCATATGAAATGCCACTACGAAGAGTGATGGCATTCACATGTTCTCTCTGAACGGGTTGCCCTGGCAATTCCCCCTGCCGCCTCTGAGCATTAGAGCTTGCTAATTGTGCAACTTGAGCCTCGAGAAGTTTGATGCTTTTCTCTTGGGCTCTTTGTGCTTCCTCATTAGATTTTTGCATGGCTAGCATCTATCGCTCTTGGGCTCTTTGTGCCTCCTCATTTGCCTTTTGCATGCTTAACATCAGTTTCATCACTTCATATATGGGAGGCTCTTGTGGGTTGTTGTCTTGTGGAGGTGGGGTGGGAAAATTTTGTGGAGTTTGGAAATTATTGTGGTTGTGGAAGTTTTGTGATGGGGGTCTTTGAAAATTTTGCGGGCTTGGTAGTAAGAGGGTTTGGGATGGTTTTGTGGAGGTGGAGGGTGGTGGTTTTGTGGGTTTTGGTAGCTATGTGGAGGTTGGAAATTTTGTGGTCTCTGCTGGAAGGCATTTGCTTGCTCCATCTGAAGTTGACTGAACTGACAGTCATGCCCAAAGTGACCCTGAACACCACATACCTCGCAGTAAGATGAGGTAATGGGTGCTATGGCAGACATAGCATTAATGCTCAAAGGAGGTGCTGTTGAGGAAGAGGAATTGAAGGTGTTAATTTGCTGACTCAGCTTCGCCATCTGCGAAGTCAATAATGCAATGGCATCTACCTCCAGTACCTTCCTCGTGAGGCTTCGGGAAGTGGAATGATCATTGGCTGCGAGGTTTGATAGAAACTCGTAGCCTACATCCACTTCCTTATCCAGAAAAACTCCTCCTGCAGACGAATCAACAATACTCTTGTCTGAGGCTGCAGACCTTGTAAAATGTCTGCGTCAAGAACCATTTGTCCATGTTGTGGTGTGGACACTCTCTCTGTAAATCCCTAAACCTAGCCCACGCTTCCCGTAATGTTTCATCAGGCTCTTGGGAAAACGTGGCTAGTTTATTTCTGATTTCTGCTGTCTTTGTGGGTGGATAATACTCTCTCAGGAATGCAGCAGAAATCTCACTCCATTCTGTTTCTTTCACGTCGTTCAACCATTTCTGGGCTCTATCCCTCAATGAGAACTCGAACAACATGACCTTTAGTTGCTCTGGAGTGACGCCGGCATGTTTAACGGTTCGACAAAGTTGCTGAAATCATTGCAGATAATTTGCCGGATCTTCAGTAGGATGCCCACCAAACTGATTTTGCTGGACCATGCTGAGGAGTCCAGGCTTAATTTCGAAATTTGCCGCGGCAATGGTGAGCATAGTAGGTCCAGTGAAGAGACCATCTGGGTTGGGCACCCCATATGACTTCAGTGACTTTGACATGACTGAACTCAAGGTGTCTGTTCCAGAGGTGTTCAGCTGAACAGGCTGCTTTTCTTCCGGATCCGCCTGATTGTCCTAGTAAGATCGGGATCCGCTGGAATGGGGGAACCTTTTCTTTGAGACCTGGGCATACAAAAGAAACAAAAAGAAGCAGTAAAACGTACCTCAATTGGAACAATGAAGTTCCAATGAGGCACAGAGAAGTAGACCAAATAATCAAATAAAAACTTAGAAAACTAGCTGTCTCCCCGGCAACGGCGCCAAAATTTGATAGGCTAAAGTCGTATCACCTAATCAAAGATAAACCTATAATCCTCTAACTATGGTAGTCAATGGAAGCAGGGTCGAATCCACAGGGAGACAGAGTTTCTAAATTAATATTCAATCAATCAGCTACTCCAGATGAAATCAGAGAAGAATTAACTGAACTAAAGATTAAGCTAAGGAAGACAGATTAAATCGAGGAATTGACTATGGACTAAAAACCTAGGGTATCAGGTCGGTCCACCATGCTTATACCAATCAAATAGGGTCAACTACTATCAAAACCTAAGTCAAGAGTCGGGGGATTAGAGCATGTGTTGAGCTATGGTTAAGACTCAACGCTCATAGTTCAACATACGCCGCATGTTCACTAACGTAATCAGAACTACTGACGTGTCCTAGGCCTCTAGTCGTAAGATAGATCTGTGCAAACAACTATTAACCACAAGCAATCAATGAAATTGTACACTGACATTAATTACTCAATAAAGAATAAACCACATCACAATCACCCTAATCAAGCCCTAGAACTTGATAGAAATCTAAATCACAATCATGGTATAAACATGGCTTCCCTATCTAACACCCTAGAAAGAGACTACTCAATCATAATCGAATTAACAACGACAAAACTAATATGAAACCCTAACAATTGCATCATGAACGATTAAATAAATAAACTAAGCAATCAAGAATAACAAAAGATATTAGGGTAGGAAAGAGTACCAATTGACGGAAAGCAGGAACTTTTATTGAAATAGAAATAGGTTTGATCACCTCTAAATTAATCTAAAATATTTGAATTAAACTAAGAACAATGAGGAATAAAACTAGTCTAAGATAATATAAAAGATGAATAAAAGATCCTCTAAATAATGAGGAAAAAGGTATTTATAATACCCCCTCAAGTTAACTAAAAACGGAAACAAAAAGCAAAATCCGCGTAAAAGGGTGCCAGACCCGATTGGGCCCGAGGCATGCACCCGATCGGCCCGCGGTACAAAAGTTACAGCTTGCGTTTTGGGCCTTCGCATAGCAGCAGCGCAACATCAACCAAATTTTACGGCCCACCCGATCGGGCCGTGGGCAGCCACCCGATCGGGCCAGGCGACAAAATGGGCTAGCAAGCTCGCCTCCTCAGCAGCTCCAAGATGAGATGTAGCAGCTATTGACCCGATTGGTCGGGTGGAGACAGCCCGATCGGGTCCGGGCACATGTGTGCTCGCCCGATCGGATCGGGCACGCCTTGACCGATCGGGTTCGCGACTTTCATACCCGATCATAAATACTTCGCCCGATCGGGCCATTTCTGCCCAATCAGTGTACGGAAACCTCCTTTTTGACTCTTTGGCTCTCTAATCTTCACGTTTAGGGGTCTTGGGACCTCCTAAACTACCCATAAAACTCGTGAGCCTTCCTACGTGCCCCGTAACATCTCGTGAAGCCGTGGTTGCTTCCAAGTGGCTCGGGAATAAGGAGAAAACTCCCTAAAACCTGCAATTCAACACTAAAACACGAAACCACAACTATATACAATAGTTAGCACAAAATAGCTCCCAAGAGCTCCAATGACGCACAAATTAGCTTGTAAATAAGGGAGAAAAGTCTATATAAATACGCGATATCAGCCATCATATTTGTTTTAATTTTTTTACCTTTTCTTATACTTTTAGTTTTTCATATACGTAGTTTTTAATAATATACAACATTAATAGTATTTATTTTGAATGAGTACAGTATTCGACATTGACATTAAGATAATAGTATGTAGTTAATTTATTCAAATTTTTTGTTGGTTTTTCGAAGGTGAAAACGTGAAAGCAAGTGAATAGAACAAACAAAGCAAACAACTTTACTTTTAGATGTGAGTCTTGCGGTCTTGCCTGGAAGTAAAAATAAAGCAAATTTCTTTAACAACACAGATCCACAAGAAGAACTGATGCCCCATAGAAATCCATATCTTTCAACCCTTTCCACTCAAAAATATATCTTTCGAACCTTCGATTTTTTACTCAAAAAGTTCATTACGTGCTACATGAAGACTCTCACTTGGACTACAAAATCGAGCAAATGAGCAGGCGCAGCATTCGTCGATCGGAGATCGAAGAAAGAAACTGCTGTCGGTGGTACACCAGCGAAGAAGAACACCGGAGGTTGATGAAGACTGCCGCATGATGCTGCTAAGGAGAATGACGATGTGAACTGAGAAGCGAGAAGGAGAAAGAGACCCTAGTCTCTAAGCTCTTAAGCAATGGCAGAGGAGCTAGGTCAAAATCAAATTTGGGCTTTGGAGTTTCCGAAATGAATGGGCCAACAGATTAAGAGAAAGAGATATTTATAAAAAAAAATCGGAGTTTGGGATTATCCGGATTTTCAAATTAGCTATCCGGATCCGATCCGATTATCCGATTTGAAAACCGGATGTCCGATCCAAAATATCGGCTCGGATAGTAGTCTTTTCGGATCGGATTTTTTTGCACACCCCTAATTAGTACACTACTCAGTACTCCATCAAGTTTATCCTTAGACCAATCTTAAAAGAAATTCACAATACTTTATATAAATTAGAAAATTAGATGCAAGTTATTGCAAATTTAATTATTTCCTAAACAAACTCTTTAATAAAAGTATTAAGAGCAAGCAGTACAACCATCCTCGAACACTACTATACGTCTCAAGAAAAAGCAAAAGTAATACAATTTCCCTAGTCCATTATTTCAATTTCCAATACCAAATCTGACTCTATTTTCTTGTATCTTATGCCTGCTAGCCTCCTACATATAGAAAGTGTCTTGTAAATGCATTAACTACTATTCTGTTGCAGTATTTTGTATATAACATCTATTTCTCAGTTAAGATAATTCCTTCAATATTTCCCTTTGTAATTTACTCAAATTAAAATAATTGATGATCGCACACATTACACCGACACAAATACCCATTATTTCTGATTGACCTAAAACTATAATAACCTCATTTATATTCCAAACAAGTTTTCATATTTTAAATACATATCACAAAGTCAATAATTAGCAACAAATACCAATAATAAAAAAGGAGGGAATATTACACTCTCTTGTTCGCATTCAATCAACTATTCATATGTCAAAGAAAGGTCATAATATTAATCAAAATTAACAAATACCAATTGAAAAAAAAGGGAAATTCAAATTACCTTATAACATTGATGTTAATAGACAACGATGAAGCAACTTATCGAAGTAATCAAAAATTTCAACAGAAGATTCAAAAGTTTTAGGTTCAAGTTCTACCTTCTTCACTTGTTCTTCTTACATATGAAACTGAGTCTACTATCTTGCTTACCTCATTACGTTCAAAAGACATGAAATAACACTAAAAATGCTCTATAAATAAGCACAATAAAGTGTTATCACCAGCAGCAACTAATTTATCCCTAGTTTTAACTTTCCCAAGAGCCACAAGCCATGAAATAAATACATGTGTTTAGAACATTCATTCAATTTCAAACCCAATGATGCCAACCAACCTTCTTCATAAGACCCCTTAAGTCACTTATAACCATCTCTAATTGTGTACTTTCTCTCAGCATTCAACCATTGACTCCTGTCATTATAACCAGCTTTGTACACCTCTTTAACCTTGTAAATACCTTTCCACACCTAACTGGCACTAGAAGGAGCTTTCTTCTCTCACCAGTTACTATCTTTAATGTAAATATAATGAACCCATTCAATCCAAAGCAAATCAGCTTTACTAGCCACCTACCAAACATATTAATCAATAGCAGCAAGATTCCAAGAGATACAATCACAAACACCTAGACCACCATTCTTTTTGGGAAGATAAACCCAACTCCAAGCAACTAAGGGAACCTTGCTAATATAGATTTTTCCTTCCCACAAAAAGCCTTACATATTTGTGTGATCCTATCCAACACAGTCTTAGGAAAAAAAAGCAATAGGCCTAAATTGTGTAACATCTACAGGCTACTCACATTCAGGAATTAAACACTAAGTGGTAGCATTTACCTGTTTCAAAAGTCTACCAGATTGAAAGAAATCCAATACTTCTTCAATAACATCTTGACCAACACAATACCATGCTTTCTTGAAAAAATAGCTAGTATATCCATCAGGACTAGGAGCTTTATTATTATCTATATCAAACACTACTTGTTTGACATCATCCCCAGTGAAAGCTAACACAAAGCATCTGTTATTGTTCCTCATGCAACACATCACCCTCTTGGATGATAAAAGTGCTCACTTTCTTTCTAACAAAATGAGTAGTACCAAGCAAACCTTGGTAGAACTGTAAGAAAATAGTCTCCAACTCCTCTTGAGTTTCCATCCAATCACCATCACTATTCTTCAATCTGTATATATGATTATAATCCCTTCTTTGCTTCAAAAAAACATGGAAATAACTTGTATTAGCATCCCCACCCTTAAGCTAGTTTTGTTTCACTTTCTGTTTTAGAAAACTCATTCTACCTTTATTTTTCACTTCATACTCCTCTCTAACCAGTGCTTCCTCCCTATGAAGCTCAGAATTTATAAGATCCAACAAAATCTGCCCCTGTAGCAACCTCAGCCTAGCCAAAACGTCCTCAGCAACCTGCTCAGCATTATAAAATCTACTCTTGTTCAGAAGTTCCAAATCTTTTTTCAACCCTTTCAACTTGTTCACAACTCTGAACATAGGTGATATCATGTATTTATATAGAGTTTTTCCCCTTATTTATGAACTAAATCGTGTGTCATTAGAGCTCTTCGGAGCTAATTTATACTAATTATCGTATATAGTCGTGGTTTTATGTTTTCGTGATAACTTGCAGGTTTTAGGGAGTTTTTTCCCTTTTTCCGAGCCATATTGAATGAATCACGACTTTACGAGTTATTATGAGGCACATAAAAGTCATCACGAGCATTATGGATGAATAACGAGGTCCCAAGACCTCTAAACTTGAAGGTTGAGTGCCCAAGAGCCAAGAAGGAATGAAAGACGTGTTCTGATCGAGCAGATATGGCGCGATCGGGCGAAGATTATTCTCTGAAAAATTGACTCCAGGTTTGCTGCTGCTTGTACGCGAAAAAACGAAAGAAATCTTATACGTTGAACGTAGCCCGATCGGGTTTGGGCACATTTATGTTGCTACTGTCATGTTTGCGAGGGAATAAGTTGTTGGGCAGATTTGATCGGGTGGCCCTTTGGCCCGATCGAGTTGCGTACCTGCGGAGCCCAACTCTATCTTTTTATTTTCATTTTCTAATTAGTTTGAGGGGCTATTATAAATAGCTAAACTCATTTATTTTAGAGACATCTTTTATTTTAGTTTTCATTAGTTTATTTTTAAGAGCTTTTCATTAGTTTAAACACTTAGATTAGTTCCAAAGGTGATTGAACATTGGATTTATTTCAATAAAGGTTATTGCTTTCGTCAATTGGTACTAATCTTCTCTCTTAATCTTTTTAGTTAGTTCTTAATTGTTTATTTTGATTATTGAATTGGTTCATGATGCATAGATTAGGGTTTCATATTAGTTTTGTTATTGTTGATTCGATTATGAGTAAGTTGTCTTATTTCTAAGGTTTTAGGGAGGAAAACCATGTTTATACCATGACTCATATTTGAATTAATATTAGTTTCTAGGTTTTGATAAGATTGATTATGGTGTGATTTGTTCCTGTTGAGTAAAATTAATGTTATTGCGCAGTTTCATTGATTCCTTGTGGTTAATAATCGTTTGCACAGACCTGTCTTACTTTTAGAGGCCTAGTACATGTACATCAGTAATTCTGATTATGTTAGTGAACATGCGGCATATGTTGAATTATGAGCATAAAGTCTTAAACGTAGCTCAACACGTGCTCTAATCTCTCGACTCTTAACCTAGGTATTGATAGTTGTTTGATCCTTTTGATTGGTATAAGCATGGTGGATCGAACTAATACCCTAGACCTTTAATTCTCTTCTTTAGATTGTTTTCTTTAGTCTAAATAGTAATTCAGCTGATTTCTATCCGATCTTGTATGAAGTAGTTGTTTAGCTTAGTATTAACTTATAAACTCTGTCTCTCTGTGGATTCGACCCTACTTCCCTTGACTATCATTGATAGAGGACTTAGGATTATCTTTGATTAGGTGATACGACTTTAGCCTATCAATAGGCACCCCATGTATATGTCTCATCCAGCCGGTCTGCACAATACGTTGGAATTCCTCAGCTTGCACCCACATATTAAAAAACCTAAATGATTTAGGCTTATTAACTATATTACCAACCAACTTGATCACACAAGGGTTATGATTAGATACAGTTCCATGAAGGAAATTCACAACAACATCTTGGAAAATATCCTTCCATTTATTATTAACATAAACTTTATCAATTTTAGTTATTATTAACCCTAGACCTTTACAACTTATTTGGATAGAGGGAAATGGAGGGAAATGAAGAGAAGAGAAGGGGGGATCCAAGCTCCCTTTTTTAGGTATCACATAGAGGAAGAGAGAAGGATCCTTCTCGGAAAGATTTGGAGGGAAAATGCAAGCTCAATTTCTCCTTCATCTTCCTTTCCTTCCCCTTCCCTCATCTTCCCTCCCCTCCCTTTCCCTACACCATTTTTATCCAAACACACCGTTAATCATAGTTTAATTCCCATCTTTATATTGTTTTCTTTAGTCTAAATAGTAGTTCACCTGATTTCTATCTGATCTTGTCT
Organism: Patellifolia procumbens; assembly: GCA_947645195.1. Taxonomy (NCBI): domain Eukaryota; kingdom Viridiplantae; phylum Streptophyta; class Magnoliopsida; order Caryophyllales; family Amaranthaceae; genus Patellifolia; species Patellifolia procumbens. The sequence continues at coordinate 3,740,875 of CANSGD010001076.1, forward strand.
GAAGTAGTTGTTTAGTTGAGTATTAACTTAGAAACTCCGTCTCTTTGTGGATTCGGTCCTACTTCCCTTGACTATCATTGTTGGAGGACTTAGGATTATCTTTGATTAGGTGATACGACTTTAGCCTATCAAATTTTGGCGTCGTTGCCGGGGAGACGGCTAGTTTTCTAAGTCTTTATTTGGTTATTTCGTTATTTGGTTTACTTCTCTCTGCCTTATTGGAACTTCATCATTCCAATTAAGATACGTTTAACTTCTTCTTTTTGTTTCTTTTTTATGCCCATGTCTCAAAGAAACGGTTCCCCATCCCAGAGGATCCCAATCTTACAAAGACTCTCAGGTAGCTTCGAAAGAAATTTCAGAGAGAAAAGCAGTATGTTCAGCTGAACACCCTGAATCAGACACTTCGAGTTTAGCTATGGCCAAATCATTGAATTCATATGGGGTGCCTAATCCTGACGGCATTTCCACTGGTCCACCCATGCCCACCATCGTCGCTAATAATTTCGAGATTAAGCCTGGACTCATCAACATGGTTTAGCAAAATCAGTTTGGTGGGCATCCTACTAAAGACCCAGCAAATCATCTGCAGCGATTTCAACAGCTTTGTCGAACCGTCAAACATGACTGCTCTCTCCAGACCAGTTGAAAGTCATATTGTTCGAGTTTTCAATGACAGATAGAGCACAGAAGTGGCTGAACGACGTAAAAGAAACTGAATGGAGTGGCATTTCTGTTGTGTTTCTCAGAGTGTAGTATCCACCTACAAAAACAGCAGAAATCAGAAACAAACTAGCCATGTTCTCTCAAGAGCCTAATGAAACACTTCGGGAGGCGTGGGATAGATTCAGAGATTTGCAGAGAGAGTGTCCACATCACAACAAGGACAAACGGTTCTTGACGCAGACATTCTACAATGCTCTGCAGCCTTAGACGAAGAGTATTGTTGAATCGTCTGCGGGAATTGTTTTTCTAGATAAGGAAGTGGATGTGGGCTATGATTTCTTGTCAAACCTTGCAGCCAATGATCATTTTACTTCTCGAAGCCTCACAAAGAAGGTATTGGAGGTAGACGCCCTTGAAATGAAGCTTGACACCCTGAACTCCTCTACCTCGACACCCCCTCCATTGAGCATCAATGCCATGTCTGCCGTTGCACCCATTACCTCATCTTACTACGAGGTATGTGGTGTTCAAGGTCATTTTGGACTTGATTTTCAATTCAGTCAACATCAGATGGAGCAGGCAAATGCTTTCCAGCAGAGACCACAAAATTTCCCCTCTCCACATAACTACCAGAATCAACAAAATTTTCAACCCCCACCACAAAATCATTCTAAACCACAATTCTACCAAAATCCACCTGGTTTTCAGAGACTCCCACCACAAAACTTCCATCATCCTAATATCTTCAAACCCCACAAACTTTTCAAACCCCACCTCCACAAATAGCCCCAAAAGAGCCTACTATGTCTGAATTGACAAAACTAATGCTAGCTATGCAGAAAAATAATGAGGAGGTACAAAGAGCTCAAGAGAAGCACATCAAACTTCTCGAGACTCAAATTGCCCAATTGGCAGGAAATAATGCTTAGAGGCAGCAGGGACAATTGCCTGGGCAACCCATTCAGAGGGAGCACGTGAATGCCATTACTCTTCGTATTGGAATTGCTTACGACGCTCCTCCATTGCCCATTCATGATGTTGTCCAGACTAAGGGGAAGAAGGGGGTAGAGAAAGGAAAAGGGAAAAGTTTGATGTCTAAGGTCGAAGTATCTGAGGAAGCTAAACAGATAGAGAAGAAAAAAGAAAAGGTTTCTAAAGCGCCTTTCACACCAAGGCTAAGTTTTCCTCATAGGATGCAGAAATCAAAGGTCGATCAGCAGTTTGGTAAGTTCTTGGCTATGGTCAAGAACCTTGAAGTAACGATTCTCTTCACTGAATTAATTACTCAAGTTCCTGTGTATGCCAAATTTCTGAAAGACATGATAACTAAGAAAAGAGACTTTGTTGGGGTAGAATGTGTCGCTCTTACTACAGAGTGTAGTGCTATTATTCAGAATAAAACGCCACCTAAGATGAAAGATCCTAGTAATTTTTCTATTCCCTGCCATCTTGGACCTATTTTTATTGATAAAGCTTTGTGTGATTTAGGTGCTTCTGTTTCTGTTATGCCTTTATCTATTTATAAGAAACTGAATATGGGAGCACTTAAATGCACACAAATCACTTTACAAATGGTTGATCGATCTATAAAATACCCCATAGGTGTTTTAGAGGACGTTCCTGTTAGGGTCGGGAAATTCTACATTCCTGTTGATTTTGTGGTCCTTGATATGGATGAGGATGCCCATATTCCCATTATTTTGGGTAGACCGTTTTTGTGTACAACTGGTGTTGTTATTGATGTTAAGTCTGGGTCCTTAACTCTGAGTGTTGTTGATGATAAATTGTCTTTTAAACTAACCGATGTTGTTAAGGCACCTATGCTTGAACAATCTTGTTGCAGGGCTGATATTTTGGATGAGGTAGGTATAGAGAAGGTTCAAAATGAACCTAAGGTTGCCTCATAGTCTGGAGGTATGATCAAGAACATTTGGAGAAGGAAGGTGTTTGATGCGGGTGGCACTCACTGTCAAGCCCCTCCAATTTGAGACATGGAGGTATTATGGTCGTGCGACACCTTTATAAACCAGCGTTGTGCGGGAGTCAACCATTAAGTTCCCCTTATTCCTTTTTCTTTTTATTTTTATCTTTTTTTTAGAGCGAGAGAGAGAAAGAGAACACTAACGTTGTTTTTCCTCTTAGCATCGTCCTTTTGGTCATCTTTTGGCATTGAGGACACTGCCAAGTTCAGCTTGGGGGAGGATTTCTATTTGTATTCTCTATCTCTTTACTGCTTTTTAGGATAGATTTAGTGCATTTGAAAAATGTTGAAACAATCAAAAATATATGATTCACATGACTGGTTTAGTTGCCTCCCTGTGCCCCGCGTTGTGCTCTCTTTGAAAGTGGTTTGACTTTGTTTTCAGGATACTGGGCATTTGTGATCTTGATGCTATGATTTTAAGTTTGATTGCTATGATTTCGAGCGAATATTGATGATTAGACACTACATCGTGTTAATCAAAATGCGTTATATCTCGGCACATATCTCTCGGCACACCAGACTAGTGTTGGATGGGTTTTTCTTTATTCCGTATTTTCTCGGCGCTATTTTGCGCCAAAGAGTTCCTCAGCACATAAAGGCGTCTAGAATTGGAAATGATGCACATGCCATACACGTGAGCTTAGCATTTCAAAATTTAGGGAAAAAGAAGGCGGTCAAATGTTATCTCTCCCACTCTCTCACTCACTCCTTCTTCTTCGCCCTAACTTCTCTTCACCCACCTTAAAATCTTCTGTTATACTCTCAGATTTTTGTCAATAAAACAAATTTCTGAAATCAATCGCAAAAACTGGGATTAATCAAGTTCCTCATCATTTTTTTCTCGGGTAATGTTTTCTTCTCCCTTTTGCAAATCTAAATTTTAAGGTTTTTTTTTCCAAATCTTAAAATTATTCTTTCCATGTTCTTGTTGGATCTAAATTCTTGACGAATTTATTGATGCTCTTGACCTCTCAACTCAAATTTTGAATCGAACGAGTCGCTTCCGTACATCGCTTTTGAGGATGGCTTAGACAACGACGTTTACATGAAGGTTGGTGATTCATTTTGGGGACTATATACTTCACAAACGTCGGCCGATCTATTGTTCACGCCTCTCCATTTTTGCTGATTTGTTTAGGTAATGAGGTCTACTTTATTTTTTGTCTTGCAAATTATTTAATTTAAGGTATTGTATTATGTAAAAAGTTGGGATTACTTGGAGAAATAATTCGAGATGCTTCTGGCTATAATCTAGTATGAGATGTAAGTCTGCCAAGAGTGATTAGAGAACGTTTGTGATTATGAAAAAGGAACAGTAGTGGAGTATTTTTGAGAAACCTATATTTTTTATAAAAAAAAAATTCAGATCAAAGCAAGAAAAGGAAGTATTTATCCCATGTGTCTGCATTCATAATTAAATCTTAGAATATGTACCTTTTGTTCAGTTTTTAGAATTGAAGAACCTATTTGTTACTTCATTCTTTCTTAGCATATGAGTTCTGCTCCTAGACATTGTTCCTTTTGTTCGATAGTTCGTAACACTTGCACTTAAGAATGTCCCCACACAATGAACACTAAATGTCATGGTTATTGTGATTTTTTTTTTAGGATTTTTTGTTGGGAACTACCTACATTAAGGGGTCATTTGTGAATAACTACTCTGTTTCAAAAAAATGCTAAATAACTACCTACTTTTATCAAAAAAGTATGGTATCACTACCTTATACAGATTTCCGTCAAAAAACTTAACGGAAAACGTTAGTGGGGCCCACATGTGTACCTTTCCCTTCCAATTACTCTTGTTATACTCAATTCAGTTTAGTATCCATATTCCCCAACTCAGATTTCATTTTTCCAACCCAGATTTCATTTTCCCAACCCAGATTTCATTTTCCATGAATATTCCACCCCAAACGGTCAAATTTAAAAGAAAGAGACAGAAAGCTGCAATGAAAATGGAAAAAAAGGGATGAAGTTAGCTAAGGTGAAATGAATAAGGAGAGAGAAACTGAACCGAGTGTATAACATGAGGTTAATTCAGTAATTTCAGTTGAAATTGGGAGGAAAAGGTTAAAAATGGGCCCCACTAACGTTTTCCGTTAAGTTTTTTGACGGAAATCTGTAAAAGGTAGTGATACCAAACTTTTTTGACAAAAGTAGGTAGTTATTTGGCATTTTTTTGAAACAGGGTAGTTATTCACAAATGACTTCTAAATGTAGGTAGTTCCCAACAAAAAATCCTTTTTTTATGATATGCCATATATCAAAGTTTGTTTTCTTTGAAGTTACACTTAAAAAAATTTTCTCATAGGATTATTATTCTTAGGCTCCTAGAGCTATTGGGTGTAAATCCTTGTTTTATTGAACTCCTCATAATGATCAATTTCTTTCACTGCATTGCATTTGCACGCATCAAGTCATTGAATTTGGAATATCGCAAAAATGACTTCTCTAATCTTCAATTCAAATGTCTATTCAAGTAATATACATTAACTGTTTACATTGCTCAATATCTTAGTTGACTCTAGTTGTGTAGCTACTATGTCTACTAATTGTAATGATGTATGAGCATTTCCTTTTGAATGGTTTTGCAATCCGTGGGAGGAAAAAGTAAAGGAAGCTCATGAGCATGGAACTATTACCCACTTGGTTGACTTGGATGTCTCATACTGCATTAGATACATTTTTTTACTTGCGGTGTAGTGATAAGTGGACTTTAGGTTCACTTATTTGCATGTAGTTTTAGGGCATTTAGATGCATTTTAGGTCTTTAAACTTCCTTTTCCTTCCCTTTTTCCTCATTTCTTATTATCTCGTGTTTAGCATCTAGATTAGCTCATTTCCATATAGTTAGGATGTATATATAGGTTGTTGCTTATGCATGTGCATACCCCCCTCCCCAACTAACATTTGCCTTGAGAGTTTTGAAGGTTATCAAGCAAAGAAGAGGCATATAACAGGGGAGCGGGCGCTCCTAAGGATAGGGAGCGGGCGCTCTAGGGGTTAAGAAATGAAGACAGAGGATCAGTGAGCTGGAGCGACCCAGGAGCGTTTGGGGAGCTGTCGCTCCATGTTGTGAGGAGCGGGCGCTCCATTTGCCCAGGCTCCGTAGTTTTATTTCGTGTTTACGATTTGGCCCTTATTTCCACAGGGTATAAATCTAGTTTTGTAATAATCTTAAGCCATCTTTTTAATTCCAGAATCATTATTATGATTAGCTTAATTAGAGTGAGAAACTTTAGAGAGAGAAGTAATTTTAGAGAGATAAAGTAGATCTTGAAACCATTTTTGAAGCTTTTGAAGGTATTTCTATGGAGTTTTCCATTTATTGCTCATCTATTTAGAGCATTTGTTCTATCTCTTTGCTTTATTTGCTTATTTACTTGTTTTATTTTGTTTTAGCCTTGATTAGTGTTGGTTAGTTGATGTTTAGCTCATTATAATGATTTCTACCATTGTTGATCTTCATTTAATACCTCAAGCTTTTTATTTTGCTTCTTTAATGGCTTTAGAGTAATATCTAGGCTAGGGGAAGGGGATGAACTAGGTTGATCATGAGTTGACCTCAAAAGTCAAGCTAGGGGGTTAGTTTTAGGAGAAATTGGGTTGACTAACCTATTTAATTGCTTGTTTAATTGCATGATCATCAATTGAATTAGATTAGGGGATCAAAAGTGAAGGATTGAGAGATGAAGCTTTTGATGGACCTTAGGTTAGTCAATAGGTTGACTTCACCATGAGAATAGGTGTTAGGCTTCCTAGGACCTTAATCGAATCGCTACGAGTTGTGGAAATACTTGAGCAATTGATTTTACCATGAGAATAGGTAAAATTGGTTGATTAAGTCCTCCTAATTAGATCGAGAGAGTAATTAGGAAACATATGAGCGACCTTAGTCCCTTAGTTGAACCTAATGAATCCCCTTGGCTTGACGAATAGGTTAGCAATTGGTTAATTAGTGATTCCCCTATCCCTAGTGTCTTCTTATTATTGTTAAACCCAAATCGTTTAGTTTAAATTGTTAGATAATTATTTCTTGTTTTCTTAGTTGATCATTTAATCTCAAAAATCACTAAAAATAGGCTTAGCTTGCTTAATTCCTTTCAAACCTTGCTAATCCTTGCTTCCTTGTGGAATCGACCCTTTCTTGCCCTAAACTAGGCTAAGTTAGGTATATTAATTTGCCACGTGCAACGACCGTGTCATGTAGCTATATGCTTATTGGTATGCAAATTAATCCATCTACTTCTCTGACTATAGTTAGGCTACTATAGTTACTCAGGTTAGGGAACCTATTTCTCTCCCTGATATTTCAGTTGCACAGAAAAGGCAGAGCAGGTAGCAGCCTACCACAGTTGCCATTTTCTAGAGCTTTCTCCTGTAAGTTGCCTTTGACTTGCACTACCAACATGAAGTAAATTATGCTGATATTCTGCGGTCTCCGAAATCCAAAGCCGAGAAGAATATCCTACATGTAACTTAAAAAGGGCCGACTGGATGGGGCTAAGAAAACAACAGTTGAATTAAAAAGGCAGAGGCAGATGAGAATAAGTTGTGATACATAGAAAAGCAACACTTTAGAGCTGCAAAACAAGCTCAATAGATTAAAAGAAAAACACAACTTATAAAAGGAATCAATGAGAGCAGACAAGGATTTCAATAATATCGATTAGCACATGAAGTTGGCAGGAGGAGGAGGATAAGGAGCTGTACTTGACGAAGAGTGTGAAATTTCTTTTCTTCCTTATGTGTTTTGTCATTATTTAAGCTTTCTCAGTTATACACCCTCTTATTGGTGCCATTAGTGGATGATCTCTTTTATTGCTACCAATTTTCAAGATTTTTTTAATTATTTTAGTGTACAATTTTAATTATTTTCCTACTGTTTTTGGATTTTGCATAAGGTTCATGTTGACTCTTTTATTTCATGAAATAATCAAAGTCATTTACGTTATTCTTACTTCGAAGTTTTTTATTTTCCCCTATGAACTCCTCTAGTTTGAAGTTTTTTGTGATAATGTGGTTGTTGAGTTCAATTGGTTTAGTTTCTGTGAATTGAATCCTTCATTTCAAACTATAGTTATCACTACTTATGGTACATCATATTATTTCAATGAAATTAGATTTATGCATTTTTGTTCAATCACTGCAGGCAGTAATCGCGAAGAAATCGCATTTTGCATCCAGCATGCCTTCGAGAACACAAGAATTTAGAAATTCAATTGATTTGCTGAATAGTGCTAGATGTCTCTCACTTTGTCTGCATGTTGTTTAATTTTGGTCCACAATCTGCCAATGATACATTGAGGAAACTCCATTCTGATTCACTTTTAATCTGGCAAAGAGGGCAAGAAGCTCTAGCTCGAATAAAGAAAAATTCAGTAAATCAGTAAGTTCTTCCCCTCCAAATCAACACTCTTTGCTTGTATCACAAGTCATGTGTAAGATATTCTTGATTTTGACCGCTATTGAACCAATTGCGTGGCTGTCCTCTTTTCAGTCATCGCATTTTGCCTTCTTGTTTGAACTGCTAAAGCCATGCAGGTGCTGCCCATCAGTGGCAAGGTGGTTTGGCGCGGTGATGCCTCTGTTCCGCGTTCTTCTTGCTACTGCTTTTCTTTTGTTTGATTGTCAATCTGCCACTGCGATTTGGTGTTGTTATTACAGGTGCATCTTTTTCCCTTCGTTTTGATCATTGTATGTCATCCTTTAATGGGACGGGGATCAGAGTGGTCGAATTACACTTTCAAGCTTACGTACCAACCTGATTATTTGTCTTGCCTTGAGGAGAGCATGGCCTTCCTCCAATGGATGCCGAGTTGATATAAGATGAGGCCAAGTGGATATAACACAGCTAGAATCTGGTGAAGTTCATGGACTTGATGTGTTGTGGGTATATATTGTGAGAAAAGGGATCTTACTCTCGTTGTTGTTGCATGTAGGCGAGGACAGTGTGATGGGGGCTTATCAATGTCACAAACAAGAATTCAAGCTACATGCCAGGTTAGTTTCAACTTGAACCTTGCATAAATGGTCACTCATGTAGTCCTGTCTCAATGGAGCATAGCAGTGCTATTACGACGAAGTTTGTTGATAGGTTTTAGTCGTATCACCTAATCAAAAATAAACCTACAGTCCTCTAACTATGGTAGTCAATGAAAGCAGGGTCGAATCCACAGGGAGACAGAGTTTCTAAATTAATATTCAATCATTTCAGCTACTTCAGATGAAATCAGGGAAGAATTTACTGAACTAATAATTAAACTAAAGAAAACAAATCAAATCGAGGATTTAACTATGGACTAAAAACCTAGGGTATTAGGTCGGTCCACCATGCTTATACCAATCAAATAGGTTCAACTACTATCAAAACCTAAGTCAAGAGTCGGGGGATTAGAGCATGTGTTGAGCTATGGTTAAGAATCAACGCTCATAGTTCAACATACGCCGCATGTTCACTAACGTAATCAGAACTACTGACGTGTCCTAGGCCTCTAGTCGTAAGACGGATCTGTGCAAACAACTATTAACCACAAGCAATCAATGAAATTGTACACTGACATTAATTACTCAATAAGAACAAACCACATCACAATCACCCTAATTAAGCCCTAGAAATTGATAGAAATCTAAATCACAATCATGGTATAAACATGGCTTCCCTATCTAACACCCTAAAAAGAGAACTACTCACTCATAATCGAATTAACAACAACAAAACTAATATGAAACCCTAATAATTGCATCATGAATAATTAAATAAGAATAAATAACAAATTAAGAATAATAAAAGAGATTAGAGTAAAGAGGAATACCAATTGACAGAAAGCATGAACTTTTATTGAAATCGAATAGGTTCAATCACCTTGAATCTAATCTAAAGTGTTTAAACTAAGTAAAACTAAGCTAAGAACTATGGAAAATAAAACTAGAGAAAAAATATCCCTCTAAAAATATGAGGAAAAGGTATTTATAATACCCCAAAGTCTAATTAAAAAAAGATAGAATTTCGGAAAAGAGCTGTCCGTGCTTCAGGCCCGATCGGGTCAATTCCCGCCCGATCGGGTGCGTAAACTGCAATTCTGCATCAACTTGCGAAGGCCGTATCTTTCAAACCAGAAGTCCGATCAGGGCGTGTGACCTATCATTGGAAAGCTCTTAAATTCTAGAATCCAACCCAATTGGAATTTCTTGATTATCAATTTTCTATCAAAAGTTATAATGAAAATTGTGAAGGTATGTCAGTTTTGGCACTTCTTTCACTAACTCTTTGCTTCATTCCAACTCAAAATAGTCCCAAACGGATGCATTGTGATCCTTGTGCAAGCTACCTTCATCTGCAATGATTAATAGGCTACATCCTTGGTACTCATGATCACTTTGTATCAAAATAACCTGAAAATCATCAAAACACACAAACGGGGAGTAGTAGAGCACAACTTGTGTAATTCATGTCAGTATGCACCTAAATGCTCAAAAAGGAGTTCTAAATGCAATCTAAATGCATCTAGAAACTATATATGTAGTCCTGTCTCAATGGAGCATAGCAGTGCTATTACGACGAAGTTTGTGCACTCTGTTTTGTAGTCCAAATAAATGTCAGGGTGACTATAAAACGTTGATATACTTTCTATGCTCTTTGCTGCAAGGCTATGTGCAAGGATAGTCGATTTGTCCCTGGGCGGCAGCTGCTCTAATTGAGTTAGCTAGAAGACTGAAAGAGGTCTCGTTCAAAGAGAGAGGGTAAGTAGGGTTCTTTGAATTATAGTATATCTATGGCAGTGATAATGTATTAATAACTTGTCGAAGGACTGGCATCGAGATTGGTATTGCACCATTCTCCTTTGTAATTCAAGATCTTGGAGTATATGTTGTAGATTATAGCATTAAGTTTTAGAGCTGTAGAATCTTATCTGTAGATTATCGTGACTCGAGTATAATCTCATCTTAAATATCACTGCAATTGTATTAATATAATGAATAGTTCAAATCAATGATAACATATGTCAAGGTTTGATTATAGACCACACATTATGTAACAGCATTTTGCGGATCATGGCTTGTATAATTTCATCATCCTTGTTGCTTTGGAAATATTTTTTATCTATCGTTGCTGAACTAATGTTTTCTTTTCCTATCTACAGGTTAGATTAGTATCCTATTGCAAAATTTGCAAGTAATCTTAGAAGGAGCGGAGAATGACGACAAGAAGTTCAAAGCATGACGTTTTTACGGTTTAACATTTCCTATATGTTAGTAATATAGCTCTATGTATAAAGATTTTCATAGTTTGTAGGATGTCTTACTTTTTCATTTCTCTTTTTATGTAATCTTAATTATAAGGAAAAATTGCCTAGAATAATGCAACCTTTTGGTGATTCGCAAATAATAATGCAACATTTTGATTATTCTGGAATAATGTAACCTTTATACCCCATTTATTTTAAACAGGACAAATGACCGGTAACCTGCAGCATTGGTAATTTTTTATTTAAAACTTCAAATTTTAATTAAAATATTAATATATTAAAAAAATAAAAAAATAAACCCCCCCACCCCAGCCCCACCCTCCCCACGAAAATCCCCCACCCCAGCCCCAACCCCACCCCAGCCCCACCCTCCCCCCCCCCAACCACCCCAACCTCCCCCACCCCAAATAAAAACTGCCCAGCTCCCCCACCCCACCCCCCAACCTCCCCCCACCCCAAAACAAAACCTGCCCAGCTCCCCCACCCCACCCCCAACCTCCCCACACCCACGAAACGCCACCCCTCAACATTCCCTTCTCACCGAACGAACCCCCCTCAACATTCGCTGCGCTTCCCCTCTCCTCCTCGTGGCTGCGCCACCACCATACGCGACCCCTTCCCCGCCTTCACTTCCCCTCTTCTCTCCTCCTCGGTGCTCCGACGAGCGTCTCTAGAGTGGATGTAGGTGGTTTTCGACTGCTGCCGGGGGCTAGTGGTGGTTTTCGGCGTGGATGTGGGTGGGTGAGGCTGTGGCATTGGCTGGGGGTTGTCGGGATTCTGGGTGGGTTAGGGGGTGGGGTGTCGGAATCTGGGTTAGGTTAGGGGAGAGGGTGGGGTGTCGGAATCTGGACGGGGTTAGGGGAGGGGGTGGGGGTGCCGAAATCTGGGTGGGTGGTGCCGAAATCTGGGTGGGGTGGGGTGGGGTGGGGTTTAGGGGGAGGGGGTGGGGGTGGGAATTTTTGGATCTGAGTGTGGGGTTAGGGGAGGGGGTGGGGGTGGGAATTTTTTTTTTGTTTTCTTTTTTTATTTTTAAAATTATTTTATAAATCAATTATTAGAACCAATTATAAGCCGACACGTGTCCCATTAAACCTATTCTTCAGGTTAGAATTGATTTTAGCCGGTTTTGTCCTGTTTAAAGTAAATGGGGTATAAAGGTTGCATTATTCCAGAATAATCGAAATGTTGCATTATTATTTGCGAATCGCCCAAAGGTTGCATTATTCTAGGCAATTTTTCCTAATTATAACACTAAGATTGTAATATTAGTTATCATTATTCATAATAAATAAGATTATTTTATTAGCCTTTTTCCCTGTACTTTATATTATTCGATGTTCATTTGCGAAAATGAAATGCATTTATAAAACAAGACGAATAGAGAGGAAAAATAAATTAACAAATGAGAAAAAGATCTCTTAGTAGCGGCAACATTCTCAGCATACAAAAGTGCCAAGAAGCTTGGCACTTTAAAATGTCGAAGGTTAGCAGAGGCACACAATAGCGCCGAGAATCTCGGCACTTTTGAGTGTTGAGAGGTTGGAAGAGGCACACAAAAGCGCCGAGAATCTCGGCGCTTTTAAGTGCCTAGGGTCATATTAGACGCACAAAAGCGTCGAGAATTTCGGCGCTATAAAGCGCTGAGAATTTCTCGTCGGCAAAAATCTCGGCGTTTTACTTCGCCGAGATATTTCCTAAAAAGCGTCGAGAAATGACGCGTTTTGTAGTAGTGGCTGCATGCCTGAATTGGTTAGACTGGGACGCCTATTTGTAGCCTTTTGGATTCATATCCGATTTGTTTTGGTGTGTTAGTTCCTCTTTAGTTGATTGATCTTGACTTTGACTTCGTACTTCTCTGATTTTCGAAGACTTGTAGCATTTGTTGTGATAGAGGCGTTCTTTTGTCTGATTCTTGAGCCTTGGAGTGAATTTTTGATATGCGTTTATCCTCCTTCGCCCCGATGAGCCTAATGACCTGTTTTGTGTTACTAAAATCCTTATTATGAGCCCATGGCCTTTATTTTGATATTATCTCCAAGCCAAGCTTGGGGGAGCGTTGTTGGGTTGAGATATGAGATTTGTTCTATGGTTTGGTTTGCTTTGATTTTGGGGATGAAAGTGCATTTGATGAGGTTCTAAGTGTGAGAAAAAAAAAGAAAAAGCAAATTTTGAGTTGCGTGAATGTTTGGTTCGTAAAACGAAAGAAAAAAGAAATAAAGGTTTAAAAGAGTTCTAAGTTCCTTCATTCACGTTGTTTGTAAAGAAAAATATGCTACATTGCTTGAAAATTGGCTTTGTTGTGAGTTCTCATTGTTTCATAAGAGTTGGGATTTATTTTGTGGTTATATGGTGTTGTTGGGAGATGTTTAGGCCCCATTCGGCCTTATTTTTAGTGACTTTTGCTCCCCCATTCTCGGTTATTCCACCACATTTCCTAAAAATATTCCCTAGCTCTTGCCTAAGCCCCATTACAACCCTATAAAGTCATCTTGAGCTCGTGTTTACATTGTTTATTGGATTGATTTCGATCCAGTTTGTCAAATCTAAAGAGTATGTCTGCTAATTGAGTCGATTTGGTTAGGATGAGCATCATTTAACCTTCTTAAACACATGAGAGCGTGAGTGGGAAGGGCATCTATGGTCGGGTTGGTGAGTGTTCGGGCACATTCTTTACCTGCCACTAAATTGAGAGGAGTGACACCTTTGTGAGAACCTTTTCAGGATTTGTATGCCTTGTAGATGAGTTGAATTTGATGGTTTGCTTGGATGATTGGTAGTTGGATGGATTTGAATAGCCGAACTTGAATTTTTCCTGCTTGAGCGATTCTTAGTCTTGAAAACATTTTTGAGATTTGAATGTTTATCTATTGGGTGAAGCAATTTATTCCACAATCATGTTTTATTTGCTTGAAGACAAGCAACAGTTTAGATTGGGGGAGTTTGATATCATGTATTTATATAGAGTTTTTCCCCTTATTTATGAGCTAAATCGTGTGTCATTTGAGCTCTTGGGAACTAATTTATACTAATTATAGTATATAGTCGTGTTTTCTGTTTTCAGGATGAATTGCAAGTTTTAGGGAGTTTTCTCCCTTTTATGAGACATATTGAATGAACCACGACTTTACGAGTTATTATGAGGCACGTAGAATTCATCGCGAGCATTATGGATGAATAACGAGGTCCGGAGACCTCTAAACTTAAAGATTGAGTGCCCAAGAGCCAAGAAGGAATGAAAGACGTGTTCTGGTCGGGCAGAATATGGCCCGATCAGGCGAAGATTATTGAATCAGGTTCCAGGGCGTCAGGCCCGATCGGGCTGACCCAAATATTGACTCCGGGTTTGCTGCTGCTTGTACGCAAGAATTTTGATACACTGAACCCGGCCCGATCGGGTTTGGGCGGATTTATGCTACTGCTGTCATGTTTGGCGAAGGAATAAGTTGCTGGGTAGATTTGCTAACTTTGGCTTAGCCCAATCGGGTGCCCCTTTGGCCTGATCGGGTAGCGTACCCGCGGAGCCAAACTCTATCTTTTTATTTCCCTTTTCTAATTTGTTCAAGGGGCTATTATAAATAGCTAAACTCATTTATTTTAAAGACATCTTTTATTTTCGTTTTCATTAGTTTAGTTTTAAGAGCTTTTCATTAGTTTAAACACTTAGATTAGTTCCAAAGATGATTGAACCTTGGATTTATTTCAACAAAAATTATTGCTTTCGTCAATTGATACTATTTTTATCTCTTAATCTTTTTAGTTATTTCTTAATTGTTTATTTTGATTATTGAATTGGTTCATGATGCATGGATTAGGGTTTCATATTAGTTTTGTTATTGTTGATTCGATTATGAGTGAATTGTCTTATTTCTAAGGTTTTAGGGAGGAAAACCATGTTTATACCATGATTCATATTTGAATTGCTATTAGTTTCTAGGTTTTGATTTTTTGCTGTTGAGTAATTAATGTTATTGCGCAGTTTCATTGATTGCTTGTGGTTAATAATCGCTTGCACAGACCCGTCTTACTTTTAGAGGCCTAGTACACGTACATCAGTAATTCTGATTATGTTAGTGAACATGCGGCATATGTTGAATTATGAACGTTAAGTCTTAACCATAGCTTAACACATGCTCTAATCTCTCGACTCTTGACCTAGGTATTGATAGTTGTTTGATCCTTTTGATTGGTATAAGCATGGTGGACCGAACTAATACCCTAGACCTTTAATTCCCATCTTTATATTGTTATCTTTAGTCTAAATAGTAGTTCAGCTGATTTCTATCTGATCTTGTCTGAAGTAGTTGTTTAGCTGAGTATTAACTTATAAACTCTGTCTCTCTTTGGATTCAACCCTATTTCCCTTGACTATCATTGTTAGAGGACTTAGGATTATCTTTGATTAGGTGATACGACTTTAGTCTATAATTAGGCACCCCATGTGTATGTCTCATCCGGCCGGTCTGCGCAATACCTTGGAATTCCTCAGCTTGCACCCACATATTAAAAAACCTAAATGATTTAGGCTTATTAACTATATTACCAACCAACTTGATCACACAAGGGTTATGATCAGATACAGTTCCATGAAGGAAATTCACAACAACAGCTTGGAAAATATCCTCCCATTTATTATTAACACAAACTCTGTCAATTTTAGAGAAAACTCTGTCACCTCCATCCTGCTTGTTTGACCGGGTAAACAAGGGCCCTGTCATTACAGCATCATGCAATAAGCAGTCTCTCAAACATTTTCTGAACTCAACCACTTCATTAAGAGAAATAGCTGAACCAATCCTCTCATTCAAATTTAATACATTATTGAAATCACCACCAATCATCCAAGCTTCATTAATGTTTATTTTAAACTGAACCAAACCCTGCCACAAATCTCTCCTCACTACTGCATCATCCGCCCCATAGACCATTGTAACAAAAAATTTCTCTGTCAGTAGCCCTATGATGAGCTAAAATGTGGATATATTGAGTTGTCACCTCAATAACATTCATATGAAATTTAGAAGGTAGCCAAATCCACCAAATTCTATCTCCCCTATGAGATTGCTAATTAGTACTAACAGACTAATTATCACACACATACATAAGGGAACACTTTATGAAAGATCATAGCCTTAGCTCTAGTTTCCAACACACCAAACAACCCAAGAAAATGTTGACTCAACAACCATCTAACATCCCCATGTTTGTCAAGGCTAATCAAGCCCCTCACATTCTAAAATCCAAATACTATCCATCTAGCTCCTTAGCTACTCCCGTACACCCTATATCCCCAAGCACAACACTCATCCGTTTCAGATTATCTTGTGTGCCGGTTATAATTTAGGCCAAATATTTTTCTCGAATATTGTTAAAACAAAAAATATTTCTTCTCTGTGACAGAATCAAAGTTATTCACCTGAATACAGTCCACGTAGGGTCGGGTGTAATCCCCCGTAATTTTATGAATTTTAAATATATTTAAAGTATATTTAAAATCATTTTCATACTTATTTTATTTAATTAATTAAGTATTGACTATTTTAAAAGTCAACTGATTATTTAAATATTTTAAATGATCATTAATATTTATTTAGTTGCATTTAAGTATTGAAATTTTATTTGAAGGTTTTGGGTCGTGTTTAAAATGATTTTAAATGTTGGGTTGAGGAGCCCAACCAATTTGTTTAAGTTTCATGATCAACCTAAGCTCAAACCAAAAGCCTAACCTAATTGCCATAGGTTTTAGGCAAAACCAATAAATACCCCCCAAACCCCTTAATTGAACACTTTTTATTTTCTCCTCTCCCTTCTCTCCCTAACCGGCATCCAACTCCCCTCCCTTCTCCTTCGGTTTTTCCGGCACCACACCGCTACACTCACTCACTCTTTCCCGGCAAGCCACGCACGCCACCACTCCTTTCTTTTCTCCTCCGGCTCACACAAGCCAGCAGCAGCAGCGCGTGTAGCACACGCGGCGTCCAGCCACACAGCCCCCTCCAGCAACGCGCCTCCCGCGTGCCTTTTCTTGGTTTTCCAGTTTTTCGTGGTTTCCTTTGGTTATTCCTAAACCCTTATCCTCTACTTTAATGTTTAAATTATAATCTAATGTTAAAGTTACAGTTTTTATGAATTTTATATGTTTCTTTTAACAAAGTTGAAAACTTTATTATTCGATTATTAAAAATCTGATTTTTATTTGTTATGAATATAAATTATAATTTCAGATTTATTATTATTGGTTTAAAGTGAGTTTTATATATAGTGATTTTTGAGGTTTTAAAGTATATATTTATGAGTATTATATTAAAGGTCGTTAAAGGTTGGAACTTTAATATATTTAAATTATTTTAAAATGAGTTTTGAGATGTTTTAAAATAAATTATATTGTTGTTAATTAATTAGTATATTAATTCATTGTTGCATTGTTATTGATAGGCAGAGAATTTACTTTAGGCGATTTCTAGTTTTCTAAAGTGGCCTCTCACTTTGTTTACACAAGGTACATACATGTCCTTAAGTGTTAGACTAGTATCATGTCCTAAGGATTAGGATTATTTATGGTATCATGTATAGGGAACCCTTTCAGGGTTCATACGTGGCTATTGAATTGGAATTACGTGTTGTTGAGCAAGTTAATTGCTTGATGATTTATTATATGATTGAATGGATGTTTGATTCAATCATGTTGTTTGGAAGTATTTATATTTTAATCCATCGTGTGATATGGATTAATAATATTTTATTGTTGAATTATGATTTTGGTATTGTTTTCATTATTGGATATTTTATTACTCTCAAAGGCCGAGGACTTATTAGTAAGTTGGATTAGTATTGGAAATGGTTATTTTACTACTTTGTAAAGACCGAGGGTTTTGTAGGGTATGTATTTTTATTGGACTTTCGATTGTTGATTTAAGTCAACAAATAAATTTGGAGGATTAATTCTTGGTCAATTGGAATTGTTTGATCACTTATTTAATCCTAAGATAAAAGAGGAATATTTGTTGTATTCATGATATGTGTTGGTTGTCTGATTAGAGTCCAACATTGAATAACTTACTAATACTTAAAGTGAAAGTGAATAGCAATAACTTTAGACTAGTGCACGACTGAAGTTCTGGACTAGTATGAGTTAGAGTACATGGTGGTAGCCCATGGCTTTTCTTGGGGTCGGATTGATCAACGTACCCTATTTTTATTTCTAAAGGTTCTTCGATATCGTTGGTCAGGGGGTTACGGAGTCGCGCCCGTAACTCGGTCTTTCATTTTGAAGACTGGTTTTTGGTTAGACTACTCGATCCATTGTATATTCATTTTATTAAATTTTTATCATGTTGTATGTCTTGTAGTCAAGTCTTCTTTTAAGAGTTGTAGTCTGATAGTATTTTTATTATCATGTTTGGTCGTTCATTAGTATCATGATTAGGTTTTGTGTTTTATTTATATATGTATGTACTCAGCCTTGCTGATTACGTCTTTTTCTCTGTGTCGATCATGGCTGTGCCTATTGATCCTGTGATGACCCTTTTATTGGTGAGCAGTTTTCAATAGTGTATTTTCCTACAGGTTTGAAGGCATGACGCATCATCTCGATATTCATTTGTGACTTGGGATCATTGTTGGGAGATTGTTTTATTATTTTATATTCTCCTACCTTTACGTTATTCTAGTTAAGTTGTTCTATGGATTATTTATTTTTACCTGTTTTTGATTTGGTTTGAATTACTTTCGAGGTTTGGTTAAGGTTTTGATAATTATATTATTTAACGATTTATTAAAGTATATTTAATGTTTTTCCGCTACAGTACTCTGAGTAAGCCGATACGTTTTCACACGGGCGATAATGCCTTGATGATTCTCTATTTTGTTGGGAAAATATATGTTTTATAAAGAGAGAATTATCGGGGTGTTACAAAGTGGTATCTTGGAGCTTAAGGTTTTATTGGCCCTTCGTGCCAAAACTATTTTTAGGCGCCTAACTAAAACTAAAACTAGCTGAGCTATTTTCAAAGTTATTTTATAAAGTAAGCTCCTACTTATTCATTTCTTAAATTTATTTTGAAGAATATGAGGTTTGTTTTCGAAAAAGGTTCAAATCTTATTTAGATTGGAAATTCTATTTTCGAATTTATTTAGTTTTCGATTTATCTCTATTTTTATTTTTTCCGATTTTGTTTAATTATTTCTGAATATTTTAATTTATTTTCCTTCTTTATTTTCTTTATTATTCGGAATTTGGTCCGAAAATATTTTAAATTTTTTGGTAATATTTGGCATTTTTCGAAAATTTTCAGAGTTTCGAAAATTATTTTTGTTTTGCTTATTTATTTTATTTGAGTGAGATGGGTAGTTTAGGATGGGCATATAGGATAGAAATATCATATTTCTGCATTATTTTGTTGTGTTCAGTTTATTTCCTATCTGCTAATCTGTTCAGCTACTTTGTGTCTGTGAGTCTGTTCAGTTAGTTCAGTATTGGTAGTCTGTTCAGCTGTTTTTAGTCTTTACATGTTCTCATTTGGTGGATTGCTGATTTACTTACTCTGTGGCTATTTATTTATGTTATTTATTGTTGGGAATGTACGCTGAGAGTGAACGTTGTTCATTGTATATGTCTTGCTCAACAGCAGATGGACCTTTAGGCATGTCTGATAGTGAAGTCGACCGTGTTGGAAGTTTTTACAACCCTATTGTACTTAGTAATGACGAGTCTGATACTGAGTCTGTGCTTGAGAGCTATACTAGCTTAGAGGTTGGATTACGCCATATTCTGAGAATTGCTACTGAGAGTGATGATGAGATGTTACAAGAGTTCGACCGAGCTAGAGGTCAAACCCGCAAGGATATTTATGCTGCTTTTCTGGCTGACATACTTAATGATACTGATAGTGAAGATGAGATTGAGGATATTGATGAACCTTCACCTAAACGTATTAGGAGGACAACTAGAGCTGAAGAGCCAAATTATATATGCGTGATTGAGGATATGGATGATTTCGAAGACGAAGTATTCACTCCTGAGAAGTACAAGGAAAATAAGGATAGGAATCATGATGTTAGTCCTTAGATTTATTTTAATGTCATTTCTTTATTTATTTTAGCATTCTTTTGAATAAGGTAGCTATGCTACACTAGTTATTTATTGTAGTACTATTCATTTGAGGAATTATATATAGAGAATTCTTGTTATGAATTGAGGATGTATTCATTGTTATTATTTTGGGAGAAATAAAGTATTCTTTTGGTTATATGAGTTGAGCCATATTTATTTAGTACGCGAATGGGAATTATTTTTATTTTATTTCTCATGGTTGGCTATTTAATTCTTGCATGATTGTGCAAGTAATGGAAATTGTTTGAGCTTGGATTTATTCCAAATAAATTGTTTGAGATTGGATGTACTCCAAATAAATTCAATGGTGCTTGGATATGTTCTAAATAAAATTGTTTGTACTTCGGATTTATTCCAAGTAAAACTTCGATGAACCTATTTTCTTTAGACGATCTTGTATGATCAATTTCTTTACGATGCCTTCGTAGAATGGCAATTAGTTATGAATCGTGACCTAAACTGGACGTATGTGTTTTTCATAGGTTACCCAGTAGGATGGCCAACAACGATGTCGCCCTGGCCTCTGCCATTCGTCTTTTGGCAGAGAGATTGACCCAAGAGAGAACTGAGCGTGCTGACACTGCAGGCGATATGTTTGAGAAGCTGGCTAAAGTTAAGCCACCTTATTTTAAGGGACAAACTGACCCTACTTTCTTGGAGAGTTGGATTAGAGAGTTCGACAAAATATTTGGAGCTGTGAATTGCCTTGAGGGAATGAAGGTAGATCAGGTCGTGATGTATCTGAAAGATGAGGCTGCTCTTTGGTGGAAGGAAAACGGGACTAGGATTAGTGCCGAGACTGATTTCAATTAGGATTCCTTTACCACTTCTATTAGAGAAAAGTTTTACCCTTCTTTTATGAGGAAGCAAAAGGCCCAAGAGTTCATTAACCTTAGGATAGGAAGTATGACTATTTATGAATACTATAGCAAGTTCACAACTTTGTCTATATTTGCACCTGAGGTAGTCGCTACTGAGGAACTGAAAGCTCAGAGGTTTGAGTAAGGTCTGACTGAGGAAATCCAATTAGTACTAGGAGGTGAAACCTTTACATCCCTAGATATTGTGTATAGGCGAGCCGCTCACATTTATGGATTGCAGACTAGGCGTGACAAGAAGAACATTGCCCTAGGAGATAAGAGGAAAGATTTCCATGCTGGAGGAAGTCAAGGTAGTTACAAGAGGAACAAGAATGGAAATGGAAATTTCCAGAACAGGAATGGTCAAGGGTCTAGTGATGGGGCCAAACGTGAGAGGACTTACTACTGTAAGAGATGTAACAAAAACCACCCTGGTAGAGACTGTAAGGGAGACCTGGTTACGTGCAATTATTGTCAGAAGAAGGGATATAGGGAGTTCGAGTGTTTCACGAAGCAGAAACGTGAACATAATGCCAATGGAGGCAATATTCAGGCGAGATCTGGTTATAACCAAGCTAGCAACAAAGGACCGAAACCTTCGGGGTCGCAAAATGGTCATGGAAGCTACACTAAGCCTGTGAATGGAAGCAACAACTACAACAACCAGAGTAAAGCTCCGGGGAAACTGTTCGTAATGAGTCGTATTGAAGCTGAAAAGTCCGCTGATGTAGTTTCTGGTACTTTTTCTATCAACTCCACATTAGTTAAAGCGTTATTTGATTATGGAGCGACCTATTGTTTTGTTTCATCGTCTGTTGTTAAGAGTTTAGGTCTACTAGACTTTGAAGTCGTTGATTTTCCCATTAGTATTCCTACTGGAGAAGTCGTGAAGTGTAGTAAGATGTTTAGAAATTTACCTTTGAAGATAGGAGGTTGCACTTTTCTCTCTAATCTCATAGAATTCAATTTGGGAGACCTAGACGTTATTCTAGGAATGGATTGGCTCAGTTCTTATAAAGCCAAGATAGATTGTGAAGTTCAGAGGATAGTTTGAAGAGTCCTACGGGGAAATCGATTTCGTATCGATGATTTGGGAAACCTAAGAGTTTTGGGATTATTTCTGCTATGCAAGCTGAAAAGTTGATAAGGAAAGGTTGTGAAGTTTTCTTGTGTAGTGTGCGAGATGTAAGCAAAGAACTTGAGTCGAGAATTGAGGATGTACCTATCGTGAATGAGTTCTTAGATGTGTTTCCAAGTTAAATCTCTGGAATGCCGCCTAAGAGAGCCGTTGAGTTTACCATAAACTTAGTTCCTGGAACTGCACCTATTTCGAAAGTACCCTACAGGATGGCACCTCTTAAAATGAGTGAATTGAAGACTCAATTGCAAGAATTGTTGGAGAAATGTTACATTAGACCTAGTGCATCACCTTGGGGAGCACCAGTGTTATTTGTGAAGAATAAAGATGGTAGAATGAGGTTGTGTATTGATTATCGTGAGTTGAACAATGTGACTATTAAGAACAAGTATCCTTTTCCTAGGATAGATGATCTTTTCGATCAGTTGAATGGAGCTAGTGTTTTCTTGAAGACTGATTTGAGTTCGGGGTATCATCAATTGAAGCTAGCCGATAAGGATATACCTAAGACTGCTTTTAGAACGAGATATGGTCACTATGAGTTTATTGTGATGCCATTTGGGTTGACCAATGCACCTGCAATATTTATGGACTTGATGAATAGGATTTTCCATGAGTTTCTAGATAAGTTTGTCGTGGTATTCATTGATGATATTTTGATTTACTCTAAGAATGAAGAAGAGCATGATGAGCATTTGAGAATTATTTTGGAGACGCTTAGGAGAAATCAATTGTTTGCCAAGTTCTCTAAGTGTGAGTTTCGTTTGGAGAAAGTTGCATTTTTGGGTCACTATGTGTCTAAGGAAGGAGTTTATGTGGATCCTGTGAAGATACAAGCCGTTAGTGAGTGGCCTTGACCGAAGAATGTGTCTGATATAAGAAGTTTTCTGGGATTGGCTGGTTATTATAGAAGGTTTGTGAAAGATTTCTCGAGGATAGCGAGACCTATGACTACTTTGATGAAGAAAGAGTCAAAGTTTGAGTGGAATGAGAAGTGTGGGGAAGCCTTTCAGATTTTGAAGGATCGTTTAACTTATGCACCTGTTTGACTCTGCCCGATGGGAATGATGGATTCGAGGTATATAGTGCTGCTTCGAAGAATGGTATGGGATGTGTGTTGCAGCAGAATGGGAAGCCGTATGAGTCTAATTACCCTACCCATGACTTAGAGTTAGTGGCTATTGTGTTTGCATTGAAGATTTGGAGACATTATCTCTATGGAGCGACTGTGAAGATATTCACCGACCATAAGAGTTTGAAGTATATTTTCACTCAGAAGGATCTCAATATGAGACAAAGGAGATGGTTAGAGTTGATCAAGGATTATGACTTAGATATCCAGTATCATGAAGGGAAGGCGAATGTAGTCGCTGATGCTTTGAGTAGGAAGACGAGCCATAGCGTGAATGCGTTGGTAGTTTCCAAAGAGTTGTATCGAGATATGCAAAGGCTTAACCTTGAGATTTTGAATCCTGGAGAGATAGAAGCAAGATTGAACGCTTTGTCGTTAGGATCGTCCATTTTCGACGAGATCTTGGAGAGTCAAGTTGGAGATGAACATCTTGACAAGATTAAAGAGAAGATGAAGCAAGGAAAAGCAGTTGATTTTAAGATCCATGAAGATGGAAGTCTGAGATTCAAAGGAAGGTGGTGTATACCACAGAAGTGTGAAGAGCTTAATAGGAAGCTTATGGAGAAAGGTCACAATACTTCGTATTCTGTACACCCTGGTGGTGATAAGTTGTATAAAGACCTTAAGGAGAATTATTGGTGGACGAATATGAAGCGATAAGTCGCTAAATTCGTGTCCAAGTGTTTGACTTGCCAGAAAGTGAAGATAGATTATAAGAGACCTATGGGGAAGGTCCAGTCAATAGAAGTCCCTGGATAGAAGTGAGATTCGATTTCTATGGATTTCGTGACAGCATTACCGAAGACCAAGACTGGCAATGACACTATTTGGGTGATTGTGGATTGATTGACTAACCATCAAGGAGACGTGGAAGAAGAAACAACTTGCAAAGACTTATATCAAGCACGTCGTGAGACTCCATGGTGTGCTGCAGGATAATATTTCAGATCGTGATTCGAGATTTTTCTCGAAGTTTTGGCAGAAAGTGCAGGAGAATCTTGGAACTACGTTGAAGATGAGTACTTCTTTTCACCCTGCGACAGATGGTCAGACTGAGAGGACCAATCAGACTATGGAGGACATGTTGAGAGCATGTACGATTGATTTTCAAGGAAGTTGGGAAGACCAATTAGACTTGATTGAGTTTACATACAACAATAGTTACCATGCGAGTATAAAAATGGCACCATTTGAAGCTTTATATGGACGAAAGTGTGGAAATCCTATCTGTTGGAATGACTTTAGTGAGAATATAGTCGTAGGGACTGAATTCATTGAAGAGACCGTCAAGAATGTGAAATTTATTCAAGCTAGTATCCAAGCTGTCCAAGATAGGCAAAAGAGTTACGCTGATTTGAAGAGGCGTGAAGATGAGTTCGCAGTTGGCGATAAAGTGTTTTTGAAAGTCTCATCAACTAAAGGTATTATGAGATTTGGTAAGAAAGGTAAGTTGAGTGCCAAGTATGTGGGTCCGTATGAGATTTTGCAACGAGTTGGTAATGTAGCCTACAAGTTGGCTTTACCGATGGAATTCGAGAAGATGCACGATGTGTTTCACATCTCGCAGCTTAAGAGGTATATTCCTGATGAGAATCATGTTCTAGAACCCGAAATAGTTCAGATTGATAGAAGCCTTACGTATGAGGAAAGACCTGTGAAGATTTTGGACAAGAAGGTGCATAGTACACGCAATAAGGATGTGAGTATCGTGAAAGTACTTTGGTCTAACCATGAGTCCGAGGAGGCAACATGGGAAGACGAGGATGATATGAGGAAAAGTATCCTGATTTTTTTTATTAAGGTGAGTTACGAGGGCGTAACTCGTTTTCTTTAAGAGGGTAGATGCGATCGAATTTCACATTTTTACCTATTTTTATGGCATTTTTATGCATTTTATGCTTACTTTTGCGATTTGCACACGTTGGTGCAAAATAACGTGCCCATGAGTGACACATTTGAGGTTGAGTTGGTAAATTGTGCACATGTGAGACACAAGCTTTTTCGAGTTTTCAGTTTTGAAAAGTATAAGTATAGAATTTTTCCAAACGATTTGGTTTTTCGTGCCAAGTTTCGAGACGAAACTTCTTTTAAGAGGGGTAAACTGTAATCCCCCGTAATTTTATGAATTTTATAGTTATATTTAAAGTATATTTATAATCATTTTCATACTTATTTTATTTAATTATTTAAGTATTGACTATTTTAAAAGTCAAATGATTATTTAAATAATTTAAATGATCATTAATATTTATTTACTACTCCCTCCGTTTTTTTTAATATGCACATTTCTCCATTTTGGGTTTTTTTTTTAAATTGGTACCTTTCTACCTTTTGCCATAAATGGAAGGTTGGTCCACCTAATTATTACACTTCTCTCCCACTTTTTCTTTCCTTCTCTCCACCTTTTTCACTTTTTCCTTACTTTTACTAACCTTCTCTCTTACTTTTACACTTTTTCCTTGGTCTTAGTGCAAAGCCTTTGGTACATATTAAAAAAAACGGAGGGAGTAGCATTTAAGTATTGAATATTTTATTTGAAGGTTTTGGGTCGTGTTTAAAATGATTTTAAATGTTGGGTTGAGGAGCCCAACCAACTTGTTTAAGTTTCATGATCAACCTAAGCCCAAACCTAAAGCCTAACCTAATTGCCATATGTTTTAGGCAAAACTTATAAATACCCCCCAAACCCCTTAATTCAACACTTTTTATTTTCTCCTCTCCCTTCTCTCCCTAACCGGCGCCCAACTCCCCTCCCCTCTCCTTCAGTTTTTCCGGCACCACACCACTCACACTCACTCACTCTTTCCCGGCGAGCCACGAACGCCACCACTCCTTTCTTTTCTCCTCCGGCTCATGCGAGCCAGCAGCAATAGCAGCAGCAACGCGTGTAGCACACGCGCCGCCCAGCCACTCAGCCGCCACCAGCCACACGCCTCCCGCGTGCCTTTTCTTGGTTTTTTCGGTTTTTTGTGGTTTCCTTTGGTTATTTCTGAACCCTTATCCTCTACTTCAATGTTTGAATTATAATCTAATGTTAAAGTTATAGTTTTTATGAATTTCATATTTTTTTATAATAAAGTTGAAAACATTATTATTCGATTATTAAAAAACTGATTTTTATTTATTATGAATTTAAATTATAATTTCAGATTTATTATTATTGGTTTAAAGTGAGTTTTAAGTATAGTGATTTTTGAGGTTTTAAAGTATAGATTTATGAGTATTATATTAAAGGTCGTTAAAGGTTGGAGCTTTAAGTATATTTAAAGTATTTTAAAATGAGTTTTGAGACATTTTAAAATAAATTATATTGTTGTGAATTAATTAGTATATTAATTCATTGTTGCATTGTTATTTTGATAGGCGGAGAATTTACTTTAGGCGATTTCTAGTTTTCTAAAGTGGCCTCTCACTTTGTCTACACAAGGTACGTACATGTCCTTATGTGTTAGACTAGTATCATGTCTTAAGGATTAGGATTATTTATAATATCATGTATAGGGAACCTTTTCATGGTTCATACGTGACTATTGAATTGGAATTACATGTTGTTGAGCATGTTAATTGCTTTTATGATTTATTACATGATTGAATGGATGTTTGATTTAAACATGTTGTTTGGAAGTATTTATATTTTAATCCATCATGTGATATGGATTAATAACATTTTATTGTTGGATTATGATTTTGGTATTGTTTCCATAATTGGATATTTTATTACTCTGGAAGGCCGAGGACTTTATAAGTAAGTTTGACTAGTATTGGATATGGTTATTTTACTACTTTGTAAAGACCGAGGGCTTTGTAGGGTATGAATATTTATTGGACTTTCGATTGTTGATTTAAGTCAACAAATAAATTTGGAGGATTAATTTTTGGTCAATTGGAATTGTTTGATGACTTATTTAATCCTAAGATAAAAGAGGAATATTCGTTGTATTCATGTTATGTGTTGGTTGTCTGATTAGAGTCCAACATTGAATAACTTATTAATACTTTAAGTGAAAGTGAATAGCAATAGTTTTAGACTAGTGCACGTCTGAAGTTCTGGACTAGTATGTGTTGGAGTACATGGTAGTAGCCCATGGCTTTTCTTGGGTCAGATTGATCACCGTACCCTACTTTTATTTCTAAAGGTTCCTCGATATCGTTGTTCAAGGGGTTACGGAGTCACGCCCGTAACTCGGTCTTTCATTTTGAAGACTGGTTTTTGGTTGGACTACTCGATCCATTGTCTATTCAGTTTATTAAATATTTATCATGTTGTATGTCTTGTAGACAAGTCTTATTTTAAGAGTTGTAGTCTGATAGTATTTTATTGATCATGTTTGGTTGTTCATTAGTATCATGATTAGGTTTCGTGTTTTATTTATTTATGTATGTACTCAGCCTTGCTGATTACGTGTTTTTCTCTGTGTCGATCATGGCTGTGCCTATTGATCCTGTGATGACCCTTTATTGGCGAGCAGTTTTCAATTGAGTATTTGCCTACAGGTTTGAAGGCATGATGCATCATCTCAATATTCATTTGGGACTTGGAAGCGTTGTTGGGAGATCGTTTTATTATTTTGTTGTCTCCTACCTTTACGGTATTCTAATTAAGTTGTTCTATGGATTATTTATTTTTAAATGTTCCTGATTTGGTTTGAATTACTTTCGAGGTTTGGATAAGGTTTTGACAATTATATTATTTATGTATTTATTAAAGTATATTTAATGTTTTTCCGCTGCAATACTCTGAGTAAGCCGATACGTTTTCACACGGGCGATAATGCCTTGATGATTCTCTATTTTGTTGGACAAATTTATGTTTTATAAAGAGAGAATTGTCGGGGTGTTACATCGGGTTTACGTATTATTCTTTTACGCGCTCTAGTGAAAAACGGCTACTATCAGTGACAGCTGTATTGTGGTGGCTCTCTTAAATAAGGCCGCTAATGTGAATATCGACTCTCTTAATAAAGTCGCTACTCACAATAGCGACTTCTGTTTAAAAGCCACTACTCACAGTAGCGACTTTTGCTAAAAATATTATACTCATAATAGCGTTTTTTTGACTAAAGCACGGAAAAAAATCACGGATTGCTATCTGAGCCTACGTCGATGATATTTATGTAAATTCCGACTCCGAAAGGGAAAGTTGTGAAAAAACCACTATAAATTTACACTTTTTGAAAAAAACCACCAATTAGTTTTTTTTAAAATTTAACTACTATATATAGCTTTGCAAAATTTTGGTGAAGCACCACCTTTTAACGTGAAAAATTTGTGAAAAACCACTACAACTTTACACTTGTTTGAAAAAAAAACCACCAATTACTTTTTTTTATATTTAACTACTAAAACTTTGAAAAATTTTGTGAAGCACCACCTGTTGACGGAAACCGTAACCCTTAGGTTCACTATCAAATGCAAACTTGACTTTTTTTGTTAGAAGGTGGTGCTTCGCAAAATTTTGCAAAATTATAGTAGTTAAATTTAAAAAATAAGTAATTGATAGTTATTTTCAAAAAATGTAAACTTTGTATTAGTTTATTTTTGTCAAAAAAGACCTTATATGTTATAAGTTTTGTGAAAAAAAAACCTTTTATAATTTTTTTTGTGAGAAAACACCTTATATGTCATTAGTTATTAAATTACATACCTTATTATCATATTTAGGCCAATAAGTCAACATTTGAGTCTATTTTGTGTGCCGGAGTCATGCATATCAGGCCAGATTTTTAGACGAAATACCGATGCACAAAATTGGTCAGAAAAAAGTCAATGACCCAAAAGTTGACTTTTTGATCGAAATTTGACAAAAAAGTGTATAATTTGATATATAATGGGTTTGTTCTCTTTGTCTAATTCTACCTGAACTGAACTTATTGGAGCAGAACGGAACTGAACTTATTGGAGCTGAACTGAAATAAACTGAACTGAACTTATTCTACTGAATTGAAATGAACTTATTGGAGCTGAACTAAACTGAACTGCACTAAACTGAACTGAACTTACTAGAACTGAATTGAACTTATTGGAGCTGAACTGAACTGAACTGAACTTATTGGAGCTGAACTGAACTAAACTGAATTGAATTGAGTAACTATTATGAATATTAAATAATGAGTAACTATAATTCTAAGTAATAATAATTAATAATTAATAATTTAGAATAATAAAAAATAAATAATGATAATATTTTTTGATGTTATTAAATAATAGTTATAAATAAATAATAGTAATAATGGTAAATTAATTTTAAAAATAATAATTACCGATAATAATAATAAAATAATAATGCGTAATTACTATTATTAGTATTAATATATTAATACTTGATGAGGATGGTATAATAACAATAATGTCTAAGAAGTAAATTAATATTACCATTATAATAAAAATTAACAATTATAATGATAGTTAGCTTAAAACGTGGGTTGGTGCTTCTAACCAAACTACGATTTGTGGCTAGTTGGTTTATAATATTTATAAACCAAACGCCACCTCAAACCGCCAAAGTATCTTTACTGTTCAATGTAAAGACGATGTTGTACCTTAAATAGTACTTCAGTATTATTAACAATTTTGTAATTTTTAAATATATTCTAGCTTTTGTAGCTCATTTGTATGATGTACTAGTGAATATCTAGTCGGTAAAATAAAGCAACAATTACAAATTAAAATACTCGTATTGACATGAAATTTGGTTAAATCGAGCACCAACCCAAACCATGTTCAGTCATAATAATAATAGTAATAATAACGAGTAAATATAATAACAAAATGATATATAAAAATAACAATAACAGGCTATAGCAAAATTAATAATTATGACAACAACTTTAATAAGTGAAATAAATTAAACCAACAATAATAATAATATTAAACCAAAGGGTTAAATTAAATTATAAGGAATGAAGCTGAATTGAACTGAACTGAACTTATTGGAGCTGAACTGAACTTATTGGAGCTGAACTGAACTGAACATCTTAAATTTGAACTGAACTGAATTTATTGGAGCTGAACTGAACTGAGCTGAACTTATTGGAACCAAACTGAACTGAACTAAACTTATTAGAGCTGAACTGAACTGAAAATAAGCTGAACAGAACAAGCACAATATCATACAAGATGTTTTCTCGCAATTAAAATTATATAATGTATTTTTTCACAAAATTTGTAATTTATAAAGTGTTTTTTTTGGCAAAATTTCTAAGTTTTTCACAACTTTTCCTTAACATTATTGAACAAAGAATTCCCAACAAGGAACTCGATACAAAACTAAAAGGAAAAATTGAATGGAATAATCACAACTATGATTATTCTATTTAAAATAATTTCAACTATGAGTTATTTTAGAATAATCCAAACCATGGGAGAATATTCAGATTAATTTTAAGGAAAAAAAAAACCTCTCCTTCTAGCCGCTAAAGTTGGTTTCCGAATGCGATCTGGTTTTAGAGTTTTGGTGAAGAAGGCTCCGAACACTCAGGCGTAGAGATTGAGTTTGTCTGTCGTAAGTGAGTCATCATCTTTTTTCACACCAAAAATCTTTCCGCTTTCTCAATCTCTGTATCTCCTCTTTATTTAATCTCTGAAGGGGAAATTTTGTGGATAACAAGAAAAAAAAGACACAAGAAAATCGGCGAGATCAAATCAAAAAAATGGAAGAGCTCAGCATACAAGAGTTAACCTCTAGCATCTCTACCTATAATGAACAGCTTCAACAAGTATTTTCTGTCTTCCCTCCTCTGCTTTTTACCCTTTTCCATTATCTATTGCAACTTAGGGTTTTACTAAATTTCGATGTTTTTATTATTATGTCCTTCATGGTACCAAATTAGGGTTCACTTAATGTTATTTCCTGATTGGGGGAATGTACTGCTAAATTTATAATGAAGGGTTTTATGCGAATTAATATTGGGCAAGCTTCTTTATTTTCTCTTTTTTTTGTGGTTAACATTACGAATTGCACCCATTCTTAATTGATTGCTCCCTTTCCATGAAACCCAGTTCGAGACTTGCCCAGATGCCCTTAATCAAGAATGCAAGAGATTGTCAAAGAAGTTGCACAATTGATCTTGCTGTAGCTAATTTACACCTACATTAGCTAAAACAACTTTTCGTTTCTGAGGGCATGCTTGGAATGAGGGTAATGCATTAAGGGGTAATAAAAGTCATACATAGGAAAACTAAGGTAATTAGAAGTGACGATAAAGGGGATAAAGTTGTGGTGGAGAGAATAAGGCGGTGTTGGTAAGAAGGAAATGGAAGAAAGAGGAGAACTATTATCCTCATTCTGAGGGTAACAATTACCCACCGCCACCACCGGTAACTATTATCCTCATTTGAAGGGTAATAGTTCCCCTTTTTCTTCGAACCAACACCACCTAGTCCTCTCTACCACCACTACATCCCCTTTTATCATCACCTCTAAATGCCTTATGTTTGACTTTTATTATACACTGTGGGTTGTTTGGTTCGACCGTTAGAATGGAAAGGGAACGAAAATAGATAAAGGAAGGGAATAGAAACAACAATGATTACCTTTATTAGGTGTTTGGTTCAAGCCATGTAATGAAATGGAATGATAAGCATTACCAACAATCAATAAAGTTTGTTACCCTGAGTGGGAGGGGAAGGGGAAGGAAACAGATTGAAGGAGTCCATTACCACCCAGGAATGGTAATGGGTTGATGAAGGATCAAACCAAACAAGAAGAAAGGGAATTGGTAATTGATTCCGTTTCTTGGATTCCAAAAATAGTGAACCAAACGACCCTTAAACTCATTTCAATTTTCAAGCATGCCCGAAGGAGGAAATCTCTTCATTCACCTTCTTCTACATGATTAAGTAAAGGATCCTCGTAAGCATCTTGGTGATGGAGAAGCTTCTTAAAATCGTCATTACACAAGCTGAAACAACAAAAGATATTGGCTTTGTCCCTTAATGAAATAACACCAAATTTGGTAGGTTGAAAGTTCAAGATGAGACCAAACCAACAACAAAAGAAAGAAGAATTATGAAAACTTTCAAGTAATGTACTCGGAATCAAGCCATCATCTCACAACCACCGTTGCACCACGCCTGACTTCCCCAACAAACCGAAGCCCCACCCTCAGTCCACAATACCGTTCAAAGCCAAGAAGTGAAAACACAAGAGATGGTTTGAATGAGTAAGCAATTAATATTTGAATTGCTTGTGAGACTGATATTTGTGATTGCTATTATGGATCGGGAATTAGTAAACATGGCAACCCGAGGAGGATGCTGCAACCCTGGCCAGATGGGCCATTGTGTTAGGATCATGTCCTAGTTAAGTAGGAAGTTAAGGAGAGGTGAACATCTGGAGAGAAAGGAGCCAAGGTGGAGAGAGAAAGAAAGGACAAACGGATCTGAGGCTTGTCCCTTTGTTTCTCTTTCTTTTGTTTATAAAGGAAAGACTCAATTTTTTGGTAGAATAAAATTATGCTAGCACGTGCTACCCTTTGCATCAATGTGACCCTGCCAATCTACTTCCACATTACCCACATCCACTTCAACACGGATCTTAACCACAATATCTTCCAAACACAATAATTCTTCAAACCCATCATTCCAACTCGTATGGCAAAGTTAAAAGAAAAACATTGCAGGAAGTCAAATGCTCCTCTTCATTTGAGTTCTCTAAAACTACTCTTGTGTAGAACATCTTGGTAAATATTTACATTCTTTTGGAAGACAAATGCCAAGTATTTCAAGCACTCTCCGATCTGTACTTTCCACACAACTAGTTACACAATTTCTTGATAAGGATCTGCCGGGCAACATTCATATTCCAAATCTTCCGTTTGCTTCAACTCAGCCTGAATCATCAGTTTCCAAAATTTTTAATTGATAGACACTTTGTTGCAAATAGGGAGTCCATAGCAAGAAAATCGCGGATATCGTCGCGTTCGCGGTAACGGTCGCGATGACACGGGAACGGCTTGTAACGGTCGAAAAGAGAATTTTTTCAAAAAATTCACACAATTAGAATTTTAACCTCAAAATGGCATTTTTGAAGTTTTATAAGTATTCTTATAACTTAATTTGACCAAAACAATCATATGGGTGGGTTACACATATGGTGAATAAAAGATTCCTTTAAACATGAGATTTATATCATATTATATATAAAAATTGATACTAAAGCATATATATTACTGAACTTGGAAGCCTATGGTAAGTTTTTCTCATTTCGTTGGTGTGACCCTATTGTTTTTGTGCTACTATGCGTATATTCCCTTTCTTTTTTTGACCAATTTTTATTTAGTAACGGATGTAACGGGTAAAAAGCGCGCTCTAATGCGGCGAGTCACCGTTACATAACGGACTACGCGGCGAGTTGGACGTGAATTTCATCGCGGGGTTACGTAACGCCATTTCGCGTAACGGCAAGTTCAAAATCCGTTACATAACGGCCGTTACGTTGCGTAACGGCCGAGGATTGAAAAGTAAGGTTTCATGGGAAGATGGCAGGGAGATCTTGTGAGATGGTTTGATGGATTGGCTCTTTACTATCGCGCATGTTTCAGTCAATTGTGTGCTTTTTATCTTGCTGATACATTTCTGACGGACACCCTTGTTGCAATTGGTGGGTTATAGGCATCAGGAGTCAAAAGTAAGGTTTTATAGGAAGATGGCAAGGAGATGTTGGGAATTGTTTTTGATGGTCCTTTAATTTGGATGTCTATTCTGTGCTCCTACTATTCTTTTATGATATAGTTCTATTGTTTCTAGCTCATATGAAGTCCCCGCAGCTTCCCGTTTTTCTGATAACTTTTGTACCACTATGTAATTTTGGTATTAAATTAGCTATAGTGGTGCCATGGGTTTTTCTAAATAACCACTCAAGGATGTGTGCAACCTGTTTATGGCTTAGCTTCTGCCTTCCAGTGGCTAGAAGGGAGAACTGTTGGGTTCAATCATCTTTAATTATTAGATTTTTTATATGGTTTCTTATTAGAAAAAACTGCAATTAATCCCAGAGCACTCTCAGGGACTAATCTCGGTCCTAGTCCTTGATATGGATAAGATAAGGGACACAACGAAATCGGTATAATTTCTTCATCCTCTATGAAGAAACTTGTGGGAGCACCCAAAACCTTTTCCCAATTTGCCGTGGGCAGTCATTGAGTTATTATGTTTAAGTAATAGTCTGAGGGAGGGTCTAATAGGTTGCATGGTGTTAAAAAGAAGGACTCTGGGTTTTCATATCGATGTTCCATGTTTCTACGTATGAGTTCTGACAGTGTGGATTTTACTCAGCTACTTTGTTTTCTCTTTTATTGATGTTATGATTGTTTTCTTTGGGTGCATAGATTGCTTTTTGATAATTTTTTTTCCATTTATAGGTCAAATTGCTTTTGGAGGATGACCCAGGGAATTCTGAATATAAGGACATGGAAAAGGAGCTTGAAGAGGTGATCATAGACTTCTGTCATGTCTACCCTGAGAATATCGTTTATTTGTTTAGTTTGACTAGTTTCATCTTCGTTTACTTGATCGGGTTTAGGGAGTGAAACTGGTCTTCTTGCTGTTACAGGCTAGAGAAATGATTTCTAAATGTCCTAATTATTCTTTATATTTTCTCATATTAATTGTCTTTACTTATTGCTATATATTGATAGTTGCGGACTTTATGGCTTTAAACCTGTAGTGTATATATATATATATATGCTATGTTCTTTTTTTGTTGGTTACACTTACTGTAGCAACATAATCCAAGGTAAAGGAGGAGATGGAGAGTGTGTTTGGGGAATTTATATAAGAAAAAGGTAGGAAAGATAGTGTGTTGTGTGGGGTTTATTTAAGAAAAAGGAGAGGGTTTTTTATGTGGGGTAGGAAGGGGTATGGTGGAAAAATGAATTTACCAAAAATGGAATTGAGTGAAAGTGTAACCAACAAAAAGGTATAGACAAATGAGGAAAATGTAACTATCGGAAAAAACAGAGAGTTTTATGACACTAGTTTATAGCATTGCTGCTAGCCTATTATAACATCTGGTATGCGTATGTAATACACGCAATTATCTTTCCTTAAATGAAAGAACTAAATGTATGGGAGCTCCTTGGGAATATGTTCTACTATTTGGGTATGGGCTCATCTTTTCCAGGTCTATTTTACCTTCTTTTTTAACCGTACGATGGGTATAGTTAGGAGATTGGAGAGGCTCATGAAAAATTTCTTGTGGTGTGAGGAAGTAGGTAGAGAGAA
The DNA here is from genome assembly GCA_947645195.1 of Patellifolia procumbens. Classification (NCBI taxonomy): domain Eukaryota; kingdom Viridiplantae; phylum Streptophyta; class Magnoliopsida; order Caryophyllales; family Amaranthaceae; genus Patellifolia; species Patellifolia procumbens. The sequence goes on from CANSGD010001076.1 coordinate 3,776,235, forward strand.
AGGGATCATCTTGCTGGTTGAGTTTACTTGGTGGCTAAAACATCCTTTTGTGGCGGGCTTTTGCTTATGTGGGTGCTTTAATTTGAGTGCAATAAGAAGATTTTTAGCTGACAATCTCTGTTGGTTTACCACTGGTGCATTCATCTTCTCTCTTGGCTGCTCATGGGCCGTTCCTTGTTGTGCCCTTCTATTATGTAATGCAAAATTATTGATATTTTTCCCCCTTTCCCTTGATTAATGTTAGGACTTCTAGTCCTTTTCTGTTTTCTGTCTTTTTGGTCTAATCTAATTTCTTTTCAAATGCTACTTTTTGGTGAATTGTGATAACCAGAAAAGTCATGTACGAAAGAAGCAAGCAAAAGAATAAAGGGAAGAACAAAAAGAACAAGACGCTAAAAAGGGAAAACTAGAAAGTAGATAAAGCTGAGAATATTTTTTTTTGTTTAAAAAGGGCTATATGTATATAGCGGAGAAAGGGTTTGAAAACATGAAAAGCTCACAAGGTCCTAAACCAGGAGCAAAACTTGATATTAAACTGTTACTAGTTGTTAAAATGTATAGGCTTCAAGTTATAACCCCCCAACCCCTTCTCTTTCTTTGTTTTTAAATCTCATTGTGTATTGCAAAGGAATCATTATGCTGCTCAACAAGCAACAGAAACCAGCTGCTCTTGTGTGGATTTCTGCTTAATACTTATTTTAAAGGTATAATTGGTTTTTAGGTCAAGTTTGGCTCATCCTGCTTCTGGGAAGCTGTAGTGGGAGTAGAGAAGTGGTTAGAGATTTGTAGACTATTGAAATTTCATCCAGATGCGCATCACTTCTATCTTGGTTTCTGTGCAGGTCTGCTATGTGTTGGATGTTTCACCCCTGCATTCTTCCTCATGATTTCAGTCTTTCAGGAGTTGACCTCGATGTTCTAAGTCCGGAATTTAACAATTGTCTAGGCTTAAATTGTATCTTTGCATATATCTCTAATACTGAATGTAATATATTCTGCAGGTGATTGCTTTGACAAAAGAGCTACTGGAGACTGCAAAGCAAAATGGGAATTTTGCTTCAGCTATCAGTGCAAATGCAAGTACATCTGACACCTTGCAGACGTCAAATAGGATAGCTCAGTATGAAATGGTAGTTTTCTAACCATTATCAACATATAGGGAGCTTAAGATAGTGTTTTGATAGCCTGTTGTTTAGGAAAAAGCTCTGATCCAATTCCTGTTTCTCTTGACTTGGTATCCCGCCTTCTGTTGGTGCTGCTGCTGATGCTCTTTTCTCTTCCTTTCAGGATTCCATGAACATGTTAGATGAGCAGGACAGATTTCCTCTTGGAACGAAAATTCAAGCAGTTTGGAGTGAAGATGGAGAATGGTAAGAAGAGGTGGCATCACATGTTTTTAGTAGGCTACAATCGTTTTTGCTGTTTGTTTTACCTTCTGTCCCTGTGTTTGATTAGTTAAATGTTTAGGTATGATGCAATTGTCGAGGCTTACACTCCAAACGGCTATTATGTAAGCTTTGCAGAATGGGGAAATAAGGAAGAGGTATGATCCTGATTTTACACTTAGAGCTGCTCTTAGTTATGAATCTCCCATGTTGCGATCTCTGTCAATTGATGTCATCATTATGAAGTTCTTTGCTTTCATAAATGTCATTTTCATATTGACTGCAAACCTATATTGAGATGGATATGATTTTCACCAGAAATGTAGTTTAAGCCATCAACTGCTACTAGAATTTTTACATGTATGTGCATTGTAGCCTAAGTTAGTTTAGGCCTTGATGATTTTTTGGGAGCTTGTTCTCTGATTTTAGGTCACTGAAATATTGCTGTTAAAATTGTAACCAAGGGTTAAAAAAGAACCAGACCTGAGGAAACTTGTGAGACCAAGTGCATAAAATATAAATTTGCATCCCTGATGTTGGAACAAATTAATAACTAAAGTAATGAGGTCCGATTGTAATATCTGCCACGGTTGAGAGCAAAAAAGGAAGATGTATCAGCTTCCCTGCCATTTACATCTAAGGGTCATAATAATTTGAGCTAAAGCTCGGGGTTGCTTGGCTCGGCTCCTTACACTTAAATCGTTGCTAGAATCGCGATCCTACGGCAAATATGGACATACACTTCTACTTACGATTCTATAACTTTCTTTCAACCGGCGAAAACTAATTAAATTTATATTAGATTTAATCATACCAACATATATTATCCATTATCATTAATTTAATGGTTAAATAATTATAATTTTTATCTTTGGCCTTTTAAATCTATATTATGAGTGTAATATATAGATTTTGCGTGTTCGTAGTATCGTACGAGAGACCCTTCCGATCCAAAGTAGAATCAGCTTGGGCTGCATGCAGGGAAACAAAACTCGGCCGTTACGTGACGTAACGGCCGTTATGTAACGGATTTTGAACTTGTCGTTACGCGAAATGCCGTTACGTAACGCCGCGATAAAATTCACGTCCAACTCGCCGCGTCGTCCGTTATGTAATGGTGACTCGCCGCGTTATAGGGTTTTTTTACCTGTTACATCCGTTATTATATGAAAGTTGGTCAAAAAAAAAGAAAGGAAATATACGCATAGTAGCACAAAAACGATAGGGACACACCAACAAAAGGAGAAAAACTTGCCATAGGCTTCCAAGTTGAGTAATATATATGATTTAGTATCAATTTTTATATATAATATGATATGAATCTCATGTTTAAAGTAATTTTTAATTCACCATATGTGTAATCCATCCATATGATTGCTTTGGTCAAATTAAATTATAAGAATACTTATAAAACTTCAAAAAATGTCATTATGAGGTTAAAATTCTAATTGTGTGATTTTTTTGAAAAAATTCACGCCGCGTTAAGCGCGATTTGTCTCTTTTCGACCGTTACAAGCCGCTCCCGCGTCATCGCGACCGTTACCGCGAACGCGACCATATCCGCGATTTTCTTCCCTGGCTGCATGTCAACTTTTTGAGCTCAAATGTATCTACCTTGTCTTGTTTTGAAATTCGACTTGAGTTCGGAAGTTTAAGCATGTAAAAACTTTTTTAGGTTACAATATTCCTATCAAACTTTTGGTGATAGTTTGAGATCCTTTTAAGTAATTGCAAATTTTACACTATTAATTCTATGTCAATTTTTTTGATGGAAAATTTAAAATTGGTAATATTATTCTGAGCTTTTTCAACTAATTGTCCCTCCTTAGTGAATATATACTAGAGCAGCTTAATATGCTGTATAAACTTATTTGAACATGGTAAAAAGTTAGACACTAATAAAATCTTAATGGATGCTGCCTTTTGTTTAGTCTCCCAGCAGCGAAAGTTACCTGTTTGCTAGTTATACCTCATAAGTCTTGGTACGTGAGTATCCATGGTGCTGTTGTGCTGTCGTTTAGAATTTGGCTTCAAAAGGCCATTTCGCTATGTGATTGTACGAAGTAAGTATGCTGATGACTGCAACTTATAGTGCGCTACTGCTGCTGCTCATTGGCTTTTTCTTCTTTTAGTTTTTGATTCTTCCATTACTTTTATTCGTATCTGTTTTCTGCGTTCCAAAGCTCTAAACAAAATTTGTTTCTGGAGATATCTTACAGTAAAATGTGAGAAGTGTTTGATGACATATTTTTTTCACCTAAAGTTCGTTCCTCAGCTTTCCCTACCTTCCAGAACCTTGTTCTTGCTAGTTGGCATTTTGTCTTCTGGGCGTGAAGCTGAAGAGCAGAACAAGAAATGACACTAGACTTAGAAATTGAAATAAGATGGCACTTGGCCTTGCTGGTGTTTGGCCTCAAACTCTTTGGCAGGCATGGCATGCTGGCTCGTGATCGTGTTTTGATGGCCATACACAAATATAAGGCCTAAGCATGGCATGGTGGTATAGACCAGGATCTTACTGTGAGTTACTCTCTAAAATAGGCACAAACTAACAGATATAGCTAAACAAGCAGGGTATTTAGCTAGCTTTCCTCACTCATTCGAGAATGTGAGGTTTCTCCCAAGTTTAGTCACCACAATTTCATTGATAATGCATTCAGCTCAGCAAGGCCTTATTTATACACACTAAGGAGACTAGATACTCAGTACACCTCATACTCAGAATAACAGAATCTGGTATGGATGACAGAGACTAAGGGAATAACAGAAATAGAGAATAACAGAACAAGTAATAAAATGACTAACTTGCCCCTAACTTAACATTTAGCTAAGAATACTGCTGTAGTTGGTGTAGTTGGTGTTAAGCTGAGCTGCTGCTGTTGCTTTCTTCCTAGCATAAGTGGCTATGATTGGAGGCCTCTCCCAACTTGTTGCATTACCCCCCACCCAGACTTTCACCTTGTCCTCAAGGTGGAAGGTAGGAAATCTGGAATTTAGCAGAGAGAATTCTTCCCAAGTAGCCTCTTGTACAGGTAAGTGTTGCCACCGAATCAGAACTTCAGTGATGCTAGCTTCTCCTTGAGGAACTTGCCTAACTCCTAGCACAGTCTGTGGACACACATCCAAAACCAATTCTGAAGAGAGGTCAGCAGGTAGAGTTGGTTGGACCAGTTGAGCTCCCCTAGCCTTCTTGAGTTGTGAAACATGGAAGACAGGATGGATCTTGGCCTGTTCAGGAAGGGACAGTTTGTAAGCCACCTTGCTTACTTTACTTAGAATAGTAAATGGCCCATAGAACTTGGCAGCTAACTTTTCAAAAGGTCTCTTTGAAAGAGACTTCTGTCTATAAGGCCTCAGCTTAAGATACACTTGCTCTCCAACTTCAAAGTGCACATCCCTTCTATGGCTGTCAGCCTGTAATTTCATGTGGTTCTGTGCCTTCAACAGTTGAAACTTCAATTCATCTAGGATAGCATCCCTTTCCACTAGCTGCTCCTCCAGGGTGTACCCCTTTCATACTTAAGGAGATGTGGAGGGTCCCTCCCATACAAAGCTTTGAAAGGAGTGCATTGAATGGATGTATGCCAAAACTCAGCCCAAGGTACCCATTGAGCCCAAGATTTAGGTTGTCCATTGATAAAACATCTCAAATACCCTTCCAAGCATTTGTTAACCACCTCACTTTGCCCATCAGTTTGAGGGTGGTAAGCACTTTTCTGAGTGTAGTGCCATGCAACTTGAAAATTTCCTTCCAAAACAAGCTCATAAATACCTTGTCCCTATCTGAAATGATGGACTTAGGAAATCCATGCAACTTAACAATCTCTTTCACAAACATAGCAGCAACTCCACTAGCTGTGAAAGGATGCTTGAGAAGAAGAAAGTGACTATATTTGGATAGCCTGTCCACCACCACCAATAGAGTGTCAAATCCCCCAGATCTAGGCAGTCCCTCTATGAAATCCATAGTTATGTCATCCCAAACCAAGTTAGGGATAGGTAAGGGTTGCAACAAACCTGCTGGTTTTAAGTTAAGTTGGATGCCTTCTGTTGTTGACAAACTTCACAAGTCCGAACATATCTGATCACACACTTTGTGATTCCTTGCCAATACCAATAAGAGGCAATCCTATGGTAAGTCTTGAATTCTCCTGAATGGCCCCCCATAGGAGAGTCATGATAAGCCTTAAGAATCTGCTCAATAAGAGGTGTTTGGGCTGGAATGACCAACCTGCCTTTATACATCAAAAGGCCCTCCTCAACTGTGTAATTTGCTGGGTTTAAAGCTCCTGTTGAAATAGCCTGAGTGAGTTGTTGTATCTGTTTATCTCCACTGATAGCTTCCTGAATCTGATCCCATTGTAGAAAACAAGTAGAAATCATAACATTGTTTTCTGCTGGTGAATTTTCCCTTCTTGAGAGTGCATCTGCCACTTTGTTTGATGGCCGGTTTATAGGAAATTTCAAAATCAAACCCCATCAACTTGCTCATCCATCTTTGGTAATCTGTACCAACCTCCCTCTGTTGCATGAGATGCCTTAAACTTTGCTGGTCTGAGTGTATTATGAAATGTCTACCCATCAAAAAATGTTTCCACTTTTAGACTGCCATAACAACTGCCATTAATTCCTTCTCATAGATGGATTTAGCTCTAGCTCTAGGACCCAAGGTCTTGCTGAAATAAGCTATTGGATGGCCCTGTTGTAGTAAAACTGCTCCCAACCCAAAACCAGAAGCATCAGCTTCTAAGACAAATGGTAGTGTAAAATCAGGCATGCTCAGGGGCATTAGCTAAGGCCTGTTGGAGTGTTTGAAAAGCAGCAGTGCCTCCTCTGTCCACCCAAAACTGTCTTTTTTCGGTTGTGCTGTGAGGGGTTGAGCTATATTGGCATAACCTTTTATAAACTTCCTGTAGTAACCTGTGAGGCCCAAAAACCCCCTCAATTCCCTTAAGGAAGTGGGTATTGGCCGAGTGGAGATAGCTTGGATATTAGTTTGATCCACAGCCACTCCTTTGGCTGAAATCACATGCCCTAGATACGCAACTTCTTCTCTCCAAAACTCACACTTTCTCTTATTGGCATACAATTCATTTTGTTGCAATAAGGTTAAAACCAACTCTAAGTGTTTCTCATGCTCCTGCTTATCCTTGCTGTATATCAAGATATCATCAAAAAATACCAAAACAAACTTCCTCAAATATGGCTTGAACACATCATTCATAAGGGCTTGAAATGTGGCAGGTGCATTTGTCAACCCAAAAGGCATCACTAGAAATTCATAGTGTCCCTCATGTGTCCTAAAAGCTGTTTTAGGTATATCATCTTTCTTCATTCTAATTTGATGATATCCTGATTTGAGATCTAATTTAGAGAAAATGGTTGAACCATGCAATTCATCAAGCAATTCATCTATTATAGGTATAGGGAATTATTACTTTATTGAGAGCCCTATAGTCTACACAGAACCTCCATGATCCATCCTTCTTCTTAACCAACAAAACTGGGCTAGAATAAGGGCTAGAAGAGGCTTGTATAATTCCTGCTTGTAGCATATCTTTTATAAGCCTTTCTATTTCATCTTTTTGGAACTGGGGATATCTATAAGGTCTAACATTTATAGGGTCCTCTCCATGTTTCATTAGAATAGCATGCTCATGGTTTCTACTAGGGGGAAGGCCCTGAGGCAAGTTGAATACCTGATCATAAGTGTGCAGTGCAACAGTTCTGGCCCTTCATTGCTCTCCTTGCCTTGTTCTTCTTCTGCTTGCAATAGCTTCAATTCCACTAACACTCCACCTTTTTCCTTCCTAAGAGTCTTCATCATTGCTTTAAGTGAAATCCCTGTTCTTCCAAGAGAAGGATCCCCTTTAATGGTTACATCTTTTCCTCCTAGTTGGAACTTCAAGGTTTGAGTCTTCCAATTGGTGCTCATGGTGCCCAATTTTTCCAACCACGAAGTCTTCAACCACCTTAGCTTCTTGTAGTTGTAGCTCTACTGATTTGCATTCTCCTTCACCTTGCACAGTGTCACCAGTACCCAAGGACACCTCAAATGGTTTACTCTTGTTGATGGGCACAACCAACCTCTCCACTAGCTCAGTTGCTATAAAATTGTGAGTAGCCCCAGGGTCTACCATCACTACGTCTACCATCACTACCACTGGAGCTCCTTTGAGTGTCCCTCGGAGTTTGAGAGTTTTGGGACTGGTTATCCCCATTACAGAATTGAGGGAGATCTCAGGTTGACCTTCCAAGTCCAACCCCTCCCCAAGTTGCTCCTGTTCCTCCTCTTCATCTTCATCTCCTTCTAAAGTGAGAAGCATGCTTAGCTCCTTTCCTTTGCATTTGTGATTGAAGTGCCACTTCTCATCACATTTAAAACATAGCCCCCTTTCCCTCTTTTGGTGCATTTCTGCTTCAGTTAATCGTTTCACAAATCCCCTATTTCTTTGGTTGGGTGGATTATAAGTGGGTCTTGGGTTGTTTGAGGCTGTGGACTGAAGGGAACTTTGGGCCTGGCTGGTAGTTGGGTAGTTGGGTTAGTGTTTGGGTGGGTATTTGTGGTGTAAGGTTGGTTTGAGTGATTGTTGGTGGAATAATAGGTTCTGGACTGAGTTGGATTAAGAAAAGAGTTTTGGGTTAAATTGTTGTTTCTAGTTGACCCAAAGAATGGCCTATTCCTTGTGGCCCATCTTTTAGGTTCAACATTAAAAAACTTGGTTTTTACTCTATGGGCTAGGTCCATTGCATGATCCATGTCCACTCGATCCAAGATACAGATCTCATCGCGGATCGGATCTTTGAGCCCACTTATGTATTGGCTCCTAGCCAATTCTTCGGAACCTCCTTTAAAGGAGCCAAGAGCTCCACAAACTTCCTCGTATACTCAACCACCCCCCCACTGGCGGTGCTCCAACCACTGCTCATGTAGTGAATCGGTGGCCGTCGACCGGAACTTCCTCAGCAGAAGCCCTTTAAGCTCTTCCCAACGCTTAATCGGTCGCCGTCGATTCTCCCACTGGAACCAAAACAACGCGTGGCCTTCAAACGCCACCACCGACGCTTCCACCTTCTCCCCCTCACTCAAGCGATAAAAGTTAAAGAACCTCTCAGCTCGAATGATCCACCCATCGGGATTAACTCCGTCAAACAGAGGTAAGTCGAGTTTCTTAATTCTCCAACTTCCTCCTCCTCCGTTGCTCGGCCGGTGTTTCAGAGTGCCGGGAGTTTCTTTCCTGTTCTAGGTTTTCGAGCCTTACCTCACTGTCGTTCAACTCCTCCAAGTTTACTCGCTGTTGCGAAGGTTCCTCCACCCTTCTTTGGTTCTCGTTGAGTTGTCTTCTCATTCCTTCCTCAAAAGCGGCCTGCTCCCGTCGTATTTGAGCCACTAGGGCCTCTTGATTCTCAAGAGAACGGTCGATCCTCCCCTCTAAACGGTTTGTCTGCTCTCCCAACTCACTAGTAAGCTTAGCTATGGCGTCTCCCATTCTAGCCAACGCTTCTTGTAGTGGCTGGTTCTGTCTCTCTACCACCACCGAGATTCTTAGTTCATTATCCTCATGGAATTCGTTCAACTGACTCTCTAATTGCTCGATTCTTTGAGAATTCGTGTTTCCAGTCACCATTTTTTTATTTTTCCTTCCCAGTACGAACTGCTCTGATACCAACTTGGTATAGACCAGGATCTTACTGTGAGTTACTCTCTAAAATAGGCACAAATTAACAGATAATAGCTATAGCTTTCCTCACTCATTCGAGAATGTGAGGTTTCTCCCAAGTTTAGTCTCCACAATTTCATTGATAATGCATTCAGCTCAGCAAGGCCTTATTTATACACACTAAGGAGACTAGATACTCAGTACACCTCATACTCAGAATAACAGAATCTTGTATGGATGACAGAGACTAAGGGAATAACAGATTTAGAGAATAACAGAACAAGTAATAAAATGACTAACTTGCCCCTAACTTAACATTTAGCTAAGAATACTGCTGTAGTTGGTGTAGTTGGTGTTAAGCTGAGCTGCTGCTGTTGCTTTCTTCTTCCTAGCATAAGCGGCTATGATTGGAGGCCTCTCCCAACTGGTTGCACATGGCCAATGGGGCTGTCCTGCTAGGCCTTGTTGAAATCATGGTTTTTTGGAGTGCCACTTTGTGCCTTATGTCGCCCCATGCTTTTCCATCACAAAATGTGGCCTGGCCCCAATGCAGGCCCATCAGACAAAAAGAGCGTGCTTCGGTGTGACCCGGCTTGGCCAGGTTAAATTAGTGTCTTTTTGGATTGTCTTAATTATTTGAATTTTTTTTTGGCCAGTCATGTTTTCCTATTCCGAATACGTTTATTCAACGATGATGCAATTCTTTTTATCAGTTACTAACCTTGTTGAAATTCCAGTCTCTTGGTAGTTGGGATTGTGGACATAAGGGGGAGGCCAGTGCATTAAAAAATATAGGAATTGCAAACACTAATGTTAAGTTCTGGGTAAAAAAACGCCGGTGAAATGATGTGCTTGAAAATCAAGAGTTGAAATCAGTTTTTGAAAGATTGATGTGATCTAACATGGAAAACGAAACATATAGAATGAGATGTATATTGGAAATGGCAGCTCGACGATTATGTTTTGCTAGTGACACTGCTTGATTTGTTGATTTGAATTTTCAGGTTGATCCTGCCAATGTACGATCACTTCAGGGTGATGATGCGGCTGTTGATGCTTTATTGCAAGCTGAAAAGGAAGCTGAGGCTACTAAACAGGCCTTGAAACGGAAAATTGCGCAAGCAGCAGCTGGTGACTTTCAGTCACGAAGTTTACCAGCAAAACTTCGTGTAAATCCTGATGACCCTGAAGATGTGGTGAGTACTGAGTAAAAGGCTTCTTTTCAGGAAGCATATCTAGTATGTTTAGATTTATTTATAGGTGTCAGGAGTCACCACCCCTCCCCCCTACCTCCGGGGCGTCTGGCTGAGCCTACAACACGGCTAAGCCACAGTGATTTCATATAAGTGGCCGGGTGAAGTTGGCCAAAGTTGACAGGAATAAGTAGTATTCCTTAATTAGAAGAGTTGGGAATCAATTTTCAGCAGCTTTTCTTGGAAAACGGTCTAGCTCAGTGTTGCCTAGGCTTGTTGGACAGCCTAAACTGTGAAGCAAATTGTGTGTCCTAAAACCCGAGGCAAATCTGACGCAGATAGCTGATGATCACGACCCATTTTTTTAATGATGGCAACCGAAGTTTCTTTGTTTCTTGAAACCTTTGTGCTAGAAAATTTAAAGGTAATTCAGATCTAGGGTTTAGGTTGAAAAATCCTAGATATGCTAATGACGCATTGCTGGATTGCTATGGAGATTTAAAAGCATAGCGAGAGTACTTATGATGTTTCAGGCGGGAGAGTGAGGGTGTGGGGGGGGGGGGAGAGAGCATGTACTTTAGTCTCTTTACTCTTAGTGGTCGTTTGGTTTTTGTGGGAAGTCAATATTCCCATGAAATTGCAATTCATAGGAAATAAATTCCTTAATCTAATTCATGGGAATTTGGTTAAATTGTTTGGTAAACAATGGGGAAATTAAATTCCCATGGGAATTTCTACTTACCTAGGGACCTAGGTAAGTAACTTCCTCCATTTTGTGCAAACTCAAAATTGCTAGGGATTTCTATTCCTCCATCTTTGTATTTTGTTGTCAACCAAACAACTCACCCAAATTCCAATTCGTAGGAAATTCTATTTCCCATATTTTCTCATGTTAGCCAAACAACCACTTAGTCCTCTCGTGATGAAGATACCAGAAAGGGTCTGGTTCATCTTAGATCGGTATCGAAAAAGGATATCTTTGCCATAGTAGTATAGTGAAACACATTGGTGACATCGGTATCAGAAGCAGCCCGTAACCTTTGTTTTTTTGCTAATCACTCCTTTTCTCTATTTTTAACCCATTAGGCCATAAGCCTTGTTTTTGAACTTTGACCAGTAAACTTATAGTTTCTGTTTCTTAGTAGGTAACAACCTGTGTTCTTGTTCTCATACTCATTATCGTATCAAACTACGTACCATCACATTGAATTATGCACCATCACATTGAATTATGCACCATCACATTTAATTACGCATCATGTTAACGCTGGGCTTGATATCAAATGTTTACTGCAAATTATTTCACTCAAGAATTTCAGCCAAGTATCATTGTATTAGATTAGTCTTGAACTTCTCATTGATTGTCAATGGATGGGAGGATTTAGACTTGAGTTAGAAGAAGGAAGGTAGATGATGGATCCATTTTTCTGTAGTCGGATGCTGGAGGAAAGGAAATGGAACGGTACAATTGTCTTCTGCTATTACCGAATCAAATTCTTATTCGTAGTTAAGATTCTATAGGTGAATGGGAGCCTTCTTCCCTTTATTTCCTTCTGTCCCCTTTTCTCCACCTTGTCATGCAAGCATATCTTAGTATAAAAGTAAAAATCTAGGCATTGCCACAACGTCAATGTTTCTTTTTTCATGTAAGCCTTACCAAATTGCTTTTGCATTCAGTGGAGAAACAAAATGTCTTTATCGTATTTGTAACTTTCTATTGGTGGTGATCATGTGGTTTTGTGGGTATCATCTTCTCCCTTGCACTTGCATTTATCGTCTCCTAGAATATTGATAGCTTGTGTTGATCTGTGCAGAAAGCGGCAAAACGTAAAAAGATACATGCTTTCAAGTCGAAAGTGCGATTTGAGCAGCTAGAAGTGACACAGAATAAACGTCAAAATGCTTGGCAGCAGTTTCAAACTACAAAAGGCCGCGCGAAAAAGGTATTATATGTGACTGTGATTTGTTGTGCTTGCTTGTGACACTGCCTGCTTATTTTCATCTACCCTGGGATCCATCAGTTCGTTTTACCTGTCTACATCTCTCCAAAAGTAAATGCTTGTCTCTTGCTTCTATCTTTGTTCGCTGAGTGCAATTCCAATTTACCTGTTTAAGTGCCTTCAAGGATTAATAATTTGGTTCTCTTTGATGCCACCCCCACCACCCTAGGTCGGTTTCTTCTCGGGGCGAAAAAAAGACAGCATTTTCAAGTCTCCAGATGATCCACATGGTAAGGTTGGTGTGACTGGAAGTGGAAAAGGCTTGACGGATTTTCAGAAGCGAGAGAAGCACTTGCACCTCAAGGGAGCTAACATTGAGAACGAAAATGTTGAGGCTGATGACTAAGTCTTTGATGGCTTGATTTTTCATCAGATTATCATCTAGAAATAGCGATTAGCCTCTTGTTAAGACACGCAGTGTGCTATTTTCGCTGTTTGGGGCATGGGCATTTGGGTAGCTGTAATGTCTGCTCATTTGCTTCCAATCTTTTAAGATTCTCCATCGTAGGGTGACTAATGGAATGTTATCCCTCTGTTCATTATCTTTGTATGTAGCAAGTATGTTTAGTGAACTAGTAATCAAGGTGTTTTAATGTTAGTGTTTGTTGTTCACCAGTTGTGGTTCTGGCATGTTGCATGTACGGTGGTTTTTTTTCCTAATGAAAATATAAAGTTGGTCGTGGAAGTAGTACTCTAAACGCATTTGCTGATAGTCTTGCAAGTCCAACTGTCTTGGAAAAGAGTAGTCTGCAGTTATGCTCAACTCTTCCATGTATGCTGTGTCTTTTTACTTTTTTTTCTTGGTTGATCACATCCCAACTTCAGATTCGCTGGCAACACGAAGAGAATATAAGTGGTATTGGTATAAATGCATGAAATAGTATTATTTTGTTCTAGCATAAATTAACTCTTTACCTTGGATCCATTCAAGATGATATACCGTGGTATATGATGTTTGCGGATGATATTGTGTTGATTGATGAGACAAAAGAAGGTGTTGAGAGTAAGTTGGAATTATGGAGGGATACATTAGAAGCCTGTGGTTTTAGATTGAACAGAAATAAGGCGGAGTATATCGAGTGCAAGTTCAGTGGGGTAACAAGCAACGAGGCAGGGCCGGTCACTTTGGATAGCAAAGTGGTTTAAGGATCGAACGTCTTCCGTTACCTTGGATCCATTCCCCAAAAGGATAGAGAATTGGATGGAGACGTGGCTCATAAAATCAATGCAGGTTGGTCAAAGTGGAAAAGCGCCATCGGGTTCTTTTGTGATTCTGGTATTTCCCAAAGATTGAAGGGAAAGTTCTACCGTACGGCAATTAGGCTGCTTTGTTATATGGCAACGAAAGTTGGGCGGTGAACGTGGCGGAGATGCGTATGTTGCGGTGGATGTGTGGCCACACAAAGAAGGACCGATTAAGAAATGAAGTGATTCGGGAAAAAGTTGGAGTTGCATCCATTGAAGAAAAGATGAAGGAGAATCGGTTAAGATGGGTTGGTCATGTGAAAAGGAGATCAAGTGATGCACCGGTGAGAAGAATTGAAGAGTGGAGGAGTAATCAAATTGTAAGGGGTAGAGGAAGACCTAAGATGACTTGTATGAAGGTAATTGAAAATGATACGAGGCTACTTGGGATTGAGGAGAGCATGGCGTTGGATAGAAGTGGGTGGACGTGCAGTATCCATGTGGAGGAAGGGGTGTGATTACTGCATTTATTTGTTTTCTCAATTGAGTTGGTATCAAAACCTTTTGTTGAAAACCTCTTTTAAAACTTTTTGGTGTAAATGTTTTTAAAAACTTTTTTAAAAATTCTTAAAACTTAAACCCTTTTAAAAACTTTTTATCACTCTTGTCGATGCCATCTCCTTTGGCAACGGTTTCAGTTGACAATTCATGTTAGCCGACCCCAAATCACTTTGGAAATAAGGCTTAGTTGTTGTATAAATTAACTCTTTTTTCTTGATTAAAACTAAAACAAAAATGTCAATTGATGGGTATGTATGCATATGTTGATAGCTACTTGCGACTGGTGGTGTTAATTTTATTATGAATTTGATCCAAAAAGACGAATTTACCTTGATGAGACCATAAAATTTTACAAACAATGCTCACTTCAGCAGATGTTTAGTTAGGATGGGTATCAGAGTCCCATGGTGTTCAAAATTATTGGCAGGCTTTGGGGTTTATGACTTTTTGATAGTATTCATTGTACACCCAGATGTATCATGGTACATCCAAGACTATCATATTTATTCATTGGCTAATTAGACCTTTTTAAATGAGCAAAAACTAGACGTCTAAATGAGTAATGAACAAAAAAATAAGTCTTTGGTGTACCATGTTTATGGTACATCCGAGTGTACAAGAAAAGTTGTAAGAGTCTTAGGAATCATGTTTTTTCGCCAATAGTTTAGTATCCTGCATCTCGCCTATGTTGGATGAATATCAAACTTCAACTTCTCCAATGCTAGATTATATACATGATTAAACCCTGTTAAGATTTTGTAGTGAACCTCTTAGCTGTGGCCAAGAAACTTACGGGTTTAATCATGTTGCACTCATTGCTTTAATTTCATTATTAATAGGGTAGCATAAGCTCCACACAGTGATAATTTCATTTTAACTACTTGTGCTCCACAAACTAGTCTGGCATGCTTAGAGAGTCCTAAGTCAATTGGTAAATGCTACATCTTAACCTTGGTTTACATAGTTCTATTTATACCTTAAGGATTTGTGCCCAATAATAAAATAAACCAACCCAAGGTCGTGGCCCAATCCAACAAAACAAAACAAACAAAGTCCTTGTCCCAAATTTCTCTCTCCTCATTTTTCAGACGCGATATATATTTATATTCTCTCTCATTATTACTCTCTCGAAAATTCGAGGATTTTTTGGCACAAACCACCTAATATAATTGACATTATTGGTTTAATCACCTTTTAGCCGGATTACCATCAGTTGGTAGTGAAACCTATAGTCTTATATATATAAGGTAGTTAAATTTAAAAAAAAAATAGAAAAGGTGGTTAAACCAATAATGTCTATTATATTATGTGGTTTTTGCCAAAAATCCAAAATTCGAACATACTCTCTCCTTATTTGCTGCAGTTTCAAGATTTACTTCTTATTTTCCAAAAAAAGATTTACATTACCTGCAATTTTAAAAATTTAACAGCAAAACTTAACATCAACAAGAAACAAAAATCTATTAAATTGGCAAAAAATGTTTAAACCTCGAAGTAATCAACAAGAAAAAGAGCAAGAACTAGAAAAAACTATCATGTAAGTTACATACTCGAAATTCACTTGTAATCCTTGATTGCATGCTACTAATTAGTAATTAATCACAAAAATCATTCAAAATCATTATACTATGAGACTACCAATGTGGAACGTGACAAAGAATCAAAGACCGCTCACAAAGGCAAACTTCAATAACAAAGTCCCGTTCCTTAAAATGAATAACAAGGTGAAGAAGCAAGTCCAAAAGGTCTGAACAAGGATAAAGGTAAACAAAAAAAGAAAATTGAGGAAGAAGAGATGGTTAAGGAGACCAATGATTGGTTTCCTCAATGTGCATAGTAGGATGCCACTATAAATCCTGTGATAAAAATAAAGGGACAAACCAATCGAAGATCCATTACAATATGAGTTTTAGTAATAGTTAAAGTTTAAGATCTAAAAATTAATATTAATTATTTGTTATTGGAGTCTCCATTTCGCAATTCAAAAATGGTTTAATGCATATCATTGAGAGAGATGTGTGCTACACATTGAATTTTCATATTGGAGGTTGCACAAAAAAGCAAGCTATGCAAGACAGCTGAAATTTAAGTCAATGGCACCAACAATTTTAAGGAGAATTTGATCGAGGATCGAATGTTCATGAAAGTATCCTACAAAAACGTTGATGAATTTTAAGGTTGAAAATATTTATTTCATGAGAAATTTCATGGTATTCATTGTCTCTAATCTGGCAAAGTTTAACAAGAATGTGTTTACAAATCAAAATATTGTCAGAATATTATGATTCAACATATGCCGCATGTTCACTAACATAATCAGAATTATTGATGTGTACTAGGCCTCTAAAAGTAAGACGGATCTGTGCAAACAATTATTAACCACGAGCAATCAATGAAACTGCGCAATAACATTAATTACACATCAAGAACAAATCATATCACAATCACTCTAATCAAGCCCTAGAAACTGATAAGAGGTTTTTAGTGTGTCGTTAAGACACTAAGAACCGCTTTCCAAACAATATTTATAAACCTAACAAGCAACTACTATGAACGTAACAATGGCAAGTCAAGGGTCGAACCACAAGGAAAAAGGGATTGACTAAGGTCTAATAAGTCTAAAACTACCTAAGTGAATGGTACTTGGGGGTGTGAAGGATTGAATAACTATCAACTAATAACTAGGTAGGAATAACAACTAACAATTAAGTATGAGATGTAAATATAATAAGACAAACACTAGAGTTCGGGCTACTCGTATGAATCCGGGCTAGGCAATAACTACCAATGCAATTAAAGTTCACCGGCGAAAATCATGCAAATTTAAGTTCTCCTCTAAATTACATGAGTCCTCTCTCAAATGGCCCTCAAGAGTAATCAATTAATCAATCAACTAGATCCTCTCTCGAATGGTCTCTAATCAATTGATTAATGGATACAATAAGCATGGAGAGCCCCTAATACAAGGATCCTCTTAATTTCTACCCAATCTCTTGGTCTAGAAATTAAGTTGATTCAAGGGAATGACGAAGAAGTCAATATTCAGTTAAGAGGAATTAAAATCTAAAAGCCCTAGCATAAATGTGATCAAGATCTACCATAGGGCGTCAAAACACCAAGATCAATGCATAAAAATAAATAGGAAACACAACTACATGAACATCATAATTAAGCCCTAAATTTATACTTTCGCCCTAACCCTAGATAATGAACTACTCACTAATCATGGATTCAAAGCAAAAGAGATTAATAAAATTAAACATGATTAACAAACCAATGAAAATAAAGATAAGAGATTAAAAGAAATATACTTGAATTAATTGAGCAATTGAATCTTCAATAAGAGTGCTAATATGAAAAACTAAGAGTTTTAGAGTGTTTAGAGACAAAAACTAAGTAATTAGAGTCTAAGAGTCGAGTTAATACAAAGCAAAACGCAAAAACCTATATATAATAATCCATAAATGAAGACGGAAAATCGGGAAAAACCCGAATACAGGTCGACACTGGCGTGTCCAAAATGATACGGCCGTGTAGACCTGCTCCTCAGAATTCTCAAGTCTTCAGCCAGTCTTCAAAAAAGTTATTGCCCACGTAAAAATCAGCCAACACGGGCGTGTCAATATGGACACAGGCGTGATGGCCTGCTCTTCTCAAATTAGAAATAGGCAGCTCAGAAACTGCTTGTGGGAAAAAAAACTCAACACGAGCGTGTCAATATGGACACGCCCGTGTCCTCTTCAGAACATCAAATCAGTCAGCAAAATCAACCTTTACTGCTTCCTTCTTCAAAAGGCTACATGACCGTGTCTAGACCAACACGAGTGTGTAGACCTGCTTCTCTGCACTTCCAAGACAAGGTCTCCACCAAAAAGTCTTCCAACGTCCAGAATACTTCAAAAACCTGCTAGTTAGCCTGGAAATCATCCAAAAACAACTAAGCAGATAATGAAGCAAAAATATGACCCAAAAAAAATAATGCATAATTAAGCACAATAAAGTGCTTATCAGAAACTAATAGCAATTCAAAAGTAATTCATGGTATAAACATGGTTTTCCTCCCTTAAACCCTAGGAATATGACTACTCATACATAATTGAATCAACAATAGTAGACCTAATATAAAACCCTAATCTTTGCATTATAAATTAATTCAATTATCAAACTAAAAAATCAAGAAATAACTAAAGAGATTAAAGAGAGAAGAATAATACCAATTGACGGAAAGCAATAACCTTTATTGAAATTAATCCAAGGTTCAATCACCTTTGGAACTAATCTAAATGTTTGATCTAAGAAAAGCTCTAAAACTAATACTAAACAAAGCGGAACAAAAGATGAATAAAAAATATCCCTAAAAATAATCAAAACAAAGTATTTATATTAACTCCTAAAAAGCAATTAAAAGTAATAAAAACGAGCCCAACTAAGATAGAATTTTGCGTGCTGGCCCGCTGCCCGATCAGACCAATGACCCACCCGATCGGACCAAGTCAACCAATACGCCCCAGCAGCAATTGGGCTTCGCCCGATGGCCCGATAGGGCCGCGTGCAAAAGGAGCCCAATACTCTTCTTTTTGGCAAATAGCAGCAGCAAATTCATTTTGGGTCAGCCCGATAGGATCAAGCCAATCACGCCCGATCGGGTTGAGCCTAATTTCTGGGCCAGCTTTTCTTCTTGGCGAATAGCACGCATAAACATGAACTAAGCTGGGCTCGCTCGATTGGGTCGGGCCATGCCTGCCCGATCGGGTCCGAGACCCCAATACACGATACAATAATCTTGGCCCGATTGGGCCATCTTCTGCCCGATCAGATTACGTCTTTCAGTCCTTTTGGCTCTCTGGCACTCAATTCTTTACGTTTAAAGGTCTCGGGACCTCATAAACCATCTATAATGCTCGTAACTACTTCTACGTGCCTCGTCACAACTCGTAAAGGTGCGGTTGTTTCCAAAAAACTCGGAAATAAGGGGAATACTCCGTAAATCCTGCAATTCAACATAAAACAACAATACCACAACTCCATAGAGTAATTAGCACAAAATAGTTCCGAATAGCTTAAATGATGCATGATTTAGCTCATAAATAAGGGGGGAAACTCCATAAGTAACCATGTTATCAGTATGTTTGGTGTCCATCCACTAAATTGGGAGAACTCCCTTGTAGACAACTTCCTCTTTTAATGGACAACGTTATCAATGTAGTAGACTCGTTTTATCATAGCCGAAGCCAAATATTAAAAAGAGTCCTGTAAATATTTTATTTATATATTGAAGATAAAAATTTATTACTTACAACATAGAAATTTGCTCTTTTTGATTACCAAATCTTCACAAAATGAGTAAGGCATTCATAAAAATCTTGCTCCAATTTTAATTTTTTCTTGCGTTTTCGTCCTTTTTAAATTCCGTTTTAGTTAGATTTGGGGGGTATTATAAATACCTTTTTCCTCATTATTTAGAGACATCTTTTATTCATCTTTTTACTGCTTTAGACTCTAGTTTTATTCCTCATTGTTCTTAGCTTAGTTTAAACACTTAGATTAGTTTAAAGGTGATTGAACCTATTTCGATTTCAATAAAAGTTCCTGCTTTCTGTCAATTGGTATTCTTTCTTACCCTAATCTCTTTTATTATTCTCAATTGCTTAACTTAGTTATTTAATTATTTATGATGCAATTGTTAGGGTTTCATATTAGTTTTGTTGTTGTCAATTCAATTATGAGTGAGTAGTCCTTTTTCTAGGGTGTTAGATAGGAAAGCCATGTTTATACCATGATTGTGATTTAAATTTCTATCAAGTTCTAGGGCTTGATTAGGGTGATTGTGATATGGTTTGTTCTTATTGAGTAATTAATGTCAGTGTACAATTTCATTGATTGCTTGTGGTTGATAGTTGTTTGCACAGATCCGTCTTACGACTAGAGGCATAGGACATGTCAGTAGTTCTGATTACGTTAGTGAACATGCGGCGTATGTTGAATTATGAGCGTTGAGTCTTAACCATAGTTCAACATAGGCTCTAATCCCCCGACTCTTGGCTTAGGTTTTGATAGTAGTTGACCCTATCTGATCGGTATAAGCATGGTGGACCGACCTAATACCCTAGGTTTTTAGTCCATAGTTAAATCCTCGATTTATTCCGTCTTCTGCAGTTTAATCATTAGTTCAGTTAAGTCTTCCCTGATTTCATCTGAAGTAGCTAAATTGGTTGGATATTAATTTAGAAACTCTGTCTCCTTGTGGATTCGACCCTGCTTCCATTGACTACCATAGTTAGAGGACTGTAGGTTTATCTTTGATTAGGTGATACGACTTTAGCCTATCAAATTTTGGCGCCGTTGCCGGGGAGACGGCTAGTTTTCTAATTTTTTATTTGATTATTTGGTCTACTTCTCTGTGCCTCATTGGAACTTAATTGTTCCAATTGAGGTACGTTTTACTACTTCTTTTTGTTTCTTTTGTATGCCCAGGTCTCAAAGAAACGGTTCCCCCATTCCAGCGGATCCCGATCTTACTAGGACAATTAGGCGGATCCGAAAGAAAAATCAGAAAGAAAAGAAGCCTGTTCAGCTGAACACCTCTGGAGCAGACACCTTGAGTTCAGTCATGTCAAAGTCACTGAAGTCATATGGGGTGCCCAACCCAGATGGTCTCTCCACTTGACCTACTATGCCCACCATTGCCGCGACAAATTTTGAGATTAAGCCTGGACTCATCAGCATGGTCCAGCAAAATCAGTTTGGTGGGCATCCTACTGAAGACCTGGCAAATCATCTGCAACGGTTTCAACAACTTTGTCGAACCGTTAAACATGCCGGCGTCACTCCAGATCAACTCAAAGTCATGTTGTTCGAGTTTTCATTGAGAGATAGAGCCCAAAAGTGGTTGAACGATGTGAAAGAAACAGAATGGAGTGAGATTTCTGCTGCGTTTCTGAGAGAGTATTATCCACCTACAAAAACAGCAGAAATCAGAAACAAGCTAGCCACGTTTTCCCAAGAGCCTGATGAAACATTACGGAAAGCGTGGGCTAGGTTTAGGGATTTACAGATAGAGTGTCCACACCACAACATGGACAAATGGTTCTTGACGCAGACATTTTACAATGGTCTGCAGCCTCAGACGAAGAGTATTGTTGATTCGTCTGCAGGAGGAGTTTTTCTGGATAAGGAAGTGGATGTAGGCTACGAGTTTCTATCAAATCTCGCAGCCAATGATCATTCCACTTCCCGAAGCCTCACGAGGAAGGTACTGGAAGTAGATGCCATTGCATTATTGACTTCGCAGATGGCGAAGCTGAGTCAGCAGATTAACACCTTCAGTTCCTCTTCCTCAGCAGCACCCCCTTTGAGTATCAATGCTATGTCTGCAATACAACCCATTACCTCATCTTACTGCGAGGTATGTGGTGTTCAGGGTCACTTTGGGCATGACTGTCAGTTAAGTCAACTTCAGATGGAGCAGGCAAACGCCTTTCAACAAAGGCCACAAACCTTCCCCCCTCCACATAACTACCAAAACCCACAAAACTATCAACCTCCACCTCCACAAAACTACCCTAAACCCTCATATCATCAAAACCCACAAAATTTCCAAAAACCACCACCACAAAACTTCCATCACCACAACAATTTCCAAACTCAACAAAATTCTCCCACCGCACCTCCACAAAACCATAACCCACAAGAGCCTAGCAATTCTGAACTGATGAAACTGATATTGTCTATGCAAAAGGCAAATAAGGAAGCACGGAGGAACCAAGAGAAGCATATCAAACTTCTCGAGGCTCAAGTTGCTCAGTTGGCAGAAACTAATGCACAGAGGCAGCAGGGACAATTGCCAGGGCAACCCGTTCAGAGAGAACATGTGAATGTCATCACTCTTCGTAGTGGCATAGCTTATGATTCTCCTCCATTGCCCGTTGATGAGGTTACCCTAACTGCAGGGAAGAAGAGGGTGGTAGAGGAAGGAAGAAGGAAGAAGGAAGAAGGAAGAATTCGACGTCTGAAGTCGATTTGTCTGCAGAAGCTGAACAGACAGGGAACCCGATCGGGCCCGAGGCCTCAATTCAGCGTAATGGGATCTCCTTGGCAGCGCAGCATCAACAGCTCAGCGTAGGCGAGATTTGGGCCAACCCGATCCCAGAACCGATCGGGTGCTGGATCGGGTCCTCAGCAAAGGGCCCAGCGTGGTC
Source organism: Patellifolia procumbens (assembly GCA_947645195.1). NCBI lineage: Eukaryota > Viridiplantae > Streptophyta > Magnoliopsida > Caryophyllales > Amaranthaceae > Patellifolia > Patellifolia procumbens. The sequence continues at coordinate 3,798,418 of CANSGD010001076.1, forward strand.
TTCTTGGTGCGTACAATCAACAGCAGCACAATTTGAGGGGACCCGATCGGGTCGGGCAGCGGGTGCCCGATCGGGTCTGGGGACATAGCTCCTCGCCCGATCGGGCCGGGCAACGCTTGCTCGATCGGGTCCGCAACTCCTATACCCGATCATAAATGCTTCACCCGATCGGGCCATTTTTCTCGATCAGAGCACGGAAACCTCCTTTTTTGACTCTTTGGCTCTCTAAACTTCACGTTAGGGGTCTGGGGACCTCCCAAACTATCCATAAAACTCGTGAGCCATCCTACGTGCCCCGTAACATCTCGCAAAGCTGTGGTTGCTTCCAAATGGCTCGGGAATGAGGAGAAAACTCCCTCAAACCTGCAATTCAACACTAAAACACGAAACCACAACTATATACGATAGTTAGCACAAAATAGCTCCCAAGAGCTCCAATGACGCACAAATTAGCTTGTAAATAAGGGAGAAAACTCTATATAAATACGTGATATCAGTTGCCCTTAAGCATACTTTATTTTGTAATCAAGCATTTTTTAGTCTTTTGAGATTAAGCAAGTCAAGTATGGTAAGTTCAATTGAGAAGTTCGAGGTAACTTCATGTTAAGTCAAGGAATTAATCAAAGGAATGTTATCTGATCACCTAAGATAAAAGAGAATGTATATGGTCATATGAGTTGTCCTTGTGTCATATGTGTATTTATGTCATTCTTGTACATGTCTATACTTTCATAAAATACTAAAGCACTTAAAGTGAAAGAAAGAATGGCATTAAAACTCGTAGGATGGATCCCCTATGAGTATTGAACAATGGGGGGAATGACAACCGCAGTGTTGTACATTTCTTCACAGGCTTCTACATGACGATGTAGATGACCTATAGTTTTAGTAATTCGTCGAGATGACTAAGGTTAGCTAGACTTTCTGAGTAAGTTGATCCAGGTGAGAATTTTACTTAGAGGTATGATCATACTGACGTTGTAGGCAAGGTTATTCGATTTGAGGTTGGTCCTAGGGACGCTCTTATCACTTTCAAGGTTATTCGATTTGAGGACGGTCCTAGGGACGCTCTTATCACTTTTAAATAGTAGTAGCCCGTACGAATCTGGTGGACGACGGTGCCCGTTCAATGCCAATTCAATAATAAAGTAATTGAATCGTCTGTCTGATGAGTCAAGAGTCGAGTTGTTAAGTCATGCTATGTTTTACCTTGTTAGTTTCATGCTAGGTTGTTTTGTTATGCTTTAAACTTTGTTAGTGTGTATGTACTCAGCCCGTAGCTGACGTGTACTTTCTTCTGTGTCGTCCATTGTATTATGGACCTGCAACGACCCATCTCAACCTTATATTGTATGGCGAGCAGGATTTCTTTTCAGGTATTCATGATGAGCATCATTGGGAAGGGATCTTTCAGCAAGTTGTTTTTCACTATTATGTTAAGCAACATTGATTTCATTTGATTTTCACTCAAAGAACATTAGTCATGTGGGACTGTTTTAAATATCAAGTTAGGAGTTTGGATTTCTAAGGATTTTAATAAGGGGCCTTAAAGGGTTTCCAGTTTGTCTTTGATTAATTTTAAGTTAAGACTTCCGCTGTTTTATTTGCAAAGGTTAGTAGACTTATTTATATTTTGTTTTATCAGCCGTATACGTATCACCGTGGCGGTAACACCTCTAGATACCTCTGGTTTACGTAGAAAATTATTTATGAAAATAGAGAGGAATTTGGGGGTGTTACATAGATGGAAATAGATATGGGTGAGAATGATTGTGGAATAGTTATCTTGAGGTTATTTAGATTAAGGCAATTCTCTCGATCAATTTGGGAAAGACATTTTTTATGAAGGTCTTAGAGGTTGCGGATCAAGTTGAGGATATTAGTATTGAAGTATCATGTATGCTAACAATATATCCTGAGATTGTGTGAAATGATTTCCAAATTGATTATTTTTGTATGAAACTTGATTTATGAATGATAAAGTGTGATATTTATGAGAATGTGTTATAAGGTGAAATGTGATATGTGAGATAAGGTGAATGAATCGCACATACTATGTTGAATATATATAATATAAATAAGAATGGTGAAATAAGGTTGTGAACATGCACCCGGGTTAGGGCGGGTACTCCCTAGTTGTTACCCAATTAGGAGGGGAGAAATCCTGACGGTGAAGGAAATGTCCAGTTTAAGTCTTGCAAGAAGAACATATAAGATGGAGTGACGACCCTCAACAGTTTGGAGACAGCTGGTACATAGTACCCTTCTCCACTCGCGTTCACACCGAGATAAGAAATGAAAATAAATGTTTCTTGTAAGAAACTTAAATGTTGTTGAGATAAACTGAGTTTTCAAATAAATATTATATCGCTACTATCTTTTCTTATGAACTACGATTTCAATAAGAGTTGTATATTGTTGTAAGGGTTGTAGAGTAAGTGATTTGAAGTATATATAGAGTTTATATGAATATATGTGACGAGTGTTTTAAACAAAAGCCACCAAAGCATGTTTTACTTTTTTTACGGGTTTAATACTCAGTGCGTTGCTGATGTTAGTCAAATGTTTTGTTTTGTCATTTCTGTAGCCTGTCACTTGGGTGGGTGGCAGCCTGTAATTAGTTTCAGGTGGATGAAATGAAGTTGTGGAAGCTTGAAGTATGAATTCTTATCACAACTATCCTTATATGTATTGAGGCGAGGTCGATCGACTTTGTAACAACGTAGTTATTAGTTATGTTGTAAATAGTTTTAAAATGGTAATTTGTAAAGTATTAATGGTTTATAGTTCGTTTTAGGACGATGAGTGTGATGATAATAGGCCGGATTAAGCTTTCCGCTGTGTTTAGCTCTAATTAAGTTGCCGGTGAATCCGGGTTGTTACAGTTTATGATGGTCAACAACGGTTAAAGGACAAAAAATTAAGGAGTATCTATTTGTGTCATACGTAGTATCAAAAGAAATCGAATCCCCAAATAAATGAAAGTCTCTTCTACCAATAGGGCCAACCCAAAAAACTCTTGTTAGATGCCTATATTTGCATCAACATAATAATCAAAATAGTAACCCTATTACTATTTTTCACTTTTTGTTCAAGCACAAATATCGCCACATCAGCATCAGATATGTACACTTTTAAGTCCCTGTAAAATTTTTTGAAATCGTTTTCACTGCCCATAACATATTTATAGCCACCGCAAATTTCTTGCATTATCCTATAAGATATCACAACACCTATATTTAAATGAGACTTATTAAAATAAATTTCTTATGAGCAAAATTCAAACCAACTTCATTTTTCTTGAGCTGCCTGGTAATGGGTGTTGAAAAAAAATAACAATGAGACTTAAGAAAGAAATAAACCATATACTTCCTCCGTTCCAAGTGTATTGCAACCTTTACCTTATTTGGCAATTTCATATCAATTGCAACGTTTCTGTTTTAATCACCAAAAAGATCACATGTGCAACCTTTCTCTCTCTTCATTACTTATTAATCACATGATGCAAGTGGGAAGATGGCCCCACTTTTTTGCTCTTCTTAATAAATATGCCAACCCCCTATGTTGCAATGAACTTGGAACAGAGGTAGCATTTCCAACCATTACAATACCTAAACATTATCTTAGAAGGACATCTAACTCTCTTCACTGTCTTTTTCCTTTAAACTGCTCCTTCAACTTCTTTATCACCTTTCTTATGATTTGTCACATAGCTTTTCTTTGCTACATAATAAATATCTAATCACAACAATTCCTTTATTACCATTACAATCAATCATATTCTTGTCTACTTTAGTAGTACTAGGACGGACTGTAAATCCACATTCATTATCATATTTGGAATAGAAAGCAATTCCATCTTGAAGACTATCAAATTTCATTCCCACAATAGGTTTGTTTGACAAAGAACAACCTGGAATATACTTTTTACCACTCTAGAATTATCAAAATTCCCAGGAATCATACGCTGAGCAGGTGTTTTAATTTTTTTTACAATACTATCAAAATCAGTCACATCAGAGGAAGAATGTTCTACTCTTTCAGTCATCTTCTTGAAAAGTAAATGATCCAAAGGAAAATGAAATAAAAAACGTCAAAAAGTAAAAAACAGACAAAAGTAAAAATATAATAATGAAGCAACAGTAATTACAAACAAACGAGAATGTACAAGATAACAAAATAAAGCGAAAACAAAAGAACAAACATAATTACATATAAAAAACCCCAAATCATAATACCAAAACCCTCAATAAAAAAAGTAATTCAAAAAACAACCAAAATAAATGATAATAAGTTAAATTGATGAAACTTACAATCAAAGAACCCTAATTACATTAATACATAATCACATAACCTAGATCGCATAATCGCAACAACGAAAACGAAAAAAATAGAAAAGAAGGAGAAAAAAACAAAAGACGAAAAGCAAAAAATGAAACAAAGAAATTTAAAATTACCTCATCAGTGAATGATGAATATCGAGAAATATGAAGAAATTAAGAACAATATCGAAGAATTTGAGAAAAAAAGCGCAATTGAAGAAACGAATTCCCGATTTCGAGTGAGGAGAATCGAGAGAGAAAGTACAGAAGAATAGAGAGAGAAACTAAATTCTATGGAAAGATGACCGAGGGGAGATCATTCAACTCGCGAAATTACCAAAATGCCATTAATGACGCGGGTGAACGAGTGAAAACTTAGCCGTCAGATACAACTCGATGAACGGCTGAGATTAGTTCCTAGTTCTCATTATGCACCTTGGTTCTCACATGATCCTAATTCATATTATATATGTATATATATAGTATAAATAACTTTTGCCAAATGTCATTTTGACACTAATTGCAAAATCACAAAAACCAGGGTATCGTTCGAGCATAATACTAGTATTAATATTAAAAAGCATGAGCATTCACTATAGCCCGCCTGCCACGTGTCATTCAATGTCATATGCTAATACAGTAATACTATACATCCTACAAGTCAATTACATTCAAAAAGTTTCAAAAATGAATGTAAGAGTCTTTGATCCCTAAACTAACTATTATAAATTTCACAACTTTAATACCAAACTACCACTCTAGTGATTGTACAAATCCAATTACTAAGGGTCTCTTCTCCTCATTTAGATGTAGCTTAACTCAACTAAACTGATTGGAGCATAACTGAAATGAATTGAATTGAATTGATTGGAACTAAACTGAGTGGAGCTTAACTAAACTCAATTGAACTGAATTGAATTGAATTTAATTGAATTACAATAAATATCTAAATAAAAAAATAAATAATAATTAATTTATTAAATAATAATTATAATAATAAGCAATAATAATTAAAAATTTTATAATTTATAATAATAATTAATGAATAATGACAACAACATTTCAAATGTTATTAAATGGTAGCTGTAAATAAGAGTAATAATGATACAATAATAATAATAATAATAAAAATAAAATAAATAAATAAATATAAGTAATTACTAATATTAGTATTGATATAATAATACTTGATGATGATTATACAATACCAATTATGTCTAAGAGTAAATTAATATTAATTTTATAATAATAAGAATTAATATTATAATATAATTAACAATAATAAAAATAACTTGGTCGGATGTCAAAAATTGCGGCGTAAATCATTTTGGTGCGATTTGATTGGTTAATGGGATGAACAACGTGTGGTTAGATTTACTTTTGACCAAACCACAATTTGCATGGATTGGTCTATAATATTTATAAACCAAATCGAACCACAAACTTCCAAAGTATATTTAGTAATCAACATAACGACGATTTTGTACCTTAAATAGTACTATTATTAGAAACTTTGTGATTTTTTCAATATCTTCTAGGTTTTTTGTAGCTTATTTGTATGATGTAGTAGTGAATATCTAGTCGACAACTAAACAACAATTGTAAATTAGAATACTCGTGTTGAGATAAATTATATTCAAACCGCAAACTGCACCAACCCAAACCATGCTCAGCCCTAATAACAGTGAGTAAAGATATAATAAACAAAATAAAATATAACAATAACAATAATAATGGTAATTATTATAATAACTATAAGAGTAAATTAGTAGAATAAATTAGACCAACAATAATAATATTCAACAAAATGGTTAGATAATGAATGAAGTTGAACTAAACTGAGTTGAGCTGATTGGAACTAAACTGAACTAAAATGAACTAACTCAAGCTTAACCAAACTGAACTGACAACAAACTCAAGAGAACAGGCCCTAAATCCTTTTACCTTAGTAAAATTTTCAATATAATATGGGTAAATCTTCCTAATAATAACACTTTATGATCCCTTTAAATTATAACCATTGAAACATAAAACAATAAACTTACCAGGAATATTATCAAGGCCTAAAAAACCAGTTAGTTTATTGTTTATTGTTTCAGGCCTAAAAATAAAATAAAAAAGTGCCTAAAATCAGGAATATTACCAAAGCCTAAAAACTAGGAATATTACCAGGTTATTTCATTATTATTTTGTACCAGGAATATTATTATTTATTACCAAGCCCTTCTTTATTAAGTTAGAATACAATAAAGGAATGTTATCGAGTTTCAGGTTATTTTGTACACCCATTTGCTGCTGAGTGCTCTCTTTCCGACAGGCAATTTTTCAATTGTCCATGTGCCATTATTCTCCAAGGCTTGTATTTGTTTTGCCATGGCATCATGCCAACAAACATCCGCCATTGTTTTTTGTGAAATTCCTTGGTTCATGTCCTGCAGTTATAGATGCAAGAAATTTTCTGTGTCTAACAGAAAAACGTTCACAATTAACAAAATGTGTTATAAGATAGAGAGTACCTGAGGAAGACTATGTGGCAGGCTATCGTCGCGATGGACTGAGCCTTCTAACAATGTATCTAATAAAACCGCGAAGTTGTGTTGATGTAAATTTCTCTCTCATTCCTTTTCCCATGAGCTCCTAGCTTCCATGTCCTCCCTCTCTCCTCACGCACTACCTCGTGCTCTACTGTGCCTTCATCATGCACAATGATCTCTCCATCCTCGTCACTTTCATTAGCAACTAGGAGGTCGGCTGACGCAATTTCCACCACATGCTCTCCCCTCGTTAGCTCGCCTATCATGAACCTCCCTGTGGACTACTACGCCGTTCCCATTATCATTATCTATCAAAATATCAAAGCCATCAATAGTGACAATGGCTAGGGGATTCTTTTTTTCACCTTCCAATAGATCACGAAAAGGAAATTCATTTTCGAAAAATTTCACGTCCCTCGAAACAAAAAGTCTTTTGTCTCTAAATCACAAACTTGCCAACCTTTTTTTCCAATAGGGTAACCAAGGAAAACACATTTTCGACTTCGAACTGGCAAATTTATCACCTCTATGTTTTTGGTTATGGGCATAGCACAAACAACCAAAGATTTTCATTGCATCATACGAAGGGGCTTCATTGAACAACATTTCATATGGAAATTTCCCTTTAAGTAGAAGAGATGGGGTTCTGTTTATCAAATAACAAGCAGCAAGAACACATTCACCCCATAATTAAATCGGTAAATGTCCCTCAACTCTCAATGCCCGAGCTACATTTAATAAATGGCGATGTTTTCTCTCCACTCTCCCATTTTGTTCAGGTTTCCCAGTATAAGAGGATTCAAACAAGATTCCATTTTCGACGAAATATGCTTGTAGGCAATTGAATTCAATCCCATTATCACTCCTTACAATTTTTATTTTCTTATTTAATTGACGATCGATCATGGCAACCAAAATCATAAACATTTGTTCCCCTTCAGTTTTGTTACGTATTAAATAGACCCAGACACCTCGTGAAAAATCGTCAACAATAGTTAAGAAATAGGAAGCACCACAAGATGATTTGGTACGATAGGGACCCCACAGATCACAATGAATTAAATCAAACATGTTATTGGCTTTATTAATACTTTTGGGAAAACTGCGAGCTCGACTACAAAAGTTATGATAGACAACACTCATTTATGAGCAGTTGGGTAGGAAACCACTGTTTTAAGCATTTTTTTGTATATTCAATAAATATAATGAATATAATTAATAGCTTTGATAGCGGTTATAACAAAGCCGCTGTTTTTATATGACTAAACTAAGCAAATAATAGCGGTTCAATTTAAGCAATTGACAATAGCGTATTATATTACTGCCGCTTGTAAACTTCCAGCCAAAAACCACAAAAAAGAAAAAAGAAAAAGGAAAAGAAAGAACTCCCGTTGAACTCCGCTGAACTCGACCCACTTCACCCCCACTCTTCCAAACACCAGTTACTTGAATTCCATCAGCAATATGATTACTCAACTTCTCCTATTTGATAGGGATTCTGTAATCTGCAACAACAATTTCGCTCCACTTCTCACACACACTAGCAATTTTCGCAGTAAGGAATTCTTTTGGTTGCTTCTATTTGTCTCTAGCGGTCACACTGAATTTTTGAGAATTGAGGTAATTCTCTTTTATTTGATTTGAATTTCTTATAGTTTGATGGTAATTTATTGGATTTTTAGAATTTGGATTTTATAGTTTCATGGTGATTTATTGGAATTTTCCGTTTTTCAAAGAGAACAAGAAGTTGTTTAAACCACTCTATAATAAAAGATTCATCTTTAAATCTGAAAAAGAACTAACGAATTATCACATATAAATCGGAAAGGACCATCATCCTTGTAGGATAGTTGAAGTTGTGTAAAATGAAACAGATAAGAGCCAAGCACAAATATTAGATTCATCTTTTATACAACCAACTGCTAACATTAGTTGATTGAGTGAAGTGTTAGTATTAATCGTTGGTAAAGATTTTTGGTAAGGTTTTATACTGGTGTTTAATTGTTTGTGTGCCAATCAGACAGAATGTTGATATAAAAGGTAAAAAAACTAATGCCAGAAAGTTGTTCAAAACACCTCTTTTATTTTGGCTTAAAGTCATTTACCAAGAAGTAAACTTTGAGTTGTTTGACCAGTTAGAAAAATCAAACTAAATCAAAATAGAAAGCTAACAAAAAGCCTAAAAGCCATTTAGGGGAGATCCTTCAAAAATGAAAGATAGGATTTGTGGATGATTGTTGCTAGGGGGCTAATTAAGCGTGTTTACCAGCAATCAACTTCTTAGGGAGTCCGTGAGGAATCCGACTCAACCTCTTAAGCAAGCTTTACATCAACTCTATTAGCTCTTGAGCAGCTGGATAAAATGTTTGCATTAATTTTTCATGAAAACCTTATAAGCTTTAAGTTTTGCTCATCTGTTCCCTATCTTCTGTCCATGACAAGAGCCAAGAGGGTATCAACTCAACGATCATCAGTTCAAAAGCATAGATAAGAAATTAATTATTAGTTCCATAAAGCCATACCAAGGGTTGATACCATACTAACTCATATATGCCCATATATCAATACTGTACAACTCCAATTGCTCCATGGTAGCTTGAGGGTTTGAGCTCTTTCTCATGAACAATCTGTAAATAGGCGATACCCCCTTGGTGTCTTTCGATTCAAATTCTTTATTACCTATCAATTACTTTAATCACTCATAAAATACTTAGCATCCCTCCTTTTCTCCCCCTACCCAATTCATGTCTTAGTTCCCACTAGCAGCCCCCTTCACACGAACTGTCATGAGTCTCATGACAAAATTCTGCAGTATTATCATTAATAAAAAGTTACATTTAGTGTTACCTATTGTATAAATTGGATATCTTCATCATATCACTGTCATTTTACAATCTACCATGGTCATTTCACATGAGGGTAGTCCTTTATGTCAATATACCTGACACTTGGCAGCTAGTTTGTCTTCGATGTCCAAAGTTGTATACACTTTAGGTCATTCATGGTTGCTTCTCGTGATCAGCCATAGTATCCCAATCATAAAGCCAATGTGGGGGCCGTTCAGTGGTCTTTGTAGGGGTTCTGGGGGGTTGGCGGGATCTGTGCAGGGGTTCTGGGGGGTTAGGACGTTCTGTGCAGGGGTTTTGGAGGGTTGGTGGGGGGTAGGGAATTCGTTGCAGGGGTTCCGGGGGGGTTGTGGGGGTCTGTGCAGGGGTACGAGGGGTTGTGGGGGTCGTTCAGTGGTCTGTGCAGGGGTTCTATTATGCTCCTTCTGCAGGGGGGGAGGTGTAAGTTTGTTTAATCTTTATTTTTTTTATATATGCTTGCTGCTTGGTTTTACGCTCCTGTGATGCTGCCTCTCATCTTTAATATAATGGTTTCATCACTGATTTCCTGCTACCTTGGCTATTGTTTTTAGCTTAAGTTCAAAATTTATTCAAGTAATTTCCTTTTTTCAGATATGCTCTATCCTTTTTGTTGCATTGAGAGCACTTGGTTTCCACTCATAATGCATAGAGAATCTTACTCTCACCCATATAGATTAAGTGCTTGTGTGAAATCTAAATTTGAAAGCAAATTAAAGAATTTGGATTTTAACTTCAAACCCACTAAGACTAGAATTTCGGCCACCAATAATGACGCTTGAACTTCTCCTTTTGAACAGGGATTCTGGCATCTACACTAACAATTCAATTCCACTTCTTCTCAAGAACGATAATATTTTTCGCAACTAAGGATTTGGGTCTGCGTTTTCTTGTTTGCTTCTCTTCTTCTCCAACCACCACATTATATTTCGAGAGTTGAGGTAATTCGAGTTATTTCATCCTATGTATAGATTGATGTTACACATCTTTTAGATTTTTTTATAATGTACATCATAAGGTTCATGAGGTTGAGTTTATATTGTACTATAATAATATTAGTGATCGATATGGTTTGACTAACATATTATCATCACTAAGATTTGGAGTATATTATGTGGTTTTAGAAAACCATATATTGGTGAATGTAATATCTCAATCTCAGCCCTTCATCACAAAAATGGAAATTGAAAAAAGATATATTGGTGTATAATAATATTCATGTAATTTATTTTACTTTTGAAAATTTAGAATGGATCGAAAGTGGATATTTGAAGATCGTATGGGAAGAGAGTATGAGAAAAGAATGGAAGATTTTATTGCTTTTGCTGTAAACATGCCAAAGATCCTCGCAAAATTTTATTTCCATGTCTTGATTGTTGTTTCCAATCAAGACTGATTGTTGAACAGTTAAGAGATCATTTGACTATACACGGAATTGATAAATGTTATACAAATTGGGTTCGCCATGTAGAGGTAGGCGATGTGTCTGACAAGTGGGGTAGCATATTGAGTGATGAAACAAATACTTTCAAACATGACCATTTAGATGAAATAACACGTGTGCTTGAGGAAAATTTACGAGATTCCCCTGAAATGCTGTTGAGCTTGTCGAATGATGCAAAAATAGCCTTGTATCCTGTTGTAAAAATATCCTAAAGTCGTATCACCTAATCAAAAGTAAATCCTAAAGTCCTCTAACAACAATAGAAGGAGATGAAAATACTAAATTCTTTCATCAAGCTATTAAGCTTAGAAATTTTCATAAGAGAGTTTTGGCAGTTAGAGACATTGAATGTAGGTGGTGTGATACCCCTAGTCAGGTGAGTGCTGCTTTTGTGAATTACTATCAGAAGTTGCTTGGGGAGGATAGCTTTGTGAGAGTGCCTATCAAAGAGGAGATAGTTAATATAGGTCCTCAGATTATTCAGGATGAAGTTGATTTGTTGCGCAGGAACTTTACAACTGAGGAAATTAATAGTGCAATGTTCTCTATTCCTAATAGTAAGCTCCAGGTCTAGATGGGTTCAATAGTACAGTTTTCAAGGCTGCATGGGATACTGTAGGGCCTGATGTGATTGCCGCTGTGCAGGATTTCTTTGAGTTTGGGAAATTACTCAAGGAGGTGAACTGTACTATCCTTACCACGGTTCCTAAAGTATGTAATCGAGAGTCAGTTACAGAGTTTAGGCCAATTGCACTTTGTAATACAATTTACAAGTAAATTACTAAACTTATTTGTAATAGATTGAATTTGTTGCTATTAGGATTGTCTCACAAAACCTGGCTGGGTTTGTTAGTGGCAGACAAAATTTTCACATTATCAGTATAGTGCAGGATATAGTTGGCTTGTATAGGAGGAAATCTTCTCCTCCTGGATGTTTGTTGAAGATTGACATTAGGAAAGCATATGATTCTGTAAGTTGGCCTTTCTTGAGAGAAATGTTGATAGCTTTGAAGTTTCTAGTGAAACTTGTTGCTTGGATTATGGAATATGTTTGCTCTCCCTCTTTCTCTATTGCACTGAATCCCTTCTTGGTTTCATCCATGCAAAAAGAGGTCTTGGACAAGGTGATCTTATGTCTCCCTTATTGTTTATCCTTTGCATGGAGTATCTGTCAAGGCTCTTGGGTTTTCTTGGAGATAACAATGATTTTCAGGTCCATTATAGGTGCAAGCAGTTGAAGCTGAATCATTTAGTGTTTGCTGATGATTTGCTTATGTTTTGTAAGGGAGATCTTAGCTCTATTTGCTGTCTGCTGAGGGGTTTAGCTACTTTTGCAAATACTTCTAGGCTTGTTGTAAATAATGGTAGGGTTTTTCTATATGGTACCATTGGGGTATCAGTTTTTCCAAGTGGTACCCCTCCAAAATGAAAGGTCCACATTGTACCCTTGAATTGCAATAACTGTCCGAACAACACCCTTTAATCTTGTAATTAGTGACGGTGAATAACGAATGTTAACCATGGTTAACGTAATACAACAACCAGCCTTTAATAGCTTTTAAAAAAAAGAAGGAAACTAAATTCTAAAACCACCAAGCCCCTTAAATGATCAATTCATGCAACTTCCATCATCTCTATTTCCAAAAACCCCAAAAATAAACCCTAAAATCATCAAGCTCTCTATCATCATCTGGATTCATTATACACTCTCAAGGGTTTGAAAAACTCTAACTTGCAAGGTGAAGTTGGCGAGTACGATTTCCCAGAAGATTTGGACATTTTCGCAGAGAAAGAAGTGTGAAGAAGGAAGAAGGTGATGAAAGAAGAAGGTGATGAATGAAGAAGATGACAAGCAGATGGTTTAATACTCCTAAACCCTAGACAATTGGGGGGAAATTTCCCACCAAAACTTAAAATTAACATAACCTAACCTAAGCTAACTACAGCTAACGGAATTTTTCAACTTAAGTTAACGGTCAGTTAACGGCAATGGCATGGCTTAGACAATTATTGCACTTCAAGGGTACAATGTGGACCTTTCATTTTGGAGGGGTACCACTTGGAAAAACTGATACCCCAGGGGTACCACATAGAAAAACCCATAATGGTAAATCTGCTATGTATACTTGTAATGTTCTTGATGCTGTTATTTCTCAAGTGAAAGTTATGTCTGGTTTTGTGCATGACTCCCTTCCTTTTTAAGTATTTGGGAGTTAATATCAACGCTAAGAAGTTTTCTGTCAATGATTGTGCTGTTTCGGTTGATAAAATTGTTGCTAAGTTGAGAGTATAGGGGAATAGGTCACTCTCTTATGCTTGTAGATGTGTGTTGATGAATGCAGTGTTGCTAGCTATCTATAGATATTGGGCTTCCATCTTTTTGATTCCTAAAAAGGTATTAGATGGGGTTACTACAGTTTGTAGGAACTTTCTGTGGGATGGTAAAGCTATCTCTTCTAGACCTCGTCCTATTGCATGGGATTTTGTTTGTAGACCTAAAAAAGAAGGGGGTTTAGGGATAAAGGACTATCATATGTGGAACATTACTGCTCTTGGCAAGTACATTTGGAATATAGCTCAGAAAGTGGACAATTTGTGGCTCAGATGGGTGGATCATATCTACTTAAGGGGAAAGGAATGGTAAAGTGTGGCTCCTCAACAAGCTTCTAGCTGAAACTGGAGACAGTTATGCAAAGTGAAAGACAAGCTGAAATATAGTTATTCTGGGAATCAGTGGCTTGGCTCTTAGTATTATACTATTGCTAGTGGTTATGAGTGGCTTAGAGTAGCTAGCCCTAGAGTGCTCTAGGATGTCTGGGTCTGGAATAGGCTCAATATTCCTAACCATTCTTTCATTGCTTGGATGATTATGTGGAAGAGATTGAGGACCAAAGATAGGTTGGCTAAGTTTGGTTTTATTCAAGACACTCTATGTCCCCTATGCTATTGTACTAATGAATCTGTTGAGCATTTGTATTTTTATTGCAGATATTCTCAATTGTTTTGTGATGAGCTTCATAAACTGGTGAAATGTCAGGGGATTTTTCAGTCCCTAAACCATTGTGATAGATGGCTGCAGATTGGTAAAACTTGCTTTAAAAATAGAGTTGTTCAAGCTGTTGTTGTAGCATTATTGTACAACATATGGAAGCCGAGGGACCAAGCTGTTTGGGATGGTAGTGTCCTCAGACCAGTTAATGTTGTTATTGTCATCAAGAAGCAAGTGTATGCTAGATTCAACAATTTAATGCGAAGGAAGGCTAGTTCAAGAGATAGGGTTTGGTTTCATTCAGTTTTTGGTAATTCATAGTTTGTATAGCTTGTTTTAGATTGTGATGCCTTATGTTTGTATTGGGTAACAATTGTATGTTTCTGGTGACCCTTTTTAGAAGGTGGGCTAGTAGCTCTTAGTCTTGTATTTTTTAAAAATATATTTCTTACCTTTCCCCCCCAAAAAAAATTAGTCAGGAAAGTAGGGTCGAATTCACAGGGAGACAACCTTTTCTAAGTTAATATTCAGCGACAAGTACTTCAAACAAAATCAGAGAAGAATTAGTTGAACTAATTAGACTAATGAAAGCAATATAAAAGTGGGATTTAAACTATGAATTAAAGGTCTACTGCATTAGTTCGATCTACCATGCTTATACCAATCAAAAGGACCAAACAACTATTAATACCTAGGTCAAGGGTCAAGAGATTAGAGCACTTATTAAGCTATGTTTAAGTCTTAACGCTCATAATTCAACATATGCCGCATGTTTACTAACATAATCATAATTACTTATGTGTAATAAGGCCTCTAAAAGTAAGACGGTTCTGTGCAAACAATTATTAACTACAAGCAATCAATGAAACTCCGCAATAATATTAATTACTCATCAAGAAAAAATCACACCATAATCACTCTAATCAAAACCTAGAAACTAATAGCAATTCAAAAGTAATTCATGGTATAAACAGGGCTTTCCTGCCTAAAACCCTAGAAATAAGACTACTCACTTATAATCGAATCAATAATAAAACTAATATAAAAATCTAAACTTTGCATCATGAGCTAATTAATTAAGCAATCAAAGATTAAATAAAGGAAGTAAGAAAGAAGAACAATACCGAACGATGAAAGCAATAACTTTTATTGAAAATCCAAGGTGGATCTCCTCCAAAAACTAATCTAAGTGTTTACTCTAAGAAAGCAATTTAAACTAAAACTAAACAATGATAAGTATAAAGTGTCTTGAAAATAATGAAGCTTGGCTATTTATAATAGCCCCTCAAATCTAATTAAAAACATAATTAAAAGATAAAAACGGGGCTTCGTGTCAACAACTCGATCGGGCCAATGACTCGCCTGATCGGGTCGGGCTGAGCCATTAGCTTCCTTCATTTTTCTTTATGTACTCACAACAACAACACAATTGAACACTCCCTCAATCAGGTCGGGCAACTCCGCCCGATTGGGTCCGAAACTTCACATGCCGACCTTAATATAATCGGCCATCCTCTGCCCGACCAAGCTACGTCTTTCCAGCCCTCTTGGCACTCATTCTTCACGTTTAGAGGTCTCGGGACCTCTTAAATTATCTATAATGCTCGTAACAACTTCTATGTGCCTCGTTACAACTCGTAAAGCCGTGGTTCCTTCAATATAGCTCGAAAAAAAGATAAAACTCCCTAAAACCTGCAATTCATTACGAAAACAACACGAACCACAACTATATAGAGTAATTAGCATAAATTAGCCCCGAAGAACTCCAATAAGGCACGATTTACCTTGTAAACAAAGGAGAACACTCTATAAATAATCATGTTATCAAACTCCCCCAAGCTAAAAAATCTGCTTGTCCTCAAGCAAATAAAACATGAACATGGAATAAATTGTCTCACCCCACGATAAAATCTTCAAAGCTCAAAAATATTTTCAAGACTAAGAATGGTTCAAGCAGGTTAAATTCAAGTTTAGCTATTCAAATCCATCAAAATACCAATCATCCAAGCAAACCATCAAATATAACTGTCCACAAAGCATATAAATCGTGAAAAGGTTCTCATAAAGGTGTCACTCCTCTTAATTTTGTTGCAGGCAAAGAATATGCCCGAACACTCACCAACCCGACCATAAATGCCCTTCCCACTCATTCTCTCATGTGTTTAAGAAGGTTAACTGACGCTCATCTTAATCAAGTCGACTCAATTAGCAGACATATTCTTTAACTTTGACAAACTGACTCGAAATGAATCCAAAAAACAAATATACACACGAGCTCGAGAGGACTTTGAAGGGTTGTAATGGGGCTAGGCAAAGGGTAGGGGATAATTCTAGGAAATGTGGTGGAAAAACCGAGAATGGGGGAACAAAAGTCACTCAAGACAAGGTCGAATGTGGCCGAAACATCTCCCAACAACACCTAATTATCACAAAACACACCCCAACTCTTATTCATCAACATAAACTCACAACAACCCAACTTTCAAGCAATGTAGCACATTTTTCTTTATAAACAACGTTAATGAAGGAACTTTGAGCTCTTTTGAACTTTTATTCATTTTTCTTCCATTTTACGCAACTCAAACTTTGCTTTTTTTTTCTTTTCTTCTTCTCACAATTGGAACCACATCAGATACAATTTGATTCCCCAGACCACGCAAACCATAGAAACCAATCTCAAACTCAACCCATACAAAAGCTCCCCCAAGCTAGGCTTGGGAATAATATATAAATAAAGGCCACGGGCATGTAATGAGGTTTAGCAACACGAAACATGTCATTAGGCTCAGCGGGGCTAAGGAGGATAAAAGTATATCATAAATTAACTCTGAGACTCAAGAATCAGACAAAAAAACGCCTCTACCACAGCAAATGCTACAAGTTATTGAATATCAAACAAATACGAAGTCAAAGTCAAGATCAATCAACTAATGAGAAACTAACACACAAAAGCAGACTGGATAATAATATGAATCCACTAGGCTACAAAAGGCCTCACAGTCTAAACAATTCAGCCATGCAGCACAATGTAGTGTATAATAATCAATATTGGCTCGAAATCATAGCATCCAAACATCAAATCATAGCCTCAAAATCACAAATGTCCAGCTATCTAGATAAAAAGTCAAATCATTTTCAATCATACCACAACAAGGGGCACAAGGAGGGAATCAAACCAGTCCTATGAATCGTGTTATTTTTTTCCAGTATTTTTCAAAAGCAATAAATGTATCCTAAAAAGCAGTAAAAAGAGATAGAGAATACAAACAGAAATCCTCCCCAAAGCGGAACTTGGCAGTGTCCTCAACGTCAAAAGATGAATGATGGGACGATGCTAAGAGGAAAAATAAACGTTAGTACTCCCTCACTTTACCTCACTCTAAAAAAATAAAAAATAATAAAAATTAAGGAGACATTACGGATTGCCTCCCGTACAGCGCTAGTTTATAAAGGTCCCGCATGATATTACCTCCATATCTCAAATCGGAGGGGCTTGGCAGTAAGTGTCACCCTCATCATACATCTTCCTTCTCCAAATGTTCTGGATTATACCTCCAGAATTAATGTGGTGCAACCTTATGTGCATTATGATAATGCACCTTCTCTTCAACCACCTTTCCTTTTTCCTTCCCATCACGAGGTTTTTCTAAATCATCAATGCCGACATTGACCTTGACATAGATGTTTGGGGAAGTCTCCAGAGTCAACTCGACCTCCAAAGGGTCAATACACAGCATGTGTGGGGGTGTAGACGAAACCACCTCATCCATAATATCAATCCTGCAACAAGATTGTTCAAGCATAGGTGCCTTAACAGCATTGGTTAGTTAAAAAAAAATTTATCATCACCAACACTCAGAGTTAAAGACCCAGACTTGACATCAATAATAACACCAGCAGTACACAAAAAGGGTCTACCCAGAATAATGGGAATCTGGGCATCCTCCTCCCTATCAAGTACTACAAAATCAACAAGAATGTAGAATTTCACGACCCTAACAAGAACGTCATCTAAAACACTTAGGGGGTATTTTATAGAACGATCAACCATCTGTAAAGTGAATTGTGTTCATTAAAAGGCTCCCATATTCAGTTCCTTATATACAGATAAAGGCATCACAGAAACAGAAACACCTAAATCACACAAAGCCTTATCAATAAAAATAGGTCCAAGATGGTAGGGAATAGAAAAACTATCAGGATCTTTCATCTTAGGTGGGGTTTTATTCTGTATAATAATACTACACTCTGCAGTAAGATAAGTAACACATTCTACCTCACCTAAGTCTCTCTTCATTGTTATCATGTCTTTCAGAAATTTGGCATAAACAGGGACTTGAGTAATTAATTCAGTGAAAGGAATAGTTACCTCAAGGTTTTTGACCATAGCTAAAACTTACCAAACTGTTGTTTGAACTTATATTTCTGCATCCTGTGAGGAAAAGGTAGCTTTGGTGTGAAAGACATTACAGAAACCTTTTCCTTATGCTTCCCTGTCTGATTTTTCTTTCCTTGTTTGACCTCAGACGTGGAATTGTTCTCTTCTCCTTCCTTTACCACCCCTTCCCTATATTCAGGGCAGCATCATCAATAGGCAATGGAGGAGGGTCATAAGCAATGCCACTACGAAGAGTGAATTCTCTTGCTGCCTCTGAATGGGTTGCCCATGCAATTTTCCCTACTGCCTCTAAGTATTGTTGCCTGTAATTTGAGCCAATTGGGTCTCGAGGCGTTTAATATGGTTGTTCATGTTTCTATTCGACTCCTCGTGATTCTTTTGCATCGTGAGCATATATTTCATCAAATCACACGTAGTCGGATCTTGGGTGGATGTATTTTGAGGTGGTGGTTGAATTTTTTTTGGTTTTGGAAATAATGTGGAGGTTGAAAATTGTGTGGTGGGGGTCTCTGAACACTAGGGGGTTTTGATAGCATGATGATTTGGGGTGGTTTTTTGGTGGTGGTTGAAATTTTTTTTGGTTTTGAAAGTTATGTGGAGGAGGGAAATATTGTTGTCTCTACTAGAAGGCCTTTGCATGCTCTATCTGATTTAACTGAACTGACAATCATGCCCAAAATGACCTTGAACACCACATACCTCGCAGTAAGATGAGGTAATGGTGCAACGACAGACATAGCATTAATGCTCATGGGAGGAGCTATCAAGGTAGAGGATTTCAAGGTGTCAATCTTCATTGTCAGTTTCACCACTTGAGAAGTTAGCAATGCAAGGGCGTCTACATCCAATACCTTCCTTCTGAGGATTTGGGAAGTGGAATGATCATTGGCTGCAAGGTTTGATAAGAAATCATAGCCTACATCCACTTCCTTATCTAGAAAAACTCCTCCCACAGACGAGTTGATAATACTCTTCGTTTGAGGCTGGAGACCACTGTAGAATGTCCGCGTCAAGAACCATTTGTCCATGTTGTGATTTGGACACTCTCTCTGCAAATCTCTAAACCTAGCCCACGCTTCCCGAAGTGTTTCATTAGGTTCTTGGGAAAACGTTACCAGTTTGTGTCTGATATATGTTTTTTTTGTGGGTGGGTAGTACTCTTTGAGAATCGCAGCAGAATTGCCACTCCATTAAGTTTCTTTCACGTCGTTCAACCACTTATCTGCTCTATCTCTCAATGAAAACTCGAACAACATGATATTCAGCTGATCTTAAGTGACTCCGGCATGTTTTACGATTTGACATAACTTTTTGAACCGCTGCAGATGATTTGCCGGGTGTTCAGTAGGATGCCCACCAAACTGATTGTGCTGCACCATGTGGATAAGTGTCGGTTTGATTTCAAAGTTTGTTGCAACAATGGTGGCATAGTGGTTCAAGTGCAAAAGACCGTTTGGGTTGGGCACCCCATATGACTTAAGTGATTTAGACATAAGTGAGCTCGAGGTGCCTGCTTTAGAGGTGTTCAGCTAAACAAACTGCTTTTCTTTCTGAATTTTCTTTCGAATTTACATGAGTGTCTTTGTAAGATTGGGATCCTCTGGGATGGGGGTACCGTTTCTTTAAATGACACGTGTGCTTGAGGAACATTTACGAGATTGTCCTGAAATGTTGTTGCACTTGTTGAATGATGCAAAAATATCCTTGTATCCTGGTTGTAAAAATATCATAAAGTCGTATCACCTAATCAAAAGTTAATCCTAAAGTCCTCTAACAACAATAGTCAGAGAAGTAGGGTCGAATCCACAAGGAGACAGATTTTCTAAGTTAATATTCAGCTAAACAGCTACTTCAGACAAGATCAGCAAAGAATTAGCTAAACAACTAATTAGAATAATGAAAGCAATATAAATGTGAGATTTAAACTATGAATTAAAGGTCTAGGACATTAGTTCGGTCCACCATGCTTATACCAATCAAAATGATCAAACAACTATTAATACCTAGGTAAAGAGTCGAGAGATTAGAGCACTTATTAAGCTACGGTTAAGTCTTAACGCTCATAATTCAACATATGCCGCATGTTCACTAACATAATCAGAATTAGTAATGTGTAATAGGGCCTCTAAAAGTGAGACAGATTTGTGCAAATAGTTATTAATCACAAGCAATCAATGAAACTGCGTGATAACATTGATTACTCGTGAAGAACAAATCACACCATAATCACTCTCATTAAAACCTAGAAATTAATAGCAATTCAAAAGTAATTCATGTTATAAACATGGCTTTCCTCCCTAAAACACTAGAAATAAGACTACTCACTCATAATCGAATCAATAATAATAAAACTAATATAGAAATCTAAACTTTGAATCATGAACTAATTAATTACGCAACCAAAGATCAAATAAAGAAAGCAAGAAAGAAGAACAGTACCGAATGACAAAAGCAATAATTTTTATTGAAAATCCAAGGTTCGATCTCCTCCAAAAACTAATCTAAGTATTTAATCTAAGAAAGCTATTAAAACTAAAACTAAACAATGCTAAGTGTAAAGTGTCTTGTCACAGGCTAAAGTTGTATCACCTAATCAAAGATAAATCCTAAGTCCTCTAACAATGATAGTCAAGGGAAGTAGGTCGAATCCACAAAGAGACAGAGTTCTAAGTTGACATCCAGCTAAACAGCTATTTCAAACAAAATCAGATAATAAAAACAGCTGAACTACTATATAGACTAAGGAAAGCGATATAAAGATGAGATTCAAACTAGGAAATAAAGGTCTAGGGAATTAGTTCGGTCTACCATGCTTATACCAATCAAGGGATTAAACAACTATCAGAACCTAGGTTAAGAATCGATAGATTAGAGCACGTGTCAAACTATGGTTAAGTCTCAACGCCCATAATTCAACATATGCAGCATGTTTACAAACATATTCAGAAATACTAATGTGTACTAGGCCTCTAAGAGTAGGACGAGTCTGTGCAAACAATTATTAACCACAAGCAATCAAAGAAACTGCGCAATAACATCAATTAGAACAAATCACACCATAAACCAATTTAATCAAGCCCTAAAAACTAATAGCAATTCAAAGTAATCAAGGTATAAACATAGCTTTCCTCTCTAAATCCCTAGAAATTAAACTACTTAGACATAATTAAATCAACCATAATAAAACTAATATAAAACCCTAATCCTAACATCATGAATCAAAACAAAGATTAAACTAAGCAATCAAAAAGTAATTAAAGAGATTAAGATAGAAGAACAATACCAATTGACGGAAAGCAATAACTTTATTTAAATCAAATCCGAGGTTCAATCACCCCTTCAACTAATCTAAAGTGTTTAATCTAATAAAACTCTCTAAAAAGTAAACTAAGAGCAACGGAAATAAACTAGAATAAAAGCTGTCTCTAAAATCATGAGGGTTAGCTATTTATAATAGCCCCAAAATCTAATAAAAAACGACAATTAAAAGATAAAATTTCACGGAACCGAGTGCGTCAATCAAAAGATACTAAAAATGGGCCAAACTTTTATTCCTTCTCACGCACAACAAACAACATCAATGCAAAGAATTTGGGCCACCTGATCGGATCGGGCCATGAGTGCCCGATCGGATCCCAATATACAAGCCCAACATTTGTTTCTTTCACGTAAGTAGTATCTGGGCTGAAAAATATAGGCCTGCCCGATCGGGTGGGCTTGGCCCGATCGGGTGGCAAGCAAACTAACCCAACACATCATTTTCTTGAACGCATCAGCAGACAACATTTTATATTGAGGGCCTGCCCGATTGGGTGGGCATGTGGCCCGATTTAGTTGGGCTTAATGTGATGTCCGCCCGATCGGGTGCGAAACTCTACCAACTGATCAATAAATCGTGGCCCGATTGGGCCATTTTTCGCTCGATTAGAGTACGGGGAAGCTCCTTTTGACTCTTTGACTCTCAATTCTTCAAGTTTAGAGGTCTTAGGACCTCCTAAACCATCCATAAAGCTCGTGATCATTCTTACCTGCCT
This sequence comes from Patellifolia procumbens, assembly GCA_947645195.1. NCBI lineage: Eukaryota > Viridiplantae > Streptophyta > Magnoliopsida > Caryophyllales > Amaranthaceae > Patellifolia > Patellifolia procumbens. The sequence goes on from CANSGD010001076.1 coordinate 3,821,004, forward strand.
CGTAACAACTCATAAAGCCGTGGTTACTTCCAAATAGCTCGGAAATAAGGAGAAAAACTCCCTGAATCCTGCAATTCAACACTAAAACACAAAACCACGACTATATACGATAGTTAGCATAAAATAGCTCCAAAGAGCTCAAATGACGCACGAATTAGATCATAAATAGGGAAGAAAACTTTATATAAATACGTGATATCATCTTGAAAATAATGAATCTTAGCTATTTATAATAGCCCCTCCAATCTATTTAAGAACAGAATTAAAAGTAAAAATCGGGGCTCCGGCTCAACAGCCTGATCGGGCCAATGACCCGCCCGATCGGGTTGGGCTGAGCCATTTATCTTCCTTCATTTTTCTTCTTGTACTCACAGCAACTACACAATTTAACACTCGCCCGATGAGGTCGGGTAACCCCGCTCGATCGGGTCCGAAACTTCACAACCCGACCTGAATATAATCGGCCTGATCGGCCACACTCTTTCCGACCAAGCTACGTCTTTCCATACTCTTAGCTCTTGGAACTCATTCTTCACGTTTATAGCTCTCGGTACCTCGTAAATCATCTATAATGCTCGTAACAACTTCTACGTGCCTCGTTACAACTCGTAAAGCCGTGGTTCCTTCAATATAGCTTGGAAAAAGGATAAAACTCACTAATGCTTGCAATTCATTACGAAAACGACAAAACCACAACTACATAGAGTAATTAGCATAAATTATCCCCGAAAAGCTCTAATAAGGCACAATTTAGATTGTAAACAAAGCAGAAAACTCTATAAATAATCATGTTATCACCCACTTGACCATATTACCTCCATATCTCAAATAGGATGGGCTTGGTAATGATTGCCACCCTCATCAAACATCTTCCTTCTCCAAATGTTTTTGCTCTTACCTTTCAGAATGTGATGCAACCTTAGGTGCATTATGATAATGCACCTTCTCCTCAACCACCTTTGCTTTACCCTTCTCATCAGTTGGTGTCTCTAAATAGTCACTTCAGGCATCGACTTTGACATCGATATTTGAGGAGGCATCCATAATCAATGCAAAAATGGGTCAAAATAGAGCATATGCGAAAGTACAAACACAACCATCTCATATATAATTTCAATCCTGCAACAAGATTGCTCAAGCATAGGTATCTTAACAACATCAGTTAGTTATAAGAAACCTTATCATCACAAACACTCAAAGTTAGAGACCCATCATTGACATTAATAATAGCACCTAACAAAAATGGCCTACCCGGAATAATGAGAATCTGGGCATTGATATCACGTATTTATATAGAGTTTTCTCCCCTATTTATGAGCTAATTTGTGCGTCATTTGAGTTCTTCGGAGCTATTTTGTACTAACTATCGTATATAGTTGTGGTTTTGTGTTTTAGTGTTAAATTGCAGGTTTTAGGGAGATTTCTCCTTATTTCCGAGCTATTTGGAAGCAACAATAGCTCTACGAGTTGTTACGGGGCACGTAGGATGGCTCACGAGATTTATGGATAGTTTAGGAGGTCCCAAGACATCTAAACGTGAAGAATTAAGAGTCAAAAGGAGTTTCCCGTACTCTGATTGGGTAAAAAATGGCTCGATCGGGTGATAAATTATTGATCGGGTGGTAAAGTTTTGCACCAGATCGGGCGGACATCACCCGACCCAATCGTGTGGAAAAACAAGGAAAATGTGTTTAGCAATTTAAGCCCAACCCGATCGGGCACACAAGACCCAATCGGGTGATTGATCTGGCAAGCCCATTTGTGGACCAAATTTGCTGCTGCCAAGTGAGCTGCGTCCAAGAGAAAAAGGTGGGTCTCCCTCTCATGCCCAGCCCGATCGGGCACTGAAGGCCCGATGGGATCGGGTGGGCCAAGGCATCAAGTCTGTTGCTGCTGTGCCATGCGTGGAAGTGGAATGCTGCTGGGTTTGCTCACTACCAGCCCGATCGGGCACATATGCCCGATCTAGATAAGGAGGCCCAAACTCCTCATTTCTTGCTGGGCTGCTGTTGCGTGGAGTCAAAAGAAGTGTTGGCAAATTTTAGTGTGGGCCCGATCAGGTGGCCCTTTGGCCGATCGGGTCCCGCACTCGATTCCGCCTAAAATCTATCTTTTATATCCGTTTCTAATTAGATTTTTGTGCTATTATATATAGCTTAACTTCATATTTGATTCTGTTTTTTTCTCCATAGTTCTTAGCTTAGTTTTAGAGAGCTTTTATTAGATTAAACACTTTAGATTAGTTTAAGGGGTGATTGAACCTCGGATTGGATTCCAATAAAGGTTATTGCTTTCCGTCGTTCGGTATTGTTCTTCTTTAATAATCTCTTTAATTGCTTTTGATTGCTTAGATTAATTATTATTTTGATTCGTGATGTTGAAATATGGGTTCTATATTAGGTTTATTATTATTCATTTAATCATGTTTGAGTAGTCTAATTTCTAGGGATTTGGTGAAGGAAGCCATGTTTATACCTTGATTAATTGAATTGCTATTAGTTTCTAGGGTTTGATGAGATTGATTGTGGTGTTATTTGTTCTTATTGAGTAATTAATGTTATTGCACAGTTTCATTGATTACTTGAGGTTAAGAATTGTTTGCACAGAGCCGTCTTACTTTTAGAGGGCTAGTACACATCAGTAATTCTGATTATGTTTGTGAACATGCTGCATATGTTGAAATATGGACGTTGAGACTTAGCCATAGCTTGACACTGCTCTAATCTATCGATTCTTGACCTAGGTTCTGATGGTTGTTTGATCCCTTGATTGGTATAAGCATGGTGGACTAAACTAATTCCCTAGACCTTTATTTCATAAATTAAAATCCATTTTATATTGCTTTCTAGTGTTTAATTAGTAGTTCAGTTGATTCATGTCTGATCTTGTCTGAAGTAGCTGTTTAGCTAAATATTAACTTACAACTCCGTCTCTCTGTGGATTCGACCCTACTTCCCTTGACCATCATTGTTAGAGGACTTAGGATTTATCTTTGACTAGGTGATACGACTTTAGCCTGTCAAGCATCCTCCTCCATATCAATAAAAAGATCATGTCCTCTAAAACAAGAATGTAGAATTTCTCGACCTTAACAGGAACGTCCTCTAAAACACCCAAAGGGTACTTTAGAGAATGATCACCCATCTGTAAAGTGATTTGTGTGCAATTTAAGTGCTCTCATATTAAATTTGTTGTAGACAGAAAGTGGCATAATAGAAAAAGAATCACCTAAATTACATAAAGCTATATCAATAAAAATAGGTCAAAGATGGCAGGGAATAGAAAAACTACTAGGATCTTTCATCTTAGGTGGGGTTTTAATCTGTAAAATAGCAATAGACTCTACAGTTAAAGCAACACATTCTACCTCACCAAAGTCTCTCTTCTTTGTGATCATGTCTTTCGGAAATTTTGGCATATACAGGGACTTGGGTAATTAAATCAGTGAAAGGAGACGTTACCGCAAGGTTCTTGACCATAGCCAAGAACTTACCAAACTGTTGTTCGACCTTTTATTTCCGCATCCTGTGACGAAAAGTTAGCGTTGGTGTGAAAGGCGTTTCAGAAACCTTCTCCTTCTGTTTTCCTATCTGATTTTTCTTTGCTAGTTCGACCTTAGACGTCGAACTCTTCTCCTCTTCTTCCTCTACAACCTCTTTTCCCCCTAGTCAGGGCATCATCATTAATGTGCTATAGAGGAGCGTCATAAGCGATACTGCTATGAAGTGTAATAGATTTCGCTTGCTGCCTTTGAGTGGGTTGCCCAGACGATTGTCCTTGTTGCCTCTGTGCATTATTACATGCCACTTGAGCCAATTGGGTCTCGAGGAGTTTAATATGATTTTTCATGTCTCTAGTCGACTGCTCGTGATTCTTTGGCATAGTGAGCATCAGTTTTATCAAATCAGATGTAGTGGGCTCTTGGGTGGATAAATTTTAAGCTGTGGGTTAGAAATTTTGTTAACTTTGATAGTTGTGTGGAGGGGGTCTCTGAAAACCAGGGGGTTTTGGTAAAATGATGGTTTTTGGTGATTTTGTGGAGGTGGTGGGTTTTGTACGTTGTTACTCCTATATGATAAGTGTGGGTGTTCTATACACCCAGGATTGAAGGTATTCGAGTAAGGATCATTTTGTGGTCTCTATTGAAAAACATTAGCCTGCTCCATCTAATTTTGCCTGAATTGACAATTGTGTCCAAAATGACCCTGAACACCACATAAGATAAGGTAATTGGTGCAACGACAGACATTGCATTGATACTCATGGGAGGAGGTGTCAAAGTCGAGGACTTCAAATTGTAAATCTTCATATTTAGTTGTGCCACTTGTGATGTTAGCAATGCAGGGGCGTCTACATCTAATACCTTCATTATCATACTACGAGAAGTGGAATGATTATTGGCTGAAAGATTCGCAAAGAAATCACAGCTTACATCCACTTCCTTATCTAGATATAAACTCCTCCTGCAGACGAGTCAACAATACACTTCGTCTGAGGCCGTAGACCATTCTAAAATGTATGCGTCAAAAACCACTTGTCCCTGTTGTGATGTGGACACTCTCTCTGTAAATCTCTGAACCTAGTCCACGCTTCCCGAAGTTTTTCATTTGGTTCTTGGGAAAATGTGGCTAACTTATTTATTATATCTGTTGTCTTTGTCGGTGGGTAATATTCTTTGAGAAATGTAACAAATATCCCTGACCATTCTGTCTGACTCTAGAGTGTTTGACAATTCTGTAGAGTTGTTGAAATCTCAGCAGATGATTGGCTGGATCTTCAGTGGGGTGCCGGCCAAACTGATTTTGCTAGACCAGATTGATGAATCCAGGTTTAATCTCAAAGTTTGCTGTAGTGATGGTAGGCATTGGCGGACCTGTGGGGATGTCGTCAAGATTAGGCACCCCATATGACTTCAATGATTTCGACATTACTGAACTCGAAGTATCTTCGGCCGAGGTGTTTAACTGGGCATACTGCTTTTCTTTCTGAATCTTTCGTAGTTTCCTGAGTGTCTTTAACAGATTAGGATCCTCTGGTATGGCGGTACCTTTTCTTAGGGACTTGGGCATACAGAAGAAACAGTAAAAAGTATCTCAATTAGAACAATGAAGTATCAATGAGGCAAACGAACTAAACTAAATAATTAAATAGAAACTAGGAAAACTAGCCTTCTCTCAGGCAACGACGTCAAAATTTGTTAGGCTAAAGTCGTATCACCTAATCAAAAGTAATCCTAAGTCCTCTAACAACAGTAGTAAGGGAAGTAGGGTCAAATACATTGGAGACAAGTTTTCGTAGTTAATGTTAAACCATAAAGTCACTGCAAATAGAAAAAGGTTTGAATTAATTAACTAATATTAAACTAATGAAAATAAAAACTAACAAGGATTTAATCAGATAATAAAAGCCTAGGGTACTAGTTCGGTCCACCATGCAAATATAAATCAAAGGGGTTCAAAAGACTAACATAACTTAGGTATAGAGTCGAACAAATAGAGCAGGTGTTAAGCTTATGATCAGGTCATAACGCTCATAATCTAACATATGTAGTACGGTCGCTAACATAATCAAGATTAATATTGTGTTTTAAGCCTCTGCCAATAACCTACGATCGGGTCAACTTATTAATTGCCAGACGCAATTCATGAAATTGGCCACTAACACAAATCACGCATGAAGAATAAATCACACTACATTGCTCGAATCACAACCTAAGAAATGCTAAACATTCAAATCAAATCACAATATAAGCATGGTTTCCCTCCCTAGAAACCCTACAAAAGGAACTACTCATACATAAATATTGAACCTAAAGCAATAATAATAATCAAAGATGACAATTAAGATCTAATGAAAGCAATAATCGAAATAATGAAAAACAATAGAAGAAGAATTACCAGATCTATGCGAAAGTAATCAACTTTATTGAAGTCAAATGAAGTTCAAACCAAAAAATACTTGAGAAAAAACTAAGTGTTTAGAACTACACTAACTCGAAAATTAAGACATCCTAAGCTATACTAAGATGCCCAATCAAAATTTTGGTTTTAGTATATGCAGGCATTGCTCAAACATATGAAATCACAATAAAGAGCTCTCAAAGAGTATAAAACAAGAGGGAAAATGAGGCTAAAAGCCTATATAAAATGAAAATATCAACAAGCACGCAATTTCAGGATATTATAAACAAGATTAAATTTTGTTTGATTTGAAAAACAATGTGGCTGTAATTCTTTACAAAAGAAAAGGAATTATGGGCAGCACTCAAACTCTTGACTTACACTTAATCTAGTCTTGCTACTCCTTCTTGTCTTTCAATCTCTTGAAAAGTTATTTGCAGATTAGAGAAATCAAAGATTATATCTTTGGTAGACTCTCTCACTAAGAAGCAAAGCTACTATGAACTTTGATTACTAAAGAAGCAGACTTTGAACTCTCAAAGCTGTTGTGAACTCTCACTGGAGAAAAATATTTATTGTTTCATGTCTCATGTGAACTCTCACATTTTCTCAGATTTTGTTTTCTCAATATTAGTCTCTTGATACCATTTTAAATTAATTACAAGTTCTTGATCCTCTCATTAATGTTTAACAAAAATATATATACATAAGTGTATCCTATTTCTACTAGGATACATAATCACATAAGATAAAGATAAAACTAACTCTATAATCTTCCCATAATCATCTCTAAAGATATGATAATATGAACTCAAATATCGTCATTATCTAATCTCAACACCTTGCAAAGCTTGTTTCGTTTAGGATATAACAACGTTGGGAGAAATTACCCATTTAAAATATCATTCTATGTAACTATATGCACTTTGTCCCATATTTAAAGAACTTGCTTTCCCATAAAAATACAAACTAAATCAAGCAAAATAGGCTAATCCTCTTCTTGGTTTATGTAGCTACCGCAAATAGGAATGTATTTAAAATCTGGTGAAGTAAAGTTTTAATATCTTTTGGCAAACGCTTTGATTAGGCTATTACTACTAACAATTAGTAGTGTTGGGCTATTAGTAGAGGTTAAGAAAGTAGAGGGTAGGATCGGGCCCCCTGGGTTCCAATTGGACGACATGTTCTAGACATGTTTGTTTATGTAGCCAAGAGTTGCTTGATTTGACTTTAGGACATCATTCTTGCCGGCATATCCACACACCACCATCTACTCTCACCACCTACTTTCTTGCTTACTCTCAAACTTTCCACCACCTAAAAGGCTTATTTCCAAGTCCATTGTAAGAGCCCATTCTCCATGGTTGCATCACAACAACATTATTACCTATGATTCTGCATTTGATTTCTTTTACCATCTAAAAGCATCCAAAGTCCAATAAGGCAATAACAAGTGAGAAACAACGTTTCAACTGTATCTTCAATGTTATTGTTGGATTGGTTCTTAGTGACAAAAGAAGAGAAATTTATCACTTTTTTTTAGGGGGGAAGAAATCAATCAATTCAATCAATCAATATCTGTACTAAATAATAAATCTGTATCAAAAGGACGTACCAGAATGTTCCACATCATTATATATAATAAAAAATAATTAGAAAAAAGAACTCTATCCTAAATAAACAACTTAATTTTATTATATAAAGTACTACTGATACGAAATTATTAAATAATCATACATTTCATTTTAAATTTCAGAAAATTATAATTTCTGCATCATTAGACTTGTCTCAAAAAAATATTTTAAATCAAGATCACTTATGATATCTTTATGTTGAATTACAAACAATCTTATCTTTTACCTACTTATTATATCAGTAAAATATCTTATATAAAACAATGCTACTAATATATAAATCTAAAATTAATCGTAATAACTTTCTCCTCGAACATTACAAAATAATAAAATTTATAATGTAAGATTCGTCTTGAATAATACACGCAATTAAGATCTACTTATGATATCGGATAACACTTTTAAAAAATGATATCGGTTAACAAAGTACTCCTATAAATTAATAAAATTGAAGTCACACTCGAGTTGGACATATAAAACAAAATTATCTAATTCAATTTAGATTTAATGAGTTCCAAGTAATTAGATCTATTACTAATTAAAATGCGAGGCAAAATTTGTATTTTATTACTTTTAAGTTAATCGAGTTAAATACTATAAAAGTACTAGTTATAATTCAAGTCCCGCTCGAGTTGGACATGTGAAAAAATCATTTATTTCAATTTGGATTAAGGGACGCTTAAGTGAATCTACTACTAAGCGAGGCCAGTTGATTTTAATCACTATTAAGTTAACCGAGCTAAGTAAGAAAATCATATTTAATAAATACTAGAATCCAATCCAAAACAGTAGCATACCTATTCTAATGGACCTAACCCAAACCCGATTTTATTGACTAGCTTGCCAATAGACACTTAATAAATATTAAATAATTTTTTTTAGTCGTGACTTAAATCTTAATTGGGTGAGCCATTAATGTATTTAAATCTCTTATTCAGTAAGCGTGGTATAAATAACAACTTAATCATTGCATTAGCAGTTAGCAATACAAATAAATTATTTTCTTAAAAATAACGTCTTCTTGAGTTAAAGATGAAAAAATAATTAAATTTAGGAAAATAAATAATACTTAATATACTTGAATTTACGTTTATGTTAGGTCCAACTGATTTAGTCACTTTACAGTCACGGCGGTTAAACAAAATCATTAAATACAAAAAGAAAATCATCCAATTAAAGAACTACTTTTTGGTGGAAAATGATAGTCCTTTCACATTTACAAAATTGATGTTGTTTGGGCCCAATCTAGTCTTGGCCCACTTTATCGGTAAGATTACCAAACTACCCTTGAGGAGTAAATTACCATTTTACCCCTAGGACTTCAAAGGCCAGAATGTAGAGGCTTTCAACCAACCCACTAACAAAAGGCCTTCATAATATTATCACCTTTACCAGGTGACATCATCCAAAGTACTACCTATAAATAGTACTTGGACATGATCAGTCAGGTACGTTTTTACAAGTATTCCAACGCATTTACTTGTATTACTCTTTGACTATATGAGATCAACTCTAGCATCAGAGGGACGATCTCAGGTACCACCCTCGGGGTAGTTCACCGTACTCATTTTTGCAGGCACTCGGACTAATGGACCTCAGAATGTCATTTGTTACTACTCTTAGCTGGACTCTGACTCCCCCGAACTGCAAAATTCACCGTGTTTCTTCGATCCCGAAACAGTTGGCGACGTCTTTGGGGACCTAAAAAAATAGCTACTGATATCACGTATTTATATAGTCTTTTCTCCCTTATTTACAAGCTAATTTGTGCGTCATTGGAGCTCTTGGGAGCTATATTGTGCTAACTATCGTTTATAGTTGTGGTTTCGTGTTTTAGTGTTGAATTGTAGGTTTTAGGGAGTTTTCTCCCTATTCCCAAGCCAATTGGAAGCAACCACGGCTTCACGAGATGTTACGGGGCACGTAGGAAGGCTCACGAGTTTTATGGGTAGTTTAGGAGGTCCCAAGACCCCTAAACGTGAAGATTAGAGAGCCAAAGAGTCAAAAAGGAGGTTTCCGTACACTGATCGGGCAGAAATGGCCCGATCGGGCGAAGTATTTATGATCGGGTATGGAAGTGTCGGACCCGATCGAACAAGGCGTGCCCGATCAGATCGGGCGAGCATCAATGCACCAGACCCGATCGGGCATAGTGTGCCCGCCCGATCGGGCTGGGTGCTACTACGTCCCATTTTGTTGCTGCTGTTTAAGAGAGTTTGCTGGCCCAGTTTTTCGCCTGGCCCGATCGGGTGGCTGCCCACGGCCCGATCTGGTGGGCCTTAAAAGCCAATTGAAGCTGCGCTGTTGATAAGCTGACCAAGAAACGCAAGCTATGACGTTTTGTACGTCGGCCCGATCGGGTACTGTGCTCGGGCCCGATCGAGTCTGGCGCTTAATGACGCAGACTTCGACTTTTAATTTCCGTTTTAGTTAGATTTGAGGGGGACTATAAATACTTTTTCCCTCATTATTGAGAGACACCTTTGATTCATCTTTTCATTAGCTTTAGACTAGTTTTATTCCTCATTGTTCTTAGTTTAATTCAAGCACTTTAGATTAATTTAGAGGTGATCAAACCTATTTCGAGTTCAATAAAAGTTCCTGCTTTCCGTCAATTGGTACTCTTTCCTACCCTAATCTCTTTAATTATTCTTAATTGCTTAGCTTAGTTATTTAATTATTCATGATGCAATTGTTGGGGTTTTATATTAGTTTCGTTGTTGTTAATTCGATTATGAGTGAGTAGTTCTCTTTCTAGGGTGTTAGATAGGAAAGCCATGTTTATACCATGATTGTGATTTAGATTTCTATTAATTTCTAGGGGTTGATTAGGGTGATTGTGATGTGGTTTGTTCTTATTGAGTAATTAATGTTTGTGTACAATTTCATTGATTGCTTGTGGTTAATAGTTATTTGCACAGATCCGTCTTACGACTAGAGGCCTAAGACACATCAGTAGTTCTGATTACGTTAGTGACCATGCGGTGTATGTTGAACTATGAGCGTTGATCTTAACCATAGTTCAACTCGTGCTCTAATCCCCTGACTCTTGACTTAGGTTTTGGTAGTAGTTGACCCCATTTGATTGATATAAGCATGGTGAACCGACCTAATACCCTAGACTTTTAGTCCATAGTTAAATCTTCGATTTATTCCATCTTCTGTAGTTTATTCATTAGTTCAGTTAATCCTTATCTGATTTCATCTGGAGTAGCTGAATTGGTTGAATATTAATTTAGAAACTCTGTCTCCCTGTGGATTCGACCCTGCTTCCATTGACTACTATAGTTAGAGGACTGTAGGTTTATTTTTGATTAGGTGATACGACTAGAACCTATCAAATTTTGGCGCCGTTGCCGGGGAGACGGCTAGTTTTCTAAGTTTTTATTTGATTATTTGGTCTACTTCTTGGTACCTCATTGGAACTTCATTGTTTCAATCGAGGTACGTTTTACTGCTGCTTTTTGTTTCTTTTGTATGCCCAGGTCCCAAAGAAACGGTTCCCCAATTCCAGCGGACCCCGATCTTACTAGGACAATCAGGCGGATCTGAAAGATAAAGTAGAAAGAAAAGCAGTCCGTTCAGTTGAACATCTCTGGAGCAGACACCTTGAGTTCAGTTATGTCAAAATCACTGAAGTCATATGGGGTGCCCAACCCAGATGGTCTCTCCACTGGACCTACTATGCCCACCATTGCCGCATCAAATTTTGAGATTAAGCCTGGACTCATCAGCATGGTCCAGCAAAATCAGTTTGGTGGGCATCCTACTGAAGATCCGGCAAATCATCTGCAACGGTTTCAACAACTTTGTCGAACCGTTAAACATGCCGGCGTCACTCCAGATCAGCTAAAAGTCCTGTTGTTCGAGTTTTCTTTGAGAGATAAAGCCCAGAAATGGTTGAACGATGTGAAAGAAACAGAATGGAGTGAGATTTCTGCTGCGTTTCTGAGAGAGTATTATCCACCTACTAAAACAGCAGAATTCAGACACAAACTAGCCACGTTTTCCCAAGAGCCTGATGAAACATTACGGGAAGCGTGGGCTAGGTTTAGAGATCTACAGAGTGTCCACACCACAATATGGACAAGTGGTTCTTGACGCAGACATTCTACAATGGTCTGCAGCCTCAGACGAAGTGTATTGTTGATTCGTCTGCAGGAGGAGTGTTTTTAGACAAGGCAGTTGTTGAGGGTTATGAATTCATATCAAATCTTGCAGCCAATGACCATTCATCATCTAGGAGTTTGACTAAGAAGGTACTTGAAGTTGACGCTATTTCATTGCTTACATCTCAGATGGCGCAACTGACTCAGCAGCTAATGAAGTCTTCTAGTTCGACACCTCCGCCTATGAGCATCAATGCTATGTCTGCCGTAGCACCCATTACCTCATCTTACTGCGAGGTATGTGGTGTACAGGGTCACTTTGGGCATGACTGTCAGTTCAGTCAATTTCAGATGGAGCAGGCAAATGCATTTCAACAAAGGCCACAAACTTTCCCCCTTGACATAACTACCAAAACCCACAAAACTATCAACCTCCACCTCCACCAAACTATCCTAAACCCTCATACCATCAAACCCCAAAAAATTTCCAAAGACCACCACCACAAAACTTCCATCATCCCAATAACTTCCAAACTCCACAAAATTTCCACACCCCACCTCCACAAAACAACAACCCACAAGAGCCTAGCAATTCTGAACTGATGAAACTGATATTGTCTATGCAAATGGCAAATGAGAAAGCACGGAGGAACCAAGAGAAGCATATCAAACTTCTCGAGGCTCAAGTTGCTCAGTTGGCAGAAACTAATGCACAGAGACAGCAGGGACAATTGCCAGGGCAACCCGTTCAGAGAGAACATGTGAATGCCATCACTCTTCGTAGTGGCATTGCATATGATGCCCCTCCAGTGCCCGTTGATGAGGTTACCCCAACTGCAGGGAAGAAGAGGGTGGTAGAGGAAGGAAAAAGGAAGAATTCGACGTCTGAAGTCGATTTGTCTACAGAGGCTGAACAGACAGGGAAGAAAAAGGAGAAGGTTTTTGAAACGCCTTTTACACCAAGGCTACCTTTTCTTCACAGGATGCAACAGTCCAAGGTTGATCAGCAGTTTGGTAAGTTCTTGGCTATGGTCAAGAACCTTGAGATAACGATTCCATTCACAGATTTAATTACCCAAGTGCCTGTTTATGCCAAATTTCTGAAAGACATGATCACTAAGAAAAGAGACTTTGGTGGGGTAGAACGTGTCGCTCTTACTGAAGAGTGTAGTGCTTTTATCCAAAATAAATCCCCACCAAAGTTAAAAGATCCTGATAGTTTTTCTATACCTTGCCATCTTGGACCTATTTTATTGATAAGGCTTTGTGTGATTTAGGTGCTTCTGTTTCTGTTATGCCATTATCTGTTTTTGAGAAACTGAACATGGGAGCACTTAAATGCACACAAATCACTTTACAGATGGCGGATCGTTCTATAAAATACCCTCTAGGTGTTTTAGAGGACGTTCCTGTTAGGGTTGGGAAATTCTATATCCCTGTTGATTTTGAGGTGTTAGATATGAATGAGGATGCCCAGATTCCTATTATCTTGGGTAGGCCATTTTTGTGTACTGCTGGAGCTGTAATTGATGTCAAATCTGGGTCTTTAACTCTTAGTGTTGGTGATGATAAAGTGATGTTTAAACTAACCAATGCTGTTAAGGCACCTATGCTTGAACAATCTTGTTGCAGGGATGAGGTTTTGGATGAAGTAGGTGTGGAGAAGGTTCAAATTCCACCTAAGGTTGCCTCACCGTCTGGAGGCATTGTCAAGAACATTTGGTGGAGAAAGATATTTGATGAGGGTGGCACTCACTGCCATACCCCTCCTATTTGAGAGAGGGCGGATTATGGTCGTGCGGGACCTTTATAAACCAGCGCTGTGCGAGAGGCAACTCGTATTTTTCTTTCCCTTTTTCCTTTTCTTTTTATTTTTCTTCCTTTTTGTGAGCGAGAGTGGGGGTACTAACATTGTTTTTCCTCTTAGCATAGTCCTTATCACCTTTTGGCATTGAGGACACTGCCAAGTTTAGCTTGGGGGAGGAGTTCTGTTTGTATTCCCTATCTCTTTTACTGCTTTCTAGGATAGATTTATTGCTTTCAAAAAATTCTGAAAAAATCAAAAAAATTTGGTTCCCATGACTGGTTTAGTTGCCTCCCTGTGCCCCTTGTTGTGCTCTATTTGAAAATGATGTGACTTTGTTTTCTGGATAGCTGGGCATTTGTGATCTTGAGGCTATGATTTGATGTTTGATTGCTATGATTTCGAGCATTTTTGGATTATATTGGACCACTTTGTGCTGCATACCAGTATTGGTTAGACTGTGAGGCCTCTTTGTAGCCTATTGGATTCATATTATTATCCAGTCTATTCTTGTGTGTTAGTTCCTCTTTAGTGGATTGATCTTGACTTTGACTTCGTACTTGCCTGATTTTAGATGACTTGTAGCATTTGCTGTGATAGAGGCGTTCTTTTGTCTTGTTCTTGAGCTTCAGAGTGAATTTTTGATATACTTTTATCCTCCCTAGCCCCGCTGAGCCTAATGACTTGTTTCGTGTTACTTAAACCCCTATTATGAGCCCAAAGCCTTCACTTGATATTATTCCAAGCCTAGCTTGGGGGAGCTTTTGTATGGGTTGAGTTTCAGATTGGTTTGTTGGTTTAGTTTGGTTTTTGAGGAATTTAAAAGTGTATTTGCTGTGGTTTGAGAGTGAGAAAAAGAAAAGAAAAAAAGCAAGTTTAGAGTTGCGTGAATGAAGTTCAGAAAAATGAAAGAAAAATGAAATGAAAATTCAATAGAATTCAAGTTCTTTCATTCACGTACGTTCATAAAGGAATATTCGCTTCATTGCTAGAAAATTGGATTTGTTATGAGCTTTTCATTGATTTATGAGAGTTGGGTTACTTTACATGGTTTTATGGTGATTGTTGGGAGTTGTGAAGGCCACCTTAGGCCTTGTTTGAATGATTTATGCTCCCCCTTTCTTGGTTTTTCCACCACATTACCCAAAAGTACCCCCTACCTCTCACCTAAGCCCCATTACAACCCTATAAAGTCCTCTTGAGCTTGTGTCTGCATTGTTCATTTGATTGATTTCGAGTCAGTTTGTCAAAGTTAAAGAGTATTTCTGCTAATTGAGTCGACTTGACTAGGATGAGCGTCATTGAACCTTCTTAAACACATGAGAGTGTGAGTGGGAAGGGTACTTATGGTCGGGTTGGTGAGTGTTCGGGCATATTCTTTGCCTGCCACAAAATAGAGAGGAGTGACACCCTTGTGAGAGCCTTTTCAGGACTTGTATGCTTTGTGGATGCTTGAACTTGATAAATTGCTTGAATGATTGGTGGTTGGATGGATTTGATTAGCCAAACTTGAATTATGCTTGCTTGAACGATTCTTAGTCTTGAAAATGTTTTGAGCTTTGATTTGTTTCTATCTATGGGGTGAGGCAATCTATTCCATGTTCATGTTCTGTTTGGTTGAGGACAAGCAAAGGTTTAGCTTGGGGGAGTTTGATATCACGTATTTATATAGTCTTTTCTCCCTTATTTACAAGCTAATTTGTGCGTCATTGGAGCTCTTGGGAGCTATTTTGTGCTAACTATTGTTTATAGTTGTGGTTTCGTGTTTTAGTGTTGAATTGCAGGTTTTAGGGAGTTTTCTCCCTATTCCCGAGCCAATTGGAAGCAACCACGGCTTCACGAGATGTTACGGGGCACGTAGGAAGGTTCACGAGTTTTATCGGTAGTTTAGGAGGTCCTAAGACCCCTAAACGTGAAGATTAGAGAGCCAAAGAGTCAAAAAGGAGGTTTCCGTACACTGATCGGGCAGAAATGGCCCGATCGGGCGAAGTATTTATGATCGGGTATGAAAGTCACGGACCCGATCGGGCAAGGCGTGCCCGATCAGATCGGGCGAGCATCAATGCACCAGACCCGATCGGGCATAGTGTGCCCGCCCGATCGGGCTGGGTGCTACTACGTCCCATTTTGTTGCTGCTGTTTAAGAGAGTTTGCTGGCCCAGTTTGTCGCCTAGCCCGATCGGGTGGCTGCCCAAGGCCCGATCGGGTGGGCCGTAAAAGCCAATTGAAGCTGCGCTATTGATACGTTGACCAAGAAACGCAAGCTGAGACGTTTTGTACGTCGGCCCGATCGGGTACTGTGCTCGGGCCCGATCGAGTCTGGCACTTAATGACGCAGACTTCGACTTTTAATTTCCGTTTTAGTTAGATTTGAGGGGGACTATAAATACTTTTTCCCTCATTATTGAGAGACACCTTTGATTCATCTTTTCATTAGCTTTAGACTAGTTTTATTCCTCATTGTTCTTAGTTTAATTCAAGCACTTTAGATTAATTTAGAGGTGATCAAACCTATTTCGATTTCAATAAAAGTTCCTGCTTTCCGTCAATTGGTACTCTTTCCTACCCTAATCTCTTTAATTATCCTTAATTACTTAGCTTAGTTATTTAATTATTCATGATGCAATTGTTAGGGTTTTATATTAGTTTCGTTGTTGTTAATTTGATTATGAGTGAGTAGTTCTCTTTCTAGGATGTTAGATAGGAAAGACATGTTTATACCATGATTGTGATTTAGATTTCTATTAATTTCTAGGGCTTGATTAGGGTGATTGTGATGTGGTTTGTTCTTATTGAGTAATTACTGTCAGTGTAAAATTTCATTGATTGCTTGTGGTTAATAGTTGTTTGCACAGATCCGTCTTACGACTAGAGGCCTAGGATACATCAGTAGTTCTGATTACGTTAGTGACCATGCGGCGTATGTTGAACTATGAGCGTTGATCTTAACCATAGTTCAACTCGTGCTCTAATCCCCCGACTCTTGACTTAGGTTTTGGTAGTAGTTGACCCCATTTGATTGGTATAAGCATGGTGAACCGACCTAATACCCTAGACTTTTAGTCCATAGTTAAATCTTCGATTTATTCCATCTTCTGTAGTTTATTCATTAGTTCAGTTAATCCTTATCTGATTTCATCTGGAGTAGCTGAATTGGTTGAATATTAATTTAGAAACTCTGTCTCCCTGTGGATTCGACCCTGCTTCCATTGACTACTATAGTTAGAGGACTGTAGGTTTATTTTTGATTAGGTGATACGACTAGAACCTATCAGCTACATTTTCGAACACCATGACACGAGGACAACGTACCCAAGGTGCTACTCCATGAAAAGCAGCCCAATTACTTACACTAACCTACGATAATTAGAACTTCGAGTAGAGAGACACATCACGACTTTGATCAGGCAACTCGTCGACGGGCTTAAAGGCAAACCGACTACTCCCCCTGACCGAGGGATAGTTTTAGACCAACCTGAAGCTCACCGACGACCAGCTCCCACAAAGCGTGCCCTAACCGAGCACGCTTTTGGTCCGTCGAAAAATGGAAAAGCAACTTCGAGAGGAAAATCCATCAGGTCACCAAATCGTGATGACTCTCGAATTATCATTATTGAAAGGCAAAAGAGAAACAAGAACTTTGATGCACCTCAAATTATCGAGAAGAAGAGGGAAATGTCTTAAGGTTGACACTCGAAATTCCAAGGGATCACTTGATCTTCATGTGTGGCAAGGTCTCAGACCGACCGTCACACTATTAGGAGTGAGGTCGAACGTCACATTTAAGAGCCTGAGGATGTCGCAAGGTCGGGATATCGAGCCGGTTAAGCAGTCCCTCATCAGTCACCCTTTAGTCGACATATTATGGAGACCCCTAACCCGAGCAAGGTAAATATCCCTACGATCGAGCACTACTCTGGCACCACTAACCCTGCGATCATTTGGCAGCATACAAGGCACAAATGAGTGTCCAAACCTTTTACGAGGAAACCTGGTGTAGGTATTTCTCTACCACACTGAAGGGTTTGGCCCTCAACTGGTTCACGAGCCTATAAACTTGAATTATTACAAGCTTCTTGGCCCTTGAGGCCTTATTCTCACAACACTTCATTACGGCCAAGCGCCACAAGAAGACCAACATGCACCGGATGTCGGTCTCACAGCAAAAAGAAGAGAGTTTGAGTTTTTATATCAAGAGGTTCAACGAACAATCTCTCAAGATGTCCGACCTCCAAGACGGGGTCACTGTTACCACCTTGATGAATGGCCTCCACCCAGGTCGGTTCAAGTTCGAGTTGGCCATGAGAGAAACATTAACCTTGGCAGCTGTAATGAGACAAGTGCATAAACATACCAAGTATCGGATATCTGCAAGAATGTGCAAGACGAAGGAATTAGCAAGAGAAAGAGGGATCCCCCGAATCAAAAGGAAAGCATGTCGGAGAGACTAAAAAGACATCAGCCTTCAGATGGAGGTCATGACCATCTCTTTAACACTAATCGCAGAGAAATTTACTTAGACTTGAAGGCTCTGTTTGTTTTAATGGAAAACATTTTTCATGGAAAATCACTTTTCAAGGGAAACAATATTCAATGGAAAATATGATTTTAGAAAAAGTTTTCCTTTGTTTGTTTGAGTAGAGGAAAACTTTGGGAGAAAAGGTAAATGAAGCAAAAGAGAAGGAAAGATGAGAAGGAGAGAATCAAACGGAGTAAGGAGTGTAAAGGGAAAGGTGGCATACCTTGTTTACAAAATGAAATTGGTTTTACTCTTTTAAGAGCACTTTCCACCTTTAGGAAAATCATTTTCCACCCTTTCCAAAACAAACAAAGGAAAATGAAAGATGGAGGAAAAACATTTTCTTGGAAAATGATTTTCCACCAAAACAAACGGAGCCGAAAGAGAAATACATCCTCCCTCGACCAACTCCCATCAAGACCTCGAGTTATAGAAGAGATAAGAAGCTGTATGTGGTGTAAATATCATCGTGAGTGCAGTCATACGACTAAGACCTGTAGAGAGATGAAGAAAGCACTCGACAAGCTCACGGATGAAGGCAAGTTTAATAGATACTTGAAACAACCTCGAGATGATCGACGAAGTGAGAAGAAGAAGGAAAGACAATCTAAAAGCGACGATACCGAAGGGTACGTTGGTGTTATTGCAGGGGGCTTCGCTTATGGAGGCCTAACTGGTCGTTCGAGAAAAAAATCATTTATTTCACCTGAAAATCAGTGAAGTGTTGAAGAAACCCGACACCCCCATTATGGTGTTCGGAGAGAGCTTGAAATAAATTCAAACCCCACATGATGACCCCCTAGTCATCGAGCTGAAAGTGGCTAACCACCAAGTTGGTCGAGTCTTAATTAATAGTGGGAGCTCAGCTGATATTATAACTTGGGATTGTCCTCAAAAATTGAAGTACAAGAAGAGAGACATTCAGGCCATCGACCAGCTCCTTCTCGGGTTCGAGGGACAGTCTTTCCACCCCCTCGGAGTCATCAACCTACCCACTCGCTATGGTGGCAAAGGCAAAGGGATATGCCTCCCAGTGAACTTCTTAATGGTCGATATTAACTTGCCATATAACATAATCATCGCTGAACAAAATAAAAGCCG
This sequence comes from Patellifolia procumbens, assembly GCA_947645195.1. Taxonomy (NCBI): domain Eukaryota; kingdom Viridiplantae; phylum Streptophyta; class Magnoliopsida; order Caryophyllales; family Amaranthaceae; genus Patellifolia; species Patellifolia procumbens. Next base: position 3,840,071 of record CANSGD010001076.1, read on the forward strand.
TCATCTCCACTTACGAGCTCCTACTATAGTTCGAGACGGGGATTATAGAATATGGAATTTCCATTGTAATGATGATGACCAAAATAATTTAAAAGAGACCTTTTATTACGAAATGTCACTAGGCCGAGATGATATTAGAGGGTTATTAAGTGAAGCTTTCGTATTTGACATTCCACAATCCATTCATCAACCTCAGCCTTAATATCATTTCGGTGAAACAAGGTATGAGAAAGAATGAGTAGGTAACATGTATGGAATACTGAATTACCATGATGGGAAGGTGATGTAGTTCCAATTTTTCATACTAAAGAAGAACGAGCAAGGTCTAAAAGACTAAATGAAGCCTCTGATAAGGGTTCCTAACGTGCTGCTGAGCTAACTGTGGGAAACAATAAGGCAACATATAAAGACGGTAGAAATATTTTCAAACATAAACGAAAGAAAATAGGGTGATATTTCTATGTTCAATCAATATCATTTTTCTCTCTGAAATATTTTCAAACATAAACATAAGCAACGGGCTGTGTCACTTTCAGCAACTCAGCCCAATCAATGGGGTAACATAAGTTGTACATCTTGTCGATAGGGTGGAAGAAATGATTAGTTGAGGAGATATGGGTATAGAATGAGGTAGACGAGACTTCTAGGAGGCAGTGGCATAAAGCCATAAAAGGCTCGGGGGCGGGACCATGAGGTTCGTAACAACTCGAGTAGCACAGAGTCCAAGCGCTGTAAGAGTGGGGATAAGTGGGAACACCATAGAACTATCAACATCATACATTTGATAATCACGTGAATCACTTTATAAGCACAAATATCAGTCATGAAGGAGCCTTCATGGATTCACATAGGTTAACAACATAAGTCAGAACTAAATACTTTCATAAGCATACACTTATCACCTTAACATACCAAAACTCGATTTTAACAAAATTTTCGAGTATATCCTGATGACACCAGTTTCAATAACTTTGTCGAACTGTCAAACATACCGGAGTCATTCTACAACAGTTGAAAGTGATGTTGTTCCACTTCTACTTGAAAAACAGAGCACAGAAGTGGACTAGTCACTACATGAATAAAACTAGTCATTGAATGGATTAAAAAAATGATTATTGAATCGATTAAACTAATAACAAATCAAATTAAACTAGTCCCTAAAATGAAACTAAGCAAGTCATTAAATACAGAACAGTGTAACGTTGCGATGACATTCAACCGCATTGCCCGTTACGTAATGGTGACTGGCTGAATTGGTCAAAAAAGAAGGAGGAAATGCATATTGTAGCACCACAACCATCCCGTTGCAAGGATGATCGAGTTTTAAATTTAAAAGAAGGTTTAAACTCATGATTATCCTTGTCATTGATTAACATGTCATTGATTAACATTAAAGATCACTCGACTCCATCTTTTCTAGGGTTTGTATTATTATTCTCATCGCTCATTCTTTATTCATTGTTCATGAAATTTCGTACTTTAAATTTATGCATGTTTTCTAGGATAAGTTAGGTTGTTAATGAAGCGCGTTCAATGACCGTGCCACGTGAGAAACCATCAAATTGTTTAGCAAACCATTTGATTTCTTTCGAGGCATAACCCAACATTTATCTCTCGGATACACCATTGCTCTCACGCACCGCCACTGCTGTTTTTGGGCTAGCCTGGTCATTCTTTGTTTTTAGGCTATGGACTTCAGAAGAGCATTACCCTTATTTCAAGTAGCAGGTCGAAGTTGACAGCTTTTTCCTTCTCGTTTTGATCATAGTCGCATAACGTTATCCTCGGTGAGGGGATACCAACTTCAACTGGGAGCACAGCCGCACTCCCATTAAATGTTGTATATCATGTTGCCTCTTTGACCGTTGTACGAGCTTACCAAAGTATGTTTGGTAAATCTTCGACCCATGAACCTTTAGCTCTATCGAGCATTATCTTCAACCCCTTTAAGATAACTTTGTTCGCAGCTTCATCTGGCTCATTTGTTTGTGGACAACTATCAGCTGAGAATCTTGTTTCGATGTCGAATCGAGCACTAAGACTTTGTAGGTCCGTTGTTGAACTGTCAACCATTGTCGGATATGAGATCTTGGGTACACCAAATTGATTGATAATATTCTTTTATATGAATTGATGTACTTGCTTATCAGAGATGGTAACCAAGGGTTCTGCCTGGACCCATTTGGTGGAGTAGTCGAATGAGATCGACAAAAAAAATATTCCACTACATCCAGTGAAAAATGGCCCTAAGATATATATGCCCACCATTCGAACGGTAATACAACTAGTATGGTTGTCAGATGGCTTGTACAATGTCGAGGTATGTCAACGTAGAGTTGCATTTTGGGTATATTTTGACTAAGTGTTTGGCATCTTCCATAATTGTTGGCCAATAATACCCGGCTCGAAGTTCTTTTCCCAACAATTGTTCGAACTCCTTGATGGCTTCCACATGTACCTTCATGAATTTATCGAAGTATCAGGCCTCCTTCTTCGAGTGATACACATCGCAACAAGGGATGTGTGAATGACTTCTTGTATAATAGGCCATCATGTAGAAGAAACTAATCAGCTCAACGTTTCAGTTTTTTGGCTTCTTTTTCATTTTCTGGGAGCTTTCCATATTCGAGGTAGTCATGTATGTCTTTCTTCTACTCATTCGACGAATGAAAAAATATCAATTTATTTTAGTTTTTCTCATTGCTCCTTCACTTTGTTGAGGTACATTTTCATGACGTCTTTTTTGGCCTCGAAGTCTTAGTGAACATGCTCAACCACTAATTTTGAGTCAGTTTTAACGACAATCTCATTAGCCCCATTAGAGAGGCGGAGTTTTAGATCAAGTAGCAAAGCTTCATACTCAACTTCATTGTTCGAGGCATCAAAGTGGAACTTTACATCATATTCCATTTGGTTTTCAAGTGGGCCGAAGATCGGAAGACATGCTACGCATCCTATCTTCAACGCAAAGTTGTCGATGAAGAGATGCCATATCTCGTCTAGGGTGGATGGTACAACCTCTGTTGGACACTCAGCAACGAAATCTGCTAAAGCATGTGCTTGTATGGCCCTTCAAGGCTCATATTCTAGACCGAACTCCGATAATTTGTTTGCCCACTCAACGACTCCGTTAGAGCTATTCTTATTTTCGATCAATTTCTTCATTGGAGGATCGTAAGTACTTGAATCAGATGAGCATGAAAATATATAGAATAATCATTTTTTTCGACGAGGGGTATGTACTATCTCCCCCTCGAAAAACATAACTAATGAAGCATACATGATGTTTTTTTCTCTTTCATCCAATAAGACGGCGCTGAGTGCGCATCTAGAGACGGCTACATATACATAGAATGTCTCTCCCGAGAAGGGTGACACGAGTTAAGGGAGGTTCGAGAGATATTTTTTTAGTTCTTAGAATGCTTTTTCTGCTTCTGTTCCCCACTCAAAGCATGGTTGCTTTAGTGGGTTAATGAAGTGTAAGCTCTTGTCTGTAGTATAGGACAAAAATCGACCTAAGGCAGCCATGCATCCAGTCAATCGCTGGACTACTTTGACAGTGTCAGGGGAATTCATTTTGATGATTGCTTTGACTTTATTAGGGTTAGCTTCGATCCCCCTCTCATCAACTAGAAATCCCAGACACTTCCCTCTTCATATAACATCGAAGACACACTTTTTCAGATTAAATTTCATGCTGAACTTAAGGTTTTGGGGTTTTTTTCAAATCAGTTGCATGTTGATCGATCAACTTACTTTTGACGATCATTTCGTCAACGTATACTTTGATAATTCTGCCTAGTTGATCCTCAAACATCTTTATGACCAACCTCTGATATGTTGCCCCTACATTCTTCAGTCCGAATGGCATTACCACATAACAATACACACCTGTGCTGGTGATGAATGCCGTATACACCATATCTTTCTTAGCAAGGGAAATTTGGTGATACCCAGTATTAGCGTCCATGAAGTTGAATAACGCGTGACCAGCTGTCGAATCGACCATTTTCTTAATCTATGCAAGTGGGAAGTCGTCTTTTGGACACGCCTTGTTCAGATCTGTAAAGTCGAGGCACATTCTCCATATTCCATTATGTTTTCAAACCAACACAACGTTCGACAGCCATTTAGGATATTGGCTTTGCGTGATGAGCCCTGTACTTATCAGTTTCTTTACTTCTTCTATTGTAGATTTATTCCTTCGAGCCCTTGATGACGCAAATTCTGTTTGATTGGTCTGAAGTCCTTGTTAATTTTCAAGTGATGTTAGGTGACCGAGGGATATAATCTTAGCATTTATATCCATCGAAAACGCGAAAACATCCTTAAACTCTTGAAGGACCGAAATCAGTTCCTTGCTTGTTGCCTTTTTAAGGCATTTTCCAACTCGAAACGTCCGGCTAGGACTGGATTCGAGTATTACTTCTTCATCTTCATCGACTAACTGGGGGTGATTGATATTGTTGGGGTTCTCATTTTAAAATAATCCCTGAGGTGGAGGAGATTTTTTCGACATCTCCTCCAGTTCTCTCTTCTTCTTATTGGACTCTTGTTCGAGCGGCTCCTTGTTTTTGCTTCTCATAATATTCACGTAGCATTCTCTAGCTAATTTTTGGTAGAACCCACCCTGTACCACCATCTCCTTCAAAGCCGCCTGCCAACGATGATGTTGTATGTTAGGTTAATGTCGACCACTAGAAAGTTCACTGGGAGGCCCCTTCCCTTTCACTTATCGCCAAAACAATTGGGCAGTTAATAACTCCGAGAGGATGAACATATTTTTCCTCGAAATCGACCAATGGCTGGTTGATAGCCTGAATGTCCTTTTTCTCATACTTAAGCTTTTGAAGACACTCCCAAGTAATTATGTCTACTGAACTATTTCTGTCAATCAAAACTCGACTAACTCTATGGTTGTCCACTTTCAGCTCGATGCTGAATGAGTTGTCATATGGGTTCTGGATCTCCCTCGAACTCTCACCAATCACCATGGTGGGGGTTTTGAGCTTCTTCAATGCTTCAATATTTTTGAGGTGGTAGAGGTGATTCTTCCTCGAACGGCCAAATAAGACTCCCGAAGCGAAGCCTCCTGCTATAACTCCAACGTGTTCAGTCTCGTCGCTTTTCAATTCATGTTCTCTCTTTTTCTCAGCTAGACAATCATCCCTTGGGTTTTTCAAATATATGATCAATTTTCCCTCATCAGCGAGCGTGTATAAGGATCTCTTTAATTCTCCACAGCCTTTGGTCGTATGACCACATTCTCGATGGTATTCGCATCATAACTACTTATCTCTCCTATAATTCAACGTTTTTATAGGAGTGGGTCTAGGGAGGATGGACTTCTCCTTCAAGTCAAGGTATATTTCTCGTCAATTGTCATAGTAACGAGGATGATCACCTCCATCTTATGGTGGATATCTCTTTATTCTATCAGACGTGCAATCCTTGAAAATCGACGTCTTATTCTTTGTCTTACTGCTTCCCTCGTCTTGCGTGGACTTGTAGATGTCCGACGCTTGAATGAATTTTTTGTCGTACCTCATTGCATGGCAAGCGATAGAGTCTCCCTCATGGCCAATTCTCACTTGAATCGTCTGAGGTGTAGGTCATTTATCAGGACTGTAATTGCCACCCCATCTTGGGGATCGGACACCTTCAATGATTCTTCGTTGAATCTTTTAATGTAGTAGCTTAGACCTTCTCCCTTCAATTGTGTTACCGATATCAAATGCACATTGGTCTTCTTGTGATGTTGGGTTGTTATGAAGTGTTGGGAGAATAGGGATTCAAGAGCTGAGAAGCTCGTAATGATCTCTAGTTGAAGACCAATAAACTAGTTGAGTGCCAAACCCTTTAACATAGTTGGGAAGTATCTAGACCAAGTCGATAGGCAAAAGGTGTGGTCACTCATTTGTGCCTTATAGGCGACGAGATGATCAGCCGGGTCAGTCATGCCTGAGCAGTGCTCGATCCTAGGAATTTTGATTTTCCGGGCTAGGGGTCTCCATGATGTGTCGACGGAATGATGACAGGTGCGAAACTCCTAAGCCAGCTTGATAACATGACTCATCAACTTTTTCATATCCCTAGACGTGGAGTTCGATGTCCCATCGAGTAAGGTGCAAGTTAGGTCGTTCATTCGACATCCCTAAGTTTCAAGTAACATCATGCTGTTTCGAGTCCCAAACTTGTGACTTTCCTCTTTTCTCTTAAATAATATGTCGTGCATCGAAGTTCTTGTTCCTCATTTATTTCTCCATTCCTTAGGTACCCCTCTTTTCAGTGGTTTTCGATGATTCCCTTCTTGATGTGATACCTCGATTGTTGTTTCCTTGTGTCATGATATTTGAAAGTAGTTGTTTGTAAGGGTCCCCACAGACGGCACCAATTGTTTCGGGTTCCAAAAATATTAATGAATTTGTAAATTTGGGGGCGTCCAAGTCCAACTTAGGGTAGGAAGATGACAGTTCAAGGTCCTTCAATAGGTTTCCTGCAAACGAACAATGAATGTATATGACCTTTGCAATTTTTGGGTGTGGTTAATTCTTCGAAACAAGGCCAAGGGACTTATGAGTTCAAGCTCAATGCAACCTTTTCGCCCATGTTAAGGTGGATTGAAGATGTGTTCCAAGAAGAGTCCAAGAGTAGCGTCCAAGTTGAGTCAATTAGGAGACTTAGTTATTTTAATTAAGTCATTTATTTTCAGCAAAAATAAAGGGTCGATCTTTCTATTGATTTTCGGTTCTATTTAGGGTTTTGAGTCCTTGTACTCCAAGTATAGTTGAGTTGTAATATTCCCTAAGATTGTGTTCACATTAGGCGTGGATTAGGGGAAGATTAGGGATTCTTAGATTTGATTCTTATCTTTTAGATTTGATTCTTATCTTTTCCTTTATTCTCTCCTATTAGGGATTATTTACTAAGTGATAAGATTGTAATCTTTTAGGATCTTTGGCTGATTTTAGGCCTAGGGTTTGCTTGGGGGACAAGTAGTTTCTTTTGTAGTATTTATATTCATTTGATGATCAATAAAAAGACAGTGTGTGATTTGATTAAAAACTTGACTTTGAATGTTCATTGTTTCTCTCAATTAATCTTCGCCCACTAATTGATATTCAGGAGTGTTTATTACTTAGTGTTAGTCTACTTAATTCCAGAAGTCGATTATGGGAGATTAAGAGTTAATTTCAAAAGTTCAGGAGTGTTCTTTTTAATTAACATATCCACAAAAAAATACAAAAAAATCGGACTTAGATTAAAATTTAAGTTCATTGGTTTGTTATTGGATGTTAATTCTCATTGGAGTTCCATTCATATCACAAATGAACAATGGTGAGCTACCCCGGGGTTGTACCCGAGATCGTCCCTACGATGCTTAAGTCAGACCAGAGTTCAGTAATTAGAGAATTGTACTTCCTCTTATACTGAAATGTGTAAAATCGTACGTGATTGATCGGGTCCAAATCATATTTATAGATAGTACTTGGATTGATATCATGTAACAGCCCGGCCTCCCGAGATGCTAGCTTCACTCTCTTAGCCATCATAAATCTGAGTGAACATCAAATTGATAATAATCAAATATAAATTAAGATGAAACTTGCAGTGGAAAGAACCTTAAATACACGATCTTGGCCCTGTGGGTTATGGGCCCACAAAATAATATGCTTTGTATAAACCTTCAATTATAGAGTGATATGAACTTGAATCTTAAAACAAATGAATTAAATCATATTATAAGTAATTTTAAACAAACTCCTTGCTATACAAACTTAAATCTCATAACTTTAACCCACAATATACAATTTGAAACAGAACTTTGCTCTTAACTTGATTCCGGCTTCCAACACAATCCTGCAGATAACAGAAGGAATACAAAACAAAGAAAGTATCCAAAATGAGTGGAAAACTCGCAACTCTTACTTTAGCCAGTTAGAAACATTTTCATTTCAGATTGTTTTGTCACTTGGAAATCACTGGGAAAATGATAATCTTTCTTTAAAATATACGGCTGGCGTAGCTCAATCCCCAAACACAAATATGCTGGCAAGTACCGGCTTTAGACAAAATTCATTTTGTCTTATACTTCACTTGTCACTTACACACTACGATCACACCGGTCCACACTATAACCATTACAATTCATTTTCGATTTATTATCAAACTCCTCCTCCAGTACTTGCTCACTTTTCATTTTAGTCCACAAACTACCCAGCCAAAAAAAATTATATTCATAATCAATCAAAATATACATTCAATAATCCACTTCCTTGTCCAGAAAAACTCCTCCTGCAGACGAATCAACAGTACTCTTCGTATGAGGCTGCAGACCATTGTAGAATGTCTGCGTCAAGAACCATTTGTCCATGTTGTGGTGAGGACACTCTCCCTGTAAATCTTTAAACCTAGCCCACACTTCTCGAAGTGTTTCATCAGGCTCTTGGGAAAACGTGGCTAGTTTATTTCTGATTTCTGCTGTCTTTGTGGGTGGATAATACTCTCTCAGGAATGCAGCAGAAATCTAAGACCATTCAGACACTTTGATGTCATTGAACCACTTCTGAGCTCTGTCTCGGAGTGAAAACTCGAAAAGCATGACCTTCAATTGCTCAGGTGTGACCCCTTGATGCTTTACAATTCGGCAGAGTTGTTGAAATCTCTGCAAATGATTTGCCGGATCTTCAGTAGGATGCCCACCAAAATGATTTTGCTGAACCATGCTGATGAGTCCAGGCTTACTCTCAAAATTGTTAGCGGCGATGGTGGGCATTGGTGGTCCAGTGTAAAGACCATCTGGGTTGGGCACCCCATACGATTTCAGTGATTTAGAGGACTGTAAACTAAGCAAAGAACTATGAGAAATAAACTAGAGTCTAAGATGATAAAAAGATGATAAAAGATGTCTCTAAAATAATGAGGAAAAGGTATTTATAATACCTCCCAAAGTCAAACTAAATGCGAAATTAAAAAGACGAAAAACTCGCTTGCGGGCACGGGACCCGATCGGGCCCACAAACAAATCAGCACACTTCAGTGATTTCAGTGTCCTCGAATCCACAGGGAGACAGAGTTTCTAAATTAATATTCAATCAATCAGCTACTTCAGATGAAATCAGGGAAGAATTTACTGAACTAAATATTAAGCTAAAGAAGACAAATTAAACCGAGGAATTAACTATGGATTAAAAGCCTAGGGTATTAGGTCGGTCCACCATGTTTATACCAATCAAATAAGGTCAACTACTATCAAAAGCTAAGTTAAGAGTCGGGGGATTAGAGCATGTGTTAAGCTATTGTTAAGACTCAACGCTTATAGTTCAACATACGCCGCATGTTCACTAACATAATCAGAACTACTGACGTGTACTAGGCCTCTAGTCGTAAGACGGATCTGTGCAAACAACTATTAACCACAAGCAATCAATGAAATTGTACACTAACATTAATCACTAATTAAGAAGAAACCACATCACAATCACCCTAATCAAGCCCTAGAAATTAATAGAAATCTAAATAGCAATCATGGTATAAACATGGCTTTCCCATCTAACACCCTAGATAGAGAACTACTCACTCATAATCGAATTAACAACAACAAAACTAATTGGAAACCCTAATAATTGCATCATGAATAATTAAATACTTAAGCTAAGCAATTAAGAATAATAAAAGAGATTAGAGTAGAGAAAGATACCAATTGACAGAAAGCAGGAACTTTTATTGAAATCGAATAGGTTCAATCACCTTTAATCTAATCTAAAGTCTTTAAACTAAGCTAAGAACTATGAGAAATAAACTAGAGTCTAAGATGATAAAAAGATGATAAAAGATGTCTCTAAAATAATGAGGAAAAGGTATTTATAATACCTCCCAAAGTCAAACTAAATGCGAAATTAAAAAGACAAAAAACTCGCTTGCGGGCACGGGACCCGATCGGGCCAAATGCCACCCGATCGGGCCCACAAACAAATCAGCACACTTTATTCTTCGTTCAACGCAACAACAGCAGCAAGCGTAGGCGAGTGGAAATTGGGTCCACCCGATCCAGCACCCGATCGGGTCTGGGATCGGGTCTTTAGAGAAAAAGGCCCAGCCTCGCGCTCCTCACACGCAACAACATTTTGGGACCTAGGAGCATCCGACCAGATCGGGTCGGGCAGTGAATGCCCGATCGGGCCTGGGCACATGTCTTCTCGCCCGATCTGATCGGGTTATGCTTGCCCGATCGGGTCCGAAACTTTTGTACCCGATCATAATATCTTCGCCCGATCGGGCCATTTTTGCCCGATCAGAGTACGGAAAACTCCATTTAGACTCTTTGGCTCTCAATTCTTCACGTTTAGAGGTTTTGGGACCTCCTAAACTACCCATAAAGCTCGTGAGCCATCCTATGTGCCTCGTAACATCTCGTAAAGCCGTGGTTGCTTCCAAATTGCTTGGGAATAAGGAGAAAACTCCCTAAAACCTGCAATTCAACACTAAAAAACAAAACCACAACTATATACGATAGTTAGCACAAAATAGCTCCCAAGAGCTCCAATGACGCACAAATTAGCTTGTAAATAAGGGAGAAATGTCTTTATAAATACGTGATATCAAACTCCCCCATGCTAAACCTCTGCTTGCCCTCAAGGAAACAGAGCATGAACATGGAATAGATTGCCTCATCCCATAGATAAAAATCAATCAGAGCTCAAAACATTTTTCAAGACTAAGAATCGTTCAAGCAGGCAAAATTCAAGTTTGGCTAATCAAATCCATCCAACCACCAATCATTCAAGCAATTCATCAATTTCAAGCGTCCACAATGGATACAAATCCTGAAAAGGCTCTCACAAAGGTGTCACTCCTCTAAATTTTGTAGTAGGCAAAGAATATGCCCGAACACTCACCAACCCGACCATAAATACCCTTCCCACTCACACTGTCATGTGTTTAAGAAGGTTCAATGACGCTCATCCTAGTCAAGTCGACTCAATTAGCAGACATACTCTTTAACTTTGACAAACTGACTCGAAATCAATCAAATGAATAATGCAGACACGAGCTCAAGAGGACTTTAGAGGGTTGTAATGGGGCTTAGGTAAGAGGTAGGGGATATCTTTAGGTAATGTGGTGGAAAAACCAAGAAAGGGGGAGCATGAATCACTCAAACAAGGCCTAAGATGGCCTACACAACTCCCAACAACACCATAAAACCACGTAAAATAACCCAACTCTCATAAATCAATGACAAACTCATAACAAACTCAATTTTCAAGCAATGAGGCGAATATTGCCTTACGTGAATGAAAGAACTTCGAATTCTTTTGAACTTTTATTTCATTTTTTCTTTCATTTTTCTGAACTTCATTCACGCAACTCTAAATTTGCTTTTTTTCTTTTTCTCACCCTCAAACCACAACAAATACACTTTTAATCCCTCAACAACCAAACCAAACCAACTAACTAGTCTCAAACTCAACCCATACAAAAGCTCCCCCAAGCTAGGCTTGGAAATAATATGAAATGAAGGCCATGGGATCATAATAAGGGTTTAAGTAACATGAAACAAGTCATTAGGCTCAGCGGGGCTAAGGAGGGTAAAAGTATATCAAAAATTCACTCTGAAGCTCAAGAATAAGACAAAAGAACGCCTCTATCACAGCAAATGCTACAGGTCATCGAATATCAGACAAGTACAAAGTCAAAGTCAAGATCAATCCACTAAAGAGGAACTAACACACAAGAATAGACTGGATAATAATATGAATCCAATAGGCTTACAAAGAGGCCTCACAGTCTAACCAATTCAGTTATGCAGCACAAAGTGGTCTAATATAATCCAAAAATGCTCGAAATCATATCAATCAAACATCAAATCATAGCTTCAAGATCACAAATGCCCAGTTATCCAGAAAACAAAGTCAAATCAATTTCAAATAGAGCACAACAAGGGGCACAGGGAGGCATCTAAACCAGTCATGGAACCATATATTTTTAATTTTTTCAGAATTTTTCTAAAGTAGTAAATCTATCCTAGAAAGCAGTAAAAGAGATAGAGAATACAAACAAAACTCCTCCCCCAAGCTGAACTTGGCAGTGTCCTCAATGCCAAATGGTGACAAGGACGATGCTAAGAGGAAAAACAATGTTAGTACCCTCACTCTCGCTCACAAAAAAAAAATAAAAAATAAAGGAAAAAGGGAAAGAATACGAGTTGCCTCTCGCGCAGCGCTGGTTTATAAAGGTCCCGCACGATCATAATCCTCCATCTCTCAAATAGGAGGGGCTTGGCAATGAGTGCCACCCTCATCAAACATCTTTCGCCTCCAAATGTTCTTGATAATACCTCCAGACGGTGAGGCAACCTTAGGTGTAGTTGGAACCTTCTCCACACCTACTTCATCCAAAACCTCATCCCTACAACAAGATTGTTCAAGCATAGGTGCCTTAACAGCATTGGTTAGTTTAAAAATCACTTTATCATCACCAACACTCAGAGTTAAAGACCCAAACTTGATATCAATGACAGCACCAGCAGTACACAAAAATGGCCTACCCAGAATAATAGGAATCTGGGCATCCTCATCCATATCAAGCACCACAAAGTCAAGAGGAATATAGAATTTCCCAACCCTCATAGGAACGTCCTCTAAAACACCTAGAGGGTATTTTATAGAACGATCAGCCATCTGTAAAGTGATTTGTGTGCATTTAAGTGCTCCCATATTCAGTTTCTTATAAACAGATAATGGCATAACAGATTCAGAAGCACCTAAATCACACAAAGCCTTATCAATAAAAATAGGTCCAAGATGGCAGGGTATGGAAAAACTACCAGGATCTTTTAACTTTGGTGGGTTTTATTTTGAATAAAAACACTACACTCTTCAGTAAGAGCGACACGTTCTACCCCACCAAAGTCTCTTTTCTTTGTTATCATGTCTTTCAGAAATTTGGCATAAACAGGCACTTGGGTAATTAAATTTGTGAATGGAATCGTTACCTCAAGGTTCTTGACCATAGCCAAGAACTTACCAAACTGCTGATCGACCTTTGACTGTTGCATCCTGTGAGGAAAAGGTAGCCTTAGTGTAAAAGGCATTTTCAGAAACCTTCTCGTTTTTCTTCCCTGTCTGTTTAGCTTCTGTAGACAAATCGACTTCAGACGTCGAATTCTTCCTTTTTCCTTCCTCTACCACCCTCTTCTTCCCCGCAGTTAGGGTAACCTCATCAACGGGGAATGGAGGAGCCTCATAAGCAATGCCACTACGAAGAGTGATGGCATTCACATGTTCTCTCTGAATGGGTTGCCCTAGCAATTCCCCCTGACGCCTCTGAGCATTAGTGCTTGCTAATTGTGCAACTTGAGCATCGATAAGTTTGATGTGCTTCTCTTGGGCCCTCTGTGCTTCCTCATTTTTCTTTTGCATAGACAATATTAGTTTCATCAGTTCAGAATTGCTAGGCTCTTGTGGGTTATTGTTTTGTGGAGGTGGGGTGGGAAAATTTTGTGGAGTTTGGAAATTATTGTGGTTGTGGAAGTTTTGTGATGGGGGTCTCTGAAAGTTTTGTGGGGTTTAATAGTAAGAGGGTTTGGGATGGATTTGTGGAGGTGGAGGTCGATGGTTTTGTGGATTTTGGTAATTGTGCGGAGGGGGGAAATTTGGTTGTCTCTGTTAGAAGGCGTTTGCCTGCTCCATCTGAAGTTGACTGAACTGACAGTCATGCCCAAAGTGACCCTGAACACCACATACCTCGCAGTAAGATGAGGTAATGGGTGCTACGGCAGACATAGCATTGATACTCAAAGGAGGTGCTGCTGAGGAAGAGGAACTGAAGGTGTTAATCTGCTGACTCAGCTTCGCTATCTGCGAAGTCAATAATGTTATGGCATCTACCTCCATTACTTTCCTCGTGAGGCTGCGGGAAGTGGAATGATCATTGGCTGCGAGGTTTGACAGAAACTCATAGCCTACATCCACTTCCTTGTCCAGAAAAACTCCACCTGCAGACGAATCAACAGTACTCTTCGTCTGAGGCTGCAGACCATTGTAAAATGTCTGCGTCAAGAACCATTTGTCCATGTTGTGCTGTGGACACTCTCCCTGTAAATCTTTAAACCTAGCCCACACTTCCCGAAGTGTTTCATCAGGCTCTTGGGAAAACGTGGCTAGTTTATTTCTGATTTCTGCTGTCTTTGTGGGTGGATAATACTCTCTCAGGAATGCAGCAGAAATCTCCGACCATTCAGACACTTTGATGTCATTGAACCACTTCTGAGCTCTGTCTCGGAGTGAAAACTCGAAAAGCATGACCTTCAATTGCTCAGGTGTGACCCCTTGATGCTTTACAGTTCGGCAGAGTTGTTGAAATCTCTGCAAATGATTGGCCGGATCTTCAGTAGGATGCCCACAAAACTGATTTTACTGAACCATGCTGATGAGTCCAGGCTTACTCTCAAAATTGTTAGCGGCGATGGTGGGCATTGGTGGTCCAGTAGAAAGACCATCTGGGTTGGGTACCCCATACGATTTCAGTGATTTAGACATGACTGAACTCGAGGTGTCTGATCCAGAGGTGTTCAGCTGAACCGACTGCTTTTCTCTTTGAATTTTCTTTCGAATCCGCCTGATTGTCCTAGTAAGATCGGGATCCGCTGGGATGGGGGAACTGTTTCTTTGAGACCTGGACATACAAAAGAAACAAAAAGAAGCAGTAAAACATATCTCAATTGGAACAATGAAGTTCCAATGAGGCACAGAGATGTAGACCAAATAATCAAATAAAAACTTAGAAAACTAGCCGTCTCCCCGGCAACGGAGCCAAAATTTGATAGGATTTAGTCGTATCACCTAATTTAAGATAAACCTACAGTCCTCTAACTATGGTAGTCAATGGAAACAGGGTCGAATCCACAGGGAGACAGAGTTTCTAAATTAATATTCAATCAATCAGCTACTTCAGATGAAATCAGGGAAGAATTTACTGAACTAAAGATTAAGCAAAAGAAGACAAATTAAATCGTAGAATTAACTATGGATTAAAAGCCTAGGGTATTAGGTCGGTCCACCATGCTTATACCAATCAAATAAGGTCAACTACTATCAAAACCTAAGTCAAGAGTCGGGGGATTAGAGCATGTGTTGAGCTATGGTTAAGACTCAACGCTCATAGTTCAACATACGCCGCATGTTCACTAACGTAATCAGAACTACTGACTTGTCCTAGGCCTCTAGTCGTAAGATGGATTTGTGCAAACAACTATTAACCACAAGCAATCAATGAAATTGTACACTAACATTAATCACTAATTAAGAAGAAACCACATCACAATCACCCTAATCAAGCCCTAGAAATTAATAGAAATCTAAATAGCAATCATGGTATAAACATGGCTTTCCTATCTAACACCCTAGAAAGAGAACTACTCACTCATAATCGAATTAACAACAACAAAACTAATTGGAAACCCTAATAATTGCATCATGAATAATTAAATACTTAAGCTAAGCAATTATGAATAATAAAAGAGATTAGAGTAGAGAAAGATACCAATTGACAGAAAGCAGGAACTTTTATTGAAATCGAATAGGTTCAATCACCTTTAATCTAATCTAAAGTCTTTAAACTAAGCTAAGAACTATGAGAAATAAACTAGAGTCTAAGATGATAAAAGATGTCTCTAAAATAATGAGGAAAAGGTATTTATAATACCCCTTAAACTCAAACTAAATGCGGAATTAAAACGACGAAAAACGCGCTTGCGGGCACGGGACCCGATCGGGCCAAATGCCACCCAATCGGGCCCACACACAAATCAGCACACTTTGTTCTTCGTTCAACGCAGCAACAGCAGCAAGCGTTGGCGAGTGGAAATTGGGTCCACCCGATCCAGCACCCGATCGGGTCTAGGATCGGTTCTTGAGCGAAAAAGGCCCAGCCTCGCTCTCCTCACACGCAGCAACATTTTGGGACCTAGGAGCATCCGACCCGATAGGGTCATTTTTGCCCGATCAGAGTACGGAAAACTCCATTTAGACTATTTTGCTCTCAATTCTTCACGTTTAGAGGTTTTGGGACCTCCTAAACTACCCATAAAGCTTGTGAGCCATCCTATGTGCCTCGTAACATCTCGTAAAGCCGTGGTTGCTTCCAAATGGCTCGGGAATAAGGAGAAAACTCCCTAAAACCTGCAATTCAACACTAAAACACAAAACCACAACTATATACGATAGTTAGCACAAAATAGCTCCCAAGAGCTCCAATGACGCACAAATTAGCTTGTAAATAAGGGAGAAAGGTCTATATAAACACGTGATATCATTAATACATTTCCTATTACCTATGAGTAACGAAATAAACGTCTCTCAGCAATGTAACCTTACCACAGCTTCCCCTGAGTAGTAAGATGCTAAGGATTAGATCAAACAAGAATTAGAACAAGAATAGCTAAGCTAAACGCAAGAGGGGTGAAAAGATGTACTTACATCAGCCTGTTTGATGTTCATATGGAGTTTTCTACACCTTCACAAGGCTTAAATATTGAAAAAAGGCTTGAAAACCTAGGTGTGGATGTCAAAAAAATATTTAAATAAGAAAAAAGTAAGTGTTTTAGAAGAAGAAATGGGTTAAAAAAACTGAAAACCCAAAACTACTATATATAGCGAGTTAATTGCGGTACCCTTAGGGAACATAAACCACTTCTGGTTAAGGTCGGTTTCTGGGTATTTCTTGGTGGTTCTTGCTTAAGTTGTTAGCTTGATGTGTTGGCTTTCATGCATGAAAAGGGATTCGAGACATCGACACCCAAGTAGCTGCTAAGGACCTTACTTTAAGGATAGGTTTTAACTAATATTTCAGCTGGCCAGATCTTACTAAGTACTATTTAGCGACATAATTTTTGGGAATAAATAACCATTTTAATCTTAAAACAACCCAAACATGTCATATATCAAGTTTGGTTAGATTCTGAGCTCGGATTCAGCCTCGAAAGGCTCTTTAACTAGATGTTCATCGTTACCCGATAAATTAAACAATCTCTATACGATTTTCATAATCTTAAGCAATAACACTTTCAAGGACTTTATAACTTATCTCTTGGTTCCCAAAGCTCTCTTAACCACTAAAAAATAATACCTCTCAACTACTATCATCCCCTTATGATGTTGGGGAGTATTCTAATCTACTTAAAGAGCTAAAATCAAATGAAACTTAGTATAAGTGACAGTTGCATGTAATTATCTTCCACCTAGAACTTCATAATCCTGAAATCATGTTTGAATAACTTCATATGATTAGCTTTAAACTCGCCCTGCTTAAAATTCATGAGGTTACATGTAATCTGGTGTGGATACTGATGTCATGAACGTCGTCGGTTAGTGGGCCTTGCTGATGATTTGTATTTTATGTCCTATGGAAGCCCTAGGGAGAAAATAGTAATTTTATACCTCAGGGGCATTTTGGTACTTTTAACGATAAGTGGGCCAGGAGTGAGCCCAAACAGTAAAAACAGGTATCCTACTCTCGTTGTTGCTGCATGTAGGAGAGGATAGTGTAATGGGAGCTTATTGATGTGACAAATAAGAATTCAAGCTACAAGCTAGGTTAGTTTCAACTTAAACCTTGCATAAATGGTTACTCATGTAGTCCTATCTCAATGGAGCGTAATTTTAAGTGTACAGACACACACACATATGTAGCGATTGGTTAATTTTTGGCTCTTTTTTGTGGTAACATTTATATGACAAGTCTCTTGTTAGTTTTGGTTTACAATGATAAAACTATTGTCGGCTCTGGCAAGTGTTTATGATGAAACTAGTTGATGTAGTTTCATTCTAAATTGTTGGTGTATGTTGCTCTATTTTTGCAACGCTCATTGTCTATTTTCATGGAGCATTTAGTTTTGTTGCAGACTGAGACAATGTGAGAAAATAACCCGTGTAAATAATCTTGGTTGAAAGTGGAGAATGACGAAGAGAAGCTCGAAGCATGGCGTTTTAGTGGCTCCTAATATGCGTAATTTAAGTGATCAACAAAAATGTTAGGAATCCAACTCTTATATATATATATATATATATATATATATATATATATATATTACTTTTTTATTTCACTTTTTATGTAATCTTAATTACAGCACTTTAGATTGTACTATTGTTATTATTATTATTATTATTATTATTATTATTATTATTATTATTATTATTATTATTATTATTATTATGATTATTATTATTATTATTATTATTATTATTATTATTATTAAGATGATTGTGTTATTAACCTTTGTGAAACTATTGGGTCAGACCGTCCGACCCAATAGTTATGGTCAGACCGTCCGACCCAATAGTTATGGTCAGACGGGCTGAGCCCATTTCATAATTTCGCGCGCGTGTTTTATTTTGTTAACGTTATTATTTTTACTTCTGATTTCTCTCACTCTCATACGACGGTTATCATTGGTTGAATTAAATTTCGAGATTCTTTTGTTTTCCACTCCGAAAATCTCTGAGCTAATATCTTCACGAGAAATTCTCGGCTTGAGTTTGGCAGTTATTCACTCCATTGCTAAAAATTGTTTCACATTGCTAACTTGTTTGAAATTTAGTTCTTCACTCCATTAATTTGATCAATCAATTCGACAATGGTAGTTAAGAGGGGAAGAGACGATGATTCTAGGTATTTTGATTTTTTTTTGTTTTTATTTTGGTTTTGAGTTTCAAAAATTTTGTGTTGTTGATCGTTTTTTTTCTTTTGAATGTAGTTCGAAGGCTTCTAAGTCTAAGAAGTCAGCCAAGATTGAGAAACCTGAGTTGCGTATGGTTGTTTCTGCTGATAAGAAGAAGGTTTTAGACAGAGATTTGGATTATGTTCCAAAGTATGTATTTCAGTTGTATTGTTTTGATTTTCAGTTTGTTGTTTGGTCATCTCATTTCATTTAGCTTTTTAGGTTGATAGTTTAGCTTTTCAGTTGTTGCTTTTGTTAGGTCTTTAGTTAGTTTTGTTCTTATTTTCAGTTGATGCTTAATTTTTTTCAGTTGCTCTTATTTTCTTTTCAGTTCCTGCTTTTTGTTAGGGTTTCAATTTGTTGTTCTTATTTTCAGTTGATGCTTAATATGTTTCAGTTGCTCTTATTCTCTTTTCAGTTAGTTCTTTGCTTAGGGTTTCAGTTAGTTGTTCTTATTTCCAGTTGATGCTTAATATGTTTCAGTTGCTTTTATTCTCTTTTCAGTTAGTTCTTTTCTTAGGTCTTTAGTTACATTTGTTCTTATTTTCAGTTGATGCTTAATATGTCTCAGTTGATCTTATTCTCTTTTCAGTTAGTTCTTTTGTTAGGGTTTCAGTTAGTTGTTTTTATTTTTAGTTGATGGTTAATATGTTTCAGTTGCTCTTATTTTCCTTTCAGTTCCTGCTTTTGTTAGGGTTTCAGTTAGTTGTTGTTATTTTCACTTGGTCCTTAATATGTTTCAGTTGATCTTATTCTCTTTTCAGTTAGTTCTTTTTTTAGGTCTTTAGTTACTTTTGTTCTTATTTTCAGTTGTTTCTTCATATGTTTCAGGTGCTTTTATTCTCCTTTCAGTTGGTACTTTTCTTAGGGTTCAGTTAGTAGTTGTTATTTTCTGTTTATTGATTTTTGTCATTTAGTGATTGTTGTTTTTTGTAGGTCTGTTAAGTCCGTAGGCAAAGGGAAATCTGTAGCTAAGGATTCAAAAGGAAAGGTCACCTTTAAGAGGTCTAATCCATATGATTCTGAGGATACGTTTGATCCATCGTATGTTTGTTTGTTTCTTATGTTGTGTTTTATTGTTTTCTCTGTTTTGTTATTTTTGTGTTCTAATGTTGTTTTTTGTTCATTTGTGTTAGGATTTTCACTACAAAGGATCTTAACTCTATTCATTTGTCAGCTGTTTCTGATTTTGCTTACCTTCAAGAAGTTATTAGTGGTTTAAATGGTAGGCAGAGGACTTGGGTGAGGGATATTGGATTTGGGAGTTTGTTAGATATAAAGATAAAAAAACTTCAGTCCTCGTCTTTATTTGGATGTGATGCTGAGGTATAATGCTAGTGGCATGTTGTTTAGGAGTGAGAATAGAAACCTGTTGCTCAACAGGTTTGCCATTAGGGATGCTTTGGGTTTGCCTTTGTCAGAGAAGCCTGTTGAGGTTATAGATCCTTATGCATTTCGGCGGAAAGGGAGTGAAGTTGAATCCAGGGTTGAGAGTAAGAGATGGTTGGAGTTCCTAGGTGTTAGTGAAGGTCAAAATCTGAACCTGAAGATAGGTTGAGTGATGTGGTTAACCAATTCCAGCTGAACCTGAAGCATATTCTCCCAGTCAATAGTTATGATAAGGGGAAACAAGTTCTTGATGCTGATAAGGGTTTGGATAAGGGAAACATGTTCTTGATGCTGATAAGGATTTGGATTCTTCATTCAAGGTTGTTCAGTCTTCAAGTTCATCAAGACAGTTAGTTATAGATCTTCCATCTCACTTGATGACTGATGATGAGATCAATGCTTCTGATGTTCCAGTAAGTGATGCTTTGAATTTGTTGTTTTTTCAATTTCTTTATTTTTTCAGTTTGTATTTGTATAGCTTCTGTTGTTTGTTGTTATGTTTCAGTTAGTATTTTAATGCTTTCAGTTTGTTCATTTATTGGTTTCAGTTGGTATTTTAATACTTTCAGTTAGATCGTTTTTTGCTTTCAGTTGGTATTTTAATGTTTTCAGTTGGTTCCTTTTTGGTTTCAGTTCAAATTTTAATACTGTCAGTTAGTTCATCTATTGGTTTCAGTTGCTATTTTTTTCTTTCTGTTGTTTGTTGTTATGTTTCAGTTGGTATATTAGTAGCTTTAGCTGTTCCTTTTTTCTGCTTTCAGTTGGTATTTTAGTGGTTTCAGTTAGTTAATTTTTTGGTTTCAGTTGGTATTTTAATGCTTTCAGTTAGTTCTTTTTTTGGTTTCAGTTTGTATTTTAATGCTTTCAGTCTGCTATCTGTTGTTTTGTTTATTACTTGTGGTTCATTTACCTTTTTTGATAATATTCTTGTTTTGTGTTGTATTCTAGGGATATATGAAGAATCTGCTTCGAGTGAGGCGAAAAGCAATTGCATTTTGTGAAGTTAACTTGAAGATTGCACAAGATATTCTACAAGAAGGGGAAGATCTATCTCAGGAGACTTTATCCCAAGAAGATGGTGAAGATGTGCTTAATGATGATTTCTTTTCTCAAATTGATGACTTGGAGAAGCAATATTGGGAGAATAAACGGAAGGCAGAGGCTTTGAATGTGATAGTTAGCCCTGTTGTGAAGAAAGTTCAGGTTGCTATTGAGAGGAATCAAACACATGTTTTTAATCCAAGCGATCCTCCAGTAGTTGTTTCTTTTATGGGTGGAGTTAGTACAGGAGAGCTTGTTGGGAAGAAGGATAATGATTTGGATTCGCGTGACAAGGAAGATGAATCTGAAGATGAGGCAGGTGAAGATAGTTTTCATGGTGATGATTTTGATAAAGGAGGGAAGTCAGCCGATGATGATGAAGATGGTACTTCAGGTCAGGCACATGAGAGTGGTTATAGTGTAGCTGATGATAAAGCAGAATCATCTGCAAATGAGAAAAAGAATGCTGGTGGCAATGATGATAAGTTGGGACACGATAAGAAAGAGAGTAGTGGTGGTGAAGATAGCACCAAAAATAATGATTCAACCGAAGTTGAAGGGGCTTCATTTGTTAAGGACTCATCAAGAACAGCACCACATATCGAAAAGACATATATTCGCAAGACTCCGAGATATGACTCTTCAAGTAAAGGGACAAGGCTTTCTGATATTTTTGGCTGTCCTTTGGGTTATTCAAGCCCTCCTAGTGTTCATCTTGGTGACACTTCAATGCCTTCATTTCAACTTTTGACTCCTAGTCCTGTTCTTGAAGCAATTATTCCCTCACTTGTTGTAAGTTTTTGCTCTATTTTGTTCTTTTCAGTTAGTGTTAGTAAATTTCAGTTAGTTCTATTTTGTTTTCATTTGGACTTCCTGTTCTAAATTTTTTTTCCTATTGTTAATTTCTTAGTTTTTTTTGTTCTTGTTTTTGCAAGGTCGATGAAAAGACTGAAAAGTCTGTTAGAACTGCTTCAGTTGAGGGCTTGGAAAGTAGTACCTCCATTCCTATGATTATTACTCCTCCTGTTGTTGAAGCTAATATTCCCACAACTGATGTAAGTTTTTGCTTTATCAATTTTTTTCTTTTAGTTAGTGTTATAAAATTTTCAGTTAGCTATATTTTGTTTTCATTTGGACTTCCTGTTTTTTGTTTTTATTTTGTTCTTGTTTTTGTAAGGTTGATGACACGACTGAAAAGTCTGTTAGTACTCCTTTTTTAGAGGGCTTGGAGAGTAACACCTCCATTCCTTTTACTACTTCTGCTCCTGTTGTTGAAGAAGAGATTCCCCCACCTGTTGTAAGTTTTTGCTTTATCATTCTTTGTTCTTTTCAGTTGGTGTTATTAAATTTTTATTTAGTTCTATTTTGTTTTCATTTGGACTTCCTGTTCAGTTTTATTTTTTACCTTTTGTTGTTGTTGACTTTTTGTGTTTTTTTTGTTCTTTTCTTTGTAAGGTCCATGACAAGACTGAAGAATCTTCTAGTATTGCTCCAGTAGTGGGGGTGGAGAGTAGTACCTCTTCCATTCCTATGATTACCTCTCCTGCTGTTGTTGAAGCAGATATTCCCACACCCGATGCTTCCAGTACTGGTCCATTAGACGGCTTTGACAGTAGTGCCTCTTCCATTCCCATGCTTACTCCAATTAAAATTCAATATCCTCATGTGAGTTTTTTCTAATGGTTTCAGTTACTTGTTTGTTATTTTTAGTTGTTGCTTAATATGTTTCATTTGCTCTTATTTTCTTTTCAGTTGGTCTTTTCTTAGGGTTTCAGTTGAAAATTTCAGTTGACGCTTAACATCTTTCTGGTGGTCTTATTCTCCTTTCAGTTTGTGCTTTTCTTAGTGTTTCAGTTAGTTGTTTGTTATTTTCATTTGTTGCTTAATATGTTTCAGGTGCTTTGATTCTCCTTTCAGTTTGTGATTTTCTTATGTTTTCAGTTACTTGTTTGTTATTTTCAGTTGTTGCTAAATATGTTTCAGGTGCTTTCATTCTTTTTTCAGTTGGTGCTTTTCTTATAGGGTTTCAGTTACTGGTTTGTTATTTTCAGTTGTTGCTTAATATGTTTCAGGTGCTTTCATTCTTGTTTCCGTTGGTGCTTTTCTTACGGTTTCAGTTACTTGTTTGTTATTTTCAGTTGTTGCTTAATATGTTTCAGGTGCTTTCATTCTCCTTTCAGTTGGTTCTTTTCTTATGGTTTTCAGTTACTTGTTTGTTAATTTTCAGTTGTTGCTTATTATGTTTCTGGTACTTTTATTCTCCTTTCAGTTGGTTCTTTTCTTACGGTTTTCAGTTACTTGTTCTTTTCTAGTATTTCATTTGTTTTTGTTGTTTATTAATATATTATTTTTTTTATGTATGTGATAGGCTAAAGTCGTATCACCTATTCAAAGATAATTCCTACAAACCTCTAACAATGGTAGTAAAGGGAAGCAGGGTCGAATCCACAGAGAGACGGAGTTCTAAGTTAATATTCAGCTAAAAAGCTACTTCAGACAAGATCAGATAGAAACAGCTGAACTAATAATTAACTACTACAAAACAATATAAAATGGAATTTTACTCTATGAAATAAAGGTCTAGGGAATTAGTTCGTTCCACCATGCTTATACCAATCAAAGGATCAAACAGCTATCAGAACATAGGTCGAGAATCGATAGATTAGAGCAATGTCAAGCTATGGTTAAGTCTCAACGTCCATAATTCAACATATGCAGCATGTTCAAAAACATAATCAGAATTACTGATATGTACTAGGCCTCTAAAAGTAAGACGGATCTGTGCAAACGATTATTAACCTCAAGTAATTAATGAAACTGCGCAATAACGTTAATTACTCAATAAGAACAAATCCACCATAACCTATCTCATCAAACCCTAGAAACTAATAATAATTCAAACAATCATGGTATAAACATGGCTTCTCTCTCTAAATCCCTAGAAATTAAACTACTCACTCATAATTGAATCAACAATAAACAATCTAATATGAAACCCTAATAATTGCATCATGAACGAATAAATAATTAAACTAAGCAATCAAGAATAATAAAAAAAGATTAGAGTAGAGAAGAATACCAATTTACGGAAAGCAAGAACTTTTATTAAAATCGAATCCGAGGTTCAATCACCTTTAATCTAATCTAAAGTGTTTAAACTAAATTAAAGCTAAGCTAAGGACTACGGAAAATAAAACTAGAGAAAAAGATGTCTCTAAAAATATGAGGAATAGCTATTTATAATAGCCCCAAAATCTAATAAAAAATGAATAGAAAAAGATAGAATTTCGGGAAAAAGAGCTGTCCGTGCTCCAGGCCCGATCGGATCAATTCCCGCCCGATCGGGTGGCTAAACTGCAATTCTGCATCAACTTGCGAAGGCCGTATCTCTCAAACCAGAAGTCCGATTGGGGCGTGTGACCTATCATTGGAAAGCTCTTGAAGTCTAGAATCCAATCCAATTGGAATTTCTTGATTATCAATTTTCTATCAAAAGTTATAATGAAAATAGTGAAGGTGCATCAGTTTTGGCTTTTGTTTCACTAACTCTTTGCTTCATTCCAACTCAAAATCGTCCCAAACGGATGCATTGTGATCCTTGTGCAAGCTACCTTCATCTTCAATGATTAATAGGCTACATCCTTGGTAGTCATGATCACTTTGTATCATAATAACCTGAAAATCATCGAAACACACAAACGGGGAGTAGTAGAGCACAACTCATGTAATTCATGTCATTATGCACCTAAATGCTCAAAAAGGAGTTCTAAATGCAATCTAAATGCATCTAAAAACTATATATAAATGTGATACATCAGTATGATAGGATGATGGCTCATATTCCTTAGCTTCTGAAAGTCTTTCCTTAAGTGGTGTGAATATACCACAGTACAAGATCCATTTGAGCGCACCAGATTTAAATGCTGAGTCAACAATAGAAGGGAAGCCTTCAGGAGAGAAAATTAAGCCAATAATTCTCAATGATGATTCAGAAGAGACTGATGAGGAATTAGATCTGGATAAGCTTGTGAAGAATATTAAACAAGATTGTGGTGAGGGTGTTGCTGGTACAAGTACTACAAAGGAAGATGTTGGTCAAGAGATTCCTTCTTCCTCTTATGTTCAGCACAGTTCACCTGCATTGCAAGCATATCCAGTGAACAATCATGATGTATTTCTTACAAGAACTCTTCAGTCGAAAAATAAATATGTAGAAGATTTGAGCAGTGAAGAGACTTGGTTGGTGGATTACTTGTTTTATGATGAGTATGCTGATGTGTCAAAGCTGTCATTGAATCCAGATTCTAGTCTTCTTAAAAGCAAGAACTTTGACTTGGAAGATCGCATCAACAATGAGGTTCTTCTTGATTTTGAGAATGATGTTACTTCTCAAGTTGTGGAAATGAGAAAGTTTACTTTTTGAGTATGTCGCCTGGTTCTTGGATAAGCGGGGCCGTGTTTGGAGCTTGTGCTTACATGTTTAATAGAAATGAGGAAAAGAGCCTTTCATTAACAAGGAGATTCTATATGGATTTGATGCCTTTTGCAAGTTTTTCTGTGCTTTTCTTTTGCCTATTGTCAGTTGTAGTCTTTATGGGTTTAGTTTTGCTTTCAGTTAGTTCTATTTTATTTTCATTTGAATGATCTAGATTTTCATTTGGTTAATTATGTTCTTTTTGTTGTTTCTGATTTTTCTTTAGAACTTCATAAATTGGTTAATTGTGCAGAGGATTAAAGAGGATAATTTTAAGAGCATGGAAACTCAAAAAGAGTATGACCTCAAAAAGATCGAGGGTACACCAGAGCATGCTATTGAGAAGGCAAAGTGGGAAGCTGAAAAGGCAAAGATATCCATTCGGCCACAGGACGTGTTTGTGAAGAATTGTACTAATGCAATTTCTTCGTGGGTGAAAACATTTCCAAAGAATGATATTTGTGAAGCTGAATTGGTATGTACAAAGTCATTGATATTTTTTTGTTCTTTCATTTATATGTTGTTAGTTATTTTAAGTTGTTTTTCACTGTCTGTTTGTTTTGTTGTTTTTTTTTGTAGTTTGAGTTCCTTTTTTTTATTGTTTCATGTACTTTTCTGTTTTATTCAGTTGCTTTCAATTTAGTTTCAGCTGGTGTTTCTATGGCTTCAGGTGGTGTTATTTAAGTTTCAGTTAGTGATATCTTCTGTTTCAGTTAGTTTCAGTTTTCTTTTAGTTAGTGATATGTTTGGTTCAGTTGGTTTGACTTTTTGCATTTTTGCTTTTATGTAAATGTATTTTTGTTCTCATTTTACTTTCAATTTGGCAGATATTTGTTCCGGTTCACAAGGACAATCATTATACTGTTTTGGTTATCAATAGGAAGCAGAAGAAAATTGAAAATATTCATAACCGAAGGGACAACAATGAGTTTGACCGATATTGGCACGTTGATGATAAGAATGTGAAGTTATATAATGGTGTCGATACTTTTGTACGTATCTTTTTATTTTTCCTTTTGTTGTTGTTCTTTTTGTTGTCTTTCAAAAGTTTTTTACTTGTTTAGTTTTATGCAGTGTCGTATCTTTAAGTCCTTCATGATGTTTCAAATGGGGTGTCAAGATTTTCATCAAATGCAACATTGGGAGAGGGTGACACCTTATTTTTCATGGAGGAGTAACAAGAATGTGAATGATTGTGGTGTGTATGTCATCAAGGGAATGAAGCTATATGATGGCGAAGCTGTGCGAGAAGGTCCAATTGCTTCACTTGGCAAGGTATTATTTTTATAGTTAACTGAAATATTAAAAAGACTAACTGAAAAACCCATTGCACAACTGCTGCTTCTATGTAGAACTTAGTTTTTATCAGTTAGTTTCTTTAACTTTTATATTTATTTGACAAACCAATAACTTTTTAATGTACAATTTACCTTTAGCTGTTCCTATTTTTGGTTTCAGTTGGTATTTTAATGCTTTCATTTAGTTCTTTTATTGGTTTCAGTTGGTATTTTAATGCTTTCAGTTAGTTCTTTTATTGTTTTCAGTTGGTGTTTTAATGCTTTCAGTTTGTTCCTTTTTTTGGTTTCAGTTGGTATTTTACTGCTTTCAGTTAGTTCTTTTATTCCTTTCAGTTGTTATTTTACTGCTTTCAGTTAGTTCTTTTATTCCTTTCAGTTGGTATTTTAATGCTTTCAGTTAGTTTTTTAATTGGTTTCAGTTGGTATTTTAATGCTTTCAGTTAGTTCTTTTATTGGTTTGAGTTAGTTCTTTTATTGTTTTCAGTTAGTATTCCATTGTTACATATTTACTGATACCATTTTTGTCATTCTTTTGTTTATTATTACTTTTCAGGCAGGAGTGAAACAGTTTCAACGGTGCAAGCTTGCTTATCGATTAGCAACTTATCCTATGAACAAGCTTGCAAATAAATTAAAGGCTGATTGTGTGCTATGGTCACAGAAGAAGGGAGAGTTGTTAGCAAAGCAGAAAATGAGGAAGAAACATGAGAAGGCTCTTTATCAATTGTCATTGAAAAAGGAAAAGAGCAAAGATACAAATGATCCAGCTATTCTTGAACAAAGGAGGAAGCATGAAGAAGAAGTTGAAAGGGTGCTAAATCTTGATCGTTATGATACTCAAAGAGTCAATAGACCACTAGATTTTAACTATCATTAGTTTTTTAGAATTTGTTTAGACTTAGGTTAATTGTATAGTATACATGTATAGTTACAAGTATATACTATTCTTCAGTTAGTTTGTATTTGGTTTCAGTTTATATATACTTATCTTCAGTTAGTATACATGTATAGTTACAAGTATAAATCAATTACTATTAATTTTGGTTCATGAAATTTGTTTTTGTCTTCAATTTATTAAATTTTTATTTTTTATTTCATTAATTTATGTTGTTATTATATTTTAATTCTATTATTCTTATATTAGTTTGAGAATATTAGAAAATGAATATGTTTTCAAGTTAATTAAGTGGAATATACAACTAAATGAAAGTAATCCAACAGCAACTGAAGTTAATAATTGGAATATACAGCTAAATGAAACTAATCCAACATGAACTGAAATCTGAAAGAACTATAAGACTAACTGAAAAAGTCCAATTTAAATTTCTTGGTTTCAGTTGGTATTTTAATGCTTTCAGTTTGTTCCTTTCTTGGTTTCAGTTGGTACTATAATGCTTTCAGTTTGTTCCTTTCTTGGTTTCAGTTGGTATTCCAATGCTTTCAGTTTGTTCCTTTCTTAGTTTCAGTTGGTATTCCAATGCTTTCAGTTTGTTCCTCTTCTGTTTTCAGTTGGTATTCAAATTATTTCAGGTTGTTTTTTTTTTGGTTTTCAGTTGGTATTCCAATGCTTTCAGTTTGTACTTTTTTAGTTTGAATTCAAATGGTCTTTCAATTCACGGTTTTTAAAATGTTCCTATTTATTCTTGTACAATGAACCGTTATTTATGAAACGCCACCTATTAAAAGTAACTGTTTTAATGACGTTGCATTTAATCATAATTACACTGTTGATATTCCCAAGCATCTTTTTAAGGCTATATATATGCAGATATGTTGTTTACATTCTTTCTACGTACAATATAATTTGAGAAGTTGAAACAAATTTGACTCCTCTAATTCCTATTCAAAAATCTTCAATTTCACAACTTGAAAATCTCAAATGGCGTCACAGAGTGAGTTGAATTATTTACAAAGGAGAAGGGATGAAGAAGAGAGGTTTCTAAATAAGTTTCAAGAGGAAAGGGAGAGAGAAAGGGTTCAAAAACAACTGGCGCAGAGGGTGACAGAACTGGAGAACAAAGTGAAGGATTTAGAAGCAGAAAATAGGGTCCTGACATTGGAAAGGACCAATGTCTCAATGAATTGCAAGTGAAGAAATTCACTCAATTTGACATGGACCAGACTTTCATCGAGGAAGTCTACGCTTGTAAGGATGCTTACAACCGTTGTTTCCCAAACCTTCGCAACACTTGGGAGGCTGCGGAGGAGGCCATTGAAGAAAGGAGTCGCTCAAGGGCTCAGAGGCTTGAGTTGTTGGGTGATAGTCAGAGTGTTTTTAGATCGTTTGTCAATGATCCTACTCTTTTAGAGTCTTCTGAGAAATGGTAGATTTTAGGTTTTGTAATTAGTTAGTTTTTTTTGTTTTTGTTGTTGTTGTTTATGCTTGAACTAGAATTAGAATTAGTTTGTAATATTTTTGTTTTGAATGAAAGTTCTTATATTATGAATTATTATCTCAGTTTGTCCCATTTTTTTGTCAGTTACTCTTAGTGTTTTGTCAGTTGGTATTAGTTTTATTGATTACTATTTTTAACAATGAGTTTTGTTTCATTTACTTGTATTTTCTCAGTTTTATTCAGTTAGTTTTACTATTGGTTCATTTAGTTCCAGTTGTTATTCAGTTACTTTGTATTTTCTTTTTGTTTAGTTTCACTATTGTTTCAGTTACTTGTAGTTATTCTTTGTTTGGTTTTTATGCAAAAGTTATTCCATTGTTTGGTTCACTTATTCTAATGAAATGAAAGAATTATAAGCCTAACTGAAATATTAAAAACACTAACTGAAAAGTAGCCAGTGAAACTAAGTAGGTCCTTGCATTTTAGAATTTCATTTAGATCGCTTATTCTCATGAAATGAAAGATTTATAAGACTAACTGAAATAATAAAAAGACTAACTGAAATATTAAAAAGACTAACTGAAATATTAGAAAGACTCAGTTTATATCCGTAAATGAAATTGTATTATTAGTAAATGAAATATGTAAAATACTAAATGAAATAATCATGATACTAACTGAAATATAAAAAACAAAAATTTAAAAGTAGCAAATGAAACTGTGGTTATTTTAGTTAGACCAACTGTTGTTTCAGTTAGTTTCTTTACACCTATCATTTGTTTTTCAGTGAGTACTTTATATGTTTCAGTTACTTCAATGAACGTTTCATTTCCTTTTATTCTCTTATTAGTTAAAGGTTGACCTAGTCTCATTTACTATTGTTTTATTTTACTTCCTGTTTTAGTTCAATTAGTTTCACTTAGCTTTCAGTTGTTGTTTTTAGTTGTTTAGTTACATTTTTATTTTCAGGTTCACTTAGTTTCATTTGTAATTCAGTTACTATTGTTTCATTTAGTTCCAGTCTTAATTCAGTTAGTTTCACTAAGCTTTCAGTTGTTGCTTTTAGTTGTTTAGTTACTTTATTGACTTAGTTTCATTTACTTCCAGTTTTAAACACTCCCACCTACCAACATTTAAGATCTACACCCACCCAAATTTGAAAAGAAAAAACAAAACCCATTCAACACTTGTTCAAACCCTTTCTTTCTTTCTCCCTTTCCCTTCGTCAACTCACCTTTTCTTTCTTTCTTTCTTCTTCATCCAGATCTGATTTTATCTCTGTGAGGATGGTTAAGATCGAACTTGATCTCACACCTTTGAGAGAGTTTTGCGCAATTGAAAAGTGCGAAGAAAGGAAGAAACTCATGAGTACTTCTATCAATCTGTTGGAGAACGAGTGTTATGCATACTTTAGGGATGGTCAAGCTTTAGAGGGGTTGGGGGAGCAGGGAAACCAAGCTCTTCGTAAGGTGATTGATACTTTATACGAAAAGAAGAATGTCTGGGCTTTGGTCAGTGGGTTACCGGCTGTTGGTGGTGAGGATTGGAACAAATGGGGAGGAAAGAGATCTGCCATTTCTGTTGAAGAAGCGTTGAAGAAGAAAGCCCCAATGAAACCTCCTACTCCAAAGTTCTCAAAGTCTACTTATTTAAGGAGAGCAAGAGGAGTTGGAGTTTCAATTAGGGAGCCAAATGAAGAGAAGTCCACTGTTGAGGATTGTAGCTCATACTCCACATCATCAAGTGAGTCTTGGTTAGGGTTTGAGTCCGATTATTATGGCGCTGGTTTTAAGGAGGATTTGATTGAAATCTCGTCTGATTCAGAGGCCCCGATGGATGGTTGAGACTCATTTGTTTAATCCAGGTAATGATTTCGCACTTCATCTCTGTTTATGGGTTTTTTTTAATATTGGGTTAATTTTTAAATATTGGGTTGTTCTGAATTGTGGTGGAGGTATGGCAGAATTGTGGTGGTGGTTTGTTTTCAGTTGTTGCTTAATATGTTTTAGTGGCTCTTATTTTCCTTTAAGTTCCTGCTTTTGTTAGGGTTTCAGTTAGTTGTTCTTATTTTCAGTTCATGCTTAATATGTTTCAGTTCCTCTTATTCTCTTTTCAGTCAGTTCTTTTCTTAGGGTTTTCGTTAGTTGTTCTTATTTTCAGTTGATGCTTAATATGTTTCAGTTGCTCTTATTCTCTTTTCAGTTAATTCTTTTCTT
Organism: Patellifolia procumbens; assembly: GCA_947645195.1. Classification (NCBI taxonomy): domain Eukaryota; kingdom Viridiplantae; phylum Streptophyta; class Magnoliopsida; order Caryophyllales; family Amaranthaceae; genus Patellifolia; species Patellifolia procumbens. Next base: position 3,871,543 of record CANSGD010001076.1, read on the forward strand.
AGGGTTTCAGTTAGTTGTTCTTATTTTCAGTTGTTTCTTAATATGTTTCAGTTGCTCTTATTTTCCTTTTAGTTCCTGCTTTTGTTAGGGTTTCAGTTAGTTGTTCTTATTTTCAGTTGTTGCTTAATATGTTTCAGTTGCTCTTATTCTCTTTTCAGTTAGTTCTTTTCTTAGGTTTCAGTTAGTTGTTCTTATTTTCAGTTGATGCTTAATATGTTTCAGTTGCTCTTATTCTCTTTTCAGTTAGTTCTTTTCTTAGGGTTTTAGTTAGTTGTTCTTATTTTCAGTTGTTGCTTAATATGTTTCAGTTGCTCTTATTCTCTTTTCAGTTAATTCTTACCTCTGTGTTTTGTGTGTTTGCAGTAGGTGTAGCCAACCCTTCATCCATTTTGTACAGGGGTGAAGATGAATGTTGAAGAATGAAGCTTTTGAAGATGGAAGATGAAGTTGAAGATTGAAGAAGCAATTGTGCAAATTTTGGACTCCTTGTGCAGTGTGTGCACTGTAGTTTTTAGGATTAATCAAGTTAACTAATCATGGTGGGTTTTGTAATGAATGTTGCCCCTTTTTTTTTGAAGATACAGTGGTATGAATGTAATTAATTAAGTTAACTTTGAAATTTTTGGAGGCAGTGTTACCTCCACTTTGGCAGGAATTTGGGTCCACGTTTCTCTCTCCTCCAAAATGAAAATTTATTTCTCTCCAAATATTTTGTGGTCCCCAAAACAAACCTTTTAGTTGCTATTTTTTGAGGTTGTTTAGTTTTCATTAATGTTTCCTTCAGTTGATCGTAAAATTGTTTCAATTGCTTATAGTTTTCTTTCATTAGGTTTTTGAATCTGAATCTAAGCAAAAATTTATTTTATTTGACCTTATTTTGGTTTGTACCATTTTTTTCATTTGCTTTTGTTCTTTTTTCAGTTACAGCTTGACCTTATTGTCTCATTTAGTTCTAGTTTTAATTCAGTTAGTTTCACTAAGCTTTCAGTTGCTATATTTTGTTGCTGTTTAGTTTTCATTACTTTTTTTTCAGTTAACTAATGATTAACTCCTTCAGTTAACTTGATTTGTTTTTCAGTTTCATTCTTCCGTTAGAAATAGAAATTTTTTAAGTCCTTCAGTGAAATTAAGATAATGAGAACTGAAATTTTAATTAATGTAAATAAATTTGTACGAATGTAACAGAAGTAAAATATAGTGAATGAATCTAAAAGTGAAGTAACTGAAATTTAAATAGAGTTAACTGAAAATCAGTACAAATGTAACAGGAACTTTAAAGCTTCATTAAGAATCCAAAGGTATATTTGGTGTTTGTGTTCCATATTCATTGGGATGCCTAGTCTTCATATTTCTTTTCTCAAAATGTCTTTTTATCCTTTTATTTCCTTTTGGTGGTCTTCCTTTTGTCTTTATTATCTCTGGATTTTCAACAACTTGTCTTCTTCTTTCTTCATCTTCAATTTCTTGTTGTTTTTCTTGGTCAGTCTTGAAAACTTCTTTGACAGATTTATATATTTCCTTCATTGAGTTGTCGCATAAGTTCCTTGCCTCCTCAGTTGTCTGGCATATTGATATCAGGTTGTAGAAGCTTTTTGTAATTGCATGTCTCCATGGTGTCCAGAGCTGTGCATGTGGGTTTTGATCTTTGTCACCTGCTGCTTCATCTTATTAGTAAAGTGTTTCAGTTGGTTAATAAAACTTTTCAGGTATATTAGAAAATATTTCAGTTGTTGAACTTACTAGTATTGTTTTCCCATATTGTTGATTTTGCAAGCGTTGTCCACCTTTTCAAGATATACTTTTCAGGTATCTTGAAAATGCTGAACATGTGCATTACCCTTATAATGTGATAGCATAGCATTCCTATTTCCGTGAAGCATTGGCATGTGCAAACAAATTTTGTTGTACTCTGATGGTATGCTACAATATCTGAGTTGCTGAAGTCTTCTTCTGATGAGACTTCAAAGAACTTAAGGTCTGAATTTTGTGCTTCAAATGCTCTCAAAGATGATGCCATTGCCCACTCATATTCTGTTTCGAAATCTTTGTACAGCGCTAAGGTGTAAGCTTGTGCAGCATGTTTTAACAGCTTTGATTTTGAGTTGATGCCTTTCGGACGCTCCGTTCTGTTTCTGAAGTTGTCACTTGTTTCATTGCTTCTCCATCTCTTTATTGTTTCCTCAAATATGTGATAGAACTCAAACAAGTTTGTTGATGACTTTGCATTGAACGATATTGCTCTGTTGGTGACTTCACTCCTTTGTGATGACAGTATGCCAGCTGAAAACATATCACTATTTAGTGCTGTGCACCATTTGTGTCTTTCCTCATATACTTGGTTGAACCATTCTTCTTTTTGGTGTCCATATTTTTCCATCATTTTTGCCCACATTTCTTCAAATATTGATTCATTTTTGCATCCCATGAGGCAATTTTTGAACATCTCTTTGAATTCTTCATTGCTTTTGAGGGATCCAAAGTGGCTTACAAAGTTTTTTTCAACGTGCCACAGGCATAGTCTATGTCTTGAATTTGGAAAAACCTGTTACATAGAAATTATTAATAGCTGTAGAGTTTGGAAGACATTTTTAATGTGTATTTGATATGTGTTTCAGTTGGTAGTGCTGTTGTTTTCAGTTAGTGTCTATTTTACTTCAGTTTTAGTTTCTGTTTTTTCAGTGCTATATATTTCAGAAGTAACTGAAATAGGGAGTTGTTTTATTTTTACATTTTCAATTGCATTTCCCATTGCCTTGTCTTGGTCAGTGAATATTGTCTTGGGTTCTTCTTGGCACATTGCTCTCTTGAATGTTTGCAAGAGCCACTCGAAGCTCTCTTCTTTTTCATTTGTGATGAAAGCACATGCAAACATGGTTGTCTTCCAATGACAGTTTATTCCAACAAATGGTGCACATATGAGCCCATACTTGTTTGTTCTATATGTTGTATCAAATATGACTAGATCTCCATAGGCTTTGAAGTCCTCCAACATCATTGAATCTCTCCAAAAGTAGCTCACAATGTTGTTATGTTCCTCAAATTTCAGCCTATAGAAGAATGCTGGGTCTTCTTCAGTTTTTGTTAGCAGAAGGTCTAAGACGATCTGCATGTCTTTTCCTTCTACCATCTTACACCTGTATAGTGTGATGTAGTTGAGGTGGTCTCTTTTTGTGTGACCTACAACCTCCTCTAAACCGGCCTCGTTGCATAAGAAATTGTATGCATGCATTGGTTTTATTCCCGAGTCAACCATTGTTTCGATGAGCTGAGCTGTGTCTTCGGTTATATTCCTTTCTGATTTCAAATGATGACGTTCCTTGTCTATTACAAGCTCATGGTTGTGTTGGAGCTCATGTGCTACAATGACAAAGTCTTACCCGGGTTTTTCTTGTTTAAATCTGACCATGGCTTTGCACGATGTTCTTGTCTCATTGACTGACCTTGCCTTTCTTTTCTTATTTGGTTGTTCAAATTCTGGTATTTGAACATGCTGTTGGTCTGCATTTGTTTCTTTTGTTTGCTGTTTCTTCTTTGATGCTTTTGATGCACCTTCTTTGGAGCAAACCAAATAGAACTCACAAATAGAATTGTCATTTCTCCTTCTTCTAAGAGTTTGTTTCCGGATGCTGAATCCTAGTGCCCTTGAATGAGCTTGGTACAAATTGTATCCATCATCAACATTGGAAACACTTCTTCCTATAAGGCTCTCTTTGATATGCTCATCATCTATGTATTTCAAATAGCCATCTTCTGCTGTACAGTTGGAAATAAAACTGCTTTAGTTAATATATTATGTAAATTATAGTTATATTACAAGTAAATGAAATAAATATAATACTAAATGAAAGTATCATGATAGTGAATGAAATATTAAAAACACTAACTGAAAAGTAGCCAGTGAACTGAGTATGCTCATGAAATGAAAGAATTGTACGACTAACTGAAATATTAAAAAGACTAACTGAAAAAAAACAATTTGCAGTTCTGCTTCTCTTATCTAGAACTTAGTTTAGATCAGTAAATGAAATTATATTATGAGTAACTGAAATAATCATGATACTAAATGAAATATTAAAAACATAAACTGAAAAGTAGCAAGTGCAACTGTAGTTATTTTAGTTACACCAACTGTTGTTTCAGTTAGTACTTAATTCATTTCAGTTAGTACTTGATTTTTTTCATTTCCTTTTATTCTCTTTTTAGTTAGACCAACTGTTGTTTCAGCTAGTTTAAATATACCTATCATTTGTGTTTCAATTAGTACTTGATTCATTTCAGTTAGTACTTGATTTTTTTCATTTCCTTTTATTCTCTTTTTAGTTAAAGGTTGACTTAATTTCATTTACTATTGTTTCATTTTAGTTACTGTTTTTATTCAGTTAAAGTCACTTAGCTTTCAGTTGTTTTTATGTTGTATTTATGTTGTTTTTCAGTTTCAGGTTGACTTTGTTTCATTTAGTTCCATTTGTAATTCAATTACTATGGTTTTAGTTAGTTCCAATTTTAATTCAGTTAGTTTGACTAACCTTTCAGTTGTTGTTTTTAAGTTGTTTTTCAGTTTGATTAACGTGTTCTTTTCATTTGAGCGTAAAATTGTCTCATTTACTTGTAGTTTTCCTTCATTTGGTTTTCCTTATTTCGGATGAAAGTAGTTTTTATTATGAATTTCTCTCAAATGTGTTACAATATATGCTGATGGTTACAGTATTGAAATGTAATCGATATTTCAATACAAATTCTACTGTAAGTTGAAATTATTGTGAGTAGTTGTATAGTACATTTTTGTTCTTCAATTGTTGTGTTATCTGAATGCGGATCCAAGTTATTTTCGTTCTCTTTAGATGTTGTATCTGCAATTAACAGCTCACGGCATAAATTCTGTGAATTTGAATCCTCGAGTGTAGAAACCTCCATTTTTGTTGAATATTGAGGTCTAATGATTCAGTACTACAATATATATATGTGATTCAGAATGAAGTCACAGCGATTGACATGAATTTGCTTTTGATTTTGGTTTCAGAAAATGAATTTGTCGATTATCGATGGATTGGATTTAATTTGTTTCGCAGGATCGATTGTTTTTGCTCGCTTGCTGTTTGAGCATTGATGTGATTGAATTTAAGGTTTGTTTTTGTTTTCCGTTATTTAGCATATGTCACGTGCTTCGCACGTGACCCGTCCGACGGTACTATTGTGTCAGACGCGTCTGACACAATAGCTTCTCTTAACCTTTTTGACTTAAATTTATAATGTTCGATGTTCATTTGCGCAAGGATTTTTTTTTTGTGAAGAACCCCCTTTATGTTTCCAGTTTTTGTGAAAAAACCCTTTCAAGTGTTTTTTTTTGTAAAAATAACACCCAATAAGTTAGCAAAGTTAGTGTTTGCACAACCTAAAGTTAGTTATTTCATCCAATATTTAGACGGTGCAACCACTAACTTTTGCTAACTTATAGGAGTTTATTTTCACAAAAAAAACTTGCACAGGGTTTTTCACAAAAATTGAAAACTTATAGGGGGTTCTTCACAAATATTCCTTTGCGCAATAATATTCTTTTGGGAAATTTCCTAACGTACCCCTGAAGTTAGGGCTAATTCCTTAGGTACCCTTTTGGTTTTCGAGCTAGCTCAAATGTGAGCAGAGTCACTATCTGTGGCTTATAGGAATGGCAATGGATCGGACTCGGATCGGACTTATCAAACTCCAAGTCCGCTCCATTTCAATCGGACTATAATTTTTACACTCCTATTAGGATTTGGACTATATATTTCCGGATTCGGACTCGGACTTTTTCCTTCGAATTGTTTCGGACTCGGATCGGATTCGGATTAAATTACCACATTAAATAACCAAAACACATCTTTAATATAAATATTTTAATGTTTTGCCTAATTTCTTATAATGTAAATCTATTATTTTTATTAAAATGTACTTTCAATATATTAGTTGACGAGGTAACAAGTAATAATCGGACTCTAATCGGATTCGGATCGGATCTTACCTAAGGTCCAACTCCTATCGGATTTCATTCGAACTTTTATGTTTTCGGATTCGGATCGGACTTTTTTCTTCGGATCGAGTCGGACTCGGGTCGAAGTCGGACTGAATTGCCATCCCTAGTGGCTTAAATGCTCTTACTTTAATTTTCGTTAAATTTCTTAATTATACTTTAATTTTAATTAAAAATACAGATTAGATAAAAAAAAATGGAAAATAATAACAAAAACTAAACAACCCCCCGCCCCCCACCCCCCACCACAACCGGATCTCTCTCCTCCCCCCACCCTCTCCCTACCCCTTCCCCTGCCAATGATACCAATCCCTCCCGCACCTCTTCCGCGGCAGATGTGCCCAAAAACCCATCCCCCTTGGCCCATCCCGAAATATCCCCCCGTCTACCAAAACCTATCCCCCGTCAAAAACTCTTCCTCCATCCCAAAAACCTGCTCCGTCGTCTCCTTATTGGTTTGATTTTCTTCGAACGTTTTGGGTTGCTTGGCTTGTTCGATCTTCTCATATCCTTGCTTTGGGCTGCAATTGGTTTACTTGCTTCAATCTTCGGTGGTGCGACTGGTGAGGAAGAGTGGTGGGTTCGATCTGGTGGTTGGAATGGTGATGGAGAATGGTGGGTTGGATTCTGGTGGTGTGAAGGTGAGGGAGAATGGTGGGGTTCAAATGGGTGTTCGACGACTGGGGTGGTAGACGGGTAGTGGTGGTCGTCTGGGTGAGGTTTGACAATGGTTGTGCTGTGGCGGTGTTGGTGGGGTTCGAATGGGGTTCGACGGGTGGGGTAGTAGAGGGGTACTGGTGGTGGCAGAGGGGGATGGGTGGTAGAGGTAGTTTAGGGTTTTTAATTTTTTTTTTTCAAATTTTCTACGATTTTTATTCTTATTTTATCAATTTTCAATTAAAATTAAGAAAGTTAACGAAAAACGTAACTTCCATTCGTAGTAAAGGCATTTAAGCCACAGATGGTGACTATGGTAGCATTTTAGCTAGCTCGAAAACAAGAGGGGTACCCGAGGAATAGCCCTAACCCCAGGGGTATCTCAGAGAGAAGAAAAAAAGTCTCCTAGTAGCGGGAAATATTTGATCACAATGCTTTAGGTTGGCTCGATTTTGAGAAATTTTTTCTCCAAGTTTTCTCTCGGTCGACGTTAGTCTAATGTGCACTGTGTCCATGGCGAGGAAGCCGGTTGGAAAATCTCAAGATGCTAGTTCAGGCAAACAGAACGAGAAAGCTAGAGGACTATAATCAGATTCTCAAGCACTTGATATGTTCATTTTATATAGACTTTTAACCTCATTTCCCCTCTTGTTTTATACTTTATAGGGCTTTATTGTGAGATTTGATATGTATAGGTGTGTTTCGTGTTTTGAGCTTAAATTCTGCAGATCGGGTGTCTGAGGCTTTTATCTGACGTTTGAAAGCATGACCCAGATTATATGGGAATTTGCAATACCTTGAGAGCAATCCTAGAGTCTTGGGGAGAAGAGAGTATAAAAATGATGCATCGTAGTGCTTGCCCGCCCGACCAAGCAACACCGTCCGACTGGGGCCGAGAGCAATTTTGGACTATTTGAAGAAAATCGGCTAAGTCATCCTCGCCCTGCCACCTTGGGCTGTTACAAGAAGAGAGCACAAGATCTTGGAGTTCACCCGCCCATCCGGGCGGTTTCTCAGAGGATCTATTTTTTCGGTTTTTGCTTATTTTTGAGCATTGCCCATAAATACTAAACCTTAATTTCGATTCTTGGATCTTAGTTTTCGTATTAGCTTAGTTCAAACTCTTAGTTTTTCCCTCTAGTTATTTACTTCGGCCATCGCTTCATTTCAATAAAGTTGATTCCTTTCGTGTAGATCCAGTAATTATTCTTTCTTGGCTCTTCGTTATTTTGATTATTGCTTTCATAGATCTTAATTATGTATTCCCTAATTTTTATTGGTTTCGTTTTCATAGTGATGGCTGAGTAGTTCCTTCTCTAAGGTTTATAGGGAGGGAAGCCATGCTTATATTATGATCTTGTTTTAAATATTTTTGCATTGCTTAGGTTGTGATTAGAGCAATATAGTGTGATTTGTTCGTTATGCGTGATTTGTGTTAGTGGTCAATTTCATGAATTGTGTCTGGCAAATACTAGAATGACTTGATTGTAGGCTTATTGGTAGAAGCTTAGAACACACTATTAATCTTGATTATGTGAGCGATCGTACAACATATGTTGGATTATGAGCATTATCACCCGATTGTAGGCTTAACACCTCCTCTAATCGCTTGACTCTATACCTAGGTTTTGTTAGCCTTTTGAACCCCTTTGCTTGATATATGCAAGGTGGACCGAACTATTGCCCTAGGCTTTGATTATCTGATTCAATCACCGTTTAGTTATCATTCTCATAAGTTTAGTTTTAGTTATATAATTCATCCCTATTTCCAACTGAAGTGACTTTTTAGTTGAACATTATTTGTGAAAACCTGTCTACCTGTGGATTCGACCCGTACTTGCAAGGCTCTGCCAACAAAAGAAACCGTGCACTTGCGATATACGTTTAGAACCCTTCAAGTTTTGCGTCGTTGCCGGGGTGACGGCTAGTTTTCTTTGTTCTTGTTTGATTGTTTGGTTCACTTCTTTCGCCTCATTGGAACTTCATTGTTCCAATTGAGGTACTTTTCACGGTGTCTTTTTGTTTCTTTTGTATGCCCAGGTCTCAAAGAAAAGGTACCCCATACCAAAGGATCCTTATATGTTGAAGACACTCAAGCAGCTTCGAAAGAAACTTCAGGAAGAAAAGTAGTCTTTTAAGTTGAACACCTCGGCGGAAGATTTTTCGAGTTGAGTAATGTCGAAATCATTGAAGTCCTATGGGGTGCGTAATCCTGGCAGCATCCCCACTGGTCCGCCAATGCCCACCATCACTACAGCAAACTTCGAGAATAAACATGGACTCATCAACATGGTTTAGAAAAATCAGTTTTGGGGGCCCCCCACTAAAGATCCGGCCAATCATCTGTAGAGATTTCAACAACGCTGCCGAACTATCAAACACTCTGAATACAAGGGTCAGAAGTGGGTCAATGATATCACTAAGATAGAATGCTCGGGGATATCTGCTGCATTTCTCAAAGACAATAGATATAAGAAACAAGTTAGCCAAGTCTTCCCAAGAGCCATATGAAACATTAAGGGAAGCTTGGAACAGATTCAGGGACTTACAGAGGGAGTGTCCGCATCATAATATGGACTAGTGGTTTCTGACGCAGACATTCTACAATGGTCTGCAATCTCAGACGAAGAGTATAATTGACTCGTCTGTAGGAGGAGTTTATCTGGATACGGAAGTGAATGTAGGCTATGATTTCTTGGAAAAACTTACAGCCAATGATCATTCCACTTCGCGTAGTGTGACAAAGAAGATACTAGATGTAGACGCCCTTGCATTGTTGACTTCGAAAGAGGCGCAACTGAATATGAAGATTGACACTTTGAAGTCCTTTACCTCGACATCTCCTCCCATGAGTATCAATGCTATGTCTGTCATTGCACCCATACCCTCATCTTACTGCGAGGTATGTGGTGTTTAGGGTCATTTTGGACACAATTGTCTATTAAGTCAAAATCAAGTGGAGCAGGCTAATGCCTTTCAGCATAGACCACAAAATGATCCTTACTCCAACACTTTCAATCTTGGGTGGAAAGAACACCCACATTTTTCATATCGGAGTAATAATGTCCAAAACCCACAACCACAAAATCCACCACCACCACAAAATCACCCTAGACCATTTTTTTAATCAAAACCCCCCTAGTTTATAGAGACCCCTACCAGAATAGTTTCCCCCCCCCCCCCACACACAACTTCCAAAAACCACCACCTCAAAATATATCCACCCAAGAGCCCATTACATCCGATTTGATGAAATTGATGGTCACCATGCAAAAGAATCATGAATAGTCGACTAGAGACATAAAAATCATATTAACGTCCTCGAGACCCAATCGGCTCAAATGGCAGGCAAAAATGCTCAGAGGCCGCAGGGACAATTGCTTTGGCAACCCATTCAGAGGGAGCAAGCGAATGCCGTTACATTTCATAGCGCACTGCTTATGACCTCCTCCATTTCCCATAGATGATTCTGCCCCGACTAAGGGGAAAGAGGTGGTAGAGGAAGATGAGGAGGAGAGTTCGTCGTCTGAGGTCGAACTAGTAAAGACGAATTAGACAGGCAAAATAGAAGGATAAGGTTTCTGAAACGTCTTTCAAACCAAGGCTACCTTTTCCTCACATGATGCAGAAATCAAAGGTCGAACAACAGTTTGGTAAGTTCTTGGCTATGGTCAAGAATCTTGAGGCACCTATGCTTCAGCAATCTTGTTGCAGGATTGACATTATAGATGAGGTGGTTGCGTATGCACTTCCGCAGATGCTCTATTATGACCCTTTGGAGATTGCATTGATTATGATGCCTCCCAAGACATCAATGTCAAAGTCGGTGCCTGCGTTGACCATTTAGAGACACCTACTGATGAGAAGGGTAAAGAAAAGGAAAAGGTGCATTATCATAATGTACCTAAGGTTGCATCACATTCTGGACGTAAGAACAACAACATTTGGAGAAGAAAGATGTATGATAAGGGTAACAATCACTGCCAAGCCCCTCCAATTTAACCTATGGAGGTAATATGATTGTGCAGGAACATTATAGACTAGCGCTGTGCTGGAGGCAACCCATAATTTCCCCTATTTTATTTCATTTTATTTTAGTGACAGAGAGTGAGGTAGTAACAAAATTTGTTTTTCCTCTAAGCATCGTCATATTGTTCATCTTTTGGCATTGAGGACACTGCCAAGTTCATCTTGGGGGAGGATTTCTGTTTTTATTCTCTATCTCATTTACTGTGGTTCAGGATATATTTAATACTTTCGAAAAAAAACTAAAAAAATATCATTCACATGACTAGTTTTATTGCCTCCCTGTGCCCCTTGTTGTGCTTTGATTGAAAATGATTTGACTTTGTTTTGTGGATAGGTGGGCAATTGTGATCTTAAGACTATGATTTGATGTTTTGGTTGCTACAATTTTGAGCAAATTCTGATTATCATACAATACATTGTGCTTCATGCCTGAATTGGTTAGACTATGAGGCTTATTCAAGCCTATTAGATTCATATCATATCCGGTCTATTTTTGTGTGTTAGTTCCTCATTAATTGATTGATCTTGACTTTGAATCCGTACTTTTCTGATGTCTAATAACTTGTAGCATTTGTTGTGATAGAGGCATTCTTTTATATGATTCTTGAGCTTCATTGTGAATGTTTGATATACTTTTGTCCTCCTTAGCCCCGCTAATCCTAATGGCCTTTTTCCTATTTCTATACCCTATTATTTGCCCATGGCCTTTATTTCGATATTATTCCCAAGCCCAGCTTGGGGGAGCGTTTGTTGGGTTGAGTTATGAAATTGGTTTTATGGTTTGGTCTGGTATTGGGGACTGAAAGTGTATTTGATGTAGTTTCAAGTTTGAGAAAAAGCAAAGTTTAAGTTGCGCGAGTGCTTGGTTCGACGCCATACTTTTGAGCAAATCCTTGTGCTACTAACCGAGCCTTGAATTTGTCAATAGTACAATCGACTTTCATTTTTCTACGAAAGTTCCACTTGCAACCAATTGCCTTACAACCGGGTGGTAGGTCCGTAAGAACCCAAGTATTATTACCCATAATTTAATCCATTTCATCATCGATGGCCTCTTTCCAAAACGAAGCATCTTGAGACTTGATAGCCTCATCATAGGTCTTAGGATCCTCCTCTATATTAAAACAATATAGATATTAAGAATCAATCTCTTTTCTTGACCCTTCCATCAAATAAATTTGAAAATCGGGACCAACAGATTTTTCTTTCCTCATCCTCTTACTCCTTCTCAATTCCGGATTAGATTCTTGATCTTGTTCCGTAATTGGTACTTCGGATTCACTAGTGCTAGGCACTAATTCCCTTGAATTGGTGTAATTTGTAGTACTAGGTACTATATCTTTGGGCCTAAGGATTGAAGTGAAACGAGTTTCATCAAAAACCGCATCCCGAGACTCAACCACGGTGTGAACCAACATATAGTCATTAGGTTCTATTACATAGAATTTATAGGATTTGCTATGTATCGCATAACCTATAAATATGCAATCAATCCCTTTTTCACCCAAAGTTTTCCTTTTAGGTTGAGGCAATCTAACAATTGCTCTACAACCCCAAACACGTAACTATTTGAGGTCAGGCCGTTTATTATACCACAATTCATAAGGAGTGATTTTGTTCCTTTTATTGGGAACACGATTTAGGATGTAACAAGCCGTTATCATGGCTTCACCCCAAAAACCATCACTCAAACCCGAGTAAGAGAAAATGGAATTAACCATTTCTTTTAAGACTCTATTTTTCCTTTCCGCTACACCATTTTGTTGAGGTGTATAAGGGGCCGTTGTTTAATGAATGATTCCTATTGATTCAAAATATTTAGGGTCATAATATTCGCCACCTTTATCAGTTCTAAATTTCTTAATTTTCATATTAGTTTGTAACTCAACTTCAGTTTAAAGATCTTAAACTTATCAAGGGCTTCATCTTTAGAAGATAATAAATAGACATAACAAAATCGAGTGCCATCGTCGATAAAAGTTATAACATATTTCTTATTTCCTAAAGATGGAGTGCTATGAAAATCACATAAATCACTATGCACCAAATCAAGCATGCTAGAAGACCGTTCAATAGTAGGAAATGGTTGTCTTGTAATTTTATTTAATTGGCACGTTTTACACTTCTCCATGTTAATGTCTATTGGTGGAATTAAGTCCATTTTAGACATATCACACAATCTTTTATAATTAACATGACATAACCGATTGTGCCATAAAGAAGAAACATCAATCATATAAATAGAAATATCATTCATATTATTGATACTAAGTTTAAACATGCCATTACATAAATACCCTTGACCTACAAATACACCACCTTTGCTTAAAATAAATTTATCGACTTCAAACACCATCTTGAAACCGAATTTATTTAAAAGACTACAAGACACTAGATTTTTCCTAACAACGGGAACGAAATAAACATCATTTAATATCAATTTCTTTCCCGATGTGAACAACAATTCTACTTGTCCTACTCCTTGGACCCGAGATGTAGATTCATTCCCCATGTACAATATTGGACCATTTTCCCAAACTTTGTAAGTCTTGAATTTTTTTTGATTATTGCACATATGCCTTGTGGCCCCCGAGTCCACCCACCATGAATCATCAACCTGCACGAGATTGATTTCAGAGATCATAGCCACAAACTCCATAATCGAATTTGTAGTAACTAATGAAATCTCACCTTGATTCTCATGGCCATCTTTAGAGTGACCACTATTTCGGGCTTTCTTCTTCTTCCAAGCATGGCAATCCTTCTCAAAGTGAGGACCACCACATTCCCAACAAGAGACCAGTTTATTTTGTTTCTTGGAAGATTTGTTAGAAGACTTGTTAAAATTACGGGGACACTTTTTATTATTTTTCTTATTAGCATTAGAAGTACCTTCCTCCAACATATTAATGGTAGAAGCCGGAGTTGTTGATTCCTTAACACTGTCTTGCAAATGGATAATCTCTTCAATACGAAGATGAGTAGCCAATTGTTCCATGGTTAATTCTTCCTTCTTATGCTTTAAAGAATTTCTAGTGTGTTTCCAAGAAGGTGGCAATTTATCTATAATGGAATCTATTGCTATGGTGTCATCCATTATCATGTTATGTTGGTTAATTTGGCCCAAAGTTCTTTGGATTTCATGAAATTGTTCCATTACCGGCCTATTATCAACCATTTTATAATTATTAAAATTGCTAATAAGAAATTACTTACTAGAAGCGTCCTCGGCCATGTACTTGGTTTCAAGCGAGTCCCACAATGACTTAGTGGATTCCACATTTTGATATATGTCGAATAAGGAGTCCGACATGGCATTAAGAATGTGACCCCGACACACATAATCATCATTTTCCCACTTGGTTCTTTTCCTCGTTTGCTCGATAGTCTCCTCTTGCTCTCCTTCAGCGAGGCTCTGGGGCTTTGGAGTACTTAACACGTACACCACATTGAGCGTAGTCAGAAGGAAATGCATATTCTTTTGTCATCTACGAAATCCAACACCCTCAAACTTATCCAATTTTTGAAAATTGGTAGTAAGATCACGGAACACTTCCCTAAGGCATGTACCAATACACTTTCCTAATAGTGTAATATCGACCCTCTACAACGAAGTAACCGGGTTACACGATATCACTATTGAGATACAATAGAGAAGTACAAATAATCTAAGTTACTTGTTTAGATTATTCAACAATAGTATTATGTATTTGGTTTTGTGTTTACACTCTCAAATATTAGTTTATAAGTCTAATAAAGAGAGAAAACATTTAATAGAAAAATCAGAATTTTTCTTATGATTTACACAAATGAGACAATGGGTGTATATAGAGTTACAATAGTTAGTTATTAGGAATAAATAACTCACTATTATCTCTAATAACCAAAACCCACCAATTAAAATGCATGGCATGGTTGGTTTTAGTGAAGCATCACCTTGCTTCATTACTCCATGATGGATGTTTGCATGGCAATTGCACATATTACATCATGCCACATCATTTAGCATGGCAAATGACGGTCTTAAAATTGTGCCACATCAAAGATGATCAAGCAACACAATGTTTCACTTCATCCAACAAATTAGTGCCATATTCATTTAATTATTAAGATATTATTTATAATAAATACCTTAAATAATTAATTACACAAACTATAATTAATTATTAACTCAATATTATATAATGTCATTTTTACACAACTCCATAACATTATAAAATATACATGTGTAAGTTAATTGAGCTTTACTATACATAAATATCCAACAGTGGAAAGAGGTGAAATTGTCCTACAGGGTGGTCGAGATGATATTTTGGCTAGAGCCCTCAAGAAGCCCGAGCATGGTGGACGTGTTAGAGCAATTGGATCAGGCATCACAAACACGGAGTACTTTGGGTAATTTAAGCCAACGCCACCTAGCCACTTGCGCTCTGAAATTACTGGTTTGAGGTCAGAGGTGGCGCTCATGAAAAACAACTACCAATTTATGTGGAACTTCAAGATGTCATTTATGAACCAGGAGCAGATTAAACTTTTCATGAGCGGTGTTAGTCAGGTTGGGAGTTTTGGTGGCCAATCTAGTGGTATGCATGTCTGTAGTTAGTCTGGGAGTTTTAGTGGTGAAGGTGGTGGCCAGTTAGTGGTATGACCGGTTCTAATCAATTCGGTAGTTTTAATGTTCAAGATAGCTAGTGGTGGCCAAGGAGCTACTTTTGGTTACCAAATAACTTCTTTTGGTTTCCAAGGATTTACGTTTGGACAAGGGCACAATGGATCTTTAACCCAACTACTAAACAAAGGTGATGACGGATATAAAGGTTTGTTAAGTCCTACTTCCCAATCACAACGTTATGATCAAGAGAAGGAGCCTGAACCTTACATCGTTCCTTTGCCTGAAAAACTCATGGATGAGCAGCTTAATCACTCCACCCCTGCTCCTTCAAGAAAGATAGGATATGACAGCCAACCTATTAGTGAGCATGAATTTCCTGAGGTATTAAGATATTAACACTCTCTTAAATTTTGTTTATTACAATGAGGATGTCAGATTGCATGTTTAAGACTATAATTGGAAATTACGTTGCTGCTATTTGCTTGAAAATATATAATCTCAGCGAAGGGATCAGATTTCAGTTTATTTTCTTTGTCGTAACTCAAACTAAGCTATGAACAAGTTATAAGCAAGTGTTCGTGAGATTAGGCAGTGCTTTTTTTATTATGATGCTCTTGAATATGCCTGCAAGAAGGATTCACTATAATGCTTTTAACCTTCCGAATCCTGCGTTATAATTTTGTTTTTAATGTGCATGCCTTGGGGATATCCAGGTGATTTCCTTTACTTTTTGTTTGTTTTTACTTGTGATGTCATGAGGTTCTGAATGTTGGGCGAGGTGTTGATCATAGATTAATTGTATATTTGAACTGTGTCTATAGCTGTGAACAGTCTGCTATGTGGTTGGGACAAAATTCTAAACTTGTCCATGTGACCTTGTCTAGAACATGCAAACATTTCCTTAATTAACTATTGTTGCACTCGTTATTTTGATGATGACAAATGAATAGTTTTTAACTTAGTTTCTAATTAGTTTTTCTTCATGTAATTATTTATATAGTTTTACTTAATTATTTATGTTATTTTGCCTAAAATAAACTTATGGAGAATTGGTTTTATAATAACCAAAATTAAGTTGTTTAGGAAAATAGAATATTTAGTTATTTTGTGTAGAATTAATATTCTAATATTATGGAATATTGGATTCCATAATATTAGTTGAGTTTGTTAATGGTTTACAGGAAAATAGACGTTGAAGAGATTGCGATGATGCGTGGTTGAATTGATGGGTTGAGGTCCTAGATTCTAGGAGCCATGATCTCAGCTAACCGCACATCAAACGTATATCCTAAACTGCCAAAGACCAAGTCAAGAGCTGCTGAGAAGATCGTGGAAGACTCGAAGACTCATTCAAACCGTGCAAACACACGATCATGGAACGTGGCCTTAACATGGTCCATAACGGCTATGAAGGTGGAAGATAATGCCTAAAAACTTGCGTCCACTACAAAGAAGCTGAAGAAGACCGTTCAAGATTTATCACAGCTATATAAATTAAGAAGAACTAATATTAATTGTGTAAATCTTTTAGAAAGTTATTTCGGTTTTATTCTCTTCAACAATTCATTGTATTCCATTAATCTGAGTTGGGGTGAGTGAAATTTTGTGAGAAAATTTCTACATTCAAGAGAGAAAGAGAAGAAAGAGATAGAGAAGACTTCGAGTGAAGTCAAGAGAGGAAGTCACGTGTTCAGGGGGAACAAGATGAGTGGGAACCAGTTCCTAGAGGAACAGAGTGAGTTGCTGTTTATAATAGGGTGTAAGTTACTATTATAAATAAAAGGGCAAGATTTATTCAAAGAGAAAATAAGAATAAGATCTTGTTTAAAAGTAGTTCTAGTGTTCGTTATTTTAACATCTCTTTATTTCATTTTAACTTGTTAATTCCGCAAAAATAGTCCCCAATAGTCTTTACTACAATTCACCCCCCATCTTGTAGTAAACTTAGAAGTTCTATAGGACCAACAATTGGTATCAGAGCTTGTTCCTCCTGAAACAGTTAACACTGGGGAGGCTGATCCTAGAGAACATGAATACAACTAGAGAAAAGCTAGATGAGGGATACTCTACTCAACGTCCTCCAATGTTCAATGGCAAACATTATCCTTATTGGAAGAATAGGATGGAAATATTTATTAAGGCAGAAAAGTATCAAGTCTGGAGAGTCATTGAGATAGGTGACTTTGAAGTCACTGAAAAGAATGAAGAAGGCAAGCTAGTTACAAAACCACTCTCAAAGTATGACAAGGAAGATTTTGAGAAAATGGAGATGAACAACATGGCCAAGAAGATTCTGCATTGTGGTCTTGGCCCTCATGAACACAATAGAGTCATGGGATGCAAGAGTGCAAAGCAGATGTGGGAACTCCTTCAAGTTACACATGAAGGAACAAGCGAGGTCAAGAGATCAAAGATAGACATGCTCATGCATAGATATGAGTTATTTCAAATGAAACCTAAAGAGCCAGTTCATGATATGCTTACAAGATTTTCAAATATCATAAATGAACTTGACTCTCTAGGAAAATCTATTTCTCCAGAGGAACAAGTACGCAAAGTATTGAGAAGTCTTCCACAAGACGAGAAGTGGATGGCTAAGGTGACAGCTCTACAAGAAACCAAGGATTTCACCAAGTTTAACATAGAACAACTTGTTGGATCCTTGATGACACATGAGTTGCACTTAGGAACTCATGAACCTGACTCCAGCAGATCAAAGTCCCTGGCTCTCAAGACTGAAGAGCAAGATGATTCAGAAACTGATGAAGAGGAAGCTGCCTTGATAGTAAAGAAATTCAAAAGGTTCTTCAACAAGAACTATAAAGGGAAGAGCACAAGGAAAACCTCAAAGCTAAGCTGCCATAAATGCGGAAGTCCAGATCACTTCATAAAGGAATGTCCTTTGTGGGAAAACGAGAAAGGAAAAAGCAGATTCAAAAGCAAAGAACAACAAAAAACTTTCAATAAAACTGAAATGTGATGTATTTCCATAGTATAGTTTTGCCTATAGGTTTTTACCTTTCACTTGAAAGGGTTTTTCCTATTTTTGGCTTAGTCTATAGAGTCATAGATTAATTTATTTTAGACTTTAGTTAATTTAATTTAGACTTTTATTCAGCATATTATTTTCTGTTATATGGCCGAAAATATGTGATGTACTTTCGGTTATGTTTAAGTCTAGTTGACTTGTAATCCCTTAAAAACAAGATTAGATTAGCTAAGGGATAAGGTTGATCTAGGCGTGTGAAATAAGATAGGAGAGCCAAAAAAATCTCTATCCTATCTTATTAGATTATCTTCCTTATCTTTAGGATATCTTTTCCTAAAATCTAGGGATTAGTTTTAAATGCTTTCTAGTATATATATAGGACCGATTAGCATTAATAAAATAAGATTTGAAGTATTAAAATTTCGTGAGTTTATACTTATGAATTAAGGTTGATTACCTTGCTTGTTAGCATTGAAGAAAGACTGAGATCGATCTTCTACCCCTTTGAACCGAGATTCAAAGGTTACTATCCCTATTAGTTAATCTCTAAACTACACAACCATCACTCTCTTTAGTTAAAAATCCCATAAAAATCGTTCCTTTAAATCCTATAACCCTCACTCACTCGAAAATCCTCTAAAGTAACAATCTTTGAGCCCCAAATCATATCAATTGGCGTGGCTGCTGCTGATTTTCGACCATGCCCAACAACGACGAAGCAACGAAGATTGAGGACCTACTTGCTAGATTGCTCGTCACTGAAGAGAATAACCATCAATATGGTTTACATCTTGTGCAATTACATCACGAACTTGGTGCTATTAAGGCATCTAAAAAGCCGCAAGAGGAGGACATTCGCCTTGTTGACCTACCCTCGTTTGATGGCGATCTTGACCCCGAGACCTACCTTGATAGGGAGAGGCGCATGACTCGCCTATTCCAGCATAAAAACCTGGATGACTCACGGAGGTTTTCTTATGCCATCCTCAGACTCACACGACATGCTTCCCTATGGTATGATTCCATGCAAGCCCAACGTGAACGAGAAGGTAAAGCAACGATCTCCACTTGGACTGATTTAAAACTTAAGATGAAAAAGAAGTTTGTGCCACGCTCTTATTAGCAAGATTTATTTATAAAGTTGAATTCTTTAAAACAAGACCACATGACTGTTGAGAATTACGTTAAAGAATTCGAAAGATTATACATAGCGTGTGATTGTAAGGATGAGGAGGAACAAAAAATAGCAAAATTTGTTTTAGGGCTGCACTCTTCCATCAGATTCCAAGTTGAATTACAACCCCTTACTTCATTTGATGATGTTTGTAACCTCGCTTGCAAATTAGAGCGGCAAAGACACGAACAAAAATCTGGTCCCTTTCGTGGTTTTTACCCCAAAACCGAACCCTCTTCTTCCCATCAACCTACGGATCATGTGCTTACTGATAAAGACAAGGAGGACAAGGTTGCTGCTGATCTCCAACGCAAACAAGGCCCTTTGAATCAAGGCCAGCAGAAGATGAGGCATATAGTTTGTTTCAAGTGCCAAGGCCTAGGACATGTCGCCAAACAATGCCCTAACAAAATTCTGGTGTCTACGGAAGACTACTACTTGTTCTTGGCGCAACATGAGGAAGAAATAAGGTCCAAACACCTTCTAGAACCGTCCAATGATGCGTTTGATTCATCATTTTGGGACTCTCAAATAGTTTGTGGACCAGAACAAGCACCAAAAACCATGATCTTGCGACGTTCTTTACTCTCATCAACTCATGAGGTGCAAGAGGATGTGCAAAGGTCTAATCTTTTTCACTCTAAGTGCTTAATTGGTGGTACTCTTTGATATTTTATTATTGATAGTGGTTCTTGTACGAATGCTTGTGCTTTAACATTAGTTGATAACTTAAAACTGCCTACAAGAAAACACCCCTCCCCTTATAAATTGAGCTGGTTGAATGATGATGGTGGTGTGTGGGTAAAGCAATAAGCACTTGTAGGGTTTCGTGTAGGTGAATACATGGACCAATTGTGGTGTGATGCTATTCCTATGACTGCTTGTTCGCTCTTACTTGGTCGCCCATGGCAGTTTGATAGAGAGGTGATACACAATGGCAAGAGCAATGTCTATTCAGTCCTAATGGGATCCAAACGGCTAGCTCTTCACTCCTTACCACCCAAAGTGGCAACAGTTCAAGACACACATGTGGCTGCTCATGTTTGTTTGAGTTCTTGTCATCCAGAATTGCTTGACAGTGCATCTACAAAGAAGGAGAGGCGGCATCAAGTGGTGCATATGCGAAAAGGCTCTAATCTGGTTGTGGGGGATAGAGTTTGGTTGTCCCTTGCTGCTCAAAAACTTCATGTTAATCACAAGAATGACGAACCTTTAGATGAAGGACCTTTTGAAGTGGTGGACAAGCTTGGCTATGAGACATTCAAGGTCCTGCTAGGGAATGGTGTGTGTGCTACCTTGACTTCCGCAGATTTAGTTCCTTGTTTTGAAGACACTTGAGGACAAGTGTGCTTTCAAGAGGGGGAGAATGATGTATTTCCATAGTATAGTTTTGCCTATAGGTTTTTACCTTTCACTTGAAAGGGTTTTTCCTATTTTTGGCTTAGTCTATAGAGTCTTAGATTAATTTATTTTAGACTTTAGTTAATTTAATTTAGACTTTAATTCGGCATATTATTCTCTGTTATATGGCCGAAAATATGTGATGTACTTTCGGTTATGTTTAAGTCTAGTTGAGTTGTAATCCCTTAAAAACAAGATTAGATTAGCTAAGGGATAAGGTTGATCTAGGCGTGTGAAATAAGATAGGAGAGCCAAAAAAATCTCTATCCTATCTTATTAGATTGTCTTCCTTATCTTTAGGATATCTTTTCCTAAAATCTAGGGATTAGTTTTAAATGCTTTCTAGTATATATATAGGACCGATTAGCATTAATAAAATCAGATTTGAAGTATTAAAATTTCGTGAGTTTATACTTATGAATTAAGGTTGATTACCTTGCTTGTTAGCATTGAAGAAAGACTGAGATCGATCTTCTACCCCTTTGAACCGAGATTCAAAGGTTACTATCCCTATTTGTTACTCTCTAAACTACACAACCATCACTCTCTTTAGTTAAACATCCCATAAAAATCGTTCCTTTAAATCCTATAACCCTCACTCACTCGAAAATCCTCTAAAGTAACAATCTTTGAGCCCAAAATCATAACAATTGGCGTGGCTGCTGCTGATTTTCGACCATGCCCAACAACGACGAAGCAACGAAGATTGAGGACCTACTTGCTAGATTGCTCGTCACTGAAGAGAAGAACCATCAATATGGTTTACATCTTGTGCAATTACATCACGAACTTGGTGCTATTAAGGCATCTAAGAAGCCGCAAGAGGAGGACATTCGCCTTGTTGACCTACCCTCGTTTGATGGCGATCTTGACCCCGAGACCTACCTTGATTGGGAGAGGCGCATGACTCGCCTATTCCAGCATAAAAACCTGGGTGACTCACGGAGGTTTTCTTATGCCATCCTCAGACTCACACGACATGCTTCCCTATGGTATGATTCCATGCAAGCCCAACGTGAACGAGAAGGTAAAGCAACGATCTCCACTTGGACTGATTTAAAACTTAAGATGAAAAAGAAGTTTGTGCCACGCTCTTATAAGCAAGATTTATTTTTAAAGATGAATTCTTTAAAACAAGACCACATGACTGTTGAGAATTACGTTAAAGAATTCGAAAGATTATACATAGCGTGTGATTGTAAGGATGAGGAGGAACAAAAAATAGCAAAATTTGTTTTAGGGCTGCACTCTTCCATCAGATTCCGAGTTGAATTACAACCCCTTACTTCATTTGATGATGTTTGTAACCTCGCTTGCAAATTAGAGCGGCAAAGACACGAACAAAAATCTGGTCCCTTTCGTGGTTTTTACCCCAAAACCGAACCCTCTTCTTCCCATCAACCTACGGATCATGTGCTTACTGATAAATACAAGGAGGACAAGGTTGCTGCTGATCTCCAACGCAAACAAGGCCCTTTGAATCAAGGCCAGCAGAAGATGAGGCATATAGTTTGTTTCAAGTGCCAAGGCCTAGGACATGTCGCCAAACAATGCCCTAACAAAATTCTGGTGTCTAGGGAAGACTACTACTTGTTCTTGGCGCAACATGAGGAAGAAATAAGGTCCAAAGACCTTCTAGAACCGTCCAATGATGCGTTTGATTCATCATTTTGGGACTCTCAAATAGTTTATGGACCAGAACAAGCACCAAAAACCATGATCTTGCGACGTTCTTTACTCTCATCAACTCATGAGGTGCAAGAGGATGTGCAAAGGTCTAATCTTTTTCACTCTAAGTGCTTAATTGGTGGTACTCTTTGATATTTTATTATTGATAGTGGTTCTTGTACGAATGCTTGTGCTTTAACATTAGTTGATAACTTAAAACTGCCTACAAGAAAACACCCCTCCCCTTATAAATTGAGCTGGTTGAATGATGATGGTGGTGTGTGGGTAAAGCAACAAGCACTTGTAGGGTTTCGTGTAGGTGAATACATGGACCAATTGTGGTGTGATGCTATTCCTATGACTGCTTGTTCGCTCTTACTTGGTCGCCTATGGCAGTTTGATAGAGAGGTGATACACAATGGCAAGAGCAATGTCTATTCAGTCCTAATGGGATCCAAACGGCTAGCTCTTCACTCCTTACCACCCAAAGTGGCGACAGTTCAAGACACACATGTGGCTGCTCATGTTTGTTTGAGTTCTTGTCATCCAGAATTGCTTGACAGTGCATCTACAAAGAAGGAGAGACGGCATCAAGTGGTGCATATGCGAAAAGGCTCTAATCTGGTTGTGGGGGATAGAGTTTGGTTGTCCCTTGCTGCTCAAAAACTTCATGTTAATCACAAGAATGACGAACCTTTTGATGAAGGACCTTTTGAAGTGGTGGACAAGCTTGGCTATGAGACATTCAAGGTCCTGCTAGGGAATGGTGTGTGTGCTACCTTGACTTCCGCAGATTTAGTTCCTTGTTTTGAAGACACTTGAGGACAAGTGTGCTTTCAAGAGGGGGAGAATGATGTATTTCCATAGTATAGTTTTGCCTATAGGTTTTTACCTTTCACTTGAAAGGGTTTTTCCTATTTTTGGCTTAGTCTATAGAGTCTTAGATTAATTTATTTTAGACTTTAGTTAATTTAATTTAGACTTTTATTCAGCATATTATTCTCTGTTATATGGCCGAAAATATGTGATGTACTTTCGGTTATGTTTAAGTCTAGTTGACTTGTAATCCGTTAAAAACAAGATTAGATTAGCTAAGGGATAAGGTTGATCTAGGCGTGTGAAATAAGATAGGAGAGCCAAAAAAAATCTCTATCCTATCTTATTAGATTGTCTTCCTTATCTTTAGGATATCTTTTCCTAAAATCTAGGGATTAGTTTTAAATGCTTTCTAGTATATATATAGGACCGATTAGCATTAATAAAATCAGATTTGAAGTATTAAAATTTCGTGAGTTTATACTTATGAATTAAAGTTGATTACCTTGCTTGTTAGCATTGAAGAAAGACTGAGATCGATCTTCTACCCCTTTGAACCGAGATTCAAAGGTTACTATCCCTATTTGTTACTCTCTAAACTACACAACCATCACTCTCTTTAGTTAAACATCCCATAAAAATCGTTCCTTTAAATCCTATAACCCTCACTCACTCGAAAATCCTCTAAAGTAACAATCTTTGAGCCCAAAATCATATCAATTGGCGTGGCTGCTGCTGATTTTCGACCATGCCCAACAACGACGAAGCAACGAAGATTGAGGACCTACTTGCTAGATTGCTCGTCACTGAAGAGAAGAACCATCAATATGGTTTACATCTTGTGCAATTACATCACGAACTTGGTGCTATTAAGGCATCTAAGAAGCCGCAAGAGGAGGACATTCGTGTTGTTGACCTACCCTCGTTTGATGGCGATCTTGACCCCGAGACCTACCTTGATTGGGAGAGGCGCATGACTCGCCTATTCCAGCATAAAAACCTGGGTGACTCACGGAGGTTTTCTTATGCCATCCTCAGACTCACACGACATGCTTCCCTATGGTATGATTCCATGCAAGCCCAACGTGAACGAGAAGGTAAAGCAACGATCTCCACTTGGACTGATTTAAAACTTAAGATGAAAAAGAAGTTTGTGCCACGCTCTTATAAGCAAGATTTATTTATAAAGTTGAATTCTTTAAAACAAGACCACATGACTGTTGAGAATTACGTTAAAGAATTCGAAAGATTATACATAGCGTGTGATTGTAAGGATGAGGAGGAACAAAAAATAGCAAAATTTGTTTTAGGGCTGCACTCTTCCATCAGATTCCGAGTTGAATTACAACCCCTTACTTCATTTGATGATGTTTGTAACCTCGCTTGCAAATTAGAGCGGCAAAGACACGAACAAAAATCTGGTCCCTTTCGTGGTTTTTACCCCAAAACCGAACCCTCTTCTTCCCATCAACCTACGGATCATGTGCTTACTGATAAATACAAGGAGGACAAGGTTGCTGCTGATCTCCAATGCAAACAAGGCCCTTTGAATCAAGGCCAGCAGAAGATGAGGCATATAGTTTGTTTCAAGTGCCAAGCCCTAGGACATGTCGCCAAACAATGCCCTAACAAAATTCTGGTGTCTAGGGAAGACTACTACTTGTTCTTGGCGCAACATGAGGAAGAAATAAGGTCCAAAGACCTTCTAGAACCGTCCAATGATGCGTTTGATTCATCATTTTGGGACTCTCAAATAGTTTATGGACCAGAACAAGCACCAAAAACCATGATCTTGCGACGTTCTTTACTCTCATCAACTCACGAGGTGCAAGAGGATGTGCAAAGGTCTAATCTTTTTCACTCTAAGTGCTTAATTGGTGGTACTCTTTGCTATTTTATTATTGATAGTGGTTCTTGTACGAATGCTTGTGCTTTAACATTAGTTGATAACTTAAAACTGCCTACAAGAAAACACCCCTCCCCT
Organism: Patellifolia procumbens; assembly: GCA_947645195.1. NCBI lineage: Eukaryota > Viridiplantae > Streptophyta > Magnoliopsida > Caryophyllales > Amaranthaceae > Patellifolia > Patellifolia procumbens. The sequence goes on from CANSGD010001076.1 coordinate 3,896,883, forward strand.
TATAAATTGAGTTGGTTGAATGATGATGGTGGTGTGTGGGTAAAGCAACAAGCACTTGTAGGGTTTCGTGTAGGTGAATACATGGACCAATTGTGGTGTGATGCTATTCCTATGACTGCTTGTTCGCTCTTACTTGGTCGCCTATGGCAGTTTGATAGAGAGGTGATACACAATGGCAAGAGCAATGTCTATTCAGTCCTAATGGGATCCAAACGGCTAGCTCTTCACTCCTTACCACCCAAAGTGGCGACAGTTCAAGACACACATGTGGCTGCTCATGTTTGTTTGAGTTCTTGTCATCCAGAATTGCTTGACAGTGCATCTACAAAGAAGGAGAGACGGCATCAAGTGGTGCATATGCGAAAAGGCTCTAATCTGGTTGTGGGGGATAGAGTTTGGTTGTCCCTTGCTGCTCAAAAACTTCATGTTAATCACAAGAATGACGAACCTTTAGATGAAGGACCTTTTGAAGTGGTGGACAAGCTTGGCTATGAGACATTCAAGGTCCTGCTAGGGAATGGTGTGTGTGCTACCTTGACTTCCGCAGATTTAGTTCCTTGTTTTGAAGACACTTGAGGACAAGTGTGCTTTCAAGAGGGGGAGAATGATGTATTTCCATAGTATAGTTTTGCCTATAGGTTTTTACCTTTCATTTGAAAGGGTTTTTCCTATTTTTGGCTTAGTCTATAGAGTCTTAGATTAATTTATTTTAGACTTTAGTTAATTTAATTTAGACTTTTATTCAGCATATTATTCTCTGTTATATGGCCGAAAATATGTGATGTACTTTCGGTTATGTTTAAGTCTAGTTGACTTGTAATCCCTTAAAAACAAGATTAGATTAGCTAAGGGATAAGGTTGATCTAGGCGTGTGAAATAAGATAGGAGAGCCAAAAAAAATCTCTATCCTATCTTATTAGATTGTCTTCCTTATCTTTAGGATATCTTTTCCTAAAATCTAGGGATTAGTTTTAAATGCTTTCTAGTATATATATAGGACCGATTAGCATTAATAAAATCAGATTTGAAGTATTAAAATTTCGTAAGTTTATACTTATGAATTAAGGTTGATTACCTTGCTTGTTAGCATTGAAGAAAGACTGAGATCGATCTTCTACCCCTTTGAACCGAGATTCAAAGGTTACTATCCCTATTTGTTACTCTCTAAACTACACAACCATCACTCTCTTTAGTTAAACATCCCATAAAAATCGTTCCTTTAAATCCTATAACCCTCACTCACTCGAAAATCCTCTAAAGTGACAATCTTTGAGCCCAAAATCATATCAATTGGCGTGGCTGCTGCTGATTTTCGACCATGCCCAACAACGACGAAGCAACGAAGATTGAGGACCTACTTGCTAGATTGCTCGTCACTGAAGAGAAGAACCATCAATATGGTTTACATCTTGTGCAATTACATCACGAACTTGGTGCTATTAAGGCATCTAAGAAGCCGCAAGAGGAGGACATTCGCGTTGTTGACCTACCCTCGTTTGATGGCGATCTTGACCCCGAGACCTACCTTGATTGGGAGAGGCGCATGACTCGCCTATTCCAGCATAAAAACCTGGGTGACTCACGGAGGTTTTCTTATGCCATCCTCAGACTCACACGACATGCTTCCCTATGGTATGATTCCATGCAAGCCCAACGTGAACGAGAAGGTAAAGCAACGATCTCCACTTGGACTGATTTAAAACTTAAGATGAAAAAGAAGTTTGTGCCACGCTCTTATAAGCAAGATTTATTTATAAAGTTGAATTCTTTAAAACAAGACCACATGACTGTTGAGAATTACGTTAAAGAATTCGAAAGATTATACATAGCGTGTGATTGTAAGGATGAGGAGGAACAAAAAATAGCAAAATTTGTTTTAGGGCTGCACTCTTCCATCAGATTCTGAGTTGAATTACAACCCCTTACTTCATTTGATGATGTTTGTAACCTCGCTTGCAAATTAGAGCGGCAAAGACACGAACAAAAATCTGGTCCCTTTCGTGGTTTTTACCCCAAAACCGAACCCTCTTCTTCCCATCAACCTACGGATCATGTGCTTACTGATAAATACAAGGAGGACAAGGTTGCTGCTGATCTCCAATGCAAACAAGGCCCTTTGAATCAAGGCCAGCAGAAGATGAGGCATATAGTTTGTTTCAAGTGCCAAGGCCTAGGACATGTCGCCAAACAATGCCCTAACAAAATTCTGGTGTCTAGGGAAGACTACTACTTGTTCTTGGCGCAACATGAGGAAGAAATAAGGTCCAAAGACCTTCTAGAACCGTCCAATGATGCGTTTGATTCATCATTTTGGGACTCTCAAATAGTTTGTGGACCAGAACAAGCACCAAAAACCATGATCTTGCGACGTTCTTTACTCTCATCAACTCATGAGTTGCAAGAGGATGTGCAAAGGTCTAATCCTTTTCAGTCTAAGTGCTTAATTGGTGGTACTCTTTGCTATTTTATTATTGATAGTGGTTCTTGTACGAATGCTTGTGCTTTAACATTAGTTGATAACTTAAAACTGCCTACAAGAAAACACCCCTCCCCTTATAAATTGAGCTGGTTGAATGATGATGGTGGTGTGTGGGTAAAGCAATAAGCACTTGTAGGGTTTCGTGTAGGTGAATACATGGACCAATTGTGGTGTGATGCTATTCCTATGACTGCTTGTTCGCTCTTACTTGGTCGCCCATGGCAGTTTGATAGAGAGGTGATACACAATGGCAAGAGCAATGTCTATTCAGTCCTAATGGGATCCAAACGGCTAGCTCTTCACTCCTTACCACCCAAAGTGGCGACAGTTCAAGACACACATGTGGCTGCTCATGTTTGTTTGAGTTCTTGTCATCCAGAATTGCTTGACAGTGCATCTACAAAGAAGGAGAGGCGGCATCAAGTGGTGCATATGCGAAAAGGCTCTAATCTGGTTGTGGGGGATAGAGTTTGGTTGTCCCTTGCTGCTCAAAAACTTCATGTTAATCACAAGAATGACGAACCTTTAGATGAAGGACCTTTTGAAGTGGTGGACAAGCTTGGCTATGAGACATTCAAGGTCCTGCTAGGGAATGGTGTGTGTGTGATAGGTTTTAGTCGTGTCACCTAATCAAAAATAAACCTACGGACCTCTAACTAGGTAGTCAGTGGAAGCAGGGTCGAATCCACAGGGAGACAGAGTTTCTAAATCAATATTCAACCAATTCAGCTACTCCACATGAAATCAGGGAAGAAATTAATTAAACTAATGAATAGACTACAGAAGACGGAATAAATCGAGGATTTAATTATGGAATAAAAACCTAGGGTATTAGGTCGGTCCACCATGATTATACCAATCAAATAGGGTCAACTACTATTAAAACCTAAGTCAAGAGTCGGGGTTTAGAGCCTATGTTGAGCTATGGTTAAGACTCAACGCTCATAGTTCAACATACGCCGCATGTTCACTAACGTAATCAGAACTACTGATGTGTCCTAGGCCTCTAGTCGTAAGACGGATCTGTGCAAACAACTATTAACCACAAGCAATCAATGAAATTGTACACTGACATTAATTACTCAATAAGAACAAACCACATCACAATCACCCTAATCAAGCCCTAGAAATTGATAGAAATCTAAATCACAATCATGGTATAAACATGGCTTTCCTATCTAACACCCTAGAAAGAGAACTACTCACTCATAATCGAATTGGCAACAACAAAACTAATATGAAACCCTAAGAATTGCATCATGAACAACTAAATAATTAAACTAAGCAATCAAAGTAATTTAAGAGATAAAGAGTAGAGTAGAGTACCAATTGACGGAAAGCAGGAACTTTTATTGAAATCGAATTAGGTTTGATCACCTCTAAATTAATCTAAAGTGTTTGAATTAAACTAATGACAATGAAGAATAAAAATAGTCTAAAACCTAATGAAAGATGAATAAAAATATCAAAATGAGAGATAATGAGGAAAAGGTATTTATAATACCCCTCAAGTTCACTAAAAATGGGAACAAAAAAGTGAAAAAGCGCGATAAAGAGCGCCAGACCCGATCGGGCCCGAGCACAGTACCCGATCGGGTCCACATACAAATTCCCCCAACTTCACTTCTGGGCTCTGGCAGCAGCAGTGCAGCAATAAGGCGAGAAAAGCGGCCCACCCGATCGGGTCGGGCGGTAGTCACCCGATCGGGTCTGGCGACAAAAAGTGCCAGCAAGCTCGCCTCCTCCGCAGCGTCCCAATAAGACCTAGCAGCACTAGACCCGATGGGATCGGGCGTTAGGTGCCTGATCGGGTCTGGGAATATGTGTTCTCGCCCGATATGATCGGGCACGCCTTGCCCGATCGGGTCCGCAACTTTCGTACCCGATAATAATATTTCGCCCGATCGGGCCATTTCTGCCCGATCAGTGCACGGAAACCTCATTTGACTCTTTGGCTCTCTAATCTTCACGTTTAGGGGTCTTGGGACCTCCTAAACTATCCATAAAGCTCGTGAGCCATCCTACGTGCCTCGTAACATCTCGTAAAGCCGTGGTTGCTTCCAAAAGGCTCGGGAATAAGGAGAAAACTCCATAAAACCTGCAATTCAATACTAAAACACGAAACCACAACTACATACGATAGTTAGCACAAAATAGCTCCCAAGAGCTCCAATGACGCACAAATTAGCTTGTAAATAAGGGAGAAAACTCTATATAAATACGTGATATCAAACTCACCCAAGCTAAACCTTTGCTTGTCCTCAAGCAAACAGAACACGAACATGGAATAGATTGCCTCACCCCATAGATAAAAAGCAATTTAGAGCTCAAAACATTTTCAAGACTAAGAATCGTTCAAGCAGGCATAATTCAAGTTTGGCTAATCAAATCCATCCAACCACCAATCATTCAAGCAATTTATCAAATTCAAGCATCCACAAAGCATACAAGTCCTGAAAAGGCACTCACAAGGGTGTCACTCCTCTCAATTTTGTGGCAGGCAAAGAATGTGCCCGAACACTCACCAACCCGACCATAAGTACCCTTCCCACTCACACTCTCATGTGTTTAAGAAGGTTCAATGACGCTCATCCTAGTCAAGTCGACTCAATTAGCAGAAATACTCTTTAACTTTGACAAACTGACTCGAAATCAATCAAATGAACAATGCAGACATAAGCTCAAGAGGACTTTATAGGGTTTTAATGGGGCTTAGGCGAGAGGTAGGGGATACTTTTGGGTAATGTGGTGGAAAAACCAAGAAAGGGGGAGCATAAATCATTCAAACAAGGCCTAGGATGGCCTACACAACTCCCAACAATCACCATAAAACCATGTAAAGTAACCCAACCCTCATAAATCAATGAAAAGCTCATAACAAACCCAATTTTCTAGCAATGGAGCGAATATTCTTTTATGAACGTACGTGAATGAAAGAACTAGAATTCTTTTGAATTTTCATTTCATTTTTCTTTCATTTTTCTGAACTTCATTCACGCAACTCTAAACTTGCTTTTTCTTTTCTCTTTCTCACTCTCAAACCACAGCAAATACACTTTTAAGTTCCTCAAAAACCAAACTAAACCAACAAACCAATCTCCAACTCAACCCATACAAAAGCTCCCCCAAGCTAGGCTTGGAATAATATCAAGTGAAGGTTTTTGGCTCATAATAGGGGTTTAAGTAACACGAAACAAGTCATTAGGCTCAGCGGGGCTAAGGAGGATAAAAGTATATCAAAAACTCACTCTGAAGCTCAAGAATAAGACAAAAGAACGCCTCTATCACAGCACATGCTACAAGTCATCTAAAATCAGACGAGTACGAAGTCAAAGTCAAGATCAATCCACTAAAGAGGAACTAACACACAAGAATAGACTGGATAATAATATGAATCCAATAGGCTACAAAGAGGCCTCACAGTCTATCCAATTCAGGTATGCAGCACAAAGTGGTCTAATATAATCCAAAAATGCTCGAAATCATAGCAATCAAACATCAAATCAAAGCCTCAAGATCACAAATGCCCAGCTATCCAGAAAACGAAGTCAAATCAATTTCAAATAGAGCACAAAAAGGGGCACAGGGAGGCAACTAAACCAGTCATGGGAACCATATTTTTTTTGATTTTTCAGTATTTTTGAAAGCAGTAAATCTATCCTAGAAAGCAGTAAAAGAGATAGGGAATAGGAATACAAACAGAACTCCTCCCCCAAGCTGAACTTGGCGGTGTCCTCAATGCCAAAAGGTGATAAGGACTATGCTAAGAGGAAAAACAATGCTAGTACCCTCACTCTCGCTCACAAAAAGAAGGAAAATAAAAAGAAAAGAAAAAGGGAAAGAAAAGAAATACGAGTTGCCTCTCGCACAGCGCTGGTTTATAAAGGTCCCGCACGACCATAATCCTCCCTCTCTCAAATAGGAGGGGCTTGGCAATGAGTGCCACCCTCATCAAACATCTTTCTCCTCCAAATGTTCTTGACAATGCCTCCAGACGGTGAGGCAACCTTAGGTGGAATTGGAACCTTCTCCACCCCTACTTCATCTAAAACCTTATCCCTGCAAAAAGATTGTTCAAGCATAGGAGCCTTAACAGCATTGGTTAGTTTAAAAATCACTTTATCATCACCAACACTCAGAGTTAAAGACCCAGACTTGACATCAATGACAGCACCAGCAGTACACAAAAATGGCCTACCCAAGATAATAGGAATCTGGGCATCCTCATCCATATCTAACACCAAAAAATCAACAGGAATATAGAATTTCCCTACCCTAACAGGAACATCCTCTAAAACACCTAGAGGGTATTTTATAGAACGATCCGCCATCTGTAAAGTGATTTGTGTGCATTTAAGGGCTCCCATGTTCAGTTTCTTATAAACAGACAATGGCATAACAGAAACAGAAGCACCTAAATCACACAAAGCCTTATCAATAAAAATAGGTCCAAGATGGCAGGGTATAGAAAAACTACCAGGATCTTTTAACTTTGGTGGGGTTTTATTTTGAATAAAAGCACTACACTCTTCAGTAAGAGCGACACGTTCTACCCCACCAAAGTCTCTTTTCTTGGTAATCATGTCTTTCAGAAATTTGGCATAAACAGGCACTTGGGTAATTAAGTCTGTGAATGGAATCGTTACCTCAAGGTTCTTGACCATAGACAAGAACTTACCAAACTGCTGATCGACCTTGGACTGTTGCATCCTGTGAGGAAAAGGTAGCCTTGGTGTAAAAGGCGTTTCAGAAACCTTCTCTTTTTTCTTCCCTGTCTGTTCAGCTTCTGCAGACAAATCGACTTCAGACGTCGAATTCTTTCTTTTTCCTTCCTCTACCACCCTCTTCTTCCCTGCAGTCGGGGTAACCTCATCAATGGGCACTGGAGGGGCATCATATGCAATGCCACTACGAAGAGTGATGGCATTCACATGTTCTCTCTGAACTTGTTGCCCTGGCAATTGTCCCTGCTGCCTCTGTGCATTAGATTCTGCCAACTGAGCAACTTGAGCCTCGAGAAGTTGGATGTGCTTCTCTTGGGCCCTCCTTGTTTCCTCATTTGCCTTTTGCATAGACAATATCAGTTTCATCAGTTCAGAATTGCTAGGCTCTTGTGGGTTGTTTTGTGGAGGTGGGGTGTGGAAATTTTGTGGAGTTTGGAAGTTATTGGGATGATGGGAGTTTTGTGGTGGTGGTCTTTATAAATTTTGTGGGGTTTGATGGTATGAAGGTTTAGGGTAGTTTTGTGGAGGTGGAGGTTGATGGTTTTGTGGGTTTTGGTAGTTATGTGAAGGGGGGAAGGTTTGTGGTGTTTGTTGGAAGGCATTGGCCTGCTCCATCTGAAATTGACTGAACTGACAGTCATGCCCAAAGTGACCCTGAACACCACATACCTCGCAGTAAGATGAGGTAATGGGTGCTACTGCAGACATAGCATTGATGCTCATGGGTGGAGGTGTCGGACTAGAAGACTTCATTAGCTGCTGAGTTAGTTGCGCCATCTGAGATGTAAGCAATGAAATAGCGTCAACTTCAAGTACCTTCTTAGTCAAACTCCTACATGATGAGTGGTCATTGGCTGCAAGATTTGATATAAATTCATAACCCTCATCAACTGCCTTGTCTAAAAACACTCCTCCTGCAGACGAAACAACAATACACTTCGTCTGAGGCTGCAGACCATTGTAGAATGTCTGCGTCAAGAACCATTTGTCCATATTATGGTGTGGACACTCTCTCTGTAAATCTCTAAACCTAGCCCACGCTTCCCTTAATGTTTCATCAGGCTCTTGGGAAAACGTGGCTAGTTTATTTCTAATTTCTGCTGTTTTAGTGGGTGGGTAATACTCTCTCAGAAATGCAGCAGAAATCTCACTCCACTCAGTTTCTTTCACAGCGTTCAACCATTTTTGGGCTCTATCTCTCAGTGAAAACTCGAACAACATGACTTTGAGTTGATCTGGAGTGACGCCGGCATGTTTAACGGTTCGACAAAGTTGTTGAAACCGTTGCAGATGATTTGCCGGATCTTCAGTAGGATGCCCACCAAACTGATTTTGCTGGACCATGCTGATGAGTCCAGGCTTGATTTCGAAATTTGCTGCGGCAATGGTGGGCATAGTAGGTCCAGTGGAGAGACCATCCGGGTTGGGCACCCCATATGACTTCAGTGATTTTGACATAACTGAATTCAAGGTGTCTGTTCCAGAGGTGTTCAGCTGAACAAATTGCTTTTCTTTCTGCTTTATCTTTCGGATCCGCCTGATTGTCCTAGTAAGATCGGGGTCCGCTGGAATTGGGGAACCGTTTCTTTGGGACCTGGGCATACAAAAGAAACAAAAAGCAGCAGTAAAACGTACCTCGATTGAAACAATGAGGTTCCAATGAGGTACAGAGAAGTAGACCAAATAATTAAATAAAAACTTAGAGAACTAGCCGTCTCCCCGGCAACGGCGCCAAAATTTGATAGGTTTTAGTCGTGTCACCTAATCAAAAATAAACCTACGAACCTCTAACTAGGTAGTCAGTGGAAGCAGGGTCGAATCCACAGGGAGACAGAGTTTCTAAATCAATATTCAACCAATTCAGCTACTCCAGATGAAATCAGGGAAGAAATTAATTAAACTAATGAATAGACTACAGAAGACGGAATAAATCGAGGATTTAATTATGGAATAAAAACCTAGGGTATTAGGTCGGTCCACCATGATTATACCAATCAAATAGGGTCAACTACTATTAAAACCTAAGTCAAGAGTCGGGGGATTAGAGCCTATGTTGAGCTATGGTTAAGACTCAACGCTCATAGTTCAACATACGCCGCATGTTCACTAACGTAATCAGAACTACTGATGTGTCCTAGGCCTCTAGTCGTAAGACGGATCTGTGCAAACAACTATTAACCACAAGCAATCAATGAAATTATACACTGACATTAATTACTCAATAAAACAAACCACATCACAATCACCCTAATCAAGCCCTAGAAATTGATAGAAATCTAAATCACAATCATGGTATAAACATGGCTTTCCTATCTAACACCCTAGAAAGAGAACTACTCACTCATAATCGAATTGGCAACAACAAAACTAATATGAAACCCTAAGAATTGCATCATGAACAACTAAATAATTAAACTAAGCAATCAAAGTAATTTAAGAGATAAAGAGTAGAGTAGAGTACCAATTGACGGAAAGCAGGAACTTTTATTGAAATCGAATTAGGTTTGATCAACTCTAAATTAATCTAAAGTGTTTGAATTAAACTAATGACAATGAAGAATAAAACTAGTCTAAAACCTAATGAAAGATGAATAAAAATATCAAAATGAGAGATAATGAGGAAAAGGTATTTATAATACCCCTCAAGTTCACTAAAAATGGGAACAAAAAAGTGAAAAAGCGCGATAAAGAGCGCCAGACCCGATCGGGCCCGAGCACAGTACCCGATCGGGTCCACATACAAATTCCCCCAACTTCACTTCTGGGCTCTGGCAGCAGCAGTGCAGCAATAAGGCGAGAAAAGCGGCCCACCCGATCGGGTCGGGCGGTAGTCACCGGATCGGGTCTGGCGACAAAAAGTGCCAGCAAGCTCACCTTCTCCGCAGCGTCCCAATAAGACCTAGCAGCACTAGACCCGATGGGATCGGGTGTTAGGTGCCCGATCGGGTCTGGGCATATGTGTTCTCGCCCGATATGATCGGGCACGCCTTGCCCGATCGGGTCCGCAACTTTCGTACCCCATCATAATATTTCGCCCGATCGGGCCATTTCTGCCCGATCAGTGCACGGAAACCTCATTTGACTCTTTGGCTCTCTAATCTTCACGTTTAGGGGTCTTGGGACCTCCTAAACTATCCATAAAGCTCGTGAGCCATCCTACGTGCCTCGTAACATCTCGTAAAGCCGTGGTTGCTTCCAAAAGGCTCGGGAATAAGGAGAAAACTCCATAAAACCTGCAATTCAATACTAAAACACGAAACCACAACTACATACGATAGTTAGCACAAAATAGCTCCCAAGAGCTCCAATGACGCACAAATTAGCTTGTAAATAAGGGAGAAAACTCTATATAAATACGTGATATCAGTGTGCTACCTTGACTTCCGCAGATTTAGTTCCTTGTTTTGAAGACACTTGAGGACAAGTGTGCTTTCAAGAGGGGGAGAATGATGTATTTCCATAGTATAGTTTTGCCTATAGGTTTTTACCTTTCACTTGAAAGGGTTTTTCCTATTTTTGGCTTAGTCTATAGAGTCTTAGATTAATTTATTTTAGACTTTAGTTAATTTAATTTAGACTTTTATTCAGCATATTATTCTCTGTTATATGGCCGAAAATATGTGATGTACTTTCGGTTATGTTTAAGTCTAGTTGACTTGTAATCCCTTAAAAACAAGATTAGATTAGCTAAGGGATAAGGTTGATCTAGGCGTGTGAAATAAGATAGGAGAGCCAAAAAAATCTCTATCCTATCTTATTAGATTATCTTCCTTATCTTTAGGATATCTTTTCCTAAAATCTAGGGATTAGTTTTAAATGCTTTCTAGTATATATATAGGACCGATTAGCATTAATAAAATCAGATTTGAAGTATTAAAATTTCGTGAGTTTATACTTATGAATTAAGGTTGATTACCTTGCTTGTTAGCATTGAAGAAAGACTGAGATCGATCTTCTACCCCTTTGAACCGAGATTCAAAGGTTACTATCCCTATTTGTTACTCTCTAAACTACACAACCATCACTCTCTTTAGTTAAACATCCCATAAAAATCGTTCCTTTAAATCCTATAACCCTCACTCACTCGAAAATCCTCTAAAGTAACAATCTTTGAGCCCAAAATCATATCAAAATGAGAAAGGCTATGGTAGCAGCCTGGGGTGAATCAGAATCTGATGAGGAACAGGAACATCCTGAGGATAAAACTGCTCAGCTGTGTCTAATGGAAAAATCAGATAGTGAAGAAGACGTATCACACAAACAGGTAAACTTTAATGTTGTTGAAGAAGAATTATCAAAATTAAATAAGAACCAACTCACTGAATTACTTTTAGAAACCTTTGATAACTATAAGGCAATCTGCATAAGAGAGGAGAATATGGAGAGGGCCTTGAAAGTTACCAAGGAACACACAAATTGGTTTAAGAAATTAAATTCAGATATTGAGGAACGGTTCTTTGAAATTTTTGATAAATACCGAGGATTTCAAGAAGCCTATGAAAAACTGAAAAATGACAACTACTTCTTGAATATTGCTTTGGCAGAATTGAAACTAGTTGTTCCTGAAGGAACCAGTTCCTCTGACAGTACCAGTAAAGAAATTGAAAATTTGAAAATTGAGCACGAATTAGTGCTGAATGAAAATATGGTACTGAAGAGGAAATTGGAATCTTCAAGAATCAAGCTTCCTGATCTAGTTAGTTGGATACAGAAATATAAAAATGAAAGAAGAAATGGACTAGGTTTCAATTATAAGAAGAGGAACACATAAAAATTATGTTGACCTGCCAAGCAACAGAATCTGTTCCTACTGTGGGAATAGTGGACACTTAGTGTCTGACTGTTCCACCAAAGAGGAACAGATCGAAAAGAACACTCGCTTAGTGAAGCAAGAGTGGAGAATTAAGAGGAACGCACACTCAACAGAGGAACCCAAGTCTAACTGGGTTCCTGCCACTGACTAATTACTGTAGGTGCAGACTAAAGTGAGGGGGAACAACCTGTGGTACCACGATTGCGGTTGTTCCAAGCACATGACAGGAGATAAAACCAAATTTCTCTCACTTTCAGTCTACGAAGGAGGAACTGTGACCTTTGGAGACAACATGACAGGTAACATAGTAGGTAAAGGTAAAGTTGGGAAATCTCAGTCACATTCCATAAATAATGTATTTTTAGTCGAGGGTTTGAAACATAACTTACTTAGTATCTCTCAATTTTGTGACAAAGGAAACAATGTGAAATTTACTAAGGAATGTTGTGTGGTTAGTGACACCATTACAGGAACCAAGATACTAGAAGGAACAAGAAGGGGAAACACTTATGTTGTTGACCTAAACCTTGTTCCTAGGAACAATCTAACTTGTCTTAGTGTACTAGAAGATGACCAAGACCTTTGGCATAAGGGGTGTGGTCATGCAAGCTTTACACTGCTTCATAAACTAAGTGGTAAAGACTTGGTAGTTGGTTTGCCAACTATAAAAGGAACAAGCCATGGAGTTTGTGGAGCTTGTGTAAGAGGGAAACAAGTTAGATCCTCGTTCAAATCCAAGAAAATGGTAAGCACTCAAAGTCCACTTGAGCTGATCCACATGGATCTTTGTGGCCTAGTGAGAATCCAAAGCAGATCAGGTAAAAGATATGTATTAGTTATTGTTGATGACTTTTCTAGATTTACGTGGGTAATCTTCCTTCATAGCAAGGATGAAACATTTGAAGAATTTATTTCATTTGCTAAGAAAGTTCAAAGGTTATATGGTTTAAAATTGAAACACCTAAGATCTGACCATGGTACGGAGTTTGAAAACTCCAAGTTTGATGATTTTTACAGTAATGAAAGATTAGATCACAACTTCTCTGCTCCAAGAACACCACAACAAAATGGTGTAGTTGAAAGAAAGAACCGGACTCTGGAGGATATGGCTAGAACAATGCTTATATCAAGCAAGCTTCCAAAGAATTTTTGGGCAGAAGCAGTGAACACTGCATGTTACATCATAAACAGGGTCATGCTAAGACCCATCACCAAGAAAACTCCTTATGAACTGTTCAAAGGAAGAAAACCAAATATCTCTTACTTTAGAGTCTTTGGATGTAGATGTTTTGTACACAACAATGGTAAAAACAATTTAGGCAAATTTAATGCTAGAAGTGATGAAGCTTTCTTTATAGGATATGCTTCAAATAGTAAAGCATACAGAGTTTATAATAAGAGAACAATGTGCATAGAGGAAAGTGTTCATATTATCTTTGATGAAACTGACTCATTGCAGGAACCATGTTATGAAAATGATTTTGAAATTAGGCTAACTCATCCTCAAGAGACTGACAATCTTGAGGAGGAACTGACTCCTGCAGGAACAGTTAAGAAACATATTCCTGAAAATAAACTAATCGTTCCTGAGCCTGTTCCTCACGAGGAACAGGTACATGAAGGAACAATAAATGCAGGAATACAGGCTGAAGAAACTCACACAGAGAATGAACAGGACCAAACTGAAGAACATCAAGTTGAAGGAACAGGAACAAGAAGATTTGAACCAAAATCTTGGAGGCACCAAAAGTCACATCCCCTAGAGCTGATAATTAGCGACATTGAGAAGGGAACTCAAACAAGATCTCAACTTAGAAACTTTTGTGCCTTTCAAGCGTTCCTATCCATGATAGAACCTCGAGACCGCAATGAAGCAATGCTAGAGTCTGATTGGATAAATGCCATGCAAGAGGAACTGAATGAATTTCAGAGGAACAAGGTATGGCACTTGGAGCCCAAACCCAAGAATCAGAAGGTAATTGGGTTAAAATGGGTCTTCAGGAATAAGCTAGATGAACATGGCGCGGTGATCAGAAACAAGGCCAGACTCTTAGCAAAAGGCTACAACCAACAAGAAGGTATTGACTTTGATGAAACCTTTGCTCCAGTAGCTAGAATAGAAGCAATAAGAATTTTAGTGTCATTTGCAGCTTTTATGGGATTTAGGTTGTACCAGATGGACGTTAAATGTGCATTTCTAAATGGATATCTATTGGAAGACGTCTATGTGGAACAACCTCCAGGATTTGAAAATCCTGATCTACCAAACCAGGTCTACAAGCTAGATAAAGCCTTATATGGGCTAAAACAAGCTCCTAGATCTTGGTATGAAAGACTTTCTAAATTTTTACTTGCTCATAATTTTGTTAGAGGCAAAGTTGATAGAACCCTGTTCCTTCAATCAAAAGGAACAGACATTTTAGTAGTACAAATTTATGTTGATGATATTATTTTTGGTGCTACTAATGATTCTTTGTGCAAGGGTTTTGCTGACTTAATGAGCAGTGAATTTGAAATGAGCATGATGGGAGAATTGAACTTCTTTCTTGGTTTGCAAATCAAGCAAACTGAAAGAGGAACAATGACCCATCAGCAAAAATATGTTAAGGAACTTCTAAAGAAATATGGAATGGAACAAGCTAAAACCAGCCATACTCCTATAGGAACAGGAACAAGGTTGGATGAAGACCAAAAATAAATCAGTAGATCAGAAATTATACAGAGGTATGATTGGATCTCTTCTTTATTTAACTGCAAGTAAGCCTGATATTTCCTTCAGTGTTGGTCTATGTGCTAGGTTCCAATCAAATCCAAAGGAATCCCACTTGATAGCTGTCAAAAGGATCCTTTGGTATTTGAAAGGAAGTGACGATCTCTGTTTGCTCTATCCTCGTAGTGATACATTTGACCTAATTAGCTACTCTGATGCTGACTACGCTGGAGATTTGGTGAATCGAAAAAGTACCTCAGGAACTGCCCAGTTCCTAGGAACAAGCTTAGTTTCTTGGGGATCCAAGAAATAACATACAATTGCCTTGTCAACTACTGAAGCTGAATATGTGGCTGCTGCTGCATGTTGTTCCCAAGTCTTATGGATCAAACAACAGGTACGTGATTTTGGTATTAAGTTTAAATGTGTTCCAATCTTTTGTGATAATACCAGTGTCATATGCATATCCAAGGACCCAGTTCACCACTCAAGGGTCAAGCACATTTACATCAGACACCACTTCTTGAAAGACTATGTTGAAAAGGGCTTAGTCAAAGTTGAATTTTGCCCTACAGAAAATCAAATTGCTGACATTTTTACCAAACCATTATCTAGGGACAGATTTGAAAAGATTCGCTTGGAACTAGGAATGATCAGAATTGTATAAAATGACCTATAAAATTTGAACCCTATGTACTAGTCATTTCTAAGAGTGTCCTGCAATCTTCATGAATTAAATTTCATACACCTAGGGTCATGTCTAAGGACTCATATTTGTCTTTAAATATTATCCTTATTGTCCATGCACATCTTTAGAGTACGTAAATTAAAATTGCTTGTATAGTTTAAAAAGGGTCCGTGTACACAAGAGCTATTTTTTTCTTTTTCCACATTTTTATTCTCTCTCCTCCTCTCATTATGACTTCTCTGATTCACTGTATCAACCAAATTATTTACCCAAAATAAAATTCAGTTTATTAAATTTAAAGAGGGGAAACAATAAATGAAACACGTTTACCCAAACTGTACCCAGTCAAATCACACCTCTTCACCTTCAACTCAATACGCCTCATCATTACAATAAAAACCCAACACTTCACTTCACTGACAATTTTTACTGACCCACTTCACCTCTCACTGTTCATCTTCTCTCTCCTTCGTCTCTCTTCATTCTTCATTCTCTCTCTCTCCCATGGCACCCAAAAAGGCAACCTCTGAACCTCAAGCAAATTACCCAGCCGAAAAAACACCCTCCATGGACGAGCAAAGTGACCAAGAATCTTCTCATCCGAAAGACGATTCTACACATTCTCAAGAACCCAATTCTGACAATGAAGCGGCTTCTCCCAAGCATGAGGACGATGACGAGGATCAAGAAAGCAGTAAGGGGAAAGATCTTCAAATTCCCACAAAAGGGGTAAGATATCAAAATCCTCTCAATTTATTGTCGGATTCTGTGTTGATCTTGCATGGTGCAAGAAAGTAAAATGGAATGAGTTTCTGAATTTGTTAAAGTTTCAAAAATGGATGAAGTTAGTTTGTGTAGATGAGGGACTATATGAGAAAGAGATGAGTTCCTTCTGTGAGAACTTCAATAAAACAGAGGGAGTGTGTGTAAGCTTAGTGAAAGGGTGTGTGGTCACCTTTACAGAAAAGAAATTGAGTGAATGGTTTGAAGTACCTTCAGATGGGTACCAGGAGTATGTTAAAGGGAAGGGCAAACTAAACATCAATGGCGTCTCAAATGAAAAAATTCTTCAGTTTTTTCAAGGAAACCCTAACTCTATGTCCATTGACCAAAAAGATCTCTCTCCCTTTCACAAACTTCTGTTTCAGTTTGTTTGGCGTTTTGTTTTACCCCGATCTTCCAAGAGAACCCAAGCTAATCTAATGGACCTCTCAATAATGTACTGTTTAGCAAAGAATATCAAGATAAACTTTCCCGCTCTTATGCTCTCTCACCTTTCCTATTGCATATCCCATAATACCAAGGTGGGATATGGCAATCTAATCACCACAATTTTAAAGAAAAATAAAGTGAAATTGTCTGACAGCCCTTCTTTCACCCTTGAACCTGAAAATTACTTGACCAAGGAGACGCTGACTAGACTTAGCTTGAGGGTGGTTGGTGGAAAGTTGGAATTTGAGGGAGAGGCTACTGTGACTAAGCCTGAGGCAGGGACAAAAGGAAATTATTTGAGGAAGCTGGTGGGGGATCTGTTAGGAAGAGCCAGAGACTGGCTGGGGGTAAGTCTCTTCAGGACCAGGATCCGGGTCATGCTGAAACGATCAATCTGGATGAGGATCAGGTTCCTTCAACTGCTGTGGATTTTCCTCTCATATCTACCACTGGACTTCATGGGATTCTGAGGGAAATTAGGAAGTCTCTGACACTTATGCACACAAGGATCAATGTCCTGGATAAGTCAGTTTCTACTCTTGATACACAGCAGCAGGAGACTCTAGCCGCCATCAAGCAGGAAGACACGGGGATCAGGAACAAGGTGGATGCAGTGATTTCCAAGATTGACTCCGTTGTCTCCAACATTTTCAAACGCCCCAAATCATAATTTCCCCCCTCTCTTTAAACAATGATTTACTGGATTTTTTTTTTTTTGGGTTTGTAATATCTGGTTGAACAATTTTTTTCTCTCCTTTTTGCGTGTCTTCTTTTGACACAGATCATTCTGAACTCTTCTTTCCTTGCTCTTGTGATATGCTTAATCTGATCCTTTTTGCTTGCACATGCTTTTTCTTTTCGTACTTGCTTGTGTTTGGATGGCTAATATTATGAGATGATTGTTTGAGCTACTTTAATTGATGTCTAGACTGTTGACTCTTTAGTGCTGCAGGGACATAACTTAGTTTTGATGATAACAAAAGGGGGAAAAGACTAGTTGGCTATCTAAAAACATTTTCTGGTCTAACTTAGTTGCTAGAGCCTTTCTGATTGTCTCTGTTTCTAGTGGATCTAGTTCCTAGTCCAAATTGAGTTTAGTCCAAATTGAGTTTAGACTTAAATTTTATTTGCCAACTTATTTGCCATCATCAAAAAGGGGGAATATTGTTGCACTCGTTATTTTGATGATGACAAATGAATAGTTTTTAACTTAGTTTTTAATTAGTTTTTCTTCATGTAATTATTTATATAGTTTTATTTAATTATTTATGTTATTTTGCCTAAAATAAACTTATGGAGAATTGGTTTTATAATAACCAAAATTAAGTTGTTTAGGAAAATAGAATATTTAGTTATTTTGTGTAGAATTAATATTCTAATATTATGGAATATTGGATTCCATAATATTAGTTGAGTTTGTTAATGGTTTACAGGAAAATAGACGTTGAAGAGATTGCGATGATGCGTGGCTGAATTGATGGGTTGAGGTCCTAGATTCTAGGAGCCATGATCTCAGCTAACCGCACATCAAACGTATATCCTAAACTGCCAAAGACCAAGTCAAGAGCTGCTGAGAAGATCGTGGAAGACTCGAAGACTCATTCAAACCGTGCAAACACACGATCATGGAACGTGGCCTTAACATGGTCCATAATGGCTATGAAGGTGGAAGATAATGCCTAAAAACTTGCGTCCACTACAAAGAAGCTGAAGAAGACCGTTCAAGATTTATCACAGCTATATAAATTAAGAAGAACTAATATTAATTGTGTAAATCTTTTAGAAAGTTATTTCGGTTTTATTCTCTGCAACAATTCATTGTATTCCATTAATCTGAGTTGGGGTGAGTGAAATTTTGTGAGAAAATTTCTACATTCAAGAGAGAAAGAGAAGAAAGAGATAGAGAAGACTTCGAGTGAAGTCAAGAGAGGAAGTCACGTGTTCAGGGGGAACAAGGTGAGTGGGAACCAGTTCCTAGAGGAACAAAGTGAGTTGTTGTTTATAATAGGGTGTAAGTTACTATTATAAATAAAAGGGCAAGAATTATTCAAAGAGAAAATAAGAATAAGATCTTGTTTAAAAGTAGTTCTAGTGTTCGTTATTTTAACATCTCTTTATTTCATTTTAACTTGTTAATTCCGCAAAAATAATCCCCAATAGTCTTTACTACAATTCACCCCCCCCTCTTGTAGTAAACTTAGAAGTTCTATAGGACCAACAACTATCATCAGACACAGGGTTGCAGGGCTGTTCAAGGGATGTGGGCGGGGGGCCATGAAGTGGGTTGCATGGCTGTTCATGGACAATGGTTGGGTGGCAGTGAAGGGGTTGTAGGACTATAATCCCCCGTAATTTTATTAATTTTATAATTATATTTAAAGCATATTTATTTTATTTTCATATTTATTTCATTTAATTATTCAAGTGTTGACTATTTTGAAAGTCAAATAATTATTTAAACGTTTCAAATAATCATTATTATTTAGTGGATTAGATTTTCAGTATTGAATATATTATTAAATGTTTTGGGTTGTGTTTAAAACGATTTTAATATTGGGTTGAGGAGCCCAAACCTTTTAATTAAAGTTTGATGTTTCAACTTTAGCCCAAACCCAAAGTCTAAACCTATTCACCACATGTTTTAGGCAAACATATAAATACCCCCAAACCCCAAGTTGCACACTTTATTTTCTCTCATTTCTTTCTCCCCAAACCGGCGCCCACCTCCCTCTCTTTCTTCCCTCGTTTTGCGTGCCGCCGGCCAGCCACTACCGCCTCCCTTTCGTGGTGTTTTCCAGCGAGCCCAACACCACACGTCGCCCTTCCTCTTGCGTGCAGCAGCCAGCAGCAGCCACCGCCACTGTTATCTCTGATAATTCTATTTTTACAACCTTTTTATACTTCCGAATTTGATTGCTCAGATTTCTTATAGTTCCGTTTTTTTAGACAAAACTTCCTTCTTCAAAATTGTAGATCTCGAAAATTTATTCAATTTAGGCTCAAGAATGACTCAATTCCAATTGGTATTCTACCAGGTTTGGCCTCTGAAAGTTTGATTGTTTTGCTGCCATTTTTCACTCGCAAATCCGATTTTCGTGTTTTCTTTTGGTTATTTCTTAAGCCTTATCCTCTATTTAATATTTATTTATGGTTTAATATCAAAGGTATGATTTTTAGATTTATTATTTATTATTTAAAGTGAGTTTTAAGTAGGAAAGTAATGATTTTTGAAGTTTTAAAGCCTAGATTTATGAGTGTTTTATTGAAAGTTGTTAAAGGTTGAAACTTTAATATTTTTAAAGTATTTTAAAACGATATTTGAAGCGTTTTAAAATAAATGATATTGTTGTGAATTAATTTGGATATTAATTCATTTTTGTATTATTGTTTTGGTCGGAAGAGAATTTACTTTAGGCGATTTCTAGAGTTTAAAGTGGCCTCCCACTTTGTCTACACAAGGTACGTACATGTCCTTATGTATTAGACTAGTATCATGTCCTAAGGATTAAGATTATTAATAGTATCATGTATAGGGAACCCTTTTGTGGTTCATACGTGGGTATTGAATTGGAATTACGTGTTGTTGAGCATGTTACTTGCCTTTATGTTTTATTACATGATTGAATGGATGTTTGATTCAAGCATGTTTAGGAAGGAAAGTTTATTTATTAATTCACACGAGGGATTAACATTATTTTATTATTGGATTATGGATTTTGGTATTGTTTCCCTTAGTGGATATTTTATTATTTCTTAAAGGCCAAGGACTTTGTGGGTAATTTGGATTATTATTGGTTATTATATTTTTACTACTTAGCAAAGACCGAAGGCTTTGTAGGGTATGTATATTTATTATCGTTGGACATTCGATTGTTGATTTAAGTCAACAAATAAATTTGGAGGATTAATTCTTGGTCAATTGGAATTGTTTGATCCCTTATTTAATCCTAAGATAAAGAGGAATATTTGTTGTATTCATGTTATGTGTTGGTTGTTTGTTTAGGATCCAACATCGAATAACTTACTAATACTTAAAGTGGAAGTGAATAGCAATAGCTTTAGAATTATGCATGTCTGAGGTTCTGGACTAGTATGAGTTGGAGTACATGGCTTTTCTTGGGGTCGGATTGATCACCGCACCCTTTTTGTATTTCTAAAGGTTCCTCAATATATTTGGTCAAGGGGTTATGGGGTCGCCCTGTAATTCGGTCTTCTATTTGAAGGCTGGTTTGGTTAGACAACTCGATCCATGGTCTATTCAATTTACTAAATGATTATCATATTGTATGTCTTGTGTAGTCAAGTCTTATTTTACGAGCTGAAGTCTTTAGGTATATTTATTGATCATGTTATTTTGCTTAGTACTCCCTCCGTTCCCTTTTGATGTTCCCATATGGAATCGGGGAGAGGATTAAGAAAAGTGAATCTTTGGTAACAATACATTTGAAGAATGCATATTTTAGAGTTATCATTCAATAGTTATCTTACCAAAGCATTGTAAAGGTAAAAATATCATTAATGCAAAGAAAATACAACTTACTATGCAACACATAAGGGTTATCTTTTAATTTAAGCCAATGAGATTGCAAACTTGTTTGACTTTATGTGATTTAAATTTAGAAAGATTGCAAAGGGGAACAACTTAAAGGAACACCAAATCGAGAAATGGGAACAACATTAGGGAACAGAGGGAGTAGTATCATGATTAGATTTTATGTTTTATTTTATTTATGTATGTACTCAGCTTTGCTAATTACGTGCTTTTCTATTGATCCTGTGATGACCCTTTATTGGTGAGCAGTTTTCAATTGAGTCTTTGCATACAGGTTTGGAAGGCTTGATCCATCGTCTCAATTACTCATTTTGGACTTGGGAAGCGTTGATGAGAGATCGTTTTATTATTTTAATTGCTTCCTACTCTTACGTTACATATATTAAGTTGATTAATGGATTATTTATTTAAATGCTTTAAGTTGGTTTTGAATTATCTTTCGAGGTTCGGATAATGATTTCACAATTATTATGTCTTAAGTATTTAATAAAGTTTTATTTAATGATTTTCCGCTGCAATACTCTGAGTAACCGATACGTTTTCACAGGGGCGATAATGCCTTGATAATTTTCTATTTTAGTTAGTATATGTTTTCACACGTTTTCACACGGGCATAATGCCTTGATAATTCTCTATTTTCGAAGTATATCTTTTGCAAAGAGAGATTTGTCGGGGTGTTACAATGTGGTATCTTGGAGCTTAAGGTTTTATTGGCCTTCCATGCCAAAACTATTTTTTAGACGCCTAGCTAAATCTAGCCTAACTATTTTCAAAGTTATTTTTATGAAAGTAAGCTCCTACTTATTTATTTCTTAAATTTATTTTGAATAATTAGAGGTTTGTTTTTGAAAAAGGTTCGAACCTTTTTTTGATGGGGATTTTATTTTCGAATCTTAATTTGATGGGAAATTTTTATTTTTGAATTTATTTTGATGTATTTCTAATTGTTTTATTTATTTTTTGATTTTCTTTAGAATTTCCGAAAAGTTTAATTAATTATTTCCTTTTATAAATTTTATTTTTCGGAAATTGGTCCGAAAATCCTTTTAAATTGTCCAAAAAATTTAATTCTTTTTCGGTATTTATTGAACATTTTCAAAAAATTGTTGAGTTTCCAAAAATATTTTTGTCTTGCTTATTATTTTATTTGAGTTAGATGGGTAGTTTAGGATGGGAATATAGGATAGAATTATCATATGTCTGCATTTAATTGTTTTGTTCAGTTTATTTCCTATCTGCTAATTTGTTCAGCTGCTTTATGTCTGCGAGTCTGTTCAGTTAGTTCAAGTATTGGTAGTTTGTTCAACTACTTTTAGTTTGTTCAGCTTTTTCTAGTTTGTACACTTGTTCAGTCATTTTTTGTCTGAGTGTCAGACTTATGATTGTCTGGAGTTTTTAATCATGTTCACGTGTTGAGTGCGTGTTTCTTTTTGGTTGGTTATTGATTTATTTACTTTGTGGTTATTTATTTATTTATTTTTGTAACTTATTGTTGGGAATGTACGCTAAGAGTGAACGTTGTTCATTGTAGATGTCTTGCTCTACAATAGATGGACCTTTAGGCATGTCTGATAGTGAAGCCGATCGAGTTGGAAGTTTTTAGGAAAAATTGTCAGAAACCACCTAATAAAGACACTTTTTTTGAGAAAACCACCTAATAAACGTTTTATTATAAAAGACCACCTAATAAAACAATTTTTCTTTCAGAACACCACCACTTGAGACCAAATTAATAACTCTGTTAGCCTTGTAACTACTTATTGACAGATTAGTAACTCCAGAAGAGTCACTTGGGCTTGAATGCAAATGAGGAAAACTGATTACAAGGTTAAATGAGTTACTTATTTGGTCTCAAATGGTGGTGTTTTGAAAGAAAAAGTGTTTTAATAGGTGGTTTTTTATAATAAAACGTTTATTAGGTGGTTTTCTCAAAAAAAGTGTCTTTATTAGGTGGTTTCTGACAATTTTTCCAAGTCTTTACAATCCTATTGTACTTAGTGATGACGAGTCCGACACTTCGTTTGTGCTTGAGAGATACACTAGTTTAGAGGGTCGATTACGCCGTATCTTGAGAGGCGCTACTGAGAGTGATGATGAGACGTTACAAGAGTCCGACCGAGCTAGAGGTCAAACCCGTAAGGATATTTATGCTGCTTTTATGGCCGACTTACATGATGATGTCACTGATAGTGAAGATGAGATTGAAGACTTTGATGAACCTTCACCTAAACGTATTAAGAGGATGACTAGAGCTGAATAGCCAAATTATAAATGTGTTATTGAGAATATGGATGACTTTGAAGACGAAGTATTCATTCATGAGAAGTACAAGGAAGATAAGGATAGGAATCATGATGTTAGTCCTTGAGATTTATTTTGATGTCATATTCTCTATTTAATTTAGCATTTCTTTTGAATAAGCTAGCTACACTATACTAATTATTTATTTTGGTACTATTCATTTGAGGAATTATATAGTGACTTCTTGTTATGAAATGAGAAAATATTCATTGTTTTTATTTTGGGAGAAATAAAATATTCTTTTGGTCATATGAGTTGAGCAATATTTATATAGTATACGAATGGGAATTATTTTATTTTATTTCTCATAGTTGGCTATTTAATTCTTTCATGATTGCGAATCGTGAATGATTGTGCAAGTAGTGGTAAATTGTTTGAACTTGGACGTGTTCCAAATAAATTGTTTGAGCTTGGATGTATTCCAAATAAATTGTTTGAGCTTGAATGTATTCCAAATAAATTGTTTGAGCTTGGATGTATTCCAAATAATATATTTGAGATTGGATGTACTCCAAATAAATTCAATAGTGCTTGAATTTGTTCCAAATAAATTGTCTGTACTTCGGATTTATTCCAAGTAAAACTCCGATGAACCTATTTTCTTTAGACGATCTTCTATGATCAATCTTTCTTTTCGATGCCTTCGTAGAATGGCAATTAGTTATGAAACGTGATCTGAAATGGGACTTATGTATTTTTATAGGTTACACTTTAGGATGGCCAACAACGATGTCGCCCTAGCCTCTGCCATTCGTCTTTTGGCAGAGAGATTGACCCAAGACAGAACTGAACGTCCTGACACTGCAAGCGAGATGTTTAAGAAGATGGCTAAAGTTAAGCCGCCTCATTATAAGGGATAGACTAACCTTACGTTCTTGGACAGTTGGATTAGAAAAATTCGACAAGATTTTTGGAGCTGTTAATTGCCCTGCGGGGTTCATTATTATTTTAGTACTTTGCAAAGACCAAGGTCTTTGTAGGGTATGTATATTTATTGTCGTTGGACATTCGATTGTTGATTTAAGTCAACAAATAAAATTGGAGGATTAATTCTTGGTCAATTTGGAATTGTTTGATCACTTATTTAATCCTAAAATAAAAGAGGAATATTTGTTGTATTCATGTTATGTGTTGGTTATCTGTTTAGAGTCCAACATCGAATAACTTACTAATACTTAAAGTGGAAGTGAATAGCAATAGCTTTAGACTTGTGGCGTCTGAAGTTCTGCACTAGTATGAGTTGGAGTACATGGTGGTACCGCATGGCTTTTCTTGGGGTCGGATTGATCACCGTACCCTATTTGTATTTCTAAAGGTTCCTCAATATCGTTGATCAAGGGGTTACGGAGTCGCGCCCGCAACTAGGTCTTCTATTTGAAGACTGGTTTTGGTTGGAGAACTCGATCCATTGTCTATTCAATTTACTAAATGATTATCATGTTGTATGTCTTGTGTAGTCAAGTCTTATTTTACGAGTTAATGTCTTGAGGTATTTTTATTGATCTTGTTTTTTTGCTTAATAGTATCATGATTAGGTTTCGTGTTTTATTTTATTTATGTATGTACTCAGCTTTGCTAATTATGTGCTTTTATGTGTGTCGATCATGGTTATGCCTATTGATCATGTGGTGACCCTTTATTGGTGAGCAGTTTTCAATTGTGTCTTTGCCTACCGGTTTGGAAGGCTTGGTGCATCGTCTCAATTACTCATTTGGGACTTCGGAAGCGTTGAAGATAGATCTTTTTATTATTTTAATTGCTTGCTACTCTTACGTTACTTTTATTAAGTTGATTTATGGATTATTTATTTTAAATGCTTTAAGTTGGTTATGAATTATCTTTTGAGGTTCGGATAATGATTTGACAATTATTATGTATTAAGTATTTAATAAAGTTTTATTTAATGATTTTCCGCTGCAATACTCTGAGTAAGCCGATACGCTTTCACACCAGTGATAATGCCTTGATAATTATCTGTTTTAGTTAGGGAAAATGTATGTTTTATAAAGAGAGAATTGTCGTGGTGTTACAAGGGCTGTTAAGGGGCAGTGGGTGGGGGGTCATGAAGGGGGCTGTAGGGATGTTTAGGGGCAGTGGGTGTGGGGCAGTGAAGGGGGTTGTAAAAGGGTAGTGCAACAACAGGGGGGTGGTACAGGCACAAGGCCAACATATATGAGCCACTTTAAGAATAAACAAATATGAACTCGTAACAATCACACTTAGACATAAGGCAATTTAAGAAGCATATAGTTCCAAGATTCATTCATATTTAGATTAGTTACTTATTTTTTTAAAATTATTACTTATTTGAAATATGTATTTCTCATTTTTGGTTAATGGACTAGGGTATGGATGATTGTTACTTGGCAATCGAGGTTGACAAATAAATTCATATAGTTGCAATTGGACAAGTCTCCATACCAAGGGCAACGGAAGTAACTTTGAATCATTTCACCACTTTGTCAAAGGATTATCGCCGAGTCTCTAGTAATTAAGAAATTGTCCCCACTGCACCCATGTTGTGTCCTCAGGAGGAGTACAATTATGTTAACCAAGCCCATAAAGCAGTTCTTTCTTGGCGTTCTCACTTAGTTTTTCCAACGACAAAGGTATATACATTTCTCGATCATAGTGTATCCTCCTTTCCCTAAACAAAATGTGATTTGATTATGTTGTTGATGTTTTTTGCTATCATTTCTCTTGTAATAGAGGATGCAAGAAAAATTGAAACAAAAGTCGGGTTCTCTCCTATTTGGAAAGGTATGTTCATCCAAACCCTCTCTTGTAATATATGTTTCTTAACGAGGTCTTCCTTTGTTATTAGTATATGTTTCTTAATGTGATCCACCACACATATCAAGACTACCCTTCGAAAAATCTGAATTCCAAGCGCATTTCTCTCTTTACTCAAAGTGTCATTTTAAATGCATTAACATTATTTTTAACATCATTTACCTAACTAAGTAGATGAAAATGAAATTAATTTCGAATACATGTCCTTTTTGGTAATGGAAAGGCCTTTAAAATGATGAAAAAAATAATAAAACACCCATTAGAAACTACGCAGATGAAGCTTCGAAGTGTCTTTCATTCCCCTGCATTTGTGGCCCAAATTTGATCATATTCTGTGTGTCTTCTATGAATTTCTTAAGCATCCGAAAAATTCCCTTAGCTCACGATCGCCATCAAGCTCTCAAATGTATGACGTTACTCGAGAGGATCGTGCGAAGTTGTCCTATATTTTGTTAGGTGCTTTAAAGAAAGAATCTGTGGAGATGAAAATGATGCGTGGAAACGTCATATTATCCATCTTGGACAACGTGTTTTACAATGAGCAACAAGTTAAACTTAATTATGAAGACTTGTTGGATTGGTGCTACCAAAAAGAGATAGGATTCAGCTCACATATCAATTTTCATGAAGTATGTGCCTTGTTATTCGTTTAAACTATGCTTTTTTTTAAGACAATTCTCATTAATCCGTATGACTATTTGCAAAGGTATTTGAGCGAGGAATGTCACGTGGATGGCATTTCGAGAATCTATGGATTTTGTGATCCTTCTTTTCATTCTCCATTGACCCCAACGGAAGAAGGAGATCGGTGTGATTATTTGTGTCGAGTTTTTGGGTGCAATGGAGGCAAGAATCGCAACCAAGTGTTCTTTGCACCTTATAATGAAAAGTATGTGTACTTTGTGTAATCTTTGAAAAATATATTTAACTTACCGAATATCATTGTATTGTTATATATACTAATAAGTTGTATACAGTCAGCACTGAATGTTAGCTGTCATTGGTCCTTGGAATGGGTTAGTTTTTTAGCTTGATCCATCAGGGGTAGAAAATGAGATTCGTGATTATGCACGCCAGATCATCAATGAGTAAGTGTCAGATTTATGTTTACTAATAATGCAAATATTATCTTCTTAGACCCTTTTCATTTGGTAACTCGATTGACAGGCTAAAGTTGTATCACCTTATTAAAGATAAATCCTAAGTCCTCTAACAATGATAGTCAAGGGAAGTAGGGTCGAATCTACTGAGAGACAGAGTTTCTAAGTTAATATCCAGCTAAACAGCTACTTCAGACAAAATCAGGGAAGAAACAGCTGAACTACTTATTAAACACTAAAAAGCAACATAAAGATGAGATTTTAACTATGAATTAAAGGTCTAGGGAATTAGTTCGGTCCACCATGCTTATACCAATCAAGGGATCAAATAACTATTAGAACCTAGGTCAAGAAACGATAGATTAGAGCACGTGTCAAGCTATGGTTAAGTCTCAACGCCCATAATTCAACATATGCAGCATGTTCACAAACATAATCATAATTAATGATGTGTACTAGGCCTCTAAAAGTAAGACGAGTCTGTGCAAGCAATTATTAACCTCAAGCAATCAATGAAACTACGCAATAACATTGATATGAATCCGGGATGGATCCAAGCTTAAGTCCTCACAACCTTCACTTAGTTTTGATTCTTTAAGGGTTCTAAAACAAATTTAGGGTTTCTCTCCCCTTAAACTCGATTTAGGGGGATACTATTGAGATTAAACAAGTTAGCTTCACTCACTAATTATATTAACCTCGCTTAGGATTAGGTTTCACTCGCCTAATTACTAAGGGTCTTTTAATGGGATTCACACACTAAAAAAAATAAAACTTGGAAAGATGTATGTCCAAATTCACAAAGACAATAGTCCGAAATTTCAAATTCAATGTGTGTTTACTTCTCATTAAAAATATTGCCTTTTTATACTAGACTACTCCTAGTATAATCAGGAAAACCAAATTCTATCTAGAAAGCATTTCAAAACTAATCCCTAAAATCTAGGAAAAGATAAAGATAAAAATAAGGAAGATAATCTAATAAGATTAGGATAGGGATTTCGGCCCTTCCTATCTTATTTACATGCCTATCTCTTTTCTTATCCCTTAGCTAATCAAATCTTATCTAAAAGGGATTACAACTCAACCAGGACTCTTTATAACTGAAAAATACAATTATTTTCGGTCCTATTATTGACAGAAATTAAAATGCTGAATTTAAATACTAAATGAAATTAACTAAGACTCTTAAAAGCAATAAAGATATATTAGAGAAGGACTATGCATGATTGAATCCGCATCATTCCCTCCCTCTTAAAAGAAACTTGACTCAAGTTCCAAAATCATGACAAGGAACCAAGTCATTAGCATTGAAAGAAGCACATACACCTTTTCCATTAATTATTTGGAAGGTGTCATAATTCTCCCTATGCACAATCTTGAATGGGCCTTCTTCAATAGGCTCGTGTTTCCCCTTTGCATCATGGTGAAGCTTTTGTGCACTTAAGGAAAGCCAAACATGATTTCCAATGTCAAATGGAGGTTTTTGCCATACTGGTAGTAGACGTTCTTCTTGCTTTTCCTTCCTTTGTTTTCGAATCATCTTCACTTCATCACAAGTAACAAGTGGAACCACCTTGCTTTCTTCTTTTGGAACATGACCCTTTGGAGGCAAAGGTTGTAGCCCCATTCGTACCCCTTTATGCAAAACGGACACCACATTTTTCTTGGCAAGATAAATAACATCACGATCAAATTGCCATGGACGTCCTAGTAATAATGCACATGCATCCATAGGAACTATATCACACCATACTTCACCATGAAAATCGCCAATGGAAAAAGAAACTAAAGCTTGTTTTGCAACAATCACGCCCCCATCATTAGTGAGCCAATTCAACTTATAAGGTATAACATGTTTTCGAATAGTAAGTTGTAAAGCATCCACCATCTTTTGAGAACAAGCATTAATAGATTAACCATTATCCACAATGACCGAACAACTATGACCATTCACTAAGCACCTAGTATGAAACAAGTTACTTCTTTGTGCCAAATCATCACGAGGATTGGTTTGGACATGTAAAAGTTTTCGTACAACTAGTGTCTCATGATCAGGAGCGGGATCAATCAACACTTGATTTTCCAACTCATCCACGTCATCATCATCTTCTTCTCTAGTCTTATTTTGTTCCCTCATGGCTATAGCATACCTAGCATCCTCCTCTTCCAAGGCAAGGAAAACTATCAAAGTCATTACCGTTCTATTAGGGCACTCGGATTTGTAGTGACCTCTTCCTTGACACTTAAAATATTTGATTTCATCTTTGTTCACACGTTGGATTTTAGGCGCCAAATCTGTCTTTAAAGTATCTAAAACCTCTTTTCCTTTATTCAAAACCTCAAACTTTTCAGTTAGTTTAGAAATTTCAAACTTAGGAGATGAATAAGGTTTAGTAGATTTTACCTTGCTAGCCTTGATTTGCCTTTAAACCTTGACGGCCAAGTCACGTACCTCATCAAAAGAAAAGTAGGGTTGAAGTTCTACCTTGTTACGCACATCCATCTCTAGACCAACAAGAAACTTTGACATCTTTTGTTCCTCTACATCCTTGCAATCACATGCCAAATATAGTCTTTCAAATTCTTTGATGTAGCATTCAATGTTCATACTACCTTGCTGCAAGGTGTTAAGTTTGTGGAACAAATCTTGCTTGTAAGTTCTTGGAACAAACCGCTTTCTCATCTTTTGTTTGAGTAATTCCATGAGTCGATCTTTTCTTTGTCATCTCTTTCTCTTTGTGCCTGCATATTGTCATACCAAAGAGAAGCAAGTCTAGACAACTTAAGGGCAGCATAAGTGAGTCTTTGATGGTCATCAATGCCCTTATGTTCAAAAATTCTTTCAAGTTTTCGTTCCCACTCCAAGTATATCTCCGGATCTAAAGTGCCATCAAACTCGGGAAGATCTCCAAGTTTTATGTCAACTTCTCTCTTGTAACCACCCCTAGAATCTGAATCTTCAGTGTTTTTAGTCTCCACAACTCTCATTCTCACATTTAACTCTTTAACTTCCTCAAATAGCTGCGTCATATTCTCACATAGTTTTCTTTCCAATTCTGACATTGTGGTGAAAATAAGATCAAACGTTTCTAACAACTGCAAACACGTTTCTCAACCAAATGTAACCAAATTTCACTGGGTGAAAATTTCCGATGTTACCAGACCAACCTAATTGGAATCACTCAAAAATTCCACGTAACGAAGTTGCAGTAAAACAAACAAGTCAGTCGCGCCAGAATTGATCGAAAACAGACAACGTTGAAATTTAATTCCGGGAAAAATAGTAAAAGAATTCCTAAAATCACGAGACATTCCAGTCTAAAACTAGACAAGAGAACACCCAATTTAGAGCCAAGAAACTCTCAAAAAGACGTTGTATACTAGGAGAACGAGTTGCTCAAAGTTACGTTAAAAACTGTTCGAAACTGGGCAGATTGTTTGTGCTTCGAAATAGCTTCAATGGGTCACAAAACACAACCTTTAGCTCTGATGCCATTTGATATGAATCCGGGAAGGATCCAAACTTATGTCCTCACAACCTTCACTCATTTATGATTCTTTAAGGGTTCTAAAACAAATTTAGGGTTTTACTCACCTTAAACTCGACTTAGGGGGATAGTATTGAGATTAAACAAGTTAGCTTCACTCACTAATTGTATTAACCTCGCTTAGAAATAGGTTCACTCGCCTAATTACTAAAGGTCTTGTAATTAGATTCACTCTCTAAGAACAATAAAACTTGGAAAGATGTACGTCCCTATTCACAAAGACAATAGTCCGAAATTTCAAATTCAATGTGTGTGTACTTCTCATTAAAAATATGAACGCCTATTTATACTAATCTACTCCTAGTATAATCATAAAAACCAAATTCTATCTAGAAAGCATTTAAAAACTAATCCCTAAAATCTGGGAAAAGATAAAGATAAAGATAAGAAAGATAATCTAATAAGATAAGGATAGGGATTTCGGCCCTTCCTATCTTATTTACATGCCTATCTCTTTCCTTATCCCTTAGCTAATCAAATCTTATCTAAAAGGGATTACAACTCAACTAGGACTCTGCATAGCCGAAAAATATAATTATTTTCGGACCTATTATTAACAGAAATTAAAATGCTGAATTTAAATACTAAATAAAATTAACTAAGACTCTGAAAAGCAATAAAGATAGATTAGTAAAATGCTAGTTGCTAGAATGCAGAAAATTCTTCCAAAGATAGTTGGGGAGGAACAATCAGCATTCATTACTGGGAGAAGTATCTTTGATAACATTTTGCTTTCCCAAGAGCTCATAAGGAAATATGAAAGAAATCTATTTCTCCTAGAGCTACTATCAAGGTAGATATCCAAAAAGCTTTTGATTTAGTTTCATGGCAGTTCCTTTCTGAGTGTCTAAGGGTTTTTGGTTTCCCTGAACAGTTCATTAGGTGGATTATGATATGTCTCACCACTTCTACGTACTCTCTTAACATTAATGACTTCAGTGTTGGGTACTTTTATGCAAAAAGAGGTTTGAGGCAAGGTGATCCTCTCTCCCCATATCTGTTTGTGCTCTGTATGGAGGTTCTTTCTAGTAAACTTAGAAAGCTTGGGGAGCTCAACACCTTTTCTTTTCATCCAAAATGTCATAGGCTCAAACTTACTCTTCTTCTTTTTGCTGATGATCTCCTGATCTTTTGTAGAGGTGATTTAAACTCCATCAATTGTGTTCTTGATGCTCTTAAGCAGTTTGAAGGTTGCTCTGGCCTTGCTGCTAATCCTATGAAAACTAGCCTCTATATTGGTGGTGTCACCCAAGACTCTATTGACCATATTGTTCATTGGACTGGTTTCACTCTTGGCTAGTTCCCTTTTAGGTATTTGGGGGTTCCTCTTAATTCTTCCAAGCTCACCACAGGTATGTATGACCCTCTCCTTGATAAGATTAGAGGTGTCATGCAAAGATGGAAAAGCTCCTTCTTCTCTTATGCTGGTAATTCTCAAATCATCAACTCTATGGTTACTGGCCTCATCACTTTTTGGGGATCAGCACTCATTCTGCCAATTGGTGTTGCAAAAAAGATTAACAAGCTAAGCAAAAATTTCTTTTGGAATATTGACTATGATCAAAAGAAGATTGCATACATTAGCTGGGCTAGAATCTGTTCTCCTAAGATTGAAGGTGGCCTTAATATCAAGGAGGTCCTCAGTTGGAATAAAGCTTTGTACTTCAAATGGCTCATCAAATTAACTCAATCTAGCTCCTGTATGTGGGCTAAATGGACCGAGAGTTATATGTTGCTCAATCACAACATTTGGCAAGTTACTGCACAGTCCAAGTGCTCTTCTCATTGGAACAGTTTGCTGAAATTGAGGGATGAATTCATTTCCAAGCAGGGTGGCATCACTCAAGCTCAGTCTTTCATTTCCTCCTGCACCCTCACAACTTCCAAGCTTTATGATGTCTTCAGATGTCCTTCTTTACCAGTTTCTTGGCACAAAACACTTTGGGACAGCTGCTGTATGCCTAAGGATACTGTCATCAGTAGCTTTGCTATCCAGAATTCCCTCCCTAATGCTGATAATATTCAAAGAAGAGGACTCTCTTTGGCTAACCATTGTCCTCTTTGCCTTGCTGATGTAGAGAATTATGATCACTCTTCTTTAAATGCTACATTTCTCAGTCTATTTGGCATAGCATACTTCAATGGCTCAGGTTACCTCCCAGAACTTGGGCTATCAATCATGAATCATGGTGGTTCAAGCACCATTGTAAAGGCAAGAATCGGTTCAGTAAATGGAGGAGATGTGCTTTCTGCTGCACTATCTACTTAATTTGGATGGAGAGGAATGCTAGAATATTTACTAATAAGTCTAGATATGTTTCTGAAATTGTATCAATTATCAAATTTATAGTTTGTGCTAGGCTTTATTCTGTTTGTGCTCCTAGTAGTACTCTAGTTAAAGCTTTCTTAGATGCTTAGTAGCTTTACTGAGGGGTAGCACATTGCTATCCTTTGGAAAGTTGAAATGGTTTTGTTACTTAATAAAACTTGCACCTTCTTTCCAAAAAAAAATAAAGATAGATTAGAGAAGGACTATGCATGATTGAATCCGCATCAAACATTAATTACTCCATAACAACAAATCACACCATAATCAATCTATTAAACCCTAGAAACTAATAGCAATTCAAAGTAATCAAGGTATAAACATGGTTTCCCTCCCTAACTCCCTAGAATTTAGACTACTAAGACATGATTGAATGAACAATAATAAAATAGAAATAAAACCCTAATCCTAACATCAAGAATCAATTAATAATTAAACTAAACAATCAAGAAATAACTAAAGAGATTAAGAGTAGAGAACAATACCGAATGACAAAAAGCAATAACTCTCTAAAAACTAAACTAAGAGCAGTAGAAATAAACTAGAATAAAAGTTGTCTCTAAAATAATGAGGGTTAGCTATTTATAATAGCCCCAAAATCTAATTAGAAACGACAATTAAAAGATAGAATTTCGTGACATCGAGTGCGGCACCCGATCAGGCATTGGGCCACCCGATCGGGCCCACCTAAAAGATGCCCAACACATGTCTTGGATTCCACGCCGCAGCAGCAACGGACCAAATGTGAGACTCGCTGGCCTCCCGATCATTCACCCGATCGAGTTCATGATCGGGTCCACAGCAAAGGCCCAGCAATATCTTTGTTCTCCTCTTAGACGCACGCAGATCAGCAAAGCATGTGAAATAGTAGACCTCACCCGATCGGGTAATCAGTCCCCGATCCCATCGGGTGAGTGCAATAAGCCCATCTTGCTTCTCCTTGGATGCAAGCAGCACGCATTAACATTTTGATCATAATATGGGTCTACACCGATCAGGTGGACCTTTGTCCGATCGGGTTGGGCTTAAGTTGCCCAACATATATTTTTTTGTATCTTCACCCGATTGGGTCGGGTGATGTCCGCCCGATCGGGTGCGAAACCCTACCATCAGATCAATAAATCTTCGCCCGATTGGGCCATATTTCACCCGATCAGAGTACGGGGAAGCTCCTTTTGACTCTTTGGATCTCAATTCTTCACGTTTAGAGGTCTTGGGACCTCCTAAACTATCCATAAAGCTCGTGACCATTCCTATGTGCCTCGTAACAACCCGTAAAGCCGTGGTTGCTTCCAAATAGCTCGGAAATAAGGAGGAAAATCCATAAAGCTTGCAATCTAATATTCAAACATAAAACCACGACTATGTACGATAATTAGTATAAAATAGCTCCAAAAGATCTCAAATGACGCACAAATTAGCTCATAAATAGGGGAGAAAACTCTATATAAATACGTGATGTCAAACTCCCCCAAGCTAAACCTTTGCTTTTCCTCAAGCAAACAAAACATGAACATGGAATCGATTGCCTCACCCCATAGCTAAAAACAATCAAAGCTCAAAGACGTTTTCAAGACTAAGAATCGTTCAAACAGGCAAAATTCAAGTTCAGCTATTTAAATCCATCCAACCACCAATCATTCCAGCAGAACATTAAATTCAAGCATCCACAAGGCATACAAGTCCTGAAAGGGCTCTAACAAGGGTGTCATTCCTCTCAATTTTGTGGTAGGGAAAGAATGTTGTTGGTCCTATAGAACTTCTAAGTTTACTACAAGAAGGGGGGGGGAATTGTAGTAACTATTGGGGGCTATTTTTGCGGAATTAATAAGTTTAAAAGAATTATAAAAAAGTTAAAACTAAGAACACTAGATATGCTTTTAAACAAGATCTTATTCCTATATTCTCTAGGAATAAATCTTGCCCTTTTATTTATAATAGTAACTTACACCCTATTATAAACAGCAACTCACTCTGGTCCTCTAGGAACTGGTTCCCAGTCACCTTGTTCCCCCTGAACACGTGACTTTCTCTCTAGACTTCACTCGAAGTCTTCTCTTTCTCTTTCTTCTCTTTCTCTCTTGAATGTAGAAATTTTCTCACAAAATTTCACTCACCTCAACTCAGATTAATGGAATACAATAAATTATTGAAGAGAATAAAACCGAAATAACTTTCTAAAGATTTACACAGTTAATGTAGAAAGTCTTAAGAATTAAAATTGAGTTCTTCTCAGTTTATATAGCTGTGATAAATCTTCAACGGTCTTCTTCAGCTTCCTTGTAGTGGACGCAAGTCTTTAGGCATTATCTTCCACCTTCATAGCCGTTATGGATCATGTTAAGGCCACGATCCATAACCGTGTGTTTGCACCGTTTGAACGAGTCTTCTAGTCTTCCATGATCTTCTCAACAGCTCTTGACTTGGTCTTTGGCAGTTTAGGATTTATATTAGATGCGCGGTTTGTTAGCTGAGATCATGGCCCCTAGAATCTAGGACCTCAACCCATCAATTTAGCCACGCAAAATCGCCAGCTCTTCAACGTCTCAATTTCCTGTAAACCACTAACAAACTCAACTAATAGTATGGAATCCAATATTCCATAATATTAGAATATTAATTCTACACAAAGTAATATAACTAAATATTCTATTTTCCTAAACAACTTAATTTTGGTTCTTATTAAACCAATTCTGCATAAGTTTATTTTAGGTCTAATAAAATAAATAATTAATAATACTATGTAAATAACTACATAAATAAAAACTAATTAAAACTAAGTTAAAAACTTTTATTTGTCATCATCAAAGTAACGAATACAACAAATGTGCCCGAACACTCACCAACCCGACCATAAGTGTCCTTTACACTCACACACTCATGTGTTTAAGAAGGTTAAATGACGCTCATCCTAGCCAAGTCGACTCAATTAGGAGACATACCCTTTAACTTTGACAAACTGAATCGAAATCAATCCAAAAAACAATGCAGACGTGAGCTCAAGAGGATTTCATAGGGTTGTAAAGGGGCTTAGGGGTATGGAATATTTCTAGGAAATGTGGTGGAAAAACTGAGAATGGGGGAGCAAAAGATCACTCAAACCAGGCCGAAGATGGCCTAAACAACTTCCAACAACACCATATAACCACGAAATATAACCCAACTCTTATAAATCAATGAAAACTCATAACAAACCCAATTTTCAAGCAATGTAGCATATTTTTCTTTATAAACACACGTGAATGAAGGAACTTTTTATTCTTTTGAACTTTTATTACATTTTCTTTCATTTTTCGAACCAAACTTTCACGCAACTCTCACCTTAATTTTTCCTTTCTTTTTCTCACACTCAAACCACATCAAATACACTTTAATTCCAAAAACCAAACCAAACCATAAAACCAATCTCAGACTCAACCCGACAAACTTTCCCCCAAGCTAGGCTTGGAAATAATATCGAAATAAAGGTCATGGGCTCATAAAGAGGGTTAAGTGACACGAAACAGGTCATTAGGCTCAACGGGGCTAAGGAGGATAAAAGTATATCAAAAATTCACTCTGAGGATCAATAATCAAACAAAAGAACGCCTCTATCACATCAAATCCTACAAGTCATCGAATATCAGACAAGTACGAAGTCAAAGTCAAGATCAATCCACTAAAGAGGAACTAACACACAGAAACTGACTGTATAATGATATGAATCCAATAGGCTTACAAAGAGGCCTCACAGTCTAACCAATTCAGGCATGCAACACAATATAGTGTATAATAATCAAAAGTCGCTTGAAATCATAGCAATCAAAAATCAAATCATAGCCTCAAGATCACAAACGCCCAGCTATCCAGAAAACAGAGTCAAATCATTTCCAATTAGAGCACAACAAAGGCACAGGGAGACAACTAAACCAGTCATGGGAACCATATTTTTGTGATTTTTTCAGTATTTTTCGAAAGTAGTAAATCTATCCTAGAAAACAGTAAAAGAGATAGGGAATACAAACAGAAACCCTCCCCCAAGCTGAACTTGGCAGTGTCCTCAATGCCAAAAGGTAACAAAGGACGATGCTAAGAGGAAAAAAAACGTTAGTACCCTCATTCTCGCTCACTAAAAAAAGGAAAAGAATAAGAGGGAAATTCGAGTTATCTCTCGCACAGCGCTGGTTTCTAAAGGTCCTGCACGACCATAATACCTCCACTTCTCATATTGGAGGGGCTTGGCAGTTAGTGCCACCCTCATCAATCATCTTCCTTCTCCAAATGTTCTTGATAATAACTCTATACGGTGAGGCAACCTTAGGTGTATATTTAACCTTCTCTACACCTACCTCATCCAAAACCTCAGCCATGCAACAAGATTGTTTAAGCATAGGTGCCTTAACAACATTGGTTAGTTTAAAAATCATTTTATCATCACCAATATTCAGAGTTAAAGACCCAGACTTAACATCAATGACATCACCAACAGTACACAAAAACGGTCTACCCAGAATAATGGGAATCTAGGCATCCTCATCCATATCAAGCACCACAAAATCAACAGGAATATAGAATTTCCCGAACCGAACAGGAACGTCCTCTAAAACACCTAACTGGTATTTTATAGAACGATCAGTCATCTGTAAAGTGATTTGTGTGCATTTAAGTGCTCCCATGTTCAGTTTCTTATAAACAGATAAGGGCATAACAAAAAAGAAGCACCTAAATCACACAAGCTTAGAGTAAAACACACAACCACGACTATGTATGATAATTAGTATAAAATAGCTCCGAATAGCTCAAATGATGCACGAATTAGCTCATAAATAGGGGAAAAACTCTATATAAATACGTTATATCATCGATTCTTAGGGATATCAAAAAATTCATCATTCTTTATCACAAGGATATCAAGAAAATGAAAAATAACCCTGATTTTAGGTGGACCAAAGTATCGGTATGTGACTAAGTGTAATTCATACACCTAACAATGTGTTTCAGCCTAAATACTTGGTTATGTGAAAAATATTGATTGGTTTGAAATTCATTATGAAAGTGTCCTCGTCAAAGCGAAGGCTTGAAGGATTGTGGATATTGTGTGTGTCGCTACATAATCGAGACTATAGAAAGTAGACAACCAAGTATTCCCGATGAGGTAACTTTTTAACTCGTTTGTTATCTTCATAATTCATTTGAGAACAAGTATAGTTTCCTTGAGTGTTATCCCCCCGAGTTTTTTAGCGGTCAATTGGTTTTGTTCAATTCACAATGAATGATAAACAATTCTCTATTAACCTAACTGAATACATTATTGTCCATCCTTTATCATGATAGGTCACTATAGTTCTTACTAGTAAAGGACTTTTGCGCCCTTTTCGTTACTGCCTGCTTATGTTAAACAATGAGAAGCTTGAGGATTTGTTATTAGTGAATGCTGAATTTATGCACAGACTACGTAGCTTTGCTTTAGACTTCCTAAATCTAATCTAACTTATCTTTCTAAATTCCTAGTTGTTAGTTTTTAGAGTAGAGAGGAGATTAAATAAAATATAGAGAAGTTTTGCGTTGAACTTGCTCAATTAATCATAATATAATAAGTGCCTTTTATAGGCTTACAATATATAGCAACTAACCTAAAAGATAGACACATATCTAAGTAGTGAAGAACATGTCCCATACCATATCCTCCATCACTACTAGCCACTAATCACATTTTAATTATAAAATAAATTACCCACTAACTTACTACTAGCCACTAATGCTACTTATTAGGAACTACTTTTGGAGCATTATCCAACACTAGTCACATTAGATTTAGGAAAACTCAATCAAAATAATATTTAAATCACAATACATATCTTAATAATATCTAAATAACAATAA
The DNA here is from genome assembly GCA_947645195.1 of Patellifolia procumbens. Classification (NCBI taxonomy): domain Eukaryota; kingdom Viridiplantae; phylum Streptophyta; class Magnoliopsida; order Caryophyllales; family Amaranthaceae; genus Patellifolia; species Patellifolia procumbens. The sequence goes on from CANSGD010001076.1 coordinate 3,935,994, forward strand.
TGTCTAATATTGTTTCCTTGACAGCTTATTATCTACTTCCGACATACAAACCCACATCGTAAGACTAAAATGATTTTGAACACTCTCATCACCCCTTCCCACTCGGTTGAAAACCCGAGCCTTGGTGGATGCCTCACATATGATGCTTCTGTTTCAACACCTATACACATTACTCAAATACGTTCTCTAATTTGCTACCCGTCATCTCTCTTATATTTCTTGTTAATTATGACCACGCTTACTGTGCTTTACAAGTATTATTGACCCCCACCCCCGTCAAGTCTAAGTCTATTTAATTCCCTGTTCTTAGTATGATTTCGCCCGTACTTATGTGAACTGATTTAACGAAGCTAAACAGCACTAACTTCCATGTTTTTGTGGCTAGTGTCGATATCTGTTGGTGTAGTGTTATAGTTGTTCGTATTATTACTATTATGCTTATGATTGTTGGTATTGTTGTTGTTGCTGTGGAGCTGGTATATATTAATTTCATACAAAAGGAAAGGTTATATTTAGGAGAAGGTAAGGGAATATCTAGAAGGGAAAGATAAGGGAAGAAATTGATACATTGTGTGCATATTTGCTTCACCAAAATTTTCTCCTTTCTCCAATTTGTTGTGTGGACTTTAGAATCACCCCAGCTTCCCTTCATTAAAACATGTCACATTTCTTGACTGCACGAATGGTTCAGGGGCAGTGGGTGGGGGCAGTGAAGGGGGCTGCAAGGGGGTTATGCAACAGGGGGTGTGGTACAGGCACAGTGTTATTATGGTGCCATCACTTTGACTCTTGCACCACCATCGCCATGACATAGATTAGAACAATCACCTGACTTATCTTGAGACCATCAGCACCCTATTGCATCACTACTTTTTCCTTTTGGCCAATATTGCTTCAAGCACCGATCATGCTGCCGGAAATGGCCAAGCCCGGATTAATGAAAATTATATGTTGTGAAAAAATTCAACTTGCAGGCTCCCGATCTGCTCCACAAAATAAGGTTCAGCTTTGCATTTCTAGTTTCCGTCACCCTTAAAAAGATGCAATCCATTAGAAGTTGTATTCTTCTTAGCATGCATCTCGAGCAACAATTTTACTATGAGCAATATAAACAAAAGGCCAGCACGTTGCCGACCTACGTACTGACATACAAACATACGAACATGCCTACTAATCCATCTACAACACCGGGAGCAGAGGGAGAGAAGAATATACACATCGAGCATAAAACTTTTGATAGGTTTAGCCTATATTTAATTTTGATATCCTACCAATCCATTTACTTAGACTTGGAAGCTAGTCTTTTTATATGTGCTTATTATATATAGCTTTACCATATCTTTAATTTTTCTTTTTTTTTTCTTTTGTTTTGTAGTAATTTCCCAGAGCTCCTGGAAATTATTCTCAATAGATGAATGATGAGATAAGGGATATGTGGATTATATATCTTTTTAAACAAACACAAGATGACTCGGAAATAGAAGATTTGTGAATGTGTTCATAACTAAGTAATTGTGGTAGATATTTTGACTTTCTAGCGTTTTTTTTTTTGTTTGGAAGTAGTACTACGTATTTGTACGTTGTTATTTAGCTAGCAATACTTTTGATATCAATACTTTTGATTATGCTCAATGGATCCCTCAAGTTTGAGGCTTTATTATTGTATATATTAATATCGATAACCTATTAATTTATTTTATATATCTCTATTATATACATTTATATATATCATATTATATTGAGCAGCAGGCGTAAGGCATATTTGTACAACAACAGTGCATATTAGTGGTTGTTTGGTTGACAAACAAATTCAAGGGAATTGGAAAATCCTGGGAAATAGAATATTGATAAGCTGTTTGGTTAACCAAAACACAGGAATTTCTACTTCCTGGGAATTTCCAATTCCCACATAATGAGGGAATTTAATTACCAAGTCTCCCCTTGGTAAATAGGAATTCCCAGAGGAATTATAATTTCCTGCATTCAACCAAACAACTTTTCAAACTTCCTAGGAATTGAAAATCTATGGGAATTGCAAATTTATGGGAAGATTTATTTCCCACATACAACCAAACGACCACTTAGTATAGAAGCAAGCATATATTATAGTGCAGAAGTATAACTTATACAAAAAAATAGTTGAGAGACCGATCACAGGTCTGTTTGGTTAAAGCAAAGATACATGTGGTGTTCAAAAACCGGTTTCTTAGGCTTCTACATTTTCGAATTTTATGCTATTGTAAGAGATGTGTTTTGATTCACAACTGGTTTCCTTAGATAAACTAAAAAATCGGTTCAAAGATCTGGTTCCTTAATCAACGAGACCTATGAGATGTAGACCGGTTGTAGTCTGATTTCCTTGGCTATTTGGGACCGCTCATAGGCCTTTTTTGTAGTAGTGCCTCTCATTATGAAACTTTGGAACCATGAAATGGATTTTGAAAAGGACGAGATCAAAACTATTCTAGTGTGGGTTTAGCTGACACTGCCACTGAAGTATTAGGGTGAGAAATCTCTACATAAGATTATGGCTTAGTTAGGAAATCCTATAAGAAGAGATGATGCTACTAAAAATCGTGATGAATTCCAATTTTCTGGAGTTTTAGTTGAAATGAATATGGATGTGATCTTTCCAGATCATATTCATTTTATTGATAAGCATGTAGTAAGATTCAAGTTAAAGTAGAGTATGAATGGAGGCCTAAGGAATGTGATCTTTGTGGGAATTTCGGACATGATGGGAAGGAATGTAGAATTCAGAAAACTAAAATGGTATGGGTTTCAAAAAGGCAACGGAACCAGGGATCTATTATGTCTTCTACTGAGATGGTTATTATAAAGGAACATGTTGTTATTCCTATTCAAGAATTTTCTCCTACACTGAATAAAACAGATTCTCATATGGGTCCAGATGGAGTTATGAGATCTCTAAAACCTATATAAGTTAGAATTACCAATGCACCCCCCAAGTACTAGTAATTCCTTTCAAACTTTGATTCAGGAAGCTTCTCTTTAGAGTGATGCACAGCTTTGTCAGATTGGTGAAGAGTTGAATTTAGAAAAGGGAGAGGGAACTTTCCCAATTCTGAATGGATAGGTTGCTATGTTGGAATGTTAGGGGAGTAAATAGTGTCAAGAAACAGAGAGAGATGTGGCTTCTTATATTCATAGATTCTTTGTTGGCATTGTTGCTCTCTTGGATACAAAGGTGAAAATAACTAATCTAGGGTATCTTTACCAAAGTGTGTTCATGGGATGGTGTTTCATTACCAATGCTTAAAATCATAATAGTGGAAGGTTAATATTAGCATGAAAGACAAGTAGCTTTATAGTTACTATCTTAAAAGTAACTAGCCAGATGATCAATTGCTTCAAGCAACCTCTTAGTGAAGCAAATGGTTTATTCTCCACATTCATATATGATTTCAATGAAAGGGCAAAGAGAGTAGAGTTATGGAATGATTTGAGAAGTATAGTCACTCCTGAACCATGGTTATTGTGTGGTGATTTCAATACTGTGATGAATTCTCGTGATAGATTGGGGTCTCTAGTTAGAGAGGACGAAATACAGGATATTAGAGAATGTATGGTTGATTGTGGTATCTCTGATATAAAATATTCTGGTAACTTTTTCACCTGGAAAAACAAGCAAGAAGGTGATGTTAGAGTATTTTCCACGCTTGACAGAATGCTAGCTAATTCAGCTTAACAAGATCTTTTTATCTCTGCAGAAGTGAACTTTTAATGCGAAGGGGGGTTTGATCATTCTCAAGCTCTACTCACAGTTTTCCCTAGCATTGCAAATGGTAGAAATCCATTTAGGTATTTTTACAATGTGGAAAGGAGCATCTCAGTTTGAGGAGATAATCAGACAAGCTTGGTCAGAACCTGTTCAAGGATCCAAGATGTTTATTATTTTACAGTGTTTAAATAAAGTTAGAAGTTTAAGGTTTTCCAGACTTGCAAGCAAGCAGAGTTGAAAGCGTATAAGAGAATAATTGAAGCTCAACAACAACCTCACTCACACATTGATGATGTCAGTCTTGCAACAACTGAATTGGTTGCTATTCAATAATACAAATCAAAGCATGTAATTTATGTTTCTTTTTCTGAGTCAGAAAGCTAAAATGGAGTGGCTAAGAGATGGAGATGGAGATGGAAATACAAGGCTTTTCATCAAAGCATTGAAGCTAGGAAGCTTCAACATTAGGTATTCAGTATTAATGATGAGTTTGGTGTTTGGCATTATACATCTGAATCTTTTTCAGATGCTTTTTTGTCTTATTATAAGAGATTGTTAGGGCATAATATTGATTGTAGGAATTATGTTATGGCTCAAATTGTCCAATCCGGTCCTATGTTAACTACAGAACATCTGGAAATTCTCAATGTTACATATAAAGCTGGAGAGGTTAAGAAAGCTTTGTTCTCTATTCAAGGGTGTAAAGCTCCTGGTCCAGATGGGTTTGTGTCTTTCTTTTATAAAGATCCATGGAGTATCATTGGCAATGATGTTGTAGATGTTGTACTTGATACTTTGCAAAGTGGTCATGTTTTGAGGGAGTTAAATAATACCTCAATCACTTTGATACCTAAAATTAGATGTCCTAACAATGTTACTGAATTTAGGCCTATCTCTTGTTATAATACTCTATATAAGTGTATTACAAAGGTCTTATGTGGGAGACTTAGGCCAATCTTACATAATATCATTATAGAGAATCAGGGGGAGTTTGTACATGGAAGATTTATTGTGCATAACATCATTTTCATTCAAGACATGGTTAAGCATCATGGTAGGAAGAAAGTGAGTCCAGGCTGCTTAATGAAGATAGATCTTCGAAAAGCATATGATACAAGAAATACTTCAACATATGGGATTCCCTATTCATTTTGTAAATCTAGTGATGAGATATGTGTTACCATTCCTATGTTCTCTTTGTTGATTAATGGGAATGTGGAAGGATATTTCAAATCATCCAGAGGATTAAGATAAGGAGATCATATGTGCCCCTTGTTATTTGTGATAGATATGGAATACCTTTCCAGAATTTTGTTCAAAATGAGTGAAATAAAGATGTGAGTTGACTCATATGTGTTTTACTGATGACCTTATTCTGTGTTGTGAAGGATATTTTCCATCAGCTTATTTGATGTTGGGGGCTTTCAATTTATTCTATGATTCTTCAGGTTCGAAAGCTAATGTGAACGAATCGGCAATGTATTCATGTGGTATGTCTGAACAAGATTCTCAAAGAATTGTTGATGCTTCAGGTTTTGTGAAGAGTAAGTTGCGTTTCCGATATTTGGAGTTCCTATTTGTTCTAAAATCTCAAAAGCTCAATGTAAAATGATAGTTGAGAAAGTGACTGCAAGAATAAGAGTGTGCAGCACTAGGAACTTGTCATATAGTGCTAAAACACAGCTTATTAATTTTGTTTTGCTTAGCTTCCATAAATATTGGGATCAGGTGTTCATCATTCCTAGAGGCGTACTTCAGGAGGTGATAAATATATGTAAGGCTCTTTCTTTTGGAGTGGTCAAGCTTCCTCTCATAAAGCTGGAGCTATTGTCTTGGGAGAATTTATGTTGGATAAATTCTTGTGGAGGATTAGGTTTCACAGAGGTAGTTAACTGGAATATTACTTGTCTTGACAAGTATGTTTGGGGTATTTCTTTAAAGTAGGATAATGTTTGGATTAGGTGGGTGCATTCTGTCTACATTAAATGGGGATATTGGTGGTCTTATAGTCCAAAATCAGGTGTAAGTTGGTATTGGAAGTGCATCTGTAATGTGAAAGAACAACTGAAAGCCTTATTCTCTGAAACTGAATTATGTACACTACATAAGTATTCTATTCGGTTACTATACGAAAATATGAGAGGGGAAAAGGAGCATGTAGTATGCGATATTGTTGTCTGGAATAGGTTGAATGTGCCTAAACACAAATTTATTCTTTGGTTGGTTATGCAAGAGAAGCTGCAAACAACTGAGAAGCTGGCCAGAATTGGTGTTAGTGATACAAACTTATGCTTAATTTGTGAAACTGAAGCTGAAACTCACTTGCATTTATTTTTAAATGTAAATACAATATGTTGTGCTTACAGGTAATCAAAGCTTGGCCGGGTATAAGTAGCTTTGCTAGTTCTCATCAGATGGCTTAGGAATTCAATTCCAAGTTCAAGAAGCATGTGCTAGCAGCTGGTCTTGCAGAAGTGGTCTATGGTGTGTGGCATAGTAGGACTCGTAGTTATTGGTAGAGGTGTGTGCATAGTCCAATTGTTAATATTAATCAAATGCAAAGTATTGGGAGAAACAGAATCAGCGTAGTGATGCCTAAGAAAGTTAGTAGGAATGATTATCTTTGGTTTTGTAACCTATGTGTTGGTGTTTGTATCTTTGGATGTAATTGGTGATCTCTTCTTTATTGAGGGTCCAATCTGGTTGTTTCTTTAACTAGGTTAGATTGGTGTACACTTTTATTGAGCAATGAAATTTTCTTACTTAGCGAAAAAAAATCTCATCACACTAAAGCGCCAAGAATTTCGACGCAATAAAATGTCTAGGATCCAATGAGGCTCATAATGACGTCAAGAACCTCGACGCTTAAAGTTGTACATGATCTTATAATGCTCGTAATAGTGTCGAGGAGTTTGGCGCTTTTTAACATCGAGAATTAGGCAGAGGAGCTATACGGCGCCGCAGATTTATCACCGGTCAAAATCTCAACTATATTGCACCGCGAATTTCGCGCCGGTCAAAAACATCGGCGCTTTACTACGCCAATAAATGATCTAAAAAGCTTCGAGAATGGATGTGTTTTCTAGTATTGATACTTGAGCTATGCCTGTTCTTTAGCACACCCTAAGACACATTACAATACAAACGACACTAGAGTAAGGTATGTGTGCTCTTTGGTTTGTCATATTCTTCATGGACGAACGTAGAATCACCTTCTCAATGTATCTCCTTTTAATGACTCAGATACAAGAAACCATTCTTCCACTCCATGACCCACTCAATACTTTTTCTGGATTTGCGGCTTATGTGATATGATTTTGGGCTCAAAGATTGTTACTTTAGAGGGGTTTTAGAGTGAGTGAGAGTTATAGGACTTAAAGGAACGATTTTCATGTGATATTTAGCTAAAGAGAGTGATGGTTGTGTAGTTTAGAGAGTAACAAATGGGGATAGTAACCTTTGAATCTCGGTTCAAAGGGGTAGAAGATCGATCTCAGTCTTTCTTCAATGCTAAACAAGCAAGGTACTCAACCTTAAATCATAAGTATAAACTCACGAAATTTTAATAACTCAAAATCTGATTTTATTAATGCTAATCGGTCCTATATATATACTAGGCTAATCCTAGCATAATTAGGAATCCAAAAACCTATCTAGAAAGCATTTAAAACTAATCCCTAGAATTTAGGAAAAGATATCCTAAAGATAAGGAAGATAATCTAATAAGATAGGATAGAGATTTTCGGCTCTCCTATCTTATTTCACACGCCTAGATCAACCTTATCCCTTAGCTAATCTAATCTTGTCTTTAAGGGATTACAACTCAACTAGACTTAAACATAACCGAAATTACATCACATATTTTCGGCCATATAACAGAAAATAATATGCTGAATAAAAGTCTAAATTAAATTAACTAAAGTCTAAAATAAATTAATCTAAGACTCTATAGACTAAGCCAAAAATAGGAAAAACCCTTTCAACTGAAAGGTAAAAACCTATAGGCAAAACTATACTATGAAAATACATCATTATGTCAATTAAATATACATAGCTTGTAAATACTCTAGTTGTCATATTTCTATAAAAAAAAAAAAAGTTTTGGAAGATAAGAAAAAGTAAAGAAGGAAGATGACATTAGGAGTCCCTACGTACGAGGTATTCCCCTAATGTATCTTAGCTGAGGATGGGGAAAGAGAAGAATGTTATGAAATTTCTATATGGAGGTAATCATTAATGAGCTCATCAACATTTGCAATCTAATCCGCTACCCTGTTAGCTAGCTTCCCTGAAAATGTGGTGGATTATCCAATGTAGTTCTTGCTGGAGTAATTTGTGGATGTCTTTAATAATGTTGGCAATCTGTCACGGTGGTGTCCATAATTGTTTAACGACATTTATGATTAGTCATGTGATATTTTTTATAAATCATTTTTGTGTAGTTGGTTCTACAAAGAAGTCACCTACCTTTGTATATATAAACCCCTACATATGAAATAGAGATATTACAACTATAATCTCTACAATTCCCTAACCTTAATTTCACTATGAGTTGTTTTGGTTGCATATATATAAAAAAAAATGGAATGCAAATAGCAAAACAAAAAAAATCGTCCTCGCAAACTTTTTTTTGTTTAATGTGTTTAAATGTCAAAAAATATCTTAAGGTCCTTTCTCGCAAAGTGGTCAATTTTAAAGGTCCTTTCTTGCAATTTTCTCTAATTAAAATTAACTTTCTGATAATTTTTACTTGAAGCATAATTAGAGTTATGAATATTCAAAGTTGTGCATTGCGAAGCGTAAACCTCTATATGTATTGATTAATAAAGAACGGAGGAAATATTAATGGCAAATATCATAAATTACACATATGACAAGAATTATGGACAAAGTACAACAAAAATAAGCATAATGATGCGATGACTATCTTTGAACTCTCGGTCAGGATAGCTTAAATTAGCCCAACAAAATTAAAGAACACAAGTTGACAGGTTGTATATATTTCACTGCTAATACACTTCCAGTCCCAGTAGACTAGTAACCAGGCTACATATATATATGATTGTACTATATGCTAATCAGTGAAGTAACGTACATATTATGAAACTACATATAGAATATATTTTTAAGTTTTATAATTCAGAACAAGATTACTATTATCCTCATTAATATTCATGGGAGAGTTGAAATCCTCAGGAGAAACTGCATGCTGCTGAGAAGTAGTGCCCATAACAGAAGGGTTGTAAGAGTACCAATTAGCCCAAAACAGGTAGTTGAGGAAGTTGAGGAAGCTGAGACCAGCCAATAACCAATAGAACAAATCCAATCTATCTTTGTTGAGGTCATTGTCACTCAACCATCCCTTTTGTGAAGAGGAAGTGACCTTATTAATAAGGGATACTAAGACAGAGCTTAAGTAAAACCCAAAGGAGTAAGAACAATAAGTCATAGCAGTGAGAAAAGATTGCATCCCTTTTAAAGACTGTTTGTAGAAGAACTCAATAAGTCCTACAGCAGTTAACATCTCTGACAAGCCAAAGATCAGGAATTGTGGTGTAATGTAAAAGATTGAGAGGAGTTTTTGGTTGTGGATTGCTGTCTCACGCCGCTGTTTTTCCATTAGAGCGGCGGCGACCATAGAGAATGTGGCAATGAAGAGGCCAGTGCCAATGCGTTGGAGAGGGGAGAGGCCAGAGTCGTGGCCGGTGAACCTTCGAGCGAAAGGGACGAATAGTTTGTCGTAAAGAGGGACGAGGAAGAGGAGGAGAAGGTAAGGGATGGCTTGGAGAGATGCGGGTGGAATGCTGAATGATTTTGTTAGTTTTGTGTTCATTTGGCTTCCTTGTTGGACTGAGAATGTTTGCAGTTGAGCTAAGATTGTGTTGAATATTATGGTACATGCAAATATTGGGAGTACTGAGATTAGGATTTTCACTTGTTCTACTTGTGTTACTGTGCATAATCTCCATGCTCCTTCTGATTTATAGCTGTTAGTTCTCTCCTGCGTTTTGATGCATGCTTTGTCCAAGAACCTGATGTGTAAATAATATGCAGTTATATTAACAATGCTATAAATGTTTAATGCTTAAACCATCAAAATAAAGTAAATAATACTACTTGCCTTCCTAAATAATGGTTATAGTTTGACTTTTTACACTAATTATAAATTACAAATTTAAATTGAGCATCATTTAAATACATAAATAGAAGTGTTCATGTTCAAACATTTGGTTTAACAAACGTGAAAATATAAAGTGTAACTTTTTTTATAGGAACGGAGGTAGTATGTATTTGAAGCAATAAGGGAGTAAGTTATTTAAATTAACTCATCTTGTGTATAACATGTTTCATATTCTAACACGAAATAAAAAGATTTTCTCTATATGCATTATCAGTCATTGATATATTAATTTTTAGTAACCTTGTTATAACCTGAATAAAGTCTTTAATTTTATATATAAATTATCACTACCAAATTTCTACAGATCATTAACCCACCACACTATCCATTATTAGGTTTCCCTCTCTTGCGTGGAACAACCCAAGAATTACCACATATTTCTTATTGTTGCTTTGCTTTTTTTGTTCTAATTTTAAAAATAAATAAATCATTATGACCATCAATAATCTAGTATGTTTCATGTAAGCTGTGGCTATAAATGAAGATAAGATCAAATAGTTCAGGAGGGTACAGTGAGTAAATTATCTAAGATTTTAGTTAATGTTTGAATCTATGTACCACACTTGAAATGACATAATATAAGAGAGTTGATGAGGGAGACAAGATGATGTGGCTTCTAATGTCTATAAGAAAGGTGTAATAGAACGTTCCAAAGTTTGTTGCCTTGACGTTAAAGGTATATCCCCAAAAAAGTGTTTGATTTTTCAAATTTTATTCAATTTTTCAACTAGAGCCGATAGTGATGAATGTCTTTGACTTGTCATACCCAAATTCTCGGTACTAATGCATTGGATAATCTTTACCACCTTTATCTATTATTTAATCTATATAACTATCATTACATTTATGGGATGTCAACCATCTTCATTGTTATTTTAAGACTAATTAGAGATTTAACTAGACTATTAAAGGTGTTCGACAATTAGTTATTAGTTACGATTGTTTTATTCGATGAGTTTAACTAGCTATTTATAATATTTATTAATGTTTACTAGTTGGCTATGAGTTGATGATAAATACATTTAGTAGAATTAATTGATAGTCTTAGCTAATTAATGTAAAGTATAAATAAAAGTCAACGGCCAAAGCACAAACACAAATTTAGTAACACTAAGTTCTTTCTTTTTCGTTGGAAAGTGACTTTGTTTGGTATTTGACCACAATATATGCCATATGCCAAAACACACAAAAATTCAATCAAAATCATTTTACAATCACCCTACTTTTTTATATTTAAACCATAACCATATATCAAGACCTTTTGTCACGCTATTAAAAAAAGCATTTACTCTTATTTTAAGCATATAATTCATATTTTTGAAATAGGGGCCAAACATATTTTAACAAGGCAGCTAGGAAAGTTTCAAATACAGTATGCCAATCCATTATCAATTAAATCCCAATTAATGAACATGCTACGACATTGGGCTGATTAATTAAAAAAATATTAATAGGGTATTACCGAGGGTTCTCTCTGAACTTTTTCTATGGATTTGTCCTATGAAGAAATCTTCATATTTAATAGATGGTACTAATATAAATGAAGTTCTCTTATTACATCATATGCAATGGAATGCAATCATATGCAGTTTTTTAGAACAAAAGTCTCTTATTTATTACCATGAAAACGGAAACTAAAGACGTGGTTTTTTTCAGAATTTCCATCAGTGTTCAATACCACCTCAAAGGTAGTAATGGATATATAAAGTTTTATGAATTTGCAAATGAACAAACTAACAATAATAACGTGATAGCTTCTTATACAAAATTACCTATAAATTAACTCACATAACTATCATTTATGACTATTATCTATCAAATTGACCGAGATAATGCTTTCTATAATGAATAAGGTTATAAGTGTATAAACTAAGGTTGAGATATAATAGGGATATTATGAGATAGTGGTGATGATTTTAAAGGTAAGACAAAACAGTAAGAATAGGCCCAAAAATAAGTGGGATTAATATTTTTATGGTGTTATAGTTAACACAATAGTATACCCCCCCAATAAACTAAACTGTAGCATGCACTATATCCTTAGACTCTATTATGACTTTGTAGCATAGTCATCATTATATTATTTGGGTAGTGGCCTGGGTTGCATAAAAAATAAAAGGGGTGGGAATTGAGAGTGTAGCAAGTTTTGACTTAAGAAAAAGATAAAAACATTGAGTGGATTTGATTACCTGAATCTTTGTGTATGTATGAGATTGTCAGATGCATTGAAACTGGTATAGTGAAGGTTGGTACCACTACTATTCCCATGAAGCTCCTTCACATCTGTTGGCCTCACTTTCTTTCTTTTTAAATATGCGGCCACAAACACCTGTTATGTTTTTAGAGGTGGAGTTAGGCAGATTTTTACATATTAATAATATCATAATGCCCACCATATGATATTGGTGATTATATACTAAGCACCAATTAACAACTTTTGAATGTGTAGAAGACTCACATGAGTCACATCCCTATCAAACTCCAAGACCTATTATTTATGCAACTCCTTCTCCTACCAATATTTCACATATATAATTTCACAAACCATGTTGCAAAACGTATATTTGAGTCATTCATTCTCACTAATGCCTTCAAAATCCCAGCCCCTACCATTTCTTTTAAGAAACTAAACTTGGCTAGTTTTTTTTTTGTTTTCTTTATTATTAGCACAGTATTTGAATGCTGTGTTAATTAAATAATGAACGAATTACTTCTTACATAGTTTATGTACTTATTGGTCTATCTCTCACTCGTTGTCTAAGTTTTTATCTTCACTTAAAATATACAAAATATAGAAACAACAGGACGTTAATAGATTCAATATTTCATTATGTACTTTTAAAAAAATTCAATTCTTTGTATTATTTACCATATTAGTCGTGAACAACATGCAATTGGACAGCCTAAAAACAAGAAAAGAGGTAGAGGGAGATTACTCTATGTTTAATTTTTTTTGTAGTATGAGCCTTGTTGAACATTATAATATGAAAAAAAAAAAATTGAGTACTATTTGTGTCCGGAAAAAATAATAGGACTAGAGTTCTGGACACTTGCAAGTGAACAGGAGCTATACTCCTTTTCTCATGTCACCAAAAATAATGTAAACTAAAATTATCTTTAATTTGTTTCTTTGCTCTATACAAATGTTTAGCAGACCAGACAACAGCACTTATGTCAGAGTGTTCAACTTGCATTATTAAAGATATTATACTCCTAACAGCAACCTATCAACCTCTCTTGTCCCAATAATTTAGCACAATGTTATAGTAGTAATATTTAATTAGTTCCAAAATAAGAATTAAGCAAAATTGTTTCAATCCAAGCATAACCACCAAAAGGGTCCGGAACTAGATACCAAGAATTGAGTCTTTATTTAATCAGTAGGTACAAGAAAGCCTCATAGGTACCATATAAACTAACTACTTAAAGTTTTAATTGATATATTAGAAATTAAGTTGTTGCACTTGTAATAATAATTTTCCAATGGCACGTAGAATGATTAGGAATGGTGAACCTAACCTATTTAGAGTATAAATTGAAGAAAGAATCATATTTTATAGAAAATTAATAATCTCACATGAGTTTGTGACATGACATTTTTACTTACAGCTGATCTAGTAAGAGACCGCCTACTATTAAAATAAAATTAGGCAACGGCCCAATATGTCCAATAATAATAAGAGAAAATCAACAAATCGTCTTGTGACCTATTTAATTCATTACGTGACCTATGTAGTTCATTCAATACTCAGTGTTAAATTTATTTAGTTACTAGTTTAATCCATTTAGCGACTAGTTGAATTGTTTCGGTAAGTCATATGTTTCTTTTGGGAACCGCTTGTTATATTTTGAGACTAAAATTGAAATAAGGAAAGAAGAAGAAAATGAACAAGTAGAGTGGTGCCAAATGTTTAGGAATAGTATTGGGCTAGAGTAAGCTTGTTAATAGAATATGAGCTTTAGTTAGTCTAATTTTATGTTAAAATTAGACCGTCTCTTTTAATAATTTATCTTTTACTTATGAGGTTATAACCACTCTAGTAGCTTCTCCGTACATTTAAACCAGTGATCTTGAGGTAATTTTGTTATAATTTTAGTGTGCGGCTAAACACAGCCCGTATTTACTAGCTCACAGCCCGTATACGTATAAATACGTGGTATAAAAGTCTAAATTGCCCCTCTTCCTTTACTCACTTCCTTTTAAAAAATTTTAAAAAAAAATTTAAAAAAAAAACTGATAATTTCACGGAACCGGATTGACTTTCCGGTACCGTGTACCGGAAATTCCATCCGGTTCCGTCAAAACTGATAATTTCACGGAACCGGATGGAATTTCCGGTACACGGTACCGGAAAGTCAATCCGGTTCCGTGAAAATTCAATTTTTTTATAAAAAAAAATTTTTTTTTGATTTTTTTTTTTAAAAAATGGATTTTTACGGTACCGGATTGACTTTCCGGTACACGGAACCGGAAAGTCAATCCGGTTCCGTGAAAATTCAAATTTTAAAATTTTTTTTTTTTTTTGAATTTTTTTTTTAAAAATGGATTTTTACGGTACCGGATTGACTTTCCGGTACACGGTACCGGAAAGTCAATCCGGTTCCGTGAATATTCAAATTTTAAAAAAAAATTTTTTTTTTTTGAATTTTGTTTTTTAAAAATGGATTTTTACGGTACCGGATTGACTTTTCGGTACACGGTACCGGAAACTCCATCCGGTTCCGTGAAAATTCAATTTTTTTTTAAAATTTTTTTTTTTTAATTTTTTTTAAACTTTTTAAAAAATAATTTTTTTTTTGGGTTTTTTTATTAAAAAAACCGGACATAATTATATTTTATAAGGGTATTTTGGACAATTTGCTATAAAATACGGGCTGTGAGATAGTAAATACGGGCTATGTTTAGTAACACCCTAATTTTAATAGGATATGAGTACATGTACGTGACTACTAACATTTTCATAACTCATAGTAGTATACTTTAGTTTATGTGTATTTGTAACATGTCAACAAGATATACTAAAGCTCCCTCATTTTAGAGCTATAGCCTATGAATATACGTTGTAGAAGTATGTTTAATGGTAATTATAAACTCCCTAGAATTCTTTTTGTTGAGGAAATAAAGATTTTTAAGCAACCTTATCTTTTCGCCTTTTTGACCAACAACTATGATTTATTTTGCTATCAATTATGCCCTCAACACCCCACCCCACTAGTCAAAAGCTTTGTATACTATGCCATGGTCCAAAACCATCTCTCAAAGGACAAGAAGCAACCAAATTTTCAATCACATTACTAAAGAATCTATCTTATAACCATACAAAAAACGCAATTTCATAAATTTTAAAGGAAAAAATATAGGTTGGGACTGTTTTTTATATTTTCCTTGAGGTTTATCGGTATAGTTGTCTCTTAAACTTTTTTATTTTAGTGCAAAAGTCATATTACTCCCTCCGTCCCAGAAAGGTGTATACACTTGATCGGGCACGTAGTTTTAGATGATAAGTTGTTGTTTGATTATCAATTGTATTTTATTAAAAAGGTAGATGTGATAGGAATTAGTGGGGTATTATTTTATTTGGATGTGAGGGAGTAGTGGGCCATTGTTGAAAAGTCAAAAGAATAAGGTAGTGGTAGGTCATGTCCAAAAATAGAAGTGTATAGAGTTTTCTGGGACAGATGAAAAAGGAAAGTGTATAGAGCTTTCTGGGACGGAGGGAATACCAAATTTGACTCTATTTTTGATTAGTCAGCTTATACATTATGAAATTTGACAAAAGTAAACAAAAAATATAAGATAAAGTGAACTTAAGAACTATTCCCCAACCCACAAAATATGTATGAACTAATGAACTATGAACTAGCAAACAAAAAAAGACTCGCTTATATGTAAATTCGAATTTCAAGTACCTAAATATAGGACAAGTGAAAATCGTCTTTCCTTGTGGCATCGACAAGTACTCGGATTAAGGATCGTTCAAATTTATTGGGATAAGCTACGACATGTTTTAAAGTAAATTAATTTTTTTGTTGTATCAGTTATTTAGATTATGGAATATGCAACTTTGACATAATATTAATCCATATTTATCCACATAGTTCAACATAGTCCTTTATATATCTATATATAGTAATCCTATAATGGATCACAGACATGAACACATAAATTTCTATTAATTGTTTTGACACAAGTATGAGGAAAGTAAGTATTATGCTAACCAAGTACCCAACTCCCAAAAGCGTAGACTTAATAAAATTTAAAAGTAATTGAATAATACTTAGTATACATCTCTTCTGTCGACCACTTTGTGACTAGAATACATAAAAGCGTATTTCCAAAAAGGTCACTCTCTTTTTCTTCTAAGGATGCGATATAAAGGTTAAATTTGAAGAATGCTTTCTTTGAGTCCACATCGCACAATATTCTCTTACAAACTTTGCCACAAGATTATTGGCGGTCCTGTTAACTAATACTATGACATGTATGAAATATCACACACTAAGAATAAAGGAAAAGCTTCAACATAGTCCTATACGCTAACATATACGACAATAAAAATATAATAATATCCAAATGCAAAACAGTTAGTAATATTATTATTAATTTTTACACTAAATAATATTTAGCATAGTCGGTAGGAGTTTTACTTTGTGCTATAAACTAGAATATTCGATCTCTATTCAGCTATATCTGTTTATTGTGAGTTGTGAGCGAGGATTTTACAAATCTTTCTCCCTCACTTTCAATAAGGCAAATGCTATACAAATGCTATGTATAAACATTTAATATTTTCCTAATCTAGTAAAAATAAACAGTAAATAACGTCGAATGATGCAGGATTTGCCAATAAATTCGCAAATTAACACTCTTTTGAGTAAAATAGTTAATGCTAATTATAGTCCTAAGGGCTATGAATAGAAAAACCATAGAACCTTTCTTTTCACCATATATAAGACTTGTTTAAATTAATACGATTACGTTTGGAAAGAATATTATACTAGTTCCTCTGTTACTTTTTACATGACCAAGTTGTTCACAAATTATACTTTAACTACTTTTTGTGATTTAAACATCAGAATATATAGTCATATGGGATTTTGTTAAAATTCTCTCATTATATATTTTCAAATATCAAATTTATAAAATTTTCACTCATTAATAACTCAAGACATAAGTGATCGAAATTAAGCATTAAAAAATGTAATAAACAAAATGAGACAGCTGAAAAACGAACAAAGTGTATTATAACATCAGGTTCAAAGACAAATGATAGAGTTTGTTAAAGGCTGTTTTTTTTTACTTTTAGCTAGTTAAGAAAAAGAAAATTGTCATGATGTTTGTCAAGAAATACTAGTAAAATTTAACCAAAAAGTCAATTAGTGTAATCGACCTAATAGCTACCGAAAGAAGAATTAAGGCAAATATTCTTGCATGCAAAGCACAAAGTAACGTTAAAGTGATGGTGTGAAGAGTGAATGCATGCATAACGCATACATACCTGAGCAATAGGAGTGAAAATACTTCCACGAGGTCTCTTGTTCTTGTAAACAACAGTACCAGAAACCAAGCAGATTAATCCCATAGCCATAACAGCGGCAGAGATCCCAAAGCCGATATCCATGCCCGAATGAGTCTGAACCCAAACGAGGACAGTGAGGGCGACGAGCTCGCCAACGGAGAAGGCGAAGTAGGCAGCATTGAAGTAGGTAGAGAGCTGCGTAGATTGCTTGGAATTAAACTGATCACCACCATGAGCAATCATATTAGGCTTCACGCACCCGCTCCCTAATGCCACTAAATAGAGTGCTACGAAGAATATTAAAGCCTTTATTCCCTTTGCTTCTTCGCATACTTGCCCACTGCTGGCTTGTGCTAGCATGTTGCACTTTGCTGGCTTTAGCTGCGGTAGATGTGCTTGCACCGATAATAGTATAAATCCCTGTATTTCCGACATATATGTTTAACTTCAATTATTTCCTCCGTTTATAAATAAGTAGTAACACACTTCATATTTTCACATTTGTCAATGCATTTTTTTAGCATTATTATCTATAATTATCAATAAGTAAAATTTATAAAAAGTTTATATTAAAAAAATTCACATTAAGACGAATCTAACTAAATCCCACGTGACTATGTTTTTTTAAATTATAAATCACCAAATCTAATGAAAGTTTAAATTGTGAATAACAAACAGCTAAACACTATTCAAGTGTGTCACTTATTTAGAAACGGAAAAAGTATTATTGAAAGAAATTTTATTTGTATGAGTAATATATACTACGACTAATGATCCCTATATAACTAGTTTAATTTTATAAGTGGAAGCAACTGTACTTTAGATTTAGGATGTATCAGGTTATAGATAGAACTCTATATATATCATACAATAACCCATTATAACACCCCCATTGCATCAAATATGAAGACATCTTCGATCATGGTTGTAAAAGCCTATAAAAACTTTTTTGGTAAGGTTGTACAACTTTTTAGGTACATGATCTAAAACAATTTTGTTGGAGGGGTGGGGGTGGGGTGGGCGGGTCAAAATTAAATGACTAGGAGGACTTGGAAGTGGAGGTGGGCGCCATATTGTCTAAACATTTTTTCAGTGTAAGAAAGAGTTTATTAAATTATAATCATATCTAAATTATAATCACTTTATTAGGTTTTTGGGTTACTGTTACAAAAGACGTATGACAGAATATTATACATACATGATGCATATACATATTAGTACTTCAATCCCAATTTTCATCGTTTATCAACCATTTATAATTAAGGATATGATGTAAATAGAGCAGACTTTCATTTTGAAGTCTAAATTCGTACTAAAATAATTTATGTATATCTAGTCTCCATGCATATCTAGCTCAATTCGCACTAAACATAATGGTAATATTTTTTTTAGAAAAAAATATGATAAATACAACCCTTCAGTCGATATAATGAGCCGAAAAAGAATACTTCAAAAACTTTCAAATAAAACACTGATTAACTTGTAATTTTTGACATAAATTCTCAAATTAATACAATTTTTGACAATATATTAAATATTTATATACAAATACAACTCTTACAGCTATATAATGTTACCTTTTTCTTATTCTACTATTAGATTAGAAGAAAGAACATAAAAAAAACAGAATTGTAGATAAAACTTGCTTTAGGAAAATGTTTCACTAAGGTGACGTGACGGACTTAAAAAGGTGAAATTCTAATGATGATACTGCAGCATTTGTAAAAGAAATAAGGAACTAAAAGGGACCACAGCTGCCTGTGAGAAAGAGAGAAGGCAGTTAAGGGCGTATTTGGCAAAGCGCCAAAACTGCGCCATCCATCAACAGATCCACTCACATCGTCAAATATGTTTGCAATAGTTTAACCAGCTACTCCTAATTAACAAGTGAAAGTTTAACGCAATGATAACTAGCTAGCTGATCCAAACCAAATCACGGATTTTATTGATAATCAAAGCCAATTGGTATATAATTTAAATTCTCTTCCACCCACCTGTACCTCCCTCTTGATTCAACAAAGATATTAATATAGGCACTAGCTAAGAAGACCACATACACTAACCAGTATTTCACTTTATTTTCAATAATTAATTTTTTTGCTAAGAAGAAGTGGCCTGTACTCCGCTCGGATCCTATTAGGTCAGGCACTTAAGAGTAGGGGAAAGGGTAAGAGAAATTCCTACCCTCAAAGTTCCCCTAGGAGGGATTGAATCCCTAACCTTGAGGTTGGAACTTGAAAGGGTATACTCCTTTCCTCTATACCAAGTACTACTTGATACTTTATTTTCAATATATACAAGTAATTTCTCCATGTTTTTCGAGTACGATTTTTTGACTTTCACAAATTACTAAAAGAAAAGGTCTAATTTAACTTAAAATTAGAATTACCTGAGTCTATGTTTTATCAACATTTATTTCATTTAAGTCTATGGTAATACTCTTCATCTCTCTAAGATGTTGGGCTTGTACGATTGCCTAATTTTTATTTAAAAGTAGGTAATCTCTTATAAGACAAGCCGTTGACTTTTGAGTACCATGTTTGCGAATGTACTTATTCAATTAACCTTTAATATCTCCTATAATATTCAAAATAATCATTAAAAAATAGTATTTAAAATAAGGTTTTCCAAAATTTGAAGTTCTTTTGATCTTGTGATAATTTACTAAGAAGGTATTTTCGGAAATGATCCTCTCTACCGGGATTTGTTTTCTTTGTCGTCATGCTTTCCATCCATTTCATAATGATCTATCCGCTTATCATTACTACAAAATCAAAAGCAAAAAAGAAAGATGGTACAAAAGTAAGTCCCTTTTATTTATTTAAATAGGAGATATAGTGCAACTGTTAGAGATTCTAAAATTATGTGGGCTCAAAAAGTAGGTAACTAGTATGAAAAAAAAAAAAAAACTTCGTCATTTGAAGGATGTACTAAAGGTGGACAAACTTAAAAAAAGGGATAAAAGAAAAAATAGATAGAATATTATGAGCGAGAAGGAGAATATAGGAAAAAGGATATACTATGACATATGATACTCTTTAGTCTTTACTAAACCCTCTTTCTCGTAACTTAGTTCAATAAGAAACTTTGATGTTATATAATTAATTGAAAATTAAGACTGTTTTAAAACAAATGAGTTATATATTTTCTCCAGTTGTTTTAGTTGTGACCCTTAAAACTGTGACATTTTTTAGTTAAATTATTAGAACTAAAAAATGGAGGAAGTAATTATATATAAATCGTTGTTACTTTTATAAAAAAGGGAAAAACAATATAAAATAGCATAGTAAAGGAAAGAGAAGACATACAGAAAGTTCGACGAAGCCAAAGATGAGCATGGTCCAAAAGCTACCAAGATAAGAATCGGAGAGGTAACCACCAAAGAGAGAGAGAAGGAAAATGGTGCCAATAAAATTGGTGACAATATTAGCTGCCTTTGAAAGAGGGAAATGCATCTCATTTATCACGTACGTTATCAAGTTGTTCCCCACTGCTGCTATTGCCATTATCTCAAACGCTTGTAGCCCTGCAATTTTCCATTTCTCTATTACTCCATTTCTGTTCTTGCCTACGATATTCATACTCTTTTTATCCTATATCGTTATCATAATTACTTTTTTTTTATTGATACAATATATATATATAATTAATTAATTATTAATGTTTATGTACTGTAGTCTCCATAAATAAAATAACAAAGACACTCCTAGATTATTAAGACTATGATATACTTTAAGTGCGAAATTGAGTGATATCTGTATTTATTTATTAGCAAAAAAGGTACAATATATTACCTTATTTAGCCAATAAGAGTGTATATTATCCATTTTTATGGGAGTTTCTAGGTATGTGCTCCTATTTTTATTTTATTTTTTGTTTTTCTCCTTTGATTAAATATTGAGGGTTTTTTTTGTCAAAGTAGGACAAAAATAAATAAACAGAATGAGTACACTTATTAGTATATATAGAAGGTCAATTATTTTCCCTTCTACTTTTTATACTTCATCGGATTATTATTACAGTATTATATTGACTTTTAAATAATTTAACATAATTCATTTTGGCCATATACGAGTATTTCTTATAGATATATAAGCAAATGGTATCCTGTAAAATGTTATAAAATCTAGCTAAATGTATGTTTTAATATTTAAAAATTTTACATTATAATTAAATTAGTAGTTAAACATAATAGTTAAATTATAAATAAACAAATGTGAAAAATCAAATAATAATTCAACCGAAAACAAATAAAGGAAGTGTGTGTATAGTATGTATATACTTCCTCCGTTTCTAAATAAGTGACACATTTGAATAGTAATTACTATTCACAGTTTAAACTTTGATGAGTTTTTGTGATTTACATTTTAAGAAAAACATGGTCATGTGGAATCTTGTTAGATTCGTCTCAATGTGAATTTTTTTAATATCAACTTTTTATAATTTTTACTTATTGATAATTGTAGATATTAATGGTTTAAAAAATGCATTAACAAGCGTGTAAACAAAAAGTGTGTCACTTATTTAGAAATGAAGGAAGTATATAGTTAAATATATGGACAGGTAGATATGTAGATTGATAGTACAATCTACCAAGTAGTTTATTTTAATAGTGTAGTATCTAGGGAATTAGTAAGCAAACCTTTTTACGTTATGAATTTTTTTACCTTGTTCAATATAAATCTTTTAGGCAAAATTAAAGACAATACTTTTTGTTTAATATCAAAAAGCACAATTTGGAGAGAGAGCTTGCATTTTTGTTTTGTTTTTTTTTTTTTCTGGTAAGGAAGTTTTGTAAATTTAATTCACAAAACTTAAAACATAGCCTAGTATGAAAAAAAATATGATTAGATTATACTAGTGGACATTTGAAGATAATATTAACTTAGTGTTCATCCTGTAGAGAATGATTCTTTAAGTATTTTTTATACCTCATTAAAAAAAACATTTAAAAGAGACTCATGAGTATACATATGTAATGAAAGAGAATGGAAACAAAGAAATGACCCAAAAATAGTAAAAGGTAAAAAATAAGATAGAAAAGAATACCAAGAACAAAGACAGCTCCTCTCATGCCACCATGTTTAGTGGGATTAGAAGGTCTGCCTCGCCAATCAACAGTGCTAATTCCCTCAATCATCATCGCACCTTCATCTCCATTATTATTATTATTACTGTTCTTATTGCAATTTTGCACTGTTTTTCCTCTCTCTACATCCATGAATATTATTGTTCTAAGTTTTCTGTCTGCTTTTTTTTGGGTTCTTCTTCTTCTCTAGCTAGCTTAGTAGCTGATGTAACCGTTACTAGAAAGGATAAAATAAGTAAGGGGAGGTTTAACGTGGGTTAAAGAACAATCAAGAGAGAGAGCACATGAAGAATGAGGTGTGTGGGTTTTAGTGTTTTTTGTCTCGATGTTTGAGAATCAGTGAAAAGTAAGGATAGGGAGGGAGAAGTTTGAGGGGGGTTGCAGGACACACTTTGTGGGTTGGTCCATTATTTATAGAAATAAGCTTGCAATAGGAAACCATTTCTTACTCCTCACCAATCACTATAATTAAATATTCTATCAATTATAAAAATACTACTATAATTCAATATTATAGTGAGGGAAAGTAAAAAAATAAATGAATACATTTTATTACATGATGTCAGAACTTTCCCTAAGCGCAAACTTATAACGCGTGGAATGTGGATTATTGATAGGTTTTAGTCGTGTCACCTAATCAAAAATAAACCTACGGACCTCTAACTAGGTAGTCAGTGGAAGCAGGGTCGAATCCACAGGGAGACAGAGTCTCTAAATCAAAATTTAACCAATTCAGCTACTCCAGATGAAATCAGGAAGGAAATAATTAAACTAAAGAATAGACTACGGAAGACTGAATAAATCGAGGATTAAACTATGGAATAAAAGTCTAGGGTATTAGGTCGGTCCACCATGCTTATACCAATCAAATAGGGTCAACTACTATCAAAACCTAAGTCAAGAGTCGGGGGATTAGAGCCTATGTTGAGCTATGGTTAAGACTCAACGCTCATAGTTCAACATACGCCGCATGTTCACTAACGTAATCAGAACTACTGATGTGTCCTAGGCCTCTAGTCGTAAGACGAATCTGTGCAAACAACTATTAACCACAAGCAATCAATGAAATTGTACACTGACATTAATTACTCAATAAGAACAAACCACATCACAATCACCCTAATCAAGCCCTAGAAATTGAAAGAAATCTAAATCACAATCATGGTATAAACATGGCTTTCCTATCTAACACCCTAGAAAGAGAACTACTCACTCATAATTGAATTGACAACAATAAGACTAATATGAAACCCTAAGAATTGCATCATGAACAATTGAATAATTAAACTAAGCAATTAAGTAATTAAAGAGATAAAGAGTAGAGAAGAGTACCAATTAACGGAAAGCAGGAACTTTTATTGAAATCGAAATAGGTTTGATCACCTCTACATTAATCTAAAGTGTTTGAATTAAACTAAGAGCAATGTAGAATAAAACTAGTCTAAAACCTAATGAAAGATGAATAAATTATCAATGAGAGATAATGAGGAAAAGGTATTTATAATACCCCTCAAGTTCACTAAAAACGGAAACAAAAAGTGAAAAAGCGCGATAAAAGCACCAGACCCGATCGGGCCCGAGTACAGTACCCGATCGGGTCCACATACAAATTCGCCTAACTTTACTTCTGGGCTCTGGCAGCAGCAGTGCAGCAATAAAGCGAGAAAACGGCCCACCCGATCGGGTCGGGCGGTAGTCACCCGATCGGGCCAGGCGACGAAATGTGTCAGCAAGTTCCTCTCGAAAGCAGCAGCAGAATGAGACCAAGCAGCACTCCACCCGATCGGGTCGGGCGGTGGTCACCCGATCGGGTCTGGGGACATGCTTCCTCGCCCGATGCGATCGGGCAATCCTCGCCCGATCGGGTCCGCAACTTTTATACCCGATCAAAAATACTTCGCCCGATCGGGCTATTTCTGCCCGATCAATACGCGGAAAACTCCTTTTGACTCCTTTGCTCTCTAGTCTTCACGTTTAGGGGTCTTGGGACCTCCTAAACTATCCATAAAGCTCGTGAGCCACCCTACGTGCCTCATAACATCTCGTAAAGCCGTGGTTGCTTCCAAATGGCTCGGGAATAAGGAGAAAACTCCATAAAACCTGCAATTCAATACTAAAACACGAAACCACAACTGCATACGAAAGTTAGCACAAAATAGCTCCCAAGAGCTCCAATGACGCACGAATTAGCTTGTAAATAAGGGAGAAAACTCTATATAAATACGTGATATCAATTATAGGCTCATTAATCCTCCCCCATGGATGATAAGTTTACATGGGTGTGGGCAAAACCACATGGGCGTGTGGATCTGATTCTCTGGAATCAGCGTCTTCACATCAATCTATTGTTTCCTCAAAATTCAGGATGACCCACGGGCGTGTGCAATCACCCACGACCGAGTAGGCCTGTAGATAGTGGACAACTCCACTTAAAACATTTATAGCTTATGTTCCGGTGCTTTATTTGAGATACGTATTATATCATTGAAAAGCTATCAAAACGAGCTAACACCTCCAATTGAAATTACCTTCATCCGATTTATGGATGAAAAGTTATGTCCATTCGAAATTCCCCAAACAAGATTGCATTGCGCTATGTGCTCGTTTCTGCAAGCGGATATGGGGCATGTGCAAGCACACTACTTATTATGGTGTGCTCTACCTTTATTGCTTCCTTTATCAACGATACCACTCATATTCATAGTTGGTAGTTCCGTCTATATTAAGAACATGACAAAATATGGTGAAAGTGAATGTACTAAAAATTCGGTCAAAAAGTATTGAAAATCTAGCAATATGTCACTATGATCAAGAATGATCAAGTGAATAAAATAGAAGGGTAAAAGGAGAAGAAAGAGGGAAGAAGGGGAGAAAGAGGATTAAAATAAGCAAAAAAGAGTCTACAAAGTGCGTTAGAAACGCACTTATCAAACTCCCCCAAGCTTAGCATTTTACTGGTCATTAAGTAAACTAAGATGAGTAGAAAGAAAGAAAAGAGTAGAAGAAAAATGAGAGGCAAGAAAAAAATGCATGTAAAATACTAACTTAAATGCTCTATAACTATATGGAATGAGACTTAATATGCCCTACAAAAAGTACAAATAAAGACTATTAATCTATCCTCCTTAAAAGGAGTTACATCCTGACACTCAACTAACCAGAAACAATTCTGGAAATAAACTTCTTTTTCATCTCATCTTCAGCTTCCCATATGACCTCCTCTGTCACTTGGTTTGAACAAAGTATTTTGTAAATTCTTACATCCTTATTTCATGTACTTTCGAACCTTTTGATCTAAAATCTTGAATGCACTCTCTCACTAGTGCATAGTTGGCCTAAGGTAGCACCCTAAAAGTGTTATTGAAAAGCTTAAAAGTGTTATTATAGGCAATATGTAACGCTTTTAAAAGTGAAACATCTGATAATGCTACATATTCCCTAAGGTAACACTTTTCAATCATAATGTATCACTTTGGTAAGTGTTACTTAAAATTTTTTAATCTAATACTTTTCTGAAACTAATGTATCACTTTTATAGTCGTACTTATAATATTTTATATAACACTTTTTCATCTATTGTAGCATTTTCCTTATCACCTTTTGAACTATAGTAACATTTTATTACATGTTACATATCAATTTTGATTACCATATGTAACACGCTATTAGATATTAGGTAACAATTTTTTCATTTGTTGGCTTTCCATATTGTTGGACTTCTATTTCAAATCTATCATAGCTACCTCATATTAACTTTTTACTAAAACTTACAAACACGAAATATAGGGGAAAACTAGAATCATATTATAGATGAGTATACATTGCCAATGGTCATTGTAAAGAATTCATCAATTGGAAACAAAATAATGTGTTAGCAAAACAAAAATTAGTTGATCCAAAAATTCAGTCATATAATATATTGATGAGTGAGATTTATCGCACTCATAGGGTAGCTTTTTGGTCCATTTTATTGCTTTTTCTTGGTGTTTCTTTACTTCTTACATCTATTTTCATCATCTCCATCCTATTTGGATCTTTTCACTTTGATTTTCTCTCATTTTTCATGGTTTTCTATTCTTATTTTCTATTCCATATGCTTTGTATTGTATTTTTCTTGTATATGACTAACATAGAGGAAAAAGATGAGTGCAAAGCAAAGAAGATTGGAATGGAAGAAGTTGAGGGCCAATCCAAATGAAGAAAGAAAGAAAGAAGATAGCCCAAGTCCAAGCAAAGAAGATTGGAATGGAACAAAGAATGAAAGAAAGAAAGAAAGAAGGAAGCCCAAGCCCAAAAAGAAAGGAAGAGAGGAGAAGAAGACAAAGCAACCCGGGCAGGTGGATCGCCCGATCCACCTTTGGATCGCCCGAAGCCTCGCCCGATCACGGCTGTGGATTTTCACAGAGTTCCTGCCTCATGGTGATCGGGCGATCACCATTATAGATCGCCCGATCACTGCGGGTTTGCGGAAACCGTCTATTTCATTTTCACTTTCCCTTTTTGCCCTTAGTTTGGGGTTGTATAAATACCTTTTTGACCTAAAATTATATTTTTTCTTATTTCGTTTTTTGAACTCTAGAGAGCTATTGAGAGGTTAGACTTTTGAGTGAGCTTTGGGTGTTTTTCAAGGTCTTTAATGGTGATTTGAAGAAGAATTTCAGATTTTTGAGGAGTATTAATGAAGCTTTAGTAACTTCTCTTCTCTTTGCTCTCATTTAGTGCTTTACTTTATCATTTATTCTAGCTTTTACTTTGTTAGTAGTTTCAATATCACTCATTCTCATTGAAGTCTTAGTTTTAGTTGCTCTTTTTAACTTGCTTATGCTCTACTCTATTGCAAACATTAAGTATAAATGAAAAATCAATGATTTTTGGTTTACTAATCTCCTATTTGCATTGTAGAACTAGTTTAGTTAATATGAGAACCAACTTTGAGTAGTCTTTTAGTTAGGGGGTTGGGTGAAGGTGCAATGGACATTGTTTCATGATATGAGGCCCTAAATTGGCATGTTTGGTGGGTTGGATTAGCAAATCCATTGATTGGTTGACTAAAGTAAAGTTGAAAGGCCTAACTTTAACTCAATAAACCAATGGATTGCCCTTTAGGTGTAGATGGTTGAGATATACAATGAAGTTGGAATTGCTATCTCTAAATAAGGTTGAGTGAGAAATCCCACATTTCTTAGAGTCTTAACCCATTCAACATCCGAAAGGCGAGATTGGGTTGAACTTAGCTAATTCCGACCTCATGTTCCATCATTGACTATCTAATCCCTAATTGAGAGTGTTGCATCACCTTGAGTATCCTTGAAAGAGGAGTTCATGGTTGCAACGTCTTAATTCAATCCCCTATCACATACTCCTTTAATCTCATTTCGTAAATCAATCTCATTGCATTGGATCCCTATCACCCCCTTACGCCTTTTTCCATCAATTTACAACCCTTTTATTTGACTTACTAGTGATAATTGAGTTCGAAATCAATCAACTTCTTCTCTTCGGTTTAGTATGTTCACTTACGTGCTTAATGTCTAGTCTAGTTTATGTGGATCTTGACCCTTACTTGCCACGTACTCGTATTTGGTTAGTTAGGTTTGATTTGCAGTTTTTGTCTAGCGACGCAACAATTCTCTATCAAATGGCGCCGTTGCCGGGGACTAGTTATTAGCATTAGGTTTAACATAAGTTGTGTGAGTCTAAACCATTTCCTTCTATTTTATTTCTCTTGTTACTATATACATACTTGTGATTGTTATTGCTAACCCCCTTCTTAGCTTGGTGTTGTATGCCCCATTCCGATCGAGCTTTACCATTGATCCCTCTTGACATTGAGCTCAAAAGGACGGTAAAGTCTCTCAAGCGAAAGCTAAGGAAAGATAGCCAACAAGCACAAACTTCATCTTCTATACCATTTGTAGAGGTGGAGGGCGACACGAGCTCCACCCTCTCTAGTCCTCTGCACTCCCCAACAACTAGCCACTCAAGCTACTCGAGTTCATTCCTTTGTTCGGACACAAATATGGAAGATAATAGAACTTTGAGGGAATATGGCACCCCAATAGCCTATGCCCCTTCTAGTGCTATTGTTCCTCCATCTACACAAGCGAATGATTTCGAGTTCAAGCCGGCTTTCATCCAACTAATCTCCAGCAACCAATATGGTGGGTCTAATTATGAGTGCCCTCAAGAACATTGAGGAAGTTCACCGAATTTTGCTCTACGGTGAAGCACAATGGGGTCACTCAAGACTTCATCAAGTTTAGTATGTTCAAATTCTCACTCAAGGATGAAGCTTCACATTGGCTCACAACGCTCTCTCCGAACTCATTGACTACTTGGGAAGATGTCACAAGAGCCTTCCTTAACCGGTTTTTCTCATTACAAAAGACAGCCGAAATGAGGGCAAGCATTATGAACTTCCAAGACAAGGAGGGAGAGAGCTTATATGATGCATGGGAGAGGTTCAAGAGTTTGTTGAGGCAATGTCCACATCACAATATGGAAAAGTGGATTCAACTTCATTGCTTCTACAATGGTCTCTCAACCCAAAACAAGACAAGTTTGAATGCGGGTGCCGGGAGTCCCATTATGATGAAACCGATGGATGTTGCTTTTGACTCCATTGAGAATGTGGTACAAAATGATCGTGATTGGAGCCAAAGCGAGAGAGCATCGACCTCAACCTCCAAAAGAGGTGGAAGGTATGAAATTGATAGTATTGGTGTTCTTACTTCTAAAGTAGATGCATTGATGAGTCAATTGAAGTCCACCAATATGTCCCCCTCTCCCTCTAATGTCTCTATGCTTGGTCAATCCTCTAATCCCAATTCTTATGCTCCCCCTAATGTGCAACAAATGAATCAAGATGGTTATGGTCCGAATGGTTTAAATAACAATATGCATATTATTGCATGTTTTGTGATATTTGTGGGTCTTATGACCATCACCCTCAACAATGTAATAGCATCGAGTCTCAACAAGGTCATTCTCCTTCAATGGAACAAGTTAATGCTTTGAACCAAAAGTTTGACCCCTACTCTAATACTTTCAATCCGGGTTGGCGTCAAAATCCCAATTTTAGTTGGAGAAATCCAACTCAAAACGCCAACCAAGGTTATAGTCAAGGTCAAACCCAAGGTCAAGGTCAAAATAACTTTTCTCAAAATTTTAACCAAGGTCAAAATCAATTTAATCAAGGCCAATATGGATACAACTAAGGTCAATACCGTGGTTCGTATCCTAATCAAGGCCTAAATTCTCATTCAAGAGTACCACCCGGTTTTCATGGAAATTCTTCGGGTTTCCAAGGAAACCAAAGGAATTCAAATGCTCTTCCTTTGAATGCTCCTCTCCAAATTGGGCCACCCACCACCACTACTAGTCTCGAAAGTATGATACAATCTTTCATTACTACTCAAACTAAAGAGACTAGTGAGCTAAAAGAGAGCCTCAAGCAAATGCAAGTTCACACAAAAATGCTTGAGACTCAATTAGCTCAAATGGCGGGGTCCATTAAGGAAGGATCATCAACTAAATTGCCTAGTCAAGGTGTAAATCCAAGAGAACATGCTAATGCCATTGTGACTAGAAGTGGGAAAATATTGAATAAGGTAGAATTACCAAGTGTTGAAAATGATTTTGAAAATGACCAACCGGTTGAAACTACTTGTGGTGAAGGAGATGAAAGTGTTGAGAAAGCAAAGAATGACCCACCTCCATTTGTGGCAAAGTTGCCCTACTCCTCACGGTTTGCAAGTTCCAAACTTGATGATCAATTTGCCAAGTTCTTAGATGTGCTAAGAAACTTTACATTAATATACCGTTCACCGATGCCATTAAGAAAATGCCCACCTATGCCAAATTCTTGAAAGATGTGTTAAGCTAGAAAAGGGACTTAGATTGTGTGGAAACTATTAATTTGACCGAAAATTATGGTGCCATTATCTAAAACAAGTTGCCCACAAAACTTAAGGACCCCAGAAGCTTTTCCATTCCATGTGCTATAGGTGATATGACCATTGACAAGGCCTTGTGTGACTTGGGTGCTAGTGTAAGTTTGATGCCTTACACCATTTGCAAAAGATTGGACTTAGGTGAACTCAAGCCTACTCACATTTCACTTCAATTAGCCGATCGTTCGGTTAAAATACCCATAGGAAAGCTTGAGGATGTACCCTTAAGGTTGGGAAGTTGTACATTCCCGTAGACTTTGTTGTAGTTGAGATGGATGAAGATCCAAATGTCCCCATAATCTTAGGGCGACCTTTCTTAGCTACGGCGGGGGCTATCATTGATGTAAAGAATGGCAAATTGAGCTTCAAGATAGGAAGTGAAAACATTGAATTTAATATAAACCAAATCATGAAATGTCCTACTCACATGGATGACTATTGCATGCGCATTAATACTTTAGATCATGTCATTGATGAATATATAGCCATGCATTTGTATTCATCTAACAATATGCTTGAGTATGATGTGATGGAAGGCGAGGAGAAAGAAAAGCTTGATGTGGAGGTAGATGCAATTGAGGAGAATCTTGATCTACCTCCCACTTTAGAAGCACATGAGGAGGCATACCTTTGCCTAGAAGAGGAACAAGGAAAAGATGAACCGACCGATGAAGAAGATGCCCCTAAGGTAGAGCTTAAACCTCTACCTTCCAACTTGAGGCATGAATTCTTGGGACCTTCTTCTACTTTTCCGGTCATTGTGAATGCTAGTTTGGATGAGGCTCAAACCTCAAAGTTGTTGGATGTGTTGCGCTTGCACTGCAAAGCGTTGGGCTATAGTTTGATCGATTTGAAAGGAATAAGCCCAACACTTTGCATGCATCGCATTTCATTGGAGGATGATGCTAGACCTTCTATCGAAAGACAAAGGAAGCTCAATCCTCCAATGATGGAAGTGGTGAAAAAGGAGATCCTCAAACAACTTGCCGTTGGTATCATCTACCCTATATCCGATAGTAGATGGGTGGCACCGGTGCAAGTAGTTCCTAAAAAGGGTGGGATGACGGTTGTTAAAAATGAAAAATCCGAGCTCATCCCTATGAGGACCGTGACGGGGTGGAGGATGTGCATTGATTATAGAAAGTTGAATGCCTCCACCAAGAAAGACCATTTTCCTTTACCTTTTATTGATAAAATGCTTGAAAGGTTAGCGGTGCACAAGTACTTTTGTTACCTTGATGGGTTCTCGGGATTCTTTCAAATCCCAATTCATCCCGAGGACCAAGAAAAGACTACATTCACTTGCCCGATGGTACTTATGCTTATCGTAAGATGCCATTTGGGTTGTGTAATACACCCGCCACCTTCCAACGTTGTATGATGGCTATTTTTTGCCGATATGATTGAAAAGGAGATGGAAGTTTTTATGGATGACTTCTCCGTTTGTGGAGGATCTTTTGATGATTGCCTTGTGAATCTCGTTCGATGTTTGGAGAGGTGTGAGAAAGCTAACTTGGTCCTCAATTGGGAAAAATGCCACTTTATGGTCCAAGAGGAATTGTTCTTGGCCATAAAGTGTCACATAAAGGAATTGAGGTTGACCAAGCCAAGGTTGAGGTCATTGAGAAACTACCCCCTCCTACAAATGTGAAGGGAGTGAGGTCTTTCTTGGGTCACGCCGGTTTTTACCGACGTTTCATCAAGGATTTCTCAAAGATCGCCAAACCGCTCACATCTTTGCTCCAAAAGGAGAACGAGTTTGAATTTGATGATGTTTGTTTAGATGCCTTTGCTAGAATCAAAAGTGCTCTCATTTCGGCCCCAATTGTTCAAGCACCGGATTGGAGTCTTCCCTTTGAGCTCATGTGTGATGCAAGTGATATCGCCGTTGGGGCGGTATTGGGTCAAAGAAAGGAAGGGAAGCTCCACGTCATCCACTATGCTAGCAAAACGCTCAATGAGGCCTAAAGAACTACACCACCACGGAGAAAGAACTACTAGCGGTGGTGTATGCTTTTGAGAAGTTCCGGGCATACCTTGTGGGCTCCAAGACCATTGTTTACACGGACCATTCCGCCCTCAAGTATTTGATGGCGAAAAAGGATGCCAAGCCAAGGTTGATTCGTTGGGTGTTATTGCTCCAAGAGTTTGATATTGAGGTGAGGGACAAAAAGGGGTCCGAAAATCTTGTGGCGGATCACCTCTCAAGAATTGTTTATGATGAGGATTTCCCAGCTCTTCCCATTGATGACTACATGAGGGACGACGTTCTATATGCGGTTGAGAGCACAAGCTTGCCATGGTTTGCCGACATCGTCAACTACCTAGCTTGTAGCGTGATTCCTCCGGATTTCACAAAGCAACAACGTCGAAAACTTAGGCATGATGCAAAGCAATTTATTTGGGATGAGCCACTATTGGATAAGAGAGGGTCCGATGGTCTATATAGGAGATGTGTGCCTAATGAGGAAGTTCGAAGCGTCTTGGAAATGTGCCACTCTTCACCATGTGGGGGGCATATGAGCTCCAACAAGACGGTGGTCAAGATACTTCAAAGTGGTATCTATTGGCCAACCATGTTTAGAGACACTTGGAGCTTCGTCAAGAGTTGTGATAGGTGCCAAAGGATGGGGAACATTTCAAGGAGACATGAGATGCCGCTCAACACTATCCTTGAACTTGAAGTGTTCGATGTATGGGCTATTGACTTCATGGGCCCATTCCCTTCCTCTTGTGGTAACCAATACATCCTAGCAGCCGTTGATTATGTATCAAAATTGGTCGAGGCAATTGAATCTCCAACAAATGACTCCAAAGTAGTGATGAAGATGTTCAAGAAGATTATCTTCCCAAGATTCGGTGTTCCTAGAGCCATCACAAGTTATGGTGGCTCTCACTTCGCCAAAAAGTAATTCCAATCATTGCTTGCGAAGTATGGAGTGAACCACAAGGTTGGGTTGGCTTATCACCCTCAAACTAGTGGTCAAGCCGAGATCTCAAATAGGGAGATTAAGACCATCTTAGAGAAGACGGTAGAGAGGGCGAGAAAAGATTGGTCTTTGAAGCTCGATGATGCCTTGTGGGCATATCGAACCGCTTTTAAGACACCTATTGGCACCACCCCTTACAAGCTTTTATATGGCAAGTCTTGTCCCCTACCGGTTGAGTTAGAGCATCGAGCACATTGGGCTATCAAGCACATAAACTTTGATTTGAAGAGTGCCGTGAGAAAAGGTGGTTGGATCTTCATGCTTTGGAGGAGCTTAGGCAAGAGGCCTATGATTGTGCAAGCATTTACAAGGCAAGAACAAAGGCCTTTCATGACAAGAACATCTTGAAGAGGGAATTTGCAAAAGGGGATAAGGTGCTCCTATTCAACTCACGCTTGAAGCTTTTTCCGGGCAAGTTGAATTCTAG
Organism: Patellifolia procumbens; assembly: GCA_947645195.1. Taxonomy (NCBI): domain Eukaryota; kingdom Viridiplantae; phylum Streptophyta; class Magnoliopsida; order Caryophyllales; family Amaranthaceae; genus Patellifolia; species Patellifolia procumbens. The sequence goes on from CANSGD010001076.1 coordinate 3,969,895, forward strand.
GTGGAGCGGACCTTTTGAGGTGGTCAATGTGCTCCCATATGGTTCGGTGGAGATTAAGAGTGAAGCAACCGGCTCCTTTCAAGTTAATGGGCAAAGATTGAAAATCTACTATGAAGGAGACCAAGTGGGAAAAGTGTTCTCCATCAATCTTGAGGAGTTTGGCACCTCACCCCAAGAGAAGTGATATCCTTTTATGGTCAAGCTAATGACCTTAAAAACAAGGGCTTATTGGGAGGCAACCCAATTTTTCTATCCTTTTTCTCTTAATTTTTCGATTATTTTAGTTGACACTTGTCTAACCTTGTGATTATTTGATTTTTATTTTCTATTTTTTTTCCTTTTGGTGTTTTGGATGTTATGGTTAGTACTTGATGAGTGTGGATAGCTATGAGCATTTGAGGTTGACAATGTGAAAGATGGTGGTTTAAGGTGAAAAGTGAGTTGAGAGATAATTAGAAGAAAATAAAAAAAAAAGAGGGGAGAAAAAGGGTAATTACAAAAAAAAGGGGAAAAGAAAAAACAATTAGTGAACAAATAATTTGATGGGAAAACAAAGAGAAAGAAGGAAAGAAAAGAGGAGGGAGTAAAATAGTGGGAAAAGATTGAAAAGAAAAAAAAAAGAGAAAAGAAAAAGGAGAAAAAATGAAAAAATAAAAATAAATAAAAATAAGGAGGAGTAGGCGAACAGAAGATCGGTCGATCCCCCTCTATGATCGCCCGATCAGGGGGGTCAGTAACTCTTGAAATCGCACACCCAATCTGATCGGCCAATCAGGTTCAGGATCGCCCGATCCCTCGCCTGATCGGGTACCTGATCACCCGATCAGCTTTTCTCTCTTTATCGCCAAGTTATTTACAAAAAAAAAAAAAAAATCTCCCAGCTCAACAACCGTCCCCCACCCCCTTTTCTCTACCTCTCATTTTCACTCACCTCTCACTCTCATCTTCATCTTCATCTCTTCTCAAACCCTAACCTCCATACACCAAAAACTCCATCAATCTCACTCATTTTTCTCTCAAAACCTCACAAAAACCACCACATCCTTTACACTACTCCACAAAATTCACATTTCTTTACCATTTTCCCACTTATTTACCCAAGCACCATCAAACCCCAAATTTCCACCATCTTCAAGAACTTCAAATTTTAACAAGTTGGAAGGCAATAGAAGCTTAACAAAGGTTGAAGGAACATTCCCAAACTTCAAGGAAGGATTGTACTCACTATTTGGTATACAATTTCTTCATTTTATTTTTGTTCCTTAATCCACCATTTTTGCTCATACTCTTGTTTCTTTGGGAATGGAATTGCCTAGACTTATTTAGTTGAATCTTGAATTGGTTATTATTGGTTTCCTTGGAGTTTTGAGTGTGAATTGGTTCTAGTTGGAGTAGTGTTAGACTAAAAATCTTGGTTGTGTGATTGTCTCCATTGAAGTGTTATATTGTTGGATAGTTGATTGGTTGCCTTTGGTTGAATTGGTGTATGCTTTGGTCTTCATTGTTGGGTACTTTGCATTGTTCATTATATTTGAAGGTTTGTGATTGGGCACCTTGTTAATTGTGGTCGAGACATTCTCCATAAACTCCACACCCATCACCAAACTTCCACTCCTCACAAATGGCCCCAAAAACCAAAGCTACAAAACTTCAAAACGAGCCACACCATCCACTTCCTCCTCAAAAACACCATGGGGGCAAATGGGCATCACCCTTACCTCAAAAATCCACCAAGAACGCTTTGTGTCTCTCTTAGGTCGTGCAATCAAGCCCACCAAATTCTTTGATGAGAGAGTACTTCGCAAATTAGGTGTTTTTGAGGAAACTCTTGAGCTATGTGACCGTTTAGGGTGGGTCAACTTCATATCCATGCCCCCCGCCTTCACCTATGAGCGTCTTACACTTGAGTTCCTCTCCACACTCGAGTGTACAATTGTTGACGTAAATGAGGACGAGGATGATGAGGGTTATCCTCAAATCACATTCCAACTCTTTAACATTCATAGGGAGGTAGACTATGTTTTCCTTTGCAATATTTTTGGTTGGGATGCGGAAGCTCCCTTAAACAAGTATGTCACCAATGAATTCAATGGGTATGAGTTTGAAAGAACATGGGGAGATATCACGGGCAACTACAACCCACCTAATAATCCAAAGTCTTCCCACATCATACATCCGGTCGTCCGCTACGTCCACCGTCTTCTTGTGTATTGCATATATGGACGAGCAGAACTTGGTAACGCTAGCAAGGATGAGGGAAAGGCTCTTTGGACCATATGCCGCCCAAAAGATAGGCCCGTGCCAATCAACTTTGTCGAGCACCTCATTCAACGATTTATCATGCTCCGTGATGGTGTTCATCACCGCAAGGATATTATCATGGGCGGGATGATAACTATGACAGCAAGGTATTGGCACGCCAATGAAAAGTTTAACACCATGGCACCAATATCTCAACGGATCCTTCTTGATGATACAACATTGCATCAAATGAATTTCTACCGCTACATCGAAGGCAACCATGACCGAATCATTTGGTTAGTGCGAGAGTTCGATTATCGTCACCTTTCGAACCCCACACTAACCCGGTTTGGAGATGGAGCGCGCCCCTACCTCATGGCGCGAGAGATCGCCCCAAGGGAAGCAGAGTTGCAAGCTCGTGCCATTGATGAGGCGAGGAGACAACAACAACAACAACGTCGACGACCACAACAACAACAACCCACTCACCCCATGGACGAAGCCGGCCCATTCGGCGAAGGTACGTCCTATTCTCATGTTTACGATTTTAGTTCTATTGGTGCGGCTATTGAGGCCATGGCTAGTGAGCAAAGCACCCAATTTTAAAATATTTACGCTCGGTTTGATAACATCAATGCTCACTATGATAGCATGAGCACTAGACTTGATAGCATTGATGTTAACTACCATGGCATGGATGCTAGGCTCAATAGCATGTGCGACACTTGGCACTCTACGCCAAGACGTGGATGGTATGCGGTTCAGGAAAGACCAAATATACGCCTATCAAGTTAGTCAAAACTTTTTTCCGCCTTACCCAAACTATCCCTCATGGCCGCCACACCCCTTCCCTCCCCCGGAAGGTGGGCAATAGATCGCCCTTGATCACCTCCACATGTTTTCTCACTTCGTAACACCGGGACGGTGTTCATTCTAAGTTTGGGGGTGCATCATAAGGCGATCAAGGACTTGTGCTTAATTATTAGACTTGAGATATTTTGTGCCTTATCATGTCTCATTTGCATGCATAGATGTTTTGGTGATGGTTGTTGTCATGTCGTTGATTGTTGTTGATTGTTGTTGGATGTTGGTGCCGTATATGTTGTTGTCTACCCCATGGTTCCTTTATTGCTAGTGCACATACTTGGTTAAGGTTGGGTCCTTATTGCTTGATTTGTGATTGATGAGTTCGATTGCTCTAGCTCCCACTTGAAAAATCCAAAGTCTCCGAAACACCTTTGTACAAAACTTTTCTCCCTTTTTATTTTATTTTTCCTTTTCTTCTTTTGTAAAAATCTTCTATTATGTTTTCCTATCTCCCTTGTAAATAAAAAAAAGGGGGAAATTTATTTTTGAAAAAAAAAAGAAAAAAAAGGAAGCTCTTAGAATAAATAAAGCTCAAGAAAAACAAAAACCCAAGATCGTTTTTATTTGAAAGAGTTTATGATGACCCAAGAAAGCGGAAATGAGAATGGAATTGTGTGACCTAATATTGGAACATGTGTATATTAGGATCTTTTGAGATGATTTAAACTTTGTTGTTTTGCCATCAAGTCAAATAACTCATAAACAAAAACAACAAGATTCTCCTTAAATAAGTCACTTAGTTAAATCCTTCATGATATAGGAAGTCCTTACTTGGTTCTCATAACTTGAGTCCCCTAGTGCATTTGATAATCTACGCCAAATAGCTTGGCATTTTTGCCACCCTATAAAGAAAAAATTTGGTTTCTAAAAAAAAGGCTAGTAGCATCAAAAAAAATGAAAAGGAAACAAAAAGAAAAAAAAAATGCATATTTTCAATAAGAGTTGCGAAAGAGTGGTTAGTAACCAAGGTCCTAGCGCATTCCAATGCTCAAGTGGGGGTTCGAAAAAGTGAAATAGAACTCCCTAGTGACGACGGGATCGTTGCGGCTTGAGTATGAATGTTTTTCCTCCTAGTGCGTCTCCGACCGAGTACTTGGTACCGTGCCTGAGAAACATGTCTACTTCGTGAGTGGACGGACCGCACAAAGAGGGCGAAGACTAAGCCCCACACTCCTTGGTAGTTGCATCACTATTTCACATATCGATCTTCATCTCCATAATAATGAAAATGCTAAGTTTGGGGGAAAATTTTTCGCACATTGAGGACTAGAGTTACTTGAGTCGGTTTTCTCATCCTATACATGAGTTTGTGAACTAAATGACCCTTGGAGCAATGGCGTTGAAAGTAGTGGAAAGTTAGAGAATTTGTTGAACTTACACCTTAGTTTAGCTCATCTCACAACCTCCTTCTCTACTCATGTGTTGTGTTGGAATTGAAAGAAAACATTCTCATATATGCTTGCTTGTGGTCCGCTCATGACTCCATCTCTCACACCTTGGTGATGTTCCCATTCTTGGGTTGTTGCTTGTTTAAGTTGGTGTATTGGCTTTGAGGGTATGCCTTCTAGAAAACCCTCACGAGACCATCCTTGTCCACTAGGGTCATCCTAGGGGTTTAAAGGGCTTGTTGCATATGCTAAATGCAACCGTGGACTCCACGAAAGTGAGTTTGTTTGGTTTCCTCCCTTTCCCCCTTTTGGTGGTCTCATTTTGTTGGTTTTATTGAGTCTCCTTTGTCCATCGTCTAGTCATCCATTTTGATTTGCTTGAGGACAAGCAAAGAATCAAGTTTGGGGGAAGTTGATGAGTGATATTTATCGCACTCATAGGGTAGCTTTTTGGTCCATTTTATTGCTTTTTCTTGGTGTTTCTTTACTTCTTACATCTATTTTCATCATCCCCGTCCTATTTAGAGCTTTTTACTATTTCCTTTGATTTTCTCTCATTTTTCATGGTTTTCTATTCCATATGCTTTGTATTGTATTTTTCTTGTGTATGACTAACATATAGGAAAAAGATGAGTGCAAAGCAAAGAAGATTGGAATGGAAGAAGTGGAGGGCCAATCCAAATGAAGAAAGAAAGAAGAAGGCCCAAGTCCAAGCAAAAAAGATTGGAATGGAAGAAAGAATGAAAGAAAGAAAGAAAGAAGGAAGCCCAAGCCCAAAAAGAAAGGAAGAGAGGAGAAGAAGACAAAGCAACCCGGGCAGGTGGATCGCCCGATCCACCTTTGGATCACCCGAAGCCTCCCCCGATCACAAAAGTGATCGCTCGATCACGGCTGTGGATTTCCACAGAGTTCCTGCCTCATGGTGATCGGGCGATCACCATTATGGATCGCCCGATCACTGCGGGTTTGCGGAAACTGTCTATTTCATTTTCTCTTTCCCTTTTTGCCCTTAGCTGGGGGTTGTATAAATACCTTTTTGACCTAAAATTACATTTTTTCTGATTTCCTTTTTTGAACTCTAGAGAGCTATTGAGAGGTTAGACTTTTGAGTGAGCTTTGGGTGTTTTTCAAGGTCTTTAATGGTGATTTGAAGAAGAATTTCAGATTTTTGAGGATTATTAATGAAGCTTTAGTAACTTTTCTTCTCTTTGCTCTCATTTATTGCTTTACTTTATCATTTATTCTTGCTTTTACTTTGTTAGTAGTTTCAATATCACTCATTCTCATTGAAGTCTTAGTTTTAGTTGCTCTTTTTCACTTGCTTATGCTCTACTCTATTGCAAACATTAAGTATGAATAAAAAAGCAATGATTTTTGGTTTACTAATCTCCTATTTGCATTGTAGAACTAGTTTAGTTAATATGAGAACAACCTTTGAGTAGTCTTTTAGTTAGGGAGTTGGGTGAAGGTGTAATGGACACTGTTTCATGATATGAGGCCCTAAATATGCATGTTTGGTGGGTTGGATTAGCAAATCCATTGATTGGTTGACTAAAGTAAAGTTGAAAGGCCTAACTTTAACTCAATGAACCAATGGATTGCCCTTTAGGTGCAGATTGTTGAGATTTACAATGAAGTTGGAATTGTTATCTCTAAATAAGGTTGAGTGAGAAATCCCATCTTTCTTTGAGTCTTAACCCATTCAACATCCGAAAGGCGAGATTGGGTTGAACTTAGCTAATTTCAACCTCATTTTCCATCATTGACTATCTAATCCCTAATTGAGAGTGTTGCATCACCTTGAGTATCATTGAAAGAGGAGTTCATGGTTGCAACGTCTTAATTCAATCCCCTATCACCCCCTAACGCCTTTTTCCATCAATTTACAACCCTTTTATTTGACTTACTAGTGATAATTGAGTTCGAAATCAATCAACTTCTTCTCTTCGGTTTAGCTTACATGTTCACTTACGTGCTTAGTGTCTAGTCTAGTCTCTGTGGATCTTGACCCTTACTTGCCACGTACTCGTATTTGGTTAATTAGGTTTGATTTGGAGTTTTTGTCTAGCGACGCAAAAATTCTCTTCATGAGTGATATTTATATCACTCTTAACCTCTTATTTTCATTTGATTTGAATCATTTTTCTTCATTATCTTGCAATTTATAGTTTCATTTTGCTCAATTCACGTTTTGTTAGTGATTGTAGCTCTTTTGTAGATTTTTAGTCTTTTCGCTCATTTTCTATGACCTTTTTATGCCATTTCATTCGTGTTGTATGTAGGTACTATCAAAGTAACCATTTGATTTACCTACAAAAGCCAAAGAATGCATATACAAGGTTTAGAGCATGAGTAATGAAGAAAGAAAGGCAAAAGGAGGTTAAGGAAGCAAAATCTACCAAGTTTCCTTCATGTTTTGCACAATAGTTGACTTTAAAAGCTCATATCTCACAAACTAAACATCATTTGGTAGTGATTAAAGTTGGAGATTGAAGTTCATCTCAATATCTTTCCAACTAGAGTTCACACGCTTGATTTCGACAAGAAACGAAGGAGTTATGACCTTTACAACTTCAATTGTCCTGTGCTGACGGATAGGGTGATCGCCCGATCCACCTGAGGATCGCCCGAAGCCTCGCCCGACACTATAGTGATCGCCCGATCACGGCTGTGACTTTTCCCAGAGTTCCTGCCTCATGGTGATCGGGCGATCACCATTATGGATCGCCCGATCACTTCGGGTTGCGGAAAGCGTCTATTTTATTTTCTTTTTCCCTTTTTGCCCTTAGTTGGGGGTTGTATAAATACTCTTTTTACCTAAACTTAGAAGCGAATTCAGATTTTCAAACTTGGAACCTTGAAGACCCCAGTTTTAGGGAGGGCTAGCCTCCATACCTTAGTTTAGAGAGAAAAGTGAGAAAACTCAAAGAGCGATTGAATATGGGAGATTCAAGGGTGACAACTTGTATTCAAAGATTCAACAATCTATCAATGAGCATTTCTTACTCTATCTATCTTCTTTTATTGCTTTATCTTAATTTTTTTTCTTAGATTAATTATTCATGCTTAGTTTAATTATTTATGGTCTATTTTGTTTAGTTTAATATTAGATGAATGTTTAGTATCATGATATTAGTTGTTAATTTCACTAAAGCTCTCATTTTTATGTTTATGGAGTAGTTTGTTGGGTAGGGTTTGGGTGAAAACCCAACTATGGTTGATTTTGGGTGTTTGAATATGAAATTAGGAGTTTGATTAGGCTTATTAATTGATTAATGGCATGATTATTATTTGCTTGCATTCTAGTTGGCCACTTGGATGTTTGTTTTATTGATGCCTTAATCAAATCGAGAGAGGAGATTAAGGTTGACATTTATGCTATTATCTTGCTTCTTTACTCATGAGAGTGAGATTTGAGTGAGGGTTTTGTGGATTGACATTGTGATTATCCCTTGGTTGCATGTTTGAGACCATGAGAGTGGCTTAATTTTGTGATCTATGTAGTTTTATGCACCCTTGAGAGAGGGCTTAGAGCTAGTTAAGAGTCAATAACCTCAATTAGTTGCTTGATTTTCTTTCCTCCATGTTTCACCCATCAAATTCCCTAAATCACGATTGGTTGGTGTTGGATCCCTTACCCTAATCCTATTTGATATTTGGTACTTAGTTTAGTTTGATAGATTTTAGATGGCAGTTGACACCTTTTGACTCCTTTTCGGCCTAACTTATCGTTAAATTAACACATATCAATATTCCTTAGTCCTTGTGGAAGAATGACCCTTACTTACCACTTTACTTAGTTTAGTGGTCTAGTTAGGTATTAGTTTGATTTTAGGGGGATTAGTAACGACCTAATTTTCCCTATATCATATATTCTCCCTAGACTAACATAATCTCTAAAAGATCATTTGTTTGTTTCTTCGTTCATCTTTAATTACATATAACTCAATGATTTCAGGTTGAAGCACATGTGAAATATCTGGAACATAGCGCTTAAGTTGAGAAACATGAAAATGCCATGCACACGCTCTAATTCATTTGGTAAATCTAGTTTATAAGCCACTTTCCAAATTACGTTGACGATCTCATCAGGGCCTATCAACCTTGGACTCGACTTTCCTTTCTTGCCGAATCTCATCACCTCTTTCATGGGTGACACTTTCGATAACGCTTACTCACCAACTTCATATTCTTCTTCCCTCGGTTTTGAATCAGCATATGATTTCTCACGATCCTAGGCCGCACGAATCTTCCCTAGAATGATATTCACTTGGTATGTGGTGTCTTCTATCAATTGTGGTCACAACATCACTGTCTCACTTATATCACTCCAACAAAGTGGGCTGCAACACTGTTTTACCATTTAGTGCTTTAAATGGTGCCATTCCAATCCTTGAATGGACCTTTTAGTATGACCATCTGTTGAATGATCATCTTTAAATGGTGTCATTCCAATGCCCGTGTTATCATCACATGAACCCTGAGACTCCATAACACGGGCTCAAAGCATATCTCCTAATGTTTGAATGGACCTCTTAGTATGACCATCTGTTTTAGGGTGAAAGGTAGTTGATACGTGTGTTTCTAATGCACATTATAGAATTTTTTTCGCTTATTTTGATCCTATTTCTCCCCTTTCTTCCCTCTTTCTTCTCCCTTTCTCCTTCTTTTTCATTCACTTGTTGATTCCTGATCATAGTGACATTTTGCTAGATTTTCAGTCTTATTTGATCGAATTTCTAATACATTTGCTTTCACCATATTTTGCCATGTTCTTAATATAGGTGGAACTACCTAAGATAGTTATGCGTTATATAGTTGTCAAAGGAAGCAATGAATATAGAGCACACACCGTGCGCTGGCACCATGACCCATGTCTGCTCGCACGAAGGAGCGCATAACGCAATAAAATCTTGTATGGGAAAATTCAAATGGACATAACTTTTAAGCCATTAATTGGATAAAGGAAATTCTAATTGGAGGTGAAAGCTCATTTCAATAGATTTCCAAGGTTATGTTACATGTCTCGAACCTTTGCTAATTCAAGGATTAATTTCTTTTCTCTCTACTCTACTCTTATTTATGTTAATTATGTTTCCTTTCATTAATTATTATTGCTTAGGATACATGACTAGTGAGTAGTTTCCTATCTAGGTTTTGGGTGAAAGTATGAATCACGGTTATTTAGATTGTTAATTGAATTGAGTTTCTTTGATGATTACTATGCAATTCTCTTGGTGTTTTGATATCTTATGATAGATATTGATCACATTTACTGTTGTTACGTGCTTGAAGTACTTTAAGCGTAAAAATGTAATTGTAGAGACTCATATACGGTATGATCTGATTCGCGATCCGAACCTGCACGAAGGAAACCATCCCGGGAGGGTGTGGTTGATTCTTCCTCTGATGCTTAAGTCAATAATCTAGAGAGACAAAAAATAGAGAGAGATGCTCTAATATGACAACAACAATTTTATGCGGTGAACATAGCTTTTTTAGTATGACATAAGGGTATTTATACTAGTCTAGGGGACTTGGGCCCCTTATTTTTGCCCTAAAATAGGGTCTGCTAATTGGCTGCCAGCTAATTACTCGACACGTGGCATAGCTAATGAAGATTATTCTGTTTTGGGCTTAGATCACTCAGGGCTCTTAGCCGTTATGTGCCAAGCAATGTGAGCACAACACGTGTCATCTTTAGGGAGTGACACATGTAGTTCCCTAATGTTGACACATCTTTAGAGAGGGACTTTCTTACTGACAACATTTGCCCCCGAAATGGGATTTATTTGTTCTTAGGCACTGGTAAATGGCCTTTTAAAAGTTTAACTTACCGAAATAACTATGTATCCATGATCAGTAATAAAGAAAGGTGGGTCCACGTGTCCCAACGAAATGGTGACGCGTGCCCACATCATTTTTACCTCAAGGAGGGGTTCACCCCGCTACAAATATAACCCCCCTCTCTCTTCATTTTCACTTTGGTTAAAGTAAAATTTCTACGGATAGAGGATCTGTAATTTTCAAGAGAGAGCTTGTCTGACACTTATTGGACGTCCGAAAGAAAGATTTCGTTCCAGTCCGCTCGTCGTCTATATTCTTTTTCCCTTAATTTCATTATTTTTTCAGTAGCATAGACTCTTCACAATCGTCGATTAAGTTTTGTGGCCGTAGAATTCAGTCTTGACCCTATAATGGATGTTTCTATTTCGACTTTTTCTAGAGTTGGACTAAATCTGGCCAATCTTCCTTGCCAAACATTTACTTGGCTAGGACATGAGGGTCTGACGTTCCAGTATTTACCTATAGAGGGTCATTTGATACGAGTCAAGCAAACTGCACGCCTCCGATAACAATTACTTCTGCACTCGACCACTTCAGAAGTGCAAGAGTCTACTACGCAAGTCAATAACGAGGAGGAAATCCAGCCAGAAGCCGGTACCTCCAGGAATAATGGGGAAGATCCCTAAGATTTTGAGGAATTGATGTCTGGGAAATGTCCTCCCAAGAATGAGAAAGTCCAAGGCCCCTATCTGACCCCCGTTTTATCGTGGCCAATCGGAAGTGGCTGGGTAATGTAGAAAATAACTTTCCTTTCTTTGAAGCCACCATTCCTATGTCGGGCTACGAGTTGTTATGCCTGGCAAGGAGGATACAATTGCTTATGCCCCCACAATCACGTTCCTATACATAAGCTGGTGCTTGACACAGGGTACGTTTTCCGTTGCATGAGTTCTCCAAACAAGTGCTTCGTTACTATGAAATTACGCAGATTCAAATGGTGCCCAATTCCAGGATGAACATTTTGACGTTAATAGAACCTTCATGGATTCGAATTCAGTGGTGTTATTACCCCTTCCTTTGCCGTCTTCACCAACTGTCACTACCTAACCAAGGCCCCAAAGTGTGTGGACGACACTTGGTACAATATAGGCAATAGCTAAGGCTACTTGGCTGCTCTAGAAAAATCGTCCAAGATGCACGAATGGAAACCCGACTTCATTTTATTAAGGCTCCTGATGAGGAGACCGCCCGGATAATGAAAGTAGCAGCAGAAGGACGACACTTAGTTACACTTACTCCTAGTTCTTTGACGTCGCAAATTTTCTTTTGGAAAAATTGCCTAGAATAATGCAACCTTTTGGCGATTCGCAAATAATAATGCAACCTTTCGATTATTCTAGAATAATACAACCTTTATACCCCATTTATTTTAAATAGGACAAAACCGGTTATGACTTGAAGAATGGGTAAAATGGGACAATTGTCGCATAATAATTGGTTCTCATAAACAAATTTAAAAAACAAGATAAAAAAAACAAAAAGAAAAATTATTAACCACCCTTCCCCCCCACCCCACATAAACCCTCTCTCTCCTCCCCACCACATCCCACCTCCTCCCTTTCCCAGCCATAAACCACTAGAGCCGCCGCCAACGTTACCCCACCCCATCTTTGCCAGCAAGGCTGGTCTGAGCACCGACGGATGTCGGCGGCAGGTGAGTGAAAGGCGAACAAAAAGGGGGGAGGGGCGAGTGAGTGAAAGACGAGCAGGGGAGGTGGTGGTTGCACACCACCACCAAGTAATGTTGGCGGCATGTGGTGGTTTGCTTTCGTAGTGGCGTGACAGACGAAAGTCGTATCACCTAATCAAAATTAATTCCTAAAGATCTCTAACAACAATAGTCAGGGAAGTAGAGTCGAATCCACAGGGAGACAAGTTTTCAGAGTTAATATTCAATCAGATATCTACTTCAAACAAGATTAGAGAAGAATGAGCTGAACTACTATTTAAACTACAGAAATCAATATGAAAGTGGGATTTAAACAATGGTTAAAAGGTCTAGGGCACTAGTTCGGTCCACCATGCTTATACCAATCAAAAGGATCAAACAACTATCAATACCTAGGTCAAGGGAGAGAGATTAGAGCACTTGTTAAGTTATGGTTAAGTCTTAACGCTCATAATTCAACATATGCTGCATATTCACTAACATAATCAGAAACACTGATATGTACTAAGGCCTCTAAAAGTAAGAAGGATTTGTGCAAACAATTATTAACCACAAAGCAATCAATGAAACTACGCAATAACATTAATTGCATATCAAGAACAAAACCCACTATAATTACTCTCATCCAAGCCTAGAAACTAATAGTAATTCAAAAGTAATTAATATTATAAACATGGTTTTCCTCCCTATAACGCTAGAAATATGACTACTCAAACACGATCGAATCGACAATAATAAATCTAATATAAAAATCTAAACTTCATATCATGAACTAATTAATTAAGCTATTAAATATTAAACAGAGAAACTAAGAGAGAAGAACAATACCAAATGCCGGAACTCAATAACTTTAATTCAAATAATCCAAGGTTCGATCACCTTCGAATCTACTCTAAATTAAAGTGTTTACTCTAAGAAAGCTTAACTATCTATAATAAATCCTAAAACTAATTAGAAAACATAATAAAAAGATAGAATTTGGGCTTCGCGTGCCCTGCCCGATCGGGCTAAACGGCCCGACCAAGTCGGGTGGAAATCCTACGATTTTGCGTCAACTTGCAAAGGCCATATCTCTCAAACCAGAAGTCCGATTAGGGTGTGGGACCTATCATTGGAAATATCGTGAAGTCTAGAATCCAACCCAATTAGAAATTTATCATTTTCAATTTTATATCACAAGTTATAATGAAAAAAGTGAACATGTGTCATTTTGGCACTTCTTTTACTAACTCTTTGTTTCATTCCAACTCAGAATTGTCCCAAACGGATACATTATCATCCTTGTGCAACCTATCTTCATCCGCAATGATTATTAAGTTTGATATTGTATTTTTATAATCAATTTGCATCAGAATAACCTGAAAATCATCGAAACACAAAAACGGGGAGTAGTATAGCACAACTTATGTAATTTATGTCATTATGCACCTAAATGCTCAAAAAGGAGTTATAAATGCAATCTAAATGCTTCTAAAACCTATATATAAATGTGATACATCATGGCGCAGCCACAAGGAGGAGAGGGGAAGCGAAAGAAAGAGAAGGCATGGGGGGTTTTCGTCTGATGGTGGCGAATCGAGGGTGGGTGTGGCGTTTCGGGGAGGGGGTGGTTATGGTGATAAGATAATTGAGGGGTGGAGAATAGGGGGTGGTTGTGGCGTGGGGTTGTGGAAGTGGCAGTGGGTGGGGGGTGGGGGTGGTGGCAGTGGGTTTCTTGGGTGGGGGTGTGGCTGAGGCTGGGGTGGGGTGGGGTTGGAGGGTGGGGGGAGTTCATTTTTTTATTTATATTAATATATTAATTAGAATTTAAAGTTTTAAATAAAAATTATCAATGGTTTAGGTAACCAGTCATTTGTCGTGTTTTAAAAAAATGGGGTATTAAGGTTGCATTACTCCAAAATAATCTTTAGGTTGCATTATTAGTTGCGAATAGACAAAATGTTGCATTATTTTAGGTAATTTTTCCTTTTTTTATTATCTAACTTGTGTTTCTCTTTCTGCAAATGAGTGCCCCTTGTTCAAAAGCGTAGGGCCCACCCCCAGGTTAGAAAGAAAATACCAGCGACTACAGTGAAAAGCCGCCGGCAAAGAAATCAACGGGCTTCGTGCCCAAAGAGAAACCATCGAAGGCTGAGACGTCTTAAGCGCACTGGTCCCCCTCCAACAAGTGGACACGGCATCTTCTCATCCCATGGATGGGGATGAGCCTTCTTTTGGTGTGATGGGGTTGTCTATAACCTCGTTTGAGATTGTTATGGATGTTAAGGCTTCTACCTTGACCGCTGAGCCTCCAAGGCTAAGTATTTAGTGGAGCCGTTTCTAGGCTCGTGAAGCAGATGCGTCAAGGCGTCCGTGAGGCACTGTTGTCCTTTGGTGGTTATATCTCCTAAACATGGTTAGAACCATTCGAGTAGATGGGTGTTCTATGAGTCCATCCACCATTGACGGTTGTCGATCCAGTTCATCTTTTTTAGATCATGATAAGAGGCCCCAAGAAGAGGCAGCTACTGAGAGTACGTATGACTAGTCTGAGGAGCGCACCCCTGCCTTCGCCAAGAAGTCTAAGAAGAACGGGAGTAATTCAAATGGGACCTCTTCCATTTATACCTAACGACTTCTTGGGGAGTCTGAAAGTGGAAAAAGCTAGTCACATTGTAACACCCCGTAATTTCACTAGACATTTCGCGAGTTAATTTATATGGTTTACATTGTTATTTATTACTCTAAATATAATCTCGTTTATAAAAACTATATTCTATTAAATAAATGGTCATATTTGAAGCCGGAAAATATTTCGGTGGATAATGTATTACGAGTTTTAATTTTATAATGTAGTTAGTTATAAATTTATGTGTTGTGTGATTTAATTTTGTGTGTTAAATTATATATATATATTTGACGCTATATTATATTCACTATTATATTTCCATAAAGCTTATATTTACTCCTACATTTTATCTTGGGAATATTTATATATATATTAATATCGTATAATAGAATGTAGTATTGTTTTGCATATTTTCAAAACTCATGCTCGTGTCGGTTGTTTGAAAGGGGCAATGTTGTGCTCGTGTATGCGTAGTATAAAAAGTGTGTAAGTTTTAGTAGGTGTATGTTTATAGTACGTTAATATTAATAATTTTTATTTATAAAAGTTTTAGCGCATATTTTTGTTATGAGCGTTTATATAAATAATCGTGGATCTTGTTTATGCTACACCATACCTAGTATTATGGGGGTCCAAATTTTAGTCTTTGCATTAAGGGGATTTAAAACTCTTGGGTAGCTTCTCACCTTTGTAACGTTAAGGTAAGTCAAGAGTCTCACCTCTTCAATCACCCTCATAATGCCCTTCATGATGACCATTAAACTCCCTCATAAACCCCCCTTATGGTGACCATTAAACCCCATTAACACTCACCCTTTTACTTACCCTCATGATGAGTTTAAAACTCAGAAAATAATCTCTCCCCATTCCATTCACACGCCATTCACCAAGCAAAAAGGAAAGGAAAAGAAAGAGAGAAAGTCTCCCCGTTTTCCCCTGCACACCCTCACGAAAATGAAGATCGCCGGAGATCTAACCGTTGGATCGTCTTCAAATTTCACAGCATGTTTATAACATCTAGGCCTTCATTTTTACCGGAGCTATTTTGTATCCGAGTTTCAGATAACCGGAAATCGGCTTCGGAAAACCACTGACTGTTTTAGAGGACGGTAATATTGTTTAAGAGGGCAATAATTTGTTTAATGGAGGCGAAGTTTCAAGGGAGAAGAATGTTTTGAAGATCCACACGTTTTTTAGGCTATGATATCATGTTTTGCGGCACTCCTCTCGAAGATCGAGGTAACTAGCGTTTTTCTAGTTCGATAGGGAATAGATTTTGAACTTAGGTTGTTAGAATCGCGATAGAGAACCTAGATTCATGTTAGGTGGAACTTGGATGATTGTGTGATTATGGTTTAGTGTAGTATCATGTTTAGGAAGGTTGTATTGTGGTATTTTCATGTGTGAACGTGTCGTTATGTTCATGTTGTTAGTTCTTGTTAGTTGGTTGTTGTTAAGTTTGGTGTTGGTTTTGTTGTAGTATGATTTTGTGATTTGTAAGGAATTGAGGAATTGTTGGATAGGATGTTTAGTATCATGCTATGGTGTTTGGTTTGCTTGAGTTGGATGTGATTTGGTGTTGGTTGGCCATTTGAGACTCAACGTGTGCGTTTTGGTCGAGGTGGGTGCGTATGAGCATAGCCTGCAAGCCACGAGCAGTGGCAGCACGCGACTCGCGAGCAGGCTCGCGACCCGCGACCACGGTCGCACCTCGCGACGAGGGTCTACTTCCTTGGTTGCGTTTTTTGTGAATGTTTTCCTTTGAGCTTACAACATGTTTACATGTTAAGTGTTGGGTTTATGCATGTATGTTAAGCATGTTAGAGTATGTTTGAGTTGGTTTGATTTGTTTCATTAAGGGAATGTACCCTAGTTGGTTGGGTAGTTTTGGTTGTTGCTCGGTTTGTTGATTGTTGTGGGCCTATATTTTGAGTTGTCGACGTCGAAATGCTTGGGGGAGGATAACACTGCCCTTAGCATCTCTTCGCCAAGAGTTATGTACGGGGAATATTGTGAATTAGTCATAATTGGCTTCGTACCCAAACTCAGATAATGTTTTTGTGTTATATGCCTCAATATGTATGTTTTGATGTCTTATGGAATGGATTTGGTGTATACCTTGTCGTGTATACCCATGTTTGTTGTTGTTTGGATTTCCTATGTATACCTTGGCGTGTATACGTATGTTGGTTGTTTGAGTTGCTTGGCATACCTTGTCGTGTATACCCATGTTTGTTGCCGTTTGGATTCCTATGTATACCTTGGCGTGTATATGTATTTTGGTTGTTTGAGTTCCTTTGTATGGCTTTTCGTGTATACATTGCTCTTTGTGTTTGATTGCTCCTATGGACGGTATGGTCCTAGGAATTTGTGTTTGATTGATCCTATGGGCGGCATGGTCCTAGGAATTTGTTTGTTTCCTGAGGGTGGTATGGTCCTAGGAATTTGTTTATATCCTGAGGGCGGTATGGTCCTAGGATTTGGTTACTTAATCATGGGCGGTATGGTCCATTGGTTCACTAACGAGCGGTATGGTTCGTTGAGTATGCCATTCCGCAGGGCGGTATGGTCCTCGAATTTACATTGTTATTCGACAGGGCGGTATGGTCCTCGAATATGCATAGTAGTCCTTGGGCGGTATGGTCCAATGAGTCTACTCACAGGTGGTATGGTCTGTTGTCTTTGTATTGATGTGTACTTGATTGTGTGTGTGCTGATTTGGTTTTGGGTACTTACTTTTCTCTTTACGCATGTTTATGCTTATGTTGTCGTAGCATGTTTCACATGTTTTGGTTATGTTACTTGTGGTGTTGTCTTTGGCGTGTTTCTACCTTCTTTAAGTTTATTATTTGTTCTTGTTTGTACTGGGAGAACTGCTAGTTACTCCCCACTAATTGTGAAAGTTGTTGATTTATTTTGCAGATGACGATGTTGTTTAGGATTGTTACGGTTTGGACCGGGAAAGTGCGTTTTGGCCTTGTGAGCAAGAAGGTGGTGCTTGTCATAGTAGATGAGCACTATGATTCGGGAATTAGGACTAGCTTCCTAACAGGCCTTAAGTAGTTTTGAGTTCTTATTTTGTCGTATGTTTTTAACCATGGATTATTAGTATTGTCTTTTGGATTTGGATCACATAATCTTGAGGTTTCTTTCGGAGTTTCTTTAATGTTTGGAACTTTGGTTGGAATGAGGGTATGAGACCTCATTTCCCTTTATATATGAATATCGGAAGTTAATTATTATATTTGGAGGATTTATATTCATAGTTTAAATTCTACTCCTTAGAGTAGCATCTCCGTCTTAGTGGTATTTTCGCTACCACTAGTTGCTTTATTTTATTTATTATTGTCTCTTTTGTTCTTTGTATCGGACGGGATGTTACAGTTGGTATCAGAGCCAAACGTTCCAAAAACTCTCATTGAGTTGCTACATATTCCACGAGAAATGTGTAGTCTTGTAACTAGGAATACTAGTGTCTTAGGCTTTAAGTAAATTGCCTAGTGAGAGTTACTTGGGCAGGAAGAAAGGCATGGGAATTATTTTATGGTATGCTCTCATGTTTATGAAGCATATTATATGTGTAGTTACGTGTATTATTGGTGGAAGCTAGTCTACCAAGTTTGTTAATCTTATTTGCAGGATTTCGTACAAGAAGTTATCAGAGTGCGCAGTGAAAGCGAGGTGATTTAGAGACTTTAATTCTAGGTCGTATTACACGCCTAACTTATTTCGTATTTGACTATTTTAAAAAAAATCTATATTTTATTTTAATATAGTCGAGTGGGTTGTTTTGTGTTAATTTTATTTGTTTGTTGCTTATTAGTATATATTGTTGTGTATATATAATTTCATTTCTTTTCCATTTAAGCATTATTTTTATATTCAAAAAATTTGTATTTTAGACCTCTGAATTTAATAAATTTTGATACTTCTATTAGAGTAATTTTCTGACTTTAACATTTTGCTATTGTTAATATTTTGAAACACTCTTTTGAAAAAAAATATTTAAATCCAATTGTTTTACTATGGTTAGGGAAAAGGAAAAGGTTGTGGAATGTCTTTCAAGAGATTCTACGAACTACTCTTACCATCTTTGACCATCTATGTTTAAATATATATTTACCTCTTTATTATTTTATTTTCATGCTAATTCTTATTTTAACCTTTAAATATAGTAATAAGGTTTCAAAGTGTTTGAAAATAAAAGTACCCGAAGGAATTATTTTTGGTGTTATTGATTAAAGTATGGATACAAACTATTTTGTTACAAGGGTAGCTCTTTCGACCACTTTTTATTCTACTTGCTGATTTACTTTTATTATAAATTTTATTTTCCAACTCATTGCGTAAAAGGATTTCAATTACCTTTTGTTGTTTCTTGTCTAAACTTGTAGTGCTTTCTAATTTCATATTAGGGCTTTGTTGTATTTTCGTTACTTCTTATTTAATTATCTGATTTTGTCCATTTGGTTTATTTTCTTTAAAAAGGAAATTTATATACTAAGTTTAAATCTTAAACCTGTTTATACTGATATCAAGTTGTAATGGGTGATTCCATGCAGTTTGTGTCGACTATAAAAACGAATTGTTACATTTGTGTTTATAAATAATCATTTTATCGCCTATTTTTGCTAGTAGAGTTTTGTAGTGAAATTCATTTTTACCTTGTGAATTCCTTTTTGTGAACTTTGAATTGCATATATGTTTAGGAGGACGCTCTTATATCATATATCGATGGTTGAGTTTGTAAGTGATATTTCTATAAAACCGTCAACTACTTCTCACTAAAGTATTCTTATCTCTTTAAGTGGAGTATATGCCTGGGTGGTTATATCTATTTGAATTGATTTGGTTGTCGGATTTCGAATGATGGTTTCTCCATTTTCCTCTTACTAAAAAAGTATTTATGGTGGATTGTTGCTTCAATTCTCTTATAATTTTATTAATCGTTGTGTTTCAACTTTATTTGCAAATTATCTATATTTGTTGTATAATTGTTTTTACCTCTAATATTTTTCAATTAGTGTCTTTCATCTTTCGCACTTTACAAATGTTGTTGGGTACTATACTACTTTATTTTCTAATTCTTTGGTCTTTCAAAATAAAATTTATATTCATTGGGTTATCAAACTCATTTCGCGGAGTTGCTTAACCTTTAACTAAAATCTATTTAATTTTTGTTTTCTTAATGTTCTTCCTCAAGAGTATTTTTTTTTGATTTACTACTTCTTTTTAAGTTTCGAGGACGAAACTCTTTTAAGGGGGAGTGATTGTAACACCCCGTAATTTCACTAGAAATTTCGCGCGTTAATTTATATGGTTTACATTGTTATTTATAACTCTAAATATAATCTTGTTTATAAAAACTATATTCTATTAAATAAATGGTCATATTTGAAGCCGGGAAATATTTCGGCGTATAATGTATTACGAATTTTAATTTTATAATGTAGTTAGTTATAAATTTATGTGTTGTGTGATTTAATTTTTTGCGTTAAATTATATATATATATTCGGCGCTATATTATATTCACTATTATATTTCCATAAAGCTTATATTTACTCCTACATTTTATCTTGGGAATATTTATATATATATTAATATCGTATAATAGGATGTAGTATTGTTTGGCATATTTTCAAAACTCATGCTCGTGTCGGTTGTTTGAAAGGGGCAATGTTGTGCTCGTGTATGCGTAGTATAAAAAGTGTGTAAGTTTTAGTAGGTGTATATTTATAGTACGTTAATATTAATAATTTTTATTTATAAAAGTTTTAGCGCATATTTTTGTTATGAGCGTTTATATAAATAATCGTGGATCTTGTTTATGCTACACCATACCTAGTATTATGGGGGTCCAAATTTTAGTCTTTGCATTAAGGGGATTTAAAACTCTTGGGTAGCTTCTCACCTTTGTAATGTTAAGGGAAGTCAAGAGTCTCACCTCTTCAATCACCCTCATAAACTCCCTCATAAACCCCCCTTATGGTGACCATTAAACCCAATTAACACTCACCCTTTTACTTACCCTCATGATGAGTTTAAAACTCAGAAAATAATCCCTCCCCATTCCATTCACACGCCATTCACCAAGCAAAAAGGAAAGGAAAAGAAAGACAGAAAGTCTCCCCGTTTTTCCCCTACACACCCTCACGAAAATGAAGATTGCCGGAGATCTAACCGTTGGATCGTCTTCAAATTTCACAGCATGTTTATAACATCTAGGCCTTCATTTTTACCGGAGCTATTTTGTATCCGAGCTTCAGATAACCGGAAATCGGCTTCGGAAAACCACTGACTGTTTTAGAGGACGGTAATATTGTTTAAGAGGGCAATAATTTGTTTAATGGAGACGAAGTTTTCAAGGAGAAGAAGGTTTTGAAGATCCACACGTTTTTTAGGCTATGATATCATGTTTTGCGGCACTCCTCTCGAAGATCGAGGTAACTAGCGTTTTTCTAGTTCGATAGGGAATATATTTTGAACTTAGGTTGTTAGAATCGCGTTAGAGAACCTAGATTCATGTTAGGTGGAACTTGGATGATTATGTGATTATGGTTTAGTGTAGTATCATGTTTAGGAAGGTTGTATTGTGGTATTTTCATGTGTGAACGTGTCGTTATGTTCATGTTGTTAGTTCTTGTTAGTTGGTTGTTGTTAAGTTTGGTGTTGGTTTTGTTGTAGTATGATTTTGTGATTTGTAAGGAATTGAGAAAAAGTTAGATAGGATGTTTAGTATCATGCTATGGTGTTTGGTTTGCTTGAGTTGGATGTGATTTGGTGTTGGTTGGCTGTTTGAGACTCAACGTGTGCGTATTGGTCGAGGTGGGTGCGTATGAGCACAGCCTACAAGCCACGAGCAGTGGCAGCTCACGACCCGCGACCACGGTCGCACCTCGCGACGAGGGTCTGCTTCCTTAGTTGCGTTTTTTGTGAATGTTTTCCTTTGAGCTTACAACATGTTTACATGTTAAGTGTTGCATGTTAGAGTATGTTTGAGTTGGTTTGATTTGTTTCAATAAGGGAATGTACCCTAGTTGGTTGGGTAGTTTTGGTTGTTGCTCGGTTTGTTGATTGTTGTGGGCCTATATTTGGAGTTGTCGACGTCGAAATGCTTGGGGGAGGATAACACTGCCCTTAGCATCTCTTCGCCAAGAGTTATGTACGGGGAATATTGTGACTTAGTCATATTTGGCTTCGTACCCAAACTCAGATAACGTTTTTGTGTTATATGCCTCAACATGTATGTTTTGATGTCTTATGGAATGGATTTGGTGTATACCTTGTCGTGTGTACCCATGTTTGTTGTTGTTTGGATTTCCTATGTATACCTTGGCCTGTATACGTATGTTGGTTGTTTGAGTTGCTTGGTATACCTTGTCGTGTATACCCATGTTTGTTGCCGTTTGGATTCCTATGTATACCTTGGCGTGTATACGTATGTTGGTTGTTTGAGTTCCTTTGTATGGCTTTTCGTGTATACATTGCTCTTTGTGTTTGATTGATCCTATGGACGGTATGGTCCTAGGAATTTGTGTTTGATTGATCCTATGGGCGGCATGGTCCTAGGAATTTGTTTGTTTCCTGAGGGTGGTATGGTCCTAGGAATTTGTTTGTCTCCTGAGGGCGGTATGGTCCTAGGATTTGGTTACTTAATCATGGGCGGTATGGTCCATTGGTTCACTCACGAGCGGTATGGTTCGTTGAGTATGCCATTCGGCAGGGCGGTATGGTCCTCTAATTTGCATTGCTATTCGGCAGGACGGTATGGTCCTCGAATATGCATAGTAGTCCTTGGGCGGTATGGTCCAATGAGTCTACTCACAGGTGGTATGCTCTGTTGTCTTTGTATTGATGTGTACTTGATTGTGTGTGAGCTGATTTGGTTTTGGGTACTTACTTTTCTCTTTACGCATGTTTATGCTTATGTTGTCGTAGCATGTTTCACATGTTTTGGTTATGTTACTTGTGGTGTTGTCTTTGGCGTGTTTCTACCTTCTTTAAGTTTATTATTTGTTCTTGTTTGTACTGGGAGAACTGCTCGTTACTCCCCACTAATTGTGAAAGTTGTTGATTTATTTTGCAGATGACGATGTTGTTTAGGATTGTTACGGTTTGGACCGGGAAAGTGCGTTTTGGCCTTGTGAGCAAGAAGGTGGTGCTTTTCATAGTAGATGAGCACTATGAGTCGGGAATTAGGACTAGCTTCCTAATAGGCCTTAAGTAGTTTTCCGTTCTTATTTTGTCGTATGTTTTTTACCATGGATTATTCGTATTGTCTTTTGGATTTGGATCACATAATCTTAAGGTTTCTTTTGGAGTTTCTTTAATGTTTGGAACTTTGGTTGGAATGAGGGTATGGGACCTATTTCCCTTTATATATGAATATCGGAAGTTAATTATTATATTTGGAGGATTTATATTCAGAGTTTAAATTCTACTCCTTAGAGTAGCATCTCCGTCTTAGTGGTATTTTCGCTACCACTAGTTGCTTTATTTTATTTATTATTGTCTCTTTTGTTCTTTGTATCGGACGGGATGTTACACACATGGGTTACATGACCTAAATGGCCGCTGAGGTACATATTCTTTTTTCTAAGTCTTTGTCGTTTTCCTTTAACTTTTTCCAATACGAACACTTTGTTGTTCGTCTTATGTAGTTCTTCCCTTGCCTTATATACTTGACAGAGTCTATGACGAACCCGAGGAGGTAGATTAAGAAGTTCGTTCGCCAGGAGACTGATGTCGAGGACATAGCCATTTAAAAGATCGCTCAGGGCAAGGTCTTGCAATACCAAATCTCAACTGGCCTGGGAGACAAGATAGGTCAAGCTGGAGAGTGATAACAAGAAGAACTTGCACAATATTGCCCAACTATTCAATGAAAAAGCTCATTTGGAGCTAGCTCTCTCCATCATCGTTCTGATGCTCTGGCTGAGTTGGACCAGGCGCTGGTAATTATTGCCATGTTGCGCAAAGACGTGTTTGGCCGCAAAGTGAAGTTCAAGCAGCAATATGATGACGCTCTTGGGGCCATCAATGATTCCATTGATGTAGCCATCAGTTGGGGGAAGAAAGCCCTCAGCCTGATGAATGATGCAGAGGAGGTCCCTTGTTATACTAGACGTCTGGATTACTACAAGGGATCCTACAAGGACAAACTTAGGAGGGGGGGAGGAGTACCCTAATTTTGTGAATAACGGCGAAGAAGTTCCCAACGAGCCTGATACGTCAGAGGGCTAGGAACCTCTAGACGAGAATGTTAAGCAATGATCGAGGTCGGTTGGTAATTGTGGCCCAGAAAACACCATTGCCCAGTTGGTTCACGTTTTGTTGTTTGGGATGCTTATCCCCTAATCTTACATACCTTCATAAGCCGCCTCACCACTCTCTTGTTGAAATTTGTAGCCATATAGAGTTTGTACAACTGCATCCTCAGTTGTGCATTACCCCTTACCTCTGACAACTAGTCTAATGCCGTTCTCATGACTGCGCAATTTACATCTTCATCATACAACATGACTCTCAAAGAGGGATCTCCTAACTCAATAGGCAATACAACCTCGGTACAATAGACGATCACGACGGTTGTTTCTCCTCTTGAGTTCTTGGCCGTCGTCCTTATAGACCATAATAATAGATGTAACTCTTCAACCCACAGTCCCTTGGCGTTTTCAAGTATTTGTTTAGATGCCATTGGATAGAATCTTGTTGAGGGTGGGCTACAGCTGCAAGTGTCCCTTAATAGCTCTCTTGGCTAACCAATCTTTAAGAATTGGTGTCTCAAACTGTCGTTCATTTTCAAAAACTATGGATTAGGGCATGTCTAATCAAGTGAATACAATTCCCAAATAAAGGTCTTGACATCCTTGGTAGTGATTCCTCTGACGGCATCCGCTTCTACTAATTTGGTGAAGTAATCAACAACTACAATGACAAACTTCTATTTACCAAAGGAAATGGGGAATGGGTCAAGAATGTCCATGCCCCGTTTTAGAAATGGCTTTGGGAAGATTATAGGGGTAAGTAGATTGGAAGGCTTTCTGATGGAGAATAGTATGTCTCTGGCAGCTATCGCACTTTCCGACATAGTCTGTGGCGTCATGTGTCTGAGTCGGTGAAAATTAACCCGCTCTTAGAGCATTTTCTCCCAACGCACGTCCTCCAATGTCGGAGGCACATGCTCCTTCATGTAGTTCATTGAGGATATCTATGTCGTCCTTTCTACTTGCACATTTCAGCCAAGGCTTATTAAAGCCTACTTTTTATAGTCTTTCGTTTCACAACGAAAACCAGTTTTCCCTAACCTTGACATACCTGGATCCACGAGATCTTTTGGCAATTTGCATGTGGCCTTGATTTTCTAAATGGGAACCTTCTAGGACGTGCCTTTTTCAAGAAACAACATCTCTTCTCTATATATGCGTTTTTGGCTTAGCACATCCCAAAACACTGTTCTTAGGGCATCACAAACTATCGAGCTATTTAGCTTAGAGAGTGCGTCTACCTGATTATTTGACGACCAGGGCACTTGTTCTAGAATGAACCTTTGTATTGTATCAACAATGTCTTTGATCAATTGAACATAATTGATCATGGCTAATTCTTTGTATTCATACTCTCCTTTAACTTGGTTCACTACCAATAATGAGTCTGACTTTACCTTAATCTCATTGGCTCCTGCAACTTTAATTTTTTATGTCGGCTAACAATGCCTCATACTCGACCTCATTGTTTGAGGCTGGAAATTGAAATCTCATGGCATACTCAAACCGCCCCCTCGGGAGACTCAAATATTATCCTTGCTCCACTGCTATTGGATGTCGGAGGGCCATCAAACATTAGGGTCCAATGTTTCTTGCCCTTGGTAGGGTCAAGTCATTCATTGTCAAAAACCATTTGGTAGTGTAAAATCAACTATGATGTAGGCTAGGGCATGGCCTTTTGTAGCTCTCCTTGTCTCAAAAGCAATATGAAACATGTTTAAGTCGACAACCCACTTTAGCATTCATCGTGAAGAGTCCAGCTTCTGAAGCACGTGCTTGAGAGATGATATGTATAAACTAAAATGGAATAAGCCAAGCAATATGGCCGAAGTTTTTGGCTAGCCAATACCAATGCTAGGCCAAACTTCTCCATAGACGTATAGCGAAGCTCGACATCCCTTAAGACGTGGCTCACAAAGTCGACAGGTTCTTGCATGTTTTCTCGCTCTGCTAACAACACAACACTGGTGATATCTGGAGAACAACCTAATATATACAAATCTTTTCTCCCTCTTTCGGGCTTACTAACCTTGGTAACTGCCGGAGTTGTTATATGGCTTGACTAAGGGCTTCTTCTACTTCATTTGTCCGTTCAAAACGAGCGTTCTTTCTAATTATAGTAAAGAAATAATGGCATTTGTCACATGACTCTAATAAAAACATGTCGAGTCCCGCTAAGCACCCGGTTCCACGTCTTACTTCCCTTACTTTACATAGGGACTTCATATCAAGCACTACTTGCGTCTTTTCAAGATTAGCTTCAATCCCTCAATGGACGACAAAAATTCCTAGAAACTTGCCGGTTGTCACCACAAACTGTAGCGCCACGAAAATAGGGTGCCTTAATAAATCACCATTAACATAACTAATCACATGATTTCAGGAAGCGTTTCCTTAAACCTCTAGGTTATGGCCAACCAATAATATTCTTACAAAAGCTCCTGATCGTGTAATTACAACTAAGACCTTAGATACTTGCTTCATCTCATTTCTTAAAATCCATCCCAATCACTTGCTTTTCACAGATCCATCCCGATCCTTCTTTCATAACCTAAACTTTGTTCAGAAGAAAATAGAGAAACAAGAAACGACAGAAAACATTCAAAAATGAATGGGAAACTTGTAACTTTACTCTAACCCATAAAAATAGTTTAGGTTCAAAAACACTTTTCACACACACACATAATTCCAGGAGATAAATTATACACATACTTAACATGTAAATCATACTTGACATCGAATACTTTATTGTATAAACTCACATTCATACGATACATGTAATCATGTCAACGAGCACTTTCATACTTCATAAGAATATATGTAGACTGTTGGAACTTGAAAGTTAAACCATGTAAGAAACTGACATCATACATCTCATAATTACGTTAATTACTTAAAGCCATGTGTTATGAACAATATGTAATGAGCATTGAGTAAATCCATCATGTTAAAACGTAATTTTAGACTTGAAAAAGAGGGAGTGAATAATTCACACATTTATGATTACAGTATGATCCATAATGATCCATAATTCCTTTTTAATCAGGTTTATACTGGTTACTATGAGTTAGGGCTGGGATGTCTCCCAGAGTTGTGTATGCGCCACCGCACAAGGGCCATGTGCCTCGGCACTTGCCTTACACCAGGAATGGGCCAGTGCCCTAGTAAGGTACGTGCACGACCATCAGGAATCTCAGTACAGTACAGGAGCAAACCAGTTCTTTCAGTTTTCTTTATCATGTTTCATTTCTCTTGATATGCATAAGTGGCATCTAGTACACTTTAATCATTCAGCTTAACTTAGATCAGTTCTACCTCAATAGGTAGTAGAAACATATCGTAAACAACGTTCAGTATTCATAAGTTTATATTTAAACCTTTGAAACCATTCGTAAGGACCTTGGTTGAGAAAGCATTCATACTTACAGTCATTCATAATGCATTTACAATTACGTCATCCCATGTCTCATAAAATAACATACATAATCCATTCACGTAATCATAAAACACTTGTTGAGATTTCGTAATTCCCATTTCGCTGATCATATTTCATAACTTTATTAACGGGTTCATAGACACTAATTGGCTTCACAGAAGCTCACATATTTCATAATAATCATAAATGGACAACAACACCTCATAAATAACATTGAGCATGGATTTAGACTTAAGATTACTTTTAGTAAGTCACAAAGGTGAAAATAATAGGTCATAAGTTTATCATGGAAATACTAAACATACGTATTCATAAATCATATAACCATGTAACTCATGGATAACACCATGAAACAAAATATTTCATTTAATTCACATGAGTTATGAGTCTTATAATAAAATTATTAATCGTATATATATATATATAATCCATGAAATCACATAAACATGTATCACATAACTCAAAACCGACATTCTTTATTTAAACATTAAATAATCATGTGAACAATAATTAGATCACATAACTCTCATTAACATCGTGTTTCATATAATCATACTTTCGGACATATTTTATCATTCATATTACCAATAATACTCAAGTATACTTTTACTCACATAAGCATGAGTCATGGAACATAAGTCACTATAACTTATTGTAATTACAGAAACATAGTTTTACTCAAGTGAGCATAACAGAGCATATATCGTAAGTTACTATTCATTACGTAGCATAAAATTTCATATAGTTTATAAATAAGAGTTGTACTCTGAAAATATGAATCACATTATATGTAAACATATATTCCATAAACTTAACATAATATCATGGATATAATTAAAAGGATAAATCGTGAATAACCACCTGCATGATACACTTATTTCAAAATAACCACCCCATTTTCATTTGTATTTAAATAACCACCTCTCCTTACCTTAACTTTTTCAAATACCCACCTGTTAACAGAATTTTATAACGCCGTTAAGTGTGAGGCTCAAATTCTTACTAAATTACCCTAACTCCCTCCAAATTATCACTAATTACCTTACTAATCTATAGTTTGACCTGTCAAATCATAATTAACATT
This sequence comes from Patellifolia procumbens, assembly GCA_947645195.1. Taxonomy (NCBI): domain Eukaryota; kingdom Viridiplantae; phylum Streptophyta; class Magnoliopsida; order Caryophyllales; family Amaranthaceae; genus Patellifolia; species Patellifolia procumbens. Next base: position 3,998,302 of record CANSGD010001076.1, read on the forward strand.
TAAAATTCTTTATTTTCAATTTTGTAATTTTTTTAAAACTATACATTATTTTTGATATATGACATTGTAATGGACACAAATTTCGGGACAACATTTAATCGCGTTTTTAATACTAAAGATGACGTTATTTTCAAAAAGGGACATCGCAGTATTGCCCTTCATTGTCACGAATTTTCAGAATCCCTACGAAACGAGTACCTACAAGCCGAGTTTTCGAGCACGTACTTCAAAGCATCATTTTCAAACGGAACACCACGATTTTCCCAAAAACGGACACCACCGTACGCCTTTTATAGGAACGAATATCTAGAATTCCTAAGAAACGAGCAACTATAAGCCGGGTTTTTAGATACGTATTTCGAGACTACTTTTTCGAACACAACATGACATTTTTCCGAAAAATGGACACCACCGCACACCCTTTAAGGGCGCGAATTTCGAGAATCCCAACGAAACGAGTACCTACAAGCTGGGTTTTCGAGCACATGCTTACGTTTTTTCGAAAAATGGACACCATCATAAACCATTTTAAGGTACGAATTTTGAGAATCCCTACGAAATGAGTACCTACAATGCGGATTTCGGGCACGTATTTCGATACGACTTTTTGGACGAAACTCGATGTTTTTTCGCAAAACGGACTTCGAGATGTACATACCAGAAAAACCGGCTTGTAGGTACTCGTTTCGTAGGGATTCTCGAAATTAGTGCCTATAAAGGGCATACTGCGGTATCCGTTTTTGAAAATAACGTCGTCTTTAGTATTAAAAACGCGATTAAATGTTATCCCAAAATTTGTATCCATTACAATGTCATATAATCAAAAATAATATATAGTTTTAAAAAAATTGAAAAATTGAAAACAAAAAAAGAATTTTAAATGTTAATCATGATTTGACTGGTCAAAATATAGATTATTAAGGTAATTAGTGATAATTTGGGAGAGTTAGGATAATTTAGTAAGAAATTGGCCTCACACTTTACGGCGTTAGAAAATGTCATTAACAGGTGGGTATTTGAAAAAGTTAGGGAAATGAGAGGTGGTTATTTAAACGCAAATGAAAATGGGGTGGTCAATTTGAAATAGGTGTTTCATACAGGTGGTTATTCACAGTTTTTCCTAATTTAAATAACAAAAATTCCATTATGCATAATACGAAGGTTCATATAATCACATTTTAAACCACATTTCTACATATGTCATGCGTATTAAATGCTGGACATAAATGTTATTGGCATTTTCATAACTCGTAACTAACTCTTCCAATTAATAACCATCATTCTGTAAATAATCATACTCTTTTATAAACATACTCATACGGGCATATAGCAATGTTGAACATAAAGGTTACCTTAAGCGCTCAATCTAAGCTATATTGCCATAACTCCCAACAACGTCATCCATAGACCTTTCGAGTTTCCACATTCCGTTTATCACTCCAAAATCCATCAATAAAGTAATAATTATCAAAATCAATATTATAAATAACTGTATTCATGACTTTTCCTTAATAGCCCATTTTTCGAAAATCTTAGCTTAAAAACTTTATTCGTAAAACTCATTATATATATAAATTAAAAATATCTTTTTCACAAATAGCTAAATAATTATAAACTTCTAAAATCAATACTTCTAATTTCATAAAAAAGATTTCGTAAACATATATTACCCAAATTGGGCTTTAAAATGAACAAGGGAATAAGATAGATAATGGGTTTTATACCTTTTTAAGTTCAAATATTGACTTTGGTCATTAACATTCGAAAAACTGATTTCATAAATCAGTTTTGGTGTTTTTGGCAGGAAGAAAAGGAGAGGGAAGATGGGAAGGGGAGCAAAGGTTTGCGGCAAAGGGGAGAGGTTAAGGAGGTCGGTGGTGACGGTTTTCTAGGCTGCGAGAGAAATCGCGGTGGTGCAACAACGGCAGGAGCAACGAACAGGGGAAGAAACATGGGAGGCTATACGGTTGTCATCGAGGCCTTATGTTCGGCATTGTCAACTACCATTGATACATGCAGGGTATGGGTGGTTATGGCTGGAGGAAGAGGTGGTGGTTGAGGTGCGGTGGTGATTTTGGGTGGTTGTTGGTTTACTTGTGATTCTATAATGGTGAAATGTAAGAAAATACATAGATTGAAGATGTAAAAGGAGACATCGATTTCTTGGAGTATTGATTTCTTAATCTGATTGAAAATTTCTTCTATTTATAAAGAGTTGGAGGTGCTCAAGTTGGAATTGAATTTCTCTTCTAATGGATAAGTATGAATGGTGAAGAGATGAGGATGATGATGTTTATCCTCCAATTGGTTCGTCTGATATGTGTTTATGTTTATTTGCAAATTCATATCTGATTCTGGATGCAATCATTCATCCTTATCCAGCCTCTTAGTTGCTCCAATGGTGAAGAGAAAGAAAGCAAGAGGTGGAAGGGGGAATCTTCTTTTCTTTTTGTTTTTCCTTTTCTTTTTCTGATTTCTCTTGTTGGGTTAATGGGTTATGGGTTAGGCTTAGAACTTGAATTTGGGTTTTAGGATGGCTACGAATTGAGCCCACAAGCTTACTAAAAAATTTCAATTTTAGTATTAATAATAACTAGTACTTAAAACCATTTAATGATCTAATAAGAAATCTTAAAACCTATTAATGAAAATAATAAACTCATATTTAAGTTAATAATCTTAATTATTGAATAATAAAATAAGGTAAAAAACCAGGGTATTACATCCTTACCCTCTTAGAAAAAGTTTTGTCCTCGAACCTTAGTTTAGTAGTACTAAGATTAATACATTTCCTTGGACCAAAACAAAATGCAATAAAACAATACCAAGAACTCTCAATTTCATGGTTTTTCAGAAAAATTCAGCCTCCAATCCGCCAACAACTTTTGTAACTCAATTCAACTCATCTTGCACGGTCAAGGAGCAAAGAAAACAACTTAGAAAATGGAGCTTTCATTCTATCATCATCTATCGTAACTCCGCTTCAACACATCTTTCAAGATCGAGGAGCAAAGGAAATAATAAGGGCAAAATTAGAATCTACTTTTCCATCGTATCTCCGCTTCAACTAAAAACTCGGGACCAAGGAGCAACTAAACAAAATTGGGAAAATGTATTGGCAATGAATATTAATATGATTACTTAATACTGAGAGATCTCGTTTGAAAATCATTTTCCAAAACAAACTTTATCCAAAACCTTAAGACCAAAAAACGTGGTCGATCATTAAACTCAATACTTAGGTCATACTAAGGCTATACTTGATCGCTCATACTTTAATGCGCCTTTCATGATAGTATTTCTCCTTTCTTAACTTTGAATCACCTAAACAATCACTTTAATTCCTCAAATCACTCAAAAATTCCCAAAGTGATCACTTATAATTTCCTTGTAATACTTTAGCATCTATTTTCCCAATGAATCACATCTAGGCGGTGTACAGTCTAAGACTTGCACTTCGAGCTAGATTTCTTCTCTAATATATCATTATAACCTTAAATATTCTTAACTATCTATTTCCCAAATGGATCATACCTAGGCAGTGCATAGTGCACCTCCTGCTAGGTTTGCGCTCTAATACCACTTTGTAACTCCCCGAAAATAGGGTGCCTTAATTAATAACCATTAACCATAACTAATCACATGATTTACAGAACCGTTCCTTAGACTTGTGGGTTATGGCCCACCAATAATATTCTTTCAAATGATCATTATCTCATATTTACAACTAAACCTTTAATACTTGCTTCATCTCATTTCTTGAAATCCATCCCGATCCTTCTTTCATAACCTAAGCTTCGTTTAGAAGAAAATGGAGAAAGAAGAAAAGACAATAAACATTCTAAAATGAGTGTAAAACTCGTAACTTTACTCCAACCAAAAAAAATTTTTTTGGTTTGAAAACACTTTTCACTAACACACACACGCACATATTACCAGGAGATAAATTATACACATACTTACCATGTAAATCATACTTGACATCGAATACTTTCTTGTATAAACTCACGTTTATACGATACATGTAATCATGTCAACGAGCACTTTCCTACTTCATAATAATATATGTAGACTATTGGAACTTGAAATTAAACCATGCAAGAAACTGACATCATACATCTAATAATTATGTTAATTACTTAAAGGCATGTGTTATGAACAATGTGTAATGAGCATTGAGTAAATCCATCACGTTAAAACGTAATTTCAGACTTTAAACAGAGGGAGTGAATAATTCACATATTTATGATTACCGTATGATCCATAATGATCCATAATTCCTTTTTAATCAGGTTCATTCTGGTTTCTATCAGTCAGGCCAGGGACATCTCCCAAAGTTGTGCCCCGGGACTTTCCCTACAGCAGGAATGGGCCAGTGCCCTAGTAATGCACGTGCACGACCATCAGGAATCTCATTACAGTATAGGAGCAAACCCGTTATTTCACTTTTATTTATCATGTTTCATTTCTCTTGATATGCATAAGTGGCATGAAGTACACTTTAATCATTCAACTTAGCTTAGCTCAGTTCTACTTCAATAGGTTGTAGAAACATATCGTAAACAATGTTCAGTATTCATAAGTTTTCATGTAAACCTTTGAAACCATTCGTAATGACCTTGGTTTAGAAAGCATTCATACTTACTATCATTCATAAAGCATTTATAATAACGCCATCCCATGACTCATAAAATAACATACTCAATCAATTCACGTAATCATAAAACACTTGTTGAGATTCCGTAATTCACATTATTTTACTTATCATGTTTCATAACTTTATTAACGTGTTCACATACACTAATTGGATTCACATAAGCTTACATATTTCATAATAATCGTAAATGGACAACAACACCTCATATATCACATTGAACATGGATTTAGACTTAAGATTACTTTTGTAAGGCACAGAGGTAGAAATCATTGGTCATAAGTCTATCATGGAAATACTAAACATACGTATTCATAAATCATATAAGCATGTAACTCATGAATAACAGCATGAAACAACAAACTTCATTTAATTCACATGAGTTATGAGTCTTATGATAAAAGTATTTCAATCGTATATATGTCCATGAAATCATATAACCATGTATCACATAACTCAGAACCGAAATTCTTTATTGAAACATTAAATAATCATGTGAACAATAATTAGATCACTTAACTCTCATTAACATCGTGTTTAATATAATCATACTTTCGTACATATTTTATAACTATTGTAATTACAGAAACATGGTTTTACTCGGTTATGGAACATGTATCACATACTCAATTATACTTTTACTCACAAAAGCATGAGTCATGGAACATAAGTAACTATAATTTATTGTAGTTACAGAAACATGGTTTTACTCAGGTGAGCATAACAAAGCATATATGTATGTTGCTATTCATTACGTAGAATATAATTTCATATAGTTTATAAATTAGAGTTGTACTATGAAAATACGAATCACATTATATGTAAACATATATTCCATAAACTTAACATAATATCATCGATATAATTTAAATAACATAAATTCAACTAGTCATAATACGAAGTTCATATAATCACATTTTTAACCACATTTCCACATACGACATGCGTATTAAACGCTGGACATAAATGTTACTGGCATTTTCATAACTCATAACTAACTCTTCCAATTAATAACCATTTTATTCCTGGAAATCATTATATATATATATATATATATATATATATATATATATATTAAAAATTTCGATTTCACAAAATAGCTAAATAATTATAAATTTCTAAAATCAATACTCATAATTTAATAAAAAGATTTCTTAACAACCTATTACTCAAATTGGCTTTAAAATGAACAAGGGAATAAGATAGATAATGGGTTTTATACCTTTGTGAGGTCAAATATTTACTTTGGTTATTAATATTCCAAAAACTGATTTCATAAATCAGTTTTTGTGTTTTTGGCAGGAAGAAAGGAGAGGGAAGATGGGAAGGGGAGCAAAGCTTTGAGGCAAAGGGGGGTGGTTAAGGAGGCCGGTGGTGGCGGTTTTCTAGGCTGCGAGAGAAACAGCGGTGGTGCACCAACGGCAGGAGCAACAAACAGGGGAGGCTCTACGGTTGTCAGGGAGGCCTGCTGGCTGGCGTTGTCAGCGGCCATTGATACAAGCGGGGTGTTGGTGTATGGCTGGAGGCAGAGGTGGCGCTGAGCTGCGGTGGTGATTTTGGGTGGTTGTTGGTTTGCTTGTGATTCTCTAATGGTGAAATGTCAGAATATACATAGATTGAAGATGGAGAAGGAGACACTTATTTTTGTGAATTGATTGCTTACACTACAACTAATCATCACTTGTGCCATATGCCACGGAACTGCAAAATTCGTGGCACATTTGCATATAGCCACGAGAAAAATAAAATTTAATACAGATTTGTGATTACAGTTAAATTTATGCCACGAGAATGTTTTTTTGTGGCACAACTATATCTTTGCCGCGAATTATGCTTCGAGTATTTATTTTTTCGTGGCAAAACTTCAATTATGCCACGAATTATTCCACATGCAATTTTTCCCATCTCTATACATCAATTCATTCCACAAAAAAATGTCCTCGATAGACTCAGGACGGTTAGATTCAAACTCGATAGTTTTTTTCTAACTAATAGATAAAGCTCATCCTGGCGCCAAGCATCAGACTAGGATTATTCCCGACTTTGTGGCATAAAAGCATTTATTGTGATGATGTATATTACTAAGATAGAAAAAGGAGAGAAAAAATAGCCATCAAATTAAACCCCATCCCAGTGGAGACATTCGATCATTTTTTAAGGCAATTAGAAACGATAAATTAGGCAAGATTATGAGATTTTGTTCGTTTCACTCGCAATTTAGAAAATCACAAGGTTGCGTATTTTCATTGGCAAACATTTTAAATATTTTCGATTACTTTCTAAAATGATTATTTCAAGATGATTTTCTTATGATATTATTAAATATTTGAAGTACTTTCAATTACTATTTAATGAAATTAATGTGTGGAGTTAAGAGTATATTTATAATTTTATGTGCTTTTGATGGGGTTAACAAATCAATTTGAAGCACTAAGTAGAATTTCATAAAGGGAGTTAACGGCAAAATTTGAGTTGGAATAAATACCATATTTTCTTTAAATAATATTTATTATTAACTTGGATTAAATACCAAATTACATTTAAAAAAGGCTTAATATTTTAATACCTCTAACATAATCAGTTGTCTCCTCTGTTATTATCCCTCTTCAACCTGAGTCGTCGACTGTTACTGCTTCCCCGCCTGCTCAACGGATTTTTCCATTAGTGACGACGCCTCCTGCTATTCTATCGTCAATTGTTGGCTCCTGCTGATACCATGTATTTATTTAGAGTTTTCTCCCCTATTTATGAGCTAATTCGTTCGTCATTTGAGCTCTTCAGAGATATTTTATACTAATTATCTTATATAGTCGTGGTTTTGTGTTTTAGTGTTGAATTGCAGGTTTTAAAGAGTTTTGTCCTTATTTCAGACCCATTTGGAAGCTACCACGACTTTCGAGTGGTTATGAGGCACGTAGAAGTCATCATGAGCTTTATAGATGGTTTACGAGGTCCTGAGACCTCTAAACGTGAAGAACTAAGTGTCAAAGAAGTCCAATGGAGTCGAACTGTGCTCTGATCGGGCCGAAAGAAATTAGAGCCCAGCAGCATCTCTTCCTTGGCGAAGCAGGAACAATGTTTGTGAAATTGGGCCTCTACCCAATCGGGCAAGGTGTACCCGATCCAATCGAGTGGAGCCTATTGCCCATACTTCATTTTCATGCTCATAAATCAGCAATACCATGTTGGGCTTCTCGCCCGATTGTGTCGGGCAAGGTTCACCCGATCGGGTCCGAAACCCTACCACCTGATCAGGCCATATTCTACACGATCAGAGCACGGGTTGACTCCATTGGCTTCTTTGACACTCAATTCTTCACGTTTAGATGTCTGGGGACCTCGTAAACCATCTATAAAGCTCGTGCTGACCTCTACGTGTCTTGTAACCACTCGTAAAGTCGTGCTAGCTTCCAAATGGCTCGGAAATAAGGAGAAAACTCCATAAAACTGGCAATTCAACACTAAAACACAAAACCACGACTATATACAGTAATTAGTATATAATATCTCTGAAGAGCTCAAATGACGAAAGAATTAGCTCATAAATAGGGGAGAAAACTCTATATAAATACGTGATATCAAACTCCCCGAAGCTAAACCTTTGCTTATCCTCAAGCAAATAGAACCTGAACATGGAATAAATTGCCTCACCCCATAGATAAAACAATCAAAGTTCAAAAAGGTTTCAAGACTAAGAGTTGTTCAAGCAGGCAAAATTCAAGTTCAGCTAATCAAATCCATCCAACTACCAATCATCCAAGCAATTCATCAAATTCAAACATCCACAAGGCATACAAATCCTGAAAAGGCTCTCAGAAAGGTGTCACTACTCTCAATTTTGTGGCAGGCAAAGAATGTGTCCGAACACTCACAAACCCGACCATAAATGCCTTTCCCACTCACACTCTCATGTGTTTAAGAAGGTTAACGACGCTCATCCCAGCAAAGTCGACTCAATTAGCAGACATACTCTTTAACTTTGACAAACTGACTCGAAATCAATCCAATAAACATTGCAGACACAGGCTCAAGAGGACTTTATAGGGTTGTAATGGGGCTTAGGTATGAGTTAGGAGATATTTTTAGGAAATGTGGTGGAAAAACTAAGGATGGGGGAGCAAAACTCACCGAAAACAGGTCGAAAGTGGCCGAAACAACTCCCAACAACGCCGTACAACCACAAAAAACATCCCAACTCTTATAAATCAACGAAAACTCACAAGAAACCCAATTTTCAAGCAGGTAGCATATTTTTCATTATAAATATACGTGAATGAAGGAACTTGGAATTCTTTTGAACTTTTATTTCTTTTTCTTTCATTTTTCGAACCAAACATTCACGCAACTCAAACTTTTTTTTCTTTTATTTTTCTCACACTCAAACCACATCAAATACACTTTAGCTCTTAAAAAACCAAACCATACCATAAAACCAATCTCAACCTCAACGTATACATAAGCTCCCCTAAGCTAGGCTTGGAAATAGTATCGAAATAAAGGCCATGGGCTCAAATTAAGGGTTTTAGTAACACGAAACAGGTCATTAGGCTCAGCGGGGCAAAGGAGGATAAAAGTATATCAAAAATTTACTCTGAGGCTCAAGAATCAGACAAAAGACACAGCAATTGCAACAAGTCATCGAAAATCAGACAAGTACGAAGTCAAAGTCAAGATCAATCCACTAAAGAGGAATTAACACACAAAAACAGACTGGATAATCATATGAATCCAATAGGCTACAAAGAGGCCTCACAGTCTAACCAATTCAGGAATGTAGCATAATATAGTGTATAATAATCAAAACTCGCTCGAAATCATAACCATCAAACATCAAATCATAGCCTCAAGATCCCAAATGCCCAGCTATCCAGAAAATAGAGTCAAATCATTTTCAATTAAAGCACAACAAGGGGCACAGGGAGGCAACTAATCCAGTCATGGGAACCATTTTTTTTTTTGATTTTTTTTGCATTTTTCGAAAGCAATAAATCTATCATAGAAAGTAGTAAAAGACATAGAGAATAGAAACAAAAATCCTCCCCCAAGTTAAACTTGGCAGTGTCCTCAATGCCAAAAGGTGAACAAAGGACGATGCTAAGAGGAAAAACAACGTTAGTGCCCTCACTCTCTCTCACTAAAAAGAAAATAAAAATAAAAATAAACATAAGAAGGGGAAATTAAGAGTTGCCTCTCGCACATCGCTAATTTCTAAAGGTCCCGCATGACCATAATACCTCCATTTCTCAAAATGAAGGGGCTTGGCAGTGAGTGACACCCTCATCAATCATCTTTGTTCTTCACATGTTATTGATAATACCTCCAGACTGTGAGGCAACCTTAGGTGCATTTTGAACCTTCTCTACACCTACCTCATCCAAAATCTCATCCCCGCAACAAGATTGTTCAAGCATAGATGCCTTAACAACATTGGTTAGTTTAAAAATCACTTTATCATCACCAACACTCATAGTTAAAGACCCATATTTAACATCAATGATAGCACCAGCAATACACAAAAATGGTCTATTGAGAATAATGGGAATCTGGGCATCCTCATCCATATCTAGCACCACAAAATAAACATGAATATAGAATTTCCCGACCCTAATAGGAATGTCCTCTAAAACACATAGGAGTATTTTATAGAACGATCAGCCATCTGTAAAGTGATTTATGTGCATTTAAGTGATCCCATGTTTAGTTTCTTATAAACATATAAAGGCATAACAGAAGCAGAAGCACCTAAATCACACAAAGCTTTATCAATAAAAATAGGTCCAAGATGGAAGAGAATAGAAAAACTACGAGGATCTTTTAAACTTAGGTGGGGTTTTATTCTGAATAAAAGAACTACACTCTTCAGTAAGAGTGACACGCTCTACCCCACCAAAGTCTCTTTTCTTGGTGATCACGCCTTTCATAAATTTGGCAGACACAGGGACTTGGGAAATTAAATCAGTGAATGAAACCGTTACCTCAAGGTTCTTGACCATAGCCAAGAACTTACCAAATTGCTGATCGGCCTTTGATTGCTGTATCTTGTGAGGAAAAGGTAGCCTTGGTGTAAAAGGCGCTTCAGAAACCTTCTCCTTTTTCTTCTCTGTTTGTTCAGCTTCCTCAGATAGTTCGACCTCAAACGTCGAACTCTTCCCTTTTCCTTTCTCTACCACCTTCTTCCCCTTAGTCTGAAAAGCATCGTCAGTGGGCAACGGAGGGGTGTCATAAGCAACGTCACTACGAAGAGTAATGGCATTCACGTGCTCCGTCTGAATGGGTTGCCCAGGCAATTGCCCCTGCTGCCTCTGAGCATTGTTTTCTGCCAATTGGGTGAGTCTCGAGAAGTTTATTTTGCTTCTCTTGGGCTCTTTGTGCCTCCTCATTAGCTTTTTGTATAGCCAACATATGCTTCTCTTGAGCTCTTTGTGCCTCCTCATTAGTTTTCAGCATGCTCAGCATCAGTTTCATCAATTTAGATGTGGTAAGCTCTTGTGGGTTTATTTGTGGAGGTGGAGTTTGGAAATTTTGTGGAGGTTGGAAGTTATTAGGTTGTTTGTGGTGGGGGTCTCTGAAAATCATGGGGTTTTGGTAGAATGATGATTTGGGGTGGTTTTGTGGTGGTGGTTGGATGTTTTGTGGATTTTGGTAGTTATGTGTAGGGGGGAGTTTTGAGGTCTTTGGTGGAAGCCATTCGCCTGCTCCATTTGATGCAGACTGAATTGGAAATCTTACCCATATTGACCCTGAACACCACATACCTCGCAGTAAGATGAGGTAATGGGTGCAATAACACACATATCATTAATGCTAAAAGGAGGGGGTGTCGAGTAAGATGATCTCAAGGTGCCAATCTTCTGGCTCAGCTTCGCCATTTGCGAAGTCAGCAGTCCAAGGGCCTCTACCTCAAACACCTTTTTTGTGAGTCTTTGGGAAGTGGAATAATCATTGGCTGCAAGGTTTGACAATAAATCATAGCCTACATCCACTTCCTTGTCCAGAAAAACTCCTCCCGCAGACAAGTCAACAATACTCTTCGTCTGAGACTGCAAACCATTGTAAAATGTCTGCGTCAAGAACCATTTGTCCATGTTGTGATGTGGACACTCACTCTGCAAGTGTCTGAACCTAGCCCACGCTTCCCGAAGTGTTTCATCAAGTTCTTGGGAAAGCTTGGCTAGCTTTTTTCTGATTTCTGCTGCTTTTGTAGGTGGATAATGCTCTCCCATGAATGCAGCAGAATTTTCACTCCGTTCAGTTTCTTTCAGGTCGTTCAACCATTTCTGTGCTCTATCTCTCAATGAAAACTCGAACAACATGACTTTTAACTGGTCTGGTGTGACGCCGGCATGTTCGACGGTTCGACAAAGCTGTTGAAACCGCTGCAGATGATTTGCCGGGTCTTTAGTAGGATGCCCGCCAAACTGATTTTGCTAAACCATGCTGATGAGCCCAGGCTTAATTTCAATGTTTTTTGCAGCAATGGTGGGCATGGTGGGTCCAGGTGAAATACCATCTGGGTCAGGCACCACATATGACTTTAGTGATATAGACTTGATTGAACTCGAGGTGTCTGATATAGAGGCGTTCAGCTGAACATACTACTTTTCTCTCTAAATTTTCTTTCAAAGATGTCTGATTTTGCCCGTGAGATTGGGATCCGCTGGGATGGGGGAACCGTTACTTTGAGACATGGGCATACAAAAAAAACAAAAAGAAGCATTAAAACGTACCTCAATTGGAATAATGAAATTCCAATGAGGTATAGAGAAGTAGACCAAAAAAACCAAACAAAAACCTAGAAAACTAGCCATTTCTCCACCACCGGCGCAAAAATTTGATAGGCTAAAGTCGTATCACCTAATCAACAGTAAATCCTAAAGTCCTCTAACAAAAATAGTTAAGGGAAATAGGGTCAAATCCACAGGGAGACAGAGTTTATAAGTCAATATTCAGTCAAACCGCTACTTCAGACAAGATCGGACAAGAATCAATTGAACTACTATTTATACTAAAGAAAACAATATAAAAGTGGTTAAACTATGGATTAAAGGTCTAGGGCATTAGTTTTGTCCACCATGCTTATACCAATCAAAAGAGTCGAAAAACTAATAATATCGAGGTCTAGGATCGAACAATCGGAGCCAATGTTAAGCCTACGTTCGGGTCATAACGCTCTCCATTCAACATATGTAGTACGACCACTCACATAATCAGAATCAATAGTGTGTTCTGAGCCTCTAAAAGTAAGCCTACAATCGGGTCATAGTCAAGTTGCCAAACATAGTTCATAAAATTGTACACTGATATAAACCATGAAATAAAGAGCGAATCACACTACAATAGAACTAATCAAAACCTAGAACTAATAACAATTCAAAAATAGATCATGGTATAAACATGGTTTTCCTCCCTAAAACCCTAGAAATCAAACGACTCAGACGTGATAGAATCGAAAATAACATATCTAATATAAAACCCTAATTTTTGCATCATGAATGAATTAATTAATCAAACTAAGCAAACAAGAAATAAAAGATGGAATTATGAGTAAGAATAATACCAATTGACGGAAAGCAGAAACTTTTATTGAAATAATCCAAGGTTCGATCACCTTTGAATCTACTCTAAAGTGTTTAATTAAGAGAAGTTCTCTAAAAACTAAACTAAGAACAATGGAAATAAAATAGAATAAAAAAAGTCCCTCTAAATAATGAAGGTTAGCTTTTTATAATAGCCCCTTAAACTAATTAAAAATGGAATAAAAAAAGATAGAAATTCAAATCCGCGTGCGTGCAACTCGATCGGGCGATGGTTGCCCCATGCCATTGGGTTGGTACAAAATCAAACCTTCAATGTCTTCCTTGGCTCAAACGCAGCAGCAAACAATTAACAAATTGGGCCCACCCGATCGGGCCATCACCACCCGATCGGGCTAGGTGCACATCAGCCCATCTCTCATACGCAAACAAAGCAGTAGCATTACAATACTTTTCGGCCATCCGATCTAATCGAGAGATCTTCCATTTTCAAGCCACGTTAGTTTGTTTCTTACCATATTTATGCCCGTGGCTAAATGAGGTTGTTTGCCACGAGAAACTGAAACTTGCCACAAACTTTCTAATGGTGCCACGAATTTTCTCGTGGCAAAAAAAAATAGTTTATGCTGCGCCCTTGTTTTTCCCATGGCAACTTCTATCTACGCTCACTTGTGCCACGAGAGTTTCAAAGTTGAATTTTCATGGCTATATAGTACAGCCACGACAGTTTGGAATTGTGCCACGATTCTACCCATGGCATAAGTGATGATTTGTAGTAGTGTTAATGTGATTGAAATTTTCTTCTATTTATATAGAGCTGGAGGTGTTGGAATTGAATTTCGCTTCTAATGGATAAGTATGATTGGTGAAGAGATAAGGATGATGATGTTTATCCTCCAATTGGTTTGTTGATATGTGTTTGTGTTTATCTACAAATTCATATCTGATTCTGGCTGCAACCATTCATCCTTATCCAACCTCTTAGTTGCTTCAATGGTGAAGAAGAAAGAAAGCAGGAGGTGGAAGATGGGGAATTTTATTTTCAATTGTTTTTCCTTTTCTTTTTCTTATTTCTCTTTTTAGATTAATGGGTTTTGGGTTGGGCTTAGAACTTGGATTTGGACTCTAGGATGGCTACGAATTGAACCCACAAGCTTACTAAAACATTTCACTTTTAGTATTAATAATAACTAGTACTTAAAATCATTTAAAGATCTAATAAGAAATCTTAAAACCTATTAATGAAAATAATAAACTAATATTTACGTTAATAATCTAAAATTTTGAATAATAAAATAAGGTTAAAAATTAGGGTATTACACACACATTTCTTAGGGTTTAGCCGTAGTTTGTAGGCTCTCAACGTCTCTCGCAAATTAGCTAAGTGATCACGCTTTAGTCAGCTCTTGACTATCATATCATCAAAAGATGTTTTTTTAATACAACTTTCACTAGTTGTTGAAAGGTGCTCGAGGAATTTCACTCTCCGAATGGCATCTTCATCCAGCTATAAAGCTTTTACATTAACAGTGGACGTGTTATCTTGATCCTCTTCATGCATGGGGATTTGGTGAAATCTTGAATATGCGTTATGAAGCTCAAGAAAGCAAGTAAGACTGCGGAATCTACTAATCGATCCAACTTAGGTAAGGCGAAGCTATCCTTTGGGAAAGCTTTGTTGAGATCCGTGTAGTCTAAGGACATACTCCATGTCCCATTGGGATTTAGTACCATGACGACGTTTTCCAGCCAATCAGGATCGTAAGTTTCTCTTATAAAATTAACCTCTAGAAGCTTTTTGACCTCCTCGTCGATCGCCTTGTTACGACCTTCACCCGGATGTCGTTTCTTTTGCCTAATAAGTTTGCACTTTTGGTCAACAATCAACTTACGAACGACTATCGAAGGATCCATGTTTGGCCTTTCTTTAACACTGAAGAAAAATACATCCCGAAATTCTTTTAGTAGATTAATAAGACTTTCCTTTAGCTCTTAGCGAATGGACGACCGCATCTGAATCAGACGATCGAGGCGGGTTTCATCATGCTTTACTTCTTGTAGGACCTCAGCAGGCTCAAATTGCTTTGAGCATGAGCCCATGATGACTATAACTTCTTCAGATGAGCCTGAAATTGGTTCTTCCTTGATATCCATCAGTTTTATCTTCTTTTCTCTTGGGGCCAGACGCCTTCCTTAATGTGGTGCTCGGTGGCTGAGAATTTCCAGTCGTCTTCCCAAAGAAAGAGTTAGGCAGCTGGGATCTATCACTCTTCAAAGAAAAAGGGTCTTAGAGTTGTCAAAAATTTCCTTTTCCGTTTGTGGTCTTAATATGCACAACCAACACTTCCATCATCCCCTTCGAACTTCATTAACATGAGATGTCACTACCACTGCCTTTACACGAATTGAAGGTCGGTTGACCCAGGATTCTAGTGTAAATTTTCAAGTCCCTAACGACTAGGAATTTGGTAAATATCGTCCTTCGTTTCTCCTTCTCTCCGATTCGGACGGGCAGAGTCACTGTACCCATTGGATGAATAACCCCTCCTCCAAATCCAGTGATTGGATATTGAACGATCATCAGCTGATGCTAATCAAATTTAAGATGGGACCTGTAGTCGACCGAATAATATTAGTTGAACTTCTTGTATCAATTAGAATTCGTTGAACTCTCAACTTCGCTACTTTCATCTCTACCACCGGTAGAGTTGTCAAGTAACATTCCCTTTCCGTGTGTGGTCTCAATATGCACAACCAACACTTCCATAATCCCCCTTGAACTTCATTAACATGACATTTCACTACAGTTGCCTTTACACGATGGAAGGTCAGTCGACCAAGGATTATAGTGTAAGTTGTCAAGTCCTTAACGACTAGGAACTTTATAAATATCGTCCTTCATTTCTTCTTCTCTCCGATTCGGACGGGCAGAGTCACTGTACCCATTGGATGAATAGGCCCTCGTCCAAATCCAGTGACTGGATACTTAACGAGCATCAGCTGATGCTGATCAAATTTTATATGGGACATGCAGTCAGCTAAATATTATTAGTGGAATTTCTTATATCAATTAGAACTCGTCGAACTCTCAACTTCGCTACTTTCATCTTTACCACCAATGGGTCGTCATGGGGGGTTCTCAACTTTCTTCTATCTTCTTCACTGATTTGTATTTTTGGGATTGGCTCTTTCTTTGACCTATCAACTGTTAATACTTGGCTTATTTCTCGTACATAGTTCATATATCCTATATTGCTCGGTCCTTCGGACGCAAAGCCTCCATATATGACCATTTTTATATTATCATCATTTTCTTCATCATCGTTCTTCTTTGTCTGGTTACCTTCTTTCTTGTGGAACTTTCTTCTGGTGGGGTAAGTAGAAAGTCATATTCCCCTTGTCGAACTAACTATTCCGAGACTCACTTAAGATGCTTGCACTTATTTTGTGTCGTGCACACAATCTTTATGGAAGTCAAAATACTTATTCAGGTCTCTACTCTTAAACGAAGTTTTCATCTATGCTGGAGCTTTGAGGTCATGATGGTCTTTGATTTCCATCAGGATATTGAACTCAACTGAATCCCTATGCTCATCCTTTCCTCTTCTCTTGTCTCTGGAGGAAGTCTTTGCCGAGGCTACCATCCAGGTCTCTGCCTTCTTAGGATCTCTCTTTTTTGGTTGAACTACCTCATCTGCCATCCTCTTATTTTGGTGCTTTGTCTCAACACACACCTCGGTAGCGTGTATTAAGGCTTCTGCCTCCTTCAAATCCAGGCTAAGGTAGTGACTTTCTTCTTGACTAGCTAAAACATAAAACTTCCTAGCATCAGGCCCATATTTATGCGTTAATGGCCACACCGTCATTCAGGTCTTCAACGTGAAGCGCCTTAGGGTTTAATCTTTTTACAAAAGTACATTAAGATTCCTTGGGTTCTTGGATGATCTTCCCCAGATGAATGCTTATTTTTTCTCTTGCGGTTGACCGCAAAGTGATGAGTAAACAAGTATGTAAGTTTAATAAAATTGTTGTTCGAATTCGATGGAAGGTTATTGAAGCACTTTCAGGCTATGCCATTGAGAGTAGCCGGGAAATTCTTGCACCACATGCCATCATTGAGAAGTGATTATTTATACGTTTTTTTACCCTCTAATATAATATTTATGGTGTTGTCGAATGAGTTATATGGGCTAATTGTTATACTTTTTGTAATGTTTCGGGTTTAATAAAGCGTTCAATAAATTTGAGCTTAAAAGGTTAAATTATCTTTAATTTTATTACATATTGACCCATTCAAAAAATGCACCAAATTCGTGTCTTATTATTTATGCATGGTTGGCCTTGTATTTTGGGCATAACTCTCTCATTTGAAGTCAAAACGAGATGATTCAAGTGCTCAGGGAAAGATGAGATCCACACCTACATCTTTGTAGGCAGAAAAATAAGTCAATTTGTAACAACCCGGATCTACGTCCAACCTAATTAAGACCTAAACCGGGCTATTACCATCACACTCACCATGAGTGTGGAGCTCAAAAACCTCGACTTTTTAAAACATTTTTACTGTAACGACTATACTAAAACCTTTAACTACAATAAACTATATTAAGTGATCCTAAAACACTTTAAACAACTAGATTTGTTACTAAAAATTCTACTGAAAATCTGGCAGAGTTCCGTTTGTAAAACGGACTGCCTAAAACTTAATTTAGGACTCGCGTCCACTTATAAACCTGTATCCTCAAAATCAGCAACCCAAACGAGTCTAAACTTAACAAACTCAAATTCTTTTAGTTTAATTACAATTTAACTATTAGTTTAACTATTACAAAGTCGATCGTCCTCGCCGCAATACAAACAGTAGGGATAACACATTCGAGTCTTAGTAGTAGGTTATAGTTACTATGGATTCTATATCTCAATATTATTCTTTATTATTTGACTTTAAAGAAAGGAGAATTCATTTGATTAAGTTGAAAGTTTGTTATATCTTTGAAACAATTTAAAAGTAGTTTTAAAATGATGAGAAAGTGAAGTTATTTGCTTCGAAGTGGATTATTAAAGAAGTTGGTTTGGTTTAGAAATGAGTTGATGTGTTTTGAAACGGGATCTCTCGAAATGGAATGATTAGAGTTCAATGCCAACCAGTTTGTTGCTTTGTAGTTTTTGCTCCTCAATGAACCTAGGCATTGAGTTGAAGTGAGACACAAAGATGATGGCGAAATGGAGGCTTGACTCTTAATTGTGAAGTGTAGAGTTCTTGGTTTTAAAAGTTGGATTTTGATTTTGATAAATTGGTTGCTATTATCTCTTTATTTATTTTTAGGTTTCAAGGATGAAACTTTTTGTGAGGGTGGTATATTGTAATACCCCTATTTTAACAGTATTTTATTAATAGCTAAGTATGATTTATTAGTCTGATTATATATTAAGAGTTCTCAAGTTTAATTAAAGAAAATTAGATTTGATTATAGAATTATTGAAAAGTTAATTATATTTACTTAGTTAATTATTTTGACGTTTCAATGGAATGACTTCAAGAAATATTTAGTTTAATTCTTTTAACTAGTACGAGTTATTATTGTTGATATGAAGTTGTATTAGTATTTTTATTATATTTTAAAAGGTAAATAGATGTACTTAGATAATAAGAGAAGGTTAAGATAATTATACCAAATAGATTAGAAGGGGGAGATTAGAGTAAGTTAGATGGAAAAATAAAATAGAAGGGGGATACGTGGAAGGAGGTAAGGAAGGAGGAGTAGGATGAGTGGATGACTCATCAACTTTAAAAAAAAAAAGAAAAAAAAACAAAACAAAAGAAAGACAAAGACTCAAGTCTGTAGAATAACGTAGAAGAAAGAAAGGCAGGGAGGAAGAAAGAAAGAGAGGGAGGAAGAAGAAAACATTGAAGGGATGACAAAGCCCGACTTGTTCTTGTCGAACGACGGACGCGAAACCACCGCAGGTGGTGGTGCTCGAGTAGCAACGTGAGGAAGAGAACGAGCAAGGAGGTCATTTTTATGGTTTTTTTTAGGGTTAGGGCACGTTTTAGAAGCAATTTTCAAAGCCCTCTTCATCCATAATCTTCCATTGTAGTGGCTTTCAAGTTCACTAAAGAGTCGTTTTGGAGGTGGTTGTTTTTGTATGATTCGTGAAAGGTAAGATTCCTACTCGAACCTTTAATAGTTTACGAGAAAAGTTTAACAAGGTAAGATTTCTTGTTTAAATGTTTTATAAGTTAACAAGTAAAGTTTAAAAGGTAAGATTTCCTATTAAAACTTTTATAGTTACGAGAAGAGTTTCATAAAGGTTTTTAACTCATTTTGGTTGAGTATGATTTAAAAGATAGAAGTTTAGTTTTGAAAGGAACTTTTATAGTTTACAAGAAGTGTTTTTAAAAGGGTTTATCTCGGTTTTGTTCATAACGGATTGAATTGGAGGATGTTCCTACAAATATAAATAGTTTGGTTTTCGAACCGCAATTAAAGGAAAGGTTATAGAAAGATATTTCGAATAGTTTTATGTTTTGAAAGTTGATGGGATTGCCTATGTGGTATCCCATAAGAATAGTTTTATGTTTTCAAAGTTGTGGGGATTACCTAAGTGGTATCTCAACGAATTGGAACTTGGTCGAGTTTGTCTCGACTTTATAGATACATAATAGAATAGTTGTGGGGGTACGTTGATCAGTACCTCAAGACTTTGATCTTCTGCTGCGGTTTGGCTGTATGTAGTGTATGCACACTAGGGGTCTTTGTCTATAGTTATCCGGAGGGCCTAGCTAGCCCAAAGGCAAGGAAAGTTTGTTCCATTCTCTAGGTTTATGAATCTATCTTGGTTTATGAAAGAAAAAGGAAAGAAATGATTGGTTATGAAAAGGAAAAAAGAAAGATTTGAATAAGAGAAAAAGAAAGGATTTTATTTAGAAACCGAAAAGAAAGGTTTTGTCTTATAAAAAGAAATACAGAAAAGGTTTTATAAAGTTACTATTTATTTGGTTTTGAAAGAAACTGATTTGTAGGATATATTTAATATATATCCTACCTGCATATATGTTTGGCTTTTCAGTATGAAATCTTGCTGAGCCAGTTTGGCTGATACTACGTGCCGGTATATGCAGGTACATGAAGGTAGTATTGTTGAAGAAGACTCGAAAGTGTTATCCCTACTTTTTGTATTGCGGCGAGGACGATCGACTTTGTAATAGTTAAACTAATAGTTAAATTGTAATTAAATTAAAAGAATTTGAGTTTGTTAAGTTTAGACTCGTTTGGGTTGCTGGATTTTGAGGATACAGGTTTGTAAGTGGACGCGAGTCCTAAATTAAGTTTTAGGCAGTCCGCTTTACAAACGGAACTCTGCAGGATTTTCTGTAGAATTTTTAGTAACAAATCTAGTTGTTTAAAGTGTTTTAGGATCACTTAATATAGTTTATTGTAGTTAAAGGTTTTAATATAGTCGTTACAGTATAAAAGTTTTAAAAAGTCGAGGTTTTTGAGCTCCACACTCGTGGTGAGTGTGATGGTAATAGCCCGGATTAGGTTTTCCGCTGCGTTTAGGTGTTAATTAGGTTGGACGTAGATCCGGGTTGTGACACAATTGGTCCATTTATTAACTCAATCATGGCTTATGTTCGGTTAGGCCCGCATGTGTTATCCACTAGATGGAAGAAATTTTGATTCCATATGGTGAATGAAAAGCCACGTAGATAATGAGAAAGGAAAAGCCCCTAATTTCATTAAAAAAAAAAGAGAGAGAACAACAGGAGTAGAAGAGCAATAGAAGAGAACATAGAAGAATGTTTCAATGGTTCATCTACACGAGTTAACCCTTCTTTCTCATCCAATATCCTTCTTCCTCCTTAAATCAACCAATGGCAATATCCATCCACTAACAACACTTGCAACAGCTGCAATTCATGCCCAACACATAAGATAAACAAAGAATGTGGTATAAATACCCAATTGGAGGTCGAAAATCCATTATGCAAGCAATTCACAAATAATTATACTGAAAAATTAGTGTGAAATATCGACCCACTATTATTGTTTTTATTATTTTACTACTTTGCAAAGACCAAGGGCATTGTAGGGTATGTATAGTTATTGTCTTTGGACATTCGTTTTGATTTAAGTCAACAAATAAAAAATGAGGATTAATTCTTGGTCAATTGGAATTGTTTGCTCATGTTATTTGATCCTAAGATAAAAGTGGAATATATGTGGTATCCATGTTATGTGTTAGTTATCTTGTTAGAGTCCAACATTGAATAACATATTAACACTTAATGTGGAACGAGAATAGCAATAGCTTTAGACTTGTGCACGTCTGAAGTTTTAGTCTAGTATGAGTTAGAGTAAATAGTGGTAGCACATGGCTTTTCTTTGGGCCGGATTAATCACCGTGCCCTATTTTTTTTAAAAGGTTCCTCGATATCGTTGGTCAAGGGATTACAGTTAGCGCCCATACTTGGTGTTCTGTATTGAATACTAGGTTTGGTTGGACAACTCGATCTATTGACTATTCAATTTATTATATGAGTTATCATGTTATAGGTTTGTGAAGTTGAGTCTTTTCTTAAGGGCTGAATTTGTAAAGTATTATTATTGATCATGTTTTGTTGTTCAGTAGTATCATGTTAGGTCTTGTGTTTTATATTGCTATGTATATACTCAGCTTTGTTGATTACATGCTTTCCTGTGTGTCGATCATGGCTGTACCTATTGATCCTGTGATGACCGTTTATTGGCGAGCAGTCTTCAATTGAGTATTTGTCTACAGGTTTGAAGATGATGCATCACACATACTCATTTAGGAATGGGGAGACGTTAATGAGAGGTCGTTTTCTCCTTATGTCGCTTCATAAATTATATTACTTTCGTCAAGTGACTTTATGGATTTTTTTTTTGTTCTTTTTTTTTAAAATTACTTTTAACATTTGGATATTGTTTTGACAGTTATTATGTTTTAAGTATTTATTAAGTTTTATTTTATCTTTTCCGCTGCAAAATTATGAGTAACCCGATACGTTATCATACGGGCGAGAATGCCTTGATAATTCTCTATTTTAGTTGGAAAATATATGTTTAATAAAGAGAGAATTGTCGGGGTGTTACAAAGTGGTATCCTGGAGCTTAGGTTTTTATTGGCCTTTCGTGCCAAAACTATTTTTTTAGATGCCTAGTTATTTTTTCAAAGTCATTATTCTAAGCTCCTACTTATTCATTTTCTGAATTTATTTTGAAGAATTTGAGGTTTTCTTTTAAAAAATAGATCAAATCATATTTTAATTGAAATTTTCATTTTCGAATTTATTTCAACATTTATCGATATTTATTTTTTCCGGAAAATAAAGCAAATAAAATTAGATTATTCGTATTTATTTTTATTCTTTTCGGTTTTCTTTGGGAATTTTAATAAAATTTCATTATTAGTTTATTTTGGTTATTATTTTTGGTATTTTTGGAAGTTGGTCTGAAAAATTTAAATTGATTTGTCCGTTTATTTATTATTTTTTTGGTATTATGATTATTTTTTCGTAAATTTTCTAATTTCGAAAAGTATTTTTGTCGTGCTTATGGGTAGTTTAGGATGGGCATATAGGATAGAAATATCATATATCTGCATTTTATTGTTGTGTTTAGTTTATTCCCTATCTGCTAAACTGTTCGGCTACTTTATGTCTGCGAGTCTATTCTGTTAGTTCAGTATTGTTAGTCTGTAAAACTATTCTTGCCTGTTAAGCTATTTTTAGTCTGTTCATCTGTTTTGAGTCTACATACCTATTTAGTCGTGTTGGTCTCAATGTCTGGTTTATATGTGATTGTCTGAAATTCTGAATCATGCTTACGTGTTGAACTACATATTTATTTCAAGATTAGTTGTCTAGTTATTTCTTTTGTGGCTTTAAATTTATTCGTTTATTTATTTATCGTTGGGAATGTACGCTAAGAGAGAGCATTGTTCATTGTAGATGTCTTGCTCAACAGTAGCTAGGTCATTAGGCATGACTGAGAGTGAAGCTGACTGAATGGGAAGTGATTAAAACCCCATCGTACTTAGTGATGATGAGTCTTACACTAAGTCTATACTTGAGAGCTACACAAGTTTAGATGTTGGGTTACGACGTATTCTGAGGATAGGTTTTGAGAGTGATGATGAAGTGTTACAAGACTTCGACCGAGCTAGAGGTCAAACCAGTAAGGATATCTATGCTGCTTTTATGCCCGCTTTATTTGTGGATGACACTGATAGTGAAGATGAGATTGAGAATTTTGTTGAACCTTCACCTAAACGAGTAAAGAGAACGACTAGAGCCGAAAATCCAAATTATAAGTGCGTCATTGAGGATATGGAAGACTTTGAATATGAGATTTTTTCTCCTAGGAGGTACAAGGAAAATAAGGATAGGAATCATGATGTTAGTCCTTCAGATTTATTTAATGTTATTATTTCTATTATTTTGTCAAATAAGGTATCTATGCTACACTAGTTTTATTTTAGTACTTTATTTTATTCGAGGAATTAGTTAGTGAACTATTGTTATGGATTGAGGAAATATTCATAGTTATTAATTTTGGAGAAATAAAGTTTTCTTTTAGTCATACAAGTTGAGCAATATTTATTTAGTACACGAATAGGAATTATTTTATTTTATTTCTCATGGTTGGTTATTTAATTCTTACTAATTGTCTAACGTGAATGATTATGCAAGTAGTGTTGAGATTGTCTGTATTTGGACTAGTTCCAAATAAAACTCCCATGAACTTATTTTCTTGAGGCGATCTTGTATCATCAGTATTTCTTTTCGATGCCTTCATTGAATGGCAATTATTTGTAATCGTGACCTATAACTAGACGTTTGAGTTTTTCGTACTTTTCGCAGTAGAATGGCCAACAACGATGCCACCATAGCTTATGCCATTCAAATTTTTGCAGAGAGACTGACTCAAGAGATAACCAACATCCTGACACTGCAGGAGTGATGTTCGAGAAGCTGGCTAAGGTTAAGCCCCCGTACTTTAAGGGCAATTTGACCCTACATTCCTAGAGAGTTGGATTAGAGAATTCGATAAGATATATGGAGCCGTTAATTGCCCTGCGGCAATTAAGGTAGATCAAGCCGTTGTGTATCTGAAGGATGAGGCTGATCTATGGTGGAAGGAGAAGGGGGCTAGGATTAGTGCCGAGGCTAATTTCAATTGGGATTCATTTACCAGTGCCCTTAGAGGAAAGATTTACCCTGCTTTCACGAGGAAGAAAAAGGCCCAAGAGTTCATTAACCTTAGAATGGGGAGTATGTCTATTTCTGAGTTTTACAACAAGTTCATAGCTTTGTCTAGATTTGCACCAAAGGTAGTTGCCACTGAGGAGTTGAAGGCTCAGAGATTTGAGCAAGGTTTGACTGAGGAACTTCAATTAGGATTGGGAGGTGAGATCTTTGCATCCTTAGACGTTGTGTATGGGCAAGCTGCTTATATTTATGGGTTACATACTAGGCGTGACATGAAGAATATTTCCCTACGAGATAAGAGGAAAGATTTCCAAGCTGGTGGAAGTCAAGGTAATTACAAGAGGAACAAGAATAGGAATGGAAATTTTCAGATTAGAAATGGCCAAGGATTTAGTTATGGCGCCAAGCCTGCGATACCATTGTAATAGGTGTAAGAAGAACCACCCTGATAGAGACTGTAAGGGAGATCTGGTTATGTGCAATTACTTTCCAGAAAAAGGGACATAGAGAGTTCGAGTGCTTTACAGAGCTGACACGTGAGTAGAATGCCAATTGAGGCTATGGTCAGGTGAGACATGGATTTAACCATGCTAACAACCAAGGACCAAGACCTTCGGGGTCGCAGAATGGTCAGGGAAGCTATAATAAACCTGTGAAAGGAAGCAACAACAATAACAACCAGAGTAAGGTTCCGGGGAAGTTGTTCGTGATGAGTCGTACAGAAGCTAAAAATTCCATTGATGTAGTTTCTGGTACTTTTTCTATCAACTCCACTGTAGTTAAATCATTATTTGATTCTAGAGTGACCTATTCTTTTATTTTTGTCATCTGTTGTTAA
Source organism: Patellifolia procumbens (assembly GCA_947645195.1). Lineage (NCBI taxonomy): Eukaryota > Viridiplantae > Streptophyta > Magnoliopsida > Caryophyllales > Amaranthaceae > Patellifolia > Patellifolia procumbens. The sequence continues at coordinate 4,023,564 of CANSGD010001076.1, forward strand.
GAGTTTAAGTCTAGTAGACTTTAAAGTCATTGATTTTTCCCATTTCTAATCCCACTGGAAAAGTTGTGAAGTGTACTAAGATATTTAGAGACTTACCTTTAAACATGGGGGGTTGTAAGTTTCCCTCTAACCTCATAGAGTTCAATTTGGGAGACCTAGATGTTATTTCAGGGATGGATTAGTTAGGTTCTTATAAAGCCAAGATAGATTGTGAAGCTCATAAGGTAGTTCTGAAGAGTCCTTTAGGGAAGTCGATTTCATACCGACGTTTTGGGAAACCTAAGAGTTTTGGGATCATTTCTGCTATGCAAGATAAGAAATTGATAAGGAAAGTTTGTGAGTTATTCTTGTGTAGTGTGCGAGATGTAAGTAAGGAAGTTTAGTCGAGAATTGAAGATGTACCTATTGTGAATGAGTTCTTAGACGTGTTTCCAAGTGAGATTTCTGGAATGCCTCCTAAGAGAGCTGTTGGGTTTACCATAGACTGAGTTACTGGTACTGCACCGATTTCGAAAGCACCATACAGAATGCACCTCCTGAGCTGAGTGAATTGAAGACTCAATCGCAAGAATTGTTGGAGAAAGGTTACATTAGGCCTAGTGCGTCACCTTGGGGAGCACCAATATTATTTGTGAAGAAGAAGGATGGTGTATGAGGTTGTGCATTGATTATCGCGAGTTGAATAACGTGACTATTAAGAATAAGTATTCTTTGTCTAGTATAAATGATCTTTTAGATCAGTTGAATGGAGCTAGTGTGTTTTCGAAGATTGATTTGCGTTCAGGGTATCATCAACTGAAGGTAGCCGATAAGGATATCCTAAGACTGCTTTTAAGACGAGATATGGTCACTATGAGTTTACTGTGATGCCATTTGGGTTGACCATTGCACCTTCAATATTTATGGACTTTATGAATTGGATTTTCCATGAGTTCTTAGAAAAATTTGTCGTAGTATTCATTGACGATATTTTGATCTACTCGAAGAATGAAGAAGAGCATGATGAGCATTTGAGAATGGTTTTGGACACGCTTAGGAGAAATCAATTGTATGCCAAGTTATCTAATTGCGAATTCCGTTAGGAGAAAGTAGCATTTTTGGGTCATTATGTATCTAGTGAAGGAGTTTATGTGGATCCTACGAAGATATAAGCCATTAGTGAATGGCCGAAACCGAAGAATGTGTCTGACATAAAAAATTATCTAGGATTAGATGGTTAATATAGGAGGTTTGTGAAAGATTTCTCGAGGACAGTGAAACCTATGACTACTTTGATGAAGAAGTAGCCGAAGTTTGAATGGAATTAGAAGTGTGAGGAAGCTTTTTAGATTTTGAAGGATCGGTTAACCTCTGCACCTGTTTTGACCCTGCCCGATGGAAATGATGGATTTGAGGTGTATAGTGATGCTTCAAAGAATGGTCTGGGATGTGTGTTATAGCAGAATGGAAAGGTGATTGCGAATGCATCGCGTTAGTTGAAGTCGTATGAGTCTGATTACTCTACCCATGACTTAGTTAGCTGCTATTGTGTTGGCACTGAAAATTTGGAGACATTGCCTATATGGAGCGACTATGAAGATATTTGTTGGTTTCACTATTTTGATGATGACAAATAATGTATTTATTAGTAGAGATTTATTAGTTTACTTAGGGTTTATTTCATAGTTCTTAGACTTATTATTTTCGTAGGATTTTTTATATAATTAGTGTTATTTTTCTTAGTCAAATACTTAGGAGTAATTAGTTTTAACTTATGGAGAAATGGTTATGAGTTTAACCTAATTAAGTTATTAAACATAATTATTCTATGTACTTTATTTATATATCACTCGATTTTTATATATATGGTTTACCATGAGCGAATCATAATGTCATAGAACTTTAATCTAAGTAAAATTAATTTGCATGATATAAGTTGTGTTAATTTTATTATCATTGTGCAGATTTTGATAAAGTGGAATCATGCATTAACAAACTATAAAACCAGATGCTACAATGGAGGAAACAAGATAAACACAGCAACCGTAGAAAAAAGAGGATCTGACGGGCTGTCAGTTAGGTCCTAGATTTACGGAATCTCAACCCACCTCGTGGTACTCAACTTGACAACGAACTGCATGGAGATAAGGTTGACTAGGGTTTGCTGATTCTGTTAGAGATTTTCATACGCACAAAGATCATCTTGAAGACCGGATACTAGGCTAATCTTACGGACCCATAACCGTTTCTATGAAGCAGAAAAAGACGCTGAGAATCCTCTATATATATGAAGAGAAAACCTAATCGGAAGAAGAAGAACTTTGCTGCTCTACACGCATATCATATCTTAAGTTCATTCGATTTTTATTGTTCAATAGCATAAACCATTGTATTTATTTTCGAGTGATTGGGGAGAAAAAAAAATTTAGAGTTTAAAGTTTCTGTAATTAAGAGTGGAAGAGAGAAAGAGAACGCTTCGAGTGAAGTCAAGTAAGAGAGTCACGAGTTTAGGGGGAACAAGGTGACTGGGGACAAGGTGAAGTTCCTAGAGGAACTGAGTGAGAAGAGTTTATAATAAGTTGTAAATTTTATTATAAAGAAAAGGGCAGGGTTTCTTCCTAGAGAATTAAGGAAGTAAACCTTGTTAAAAATCTCTGTGTGTTCCTAGTGGTCTCTTTCTTTCTTTATTTAGCTTTTAGTTATTTATTTCCGCAAAAGTGTTGAAATTCCCTCAACTACTATTCACCCCCCTCTTATAGTTGATCTAGTGTTCATACTAGACTAACAATATTCACCAACCATAAGAGTTCGAAGTACATTTTCACTCAGAAGGATCTCAATATGAGACAGAGGAGACAGTTAGAGTTAATCAAGGATTATGATTTGGATATCTAGTATCATTAAGGGAAGGAGAATGTCGTCGTCGATGCTTTGAGTAAGAAGATGAGCCATAGCGTGAATGCTTTGGTAGATCGAGATATGCAAAGGCTTAGCCTTAAGATTTTGAATCCCAGACAGACGAAAGTAAGATTGAGCGCTTTGTCGTTGGGATCGTCGATTTTTGATGAGATGTTGGAGTGTCAAGTTGGAGATGAGCATCTTGACAAGATTAAAGAGACTATGAAGCAAGGAAAGGAAGTGAATTTTAAGAACCATGAGGATGGAAGAGATTCAAAGGAAGGTGGTGTATACCAAAGAAGTGTGAAGAACTTAAGAGGAAGCATATGGAGGTAGGTCACAATATTCCGTATTCAGTATACCTTGGTGGTGATAAATTGTATAAAGACCTCAAGGAAATTTATTGGTGGCCGAATATGAAGTGATGATAGATCACAAGAGACCTATGGGAAAGGTCCAATTATTAGAAGTCCTTGGATGGAAGTGGGATTCGATTCTTATGGATTTTGTGACAGCATTGTCGAAGACTAAGACTGGCAATGATACTATTTGGGTGATCGTGGATCGATTGACTAAATATGCCGGATTTATTCCAATCAAGGAGACGTGGAAGAAGAAGCAACTTGCGAAGACTTATGTTAAGCACGTTGTAAGACTCCATGGTTTGCCGAAAGATAACATTTCAGATCGTGATTCGATATTTCTCTTGATGTTTTGGCAGAAACTTCAGTTGAATCTTGGAACTACGCTAAAGATGAGTACTGCTTTTCACCCTTGCGAAGGCATGTTGAGAGCATGTGCGATTGTTTCCAAGGAAGTTGGGAAGACCAAGTAGATTTGATTGAGTTTTGAGACAACATTAGTTTCCATGCAAGCATAAATATGGCTCCACTTGATGCCTTGTATGGGAGGAAGTGTACAAGTCCCATTTGATGGAACGATTTTAGCGAGAACATAGTCCTAGGGACTAAATTCATTGAGTAGATCGTTAAGAATCTAAAGTTGTTTCAAGCTAGAATCGAAGATGCCTAAGACAGGCTAACAAGTTACGCTGATTTGAAACAGCGTGATGATGAGTTCGACGTTGATGATAAAGCGTTTTTGAAAGTCTCTCAAACGAAACGTGTTAGGAGATTTGGTAGGAAAGGTATTTTGAATGCCAAGTATGTTGGTCCGCATGGGATTTTGCAACGATTTGGTAAAGTAGCCTACAAAATCGCTTCTCCAATGGAAATCGAGAAGGTGCACGATTTGTTTCATATCTCAACTTAAGAGATATATTCCTGATGATAATCATGATCTGGAATCGAAAAGAGTCCATATTGATAGTAGCCTCGCGTATGAGGAAAGACTTGTGAAGATCTTGGATAAGAAGGTGCGTAGTACGTGTAATAAGGATGTGAGTATCGTGAAAGTACTTTGGTCTAACCATGAGTCCGAGGAGGCAACATGGGAAGCCGAGGATGATATTAGGAAGAAGTACCCTGCCTTATTTTTTGAGATGAGTTTTGAGGGCGTAACTCGCTTTCTTTAAGAGGGGTGGAATGCAATTGAATTTCGCACTTTTTGTATATTTTATGGTATCTTATGCCTTTTTATGCTTTTTGGCGATTTCCACATGTTAGTGCAAAATAACGTGTCCATGAGTGACACAATTGAGTTTGGTCTGGTAAACTTTGCACATGTGTCCGTTTTGAAAATTTTAATTAAAGAATTTATCCAAACGATTAAGTTTTTCGTGCCAAGTTTCGGGATGAAGCTTCTTTTAAGAGGGGTAGACTGTAATCCCCCCATAATTTTATGAATTTTATAAATATTTTTAAAGTATATTTATAATCATTTTCATATTTATTTCATTTAATTATTTAAGTGTTCACTATATTGAAAGTCAAACGATTGTTTAAACATTTTTAACACACCCCAACCCTCCCACCACCCCCAACCCTCCCACCACCCCCACCCATTAACACACCCAACCGGTGTTTTCTTTCCCCACCTCCACTCACTTCCAGCCACCCCCCACTACTTCTCACCCCCACCCCACTCCCTACATCTTCAACCGACATTTTTGAGCTGCAGATTCAACCGCCGGTGACGTTGTCATTGCCGCCGCAACCGGAGATTAAATTCTTAGCGCCGTTTCTTTGACGTCATCGCCGGAGAGAGAGATGGAGATGATGAAGGAAGACGAAGAAGCAGAGGAATCGCCATTGTTGAGTAACAACTTCCCTCCCTATTCACTCTCCCTTTCCTCGTGCTCCCTCTCATTCACTCCCTCTTCCCTTAATCTCTTTTTTTTAAAAAAAAAATTCTTCTGTAGTTTAATCTTTTAAACATCAATTTCCAATAAATTACGTATCAAGATTCAATTTTGATGAATACCCATTTCAATTCAGTGTGAAATCTGATCTGGGTATTTTTCAAAAATTAAAATTGGATGGCAAAGACAGGGGTAGTTTTTGAGGGAGATTCAATTGGGGTAATACCCATTCCAACTTTTAGGGATTTTAGTGGTCAACGTAAGTTTCTGCCCTAATTTGATCATCGATTTCCCCAATTTGATCGAATTACTAATTACTAATTGTTGTTGTTGAAGTGCAGATTATGGAGCAAATCAAATTGTTGAAGACTTTACTGATGGCCGGTTGTGGGGTGGTGGTAGTGGACTTCGACGGGCAAGCCGGAGGTTCTTCGTCGACGACTGGTGGCGAGCTTGAGATTGAAAGAGTGTCGGGTGGGGTGGGTTTGTGCATGAGTGTTCAGGTGGGGGAGAGTGGTGATGAGTGGTGGCAGCTTGGGTGGGCTACGGGATTGGGTTGGTTGCGGGATTGGGTGTTGGCGGCTCTGTGCTTGAGTGCTGCCGGTGGTCAGAGTTCCAGCGAAGATTGAGGGAGAAACGGGGTGAGTGGTGGTGGCGATGTAGGTGTGTGAATGGGTGGGGGTGGCTGGCAGGGCTGGGTGGTGGCAGGGCTGGGGTGGGGAGGGTTTTTTTTGTTTTTTTAAGTTAATTAAAAAGGTTATTAACACTAAAAAGAAAAAGAAAAATTAAAAAAATATGTTTTACCTGTTGTAGCAGGTTAACAGGTCACTTGGCCTGTTTATGGAAGATGGTGGTGATAGTTTGGACTATTCATGGATTATCAATAGTTTGGACTGTTTATAGAAGATGGCCAATAGTTTGGACTGTTCTTGTCAATTTTTCCTTTTTATTAAAGGTTTTGGGTTGTGTTTAAATGGATTTTAATATTGGGTTAAGGAGCCCAAACCGTTTACTTAGGGTTGGATGATCAACCTAAGCCCAAACCTAAGCCTAACCTAATTGTCACAGGTTTTAGGCAAACTGGGAAACCTATAAATACCCCCCAAACCTCAAAATTTGCACACTCTTATTCTCTTTTTCCTCTCCCCAAATCGATGCCCCTCTCCCTCTCTTTTCTCTCTGGATTTCCGTGTGCGCGCCAACCACCACTCACCCCCCTCCTCACTCGTTTTTCCGGCGAGCCCCCACAACACTTGCCACCCTCTCTCCATGTGATGTCGCCAGCACAATCCCCCGCTCTTACCAACACATCAGAAGCATCAGTCGCGCGTGGACTGTACATGCTACCACAACCCACACGCGCCACCGGCTGTGTGTTCCTTTTTCCTTTGTTTCTGGTTTTTTGTGTTTTCTTCCGGTTATTTCTTATCCCGATTTCCCATAATTATAGTATTTATAGGAAATCTTAAATTAAAGTTGTGATTTTTATGAGTCTTAATATGTTTTATAAATCAAGTTGGAAACTTTATTATTTAAATAATTAAAAATCTGATTTTTATTTATTATAAATTTAATTTATAATTTCAAATTTATTAGTTTATATTTAAAGTTGGTGTTAAGTATAAAAGTAAGAATTTTTGAGATTTTTAAAGCCTAGACTTATAATATTATATTAAAGGTTGCTAAAGGTTGAGACTTAAGTGTATTTAAAACGAATTGTGAAGCATTTTTAAATAATTTATATTGCGGTTAATTAATTAGGGTACTAATTCATTGTTGTGTTATTATTTTGGTAGGTGGAGAATTTACTTTAGGCGACTTCTAGTGTTTTAAAGTGGCCTCTCATTCCGTCTACACAAGGTATGTACATATCCTTATGTGTTTGACTAGTATCATGTCCTAAGGATAGGATTATTTATAGTCTCATATATAGGGAACCCTTATATAGTTCATACGTGGTTTTGATATTGGAATTCTGTGTTCTTCAGCATGCTAATTTCCTATGATATTTATTACATGATTAAATGGATGTTTGATTCAATCATGTTTGGGATGGGAAGTTTATTGATAAATTCATATGAAGGGTTTATAAATATGTTGTTGGATTTTGGTTGTTTCCCTTTATGAATATTTTATTACTTCTCAAAGGCCGAGGACTTTGTGGGTAAGTTGGACTATTATTGTTATTATTATTTTAATTACTACTTTGCAAAGGCCGAGGGCTTTGTAGGGTATGTATACTTATTGACTTTGTACATTCGATTTTGTTATATTCTGGCTATGCTCTAGGCATAATAGGTTTGATTATGAATTATGAATGATAGTTAAGCTTTACTTAATTTAACTTAGATATAGAAATCACCACTAAGTCAATATTAAGGTCCTAAGAACACCACTTGATTCGAGCTCAAAATCAAGCTAGCATAGGCGCTTGGATTAATGATGAATTAATCAAAGCAAGAGAAACTCGAAAGTTCAATGTATATAAACGTCTAATGTTTTATTCAAATGAATTGTGCCCTTTAAATACATGTCCTTGACTCTCTAAAAGATAATTACTGAAAATAAAAAGAATAATTAAACTAATTAAGCTTAAAACCTATCCTAACTAGGGTTGAAGTCGATTTACTTCATACTCTATCATTTTGACGCCATGTTTGACCATTTTCCTTGATATTCTCACTTATCCCTTCAAAGTAGGAAACCAAACCCTAATCTAATTAGGTTAGGCGCCTAAGATGAGCTTTGGAGGGAAAATGATTCCTTTAGCTTGATCCTTGTAGCTTGGCCACCCATTTTGTGCATAAGATAGGCTTTGGACGCCCATTTTGTGTAAAGATAGAAGTCCCCTTCTATCCTTATCTCTAGTAAACCCTAGGCGCCATTTTCTGCTGTTTTAGGCGCCATTTCCTTGCTTCACTCGTCCATGCTTCCATTTGCAACCCTAGTTGACTTTCTACTTTCTAAAAAGGAAATTACAACTCAAATAAGACTTTCCTAGTTAATTTAATATGACATTAAATTAACTAAGAGTACATTTTATTAATTAGACTTTTATTAAAGCAATAAAGATAGTAACTTAGTCAATAATCAATTAACTAAGCTAAGGACAATTTCAAGGGACTTAAAGGACTCAATACTCTTAAGGGAATTCAGAACATCCCTTAACATAAAAGCAACCATGTTCTTGGTCTTGGAGTCAATGGAGCAAGGTGGACCTCCATCATCCTCTCCTTCTTTGAAGGAGTTTGACCTCAAACTTGGTAGCTCTTCTTCATCATCATAGAATGGGCTCAAATCAGCAACATTGAAAGTGGCTGAAACTCCATAGTCTCCAGGCAACTCGATCTTGTAGGCATTGTTGTTGACCTTCTCAATCACTCTAAATGGACCATCAGCTCTAGGGCTAAGTTTGGACTTTCGTTTAGAAGGGAAACGTTCCTTCCTTAGATGAATCCAAACCATGTCACCCTCTTTGAATTGGACATCTCTCTTTTTCTTATCAATCCTCTCCTTGGTTTTCGCATTGGCTTTCTAATCTTTCCTCTCACGTACTCATGTAGCTTTTGGATCTCTTTCACTCTATTTTCGGCTTCATGGCTATATTTTGTGGTGGTAGGGAAAGGGGCTAGGTCAATAGGGGTGCAAGGGTTTTGACCATAGACCACAAAGAATGGACTAAGGCCAGTAGTCTTGCTAGGAGCTCGATTGTAGGCAAACTCAGCGTGAGGTAGCATCTCCTCCCATTGTTTAGGGCTTTTTGTAGCTAGGGCTTGAATTAGGGTTCCTAGGGTCCTATTGGTGACCTCTGTTTGGCCATCAGTTTGAGGATGGCTAGAGGTACTGAATTTCAGCTTCGTTCCCATCTTCTTCCAAAGTGTAAGCCAAAAGTGACTTAAGAACTTTAGGTCTCGATCACTAACCATCGTCTTTGGCACTCCATGCAACCTAACAATGTCCCTGAAATACAAGTTAGCACAAGAAACAGCATCGTTAGTAGTGTGGCACGCCACAAGTGTGCCATCTTGGAAAACCTATCAACCACCACCATGATTGAATCTTTTTGGCGTTGGGTTCTAGGTAATCCTGTAATGAAATCCAAGCTCATATCCTCCCATGGTGCTTGAGGAATAGGAAGAGGCATAAACAACCCTTGAGGTAGTAAATGTCCCTTCGCCTTTTGGCATATCAAGCACCTCTTAATCAAAAACTCCACGTCTCTTGCCAATCTAGGCCAAAAGAAATACTCACTCACAAGCATAATAGTCTTTTCTATCCCAAAGTGGCCAGCAAGCCCACCTTCATGAAACTCCTTGACTAAGGACACTCTCATATTGTGCCTTGGAATGCAAAGGCGATTTTCTTTAAAAAGAAACCCCTTTAAGAGGTAATAATCACCACTTGGACGATTATGGCACTTTTCAAACAATACTCCAAAGTCCTTGTCCTCTACATAGCATTCTTTCAATAGCTCAAGCCCCATCACCTTAGGGCTTAAGGTAGAAAGCAATAGGTACCTCCTAGATAAGGCATCAGCGCCTTTGTTCATTTTCCCTGCTTTATGCTTAATGGTAAAATGGAATGTTTGAAGGTATTCCACCCACTTAGCATGTCTAGGCTGCAACTTCTGTTGGCTTTGGAGGTACTTAAGCGCCTCATGATCTGAATGGAGAATAAACTCCTTTGCAATGAGATAGTGTCTCCAATGGTCCAAAGCACGAACCAATGCATAGAATTCTTTGTCATAGGTCGAGTACTTTCTCTTTGCCTCGTTCAACTTCTCACTAAAGTAGGCCAAAGGCCTTCCATTTTGAGACAAAATAGCTCCAATTCCCACGCCAGATGCATCACATTCAACCTCAAAAATTTCATTAAAGTTAGGTAAAGCTAAAATAGGAGCACTAATCAATTGAGCTTTTACCTCCTCAAACGCCTTGTTGGCTTGTTCACTCCACTCAAACTTCTTTAACTTTGTGATCTCTGTAATTAGAGTCATGATAGCACTGAAATTTCGAACAAACCTCCTATAAAAGGAAGCTAATCCATGAAAGCTTCGAACTTGTTGTATTGAGGTAGGAGTAGGCCACTCCTTGATTGCTTGGACCTTCTTCTCACCAGCCTTGATCCCTTCTTTAGAGATAATGAAGCCTAGAAACACAACTTGGCTAGAAAAGAAGTGACATTTCTCTAAATTACCATACAAGCATTCGGCCCTCAACACACTAAACACTTGCTCTAAGTGTTTTGCATGCTCAAATTCATTCATGCTATAGACTAGTATATCATCAAAATAAACTACTACAAATCTGCCCAAAAAAGGCTTCATAGTTTGATTCATTGAATGCATGAAAGTACTTGGAGCATTAGGCAATCCAAATGGCATAACAAGCCACTCATACAAACCCTCCTTTGTCGTAAAGGCAGTCTTCCATTCATCTCCTTCACAAATGCGGATTTGATGGTATCCACTTCTCAAATCAATCTTAGAGAACACATTAGAGCCATTAAGATCATCTAATAAGTCATTCAATCTTGGAATTGGAAACCCGTACTTAATATTGATCTTATTGATAGCCCTACTATCCACACACATGCGCCATTCACCATTCTTCTTTTGCACTAAGAGAGTTGGAACTGCACATGGACTCAAAGACTCTCTAATCGTGCCTTTAGACAACAATTCATTCACTTGCCTCCTTATTTCTTCAGTTTCTTTAGGGTTGGTTCTATAGGTAGGCTTATTAGGTAGCATGGCTCCTGGAATTAGGTCGATTTTGTGTTGGATGTCTATTTTTGGGGGTAGGCCGTGGGGTATTTCATGTGGGAAGACATCTTTGTAGTTTTCAAGCAATGGGACAAGTAAAGGGTGATCTAGATTACTATCAACTTGTTACTTTTGATCTACATTCAGCAATAACTCACGAAAAGGACTAAGTTCATGATAATCAGATTTTAACAAGGTGGTGATTGAGTGATACTTCTCTTTTGTGGAATGTTGTTTAGAGGTAGGGATAGACATGATAGGGGTTAGCGTTACTTTCTTTCCATCTTTAGTGAATGAATATGTGTTCTTGTAACCATCATGTATGACTCTCCTATCAAACAACCATGGACGCCCTAACAACACATGACAAGCATCCATAGGAATAATATCACACCAAATCTCCTCTTTATAGTTACTACCAATACTGAAAGACAATAGCAAACGGTTAGTAACTTGGATACCTTTACCTTGATTAAGCCATTGAATCACATATGGCTTAGGGTGAGGAGTAGTTGAAAGCTTCAACTTATCCACCATAGTTTGAGACGCCACATTGGTACAACTCCCTCCATCAATAATCAAGGTGCACACCTTGTTCTCAACAGTACATCTAGTATGGAATATGGCCTCTCTTTGTTGTGATTTCTCCTCATCTACCACGCCACTCAAGGCTCTCCTAACAACCAAACATTCACCCTCATCAGGACCAACAACCTCTTCTCCATATGCCTCCTCTTCACACGCCTCCATGACTACATCATCCGCCTCCTCTAGGGTTTCATACTCTACTAGGGTTACAATTCTTTTGTTCGGACACTCAGAAGCAATATGTCCTCCTCCTTGACATCTAAATCACTTTCTAGTAGATCTATTTGGGGTGAAAGTGTTTGGGGTGAAGGTATTTGGGGTGTTTGGGGGTTTTTGGTTCGAGCTTGGGGGTAGTTTTAGAAAAGTTTGTGTTTGGCTTAGAGTAGGTGTTAGGTTTAGGGTAAGAACGAGCCACTTCAGCCTTTCCTTTGCTCTTGTGTTGTTTCTCCACCTTGTGAGCCAAGATGATCAAGTCTTCCAAACTAGAAAAAGGATGCAATTCAACTATGTTAGCAATCTTAACATCCAAACCACTAAGAAATCTTACCAGAGTTTGAGGTTCATCTAGAAAAAGGATGCAATTCCCTTGCATAGGTCTCCACTGAATTCGAACCTTGTTATAGGTGATGGAACTTGGAAAAGTTCTCTTGAACATAGTAGGTAGGAAGGAACTTCGTTTTGAGTAGTTTCTTCATTTTCGTCCACTCTCTAACCTTTTCCTTTCCTTCTCTTTCTCTCTTGCTGCACTTGCTAGCCCACCATGTTGATGCATACTTTCGAAGCTTGAGAGCAACAAGCTTGACCTTCCTATCCTCCGGAATTTGCTTGTAGTCAAAGACTCTTTCAACAGTCCTTAACAACTCTACACATTCGTCTGCATCTAACTTGCCATCATACTCAGGAAGATCCACCTTAAAGTAATTGAAGTTTCTTTGACTATTTTGGATGGATGGAACCCTAGATGCGTCATCACTTTCTCCATCAGAACTCCCAAAGGGTTTGTCTCCTCTTTGTGTTCTCAACCTTAAAGACAAACTCTTTACTTGATCCTGAAGTAAGGTCATTCTGGCCTCACTCTCACGCCTCTCTTCCTCCATTGTTATGAGTCTCTCCTGTAACTGTTCGTTGGTTTGGCTAGTTCCAGATATTGTGTTTAGGGTTTGTGTTTGGACAAATTTAGGCTAGGATTTATGTTGGCTCTGATACCAAGATGTTATATTCTGGTTATGCTCTAGGCAGAATAGGTTTGATTATGAATTATGAATGATAGTTAAGCTTTACTTAATTTAACTTAGATACAGAAATCACCACTAAGTCAATATTAAGGTCCTAAGAACACCACTTGATTCGAGCTCAAAATCAAGCTAGCATAGGCGCTTGGATTAATGATGAATTAATCAAAGCAAGAGAAACTCGAAAGTTCAATGTAAATAAATGTCTAATGTTTTATTCAAATGAATTGTGCCCTTTAAATACATGTCCTTGACTCTCTAAAAGATAATTACTGAAAATAAAAAGAAAAATTAAACTAATTAAGATTAAAACCTATCCTAACTAGGGTTGAAGTCGATCTACTTCATACTCTATCATTTTGACGCCATATTTGACCATTTTCCTTGATATTCTCACTTATCCCTTCAAAGTAGGAAACCAAACCCTAATCTGATTAGATTAGGCGCCTAAGATGAGCTTTGGAGGGAAAATGATTCCTTTAGCTTGATCCTTGTAGCTTGGCCGCCCATTTTGTGCATAAGATAGACTTTGGACGCCCATTTTGTGTAAAGATAGAAGTCCCCTTCTATCCTATTCTCTAGTAAACCCTAAGCGCCATTTTCTGATGTATTAGGCGCCATTTCCTTGCTTCACTCGTCCATGCTTCCATTTGCAACCCTAGTTGACTTTCTACTTTCTGAAAAGGAAATTACAACTCAACTAAGACTTTCCTAGTTAATTTAATATGACATTAAATTAACTAAGAGTACATTTTATTAATTAGACTCTTATTAAAGCAATAAAGATAGTAACTTAGTCAATAATCAATTAACTAAGCTAAGGACACTTTCAAGGGACTTAAAGGACTCAATACTCTTAAGGGAATTTAGAACATCCCTTAACATACAAGCAACCATGTTCTTGGTCTTGGAGTCAATGGAGCTAGGTGGACCTCCATCAGATTTGATTTAAGTCAACAAATAAATTGAGGATTAATTCTTGGTCAATTGCAATTGTTTCATCACGTTATTTAATCCTAAGATAAAAGTGGAAAGAGTATAGCAATAGCTTTACACTTGTGCATGTCATAAGTTTTAGACTAGTATAAGTTGAAGTACATAGTGGTAGCACATTTTCTTGGGGCCGGATTGATCACCGTGCCCTAGTTTATTTTAAAAGGTTCCACGATATCGTTGGTTAAGGGATTATGGAGTCGCGCCCGTAATTCGTCTTTTGTATTGAAGACTAGGTTTTTTTAGACAACTCGATCCATTATTGACTATTTAATTTATTAAATGAGTTATCATGTTGTATGTTTGTGAAGTCGAGTCTTATCATAAGGGTTGGAGTTTCAGAGTATTATTATTGATCATGTTTTATTGTTCAGTAGTATCATGTTAGATCTTGTGTTTTATATTATTATTTATGTACTCAGTTTTACTAATTACTTGCTTTCCTGTGTGTCGATCATGGTTGTGCCTATTGATCTTTTGATGACCCTTTATTGGCGAGCAGTCTTCAATTGAGTATATGCCTACATGTTTGAAAATGATGCATCACACATACTCATTAGGGAATTGGGAGACATTGATGAGAGATCGTTTTCTCACTTATGTCACTTCATATATTTATATTAATTCCGTCAAGTTACTTTATGAATCATTTATTTTAAGTTCTTTTATTTGGTTTTAAATTACTTTGAAGGTTTGGATAATGTTTTGACAGTTATTTTGGTTTAAGTATTTATTAAGTTTTATTTAATGTTTTCCGCTACAAAATTTTGAGTAAGCTGATATGTTATCACACGGGCGATAATGCCTTGATAATTCTCTATTTTTGTTGGAAAAATATATGTTTTATGAAAATAGAAATGTCGATGTGTTAGATTAGGCCTGCAAAGACGGTTTTAAGTTTAAACTAGAATATAACATCGAGTGGTTCACCTAAGTATCTATACGTTTATGTCGATTAGGGATTAATGAGATTCTTCTAATTCTTAATTATTCTAGTTAACCTTTGTAAGTTGTAAGATACGTATAGTGGTTAGATTAGTCTAAAATCACTTTTGGCCTAGTTCAATGTTGATTACAATTAATAAAATATAGGGAAGTTTGACTAATTGAACCAAATTTATCTAATCAATCTTGTAGTTATGAAATTGAAAGTATAATCATGGGTATAATTCTATAATCTCTAACATGGTAAGAGCTTAAAATGGGTGTCACCATTTTTGAATATTCGATTAGTTTTATTCTTAGTTGCTGGGTATTTAGATTTCTTGAACCATCGTATAACCCCCCTACAATTGATGTAACTATATATACTTTGTAAATTTAAAGATGTAGAGTAGTGTAATTAATGTCTAACATTTGAAAAATAAATAAAATAGTTGAACTTTATATGAGTAGGAAACTAATCTCCTCTCATACCAATCCTTTCTTAGCCTTTATTACTAGTTGTTTATATTTTTTTAATTTGTATGTTTAACGACACGTACCAATATCCACGACCTGCACATACAATTGATGTTTATACACTAATAGATGATCATCCAGACAAGTTGTTCCGCCGAAGGATTTAATGGTTGGTAACTTGACTTCTGGTTAAGAGCGAACATTCATGATCCTGGTCGAGAATGGTGTTAGCCAGTTGACCTGAAGTACCCATACTTGCTTCCCTCCAAGTTGATAGTCCCCTATGGTTTCAACAGTCAGCATCCTTTCTTGTTCAGGATAAGCCACAATCAATGGTTGTTGAACACTAGTCATATGATATGATCAGCTGGGGAACTTAAGAGAATGTCCTTTGCCCCTTTCTATAAGAATGAGAGATCAAAGGCGGATCCCTCAAGTAGAGAGTTGAACTATTAACTAAATGTTATTGTATTGTATCTCTCTGGCCTCTAGATACGTATGAGTGTCAGTCTGCAAGGTTTCCATTTGTAGAGTTGTCCCCTACCGTCTAGGAGCCTCAAGTATTAAGTTCTAGTTAAGACTTCTTGGTTGTTCACTTCTAGCCGACTGCTATCTTTTTGAAACTCTCTACGAGTAGTCCGGACGAGCTTGTCGACTAAGGCATGCATTGGCTATGGTGGAACGCGGTCACACGCGTTTACCAAAGATAATATTTATAAAACCAACTTTACAATACAAATTAATGTAGGAGGCAAGTAGGGTCGAACCACAGAGACTTAGGTACTAAAGTATGTTCACAAGAGATCGAAAGGGGGGTTTTTCAGATTAAAAAGATTAATTAACACACTAAGAAAACAATAATACAATATAGGAAATATCAATGGAGAAAGGTCTTGAGTTCGGTCAATCGTTACTTCGGTTCGGGTTATCGATCATCGATTTCTATATATGAACAACTATTCTTAATCACACATAGATTGAGAATTTAATCCCGCTTCCCTCTAAAGATACGTTAAACTACCCGAATCCGCAGATATAATAACTGAACTATAGAACAACCTAATTGAATCAATAATTTAGGTTCAATTCTAAAGAACGTCAAAGCCCTAGGAAACAATGTGCCAAACAACAATTACTAGCGCAATTATTCAATTTGGAAATAAAGAATTCACAAGGAAATAACAATAACAATCATATTCGAAGTTAAACCCTAGTTTGCTACTCATAAACAAAGAACAATCGAATCGGCAATCGAACTATGTAATAGCAATTGATTAGTTGAAAAGAAAACCAAATCAATAATCATACATTGAAAATAGAATTCAATATTATAACTCAGGAAATGTTCATAAAAGAAACCTCACAATAAATTAACCGAAGATTAGATCACCGTTCTCAAGAAGTGAATTACGCTACGATCGGCATAGGGTAATTCAATGAATCTTCAATGACAATCCAAACCATAGAAAGATTAGAGCGAAGGAAGAAGTGTTTCTCTCTCTAATTAGGGTTCTAATGATAGTCTAAGTATGAAAGATAATGAAAGTTAGAAGTTTTAAACTAAATAAACCTAAGTTAACTAAGCCAGGACTCGACAAATCGTCCGTCCACAAAAGCAGACCCCGACATGCGCGAGTTGCGCCATACATGTGCGCTGGGCGCACTTCAAATCTGCTGGGAGGTGCTGGGTCTCGTCCAAATGCGCGAGGCGCGCAGGCTGGCGCGCGAGTCGCGCGTTGTTACTATGCTCAAATGCTGCTGGCTAGCGTACGATGCTGGCGAGATGCTCGAGATGCGCACTAATGTTGCGCTGGCCGCGAACAAGCACTGTTGTGCTAGCTTGCGTGTATGGCTATTGACTTTGGCTTGGTGGGTGATTGCTTGGCTTGCGGATGCTTACAAGCTTACTTTTCTTCCTTGGCTTGTCACTTTCCAAACATAGCTAACTCTCATACGAACACTCGACTCGAACACTAACACTTATCAATTGCTTGAACATGTAAAACCATTGAAACTCGCGAACCAGAAGCGAAATGTAATGATGACGAACTTTGTTGACTTTCTTTATCGAACGAACCACGAACACGGGACGATGTCCACATGTAAATGATTAAAATCATATGAAGTCTCTAAATGTCCTTAAATCACCTCTAAAGCACCGAATCCATCCCACTTCTCAAAATACCACACTTAGGCTAATAATTACACCACTCCGCTTCTCAAGGCCTAAACCTTTACCAAACGGACTCTGAAATGCTCTAAAAACATGCGTAATATAGTCTCATCATATACCCCCACACTTGAACTTTACTCATCCTCGAGTAAACTCAATCATTAAGAACATGGGGAACACCTTTCCACAGCAACACATAAATGAACTACTCCCTTTATTACTCCAGCCTAGTGTAATCGCTTGAGGGAAAACACAAGGGCAAAGGAACCCCACACTTGAACCAAAAGCTCACCTGAAATAACGTTAGTAGCAAAATCAATAACAACCAACACCAAGATCACACACCAAGTAGGCAATAGATCAGTAAGGTGAATTCGAGGCCCGAAAGATCTCAAGGGACTCCAACTCACACCAAATCTGCACAACACATGACCATCACTCCTTATTGCTCCAAAGATAGATGAATTCTAATCTATGACACCAACTCCGGCAAATGAACTAAAATATCTCTCTTTTATCTCTCATTTTGCCTAGGAGCTCTTTCGAGTTTTCATCCTAGCTTCACACATTTTTTTCTTCAAATGGTGAACTCACCATATTACCCGCTCTAGATAGCCACTTTTTTGCATAGGTTTCTCTTTCGAGTTTTCAACCTATCCGGGCCCCCATTCTTGCCTGAGTTTCCAACTCAGTGGGTTTTCACATATTTTTTTGTATTTTTATAAATGTGTGAGACACACAAAACACACCCAAATCAATGAATATCTCTCCCTACTTAATCAAGACATTGTCCTCAATGTGAGAACATGTATAATAAAGAAAAAGAAGGGAAAAAAGGGGACAAACGCGACCTCTACTCTCACAAGGTCTTCACTCCCTCAATACCACCACTCATGATAAATAAACAACTCAACCCAACAACAAATTTACGACCAAAGATACACTCAACTCACAACCCAACTCCCTCAACCAACCAACAATGGTAAGTTCAAACCCAACCTCAATGTAAGGAAAGGATCGAAATTCACATCCAATAGATAAATCTAGGATGCAAATGCTCAATGTGTTTGAAATTTTGTGGAAAAGGGAATGGAAAAGGAATAGGAATGAGGTATGGATTATTTGTTATGGTGGAATAGAAAAGATGGTGGAATTTCGAAAATGGAAGAAGAAAGAGAAGATTGAAGGTTGAAGGAAAAGAAAGAAAGAAAAGAAGATCGGGTTACCTCCCGAGTAGTGCTTAGTTTAGAGTCGTTAGCTCGACTACTTACCTCCCGAAATCAATCGGAGAAGGAGTCACCTCCTTGGTTGAACTCTTGTAATTGCAAATCTGACGAAACCACACCTTGCGCAGCCAATGTTAGTGAAAACAAGTGAGAATTATGGGGCACATCAGGGGGTTTGTTAGGATGTTTCACTTTCTTAGCTTTTTTCTTTTTAGTAGTGCCACAAGGGGTATGTGACACCGACTCCATAGCACCAACAAAGCATGATGGTTAAGAAACCACAAATTTCTTACGACCAAACAGCCCAAAAGACTCAATCCGACCCCCAAACTCGACACTCAATGAGCCAACACCTACATCAATATTAGTTTTGGAGGTTTTCATAAACGGTATCCCTAAAAGAACGGGAAAAGCATTAGACTCCGTCTCCAACACATAGAAATCTGTATGGAATTGTAGTTTACCAACTTTGACTAACACGTCCAATACTTTCCCTTTCGGGCGGATAGTGGATCTATTAGCCAATTGCACAATGACACTAGTGGCGATAAGAGGACCAAGATTTAAAGACATAAAGGGAGAGGGGAATTACATTAATAGACGCTCCTAAGTCTAAAATAGCTTGGGGAATAGGGGTGTCATGTATAGTGCAAAGGATGGTAAACATGTCAGAATCATCATCTTAGGGGGAAGCAAATTATGGGAAACATAACCAATAAACTCATTAGTTCACTCTACTACATGAGGGGTTGGGGGACTTACCTTGGGCTCCTGCACGGCCTTATAAAGACCTTTGCTCTTTTTATATCTCACGTCAATGCTTCAGGAAAAGGTTGAGGGGGCTTATAGTTTGGGATCGCAAGAGTCCCCTCACGTTGCTTTGGAGTCTCATCCACCATCATAATGGCACTTATATTCTTCTTTGGGTTCAACTCGGTTTGGGAAGACAACTTCCCACTATCACGACCCTCCAACCTACTCACCACACTAGAGACTTGGCTTATCTGATTCTCCAAATTTCTCATGCTATCTCGAGTCTCCTCTTGAAACTGTATCATGTTACCTTGCATAGATGTCATGTTCTTGGTCAAGGTGTGTATCATAGCCTCACAAGACATAGTGGATCCTTGCCCATGAGTTGGATCTTGGTTGTTGTTGTCACTGCCATATCTCAATCGCGGGTTATCCCTCCAACCCGGATTATAGGTGGTAGAATAGGGGTCATACCTCCTATGGTTGCTTTGTTGGCCTTGGAAACCCATGGCCTTAACCTCTTCATTCGACTCCTCTTACAATTGGGGGCAACAATCTGTAGGATGGTTAGAGGCACAAATCCCACAAGCCTTCACATGTTGCACTTGCCCCTTCACCATAAGCTCTCTCACTAAGGAAGTGATAGCTTGCACTTGCTCTCCCAATTGGGGGTCACTACTACTCGCAACACTAATATTTTTCCTTTGACCACCTCGCCTACCAAAATGCCTGGACCCTTCAGACAACTCCTCTATCAAAGCTCGAGCTGCGTCTGGATTTTTGTTGATGATAGAACCACCACTGGCAGCATTAACCATACGCACATCCTCATTAGTAAGCCCATTGTAAAAATAGAGGATGAGGTCTTGGTCATTGTACCCATTATATGGACAGCTTGCACACAACCTCTTCAATCTCTCCGAATACTCATAAAGAGTCTCATCATATTGTTGCTCGATGTTTCTTATCTCTTTCTTCAAGATGGCGGACTGAGAAGGGGAAAGAATGTCACAAAGAATCGTCGCTTCATTTCTGCCCATGTGGAGATGCAATCTGGCGGGAGATAGTAGAGCCAATCTTTGGCGGTATCCTTTAGGGAGAAAGGAAACGCCTTCAGTTTCACCTGTTCTTCAGTAGCACTGCTCGGTTTCATGCTTGAGCAGACTACATGGAATTCAGACAAAAATTTGTTTGGATCCTCCCCAGTGAGTCCATGGAAGGATGGCAATAAATGGATGAAACCTGACTTGAGCTCAAAAGTGGTGGTCATGGTTTCGCCCTCTTCAGAATCAGGGAACATTATGCATAGAGGCTGCTGATAAAGGTTGGGTTCAATGAGCTCCCACAAAGTTCGTGCTTCCACTCGTGGCAGAATGGCTTCCTCATAATCAATATGGAACGGAAGCTCCTCAAAATCTCGCCGGATTCTCTTCGCAACCTGAGAAGAGTTAATTCAAGTTCTAGATTGTACTACAAATGATTCTGGTTAGTAGCACGAGTTTCAACCATATAACGAAGAAAATCAGAAAACAAAACTAAAAAGAAAACAATCTAATATAAACATACTTTAGTTGTTGCTAGTTTCTCGGCAACGGCGCCAAAATTTGGTGGGAAGCGGTCGCACGCATTTACCAAAGATAATATTTATAAAATCAACTGTCCAATACAAATTAATATAGGAGACAAGTAGGGTCGAACCACAGAGACTTAGGCACTAAAGTATGTTCACAAGAGATCGAAAGGGGGGTTTTCAGATCAAACAGATTAATTAAAAGACTGAGAAAAGAATTATAAAATATAGGAAATATCAATGAAGAAAGGTCTTAAGTTTGGTCAATCGTCACTTCGGTTCGGATTATCGATCACTGGTTCCTATATATGAACAACTATTCTTAATCACACATAAATGAAAATTTTAATCACGCTTCCCTCTAAAGATAAGTTAAACTACCAGAATCAACATATAGAATAACCGAACTATTGATCAACCTAATTGAATCAGCAATTTCGGTTCAATTCTAAAGAACGCCAAAGCCCTAGGATGTGCCAAACAACAATTACTAGCGCAATTACTCAATTTGGAAATAAAGAATTCACAAGGAAATAACAAGAACAATCAGATTCGAAGTTAAACCTAATTTGCAACTCATAAACAAAGAACAATTGAATCGGCAATCGAACTATGTAATAGCAATTGATTATTTGAAAAGAAAACCAATTCAATCATCATACAATGAAAATAGAATTCAATATTATAACTAAGGAATTGTTCATAAAAGAAACCTCACAATAAACTAACCGAAGATTAGATCATCGTTCTTAAGAAGTGAATTACGCTACGATCGGCATAGGGTAATTCAATGTATCTTCAATGTCAATCCAAACCATAGAAACATTAGAGAGAAGGAAGAAGTGTTTCTCTCTCTAATTAGAGTTCTAATGATAGTCTAAGTATGAAAGATAATGAAAGTTAGAAGTTTTAAACTAAATAAACCTAAATTAATAAGCCACGACTCGACAAATCGTCCGTCCGCAAAAGCAGACCCTGACATGCGCGAGTCGCGCCATACATGTGCCCTAGGCGCCACCAAAACTGATGGGAGTTGCTTGGTCTCAGCCAAATGCGCGAGGCTGGCGCGCGAATCGCGCTTTGTTACTGTGATCCAATGCTGCTGGCTTGCGTATGATGCTAGGGAGAGGCGCACTAATGCTTGGATCCTAATGCGCGAGTCGCGAGAGGCGCACTAATGCTGCGCTGGCCGCGCACAAGCACTGTTGTGCTGACTTGCGTGTGTGGCTATTGTCTTTTTCTTGGTGGGTTATTGCTTGGCTTGAGGATGCTTACGAGCTTAGCTTTGCTTGCTTGGCTTGCACTTGATGAACATAACTAACTCTGATACTAACAATCGACTCGAACGCTAACACTTATCAATTCCTTGAACATGTAAAACCATTGAAAGTCACGAACGAGAACTGAAATGTAATGATCAAGAACTTTGTTGACTTTCTTTATCGAATGAACCACGAACATGAGACGATGTCCACCTGTTAATGATTAAAATAATAGGAAGTCTCCAAATGTCCTTCAATCACCTTTAAAGCACTGAATCCATCCCACTTCTCCAAATACCACACTTAGGCTAATAATTACACAACTCCACTTCTCAAGGCCTAAACCTTTACAAAACGGACTCCGAAATGCTCTAAAAACACGCCTTATATGGTCTCATCAGTTGCCTTGGTATGATGTCCTCAAAATCAAAGAAGAACATGTTGTTCTTGATTTGTTCCTAGACGATTTTAGCCATCCTTTTTTCGAAGTCATTAAGAAGTGTTTCAAGATGGGTTGTTCACCAGATGATACGATTTTCTTCCAAATTAGTTTGCTGTAAGGGATGCCCATTTTCCATCAGACAATCTCTTGTTGTCATCTCAAACGCACGACGGTTACGTCCTCGCAGTGGACGCTCATCTCCAATTGTATTTTATACCACTACTTGCATACTTTGGTTTCATACGATGTTAGATGATTAGTAATCAGTCATTATTCTGCGTCTCCCCACACACGACACCAAATGTTGTTTCTTGCTTGATGTTCTCCAACACTAAAAGGGTAATTACTAATACTTGTGTAGGTGATGATCCGATTTGCGCTTCAAACCTACATAAAGGAAAGCAACCTAGGAGTGTCTCCGATGTTTAATTCAATAACCTAGAGAGATAAAATCTAAAGAGATATGCTCTGATATGACAACAACATTTTTATAGGAAAGTGCTAAAATACCTTTTCTGATATGACATACATAAGGGTATTATACCAGTCTAGGGGACTCGGGCCCCAGGCCGAGAATGGTGTTGGGATTACATCACTCAAGGCTCTTTGATATATGTGCCAAGCAATGGGAGTTCAACAAGTGTCATCTTCAGCTAGTGACACGCGTGGTTCCCTAATGCTGACATGTGTTAGTCATTGATTGGACCATGTGTCAGAAGGAGAGAGGGACTGGTTTTTTACTCACAACATTTATGCTTTCGTATTTTGGTTTCATTGATTCTTAATGGATTTTTGAACCCTCTTATCATCTGCTTGAATCAACTTAATTTATAGTTTAAGATATTGGTAGGAAATTAAGGGGATACTTATGTTAGGGGTTTTCCGTGCTTATTGAATCCTGTAATTAATCGACTAAAGACCATAAGAGAGAGGATTTAGTTGATTGATTAGGTGATTACTCTTGAGGACCATTCGAGAGAGGACTAAGGTATTTTTATGGAATATTAAACCTTGCGTAATCGTCGCCTTTAAATCGCAATTGCATTAATGATCGTAGTAGCATGAACTCTAGAATTTTCCCCACTGATATTTACATCTCGTATTCATTTGCTTATTCTATTTCGTAGTTAGTTATTTGAGGTGACAATTCATCGTTTAAACCCCCAAAAATCATTAAATTAGGTCATTTAAGCTTGTTAGACTTTGATTATTGTCAATTTCCCTGTAGATTAACCTTGACTTGCCTTGAATACACCCTTATTATTGTCTGTTAGGGATTATGAATATAGTTTGGAATGTGGTTTTAGTGCCTTAACTACAAACTAAAAATCTCTTATCAAAATGTCGTCGTTGTTGGAAAATTGTGCCATTAATTGAAGTTTACATAAGTTTAAAATTGCTTTAGTTGATTCTTCTTCTATTTTTTTATTTTTCAAAATTTTTTTATTGTGGTTCTCATTTGTTAACTCTCTACTTAGCTTTGTAGTGTTACATAAAAACAAGAGCTCACGGTTTGCCCATCTTGTCTTTAGATCTAGAAATCGACCGTATCTTACGAAAGATTCGGGGAGGTTTGGAACGTTTAGGTTTGGTTCAGAACCATCTTCAACAATCTGAAGTGCAAAAAGTCAAGTTGAGTCAGATTTGGGTGATTATAATGTGCAATTCCTTAGTTTCGTCAACCCCGACGCCATAAGAGCTTCAAGAAGTGGTGTGGTCGAATAGATTACGACTTAACATATGGATGTCGGAAATTCGGGGTCCCATGTTCTACAAGGTTGTATTCAACTCCCCACTGCAACTACCAACTTTAACATTCATCCTCGGTTCACTATGATGGTGAAGGCTGAATAATTTTGTGGCAGGTCAGATGAAGATCCTATTGATCTTGTTGATAGGTTTCCTAAGATCTATGCCATGATAACAACAAATGATGTCTTTCCATATTACATTAACATGCACTTTTTCCGGTCTTCGCTTTTCGGAAAGGCAAAATCATGGCTTAAGCACATAGATACTAATTCACTCACTAATTGGGAGGAAATATTCTAGGATTTTATGAAGAAATATTTTATACTGTTGAATATAACAGATAAAATGAGAAAAACCTCCTCTTTTGAGCAAGAGAGTGATAAGACTCTAAGATGCTTGGGAACAATTCAAAGAGATGCTTAGTTCACACCCACCATGAGTTCAATCAAAATGCACACATTTGATTCTTCTATGATGGTCTTGATCCTAGGTCATAACCAACCTTGATACCGGAGCGTGAGGTCAACTTTCAAAGAAGCGCAAGACCAACTTGAATCTACAATTGAAGAAGTGTTTAAGAACTATTCATGGGTTGAAAGAAGAAATGGTGCTCAACCTTAAAAGAGTAGTAAGTTTAAATTGGACCCCCATGGATCAAATACAAGCTAAGGTGAACCATCTTGACAAGAAGTTGTCTAAGGTCAACCTCGCGTCATCTAATCCATCACAAGCGCATTCTTTTTCTTAGGAAATATATGGTGGTACTAACCCAATACTTCTTATTGTAAGTCTAATAGAGAGAGTGATAAGACTTATAGAGCTTATCAAAACAATACCTTTTCCCCACGAAATTTCAATAATATCAAACTTGATATTTCTGATTATGATGGAAGGCTTGATGCAGATGAATTTGTTGAATGGTTGAGGATCGTTGAGACGGTCTTTGATTACAAAACAATTTAGAGATATGAGATTCAAGCTTGTGGATCTTGAGCTACGAAAATATTCCTCAACCTGGTGAGCTAGTATATGCACCAAGAGTGAGAGACAAGGGTATGAAAAGGTCAAGATATAGGCAAAGATGAAGAAATTTCTCAAACAAAAGTTTCTTCCTACGTATTATGTCCAACAAAACTTCTCAAAGTTCAACAATTTGCAACAAGACTCGAGATGAGTGGAGGATTATGCTAGATAATTCAATGCCTATCTCATGAAATTTAAAGTTCAAGAAGATGAGCCTCTAACATTAGTAATATTTCTTGGTGGTTTGGATATTAAGATTGCTAATGTTATTGATTTACACCCTTTTTCCAATTTAGAAGAATTGATCATCTTAGCTCATAAAATTGAGAAACAACAAAAAGCCAATGGTAAAATGGAGGTCTCACGCCCTTTACCAAATCTTATCCCTATCAAAAGAGAAACACAAACCTTACTAAACCGACCCAACCCTATGTCCCAAAAGCGCCAACTACTACTTCTACTCCAACCCCAAATTGTGCCCCTATAAGATGTTCTAGGTGCCAAGGGTTAGGATATTCAAGAAGGTACTTGAGGCCCTAGAAGATGAGGATGAAGGAGAAATTGAGGCATGTGATGAGGAGGAAAATGGAGATGAGATTGTTGGACCATATGAAGGATAATGATTGGTAGTTAGAAGTGTAGGAATTCATAGATGAGAATAGCGGAATTTAAGGAAATAATTTCCTATCATCTATAACAGAATAACATGCGTAACAATATATGATTAGATAGATAGAGTAGAGAATAAACAACCTTTTAATCACGACTTTTAACAGGTATGAAAGGTCTGAACACTGCAAAGTATTATCACAGATATGAATACTTCAGAGATAAAGAACTACACTTGTAATTCTTCTACTTAGTCTACGAACACGATTAAAACCCACGTCTTCTAGAACGGTACAGTATGAATTATTCACTCTCTTGCTTTTGATGGGTTAGGCACCTAGACTAAAGAGGGACAAGTGTTTTTCATTTTTTCTCTTTTGTGTCAAGAAACTGATTTTACTGAATCTTTTTTCTCTCTTATAATTTTATCAATGTATAATAGATGGATATTAGGTTAAGAGAAGAAGAAGACCTAAAATTCTAATTATCCCTCATAGTGGCTGGCCCCTATAAGCCAATATGGGCTTCTTATTTATTCATTAATCGGTTTTACTCTGTCTGACCTCATAGGATTAGTTATCATAGTTGTAGGCCCAAACCAATTTGTCTACAAATCGTAATTTATTCTCTAGTAAGCAAATACAGTTACGAAAATAATTAACTAAATTATCTCTATGAATATAAACGTATTTATATTAATTAGTAATTGCGAAAATTGTCGAAGGACATATTCCTTCAATCTCCCACTTGTCCGTAAGACAAGTACACAATGTCAAATTCCTTAAGTCTCTTAATGCCAAATGTGATAACACGCTGTTATATACTCAAATTTGTTTCTTCATTACCTAGTTGAATTGTTCAAATGAAGATCAACTCTTTAATCTCATTTAACATGGCCATGCATTTTTACAATTCTCCTTCATTAAGAGGCCCAAACACCATTTCTACCATATAGAAGGACTAATACAATCTTGTATAACCATAACTCCCATGCAATTCTTAGCTAACCCTAGCATTGCGTTTATAACCTCCTTTTACGGCACGACGTTTAATAATGTCAAAGCTAAACTAATGGTTATTAAGACATACTCATGTCCAAGCAATCCACTAAATATAGATATTCTGATTCTACTATTAGAATTTAATTAGGTTAAGTCTCAATGTATCAACCATACATCTCTATGTCTCCATAGCCCAAGGAACTGCACTATCAATTAACTTTATGCTAGTCTTTTGACAAGTCACTTATGTCCAATTAAGTGTCTTAGACTAGGGACATTTGATAAACTATGATTTTTGTTCACTATATAGGGTTCCATTCATCACAACATTTATGATGATCCTATTTCAAAACATAATTTAGTTGGACATCTTATTTAATGCTAAACCCATCAATTAAATAAGAGTGTAGAATTTTATTGATAAACAATTCCAAGCATAAGCAATGTCTTTACAAATGCAAACATAAAGTAAACATTATAAAACCATTCTCCCATATGCTTAAGCCCATAGACCTAGTATTACCTTCATGCTTAGGTTGAGCAACCGGTTTAGTCTGCAGTTCTCCCACATTCTCATCAATAAGAACCTTGCTTACTTGTTTAGAACTCTTACATCTCATAACTTCTCCATTGGGACAAAGAATGAAACCAGATGGAGATCGGAAATCATCTTCGTCACCTAGGAAATTCTTATATGCCTATCCAATCACAACAAACTCAATATCTCCACCATATACCAATCAATGATCTTTAGTTCTTCGTAAATACATAAGGATATTATTTGCACTCATTTAGCGTGCGTCGCATGAATAAGAGTGGTATATGATGCATTTACTCATAGTATACGCAACATCTGGTTGAGTGCAAAAACATAACATACATAATGGAACCTAAAGCAGAATCATAGCGAACATTACTCATTCTCTTGTCCTTATCAGGTGTCGAAGGACACTGAGTCTTGCCAAGTGATACGTCGTGTTGCGTGGGATTGAAAACTCTCTTAGAGTTTTCCAGCTTGAACCTAGAAATAACGTTATCAATATAAGTTCCTTGACTAAGTTCAACCTACCTTTTAGATGTATCTCTACAGATCTTTATTCCCAAATTGTACTCTGCCTCTCCTAAGTCTTTCATTGATAAACGATTTTTAATCCATCCCTTGACTGACTCAAGTACGACTTTATCATTTCCTATGTGAAGTATGTTGTCCACATACAAGACTAGAAACGTTATATTACTCCTACTCAATTTCTTGTATACACAAGATTCCTCTTCAATTCTGAGGAAACCAAAAACTTTTTGACTACCTCATTAAATCCGAGGTTCCAACTCCTAGATGTTTGCTTTAATTCATAAATGGATTTCTTAAGATTACATACCCTCCCTGGATTTGCTGGCTCTTCAAAACCTTTAGTTTGTGTCCTATACACATTCTTTTTCAAGAACCCGTTTAAGAAAGTAGTTTTTACATCCATCTGCCATATTTCATAGTCATGAAATGCAGCAATTTCAAGGATTCTCCTAATGGATTTCAACATGGCTACTGGAGGGGAAGGTTTGGTCATAGTCTATACCATAAACTTATCTGAAATCTTTTGCCACTAACCCACCTTTTAAAACACTAATGTTTCCGCCTTTGTATGTTTTCAATTTGAAAATCCATTTGCATCCAATGGGTCTCACTCCATTAGGGAAATCAACCAAGTCCCATACTTGATTTAAAGACATAGATTTCATTTCGAATCTCATGGCTTCACACCATTTCTTAGAGTCCTGACCCTCCAAAGCATCTTTATAGCTGTGCTCATAACTTTCTAAAATCGTTATTTTAGAATTTTCCGTCAAAAGAAAATTAACATATTTTCCTGATGGAATGGTGATCTTACCCTCCCTGGATTAGAAACTTCGCTTGGATTAGTTCCAAGTGGGACGGTAGGAGATTCGTGGATAGGATTCACTACCCCTTTAGCATTTTCATGTCGGGGCGCCTCTAATGAGGTATTAACCTCGCACATTTGTTGCTTATCTCGAATTCATTCGAGATATATACATTTCTCCAACTTCTCTTCTTGGCAATAAACTCGTTTTGAAGGAAGACACCATGTCGAGCAACAAACACTTTGTTTTCGCTACAGTGGTAGAAATGATACCCCTTGATCTCTTTCGGATATCCTACAGAGAGACACTTGTCAGATTTTGGTGCTAGTCTATCAAATAGTAAACATTTTACATAAACTTCACACGCCAAACCCTTAGAAAGACATTCTGAGAACGGTTCCTGACCATATTTCATATGAAGTCTTATCTACTACTTTGGATGGAATCCTATTGAGTGTAAACGCAGCTGTTTCAAGAGAAAATCCCCAAAAATGAGATAGGGAGATCAGCAAGACTCATCATGGATCGTGCCATATCTAATAGGGTGCGATTCCTTCTCTCATAAACACCATTTTATTGTGGAGTTCCTATTGGAGTCCATTGTGAAAATATTCCATAATCTTTCAAATAATCACCAAGTCTGTTTACATTATCAGTGATTCCCTTCCACAATCAGATCATAGAGATTTAATCTTCTTACCAAGGATGTTTTGTACTTTGGAATTCTTTGAATTTTTCAAAGGCCTCCGACTTACGAGGCATGAGGTAAAAATATCATATTTGCTTACATTATCAGTGAAAGTAATGAAGTAATTATACCCTCCTTTGGCCAATGTACTCATAGTTCCGCACACATCAGTATGTATGGAGGCGAAGAGGTCCTTAGCCCTTTCACTCGAACTAGTGAAAAGAGATTTTGTCATTTTTCCCATTAAGCAAAACTCACACGTTAGATGATTTGAAATCAATTAGTTTGAGAACTCCATCTTTATGTAATTTCTTAATTCGTTTTGTACTTATGTGGTCTAATCGACAATGTCATAGGTGTATTAGGTTTAATTCATTTGACTTATGTTTCTCGATGTCTATGTTATAGATGTGTGTTTGTAGGACATACAAACCATTTGATAACTTAGTCGAGATACGAAACATTTCATTCAAATAAGCAGAAAACGAATCTTCTTTATTGTGAATGAAAAACTTCGGAATCCAAAACAGAAACTGAAATAGTGTTCTTATTTATAATTGAAAACATAATAACATTATTAAGTCTCAAAACTAATCCATAATGTAAAAGTAGACTGAAGACTCCCACTGCCTAGGAGGTAACTCGAGCTCCATTGCTGACTTGCAATTCTACCTCTCCCTTAAGCGTATCTTCTATTTCTTTTAGTTCCTGCACATTAGAGATAATGTGAGAACCACATCTAGTATCGTACAACCATGACGCAAATTAGTTTAAGTTATCCCTATAACATAAATACCTGAAGAAGAATCTCCAGTCTTCTTGTTCTCCCGCTACTTAGGGCTGTTCATCTTCCTATGGCCCACCATGAGACAATATTAGCACTTTATGTTGCGCTGCTACTTTGGCTTTAGGTGTTGCCTTTTGCTCCTGAGAACTATTGAATTCGGCAACTTGCTTGCCTTTTCCCTTACCCTTCTTAGTAGGAACCCTGTGCTTCTTGAACTCCTTGCCCGTTTGCACGATCCGAACATCCTTATGCTCTTGTATGGGCTCACTATGCAAGATTCCTTTTAGCCTCAATTAGCATACCATGAAACTCTTGCATGGTCACTTCCCCTCGTTGCATATAGAAGTTCAAACGCACATTTTCATATGCATCGGTGAGTGAATTGAATATCCCATCTTGGTATGGGCTCAAAATGACCAATCATTTTGAACACATGGGGAGCAACTGATTTCTATTTCTGCAATTTACACTCAAGTAGCTTGCGGTTCACTTCAAACCTTTCCAACCTAGACTGTTTTTGAAAAATGGTTCACGATTGTTGGATAATTGTATAGGCATTCATTCCATCAAAACATTTTTGAAAGTCAGGTTCCATACATGCAAGCATCAAACGTGTGACAAGCACAAATTTGTCTATGAGTGTTTTCCTAACTGTCCTATCAGCTTGGCGAGCATTTTCAGGAAGTTCAGGAATAGGAGTTTCAACAACATTTTCTCTCCTTTCATTTCTAAGAATTGAATAAAGAAATGACCAAGATCCCCTCCTAATATAATTAAACGGGCTTTGTCCCTGCCATTAATAATTAGTGATTAAGGTAAGTAAACAACTTTTACTATTTATAACAATTTATAATTCTTGGTAGATAGGTTAATAACTCTTTATTAACTCCTATCTCATTGCTTTGAAACCTAAAACTTTGTCTTTTGATGATTTTGTTGAGTCACACCAAACATTAACATGTAAGTTTCTAAAAACCTACCCTACTATCCCCGGAATTATGAGTAACACCCTACTTTGGCAGAACTTATTACTCATGCTCTAAGGTTTTATAGGTGTTTGGAAAAGCATGTAAACTCAATATTATTATTGGGGACTACAGTTTATTCAATATGGTCAATAACAAGTGAACACATAGCACAACAACCATATGTACAAACTTTAGAAAGCATGCATTTATGATCCTAGTATGGCCCCTATCCTTGAAAATCTATTCTTCATGAATTCTCCCTTGAGACTTTCTCGGATCTCCATCCTCGATTCTTCATGAAACTTCAAACTTGATCTTCATTTTATATTATTCTAAGCAATTAATTTCAACTACAAAGATACACAACGATGCGCAGATCGTATTTTCCATCCTAGTTTGGGCCATACCAGTCACATCATGCAAATATAATGTCAAACATATTGTAATATACATCTAAGATAAATTATAATATCATTATATTATAAAAGACATCCACGCAATATAATATCAAATTATTATATTCATCGACGAAAGAAATATAATATCAACATATTATAAATCATAATTTATTTACTCCATCAACGTTTAATGGGTAAATAACAAAATTTCCAAAATATATTAAACATTTATGAATTTAAAAAGGTTAATATTCACAAATTAACAGTTAATGAGCAAATGAAATCTAATCCAAAAATAAAAACTATATAATACAACTATTTATTCACTCCATTAACGATTAATGAGCAAATAAAACTTTCCATTATAAAACTAATACTTAAAAAATTTAATTAGAAAATATTTAGGAAACATTAATCGAATTATTAATTTCCTAAAATTAGTCATCTTAAAAAATTTAAGAGTATAACTATTAAGGAAACTTTCATTCTTTTAATTCAATTACAACTTAAATATGATATTAATCTCCATTAATGTTAATTTGCATAATTGAAAATATATGAATTTTGCCGAAAGAAACCATAAATCAGAATTTTAATCACAATTAGCCAAAAAAAAAAAAAACTCAGCTAGGGCTGACTCGCGACCCGCAGTCGAGCCCAGTCTGCTATTGGCTCACGGAAGCAGCACCACTCATCCAGCAAGAACGCAATCCAGAAGGCACGAACATGAAGGCAGCCATGCTACAACTCGCAGGCTTTTCAGCGACCAGCAATCGGCTTTTGTTCACCAGAGACGTGCGACCTGCCGGCGCAACCAGTTGTAGCAGGAAAAAGCCACGTAGTATTGCCCAGAAATTTCGAAAATTTTGGTAAATTTTGCCCAGAAAAACTCATGCTTTATGTTTCAATTCCATTTAAATCAACAAAATTCGTGATTTGGCATGCTAAATCGCATGCAACATCCACGGAAAATGTTTTGGGGCAAAACCTTAGGGTTTTTTATTTTCTCGAATCAAAGTATTTGACTTCGAAACGCAAACCACGATTAAATATATCAATTTGCAATTAAAAACACATCAAAGCCCTAATTTAACTTTTCAAAACAAACACATTGAATTGTTGAATTTTGGAAAGATAAATTTCGACCAAACTAGGTCGAACAAAGCCACTTTCTGATTTTATTTTTTCCGGAAAAATATATAAAGAAAATAATCTAGAGCAGGTATGAAAGGTCTGAATACTGCAAAATATTATCACAGATCTGAATACTTCAGAGATAAAGAACTAAACTTGGAATTCCTCTACTTAGTCCACGAACACCGATTAATACTCATGTCTGCTAGAAACGAAGAGTTTGAACTATTCACTCTCTTCCTTTGATGGGTTAGGCACCTAGACTAAAGAGGGAGAAGGGTTTTTCTTTTTCTCTCTTTTGTGTCAAGATACTGACTAATTGAATCTTTCTTCTCTCTTAAGTATATCAATATATAATAGATGGAGATTAGGTTAAGAGAATAAGAAGGCCTAAAACCCTAACTATCCCTCATAGTGGCCGGCCCCTTTAAGGCAATACGGGCTTTTATTTATTCATTGATCGTGTTACTCTGTGTGACCTCATAAGAGTAATTATCTTTGTTGTAGGCCCAAACCAATTTGTCTACAAACCGTAATTCATTCTCGAGCAAGAAAATACGGTTACTAAAATAATTAACCACATTATCTCTATAAATACAATCCTATTTATATTTAGTAATTGTGGAAAATGTCTTAGGACATATTCCTTCAAGAAGAGCTTGGAGTCGCGTGATAGATCATGAAAAAATCACAACAAAGGGCAGCCATTTTCCACACGAGATGTACTATTGAGAACAAGATTTATACCTTCATCGTTAATGGAGGAAGTTGTAGCAATTTTTGCTACTTAAACAATGGTGGATAAGTTAATGCTCCCTACAATGCCACATCCTAAGCCATATGTACTCCAATGGCTCAATCAAGGCAAAGGTATTCAAGTTACTCATCGTTTCCTATTATCTTTTAGTATTGGTAGAAACTATATAGAAGAGATATGGTGTGATGAGATAGTAACACCTCGACAATTCTCTCTTTATAAAACATATATTTTCCAACTAAAATAGAGAACAATCAAGGCATTATCGCCCGTGTGAAAACGTATCGGCCTACTCAGAGTATTGCAGTGGAAAAACATTAAAATACTTTATTAAATACTTATATAATATAATTGTCAAACTTAAACTTCAAACCTCGAAAGTAATTCAAACCAAAACAAAACATTTAAGATAAATAATTCATAAACAACTTAAGTAAAATAACGTAAAGGGTAGGAGAGAAAAAGATCATAAAATGATCTCCCAACAATGCTCCCAAGTCCCAAATGAATATTAAGATGATGCATCATGCCTTCAAACCTGTAGGCAAATACCCAATTGAAAACTGCTCGTCAATAAAGGGTCATCATGGGATCAATAGGCACAGCCATGATCGACACACAGAAAAGCACGTAATCAGCAAGGCTGAGTACATACATAAATAAATAAAGCCTAATCATGATACTTATGAACAACCAAACATGATCAATAAAATACCTTAAGACTTCAACTCATAAAATAAGACTTGACTACAAGACACCCAACATAATAAATATTTAATAAATTGAATAGACAATGGATCGAGTTGTCCAACCAAAAACCAATCTTCAAAACGAAAGACCGAGTTACGGGCGCGACTCCGTAACCCCTTGACCAACGATATCGAGGAACCTTTAGAAATATAAATAGGGTACGGTGATCAATCCGACCCCAAGAAAAGCCATGGGCTACCACCATGTACTACCACCATGTACTCCAACTCATACTAGTCCAGAACTTCAGACGTGCACTAGTCTAGTTATTGCTATTCACATCCACTTTAAGTATTAGTAAGTTATTCGATGTTGGACTCTAAACAGAGAACCAACACATAACATGGATACAACAAATATTCCTCTTTTATCATAGGATTAAATAAGTGATCAAACAAATCCAATTGACCAAGAATTAATCCTCCAAATTTATTTGTTGACTTAAATCAACAATCGAAAGTCCAATAAATATACATATCCTACAAAGCCCTCGATCTTTGTAAAGTAATAAAATAACCATATCCAATACTAGTCCAACTTACTCATAAAGTGCTCGGGCTTTGAGAGTAATAAATATCCAATAAGGGAAACAATACCAAAATCATAATCCAACAATTAAATAATATTAATCCAACTTCACATGAGGGATCAAAGTATAAACATTCCCATAACAACATGCTTGAATCAAACATCCATTCAATCATGTAATAAATCATAAAATCAATTAACATGCTCAACAACACGTGATTACAATTCAATATCTACGTATGAACCATAAAAGGGTTCCCTATACATGATACTATGAATAATCCTAATCCTTAGGACATGATACTAATCTAACACATAAGGACATG
Organism: Patellifolia procumbens; assembly: GCA_947645195.1. Classification (NCBI taxonomy): domain Eukaryota; kingdom Viridiplantae; phylum Streptophyta; class Magnoliopsida; order Caryophyllales; family Amaranthaceae; genus Patellifolia; species Patellifolia procumbens. The sequence goes on from CANSGD010001076.1 coordinate 4,058,704, forward strand.
TACGTACCTTGTGTTGACAAAGTGAGAGGCCACTTTAGAAATCTAGAAGTCGCCTAAAGTAAATTCTCTGCCTATCAAAATAATAATACAACAATAAATTAATATGCTAATTAATTCACAGCAATAAAACTTATTTTAAAACTCTTCAAACCACGTTTTAAAATAGTTTAAATATATTAAAGTTTCAACCTTTAACAACCTTTAATATAATACTCATAAATCTATACTTTAAAACCTGAAAAATTATTAATTTAATACTTAAACTCACTTTAAACCAATAATAATAAATCTGAAATTATAATTTATATTCCTAATAAATAAAAATTAGATTTTTAATAATCGAATAATAAAGTTTTCAACTTTATTATAAAAAAATATAAAAATCATGAAAACTATAACTTTAACGTTAAACTATTATTTAAACATTAAAGAGGATAAGGGTTAAGAACGAAGGGGAAACACACACGAACGGCGCGTGGCTTGCGGTGGCGCGTACTATCACGCGCGGTGGGGCTGCGCGTCTACTGCTGCGGACGAAGAGGGGCGCGGGTGGCTTCTACTGCTGCGGCAGCAAGGAGGGAAGAAAAGAGAGGTGGTGAGTGGTGGGCTCGTCAGAAAAAGGGTCAGTGAGTGTGAGTGGTGGCCGGAAAAGCGAAGGAGAGGGTAGTGTGGTGGCCGGGTCTGGTGCACGCACTTCGAGGGAGAGAGGGACGAGCGAGGAGAGGAAAGTGAGAGAGGAAAATAAAAAGTGTTCAATTAAGGGTTTGGGGGGTATTTACTGGTTTTGCCTAAAACCTACGGTGAAATGGTTTAGGCTTAAGTTGAACATAAAACCTAAACAAATTGGTTGGGCTCCTCAACCCAACATTTAAAATCACTTTAAACACGACCCAAAACCTTTAAATAAAATATTCAATACTTAAATTCAACTTCAATAAATATTAATGATCATTTAAAACGTTTAAATAACCATTTGACTTTTAAAATAGTCAATAGTTAAATAATTAAATAAGATAAATATGAAAATAATTATAAATATACTTTGAATATATTTATAAAATTCATAATATTACGGGGGATTATAGTGTACCCCTCTTAAAAGAAGTTTCGTCCTGAAACTTGGCACGAAAAACTATTGTTTGGAAAAAATTTATACTGAAACTTTTCAAAATTGAAAACTCGGAAATGATCGTGTCACACATGTGCACAATTTACCAACCCAACCTCAAAAATGTCGCTCATTGACGCATCATTTTGCACCAACGTGTGCAAATCGCAAGGGTAAACATAAAAATGCATAAAAATACCATAAAAATAGGTAAAAAGCACGAAATTCTATCGCATTCTACCCCTCTTAAAGAAAAGGAGTTACGCCCTTGTAACGCACCTCCATAAACAATTCAGGATACTTCTTCCTCATATCATCCTCGGCTTCCCATGTTGCCTCCTCGGACTCACGGTTAGACCAAAGTACTCTCACGATACTCACGTCCTTATTGCGTGTACTATGCACCTTCTTGTCCAAAATCTTCACATGTCTTTCCTCATACGTAAGGCTACTATCAATCGGAACTCTTTCGGGTTCTGGAACATGATTTTCATCAGAAATATACCTCTTAAGATGCGATATATGAAACACATCGTGCATCTTCTCGAATTCCATCGGTAAAGCCAACTTGTAGGCTACCTTACCAACTCGTTGCAAAATCTCGTACGTACCCATATACTTGGCACTCAACTTGCCTTTCTTGCTAAATCTCATAACACCTTTAGTTGGTGAGACTTTCACAAACACTTTATCTTCAACTGCGAACTCATCCTCACCTCTCTTTAAATCAGCATAACTCTTCTTCCTATCCTGGGCATCTTGGATTCTAGCTTGAATCAATTTCACATTCTTGACGGTCTCCTTAATGAATTCAGTCCCTAGGACTATATTCTCACTAAAGTCATTCCAACAAATAGGAATTCTACACTTCCATCCATTCAAAGCTTCAAATGGTGCCATTTTTATACTCGCATGGTAACTATTACAACAACAACAACAACAACAACAACAACAACAACAACAACAACAACTAAGCCTTATTCCCAAAGTGATTTGGGGTCGGCTAACATGAATCGTCAACTGAAACTGTTGCCTAAGGAGATGGCATCGACAAGAGTGATAAAAAGTTTTGAAAAGGGTTTAAGTTTTAAGAATTTTTAAAAAAGTTTTGAAAACAAGGTTTACACCAAAACGTTTTAAAAGAGGTTTTAAAAAGGTTTTAATACCAACACAATTGAAAAAAACAAATAAATTTAATCAAGTCTAATTGGTCTTCCCAACTTCCTTGAAAATCAATCGCACATGCTCACCACATGTCCTCCATAGTTTGATTGGTCCTCTCAGTCTGACCATCTGTCACAGGGTGAAAAGCAGTCCTAATCTTCAATGCAGTTCCAAGATTCTACTAAACTTTCTGCCAAAACTTCGACAGAAATCTCGAATCACGACCTGAAATAATATCCTTAGGCACACCATGGAGTCTCATGACGTGCTTGATATACGTCTTTACAAGTTGCTTCTTCTTCCACGTCTCTTTGATCGGAATAAAGACGGCAGATTTAGTCAATCGATTCACAATCACCCACATAGTATCATTGTCAGTCTTGGTATTCGGCAATGCTGTCACGAAATCCATAGAAATCGAATCCCACTTCCATCCAGGAACTTCTAACAATTGGACCTTCCCCATAGGTCTCTTGTTATCTATTTTCACTTTTTGGCAAGTCAAACACTTGGACACGAATTCAGCGACTTCTCCCTTCACATTCATCCACCAATAATTCTCCTTAAGGTCTTTATACAACTTATCACCATCTGGTTGTACGGAATACGGAGTATTGTGACCTTCCTCCATAAGATTCCTCTTAAGCTCTTCACACTTCTGTGGTATACACCACCTTCCTTTGAATCTCAGACTTCTATCCTCATGGATCTTAAAATCAACTTCTTTTCCTTGCTTTATCTTTTCCTTTAGCTTGTCAAGATGTTCATCTTCAACTTGACTTTCCAAGATCTCGTCGATCCTAATGACAAAGCGTTCAATCTCGCTTCTATCTCTCCAGGATTAAAAATCTCAAGGTTAAGCCTTTGCATATCTCGATAAAACTCATCGGAAACTACCAACGCATTCATCCTATGGCTCGTCTTCCTACTCAAAGCATCGGCGACTACATTTGCCTTCCCTTCATGATACTAGATATCTATCCTTGATCAACTCTAACCATCTCCTTTGTCTCATATTGAGATCCTTTTGAGTGAAAATATACTTCAAACTCTTATGGTCGACGAATATCTTCACAATTGCTCCATATAGATAATGTTTCCAATTCTTCAATGCAAACACAATGGCAGCTAATTCTAAGTCATGGGTAGGGTAATTAGACTCGTATGGCTTCAACTGACGCGATGCATACGCAATCACCTTCCCATCCTTTTGTAACACACTTCCCAGACCATTCTTCGAAGCATCACTATATACCTCAAATCCATCATTCCCATCGGGCAGAGTTAAAACAGGTGCAGAGGTTAAACGATCCTTCAAAATCTGAAAGGCTTCCTTACACTTCTCATTCCACTCAAACTTTGACTCTTTCTTCATCAAAGTAGTCATAGGTCTCGCTATCCTCGAGAAATCTTTTACAAACCTTCTATAATAACCAGCCAATCCTAGAAAACTTCTTATATCAGACACATTCTTCGGTCTAGGCCATTCACTAACGGCTTGTATCTTCGCAAGATCCACAGAAACTCCTTCCTTAGACACGTAATGACCAAAAAATACAACTTTGTTCAAACAGAACTCACGCTTAGAGAACTTGGCAAACAATTGATTTCTCCTAAGCGTCTCCAAAATAATTCTCAAATGCTCATCATGCTCTTATTCATTCTTAGAGTAAATTAAAATATTGTCAATGAATACCACAACAAACTTATCTAAAAACTCATGGAAAATCCTATTCATCAAGTCCATAAATATTGCAGGTGCATTGGTCAACCTAAATGGCATCACAGTAAACTCATACTGACCATATCTCGTTCTAAAAGCAGTCTTAGGTATATCCTGATCGGCTACCTTCAATTGATGATACCCTGAACGCAAATCGATCTTCAAGAAAACACTAGCTCCATTCAACTAATCGAAAAGATCATCTATCCTAGGAAAAGGATACTTGTTCTAATAGTCATATTGTTCAACTCGCGATAAGCAATACAAAACCTCGTACTACCATCCTTCTTCTTCACAAATAACATCGGTGCTCCCCAAGGTGATGCACTAGGCCTAATGTAACCTTTCTCCAACAATTCTTGCAATTGAGTCTTCAATTCACTCATCTCAGGAGGTGCCATCCTGTAGGGTGCTTTTGAAATAGGTGCAGTTCCAAGAACTAAGTCTATGGTAAACTCAATGTCTCTCTTAGGCGGCATTCCAGAAATCTCACTTGGAAACACATCTAAGAATTCATTCACGATAGGTAATCCTCAATACTCGACTCAACTTCCTTGCTTATATCTCGCACACTACACAAGAATACTTCACAACCTTTCCTTGTCAACTTCTCAGCTTGCATAGCAGAAATGATCCCAAAACTCATAGGTTTCCCAAATTGTCGGTACGAAATAGACTTCCCCGAAGGACTCTTCAAAACTACCCTCTGAACTTCACAATCTATCTTGGCTTTATAAGAACTAAGCCAATCCAGTCCTATAATAACGTCTAGGTCTCCTAAATTGAAATCTATGAGATTAGAGGGAAACGTACAACCTCCTATCTTCAAAGGTAAATTTCTAATCATCTTAGTACACTTCATGACTTCCCTAGTAGGAATACTAATGGGAAAATCAACGACTTCAAAGTCTACTAGACCTAAACTCTTAACAACAGACGTCGAAATAAAAGAATAGGTCGCTCCAGAATGAAATAACGCTTTAACTAAAGTGGAGTTGATCGAAAAAGTACCAGAAACTACATCAGCGGACTTTTCTGCTTCAGTACGACTCATCACAAACAGTTTCCCCGGAGCTTTACTCTGGTTGTTGTTATTGTTGCTTCCATTCACAGGCTTAGTGTAGCTTCCATGACCATTTGTGACCCAGAAGGTTTCAGTCCTTGGTTTCTAGCTTGGTTATTACCAGATCTCGCCTGACCATTGCCTCCATTGGCATTCTGTTCACGTTTCTGCTTCGTGAAACACTCAAACTCCATATGTCCCTTCTACTGACAGTAATTGCATGAAACCAAATCTCCCTTACAGTCTCTACAAGGGTGGTTCTTGTTGCATCTCTTACAGTAGTAAGTCCTCTCAGGTTTGGCCCCATCACTAGACCCTTGACCATTCCTGATTTGGAAATTTCATTTCCATTACTGTTCCTCTTGTAACTACCTTGACTTCCTCCAGCATGGAAATATTTCCTCTTCTCTCCTAGGGCAACGTTCTTCTTGTCACGCCTAGTCTGCAATCCATAAATATGAGCGGCTCGCCCATACACAATTTCTAGGGATGTAAAGGTTTCACCTCCTAGTCCCAATTGGATTTCCTCAGTCAGACCTTTCTCAAACCTCTGAGCTTTCAGTTCTTCAGTAGCGACTACCTCAGGTGCAAATCTAGACAAAGCTATGAACTTGCTATAGTATTCAAAAATAGTCATACTTCCCATCCTAAGGTTAATGAACTCTTGGGCCTTTTGATTCATCATGAAAGCAGGGTAAAACTTTCCTCTAATAGCAGTGGTAAAGGAATCCCAATGGAAATCAGTCTGGGCACTAATCCTAGTCCCGACCTTCTACCAAAGATCGGCCTCGTCTTTCAGGTACATCACGGCCTGATCTACCTTCATTACTTCAGGGCAATTCACAGCTCCAAATATTTTGTCGAACTCTCTAATCTAACTCTCTAGGAAAGTAGGGTCAGTTTGTCCCTTAAAATAAGGTGGTTTAACTTTGGCCAGCTTCTCGAACATATCGCCTGCGGTGTCAGGACGCTCAATTCTCGGGTCAATCTCTCTACCAAAAGACGAATGGTAGAGGCCAGTACGACATCGTTGTTGGCCATCCTACTGTGTAACCTATGAAAAACATACCTCCAGTTTAGGTCACGATTCAAAACTAATTGCCATTCTACGAAGACATTGAAATGAAATTGATCATACAAGATCATCTAAAGAAAATAGGTTCATCGAAGTTTTACTTGGATTAAATCCGAAGTACAGACAATTTTATTTGGAACAAATCCAAGCACCAATGAATTTATTTGGAGTACATCCAATCTCAAACAATTTATTTGGAATAAATCCAAGCTCAAACAAATTTATTTGGAATACATCCAAGCACCAACAATCTCCATTACTTGCACAATCATGCAAGAATTAAATAATCAACCATGAGAAATAAAATAAAAATAATTCCCATTGGCGTACTAAATAAATATCACTCAACTCATATAACCAAAAGAATGTTTTACTTCTCCCAAAATAATAACAATGAATATGTCCTCAATTCATAACAAAAAATTCACTATATATAATTCCTCAAATAAATAGTACTAAAATAAATACTAGTGTAGCATGGCTACCTTATTCAAAAGAATGCTAAAATAAATAAAGAAATGTCATCAAAATAAATCTAAGGACTAACATCAAGATTTCTATCCTTATTTTCCTTGTACTTCTCAGGAGTGAATACTTCGTCTTCGAAATCATCCTTGTTCTCAATCACGCATTTATAATTTGGCTCTTCAGCTCTAGTTGTCCTCCTAATACGTTTAGGTGTAGGTTCATCAACGTCCTCAATCTCATCCTCAATATCAGTATCATCATCAAGTATGTCAGCCAGAAAAGCAGTATAAATATCTTTGCGGGTTTTACCTCTAGCTCGGTCGAATTCTTGTAACATCTCATCATCACTCTCAGTAGAAACTCTCAAAATATGGCGTAATCCAACCTCAAGACTAGTATAGCTCTCAAGCACATACTCAGTGTCAGACTCGTCATAACTAAGTACAATAGGGTTATAAATAAACTTCCAACTCGATCGACTTCACTACTAGGCATGCCTAAAGGTCCATCTACTATTGAGCAAGACATCTACAATGAACAACGTTCACTCTGAGCTAACATTCCCAAAAATAAATAACATAAATAAATAGCCACAAAATAAATAAATCAGCAATCCACCAAAAAGAACATGTACAGACCAAAACAACTGAACAGACTAAAATAGCTTAACAGACTACCAATACTGAACTAACCAAACAGACTCGTAGACATTAAACAACTGAACAGATTAGCAGATAGGAAATAAACTGAACACAACAAAATAATGCAGACAAAAGAAATTTTTATCCTATACGCTCATCCTAAACTACCCATCTCACTCAAATAAAATAAATAAGAAAGACAAAAATATTTTTCGAAACTCTGAAAATTTTTCGAAAATACTCAATATTACCGAAAAATAATTAGAAATTTTTGTACTAAAAATGAATAAAATTTTGGACCAATTTCCGAATAAATAAACAAAAATAATAATGGAAAATAAATTAAATATTTCGGAATTAGTTACAGAAAACCGAAAACAAATAAAAGAAAATAGAGGCAAAATCGATAAACTAAATAAATTCAAAAATAAAATTTTAAATCAAAATAAGATTTGAAAATAAAATCCCTGTCAAAATAAGATTTAAACCTTTTTCAAAAAGAAACCTCGAATTCTTCAAAATAAATTTAACAAATCAATAAGTACGAGCTTACGTTATAAAATTACTTTTGAAAATAGCTAGTTAGCTAGTTTTAGTTAGGCGCCTAAAAATAGTTTTGGCACGAATGGCCAATAAAAACTTAAGCTCTGATACCACTTTGTAACACCCCGACAATTCTCTCTTTATAAAACATATATTTTCCAACTAAAATAGAGAATCATCGAGGCATTATCGCCCGTGTGAAAACGTATCGGCTTACTCAGAGTATTGTAGTGGAAAAACATTAAAATACTTTATTAAATACTTATATAATATAATTTTCAAACTTAAACTTCAAACCTCGAAAGTAATTCAAACCAAAATAAAACATTTAAAATAAATAATTCATAAACAACTTAAGTAAAATAACGTAAAGGGTAGGAGACAAAAGATAACAAAATGATCTCCCAACAATGCTCCCAAGTCCCAAATGAATATTGAGATGATGCATCATGCCTTCAAACCTGTAGGCAAATACCCAATTAAAAATTGCTCGCCAATAAAGGGTCATCACAGGATCAATAGGCACAGTCATGATCGACACACAGAAAAGCACGTAATCAGCAAGGCTGAGTACATACATAAATAAATAAAACACGAAAACCTAATCATGATACTGATGAACAACCAAACATGATCAATAAAATACCTCAAGACTTCAACTCATAAAATAAGACTTGACTACAAGACACACAACATAATAGATATTTAATAAATTGAATAAACAATGGGTCGAGTTGTCCAACCAAAAACCAGTCTTCAAAATGAAAGACCGAGTTACGCGCGCGACTCCGTAACCCCTTGACCAACGATATCGAGGAACCTTTAGAAATAAAAATAAGATACGGTGATCAATACGACCTCAAGAAAAGCCATCGGCTACCACCATGTACTCCAACTCATACTAGTCCTGAACTTCAGACGTGCACTTGTCTAGTTATTGTTATTCATTTCCACTTTAAGTATTAATAAGTTATTCGATGTTGGACTCTAAACAAACAACCAACACATAACATGGATATCACAAATATTCCTCTTTTATCTTAGGATTAAATAAGTGATCAAACAATTCCAATTGACCAAGAATTAATCCTCCAAATTTATTTGTTGATTTAAATCAACAATCGGAAGTCCAATAAATATACATATCCTACAAAGCCCTCGATCTTTTCAAAGTAGTAAAATAACCATATCCAATACTAGTCCAACTTACTCATAATGTGCTCGGGCTTTGAGAGTAATAAAATATCCAATAAGGGAAACAATACCAAAATCATAATTCAACAATTAAATAATATTAATCCAACTTCACATGAGGGATCAAAGTATAAACATTCCCATAACAACATGCTTGAATCAAACATCCATTCAATCATGTAATAAATCATAAAATCAATTAACATGCTCAATAACACGTAATTCCAATTCAATAGCCACGTATGAACCATAAAATGGTTCCCTATACATGATACTATGAATAATCATAATCCTTAGGACATGATACTAATCTAACACATAAGGACATGTACGTACCTTGTGTAGACAAAGTGAGAGGCCACTTTAGAAATCTAGAAGTCGCCTAAAATAAACTCTCCGCCTATCAAAATTAATACAACAATAAATTAATATGCTTATTAATTCACAGCAATATAAATTATTTTAAAACGCTTCAAAACACGTTTTAAAATAGTTTAAATATATTAAAGTTCCAACCTTTAACAACCTTTAATATAATACTCATAAATCTATACTTTAAAACCTCAAAAATTATTAATTTAATACTTAAACTCACTTTAAACCAATAATAATAAATCTGAAATTATAATTTATATTCCTAATAAATAAAAATCAGATTTTTAATAATCGAATAATAAAGTTTTCAACTTTACTATAAAAACATATCAAAATCATAAAAACTATAACTTTAAAGTTAAACTATAATTTAAACATTAAAGTAGAGAATAAGGGTTATGAAATAACCGAAGCAAATCACGAAAACCGGAAAAAGAACGAAGGGGAAACACACACGAACGACGCGTGGCCTGCGGTGGCGCGTGCAGTCACGCACTAATGGGTTGCGCGTCTACTGCTGCGGACGAAGAGGGGCGCGGGTGGCTGCTACTGCTGCGGAAGCAAGGAGGGAAGAAAAGAGAGGTGACGAGTTGTCGACTCGCCGGAAAAAGGGTGAGTGAGTGTGAGTGGTGGCCGGAAAAACCGAAGGAGAGGGTGGTGTGGTGGCTGGGTCCGGCGCACGCACTTCGAGGGAGAGAGGGAGAGAGGGACGAGTGGGGAGAGGAAAGTGATAGAGGAAAATAAAAAGTGTTCAATTAAGGGTTTGTGGGGTATTTATTGGTTTTTCCTAAAACCTAGGATGAAAAGGTTTAGGCTTTAGGTTTGGGCTTAAGTTGAACATGAAACCTAAACAAATCGGTTGGGCTCCTCAACCTAACATTTAAAATCACTTTAAACACGACCCAGAAACTTTAAATAAAATATTCAATACTTAAATTCAACTTCAATAAATAACCATTTGACTTTTAAAATAGTCAATACTTAAATAATTAAATAAGATAAATATGAAAATGATTATAAATATACTTTAAATATATTTATAAAATTCATAAAATTAAGAGGGATTACAGAGATTCCCATGGACGCATGTCATGTTTAGTTAGGTAGACCATGGTTATAGGAGAGTCATTCATGATGGTTACAAAAACACTTATTCATTCACGGAAAAGTGGCAAAAAAGTAACCATTACTCCTATTATGCCCATTCCTAACTCTAAACATCGTTTCAGTATAGAAAACTATGACTCACTTACCACTGTCTTAAAATTAGATTATCATGAACTTAGTCCTTTTAGAGAAGTATTGTTAAATATAGATCACAAGGAATAAGTACCTAATAATCTTGATCATCCTTTGCTTGTTACAATGTTAGAAGCTTACAAAGATATCTTTCCAACTGAAATACCCCACCGCCTACCCCCTAAAATAGACATATAAAACAAAACAGATCTTATTCCTGGAGCTATGTTGCCTAATAAGCCTACTTATAGAAAAAAAAATCTTAAATAAACCGAAGAAATAAGGAGACCAGTGAATGATTTGTTGTCTAGAGGCATGATTAGAGAGCCCTTGAGTCCTAGTGTTCTACATACTCTCTTAGTTCCAAAAAAGAACGGTGAATGGCGAATGTGTGTTGATAGTAGAGCTATTAATAAGATTACTATTAAGTATCGTTTTTATATTCCAAGGTTAAATGATTTATTAGATGATCTTAATGGTTATAAAGTGTTCTCTAAGATAGATTTGAGGAGTGGTTACCATCAAATTCGAATTTGTGAGGGGATGAATGGAAAATTGCCTTTAAGACAAAGGAGGAATTGTATGAGTGGCTTATTATGCCATTTGGTTTGTCCAATGCACCAAGTTCTTTTATGCGCCTAGTGAATCAAACCATGAAGCCATTTCTTGGCCGTTTTGTAGTTTTTTACTTTGATGATATATTGGTGTATAGTGTTAATGAATTAGAGCATGTAAAACACTTAGAACAAGTGTTTACCGTAATAAGAAACGAATGCTTGTATGGAAACTTAGAGAAATGTCATTTCTTTTCTAGTCAAGTTATATTCCAAGGTTTTATTGTACCTAGTGAACCGATCAAAGTAATAAGTCGCAAATTTGTGGTTGCTTTCAAATAGCTCAGAAATAAGGAGAAAACTCCCTAAAGCCTGCAATTAACCACTAAAACACAAAACCACGACTATATACGATAATTATTATAAAATAACTCCGTAGAGCTCAAATGACGCACGAATTAGGTCATAAATAGGGGCGAAAACTCTATATAAATACGTGATATCAAACTCCCCCAAGATAAACCTTTGCTTGTCCTCAAGCAAATAGAACATGAACATGGAATAAATTGCCTCACCCCATAAATAAAACAATCAAAGCTCAAAAACAATTTCAAGACTAAGAATCGTTAAAGCAGGCAAAATTCAAGTTCGGTTAATCAAATTAATCCAACTACCAATCATCCAAGTAATTCATCAAAATCAAGTATCCACAAGGCATACAAATCCTGAAAAAGGCTCTCACAAAGGTATCACTCTTCTCAATTTTGTGGCAGACAAAGAATGTGCCCGAACATTCACCAACCCGACCATAAATGCCCTTTCCACTCACACTCTCATGTGTTTAAAAAGGATAAATGAATCTCATCCTTGCCAAGTCAACTCAATTAGCGGACATACTCTTTAACTTAGACAAACTGACTTGAAATCAATCCAACAAACAATGCAAACAAGAGCTCAAGAAGACTTTATAGGGTTGTAATGGGGCTTAGGCAAAAGGTAGGGAATATTTTTAGGAAATGTGGTGGAAAAACCGAGAAAGGGGGAGCAAAAGATCACTCAAACCAGGCCGAAGATGGTCTAAACATCTCCTAACAACGAAACATAACCCAACTCTTATAAATCGATGAAAACTCACAACAAACCCAACTTTCAAGCAATGTAGCATATTTTTCTTTATAAACATACGCACATTAAGGAAATCTGAATTCTTTTGAACTTTTATTTCTTTTTCTTTCATTTTTCGAACCAAGCAATCACGCAACTCAAACTTTGCTTTTTCGTTTCTTTTTCTCACACTCAAACAACATCAAATACACTCTAATTCTCCAAAAGCCAAACCAAACCATAAAACCAATCTCAAACTCGACCCATACAAAAGCTCCCCAAAGCTAGGCTTGGAAATCGTATCGAAATAAAGGCCATGGGCTTAAAATAAGGGTTTTGGTAACACGAAACAGGTCATTAGGCTCAGCGGGGCTAAGAGGATCAACAATATGATCAACAATTTTTTTAAAACATTGCTCCCCCCAATATTTAAAATAAAGCTTCAATTGGATCCATGTTGGCACCACATTAAAATCATCCTTAGAAATATGCATCTCAGATGAATAAGGCTTCACAAAAACAGGTTTACTATATATAAAAGGGACACCTCTAACTAGTATAACATCTTTCTTTTTCATAGATTCAATATCACAATACACACCACCTTACCAATCTGAGACACCTTATCAACACCCTCATTTCTCGAAATCCTCCTACAAAGCCCCTCCATAACAGCTAAAAGGGGGATTGGCACCATCAACATAACAAAGTAACATAGAATTCAAAAAATCAAATTAGACAAATATCTTCAATATCAATCTTAATAGTCATTTTCACATAATCTTCACTTACACAAGCATTATCATTCACAATATTATTAGTCCTAACCACATCATCATTCAATTGTAAGATTGGAATAGGAGAATGTAAATTATTCTTGACCTCTCCGCAGCTTGCCCATCCCATTCGATCCTTGAGCCAGTCTTCTTTAAAATTATAGAGAGCCAATCGCTGAAATTTCTCTTCAGAGCTGAATCCATCATATACTCTCTCAACGACTCATCTGAAGATTTGATATCCTCCACTTCTCCAAAACTTAAATCTCCAGTTGCAGTAGCTTCATCAACTGATTTCTTCTTCATAGCTTCAGAAACAATTAATGTGTCGCGAGCCTTCATCACAAGATCCTTCCTACCTCCATCATTCCTTGTCATGACGATGTTATTTAAAACATGAGGAATTTTAGAGAGAGAAAGAACGTCATCTAATACTTACTATTGGTACCAAGTTAGTAATATTGATAACATTGTTATCAATCTCTTAGGTTGAAATCGAGTTGCACTTATGTGGTCCAACGAATATCATGAAAGGATGGACCTCTTGCATGGTGTTCATTGTTTTATGGAAATATGAGTAGGGTGTTTCAATGTGTCCTACTTTGTTTATTGGCGCGATCAAGCCCAAGGGAGGCTACTTACATATCTCAAATTAAGGAAACCAGCTCGCGCGTAATGTTTAATGTCTTAATGGAAATATTTCTTACTGAAAAAATCTTAGAAGGGTCTTTGATTTTGAAGAAATATTGTTGGGCTCTAACTATGTGTTGAACTCCATGATTTTTCTTTTCATGAGTTCTAATTTTGTTCTCATAAATTGTCTTATGAAAAGTTTTTTACGTCATGTGGGATTCAGATCATACATGGCTCTAGTCAAGGAGAGGCGAACATGAAAAGTACCGTGTATTTGAGAATATGGTGACAACTCTCAAAAATAAGCATAGTACACTACAATTTTATAATTTTAAATTTTAAATTTTGAATTTTTAGGGATGTACTCACTCCATAACGAATTACTTGCAACGATTAGACATTTTCTACTCACACTTTATGCCAAATCGTTGCAAATAATGTGTTACGGAAGGAGTAGTTTAATGTAATTAGTCATAAGTCATGATAAATGTTTTAAAGAAGAGTGAGAAAGTTGATGACAGAAAGGGCTATCTTTTATTTTTTGTGGTGAATTAGTAAATGACGATGCTCTTAGACCTGAAGGACTAAATTATAGGCCGAGATTAAGAAGCTCGGCGTTGAGCATGTTTCTTTGACTTTATCTTCATGGTTTTCAGGCCTGTTTTTAAGTGGGTCATCGGGTGGAAGATGATGTCATAAATGAAGCAAAGTGTGTGCAGCTTGACTGTCAAGGTCGTGGCCAACATGTATCCACATTTGTAGGCTTTGAAGTTGTACTAACCACCGCCTAAGCTAGAATCACTATTAGAGTTTGATTATGACATGTTATGCACAAGTCATTCTTGATTCTTATAGCATTATATACTTCATACTACCTCCACTAAGGCGAATCACTGCTACTGTTACATAATTTGAGATAGAAAGGTAGCGTAGATCAAGCTAGCGATTGGATAGTGGGGTGGAAAATATAGATTTCGGAACTTTTTGTTCCTAAGATATTGATTTGAGGGAGAAATACAGTTAAGTTTAAGTTGAATTTCGGATTTTAGTGCCGACCATTGTTTGCTTTATTAGATTTGTGTGCAATCTTTCATTTACTTGAATGTAGCACGAAGAGAAGGAAATGTCCACCTTCAAATGTTCTAATCGGGGTTTATTTGATCTGTGATCTTGAAGTTATGAGATCAAATCTCTTACCAGTTATTAGGGATGTCAATGGGGCGGGGCGGAGCGGGGTGGATATCGGCATTCCTATCCCCATCCCCGCCTAAAAAACTCATCCTCATCCCCGCCCCATCATACATGGTGGGGAAAAATCTTATCCCCATTCCAGCCCCAATGGAGACACACAAAAAACTATCCCCGCCCCATCACCTGCGTAGATCCCCATACCCGCCTCATCCCGCTAGACCCTCCCCATTCCCCGTCTCATCCCCGCCCCATCCCATCCGAATGCCGGTTTACTAATATATTTGGGCCTAGAGAAACAAATGGTAAAAATCTTTTAAAAAAATTTATATTAAAAAATAAATTCTTTAATACACGGAGATAAAGCGGGGTGGGAGGGGCTCGAGTTGGGCGAGAGGGGATGGGGCGGGGCCAATCTAACATCCACATCCGACCCATCCCCCAAGGTGTGTACCGTTTTCATCCTCATCCCCGCCCCATAACCCACGAATCCTTCCCCCATCCCCGCCTAACTAGGGCGTATGCAGGGCGGGTCTCCACAAAATCCGCCCCAGTGACATCCCTACCAGTTATCACTATTACTTTTAGTTTATGGGTACAAACATGAATAAAAGATAATAAACCATTTAGAACTATGTATCCACATTGAACAAAATCAAGATCTAGTAAAACAATTAGTGAAGCCCAATAAAAGAAAATGAGAGTCGAAGCGAAAGAGTCTAGATTGCTAGAAGCATCGAGTATATTTCTAGGCGGATTTCTAGACAACTAGGAAGTGATCTCCCATGGCAGATAATTTGAAGATGAAGGCAATTTTCTCCCCCCCCCCCTCCAAGAAATTGTCATCGGCTATGAATAGAAGGCTTCACCAAGTAGAAAAGGACATCAACAAACACAATATATCAAACACATTTTTTGTTACTTGCGCGAGAACACTTTATGTTCTAAGCCTCCTTCAGTTACTTTTCATTAAGTGCGGGAAAGATGATGGTACACCTCTCTTTTTTTCTCAATTAAGCTTGTTTGTTACGTAATTCTTTCTATGAAAGTTTAGAGTGGAATTGATTTATACATCAATGAAATAATCATTTTTCATCATCTTATTAACTGCTACTTGTTTATAATACTTGTGTACTTGTATTGCACGTTATTTTTTGCCATTAGTAGTTAGTGATTGTTGAGTTAGCGAGGATCCTTTGATTCCAAAGACCAGTGACCTTTACGAGACTGAATAATCTTTCCATTGCTCTACACCATCTTGTGACGGGGGCATCATTGCTTGTTTAAAATTTTTGTACCAATAATTTTCGGCGGTCACAACGGGAGTAGACTGCATAACGTTGAAAGTATTCTTTCATAATGGCTAATTGTAATACCCCGTGTTTTAAAGGACTTTTATTATTATTGATAAAGGATTTTATCATATTATAAGAGTAGATTTATATAATTAACTTTATAATATAATTTATTTAATGAAGAAAGAATTTTATTAAAGTCATAATATATATATAAATATAATTATATGGATTTAGTTTTGGGTTTTTAAAATATCAAAAAGACCTTTAAATGGGATGGCATGTTTTAAAAAGGATTTTAAGGAATGACCGTTCAGTGATAAAGGAGGTTGGGGTGCTGAGACAGCCATGAGGTTTGCCTAGAAGCACGTGGCAAAAGGATTTTGAAATTGGGCCAATTCTCACGAAACTCATTAGGGTTTATGGATGGCCTATAAATAGAGAGGGAAGGAGAGAGAAATTTTTTTTTGATGTCATACTTTCAACACCCTAAGTAAGCTTTATCTCTCTCTTCTCCATCTTTTCTAGTGTTTGTAGTTTTAATTATGTTTTCATGATTCATTAATTTATGATTGTTCATGAAAAACATGTTTTTAGATTTATTATTGTTTATTTTGTATAGTTTAGATTAAGTTTCGGGTTTTGTGCAAAAGAAAAACCAAACTTTTAAATTAATTATAGGGTTTCGATGGCTTAAGGTTTCAAGGGGGCGTGTAGACGACGTCCAGCCGGCCGATCAGATTGCTGGCAGGACAGCGCACAGCCGAGCGTGGCCGGCTAGCCACCGAAGACTAGCGGTTGTTCACTGCCAGCGCTGCAGATCTGGCGCCTGTGCTTCCGCTGCCGTTATTGTCCGCCCGCCTATTTTTAAAAAAACAATAATATTTTTATTTTTATTTTACTTTGGAAATAAGTTTATGATGTATGTCTTTCTACGTTATGAACTATTGAGTTCGATTGGAATGGAATGATTGGAATGGAATGATTGGAATGGGATAGTTTGGATGGTATGATTCGAATGAAAAGTTTAGATTGGAATATTTGCATTGGGATTACAAAATTGGAAAGTGTTTTTATAAACTATTATAGAGACAATGGGTCTCGTAACTGAAACGGTAATGATCGTGTAGGATGGATCCCCTACTTGTAATTAGGCCTAAGGGGTGAACCATTTATGGTTACCCAATTCGGGGATGTGTACATATTATGTTTGTTACAACTAGCCCCTGACCTGGCTTTGTATTCCATGTATTCAAGGTGAGGAGATTTGGGTCAGTTAACCCAACATATCTCAGCCTTATCATCACGAATGCTTAACTGGGAGGTTGACAATCCTATTTGTGTTTAGATATGAAATTAGATATTGATTTGGATTATGGAAGTAATTATTGGTTATTAGATTTGATTGGATGTGGAATGTGATTGATATGATGAATGATGCATGTTTTCAGTTATGTGAATGGCTAGTTCTAGGTTATGTGTTCAGTATGGTTGATCCGTATTTCATTTATTGTTTGATCGTTGATTCTTTCTACGATGATCCTGTGATGACAGGTTTGTAATCTGTCCATATTGTTGAGCAGTCAGGACATCTTAAACGGTAGCAATATATGTTATCATTCGAGGAGTTCATCTTTCATTGGGGAAATTCAAGAAGAGCGTAATGGAGTTTTCTTACGTTGATTTCACTCTATTCATTTGTATTTGGATATTTGGTCGTGTGGGATTTGGTTTACAGGATTTGACTAAGTTTTATTTCCTAGCTGCAATTGTTTGAGAAAAAGGCTAACTTTGAGATGGTTTGACTTTAAAGGATGTTGACTATTCGAGTCTGAATTTGATTAAACGTTGACTTTGTTTAGTTTCACAAAAACCACGATCTTGTTATTTAAAGTATTTTATTTTATAAAACAGATATCTGAAACTTTATTATGGTTTATTATTATTAGGATTTTTGAGATAGTGGTTTGACGGGAAGAGTAACTATCCCTATTCTTCCGACATAACACCTTGGGTTTTGTTCTTGTGGGAAATTTGGGGTGTTACACTAATACTCATTGTAACAAGAGAAGAGGGGCCAGATATGAGCAAGGTAATTTAGTTTCTGCTCAATCTCAACCTAATCACCTTGATAAGAGGATTGAAATATCAAATCCTGATAACTTCCCTTGGAGAATTGACGGTGAACCTTTGATAGAAACGTTGATACCTAACATGAGTATGATAAATTCTCAATTTGAACCGAGGAGGGGAATTACAATACCATTCCAAGGAATACTCGTTTTTCTAGGGGTATTCGTATTTTTTTGAATCAAATTTATTCCAGATATATATGTCGAGACCATAAATAACTCCTAATTAAGGCTAGAAAAGGCCATATGCACTAGTTTGATTCCCATTATAGAGCCTTGCTCAGGAATCTGCAAGAGTCTTTACTAATATCACTAGAAATATAATAGAAGACATTAAGGACGCTATGACTGTCCAGGTAGATAGAATTATCCTTGATATTCGAGAGACTCTCAGTGCCACTGATGTGGCTTTATCCCGACAAGAGCAGAAGAAGTTGTACATCGACTAGAACTTTTAGTAGAGCAGAGTCTAGATCCTAAGATATTAAATCAAGATACCTTTCATATCCAAGGAGAGTATTATAATCCAGTCTTATGAATTACCAATCCATCACCTTCCACCCATCACCAAACTAAGTGTAATCCTATCCCAGGTGATAATAGAGGTGTTAAGAGCCTAGTTAGTAAGAATGAACATTTAGAAACAGGGGTTGAAACAAGCTAGCCCAATTGTACTAATGTCTAACCACTTAGAGTCGTTCATCATGATATGAGGACATATTATGAGATGTTTTTGGTCCTATAGAACTTCTAAGTTTACTACAAGAGGGGGGGTGAATTGTAGTAAAGACTATTGTGGGCTATTTTTGCGGAATTAACAAGTTAAAATGAAATAAAGAGAAGTTAAAACAATGAACACTAGAACTGCTTTTAAACAAGATCTTATTCCTATTTTCTCTGGGAATAAATCTTGCCCTTTTATTTATAATAGTAATTTACACCCTATTATAAACAGCAACTCACTCTGTTCCTCTAGAAATTGGTTCCCAGTCACCTTGTTCCCCCTGAACACGTGACTTTCTCTCTTGACTTCACTCGAAGTCTTCTCTTTCTCTTTCCTCTCTTTCTGTCTTGAATGTAGAAATTTTCTCACAAAATTTCACTCACCCCAACTCAAATTAATGTAATACAATGAATTGTTGAAGAGAATTAAACCGAAATAACTTTCTAAAAGATTTACACAATTATCGTAGAAAGTCTTAAGAACTAAAATTGAGTTCTTCTTAATTTATATAGCTGTGATGAATCTTCAACGGTCTTCTTTAGCTTCTTTGTAGTGGACGCAAGTCTTTAGGCATTATCTTCCACCTTCATAGCCGTTATGGACCATGTTAAGGCCACGTTCCATGATCGTATGTTTGCACGGTTTGAATGAGTCTTCGAGTCTTCCACGATCTTCTCAGCAGCTCTTGACTTGGTCTTTGGCAGTGAGGATATATGTTTGATGTGCTGTTAGCTGAGATCATGGCCCCTAGAATCTAGGACCTCAACCCATCAATTCAGCCACGCATCATCGCCAGCTCTTCAACGTCTATTTTCCTGTAAACCATTAACAAACTCAACTAATATTATGGAATCCAATATTCCATAATATTAAAATATTAATTCTACACAAAATAACTAAATATTCTATTTTCCTAATCAACTTAATTTTGGTTATTATTAAACCAATTTTCCATAAGTTTATTTTAGGCAAAATAAAATAAATAATTAAATAAAACTATATAAATAATTACATAAAGAAAAAATAATTAGAAACTAATTTAAAAACTATTCATTTGTCATCATCAAAATAACGAGTACAACATATGTTCAACCAAGCAAGTCAATATCCTCATAATGTTGTCATACCCCGCAATTTCACTTAAAATTTCGTGCATTAATTTAATTAAATTATATGTTAATATATATATATGCTTTGCATAATTGAATTTATACTTGGTAAATTAATTTTTGTAGCTTAAGTATGTTTCCAAAATTTTGAAAGTGTATAATGTGATATGTAAATGTGCTTGATTTGGAAAATGTATATGATTATAGTGTACGTATTTAAATTTATAATATAGTTAGTCATTTTATTTAAACGTTTAGTTTATTTTGGACCGGTAACGTAACGAATCTTAAGTCTACCACTTAAGCATAGGGGGCCGAAATTATTATTCTAGGAGCTTCTAGGGGCTTCTAATGTGTTCTATGGCTTTGTAATGTTAGAAGGCTAAGGACTAAACCCTTCATTCTCCCCCATCAATCCGACATTAAGGCACCTTAACCTCTCCCATCAAACATTCTTATTTTCGGAAAAAATTAAGCAAAAATTATGCTCACTATTCTCCCTTCTCTTCTTCTACGCGACTTTGGCCGTTTCTGCACCCCTACTTTCTTTGCTTTATATCTCCTTCATTTCCTATTGGATTTGCACACATCTACACGAAAATATGTTGCTCGTGGTGTAATTTGTTTTTGAATAAAATGTAAGACATGGATTCAATTTCGGTTTTGGTCAACGAGTCATTAAGGTGGTGTTGAATTGTATTTTTATCTGCACTTCTCGAGTTGGCCGAGGTAACTAACAACTCTTCAATCACGTTAGGATAAAAGTAGTCGTTTTGGAACATTAGAACTCTTGTTAAACTCGTAGTGTTTTGTGGGATTTTACGTCATGTTCATTTCATCGTCGATCATGGCAAGACTAGTGTCATGTTAGGATTTTTGGGTAAGTTTGTTGATATATTGTTTTTGGTAGAATCATGATTAAGAGTGGTTTTAAGTATCATGGAAATTAGTGTTTCATGTGGTAATTTGTACTTAAAATTTCATAGGCTTTGGTTTTCGTAATAATACCATTAAATTGATATATTGGCAGGTATGAGATTATCATGATTTTGTTATCCTACGACTTATTTACATGTTATGATTTTGATATGTTGCCAAGTAATGTCATTGGACTAGGTTTACATGGAACTTAGAGTTTATGTTGTTTTCCTGAAATTCCAGTTAGATTTTGTAAAATTCATGAAATCGTTAGTTTGAGTAAATTATTTTTTTAGATTAATTTATGGATTATGTATAATTTAATTTCAAAGTTGTCTTGCTTTAATTCAAAGTATAAAGTAATGAGCATAGGTTTAGAAGGATTTATATTTAGCATTTAAATTAGTAGCTGTCTCGCGAGTCACGACCAGTATTGCGACCAACGATACAGATTGGTTGCGATACGTGACCAGACTGGAAAATCTATTTTCAAAGAATAACATCTCACTTGTCTTATCGGAATTGAGCTTTTTATCTGTTGGTTGAAAGCTATCGAGTTCAACTTTAATGTTCTGTTGGAACTTTATAAACAAATTGTATGTACTGAGACTTATGTATGTTTAAAATGAGTGTTATTCGCGTAGTGTGCTTGTTTCTTAAATGATTTTGGTAGTACTGGTGAGTGTCTAATGTATTTGAAATTAACTCATCAAAATTTTAAAGAAATTTAAATTATTCTAAAATTGAAAGTATGGAAAAGAATATTTGACTTCGTCCTTTCACATATATATTATTTCCTATCTAAAACCTCCCTATTTATATTTATCTTTTTTAAAAAATCACGCTAAGAAAATATCGTAGAATTTTTTAAAAAAACAATGAATGTCTATATTAAGCGTATTAGGTTCGATACTTAATCAAACATTTTAAAAATTATTATTTCCTTTAAATCAAAATTTCCTACAAAAATACATATTATAATCTTAAATTTAAAAAGAATTATCCTATAAAAAAGTTACTTCTATAGGATAATGATAAATTTAAAAAAAAAATAGAAAAACAATTGAAAATGTCCCTATAAAATCTAATATTTTTTTTAAAAAAAATCTATAAGTTTTCTTTAGTAGAGATTCAATTAATTGGAATGAAAAATATTTTATCTTTTTCTTGTAGATATTATGTCAAGATTCATGATTTTATCCATAAAATCATTTGCGTATAATTTAATGGGAGAAAAAAATTAATTTCCCCCAAGGAAGATTTTCATTGAAAAAGTTACATAACCCTTTTTATTTGATAAAATGATTGAAAATTTCCCATGTGATTAAATTTTCAAAATTATTAAACGAGATAATAAAAAAAAAAATCAATCTCTTTCATGTAGATATTATTTTAATATATATTGTTTCTCTATATCTATAATTGGTGATTTTTTTCTCAAGTATACATATCATAATCTTAACAGGAAAATCTTGTATCCCTATCTTTTCGGTCACGTTTGTCTAGATCACCTTTTTAAAACAAAGCTACTAAGAAAAATCGGAGCACTAATAGTATTTATATAAGTGCTTTGATTTGCATTTTTTGATGAAGATTCGTATTTTTGCCATAGATTATAATTGGCTATATAAGTATCTACGATACGAACCAATGCCTAAGTATACCTATTATAATATTTAGCCGAAAAATCTTGTAAGATACAATGATTCGTAAATTTTTAAAGGAAAACTTGTGAATAACCACCTGACAGATACACAAATTTCAAAATAACCACCCCAAATTCATTTGCGTTTAAATAACCACCTCTACTTAGGTTCATGTTTTTAATTACCCACCTCTTAACGGAAACCCGTAACTCCGTTACATGTGGGGCCCATTTTTTTTTACTGGCCTATTCTCCCTCCAATAAACCACGCATTTCAAACCTTTCTTTCCATTATCTCTTTCCTCTCTCCTCTTTCTTCTTCAAACTTCAATTAATCTTTCTCTTCTCATTCCATCGCCTCTTCAAGTACTCTTTCTTTTCTCAATCCATCTCCTCTTCAATTACTCTTTCTCTTCAAACTTATAAAGAGATGTTGATGTTTAAACAACTCAACCCATCTCCTCTTCTCATCCTTTCTCTCCTCTGCTTTCCTCCATTAACACCAAGATAGCTTCACTTTTTTTTCCCTTTCTTCAAACTCCATCAGAACCACGTCAAACCATCACCACCAGTGCCCAAACGTCGGCCTTCTGGCGGTTTTCGGCGCTAATGCGCCGCCTTTAACCACCATACCACCTTCCCTTCACTCTCCTCTCTCGCTACTCCTCTGCCCTCTGTTCTCCCCTTCCTTATAGCTGCTACACTGCAGCACCACGGTGGGTGCCCACACATCCTTGACAACTCGCCACCTCCTTACAACCCTAGAAATTAAAGAAAATGTGGAATTTGTAGAATTAATAAGAATTAAAGAAAAAGCCTCAATTTTTCCCACACATAACATTTAAACCCTAGAAATTTCTTTTAACATACATGAATTTTGTGCTTCAATAGGCTTAACAGTAGAATTGAATAAATCTTTGCCAAATTCGTTTAGATTAGGTTCCAAAAATGTTAGGGTTATATATTAAGGTCAAAATCGAGAAAAAATGGCGGGAAATAGACATAAAAGTGTGCCAAGAGGCCTCACAATTAACAGCGTTACGTTTTTCCGTTAAGAGGTGGGTATTTCAAAACGTGAAGATAAGTTGAGGTGGTTATTTAAACGCAAATGAATTTAGGGTTGTTATTTTGAAATAAGTGTATCTGTCAGGTGGTTATTCACAATTTTTCCTTACATAAATTAAAGATCCTGATTGAATTATAAATCATTTGAAGCTTTGGCAAAAGATCTTATGAAATCCTATTGGAAGTATTGTAAAAAGAATCCACAATCATACCTTTAGTTCCTTACCTTTCTAAAGGAAATATATATACAATTCATCTACCAAATACGAATATTCACGGATTTTTACTAAAATAATGAAGTTACGAAAATGTGAAATATCAATACATGCTTCTAATGACTAACACGACATATAATTCTTAAGAAGAGGACACATGTGCTTTTTTATTATGCTTTATTAGATGATATCGAAATAAATATACATGTAATAAAAATAATTTCTTAAAACCTGAACCAAAAATATCATTTTTAGACTAGTTAAACTACTTTAAATATATACTGGATTTTTAGTAAAGCCAATTTTGTTCCAAATTTTTTAAATTAAAAAGGGAAGATAAAAAAGTAGGACAAACAAATAACAAACGGACAAAAACAGAAAGTAGGACAAACAAAAAGAAATAGAGGGAATATTATTTTAATGAAATCTAAAATTTAAAAAAAATTAATTTAATGTTAAACAATATAAAATGAATCAATATCAAAACTAATCCAATTCAAATTTTAAACTGAATACATTTTAGGGCTCGGGGCATCGCTCGTGCCTACAACCAAATACATATTGCAATTTTTTTACAACACCCAAATTTTGATATACAAAGTAAATATTAAAGAAGGCCGATTTTTTCAAATTCCATAAACTTAAAACCTTTCTGCATATTTTGGATTGATCACTTTACCTTTCTTTTCTTACTAATTTCCTCTAAATTCCTTCACTCATATCCAATTTCTTCCATTCTTTGTTTAATAGACTGGTATTATGATTATTTTTAAATTCTAAATTTTTATCATGCAATTTATGGAGTAAACATAAAATAAAATGATCCAAAATAGAAAATTTGCCTACAAAACACCTATATTAACCACAAATTCCTAGTTATTTACAACAAATTTCTCAAAAATTTACTGGAGTTCAACATTATATACAATACCTATAGTCAATAACACTTATGTTCATGCACCATTATATAGGATGGCATTTTCATAATTTTCTCAACAACCAATTAAAATCTATTGTAGGCACTAAATCGACTTTTTGGTAGTCCTTTTTATTACAGGTATCATTTGCCCATTAATTAATCCACGTGTCAATTAAATTTAATAATGCACTTAAGTAGGCTTTCACCACATTAGTAGTCAAACCACATACAGCGAAAGACATTTGCTTGGATTTAAACAAACTAAGATCGAGAAAATTGAGAGGAATTATGGAGTCTTGAAAGGATTTTGATTTCAAACTGAAAAGCAAATAAGGAAACAGAACAATTTAATTAAGAAAGACAATTTAGGGGTTGTACTAGCATTTAACCATTGATAGGATTTAAAAATTTATCAAAGGAGGAGCATGGGTGCTTAACTACATAAATTATTTTGATGCTCCCCGAAGCACGATGCTCAATGTTGTGGCCTAACGTGGCAAAGAGCCATTAGCAAGAAGGCAGTCGACAAATTAAAGCTCAAGCTCCGGTGTAAAACGATCAGCGGTAGAAGGCTAAGCAAAGGGGCAGCTATGGAAAAGAAAATCGGCAGTTATGGTCGTCGTTCGTCGAGCCCCGTTCACCGGAGACTGTCGTTTGCTGTCCGTCGGGCAACCTTCACTTGCGTCGCTCTACCCTCCCCCCTTTTCTACCTAGATATTCTTCGAATTTTTGGATGATGTTCTGGTAGATTTTGTTTTAATGCTCTTCCATATCATTCATTTTGTTCTTTTAAAATACTTTAGTTTCTTTTGGATATTCATGTATTTTCTTTTGGTTATTCAAGTATGTTCTTTTGCTTATTCTTGTATGTTATTTCCAATTTAATCCTATTTTTTACTTTTTAATATTCCTTGAAATAATGTTTAATGTTCTTTTGATGTAATAAAGTATTTTGTTCTCTGAAACTTTGTACTTTATTCTTTATTTTTCAAGGAAATGTTCTATTAAGATTGACATATTTAAAAAAAATGTAAGGAAATGTTTTCTAAATTTTTCTTTTTCTTTTTATTTTTGTAAAAAAGTATTGTTTTCTTTGAAATTTCGTAATTTTTTTTTTTAAAGTAAATGTTCTTTTAAAATTGTCAGAGTGTGTTTTTTATTTTCTTTGAAATTTCCTATTTTGTTCTTCACAAAATAGTATGTTCTTCTTTGAAGTTTAATATTTTGTTGTTTAAAAAACGCATGTTGTTCTTCTAAAATTTTGTTTTTTGTTATTTTTGTTTCAAGTAAAGTAAATGTTCTTTTCATTTTATGTTCTCCTAATGTTTACTATATGTTCTTTCTAATAGATGTTGGTTTTTTTGAATGCCAATAGTGTAGCGGTGATGATATCAACCCTAAAGTGCTGACATCATTAATGGGTGCACGCTGAGTGCACTAAAAACGGACTACAAAATTACAAGGGGAACAACCTCATAAAAATACTCAAATTCTATGTTTTAAGGTGGTCGAGCTTACGCAAATTAGAAGATACATTTTGATGTACCTTGCGGTAGATATTCCCAGCCAATAGTTAAATACTAAACAGGCATGGAATATAAGAATAGTAATTAGTTCTCCTGTTAAAGTATCAAGGAGTGCTAGGGGTTCGATTCCACCAACGGAAAATAAACACAAGCTTATTTTTATTCAATGAGTATATAAATTACTCAAATGAGCGTGCGTATATACAAAAGATTTAATGGTATCATCTTCTAATTTGGATTAATTTTTATTTTATAGATCTTACGCAATGAATATTTTTTTGCTAAACATATAAATGATATTTATTCACTAAAATAACTTATTTAGGTAACGGTAACTCATACTTATTTGACTTCATACGAAATAAGATAGCTCATTCTCATTTGGTGAACTCATATTCATTTGACTTCTTACTCATTTAGGTAACTCATACACATTTGGAAACCTCATACTTTAGCTAAAATAGCTCGAATTAGAAGAAAATAATCAATTTCTCTCACCATAAATCAGAGATTTTTTAGCTAAAATAGTACAATCATGAAAATGGAAAATAGGAACCAGTGATACAAATCCCAAACAAGGCTATATATATCCCTTAATTTGACGGCTCCCTAGTTCAACAAAACTATAGGGATCCAACACCTATGTAGACATGCCGAAGAAGGTGACGTGTGCACTTTACGCAGACGCATTATGTAAAAATATGTGACTGTAAGAGGATTGATAAACATCTAACAGAGACACGTTGCCATTTCACAAGTAAAATGAGGGGAAAAATGGTTTTTTACTTATTAAATAAGGAAAAAATGACTATTTAACATGTAAAATAAGGGGCAATATGGTGAATTCAAGTATATGAAAATATCCCTCATTTAACATGGTATATACATGAAAATATAGTGTCTAATATATGGTAATAAAGTGACCAAATAATGTAAAATAAGGTATATGCATCGTAATATAGTGTCCAAATTAATGCAATAGTGTTAGATGTTTGGAAACAATAAAAGATTTCTTATAGTAGTCAACTATTGGGTATACCCCTCATTTTCATAATTGGTGTAGCAACCATTACAACCTTCAATAAAAAAAAGACAACTATTACAAAGGACCTACTTGATCATAAAAACTAATTGTGGGAGCTTGATATCCATAATAGCTTTGTGCTTCAGGGAAGCTTCTATGACATATTCTTGTATAACTTGTGATGTTTTCATGTTCTTTAACCTCTTCCTAGATCAATGTGGTATCCTCTAGAGTTTCAGGAGAAGCTTCCAGTTCATTATTTATTTCTTCAATTAATATTGCTTCTCAATATGTAGTTTCTAAAACGTTTCTTGAGTCAGGGTATACTGCCACTTCCATACTGATTGATGGGGAGGACCCTAAGAATGTCTTGGGGAAACCGAAAATGGGACACATTGAGTGTAATTCCTCATCAGCTCTCACAACTTCACAAGATTAACCATTACATAATACTAAAATTGATAAAGGGAAGA
The DNA here is from genome assembly GCA_947645195.1 of Patellifolia procumbens. Classification (NCBI taxonomy): domain Eukaryota; kingdom Viridiplantae; phylum Streptophyta; class Magnoliopsida; order Caryophyllales; family Amaranthaceae; genus Patellifolia; species Patellifolia procumbens. The sequence continues at coordinate 4,086,597 of CANSGD010001076.1, forward strand.
GGGAGTAGCATAATTAAAACGAATCCAATTCCTAGAATAACATTATAAGAAGTAACTCCATTTACTATGAAGAAACCAGCATACATGGGTCTTAAGCTAATTTTACTTCTGATTATAACAATCCCTTCGATATGCTTATAAGAGCCTGGAAAGCCTGATACCATCATTTTTATGTTTTGAAGGTCTGATTTAATCTTTCCTATTTTACGTTGCAGAGAAAGAGCCATGATGTTAATAGTAGCTTCAGTGTCTACTAAGACTTTACCGATCTTAGGAGGAATGCCTAATCAATATCGGATATATGCATATATCCATCGGCTCACTTTTTTGGCAGTACATTCCATGAAAATGACAGTACATTTATTGAGAAACGTAGTATATAACAATCGATATTTTCATAGCTATATAACTATATAATTTGTATTTGGCATATAATTTTTCATTAAAAAATGTACTACCATACATATCAGAGTATACTACCATATATATGAAATATAGTGCCATTTTCATGGAATGTAATACCAAAAAAGTGAGGCGATGGATATATACATATATTCGATATTGATTAGGCAACCCTCCCGATCTTAGTACCTGGAAAGTCAATTGATAAATATAATGCTCTCATATGTTTATTATTTACATTACGAAATCTAAACATCATGCCTAGCTATCATCATTCTTTCTTTTGTTTGACTAGATGAATCAACATTTGGGGGAGAAGTAGCTCTAGAAAAAATTAGCAAAGAAGAAATATTCTGGTTAGAGTTTGCAATAAACTTACCACCACCATGGGAGTCTTTTCATTCTTCACTCCAAGATCCTTTACCAGATAGGGTGATGTCAGTTATAAAATCTAAAGGGAGCACAATTACGTTGCATTCGCTTCTATAGGGAGTTGGTCTAAATCTTCAAGGTTGAAATCATCCAAATCATCATAATCATCTGGTTTCAAATTAGCGTTAGTGCCTAGAATCTTCAGAGTCTGAGAATAGTGCAAAGGCGTCAGAGTCCGAGTCCATATGTTATTGTAACCTTAGACTTCACTTTTGGAGGTACCTCCTTAGTTCAAGCAATTTCTTTGATTTTAGTTTTCCTCATCTTCCTCTCTGCCTCTTTTCAACCTTTTATGGTCATTTCTCGCTGTTTTTTTAGGACTTGACTCCACTTTATTAACAGTGGTAGGCTTCCAAGGTGGAAGCATACTGCTTTGAGGATTCCTGGTCGGAGTGCCTTTTCATAACCTCTTATGTGGGCCACTTAGGCTTCTTGTTGCGCCATCATTGCTAGTTGAGCTCTTTGTGCATCTTTCTTTTTGACCTCCTTCTTTTGACCATTGGCTTGCTCATTTGAAACGGTTTCAGAGAATTTAGGGATCCATGGTTTGTATACCTTTGGATTCTTTGTAATGAGATTCTGTCTAAGATTTCAAAAGTGGTGAAGTTTGATACTTTTCACCTCCTCATATGATATCCCAAAATCTTAACGTCTTTTAATTTATAAATTCTATCAGCGGAAATGCATCCTGAAATTTCGTTAGTAAAATAGAGTTAATATTTTTCTTAAATAATATAAGTATCCCAAAATGTAGAGCTTTATTATACTTAACATATTGAAATTTACCTTATGTTTTAGAATGAAAATCACCCTAGTCTAGTTTATATATCAATTTCACAAAAGCTACTACAAATTGGCAAATAGGAAAGTAGAAGCAAATATAATGAAAATGAAGATAATACTTCCTCTGTTTCGCAATACCCGCAACATTTGCATAGTAACCACTATTCATCTACTAATCTTATGTTATATTTTTTCACAAGTTCATAAGAAAAAAAATATAGTCAAGTGGGGTCTTATTTAATTCGTCTTAATACATACTATCATGATATCAACTTTTTATAATTTGTATATATCAATAATTAAAAATATTGATGTTCAAAGTATTGCATTGGATAATGTACAAACAAGAAACGTTGCGAGTATTGCGAAACGGAGGAAGTAGTAATTAAACAAAACAATCTCTCATTCATTCCTACATGTTGAACAAAAGATTACCAACAAAAAGTCATAAACAATAAAATAAATATAAAAACAAAAAACAAAAGTTGGGTAAAGCAGCAAAATATCTTCATCCTCTCTTTCTAATGGTGAATAAATAAACCATATAAAAGGAAAATAAAAATAAATATGAAAATAAAATAAATATGAATTAACTAAAACTTTCCAAATCGATCATCTTTTTCCTCATCGGTCATCACCTACTCTTGATAATATCTCAACCAAAATCCCTAAAATGAGGATGAACACAAGAAGTTTGTGGTTCACTTTCAAGCCTTCAATGGAAAAAACCTTCTACAAATTTCTTGCCCATCCTATAAATACTAATAGAGCTCAAAATTTTGCCCTAGAACACCCAAAGCAACAAGCATGGTATTACCCCTTAAACAACCCAATTATCTTCTCCCTGTCCTTGTTTACTTCCTCTATTTCTCTGCAAAAAGTTATTGTCCCAACCACCATGGCATCATTAAAGGCCACCACCACCACCTACAACACTACCCAAAACCGCCTAACCACCACACTAATCAGCCCGACAGCGCATCCACCACGAACATCTTGCTTCCCCTCTGTATCACCACCCCTCTTCCCTCGTTTGTTTCGTCCCTTTGCCACAATTGAGCACTCCCTCTTTCCGACAACAACAACTATCGTTCACCACCGGAAAAAATACCACCCGCTGGTGCATGATCCCCTAGCTAACAAATATATTTAAGTAGGACTCGTGGTAACATGTATTGTAGGATCTCACCTAGTTTTCAATCCATCCTGGCAAGTGGACAGTGGTAATACTTCGGCTTAAACAACAGTCCAAGATCACAATGGAGCCAACTAGTAGGTACTTTTCACTTAATTGTCTGAATAATCTTCTAACATCCTGTAACATCTAAAAGAATCGGATTTCAGAAGTGATAATAATTAAATTTAAGGTTGGTAAAGCCATATAATATAGAGAGGAACCTGGAAAACGTAGGGTTCTTCAACAAACCAACAAGAAAAGCTGTTACTTTCTCAAATCATAGTCCAATATCTAAAACCCTTTATGTTTACCAACTCAAGAAAGATAAGCTCCACGATTAATATATGCATAAAAAAATTCAACACGACATCTCAAGGCAGGTAACAAGACTAACATAATTGTTGTAAACAATCAACTTACAGATTAGAGGACACAGACCAAAAATGACAATCAAAATACAGAGATGAGATGAAAAGTAATGTGAAGATTGATAGCCAATTCCACGCAAAGAGGAGTAGAAATAGCAAAATTATAGCACTAGGTTGTGTAGCCATCTTCTTACTCACTGTAAGTTAAAACTAAAACTTGAGCCTTAATTCTGAATTCTGAATTATAATTCAAATTTGAAATGAGGTGCAAATGTAGGGCATTAATATAACAAATCGAAAAAATTTGGGTTCATTTGGAGAAAGAAATGTTTCAATTAAAGAGAAAATTGACTTACTGGCTAGAAATTCATTGAGGAAAGACGTGGGATTAAGGTTTGTTTCAGTTCCCGTTGGGAAATTCGTTGATGACACTAATACCTCGAGGGGAAGCAAACAACTAGAAAGGGAAAGCCATTGTTCGATGTGGCAGAAGCTCCGATAATGACGACCACAGCAGCAACGCAAAGGAGAGAGAGGAAAGCAAGTAAGAAGAAAGGACGAACTTCGCGGCCCTTCTTCGGTGTTCTCGCTTGAATCAAACTAGATTTCAATAATTTTTTAGCCTTCTTTTAAAACATTGTAGCTGCGGCATATACGGAAGACCCGCCGTCGCAATTGTTGTTTAGCTGCGGGTTAATTTATAAGCCCGCCGCTAATGTGGTATAGCTACTGTCATTTTTTCCACTAGTGTAACACCGACACTCCCCTTTTAAAGATTTTTTATTGGAGTTTTGTTATGAAGTTTACGTTATTGTTTTGCAGGAGGTACATTATAAACGTCATTTTTCAAAAAAAGATTTGTCAAAAAGACATATAAATACATAATTTGATCAATATTCTTTTGCAAAATCTTAATATCAACAATGAGATTGAATTCAGTTGATAGGTTAGAATATAAATAGACAATATTGAGGGATTATTCTAATATTTACAAATTTTGTGAAAAAACACCTTTTAAAATATTTTTTGTAAGAAAACACCTTATATGTTATAAACTATCCAATTAAACACCTTATTATCATTCTTAGGCCAAAAAGTCAACATTTGCGTACATTCTTATGTCCCTTTTTGTGTGTGGAAGTCACTATATCAACCCAAATTTTCATACAAATTCCAATGCATAAAAAGGAAGTGAAAATAAGAGAGTCAATGACCCAAAAGTACACTTTTTTTACCAAAATATGACAACAAGGTGTGTATTTTGATAGATAATATCTTATAAGGTGCTTTTTGACAAAAAAAATTATAAAAGGTGTTTTTTCACAAAATTTGCAACTTATAAGGTCTTTTTTGACAAAATTTCCTATTTATTAAAGCAAATAAGAGAATTTTTATATACAGAGGGGCTTATTGTGAATCATAACCACATTGCTCTTATAATTGTATATATTCTTTATTTTGACACTTTTCCTACTAAGTGGCCAATTACTTATCCATTGGACGAACAACTTTTTTAAATATAAACGTTTTATTGGTTAGAACAATGAAATACAATTCATAAGTTAAAACAATGTTTATGAGAGTGATATTTAGTGAGATATTATTGTTGTATTAACGGGTTAGAATAATAATAAAATTAAAATTCACAAGTTTTAACAATGTTCATGTGAAGGGTATTAGTCAAATATTATTGGGTAGACATTTGAGCTTTATTATAATTATTATCATAATTAAGTTTTATTATAATTATGATTATTATTAATCTTTTTACTATTATTATTATTATTATCATCACACTAGTATAAAGATGAAAATCTATTATGGGACAAAGGAAATGCTTTTTACAGTGACAATCTGAAAAAAATAGTATTGGCACAAGTGAAAATAGTTGAACAACAAAAATAGTAGTATCGGATTTTGTCCGCAGTTAGTAAAGAGATCCAAAGTATAAACCTCAACACCAATAGTAGTTGCACTTGCACATTCACATTCACATTCACATTCACATTCACATTCATATTTACATTTTACATTAGATTAGTCACCTTCCAACCAATAACAAGTTTATTCAATGGTAATAACAAACAACACTTATGTTCATATTTCTTCTCAAACTCACCAGATATATGTCTTACAATGAATGTCGTATTTCCTGGAGATCGAATCACAATGTAAAATTTAATTAGACAAACTAATAAATCTAGAACAACTTTGAAACCATCCATATTTAGAGCTACAAAGGGTATAGAAAATACCTAAATAATCTAGAACAAGTTTGAAACCATCTAAATTAAGCAGTCCCTTAGCACTCTATTTCAATCAGTGTGTTAGAAACTCTAAAATATTATTCATACTCTAAAATATTAGGAAAAAAACTGATAAATCTTTCAGCTTTAATCACCATAAATACCGTTGTTAGACTAATTGTGACAAGAAATTCAACTAATGAGAAATTTGGGATGGTTAACAAGAGTTAGATATGGAGAATTTTAGACATGCCATACATAGAAAATTGATAACAACAGAAATTAAAAAATTAACCAGGGCTAAAAATTCCCATTAGCAATTGATACTGAAAGTTTAACAAAACCCCATTAAAAGGGAATTGACGCAAGTACCTCGTTAAGCGTTCCTTGAAGAGAATTTCCACAGTCGTTCCATTCTCGGACTTTGAGTCGAAATCCAATTTACAGCATGATGCATCTTCTCTTCTCCCGGTCGGGATCCCCTGGATTTGTTAGTTAACTCTACAAGATAGAGTTAGGTATAATCTCAACCGCACACTACGTTTAAGGGCTAAGATTACTCTACAATTAAAAAAAGGTAAAACTTAAATAATTAAAAACAAAAACAAAACACAATCAGTGACTAACAGGGTTAGTTTGTTACAATCTACTCTGCCACTATCTCTAAACTAACTTCAATATCTGCAATTGTTATTTCCCACCAAAAAAAGGTCCACTCTTCTAAGAATTCCAACCATTGAAGAAACATAAATATTTTTCCTCCACCATCATCTAGAATGTCCCAGCAGTGTTCTCAATTAAAAATGTTGCCATTGACCACTGATCTTAATTAGGGCACCTTCATTCAAATTGTAAGTTTTTCTTTTGCGAAAGATTATTATGATTATTTATATAGTATATATCACATACATTTATCAATTTTACAATTCAATGTTTCAATCTGTTTATTTGTTTTTTCTATTATATTCATGGCACATACAAATTTAGTACAACTAAGACGAAAATCAATGTGTAGACTTATTTATTATCTTCAAAAACTAGGTCTTCGTCAATTATATTATTTCATTATATTTATATGACTGCCAATTTAAATTTGTATAGATTGGTGGAGCATTCAAGTTCAACATATAATACAACAAGTAATAATGTGGTGTTGTTAGTAGATTGAATCCCTCAAGTATGTATGGAGTTTGATTCAATAGAGGTTGCTTGCAACTTTTGGATACAATACGGGGGAAAGATGGGTTTTAATGTTCGCAAGCATTATGAAAATAAGGGTAAGGACGGGCAAGTTACTTCAAGGAGATTTGTGTGCTCCAAAGAGGGTTTTTATCCAAAAGACAAGCGAGCACACTTAGTGACATTACCTCGAGCTGAAACGAGAACAGGATGTAAAGTGAGAATGGCGGTTTCATTAGTAAGTCCACCGGAAAGTATGAAGTGCATGATTTCATCTATGACCATAATCATATACTACATTCGCCAGCAACTAGCCACTTGTTATCATCACAAAGAAAAATAATTGTAACACAAGCTGTTGAAATTGAGCTTGCCGATCACTCAGACATTAGACCTAGAGCTTCACATGAGCTTATTGGTGCACATGTTGGTGGATCTTCTAATCTTGGGTACACTTATCGAGATCACAAAAATTAACTACGGACCCAGCGACAAAGCAACTTGATGTTTGGTGAAGCCAGAAGTATGTTACATTATTTTCACTTGCAAAGAGTGGAGAATCCTTCGTTTCAATATTCGATTCAATTGGATAGTGAAGAACAAATAACAATTATATGTTAGGCAGACGCAAAGATACTCATGGCTATGCTGCATTTGGAGATGTCGTTGCATTTGACACGACATTTGGTACAAACAAAGAACATAGGCCTCTCGGTGTATTTGTTGGCTTTAACCATTTCAGGGAAGTGGTAGTTTTTGGTGTCGCCTTGTTATATGATGAAACTATTGCATCTTTCAAATGGTTGTTTGAGACTTTTTTAGCAACACATAACAACAAGCAACCAAAAACTATCTTCACTATTCGAGACATTAACATTGGAAAGGCTATAGAAAAGGTAATGAAGAAAACTTGGCATGGGTTATGTACTCGGCACATCATGGAAAATGCTATCAAACATTTATTACATGATGGGACAAACATTCTTAAAGGTTTCAAATCATGCATGTATGATTATGACAAGGAGGGGAAGTTAGATGAAGCTTTTGACATACTGCGTAGGATGGTGACAAAGACTACTTGGTTACAAGGTATATATGCTTTAAAGGAGAAGTGGGAAAACTGCTACATGACAAACGTATTTTGTTAGGGGATGAGAAGCACTCAACTAAGTGAAAGCTTAAATTCTGATTTAAAAGATTATCTGAAATGCAACATGGATATAATGAGTTTTTTCAAACATTTTGAGAGGGTTTTTTTTTAACAAAAGCGTAATAAAGAGAGAGATTCAAAGTTCGATGCACGAGAAAAATTGCTTAGAATAAAGATACGTAGGGCACCTTTACTTAGGCAAGCGGCACAATTGTATACCCCCCAAATATATGAAGCCTTTCAAGATGAGTATGAATGGTCAGTAGCAGCTTATATCAAGTCATTTGTTGAAGGTGAACTAAGCAATGAGTACGAAGTTGCGATTTCCGACTTTGAGAATGGTAGTGAAATTGATATGAAATTCCAAGTATTAGGCAATCCTTTGAACGAAATTGTTTCATGTAGCTGCAACTTGTTCGAGAGGTTGGGGATTTTATGATCTCATGCCTTAAAGGTCCTTGATACCATGAATTGATGCCTGAAAAATATATTTTGAAACGTTGTACTAGAGAAGCACGTAGTTATCCGGTGGAAGATAATTGTGGTAGGGTTGTTCTTGAGGACCCAAAACTAGAGACGACCCATAGATATAGAGATTTATGTCGCAAATTTGTTAATGTGGATTCTTTATCATTATAAGACAATGGCCTAGATAAAGTCAGCGTGGAGGTAGATAATGTTTTGTCCGGCAAGGAAATAAAAAGGGATGAAGTTATTCCAGAGAACGACATTTAGGTAGAATATAATAAAGCTACTTTAGAAAAGAAAGAAGGGAAAACGAGAGGAAAACGGAAAAAAAAAAACTTGGAATGAAAAATTACGTAAGGGAAGCAAAAAGACTAAACGAATTTCCCAAAATGTAGAAATGCAACCGCCACAGGTATGTTAGTAGTAAAGAAAAATAAAATCTTAATCATAGACATATAGTTATAAATTATTGACATGAGCTTGTCATGTGTTAACAAGAGGAAATTGCAACTCGTCAAAGTGAAGGATATAGTTGTCAAAATGATCTTGGCTCCAACATCAGCTATACACATGCTCTTGGTAAGTTAAAGTTGGATTAAAGTGTTTAATGAACTATGTATTTATATGAAGCTCAATGCTAGCAATGTATGTATTGTATGATACAGGGTGAATGCGAAGGAAGTCAATATTCTTACTTTGACAAATATTTGGAGGGTAACCCATCTTTAAGTCAGGTATATGGCTAACTACTTATTAATTACTTTTACTTTGACAAATTGCTTATAATTTTACTTGAACAAATTTTTATAGGAAATGCATTCTAGTCAAGGGTTGAATTCTCAAACTATGTTCAACGATGTATCAAATGTTAATTGGCTAGGTATGTACTTCACTAAACTCTATTTATGTTTGTGTGGCTGCACATATAAGAATTAAGAATAATTTACCACGTGTAGTCTTATATCATTGTAGACTTGTGATTTCCATGCATACTGACACAATTTTACTTGTGTTATTGAGAAGTTGAGAAGGCTGGAAAAGCGGAAGGAAACTTGTGAGCTCATGGACAAGACACACCAACAAGAAACAAGACTACGCTGGACTGGTGCTTGTATTTCTTGATTGTCTGGAACAATTTTCTCTTTAGGTTCGGGATTTTAATGTATTTTTTGCATTAGCAAGTGGCTCTATAGGACTGATGCTTGTAGTTGTGTTGCTGTTAGGCGTGTCACTTATATAATTATCTACAAGAACACAAACATGGGTGTACAACTGAAAGGTTTGCATTTAATTCACTTGCAATCTAATAAGTTTTTTGACTTTATTATGAATAAGCCTATATAGGACTTGAACCTACATCTTGTGTACTAACACACAATGCTCTTCCTTGTTGAGCTAATAGGCGAGATACATATATCGCAGCTAGTTACACAACGATACAAAATCCCAGTACCAACAGACCCAAAGATAAAGAAAAGGTTAAACTCTTACATGTATAATGTAATGCAAAGACCATATATTTTACCTTTCAAGCATGTCACCAACCTGAGAATTATATCATACTTTGGCTATTATGGATTTGTTGGGAAAATAATACATATACAAATCACACATGAATACCATAACAGATAACAACACAGTGATCAACAGAACGGAGAGGTCAAATTGTAAAGATTAGCCAAATCCAACTATATGCCTAGAGATGACAATTTCTAACATCAGTGTGTTTTTATCATTAAGCTTCTGCTAACCTCATAACATTACTTTACTAGTGTTCAGTTAAAAAGTTCCCAGTCCTACTTTCCAACCACCAAAAAATGGAACTACTTGAAGTATACTGAGACCTCGAGAATATCAACATTAGACATTCAACAACTTCTTACAGATTCAGATTTTACGCATTTGGCTTATGCCGTCGTTAACCAACAATTTCCTAATACTTGACCAACACATTCAGTATAATAACATAATTCGATTAAGACCAGGCAAGCTAATCTCGAAAAATAAAGAAAAGCTACAATTTTGATGACAACCCGAGTAATCAATTAAACATATGAAACAATCAAACAAAGTCAATGAGTCCCATGAATCAATCATTCGTGAAAAAATAGGAAGAGAAGAAAATTAGGGATAGAAAACCTAAGTGAATAAAGAAAACGAAAAGCTGATTGAGAATTGAGAAGTTTACAATGATGGGTGTACAAAATAAACAATTATGAGTTGAATCAAACCTCTTAATTATGTCAACCAACAAAACAGAATTAGAATTCAAGGGAAGCATTGAGAATGGTGCCAACCTCACTAAATCAAACTACATTTACCGTAGTCGGCGAGGAAGGATGACGCCATTGGAGAGAAACATGGTGGAGCTTGAAATTGGGAAGGGAAGACGATGGGTTTGATGGGAGTTGGGAAAGGAAGAAAAGATGTAAGGAGATCTAACTCTATTTTGGAATTGGAAAAGGAAAGAAGAAATATTCGTGGACCGTTCTATTTTGGAATTGGGAAAGGGAAGAAGAAATATTCACTGATTGTGCTTTGTTTATCTTTTTAATTATTTAAGTTTTACCTATTTTTTTAATTGTACAGTAATCTTAGCCCTTTAACGTAGTGTGCGGATAAATTTAGCCTAACTCTATTTTGTAGAGTTAACTAACAACTCCAGGGGATCTGGGCCGCTCTTCCCCTCTCTCCCTCTCCTTCTGGAGTTCTTCCTTCGTTCTTTTCTCCTGCCTTTCTGTTTTCTTTTTCTTTAATTTGTGCCAATGTTATTATTAACAAGTCCGGTCTAGAAAGGGTCGGACTAGTTAACTTAGTTTTTTTGCGCTAATCTTCTAAGTCATTATGCGGCCCGTATTATAAATGGCTAGATCTGTTTTCTTGGATCATTTCGCTTTTTTCCACTAGTGTTCGAATACTCAAAAATGCACGTGATACGAAAGGTTCTATCTAAAGGGTTTAATATACTTCCTCCATTTCTAAATAAGTGTTAGATTTGCATAGTGTTTACTATTTACAATTTAGACTTTAAATAGTTTTGGTGATTTATATTTTTAAAAAAATGTAGTCATGTGGGATCTTGTTATATTCAATGTGAATTTTTTTAATATCAACTTTTTATAATTTTTAGTTGTTGATAACTGTGGATATTAATGGTTAATATAATGCATTGGCAAACGTGAAAACAAGAAGTGTGTCACTTATTTAGAAAAAGAGGAAGTATAAGTTATTGGATTTTTGTAATAATAATTCAACCCAATAAAACTTATTGGACTAAAACAAATTAGAATTATTTGAAAAATTTTAGGAAAATTTGTCGGGAATAAGTCAACTTTGTCGCGGTCTTCTTTTAATAAGTTAAACTTTGAATAATCCTGGAATAAGTTACCCTTTTAAGTGTATTTGCTTTTAATAAGTCAAACCAATTTAAACCACAAAAATGGTTGGGGATGTAAAGTAGAAGAAGAGAAGGAACACAAAAATAATAAATTAAAATGTGAGAAAAGCCTCACGTATTACCTGTTGAATAATTTATAATTATTTGAGTTGTTAAAATTTTAAGTAATATGAAAGTTAACTTATTCTAGGATTATCTAAAGTTTAATTTATTAAAAGAAGACTGCGAAAAGGTTAACTTATTCCCGATAAATTTTCCTTCTTAAGTTAAAGGAATGACTACAGTGTAGGGGTGTCATTATATTAGTACATATTTGTTAATAACCCGTTAAGATTTATTGTTCTGCTCTATTATTTCTTGTTTTAGCCAATGTAGTTACATAAAAACTTGGCTTAAATGTCTATCCAATTATATTTAAAATGCACGTGTAAAAATGCACGGGACATCAAAAGTTCAATCTAAAAGATTCAATTCATGGACTTTTGAGTAAATAATCTGATAAAAAATTCAAAATATGTGTTGCACATTCGTTTATTGAAGAGACTAAAAACATCTAGGTGAATTTTTTTTAATTCCAAAAACTGATAAAAAAATATTCTATAATATTAAAGTAAAGTAGTTAGGAATATAACCTCGCACAATATTCTCATTACTCTCCTCTCATTCTATTTCGCCAAAAATCGAATTTGGAATTCAAAACTATCCATCGGTTACTCAGAATAATCTAATAAAATGTAGATTATTTTTAGAGTTAAAGATCTAATGAAAGTATGTATATATATCTTATGAAAATCATACTTCCTCCGTTGTTTTTTACTTGCATCATTTCCCACTTTTGGAAGTTTTGAATTACTTGCATCATTTCTTTTTATGACAATACTTTATCTCTACCTCTCTCCAATCACATGGGTCCCCTTTTTCCTCTCTATCTATCTCTCTCCTCTCCTTAATTCTTGTGCTCCAACTCAATAATGCAAGTATAAGAAAACGGAAGAAGTATTAGATACCCCCGGTGTTATATTTTAATATGGACATTTTGCCATTTATTCCTATATGTTAGGTTGGTCTACCTACGTATTAAACATTCTCTTGACTTTTGTCTCCCTATTCACTATGCCTTTTTCACTTTTTTCTTAATTTTCACTACTACAGAAAGACCCTATGAAGTTGCCCCTTATGAGTTGCTTGTTTTTATAGTCCGGCGCCATAGCCTTTAGAGTCGTCTATTCTGAAGTAGGCGAAACATTAGGTCCTTTGTGAAAGGGAAAAAATTTGACAAGTAAATGTTTCGTGTCGCCTCTTAATTGTCAGGCGACGCAATAGGTTTTCGCGTCTGATATTAATTTGCGACAGATGTATTAGATCAATGATATTGTGTCTCTTACCTCTCTAGTTAGGTGACTCCATAGGGTTAGCTTTCCTATCCTCAAAATAATGTAGCTGATTAAAAACAAAAACAAACAAAATAATACTGACCTAACACTCCACTCTTCCACTGTAATCTTCCTTAACCCTAAAAGCCGACTCCACACCGCTGTTCAACTCTCTTCTCCACTCATTCATTATGTCGTTCAACATGTCTTATCTCTAAGTGAAAAGAAAACAAAACCGGAAATTAAGCAATCGAAGCAGTAACTCAAGGGATCGAAAGAACTGATATTCGACGAGAGAGTGAAGTTACGAGAGGCGAATTCATAATAGTGCGGCAGGGCTAGAGTAGAAATAGTTCTAGCTTTCGAGAATCTCTTCAATTGAATCGGATGTTAGATGAACTCATCAGATCTCTCATTTCCAGAAAGGAAAGCCTAACTTTCTTCCTTTATCTCTCTCGCTTTTTCTTCACAATCCCCTTCCTGAATTTGATGCAAGATTTTCATTTTACATTTGAAATGAGGGTGTTTGATGTTCTTAATTAGGGGGAAGAACATTAACGAACCAGTAAGCTGCCTACTTTGCTGGGTTCAAGTCTCAGGTTTATTGGAGATGTGCTATTGGAGCTTCAGTCGCCACCGGTCTTACTTGGATTTATAAGGAATCATCTTCACTTCTTCTATTGCTTTAAGTCCAATAAGTTATGTTACCAGTTCATCAATTGGTTACCAGTTCATCAATTTGTCTGCCACATCTGCAATTCAAATGCTAAATACAACACATGACATTATAATATACCATATTACTATGTGAGTTTTTCATATTAGATTGGACCTACATTGGAGAATAGTAGCACCTACCCAACAAGCCTTGTATTTTGTCATGTTTAGGGACGTTAAATTTCCATTGGAGAAGAAATAGATCAGTGAAATCGACTCATCTTTGTGGCTTATGCATGAAATGTAGAATGAATTAGGCTTAGGGTTTAAGAGAGCAGAGAAAACAGTGATGTAAACATGAAGACGTAGGGATTTTGAAAGTAAAATCGTACCACTCATTCGGAACTTCTGCTGGTGATTTAGTCTCCTCCATTATCTGTAAGGGTCGACTTGTCTTATCTTCTCTTCCCTCTTTCTATGTTTTTTTCGAAGAACTACATATCTATGCGTTTTCGTGGTCATAAATATGATATATAGAAACTCAGTTGAGTTCTAACTTTGTCGCTGATGACTACAAAAATCAGCTACATATTAACAATTCTTTGCAAACATGGCGACTCAAATGAGCAAGAAGCGAAAGTTTATCGCTGATGGAGTTTCTTGTGCTCAACTAAATGAAATGTTTATCTGAGATCTTGTCGAAGATGGTTACCCTAGTGTTGACTTCTTTGACGTGTTTTGAACTTTTATGGTTTCAAAATTTTGTTTAGGGTTTATCTTTTAGTTTCGATTCCGATTACGCCTCACTAGAAGTGTTGGCGAATTGATTAGGTTGTGGTCATATGATCTTGATATGATTTGATTTCTTTATAGATTATAGATTTTCTTGGATCTGGCGTTCGCTCTTGGTTTTGATGATTGACTTTTGATGTTTCGACAAACTCTTGGTTACTCAGTTTTTTATTTATTTGATGTTTAATCATTTCATAGTTGCTTCAAATTTGTGCAAGTAATTATAGATGTATCCTCAGTTCTCATGGTAGATGCTTCTTTTTATAACTAGGAGTTGAGAGCAATCAAGCGCTTCTGGATTTGGAGACATCATGGAACATGGACAGCTACCTTAAGAAGGATGTCCTCGATGTTCAACAGTCTCATCAACATTTGAGGTGGTATGGTTGTAAACGGAGATGGGAAACCCTTTCTCAGCAATGTTAAGGGCAAGATTCTGACCCATAATAGCTAGACCAGCTACACTAATTCTTGTCGGCGGAGCAATTTCTTATATGTGTTAGAAATTTTTTAATTATCAAGGCATAGCTTTTTAGAAAATATAGAGATAGAGAAGTGAACATCAAGACCAACTTGATTGAACAATCAAGTAATTTGTGCTGATTATTTTCCTATTATATACTAGATGGCTTTTTTTTGTATATCATGTAAATTTTTTTATATACAAAAGATGTAAATTAGTATACGTTAAATCTCATGAAATAAAAGAGCATTCAATATTATTATTTTTTATTGTCTTCAATTCTAATTAATATGATAATTTTATAATTGTAATTGTAAATTTTTTTATAAGTGTAATTATGTAAAATTTCATAATTAGTATTTTAAAAATACTCCTTGGCTAGCTTTACACGTCCCTTATTACGTTATAGGGGATGCAACAGCCTTAAAATTTTGCTTTCACATACCCTATCGTGTCGCCTCTTCAGAAAGAGGCGATGCATAAAACAATTGTTTTTTTGTTCTAAACACTTATCGCGTCGCTATTAAGAAAATGGAGGAGTATTCTTATTGATAGTCTGATATTATATGATTGAGAAATTACAATCTAATCAATTTTGTCTGCCATTTCCCACTCCATTTTTGTCCAATTTGTCAAACCCCTTTACGATTTACTAATCATCTTCCTCACAAACTAAACGAAACCCCTTCATTATCTTGATCACATATCCTAAAGAAATACTAGGTATGGCAGATTTCTATGAATTCTAAGATTTTAAATCATTTATTTGCTACTATATTGTTTCCGTGAATAGTGGCTCATATATTGACTTAAATTGGCCATGATATAATTTATTGGTTTAATTATATTTTGTTTCCTAAGTTACTATATCATATTGGCTCACTCATGATATCTTCCTTCATGCTCATCGGTGAATGGTGGAAAAAATTGATTTAAGAGATTATTGTTTGCAAAGTTAATATTGGGTCATAAGTCAACAAATGGTATCAATATATCTTTAAAGGATTTTGTTTCCATCTAAGAGGAGAGACAACATCCAAATATTCTCTCATCCATTACAAAATATATCTGCAAAATATTTCGAACTTATTTTAAAAACTTTAAACTGTTGTGCAATCGACATGTTGGCGTTTTATTGTGATGTTGCCACGTCGCCTTATCGCTTGAATTCCTGACACATGTCCTTTTATCTTCTTTTATTTAGTTATATAGATATAGATTGTTAGGGACATATTCCTTCACTTGCAACACTGGCTTGGCCTCTTCTATGCCCAAATAGCACTGTGGGAATTCGGAAAATTTCATGGGTGCAATATCTTCTCGATTTATTTCCTTTTTATTATATTTACGTGTTCTTTATCATATAATATGTTGTCTTAGAGACTCAGAGTACGTTCTTTTATTGTGAACTAGGTCTAAAATGAATGGAAGCACAACGATCAATCCTTCAGTAATAGCTATGATTTTGATATATTGCTAAGTAATGTCATTGGATTAGGTTTCCATGGAACTTGAACTTTATGTTGTTTTTCTGAAATTCCAGTTAGATTTTTTACAATTCATGAAATCGTTAGTTTGAGTAAATTATTTGTTGAGATTGCTTTATGGATTAAATATGATTTAATTTCAACATTATCTTGCTTTAATTCAAAGTATAGATTAATGAGCATAAGTTTAAAAGGATTTACATGTATCATTTGGATCAGTAGCTGTCTCGCGAGTAACGACCAATATCGCGATCGGCGAAACAGACTAGTCATGGTCCGTGGCCAGACTGGACAATCTATTTTTAAAGAGTCTCATCTCACTGGTCTATTATCGAAATTGAGCTTTTTATTTGTCATTGGAAAGCTATCGAGTTGAACTTTAATGTTTCATTGTAATTTTCTATAAAAATGTCTGTGCTGAGACTTATGTATGTTTAAAATGGCTGCTATGGGTAGTGCTAGTGAGTATCTAATGTATTTGAAATTTACTCATCAAAATTTTAAAGAAATTTAAATTATTCTGAAATTGAAAGTATGCGAAAGAATATTTTACTTCGTCCTTTCACATATATATTATTTCCTATGTATTACCTCCCTATTTATATTCATGATTTTTAAAAATTCAAGCTAAGTAAATCTCGTAGACTTTTTTAAAAAACAATGAATATCGATATTAAGCGTATTAGGTTCGATACTTAATCAAATATTTTAAAAATTATTTTTTCTTTAAATCAAAATTTCCTACAAAAATACATATTATAATCTTAAATTTAAAAATAATTATCCTATGAAAATGTTACTTATATATGATTATGATGAAGTAAAAAAAAATTACGATTGAATATGTCCTTATAAAATCTAATATTTTTTAAAAAATAATCTATAAGTTTTCTTTAGAAGAGATTCAATTAATTGGAACAAAAAATATTTTATCTTTTTCTTATAAATATTACGTCAAGATTCATGATTTTATCAATAAAATCATTTGTATATAATTTAATGGGAGAAAAATTTAATTTCCCATAAGGCAGCTTTTTCATCGAAAAATTACATAACGCTTTTTATTTGATAAAATGATTGAAAATTTCCCATGTGATTAAAATTTCAAAATTCTTTAGGGAGATATTAAAAAAAATCAATCCCTTTCATGTAGATATTATTTTAATATATATTGTTTCTCTATATCGATAATTGATGATTTTTTTCTCAAATATACATATCATAATCTTAACATGGAAATCTTGAATCCCTATCTTTTCGGACCCGTTTGTTTAGATCACTTTTTTTAAAAAGAAAAATCGGCATACGAATTATATTTAGGAAATTTTGTGAAAAAACACCTTATAAGTTGTAAATTTTGTGAAAAAATACCTTTTAAAATATTTTTTGTAAGAAAACACCTTATATGCTATTATCTATCAAATAAAACACCTTATTATCATTCTTAGGCCAAAAAGTCAACATTTGCATATATTTTTTTGTCCCTTTTTGTGTGTGAAAGTCACCATATCAACCCAAATTTTCATACAAAAATCCAATGCACAAAAAGGAAGTGAAAATAAGAGAGTCAATGACCTAAAAATACACTTTTTTCACCAAAATATGACAACAAGGTGTGTAATTTGATAGATTCTATCTTATAAGGTGTTTTCTCACAAAATAATTTATAAAAGGTGTTTTTTCACAAAATTTGCAACTTATAAGGTCTTTTTTGACAAAATTTCCTTATATTTATACAAGTGCTTTGATTTGCATTTTTTGAGAAAGATTCGTATTTATTTGCCATGGATTATAATAGGCTATGTAAGTATCTATGATACGAACATTGCCTGAGTGTACCTTTTAAAATATTAACCGATTAATCTTCTAAATACAAAGATTCGTATTTTTTGCTATAAATTACATAAATTAAAGGTCCTGATTGAATTATAAATTATTGGAAGCTTTGGCAAAAGATTTTTTAAAATCATATTCGAAGTATTGTAAAAAGATTCCATAATCATATACAATTTACTTACCAAATACGAATATTCAAGCACTTTTACAAAATTAATGAAGTTACAAAAAACCGAAACCTCAATACATGCTTTCAATGACTAACACGACAAACAATTCTTAAGAAGGGGATACATCTCCTTAGTATTTTGATTTATTAGATGATATAGTTATAAATATACATGTAATAAAAACAATTTCTTAAAACTGAACCAAAAATATCATTTTTGGATTAGTTAAATTACTTTGAAATTAAATACTCCCTCTGTTTTTTTTAATATGCACTTATTTCCAGCTTGGGGTGTTTTTTTAATTGGTACCTTTCTATCTTTTTTCATAAATGGAAGGTTGGCCCACCTAATTATTACACTTATCTCCTATTTTTTCTTTCCTTCTCTCTACCTTTTTCCCTTTTTCCTTACTTTTACTAACCTTCTCTCTTACTTTTGCACTTTTTCCTTGGTCCGCGCGCAAAAGCAAACATCCATATTAAAAAAAATGGATGTAATATACTGGATTGCTAGTAAATCAAATTTTGTGCTAATATTTTTAAACTAAAATAATGGAATATCTAATAATATATTATTTTAATAAAATGTAAATCTAAAAAAATTTAATTTAATCTTATAAACTATAAAATTAATTAATATAAAAAGTAATTCAATTAAAATTTTCATCGAAATACATTTGAGGGCACAAGGCATCGCTCGTGCCTACAACCAGTTCTATGTTACAATTTTTTTGCAACAACCAAATTTTTGATATTCAAAGTAAATATTAATAATCCGATTTTTTCAAATTCCATAAACTCAAACCCTTTATGCATATTTTGGATTGACTTTACGTATCTTTCCTTACTAATTTCCTTTAAGTTCCTTCACTCCTATCCAATTTCTTCCATTCATTGTGTAAGAGACTGATATTATGAATATTTTTAAATTCTAAATTCTTATCATGCACTTTATGGAGTAAACATAAAATAAAATGCTCCAAAATAGATTATTTGCCTACAAAACGCCTAGATTTAACCACAAATTCCTAGTTATTTACAACAAATTTCTCAAAAATTTACCGGAGTTCAACATAATATCCAGTACCTATAGCCAATAAAACTTATGTTCATGCACCATTATATAGGATGGCATTTTCATAATTTTCTCAACAACCAACTAAAATTTGTTGTAGGCACTAAATCGTCTATCTAGTACGCCTTTTTATTAGAGGTATCATTTGCCCACTAATAAATCAACTTGATCATTTAAATTTAATAATGCCCTTAAGTAGGCCTTCACCACATAAGTAGCTAGGTGGCAAGTAAAGGGGTCAAACCACAGCGAAAGACAATTGCTTGGATTTAATCTAACTAAGATCGAGAATATTGATAGTAATTGTGGAGTCTTGAAAGGATTTTCATTTCAAACTGAAAAGCAAACAAGGAATCGTTCAATTTAATTAAGAAACACAATTTAGGGTGTGTACTAGTGTAATAGCCCTGTTTTTAAGAGAAGTTTTATTAATTTATTAATTATGATATTAGCTTAATTAATTACTGAAACCCTTGTGTTTTAAATGAAAATGTATATTAAATTCATTATTATTATTAAGAAGTTGTGCTATATTTATTGACGTAAATATATTAAATTATTTTTATAAAATTACTTTTAATAATTTTGAGCTTTATATTAATATAAGAAATGGGTTTGAGTTATTATTTTTAATGAGATTTATATTTCAAATAGACAAATTAATTATATTTACATATGTCTAAAAATAAACATATTTGAGGAGGGTTTTTAATTGTATAAGGTTAGACAGATGGAGGGGAAAGGGTGGCTTGGCATTTGAATAGGAGGCAAAGGGGTATGTGTGACAAGGGAAATAAGAGTTGGGTGACTCATCACTCATATAAGTTTTTTTTTAAAAAAAGAAAAAGAAAAAAAGGGGAAGGGGTTGTTTCCACGGGAAACAGAAACAGAACGAGAAAGAGAGAAGGGATAGCAGGGGTCGGGAAGAAGGCAAGAAACAGATGAAGAGGAAGAGAGAGAGAGAGAGAGAGAGAGAGAGCTGGAAGGAGGAAGAGGAAGGCGGGCGGAGGCGCAGCTCCGGTGGGGCGGCGATGCAGGGACGAGAAGAGGCGAAGGACGGAGAAAGAGGGAGAAGTGTGCGAGCAGTGGGCCGAGAAACCTCAGGCCGATTCCGACCATTTTCCAGCGAGGAGAAGAAAAAGAAAACGAAGGTGACGGTCCAATCAACTCCTTGAATCAATTTCAGAAGTTTTCTGAAATTTAAGGTAGAAAAGAGTGGGCAAGTTGTATTTGCGTGGTGGTGGTGCCGCCTTCAAGTATCTGTTGACGTTACAATTGTGGTGGTGTTCCTTCTTTGTCATGGCTAGGTACTAAACCAATTTCTTCCTTTCTCCTTTTATTATTAATAGTAGTTGATAAGATTTTGGTAGTATTTATTGTTGTGATGAGTTCGTTGTGAATCTTAAATTACATATGTGTTAGGGACTTATTCTGATTATATTGTCATGAAGGATGAATTTGTATGGAAGCTTGAAATCACTTTGATTTTAAAGTAATTACTAATCTTATAGATTGAACTTGTGGTGAACTTAGAGTACATATGAAACCAAGTTGGCCTTCTATATTAGTTTGGTGATGATAAGTAGCCTATAGAATTTGGGTACTAATTGTGGAATTAGTGGTTAATTGGTTTAGAGCATGAATATATTAGATGGAAATGATTAGTGTTTATTGTAAAAGGAGTTATATCTATGGTTTGGAAATGGGTGTTGCAGAGTGGAAATGTATTATTAATTAGAGGAATGCATTGCCAAGTTATTAGGAAGTTTTTTTAGTTCTTTTAATAGTTGATCGAAATCTAGTAGGCCTTACAATGAAGTTTCAAATGTAGTTCTAAATATTAGGTTCTGTTAAATTACGTGGGATAGCATGTCTAACCTAAAATTGGATTGGCAATCTGTAGTTTGATTATAAAAATAAAGGTATTTTGGAATTAAAAACTTAAATAGGGGTTATGGTTAGTATTAGTTAGTGAAGCAATTGAGGTTAGGGTTACCCATTTGGCCTTAATGTTAAGAATCAAAGTTAGGTTTCCAAGTTTGAGTTTAGTGGTTCTAAATACACAGAAATTAGTTAGTTCAATGTAATTAAGAAACTTAAGTCCAAGTCTACAGATTTTCATTAGTTAGGAGCAAGTTATAAATATGAATTGAACATAAGCTTTGAGAGTTATCGTTAAATTAAATATATTGTATAAGTGTCATTATTTCTCGTTAAATTAAATATATTGTATAATGAAGGTTATATGGATTAAGAGTTAATATACTAAACTGATTTAGTCGAATCTTGATGAGTCTAAGTCGTTTCTTAATAAGTTTATCTTGAAAGCAATTGAGGCCAATAAACACTAGAAGTAATGATTAGAGTTCAGTAATAAGGGTTTGATTACTTAGTTCCCTTAATGTGAAACCGTCAAAGGACTTAATTCATAAAGGAATAATAAGTAATTAGGGAATCTCATAATCGATACTCGACTTGACTTAATAATAGGTAATAAGTATATGTTAATCTTGATATTGCTCCAATCGAAGTCCTAGACAAATACTAATCTTATAAGGGTAGTAAAGCGTATGTTTCATATGAAATGTGTTGCATTTGCCGAAAGAGTAAATTGGCTATATATCTTATTCTTAGTTCACTAAGTATTATAGTAAGTACTAGCATGTGAAATCTCCTTTGGAGCCATTTTGGGTTTAGAACGAGAACCTTGGGATATGTTATGAGCTTTTGAGATATATAACAAGGTTATGTATATGTTATTATGTTTTTCCAAAGCCTATTTTCAAAACGTGAAACTTAATTTATAAAGCAAAGTGTGTTTTATCGTGTTAAAGTGCTATGGCAAGTGTGTGAAAGTGTGATTTGTGTAATATGGTGAAAGTCGCAAATGTTCATATATTAAAAACAATATTATTAATTGAGCAACGTGTGAACATGCACCCTAGTTAGGGCGGGTAGAGTCCTTAGTTGTTGCCTTCCAGGAAGGGCGAATTCCTGGCGTTATAGGACATGTCCAGTTTAAGTCTTGCAAGCAAAACAATAAAAGGTGGGGTGACGACCCTCAACAGTTTGGAGACAACTGGTACTCCGTGGTACCCCTCTTCATTTGCGTTCACACCAAAATAACAAATAACAATGAGTGTTTCTGGTAAGAAACTTAAATGTTGTGGAAGTCAATTGAGTTTCCAAACATATATTATATCAATAATGTATTTTGTTATGAAGTACTATTTTAATAATGAATAATATGATGTTTTAATATTCGTTGAGTAAATGGTTTAAGGTATACATGGTTATATGAGTTGTCGTCATATGTGATGAATGTTTTAAACAAAACTGCCAAAGCATGTTTTACTTGTTTTACGGGTTTTGTACTCAGCGCGTTGCTGATATGAGTCAAATGTTTTGTTTTGTCATTTATGTGGCCTGTCACTTGGGTGGGTGGCAGTGCCATAATAGTTCCAAGTGGATGTAGTGAAGGTGTGGAAGCTTTGTTGCGGGGATTCTTGTCACAGCCATCCTTATGTGTATTGAGGCGAGGACGATCGACTTTGTAACAATATGGTGTTTAGTTAAGTTGTAAATAGTTTAAAATAGTAGTTGTAAAGTAAAGCTGGGAAGAGTTGCTGGAAATATATTAAAATGATATACAGATTTATAATTTAGACGCGAGTCTTAACTTAAATTTAAGGAGGTTTGTATTTCATACAAAACTCTGTCGAATTTTCTGTTGACTTATATTATTTAATTCATACCATTCAGATAATTTTGATAAGTTCATTTAGTGTTAATGTTTTATAGTTAAAGTTTTAAAAAGTTCAGATTTTTGGGTTTCCATACTCTTCGTTTTAGGACGAGGAGTGTGATGGTAATAGTCCGGATTAATATATCCGCTGTGTTGAGCTCTAATCAAGTTGGTCGGTGAATCCGGGCTGTTACAACTAGCATTTAACCATTGATAGTATTAGCAAATTTATCAAAGGGAAAGCATGGTTGCATAATTACTGAATTTTTTTGGTGCTCCCCCGAAGCACGTTACTCGATATTATGGCCTGACGTGGAAAATAGTCATTAGCAAGAACATAGGCGGCAAAGATCAACCTCCGGTGTAAGCGTAGTAAGCAAAGGGGCGGCTAGGGAAAAGCAAATGGTCAGTTATGGTCGTCGTCCGTCGAGCCCCGTTCACCAGAGACTATTGTTGATTGTCCGTGGGGCAACATAAACCGCCGTTGCTCTACTCTCCCCCCTTTTGAACCTTAAGATGCTGTTCTGTCAGATTTTGTTTTAATGCTCTTCCATGTCATTCATTTTGTTCTTTTAAAATACTTTTGTTATATTCTTTTGGTTATTCCTGTATGTTCTTTTTGTTATTCTTATAAGTTATTTGCAGTTTACACCTATTTTTTACTTTTTAATATTCTTGAAATAATGTTTAATGTTCTTTTTATGTAAAAAAGTATTTTGTTCTTTGAATTTTCGTACTTTATTCTTTATTTTTCAAGGAAATGCGTTTTTTAAGGAAATGTGTATTGAATTTTTTGCAGAATTTTTGTTATTTTTTTTGTAAATAGCTTGTGCACATAGTTTTAGGAAGTAAATAGGGTAGGGTGTAGGTTATATTAATTTATTGTAAAAGTTGATGTGATAGAAAGTGATATGGTACGTTTAGGAAGTTGATAGAGTAGGGAAATAATATTTAAATATTTTTCACATATAACAATGAATTAGTGGGGTATATTCACTGGGTGACATATAATAAAATATTGTTTGGTCCATGCCTAAAGTATAAGTGTTGCAACTAATATAGGACGGAGGGAGTATTGTTTTCTTTGAAATTTCGTATTTTGTTCTTTTTTGTTTGAAGTAAATGTTCTTTTAAAATTGTTAGGGTGTTTTTTTTATGTTCTTTGAAATTTCCTATTTTGTTCTTCACAAAATAGTATCAATCTCAACAAGGATTCTAGCAAATGAAACCCTTATTTCGTGTGTAGTACACTCATCAGCAAAAAGAGGAGTTACAACCATGCTTCCAATTCTACTAAGTGCTTCTTCACCCCAACAAATCAAAGGTATGTTTGGCAATTTAATCCAAAGAGGGACATCAACACCTCCTCATAAAAGTTAATTGCGGGGCTAACGTTTTACAATCACAGGTTTTCCATCATAAATATGAGGTCCAGCAATAAGTATTTCATTTTTATCTTCAACAGTTTGGAGATGAACAATGAAATATCCCTCATCATCATAAAACCGGTTAGGTTCAGTAACATTATTCCATTCTACTGCAATAAACCTTCTACGAGCGAGTAGGGAAAATCCAATCATATAGAGAATCATATCATTCTCCCATTTCCTAGTTAAAGGTTCAATATCAGTTTGCATCAATTTTGCCACAGATTGACCTAGATTAGTACTAGGAGCCACCAAATGCAACGATTGACCTTTTGACAGGCTAAAGTCGTATCACCTAATCAAAGATAAATTCTAAGTCCTCTAACAATGGTAGTCAAGGGAAGTAGGGTCGAATCCACAAAGAGATGGCTTTTCTAAGTTAATATCCAGCTAAACAACTACTTCAGACAAGATCAGGGAAGAATCAGTTGAACTACTAATTGAACACTAGAAAGCAATATAAAGAGAGATTTAATCTATCAAATAAAGGTCTAGGAATTAGTTCGGTTCACCATGCTTATACCAATCAAGGGATCAAACAACTATTAGAACCTAGGTCAAGAATCAACAGAGTAGAGCACGTGTTAAGCTAGACTCGACGCTCATAACTCAATATACGCCGCATGTTCACTAACGTAATCAGAATTACTAATGTGTAATAGGCCTCTAAAAGTTGGACGGATCTGTGCAAATAATTATTAACCTCAAGCAATCAATGAAACTGAGCAATAACATTAATTACTCATTAAGAACAAATCACACCATAACCAATCTAATCAAACCCTAGAAACTAATAGCAATTCAAAGTAATCAAGGTATAAACATGGCTTCCCTCCCTAAATCCCTAGAAATTAGACTACTCAGACATAATCAAATCAACTCCGAATAATCTAATATGAAACCCTAACAATTGCATC
Source organism: Patellifolia procumbens (assembly GCA_947645195.1). Taxonomy (NCBI): domain Eukaryota; kingdom Viridiplantae; phylum Streptophyta; class Magnoliopsida; order Caryophyllales; family Amaranthaceae; genus Patellifolia; species Patellifolia procumbens. The sequence goes on from CANSGD010001076.1 coordinate 4,112,140, forward strand.
ATGAATGAATTAATAATTAAACTAAGCAATCAAAAGATAATCTAAGAGATTAAGAGTAGAGAAAAGTACCAATTGATGGAAATCAATAACCTTTATTGAAATAAATCCGAGGTTCAATCACCCCTTGAACTAATCTAAAGTATTCAATCTAAGAAAAGCTCTCTAAAACTAAACTTATAACAATGGAAATAAAATAGAATAAAAGGATGTCTCTAAAATAATGAAGCTTAGCTATTTATAATGGCCCCTAAAATCTAATTAAAAACGAGTAAAATAACATAGAAACCGGATCCACGTGCCCGGTACCCGATCGGGCAATAGGCCACCCGATCGGGTTGGTACAACTTTTTGGAGCAAAACTTTCCTTGCCTAAATGCAGCAGCAGTATGAAATTTGAGGCTGGGCCTCCCAGCCGATGGGATCATGTAAACCATGCCCGCTAGGGCCAATGTCAAAAATGGCCCAACACTCCTCTTGGACGCATAAGCAGCAGCAGGGCAGCAACTTGGAGAATCTTGGCCCACCCGATCGGGCCATGTGTGCCAGATGGGATCGGGTGGGTGTCTTTCGGCACAACTCTTGTTTTCTCGCCCAAGCAAAAGCAACAACAAGTTGGATCTCTCACCCGATTGGGTTGGGCAAGGCTTGCCCGATGGGGCCCAAGAGTCCAACACCCAATCTAATAAATTGTCGCCCGATCGGGCCATATTCTGCCCGATCAGACACGTCCTTTAGTATTTATTGGCTCTTTGGCACTCAAATCTTTACGTTTCGATGTCTTGGGACCTCGTAAACCATCTATAAAGCTCGTAACCACTTCTACGTGCCTCGTAACAAGTCGCAAAGCCGTGGTTGCTTCCAAATAGCTCGGAAACAGGGAGAAAATTCCCTAAAGCCTACAGTTCAACACTAAAACACAAAACCACGATGATGTACGATAATTAGTATAAAATAGCTTTAAAGAGCTCCAATGACGCACAATTTAGCTCATAGATAAGATAGAAAACTCTATATAAATTCATGATATCAAAGTCCCCCAAGATAAAACTTTTGCTTGTCTTCAAACAAATAGAACCTGAACTTGGAATAAATTGCCTCTCCCCATAGATAAAACAATCAAAGCTCAAAAACATTGGCAAGACTAAGAATCATTCAAGCAGGCAAGATTCAAGTTCAGCCATTCAAATCCATCCAACTACCAATCATCCAAGCAAACCATCAAATTCAACTCATCTACACGGCATACAAATCCTTAAAAGGTCCTCACAAAGGTGTCACTCCTCTCAATTTTGTGGCAGGCAAAGAATGTGCCCGAACACTCACCGACCTGATTATAATGTCCTTTCCCACTCACACTCTCATGTGTTTAAGAAGGTTAAATGACACTCATCCTAGTCAAGTCGACTCAATTAGAAGACATACTCTATAACTTTGACAAACTGACTCAAAATCAATCCAATAAACAATATAAACACAAGCTCAAGAGGACTTTATAGGGTTGTAATCAGGCTTAGGCAAGAGGTAGGGGATATTTTTAGGAAATGTGGTGGAAAAACCAAGAATGGGGGAGCAAAGATCACTCAAACCAGGCCGAATATGGCCGAAACAACTCCCAACACACAAAACATAACCCTACTCTTATGAAACGATGGAAAATCACAACTAACCCAATTTTCAAGCAAAGTAGCACATTTTTCTTTATAAGCAACGTGAACAAAGGAACTTTGAACTCTTTTCCACTTTTATTCCTTTTTCTTTTATTTTTCCAACCAAACATTCACGTCACTCAAACTTTGCCTTTTTCTTTTCTTTTTCTCGCACTTGGAACCACATCAAATACATAAATCATTCCCAAAACCAAACCAAACCATAAAATCAATCTCATAACTCAACCCACAAAATAGGTCATTAGGTTCAGTGGGGTTAAGGAGGATAAAGGTATATCAAAAATTCACTCTGATGCTCAAGAATTAGACAAAAGAACGCCTATATCACAATAGATTCTACAAGTCATCGAAAATCACACAAGTACGAAGTCAGAGTAAAGATCAATCCACTAACGAGGAGCTAACACATAAAAACAGAATGGATAATCATATGAATCCAATAGGCTACAAAGAGACCTCACATTCTAACCAATTCAGGCATGCAGCACAAAGTAGTGTATAATAATCAAAACTCGCATGAAATCATAGCAATCAAACATCAAATCATAGCATCAAGATCACAAATGCCCAACTATCCAGAAAACAGAGTCAAATCATTGACAATAAGAGCACAACAAGGGGCACATGGAGGCAACTAAACCAGTCATGGAAACCATATTTTATGATTTTTTCAGTATTTTTCGAAAGCAATAGATCTATCCTAGAAAACAGTAAAAAAAGTTAGAGAATACAAACAGATTTCCGCTGAACTTGGCAGTGTCCTCAATGCCAAAAGGTAAACAAAGGACGACGCTAAGAGGAAAAACAACGTTAGTGCTCTCTCGTTCTCTCTCACTCTAAAAAAAAATAAAAAAAAGAAAAAGAATATGGGGGAATTACAAGTTGCCTCTCACACAACGCTGGTTTATAAAGGTCCCGCACGACCATAATACCTCCATGCCTCATATTAGAGGGGCTTGGCAGTGAGTGCCGACCTCATCAAACACCTTCAATCTCCAAATGTTCTTGATCAGACCTCCATATTGTGAGGCAACCTTAGGTGCAGTTTGAACCTTCTCTACACCTACCTTATCCAAAATATCAACCCTATAACAAGATCCTTCAAGCATAAGTGCCTTAACAGCATTGGTTAGTTTGATAATCACTTTATCATCACCAACACTCAAAGTTAAAGACCCAGACTTAACATCAATGACAGCACTAGTTGTACATAAAAATGGTCTACCTAGAATAATGGGAATCTGGGCATCCTCATCCATATCAAGCACCACAAAATCAACAGGGATGTAGAATTTCCCAACCCTGACAGAAACGTCCTCTAAAACACCTAGGGGGTATTTTATAGAACGATCAGCCATCTGTAAAGTGATTTGTGTGCATCTAAGTGCTCCCATATTCTGTTTCATATAGACAGATAAAGGCATAACAGAAACAGAAGCACCAAAATCACACAAGCTTTATCAATAACAATAGGTCCAAGATGGCAGGGAATAGAAATACTACCATGATCTTTCAACTTAGCTGGGGTTCTATTCTGAATAAAAGAATTGCACTCTTCAGTAAGAACGACACGTTCTACTCCACCAAAGTCTATTTTCTTAGTGATCATGTGTTTCAGGAATTTGGCATACACAGGACTTGGGTAATTAAACCAGTGAATGGAATCGTTACCTCAAGGTTCTTGACCATAGCCAAGAACTTACCAAATTGCTGATCGACCTTTGATTGTTGCATCCTATGAGGAAAATGTAGCATTGGTGTAAAAGGCGCTTCAGAAACCTTCTCCTTTTTCTTCCCTGTGTATTCAGCTTCCTCAGATAATTAGACCTCAGACGTCAAACTCTTCCATTTTCCTTTCTCTACCACCTTCTTTTTCTCCTTAGTCGGGGAAACGTCAACAATGGGTAATGGAGGAGCATCATACACGATGCCACTAGGAAGAGTAAAGGCATTCATTTGCTCCCTCTGAATGGGTTGCCCAGGCAATTCCCCTTGCCGCCTCTGAACATTATTGCTTGCCAATTGGGCAATCTGACTCGAGAACTTTGATTATCCCTCTCTTGAACTCTTTGGGCCTCCTCATTGGTTTTTTGCATGGCCAGCATCAGTTTCATCAATTCAGACGTGGTAGGCTCTTGTGGGGCTACATTTTGTGGAGCTGGAATTTGAAAATTTTGTGGGGTTTCAAAGTTATTAGGGTGATGGAAGTTTTGTGGTGGGGGTCTCTGATAACTAGGGGAGTTTTGGTAAAATGATGATTTGGGGTGGTTTTGTGGTGGTGGTTGAAAGTTTTGTGGATTTTGATAGTTATGTGGATGGGGAAAGTTTTGTGGTCTCTGTTGGAAGGCATTTGCATGCTCCATCTGATGTTGATTGAACTGACAGTTACGCCGAAAATGACCTTGAACACCGCTTACGTCGTAGTAAGATGAGGTAATGGGTGGCACGACAGACATATCATTCACTAGTGGAAAAAATAGTTGTTGCTGCGGGCCTCAAAGGGGCTTGTTGCTGCGTAAATGGGTCGTAGCTATTGAAGGAGCAGCAAATCTGAAAAAACAGTAGCTGCGTACAAAGACGTAGCTAAAATTGATGTTTAGCTGCGCGCCTCAAGATAAAGCCCGCAGCAACAAGTGTCAGTAGCTGTGTCAGTAGCTGCGGGCGTGACCATATAGCTCGTAGCAAAATCTGATGATTACAGTCATTATCATCAGATTTTGGTGCAGGCTGTGTGAGAGGGCTGCAGCAAAGTTATTTTTTTTTTTAAAAAAATCTGTGCAGTTGAGAGACCACACCAGACAACCTGCTACTGCCAGCCAACCTCCTGCAGTCCTGCTGCCCTTCTCACCCTCTTACAGAACAGAATGCATATATAAAATTACCTTAACATTCATTATCCAATAATTATATTCAACACATTACATAACTAATACCATATTAAGTCCTAACAACATCAATATAGAACTTCACTAAAAATAATAATTGCATTGACAATAATCCACTAAACAATCATACTTAACACCATGTGATCTGGCGCAGATAGAGCTCATATAAACCTCCTACGCCATTCTTCTTTGAAAGAGAGAGTAGATTGCAGCTGTTTAAGTAGATTCTCCCACGGACACTCCTCTCGAATCGCTTTCAAAATAAATTGTTCCTCGTCTGTTGCCGTAGAGCGATGCCTTTCTCGTAGAAGATCTATAATACTCCCTGCTAAAAGATCAAACTCCATAACTTACGATGATTTAATCTTACATCAATACAATTTGAGTGAATGAGTGAGTTCTGAGTGAATGAGTGAGTGATAAATAGGCTTTAGAATAATCATAAAAATGAGTAGTTCAATTGGGCAGACTGTAATTTTGTTGGAGCAGCAAGAAAACAAACTAAATTTGTAGAATTCATGTACCATTCTAACATAATTGCATTTGAAGAACTTTGATCTTTCCCTAAATCAAATTAAAATCCTACATTACTTTCCAAAACAGCTCAGATCAAACCAGATCTTCAAACTCAACATACATATAGAAACAATTATTCCAGAAACCAACAAATTAACTACATCAGCATAAACCAATACATTTCTAAAGCAGATTAGGAAAATAAAGAAGAGAAGAATAACCTTTCTTGGCCAGCAGTGTCCCGGCCCAAATATGAGCTTTGATCACCTTGCCATCAACATTCAAGCTACAAGTAGCGAACTCAACACCAATGGTGGATTTATAAACTCAAAGCTGTATTCAATTCTAGTGAACCTAGATAGTAAATTTGATTTGCGAACACCTGAATCACCAATTAAAACTACCTTAAATGGGTAATCATAATCATCCTCTGCTCTGTAACCAGCCATTTCTGCTATTATTTACTTCAATAGTTTTTTCCTCTTTTTATTCTGCTTTTCATGTGAAAAAGTAGAGAAAAAAGTGTGTTTTAAAATTTAAGGGGAGGGAGAATGAATGGGAAACAAAAAGTAGATGTGTGAACGAAAAATGAAAAGTTGGAATTGGGGAATTTAAAATGATCAAGATCTAAACTATAAATGTTGAATTGTGAATGACCCACCCACCTACCCCTACCAAATATCCATTTATTATAGTTATCGATCGTCAATGAGCTCAGACTTGCAGGAAAGGAAAGATGCATCGAAGCTCTTTGAGAGCAACGTGCTGGCATGTGTATTTAGCTAAGAAGGGCATTTGAGAATATCCAACCGAACAGGAAGATATATGCAAAAAAAAAACAAAATAGTTTACCTGGGGTGTGGATTTCCTTTAACCATATTTTGCTCGTACTTGCACCACCGGTACCCACCACTGGACATTGCAACATCCGCAGCTGCATGCACTACAAATTCAAGATCCTTAAGAGTTCTGTACACTGATTCGGACCATGCCTTACCTCTTTCTTTTATCCTGCGCCTTACATGCAGATTAACCTTGGGTGTTTGCTTTTATAAGACTCTTCAGGAACTTCTAAGCTGATTGAGAGAAAGCATACCTTCGTTTTTTCAACGGATAACCCTGTACAGTAGATAGCGAATACAACAACTGTATTAGAAGCTGTTTGGGCCCCTTCCAGTCATGGCCCACCTAACCGGTGAAATGACTAAAATACCCTTAGGGGGCAAAATTACCATTTTACGCCTAAGGATCCCACATGCTGGGAAGTACAGGCCTTCAGTCAGGCCCACTGACTAAAAGGCTTTCATGACATCACCATCTTCACCAGATGACGTCACTTCAGTACTACCTATAAATAGTACTCTCATCTGATCATTCAGGTACGTTTTCCCATATATTACAGAGCATTTGCTAGTACTATTCTCTCTGACTTCGGAGATCAGATCTGACTTAAGCATCGGAGAGCCGTTCCCGAGAACATCCCCGGGGTAGTTCACGGTGCTCGATTTTGCAGGTGCCAGGATTCGAAGACCTTGGACTCATTTGGTTACTACCCTAGCTGGAAATTGGACTTCCCCGAATTACAAATTCACTGTGTTTCTTGTACCCGAAATAGTTGGCGCCGTCTGTGGGGACTCTAACAAAACAGCTACATTTTCGAACACCATGACACGAGGACAAGGTAATCGCAGTACTGCTGCTCGAAGAACTGCCTCTGAGAACGCTCAGACTACTCTGCTGAACCATGGAGAAGCTATCGTGGAGGACGAGACCGACGTCCCAGAAACCGGAAGCCAGGCTGACATGGCTCTCGAAGCACCACCACCAGCAGTCACTTACTCGGATCTTCGACAACTCGAGGTCCGAATGGAAAGACATATGACTACTGTCATGCAGCAGCTCGTTTCAGTAATGAAGACTCAATAGACTACTCCCCCTGACCGAGGGACAGTCCTGGATCAACCACAGGCTCATCGAAGGGCAGCTCAGCCAAAACGTGCCCTAACCGAACATGTTGGTGGTGGCCCTTCGAGAAAGATACCTGCTGCTTCGAAAGGAAAATCTATAATGTCACCGAGCCAAGATGATGCTCGGTATATCATACAAAAGAAACAGAAGAGGGGCAAGAACTTCGACGCCCGGGAGATCATCGAAAAGATAAGAGAACAATCCCAGGGAGGGAATTCGAAGCACACAGTGGCCACACGGACCACATCGCAATCCCATCCCGTGACTAGCCGTCACACTCTGAGGATAGTGAACCCACAACAGATCGAAGAGCCCGAGGAGGTAGCTGAATCAGGCTCTCGAATGGGTTCAGCAGTGCCACACAAATCACCATTCAGCCAACACATCATGGAGACCCCTAACCCGGGCAAAGTCAAGATCCCTTTGATAGAGCACTACTCAGGGATCACGGATCCTGCTGTCCATCTGGCAGCATACAAAGCTCAAATGAGCGTGCAGACGTTCTGTGAGGCGACGTGGTACAGGTATTTCCTGACCACCCTCAAAGGCTTGGCCCTCAATTGGTTCACAAGCTTACCGAACGGCATCATAACCAGCTTCTCAGCTCTCGAAGCTCTCTTCTCTCAGCACTTCATAGCAGCAAAATGTCACAAAAAGACTAGTGTTCACCTGATGTCCGTTTCCCAGCAGAAAGGGGAATGTCTGAGCTGCTACATCAAGCGATTCAACGAGGAGTCTCTCAAGGTCTCCGACCTCCAGGATGGAGTTGCTGTTACGGCCTTGATGAACGACCTTCATCCTGGATGCTTCAAGTTCGAACTTGCCATGAGAGAGACTCTCACTTTGGCTGATGCCATGAGACAGGCACAGAAGTATATCCAAGCGTTAGACATCTGTAAGAATGTTCATGAAGAAGGGGGCAACAAAAGGAGAAATGAGCCATCGAATCAGAAAGACTTGGCAGACAGGCTAAAGAGGCAACGACCATCTGATGGAGGTCATGACCCTCGTTTCAATGTTAACCAGCGGGAAATATACTTGGACATAAAAGAGAAATCTGTGTTGCCTCGACCTAACCCAATCAAAACGTCGAGTTATCGCAGAGACAAAAAGTTGTGGTGCGAATACCATAAAGACTGTGGTCACATGACCAAGGACTGCAGGGAATTGAATAAAGCTCTCGACAAGTTGGCTGATGAAGGGAAGTTGAATAGATATCTCAAGGAACCTCAGGGTGATCGAAGGAGAGATAAGGGAAAAGAGAAACAAACTAGAAACGATGAAACCGAAGGCTATGTAGGCGTCATAGCTGGGGGCTACGCTTCGGGAGGCCTAACGGGCAACGCAAGGAAGAATCACTTATACCATCTAAAGGATGGCGAGACAATCGGATACTCCCACCATGGTGTTCGGAGAAAGTTCGAAGGAGATACAGACCCCCAATGATGACCCTCTGGTCATCGAACTAAAAGTGGCCAACCATAGGGTGGGTCGAGTGTTAATAGACAGCGGGAGCTCGGCAGACATCATTACTTGGGAATGTTTGCAAAAGCTCAAATACGAAAAGAAGGATATCAAGGCCATTGACCAACCTTTGGTCGGATTCGGAGGGCAATCCGTTCACCCCCTCAGAGTCATCAACTTGCCTAGCCGGTTTGGTGACAAGGGAAAAGGACGATGCCTTCCAATCAAATTTCTAGTCGTTTCCATCGACCTCCCATGTAACATCATCATAGGGAGGCCCACATTGAATAGAATAAAAGTTGCAATCTCGACCTACCAGCTCCTGTTGCAGTTCGAAGCAGATGATGGGACGGTTGGAAGGTTGCATGGGGACCAAAAGTCTGCCCGAGAATGCTATTTCAATAGCTTGAGAAGAGGCAAGCCAGTCGAAGCATGCTCAGGAAAAAGGAAAAGTGAAGAAAAAGAAACTGACAAGATTTCACCCCCACCATTGGGTTTGTTCTATAACGAGAACACAATCAACTACAATTGACCTCAGCCGGTCGATGAAGATGAAGAAATACAACTCGGACCTGATCCTAACCGGACAGTTCGAATTGGCAAGGACCTTAACCAGGTCGTTCGAAAAGAAATAGTGGATCTCCTCCAAGAGTATCAAGAGGTGTTCGCATTTTCAGCTGATGAGATGCCAGGAATAGACCCCTCGGTCACCAAACACCAGCTGAACATCAAGTCAGAATTCAGGCCCGTCAAACAGAAGTTAAGACATCAGGCCCAGCCATTACTATCAAAGCTATTGGGCATCAATGGTATCGGAGTGCGCCTCTTCACGAAGGTGATTTAAGTTGCTACAGGTCCAAACCCTTCGACCCTTCTTTCTAAATGGGGGCGCCCGGGTTCAATTTCTGAAAGGAAATTAAATGAGGGCGTTCCTTTTAATCGGCGCGCCAAAAAAAGCGAAACCGAAACCCCTGCTGAAAGGAACAAGGCCGCAGCTGAAGAGGTGAAAAAGTTGCTAAGTGCCGGAATGATAAAAGAATGTCAATACACAGAATGACTGTCGAACGTAGTACTAGTTCGAAATCCCAATGGATCATGGCGCATGTGCGTCGATTTCACCGACCTTAACAAGGCGTGTCCTAAAGAAATTGAATCCTAAGAAGTGCGTCTTTGGCGTTCGAGGAGGGAAATGCCTAGGGTTCTTAGTGGATGAAAGGAGCATCGAAGCTAACCCTGACAAGATAGAAGCCATCATCAACATGAAGAATCCTCGAACTGTGAAGGAGGTCCAAAGTCTCACAGGGTGTATGGCTGCCCTAGGAAGATTTCTATCAAGATCAGCTGACAAGAGCTTACACTTCTTTAATACATTGAAGAAATCGTGCTTCGAATGGGACTGTGAAGCAGAAAAAGCCTTTCAACAGTTGAAGACCCACTTAGCTTCATTACCGAAGCTTGTCTCACCCTTGCCGGGAGAGACATTATTCGTTTATCTAGCGGTATCTGAAACCGCTCTAAGTGTTGTGCTAGTTGCTGAAAGAGAAAAACTACAACACCCAATGTATTTCGTTAGTCATACCTTTCGAGGGGCTGAGAGTAGATACCCCCCGTCGGAGAAAATGATATATGCCCTGGTGTTGGCCAGTCGAAAATTGAAACCTTATTTTCAAGCTCATCCAATCAAAGTACTCACTAGTCAGCCACTAAGAAAGCTCATTGAAAGTAGAAATGGCTCTAGTCGAGTTATCGAATGGGCTAATCAATTGTCAGATTATGGTTTAGAGGTCGAACCAAGAAGAGCAATTAAAGCACAAGCCTTAGCTGATTTCATCGCTGAGTGCCCAAGTGAAGTCGAGACTGGCACCCTAACCGGGACATGGCAACTCTATGTTGATGGCTCTTCATCCAAAGCAGGTTGCGGAGCCGGTCTACTGATCATAGACCCTCTCGAAAATAAAATGGAATATGCAATAAAATTTGACTTTGCTGCCTCAAATAACGAAGCTGAGTACGAAGCCCTTTTGCTGGGATTAAAACTATGCATCTCGAATGGGGCTAAGGAAATAACGGTCAAGACTGATTCACAGTTGGTCGTGGGTCATGTCACAGGAGAATTCGAGGTAAAGGAGGACAGTATGAGGATGTACCTAGGCAAGGTAAAAGAACGACAACAAAAATTCACCAAGTTCTCAATACAACACATCCCATGATCCGAAAACCAGCAGGCAGATGCTTTATCTCGAATGTCCAGCTCAGCATCTTGGTTGGAGCCTCGAACCATTTCTTGGGAGGTGTTGTATAAACCAAGTATCAACAGCCAACTTCTCATTTGCAGCATAGACCGCTCGAACAATTGGATGCAAAGTAGATGAAAAAGAAGCAGAAAGAGTGCGACGCCGTGCGAGCTGGTTTTTGCTGCACGACCACCTGCTATACAAAAAGTCCTTCACACATCCCCTTTTAAGATGTGTGACGCTCGAAGAGGGCCAGCAGATACTTCGAGAGATACATGAAGGCACCTGTGGGAGTCATCAGGGGGCTCGAACTATAGCTGGTAAAGCTCTTCGAGCAGGATACTATTGGCCAACAGTAATGAAGGATGCCAAGGACATGGTCAAAAAATGCCAAAACTTTCAAGTGTACCCTCATATACATCGACAATCAGCCTCTCTTCTCACTACAATGCAAGCTGTGCTACCATTCGACCAATGGGGGATGGACATCCTCGGGCCCTTCCCAATTGCTTCTGGAGGAAGAAAATTCTTGTTGGTAGCTGTCGACTACTTCACCAAATGGATCGAGGCTGAACCCTTAGCCACCATCACAGATAACAAAGTGCAAGACTTCATCTGGAAAAACATCATCACTAGTTTTGGCATTCCTCGAGCACTCATATCAGACAACGGTCGACAATTCAACAGTGGTCCTACCAAAGCTTACTGCGCTCGATTTGACATACAAACTAAATTTTCTGCTGTCAGTCAACCGCAAACCAACCGACAGGCAGAGGCAGCCAACAAAGTCGTCCACAAAGGGTTAAAGAAGATGTTAGATGGAGCGAAAGGGTCATGGGTTGAAGACCTACCAGGAATACGATGGTCAGCTCGAACCACGGTAAAAGAGGCCACTGGACATACACCTTTTAACTTGGTTTATGAAAGTGAAGCCGTGCTGCCAGTCGAAGTAGGTATCCTCTCACCGAGGATAACATTCTTTGACTACGGGCAAAACGAAGAAGAAAAAAGCGTCAATCTCGACCTCCTACCAGAGACAAGAGGAAATGCACTACTCAAATCAATGGCTCAGAAGGCTACAATAACCAGGCTGTACAATCGAGGGGTCAAGGAAAGAAAGTTCAAGGTCGGAGACCTAGTCCTTCGAAAGCTTGAAGCAACAGGAAAGAAGATGGACCTTGGCAAGCTAAGTCCAAATTGGGAAGGACCATATCGAGTAACGGAGGTTATTCATCCTGGAACATACAGACTCGAGAACATGGATGGTGATCCTTTGTTTCTTCCCTGGAATATCGACAACTTAAGGAAGTTCTACGTTTGAAGCCAACCACAACAACTTAAGGGGCTAATATGAAAGCAAGATAGATAGTTCTTGTACTACTTCGACCTCACCGGTCTTGTTAAGTTGTTGTGATAAGAATTGGAATAATTGTAATGATCTTGAACTTGTAGGCCTTGCCGGTCCAAACAAACTTGTTAAGATTATGAATGAAATATGACCTCACCGGTCTTTCGAATTTGTCATCTATTTAAGCTATGCATCATGTTCGAAATTTTTAGCACCTAACAGGTTCAAAACGAATTCATAACCTCACCGGCCTCGAATTTCATTAAGTGATGTGACTCCTCTAAGGAGGGCCTTCGAATTTCTATGGACCCTTCTTTGAGGGCACTCGAATTTTGTCATACAAAAGAAACAGGAGACCTAGCAGGTCGAAAATAAAGGCGAAAAGTATGAAACAAGATGAGCAAAAGTTCTTTTCATTCCACTCAAAGTAAAGATTACAAGCTTTGAGAACAGAATCAAAAGAAAGCTAAGTAACTGACTTACAAAAAGTTAAATACATAAATGATGAGTTACAAAGTCAAGGGGCCTCTATGTCGATATCCTCCTCCTCAGACGAGGACTCGGATGAAGAGCTCGCATCATCAGCTTCATCCACCTCAGGCTCATCCTCGACAGCTTCAGAAGCAGCCTCAGCGGTTTGAACTTCGCTTTCCTTGGCAGGAGAGAGGTCGGCAGGGGCTTCATCTTCAACGGCCTCAGCGACCTCCTCAGGGACAGAAGAGGAAGCTTCACCAGCTCCTCGATTTCCCTTTTCCTTCTCCTTTTCCATATGGGCGTTGAGGGCCTCCTGCTCATACTCAGTATACTTGGCCAGAACTTGTTGGAAATCAAGTCCTGGAGCCAAGTCTTTCAGAGTCTGCTCGAAAAAACCCTGGATTTCGCCTCGAGCAGATTGAAAGCCCTCGACCATTTTCTGATCAGCGAAGTTCTTATCCTCTTGCGATCGCTTCCAGCGGCAGACGTACTTGTCCCTCTTCTGCTTTAAGTCCTTGACGGACTTATCATATTGCTGCTGCAAGAAATCCCGCTAAGCTTGAACCCGTTGAAGCAGCTCCTTGTGGCCCTTAAGCTGTCCCTCCAGGTCTGCAACCTCTCTGCGTGAGGCATCGAGCTTCTTCTCAGCAGATTTAAGCTGGTTGAACAGCTCATCTCTGTTGGTCATCAGACTCGTCCTCTCGCTATTAAAAGCCTCGAGGTTGTTGGCATTCAACCTCTTGGCCGCGTCAAGTTCAGCCTCGAGAGAGAAGACCTTTCGAGAAGCCTCCAACAGCTCCTATTTGCACTTATCGAGCTCCTCGGCCAGCTTACCCGAATCACGACCTTCCTTTTCAGTAAGGCAGGTCATTCGGATAGACATCTGCGACAAGCCAAGAAAAGGTTAAGTAAAAGTTACAGAAATGGATATCAACAATAAGAGAAGACGAAAAGTCTCACCTGTAACCAACACTCATTAAGTGCCTCGATCTCTTTCGCTGCACTCAGCTTAGAGATATCCTCCTTGTCCCCTGGCACCAACAATGCCTCTCGAACTCGTTGGTAACGAGCTTGAAGAGCCTTTCGGCTGGCATTCTCGATGCTTACAACGCTGGACTGACCGTCGACGTCGTCAAGCCAATAAATTTTGGTCTTCTTGACCAGGGGCTCCTCGTTCCCTCCTCAGCCAGAGGACTCGAACCCGCACCCAGGTGAAAACTAAGATCCGGTATTAACGAATTATTAGAGGGAGAGGTGCGGGGCTTCCTTTTTAAGCCCTCGGAAGCCTCGACCGCTGGAAGAGGGGGATCAGGTAGAGTAGCAGGGGGAGCAGCTAAAGGCTTCGGTGTCACCGATTTCGCCTTTGGTTTGTGTTTTGGATTCTGCCAAAGAATAGACAAGTCAGAAGAAGCAGATAAAATCAAAACCCAACAAAAAAAGGGTGTTCGAACTTACAGCAGGAGGTTTGGGAACTTTGAGTTCCCCGGTATTCAGTGACAGCCTGGCCATGACTGCCATGCCACTCTTAGCGGTGTTCTTCTTCATCTCCTCGTCAAGATTATTGAAAGTAAGCACTACAAAAAGCAGAGAACTAAAGTCAAAAAACAAGGTTGATATCACAAACAAAAGAAATAGATAAGTGATAGACCCCTACATTGGTCATATGCCGGGGACACGCCAAAAGCCGACAGGAAGTGCTCGTTGGCTAAGTCCTTATCATTAGGCAGCCAGTGATCAGTCTTGTACTTAGGCTTCCCATCGACATGAAGCGACGTGGCTTGACAATGAATGGCCACAATAGCCTCCTCGGCGTCCATTTCAGGCACATTAAGATTCATGCCAAAGTTGGGAGGATTATCGGACAGAGTTACAGGTATGTCCCACGGCTGATCCCCTCGAAAGATGAAGAGAAACTCCCCTCGAAAAAGAGCGTGGTTGGTAGGCATCTCAGTTGTAACCTTATACGATTTCTTCTCCCCAAGGCCATCTTTGACCATTATGAGATGCCTGGCCTGAAAAGAGTACCAACCAGACCCATGGCTAAGCTCGGAGACGTCTTGTATCCGGAACATATTATGCCAAAGGCGCAAGGACGGTCGCACTCCAAGCATGCGACAGATACACAAAAATGCAACTATCATCCCAATCGAGTTAGGCATAAGTTGACACAAGGCTATGTTGTATGCCTCTAAAATCTCCTTAAAAAGTGGGTGCAAGGGAAAGCGCAAACCCAGTTCGAAATACGATTTATATACACCGACGCACCCGGGAGGTGGTGACACTACCAAATCTGTGAGTTGTGGGGGATACATGACATAGGGCAGCTTTATATGATACAGAGTCGACAAAAACGACAGCCCTTCTTGAAGATCCTTTCGTCACTTCCCTGTTGACCAGTGGCCACTTATTCCCAATCTCATGTTGGGGGAAGGGCAGGGCTCGATATAATCAGATGTCGAAGTCCCCTCATCCGTCATCTCCACAATTTGCACTACACCAAGAGAAAGGAAAGAATCTAAGTAACTCCTCTTAGTAGGAGGGAAGGCTATCTTTATTTTATTAGGATGATCTAAAAATTCCTCAGGCCCCTCGAAATCCTCCTCACACTCCTCTTCCTCAATAGGAATGGCGTCGAGCAAAATATCGGAATTCGGGACCCAATAAGCTATTGATACAATAGGAGCCCCATCTACCCATGTTTCTACCCAAGGCATATAAGGAAGGGGCAAGACATATGGGGCACTCAGTTCGAAAACAGGGTTCATTATTTATATTACAGTAACCCCTATCGAATTTATTAAAAGCAAGGAAAAGAATCAAAAATGAGATGTCATACCTGTCGAATTACACGAAGAAGGCTTGATAGGCTAAAGTCGTATCACCTAATCAAAGATAAACCTAAGTCCTCTAACAATGGTAGTCAAGGGAAGCAGGGTCGAATCCACAGAGAGACGGAGTTCTAAGTTAATATTCAGCTAAAAAGCTACTTCAGACAAAAATCAGAAAGAATTCAGCTGAACTAATAATTAACTACTAGAAAGCAATATAAAGATCGTAATTTAACTATGAATTAAAGGACTAGGAAATTAGTTCGGTCCACCATGCTTATACCAATCAAAGGATCAAACAACTATCAGAACCTAGGTCGAGAATCGATAGATTAGAACACGTGTCAAGCTATGGTTAAGTCTCAACGTCCATAATTCAACATATGCAGCATGTTCACAAACATAATCAGAATTACTGGTGTGTACTAGGCCTCTAAAAGTAAGACGGATCTGTGCAAACGATTATTAACCTCAAGTAATCAAAGAAACTGCGCAATAACGTTAATTACTCAATAAGAACAAATCACACCATAACCTATCTCATCAAACCCTAGAAACTAATAACAATTCAAATAATCATGGTATAAACATGGTTTCCCTCTCTAACACCCTAGAAAGAGAACTACTAACTCATAATCGAATTAACAACAACAAAACTAATATGAAACCCTAATGATTGCATCATGAATGAATAAATAATTAAGCTAAGCAATTAGGAATAATTAAAGATATTAGAGTAGAGAAGAATACCAATTGACGGAAAGCAATAACTTTTATTGAAATTGAAATAGGTTTGATCACCCTTAATCTAATCTAAAGTGTTTGAATTAAACTAAGAACAATGAGAAATGACTAGAGTCTAAAGCAGTAAAAAGATGAATAAAAGATGTTCCTAAATAATGAGGAAAAAGGGTATTTATAATACCCCTCAAGTTAACTAAAAACGGAAATAAAAAAGCGAAAAAGTGCGATTTAGGTACCAGACCCGATCGGGCCCGAGCACAGTACCCGATCGGGCCAAATACAAATTTGCCTCCTCTTGTTCTCGTGGCCTGGCGCAGCAACGTAGAGATGAGATTAAGGCCCACCCGATCGGGCCTTGGGCAGCCACCCGATCGAGCCGAGACACAAACATCCCAATTTCTCCTCTGGGCTTCTGGTAGCAGCAGCGTAGCAAATCTGAAGTAAAATGAGCTGGCTCGATCCAGCACCCGATCTGGTCTGTGATCGGGTCAGCAGCAACTTGGCTCAAATACGTCTTCTTGGCGTGGGGAAGCAGCAATTGACATTGGGTCGTCCACCCGATCGGGTCGGGCGGTCAACACCCGATCGGGTCTGGGCACATTGGTGCTCGCCCGATCGGATCGGGCATGCCTTGCCCGATCGGGTCCGCAATATCTATACCCGATCAATATTTCTTCGCCCGATCGGGCTATTTTTGCCCGATCAGAGTACGATAACCTCCTTTTTGACTCTTTGGCTCTCTAAACTTCACTTTTAGGGGTCTTGGGACCTCCTGAACTATCCATAAAGCTCGTGAGCCGTCCTTGGTGCCCCGTAACATCTCGTAAAGCCGTGGCTGCTTCCAAATGGCTCGGGAATAGGGAGAAAACTCCCTAAAACCTGTAATTAAACACTAAAACACAAAACCACAACTATATACGATAGTTAGCACCAAATAGCTCCCAAGAGCTCCAATGACGCACAAATTAGCTTGTAAATAAGGGAGAAAAGACTATATAAATACGTGATATCAAGGCTCCTCGCTCTCTTGACACGCTCTGAG
The DNA here is from genome assembly GCA_947645195.1 of Patellifolia procumbens. Taxonomy (NCBI): domain Eukaryota; kingdom Viridiplantae; phylum Streptophyta; class Magnoliopsida; order Caryophyllales; family Amaranthaceae; genus Patellifolia; species Patellifolia procumbens. The sequence continues at coordinate 4,129,310 of CANSGD010001076.1, forward strand.
CAGCACACAAGGAGCAAAAGGCTTCTTAAAAAGAGAGAGAAAATTAGAGAGAGAAAGTAGAGAGAGAAATTACAAGTGAGTAAATGAGGAAAGAAGTGAGATATTTATATCCCATCTACTCTGAACACTAAGCTGTCTAATGTGAACGGTAACCAAACATGGGAGTTCGTGCCAGAGGATAGAAGGGGGTTTGTTTCAATACGGTATTTATACGGTTCAAACGTATAAAAACGGTCAAATGCGATTTACTACTCAAAAAGTGGACTTTTAAACGTTGACCCTCACCGGGCCTACCTCGAACAAATTCAGCTGTACAACTCTCCCCTCACCGGGGCTACCTCGAACTCTTCAAAAGGTACAACCCTTTGACTGAGTTACCTCGAGTAGATTCAAGGATGTTCTTTGAATCCATACTTTAGAAAACTTTCTAAGTAAGCCAAGCCCTTCATAAGGCATCCCCTTTCGAGTAATTGAGTATTGGACTCAATTAGCCCTTACCAGGCCACCTCGAAATTATCAAATTGAGTATTGGACTCAATTAGCCCTAACCAGGCACCTTCATAGAATTCCTTCAATGATGGCTTTCGAATTTCATTATAAATCACTCAATGATGGATGTTTGTAATTTGTATCGAACACCTTATTGAGGGCGTTCGAATTCTCTTATTGAACCTCTCCTGGGAGGGCGTTCGAAATTCACTGAACACCTCAAGTAGGAGGACGTTCGAATTTTGAGGTCACTGAATAGTGCACCCAAGTCTTTTTTAACCTCTCCTATGAGGGCGCTCGAATACTATGAGCTATTCTCCTAGGAGGGCGTTCGAATTCCCTTTGAACCTCTGTGTTGAGGGTGCTCGAATTCTATGAGGTGTTCTCCTTGGAGGATGCTCGAATCCTATGAGCCATTCTCCTATGAGGGCGTTCGAATTCCAATTGAAGCTTTGTGTGGAGGGCGTTCGAAATTGCACTAAACCCTTCCGTAAAGGACTTTCTAAAAATTGAATAAATATGGCTGTCTTTTAGAGCCTCTGCTAGGAAGGTGCTCGAATTCTATGAGCTATTTTTCCTAGGAGGGCGTTTGAATTTTCACTCACCTTCTAAAAGGTGAGGGCTTTCGAATTCTCACTCACCCCATAAGAGTGAGGGCTTTCGAAGGGTGAGGGCTTTCGAATTTGCTCTCATCCTCTAAAGGTGAGGGCGTTCCAATTTGGTAAAATCAATCCCACTTTGGGGTACGTCGAGTTTTTACAACAACCGAGACAGATTATTCCGCTCCACATCGCAATCTCATCACGATCTGACACTACGACATAGAGCGTGGGGCTAATGTTTGGCCCCTTCCAGTCATGGCCCACCTAATCGGTGAAATGACTAAAATACCCTTAGGGGGCAAAATTACCATTTTACCCCTAAGGATCCCACAGGCTGGGAAGTACAGGCCTTCAGTCAGGCCCACTGACTAAAAGGCTTTCATGACATCACCATCTTCACCAGATGAAGTCACTTCAGTACTACCTATAAATAGTACTCTCATATATTACAGAGCATTTGCTAGTACTATTCTCTCTGACTTAAGCATCGGAGAGCCGATCCCGGGAACATCCCCGGGGTAGTTCACGGTGCTCGATTTTGCAGGTGCCAGAATTCGAAGACCTTGGACTCATTTAGTTAGTACCCTAGCTGGAAATTGGACTTCCCCGAATTACAAATTCACTGTGTTTCTTGTTCCCGAAACAGAAGCATTTCCAGGGACATTTAAAGGATTCCCGACTTTCGCGTCATTGACTAGTGATTTCACCTGCAGTTAAAGCAACATTTATATGTTAAATCTAAGCATTTTATAACAGAAAAAATATGCATCATAAAAAAAATTGATGATATATTATCCAGTTCTTCCAACATTCTGTAGTTTGAACACTTTGGGGCTTGGGTTAATGGGTCAGAACAAGTCGAGCATGAAAGCTAGGGTACATATTAAAAAAAATCTCAATTGGAAAATCTTTATTTGGTCATTGGGTGATGTGGAAAGAGAAGATTGAGATTTTTTTAACCTCGCCATTAATGATGCTTTGATAACTTTGGAGACTGCCCAGCCAAGAAATTTAAACTTCGAACAGAGTGCAAAGATCCCAAGGCCTTCTCTTTGCTCAATCTAATAAGATAGCACAAAATTTTAAAATATAGAAAAATTAAAACAACAACTCATTCTAGTTGCAAAGGAGATATACCTATTCAAGAAACTTGCACATCAGCTACACCGCCAATTTCACATCAGGCACAAAATAGATGTGGAACATCCTGAACTCAATTTTCGGAAAATCCTGTCATTTTACAATCATCTCTTCATAGGCACAAAATAGATAGAAAATTCCCGGGCTTTGTGAAAACCACACAAACAGAAAACTTAAATCACCTACCAGTAAAGAGAGAATCAGAGAATGTGTATCAACAATTAGGTGAAACATGGCTTTGATACATTGTAGTTCTGGTTCCATACTCATAGCTTCAGATGCCTCCATTGATTTCAGGCCATCAACTCCATAATATTAAATTATTAAATCGTTATCTCTTCCCATGAGTACCATTTTAAGCTGAAAGTCACAACTCTGCCACCAGCAAGCATGACGACCTTACCACAATAACTAACCACCACAAATACGTGCACTTTAATCTTCTGATATGACGAATCAATCAGACACCTCTTAAGGACACTTCTAATTGCTCTATCCTTTGGGCCAAGTCATGCTTCCCACAATTCTTTAATCCATCAGTGACCATATCGAAGCTTCTCGACAAAGGCGGTAAGTTCATCTCAGTCATCTCAACCAAGTAGTTTGCAGCCTCCACAAATCGACCCCCTCGAGCATTGATAGGGTTTTAGTTGTATCACCTAATCAAAGATAAACCTACAGTCCTCTAACTATGGTAGTCAATGGAAGCAGGGTCGAATCCACAGGGAGACAGAGTTTCTAAATTAATATTCAACCAATTCAGCTACTTAAGATGAAATCAGGGAAGAATTAACTGAACTAATGATTAAACTAAAGAAGACGAAATAAATCAAGGAATTAACTATGGAATAAAAGCCTAGGGTATTAGGTCGGTCCACCATGCTTATACCAATCAAAAAGGGTCAACTACTATCAAAACCTAAGTCAAGAGTCGGGGATTAGAGCATGTGTTGAGCTATGGTTAAGACTTAACGCTCATAGTTCAACATACGCCCCATGTTCACTAACGTAATCAGAACTACTGACGTGTCCTAGGCCTCTAGTCGTAAGACGGATCTGTGCAAACAACTATTAACCACAAGCAATCAATGAAATTGTATACTGACATTAATTACTCATTAAGAACAAACCACATCACAATCACCCTAATCAAGCCCTAGAAATTGATAGAAATCTAAATCACAATCATGGTATTAACATGGCTTTCCTATCTAACACCCTAGAAAGAGGACTACTCACTCATAATTGAATTGACAACAATAAAACTAATATGAAACCCTAACAATTGCATCATGAATAATTGAATAAATAAACTAAGCAATTGAGAATAATAAAAGAGATTAGGGTAAGAAAGAATACCAATTGACAGAAAGCAGGAACTTTTATTGAAATCGGAACAGGTTCAATCACCTTTAAACTAATCTAAGTGTTTAAACTAAGCTACGAACAATGAAGAATAAAACTAGAGTCTAAAGCAGTAAAAAGATGAATAAAAGATGTCTCTAAATAATGAGGAAAAAGGTATTTATCATACCCCTGAAAGTCAAACTATTTGCGGAAACAAAAGTCAAAATTCGAGAGAAATTGCGCCAGACCCGATCGGGCCCGAGGCCTCCACCCGATCGGACCGAGACACAAACAGCACCAACTTCTCCTCCTGGGTCAGCGTAGCAGCGCAGCAGTCTAGAGGGCGAAATTATGGCCCACCCGATCGGGCCTTGGGCAGCCACCCGATCGGGCCTTGGGCAGCCACCCGATCGGGCCAGGCGACAACTTGGGCCAGCTAGTTCCCCTCGAAAGCAGCAGCAAAAGGAGATGCAGCAGCACCCAACCCGATCGGGTCAGCAGCGGGCGCCTGATCGGGTCTGGGGACATGACTCCTCGCCCGATCGGGTTGGGCAATGCTTGCCCGATCAGGTCCGCAACTTCAATACCCGATCATAATTCCTTCGCCCGATCGGGCCATTTTTGCCCGATCAAAGTACGGAAACCTCCTTTTTGACTCTTTGGTTCTCTAATCTTCATGTTTAGGGGTCTTGGGACCTCCTAAACTATCCATAAAGCTCGTGAGCCATCCTACATGCCCCGTAACATCTCAATAACCGTGGTTGCTTCCAAATGGCTCGGGAATAAGGAGAAAACTCCCTAAAACCTGCAATTCAACACTAAAACACAAAACCACAACTATATACGATAGTTAGCACAAAATAGCTCCCAAGAGTTCCAATGACGCACAAATTAGCTTGTAAATAAGGGAGAAAAGACTATAAACACGTGATATCAAGCATTCATCCTAATCAACGTCGTGTAAACTGGCCTATTTGGCGGATGCCCTCTAACCTTCATGTCACTAAAAAAGTTAAAGTCATCATCAAACTGGCCAGCTCTACACAACACCTTAAGAATCGGAGCATATAAACCCAGAAAAGGATTATGACCTTCCTCAATCGAGCAATGTAGTAACCGAAACGCCTCATCCAACTTATGCAATTAATTAGCAACAACCAGAATCATGGTCTTACACATATCAATATCAGGGCAAAGCCCCATTCTACACACATCTTTAAGCAAATCAATACAAAATTCAATCTCTCCCGACTTACAAATCGCTTCCAACAACGAATTAAACATCCTAATATCAGGCACAAACCCTCGTTTTGCCATTTTGAATCTGAATTCTTAATCAAATATGTGTAAGCTACAAAATTTTAAATCTTAAAATCATATAAAAATTTAGCCCTAAACAAACCTTCATTCTTTCCGAAGATCCATGTTTCAGGCCTCGTGATCAAAGTTCGAAATTATGTGTACCATTTCTCAATTTTAAGATGGAAAACTGGAATTGATCTATTCATGAAATTGTATTTCCTTACTATCATTTACAGTATCACAATTTGTCCATTATTCCCGAAATCACAATAGTAATAACTAATCACATGTTACGCACTACAAATTCACAATTCGCAAACCGATAAATTCATGAACCAGTTGTTATACACAAGAAAGAGGAAACCACTAAAATCATTCCTCCTTATTCTTTACATTGCATCCAATATTCCTTCTATATTGGTTGGTTATAGAAGTCATACAAATAACTCTGTACTATTCATTAGCAACGGTTGAAAATAGTTTCAGTTATAGAATTTAAAAGTTAATTAATCAAATCTATGGTTGAAAATAGTTTTAGTTATAGAATTTAAAAGTTAATTAATCAACGGTTGAAAATAGGTGAATCAACAATTAATTAGATGTAAATAAATAAGAACGAAACTATGAAAGTGAGACTAACCTGCGGCGTGGCTCCTTTCTATGGCTGCTCAGCTCGTCTGCGCCGCAGTTGTCGAAGCCGGAGGTTGGGACTGAGGAATCAATACGAACTTTCTCTTCTTCCTCGTCGTAATCAAGAAGCTCCTCTTCATAAGGACAAAATTATGAAATGAGCACAATATTAGGGTTTTTGAAAACCAGGTGAATCAGAAGCGAATAAATCATACAAGATCCACCAGTATAACATACAGAATTAGAAATTAAAGCAAAGAAATGGAGGGAGAGATTACCTTCGAGAGTTGAATCTGAGAATTAGGGTTAGGCGAAATCGGGAGAGAGAGAGATAACATTGAAGTTGGCGGGGAATGTACTAAACAGTGAGAGGAATTATTGAAGCATTTTACTAAATGTTTTTTTGGGTAATTTAGCTACGGGTCTTAAAGAAGCCCGCCTCTAGATGATTTTTTTGGGTAATTTAGCTGCGGGCCTTAAACAAAGCCCGCCTCAAAATGCAATTTAGCTACGGGCTCTCTAAAAGGCCCGCAGTAAATGAATAGTAGCTACAGACTGTTCAACTAGCCCGCAGCTAATGGGGTGCATCAATAGCTCTTTTTTCCACTAGTGATTTATGCTCAAAGGTGGGGCCGTCGAGGTAGAGGATCTCAAGGTGTCAATCTTATGGTTTAGCTTCGCTATTTGCGAAGTCAGCAATGCAAGAGCGTCTACCTCCAACACCTTCCTTGTGAGGCTTTGGGAAGTGGAAGGATCATTGGTTGTAAGGTTTGACAAGAAATCATAGCCTACATCCACTTCCTTATCTAGAAATACTCCTCCCGCAGACGAATCAACAATACTCCCGCAGATGATTGATGAGACCACATTAGTCGTGTATTTAGAGCATTTCGGAGTTCATTTAGTAGGGGTTTAGGCCTTGAGAAGCGGAGTTTCGGATATATTAGCCTAAGTGTTTTATATTGAGAATTGGGTTAGTTTCGATGCTTTAGAGGTGTTTTAAGGACACTTGAGACTTTATGTTGTTTTAACCATTTACAGGTGGACTCCGTCCCGTGTTCGTGGTTCGTTCGATAAAGAAAGTCAACAAGTTCGTGATCGTTAAATTTCTGTTCTCAACCGTGAATGTTTAATAACGATTCAGATTCAAGCAAGAGTGTGTGTGCGAGCTCGTAAGCCAAGCATCACTCGCCAACAACCTAGAACACGAGCCATCGTAAGCATAAGAAGGCAGCAAGCAGCCTCCAGCAGCTTAGATGCGCGTCCCACGCATCACCATGCACGTCCCACGCAGCTATACGCAGCAAGCAGCACTCACATGCAGTAGTTGTGCGCGACTCGCGCACCCCTTGCACAGCTTGCGCATCTGGCCGAGACACAGCACGCGTACAGTATTATACGTGTGTCACCAGCACGCTTCTGATGCGCGACTCGCATATGTCGAGCCAGTGACGCGGCTGGGCGATTTTTGACGAGTTGTAGCGTTTTAGATTCGTTTTAATAGTTTTTAACTTCTATATTTTCATTATTCATTTATAATTGGAGATACTTAGAACCTCAATTAGAGAGAGAAACATTATTTCCTCCTCTCTAATCTTTGTATGCTTTGGTTTATTATTGAAGATTCATTGAATTAATCTATGCCGATTGTAGCGTAATTCGATTCTTGAGAATGGTGATCTAATCTTCGGTTAGTTTTATTGTGAGGTTTCTTATTTAAACAATTTCTTAGTTATAATATTGAATTCTATTTTCATTGTTTGATTATTGATTTGGTTCTCTTCAATAAATCAATTGCTATTACTTAGAACATTGCCGATCGGTTGTTCTTTGTTTATGAGTAGCAAACTAGGGTTTAACTTTGAATCTGATTGTTCTTGTTATTTCCTTGTGAATGCTCAATTTCCAAATTGAATAATTGCCCTAGTAATTGTTCTTTGGCACATAGTTTCCTAGGGCTTTGACGTTCTTCAGAATTGAACCTAAATTGCTGATTTAATTGGCTTGTTCTATAGTTCAGTTATTCTATCTGTAAATTCGGGTAGTTTAACGTATCTTTAGAGGGAATCGGGATTAAATTCTCAATCTATGTGTGATTAAGAATAGTTGTTCATTTTGAGAAACCGATGATCGATAAACCGGAATCGAAGTGAAGATTGACCGAACTCAAGATCTTTCTCCCATTGATATTCCCTATATTTTATTATTGTTTTCCTAGTCTGTTAATTAATCTTTTTAATCTAAAAACCCCCCTTTCGATCTTTTGTTAACATACTTTAGTACCTAAGTCTCCGTGCTTAGACCCTACTTGCCTCCTACATTAATTTGTATCGGAAAGTTGGTTTTATAAATATTATCTTTAGTAAATGCGTGCAACCATGTCCCACTAAATTTTGGCGCCGTTGCCGGGGACTTGGCAACAACTAAAGTGTGTCTATATTAGATTGTTTTATTTATCTTTTTATTTTCTGATTTTCTTCTTTATATGGTTGATACTCGTGCTACTAAACAGAATCATTTGCAGTACGATCCAGAACTTGAATTAACTCCTCTTAGGTTGCGGAGAGAATCGCAGAGAGAATTCGAGGAGCTTCCATTCCATATTGATTCTTATGAAGCCATGCCGCCACGAGTTGAAGCACGGACTTTGAGGGAGCTCACTGAACCAAACCTTGATCATCAGCCTCAATGCATAGTGTTCCCTGAATCTGAAGAGGGCGACACCATCACCACCACTTTTAAGCTTAAGTTAGGGCTCATCCATTTATTTCCATCCTTTCATGGACTCAGTGGGGAGGATCCAAACAAATTTTTGTCTGGATTTCATGTAGTCTGCTCAAGCATGAAACCGAGCAGTGCTACCGAAGAACAGGTGAAACTGAAGGCGTTTCCTTTCTCCCTAAAGGATACCGCCAAAGATTGGCTCTACTATCTCCCGCCTGGTTGCATCTCCACATGGGCAGAAATGAAGCGAAGATTCTTAGTGAAATTCTTTCCCGCTTCTCAGTCCGCCATCTTAAAGAAAGAGATAGGCCACATCGAGCAACAATTTGATGAGACTCTTTATGAGTATTGGGAGAGATTCAAGAGGTTGTGTGCAAGCTGTCCATATCATGGGTACAATGACCAAGACCTCATCCTGTATTTTTACAATTTGGTAGGCGGGGTGGTCAAAGGAAGAATGTTAGTGCCGCAAGTAGTAGCGATCCTCAATTGCGCGAGCAAATGCAAGCTCTCACTTCCTTAGTCAGAGGGCTTATGGTGAAGGGGCAAGTGCAACATGTGAGGGCTTGTGGGATTTGTTCTTCTAACCATCCTACAGATTGTTGTCCCCTATTGCAAGAGGGGCCGAGTGAAGAAGTGAAGGCCATGGGTTTCCAAGGCCAACAAAGCAACCAAAGGAGGTATGACCTCTATTCTACCACCTATAATCCGGGTTGGAGGGATAACCCGTGATTGAGATATAGAAATGACAACAACAACCAAACCCCAAATCATGGGCTAGGATCCTGTATGTCTTGTGAGTATGTGATACGAACTTTGACCAAGAACATGACCGCTATGCAAGGCAATATGGTACAATTTCAAGAGGAGAATCGAGCTAGCATCAGATATCTGGAGAATCAGATGAGCAAAGTATCTAGTGTGGTGAGTGGGTTGGAGGCTCGTGATAGTGGGAAATTGCCTTCCCAAACTGAGTCTAATCCAAAGAAGAATGTAAGTGCCATCATGGTGGTGGATGAGGCTCCGAAGCAACATGGAGGGAGTCTTTCGATCCCAAACTACAAGCCTCCTCCACCTTTTCCTTCAGCATTACGGTCCGTCATGAGATATGAAAAGAGCAAAGGTCTTTATGAGGCCGTGCGGGAGCCCAAGGTAAGTCCCCCTACCCCTCATGTTGGAGAGCGAGGCAAAGAGTTTGTTGGTTATGTATCCCATAATTTGCTCCCCCCTAAGTATGATGATCCTGGTATGTTTACCATTCCTTGCATGATACATGACACCCCCATTCCCCAAGCTATTTTAAACTTAGGAGCGTCTATTAATGTGATTCCCCTCTCCCTTTATGAGTCTTCAAAGCTTGGTCCTCTTATTGCTACTAGTGTCATTGTTCAATTGGCTAATGGATCAACTATCCGCCCGAAAGGGAAAGTAGTGGATGTGTTAGTCAAAGTTGGTAAACTATAATTCCCTACTGATTTATATGTGTTGGAGATGGAGTCTAATGCTTCTCACGTTCTCTTAGGGAGACCGTTTATGAAAACCTCCAACACTAAGATTGATGTAGGTGTTGGGTCATTGAGTGTCGAGTTTGGGGGTCGGGTTGAGTCTTTTGGGCTGTTTATGTAACAACCCGGATCTACAACCAACCTAATTAAGACTTAAATGCAGCGGAAAACCTAATCCGGGCTATTACCATCACACTCATCACGAGTATGGAGCTCAAAAACCTTGACTTTTTAAAACTTTTAAACTGTAATGACTTTATTAAAACCTTTAACTTATTAAAACTTTCTCACTTTAATAAACTATGCAAAGTGAAATTCCTAAAACATTTTAGAAAACTCGATTTATTATTAAAATTCTATAGAAAATTCGGCAGAGTTCCGTTTGTATAACGGACTGCCTAAAACTTAATTTAGGACTCGCGTCCACTTATAAACCTGTATTTATCAAAATCCAGCAACCATTATAATTTAAACTTAATAAACTCAAACTCTTTAAACTTAAATACAAGTTAAATATTAACTATACTATTACAAAGTCGATCGTCCTCGCCCGCGATACAAACAATAGGAATAGCACAGTTGAACTTTCTTCAACAATACTACCTTCATGTACCTGCATATACCGGCACGTAGTATCAGCCAAACTGGCTGAGCAAGATTTCATACTGAAAAGCCAAACATATATGCAAGTAGGATATATATTTATATATCCTACAAATCAGTTTCTTTCAAAAGCAAATAATAAGTAACTTTATAAAACCTTTTCCGTATTTCTTTTTATGAAACAAAAATCGTTCTTTTCTGTTTCTAAATCAAATCCTTTCTATTACTCTTTTTCAAATCTTTCCTTTTTCCTTTTCATAACCAATCCTTTCTTTCCTTTTTCTTTCACGAAGAAAGATTCATAAATCTAGGGAATGGAACAAATTTTCCTTGCCTTTGGGCTAGCTAGGCCCTCCGGATAACTATAGACAAAGACCCCTAGTGTGCACACCCTACATACGGCCAAACCGCAGCAGAAGATCAAAGTCTTGAGGTACTGATCAACGTACCCCCACAACTATTCTATTCTGTGTAGTCGAGCCAAACCCGACTAAGTTCCAATTCCTTGAGATACCACTTAGGTAATCCCCACAACTTTGAAAACATAAAACTATTCTCATGAGATACCACATAGGCAATCCCATTAACTTTCAAACATAAAAACTATTCAAAATATCTTTCTATAATCTTTCCTTTAGTTGCGGTTCGGAAACCAACTTTCTATATTTGGAGGAACATCCTCCCATTCAATCCATTCTCAATAAAACCGAGACAAAAACCTTTTTAAAACACTTCTTGTAAACTATAAAATTTCCTTTCGAAACTAAACTTCTATCATTTAAATCATACTCAACCAAAATGAGTTTTAAACCTTTATGAAACTCTTCTCGTAACTATAAAAGTTTTAATAAGAAATCTTACGTTTACTTGTAAACTTATAAAACATTTAAACAAGAAATCTTACCTTGTTAAACTTTTCTCGTAAACTATTAAAGGTTCGAGTAGGAATCTTACCTTTCACGAATCATACCAAAACAACCACCTCCAAAACGACTCTTTAGTGAACTCGAAAGCTACGTAATAACATATATGTATTCAATAAATAATACTTCATACACTTGGCTAACTAGTAATGAACTTTAACTAAATCTAGTTCATGAACCAATCAACTTCTTCTAATTCCATATAATCATGTAAACAAACAATCATAAATCATATAAATGACTTTCATTATTCTAACTTGAACTTCCATTTAAACTTCTAACTACAACCCTTTACCAAACTAATTCTAATCACCTTACTTTAAATGAATACATCTAACATTCATAATATATACCTTGATACTCAAAAATTCATTATGAAATAACTAAACAACAATGTGGAGCTTTAAAATCGACTATAGAAAATATGAATTTTGGGCAGAAACTTAAAATGAGCATAACTCCCTCCTGCGAAGTCCAAATCAAGAGTTTCTTGAGCCTATCTTGAGTAAAATTTCAATACGAACAACTTTTGTGAAATAGTACTTTTGCTAAAAATGGCCAGAAACTGTCCAAAAATGCATTTTACGAAACTGCTCTGTAATTCCTACGAATTACATCTCTATTTCTTTTTCTTTGAACAACAACAAGTTTAATCATCAAACTAGTAATATAAACTAACTACTAAACATCTAATTACACCTTCTACTCAATCAATTCATACTCAAAACCTTCAAATCAAAAACCCCTAATTCGATTTCAATCAAAACCCTAAATTTAGAAAAACTGAAATTAAAGTAATAATTCAACTTACCCATTCCTATGGAAGATTAGGGATGAAGAATAGTTATCAAATCGCCCCTCAAACGAGCCCTAAACGCCCTAAAACAAACTAGAACGAGCCTTATTCCTCTTTCTCCTTGTGCGCCATCTTTCTCTTATCCCTTTGTGTGCTTATGTGCATCTTCCTCGTCACTTTCGACACCATAGATGACTCTCGGAGCTTCGTGGTCGGCAAAGCACCACCACCACCACCACCGTTCCCTCACGTTTCTTCTTTTCCTCTTCCTTCTCCCTCTCTACTTTCTCTATTCCTCTTTTCTTTTTCTTTTGGTTACCTTCTGATTCTCACCCCCAAAGCTCTTTTGTTTCTTTTTTTTTTGTTTTTGTTTTCTTTGTTTTTGTTTTCTCTTTTTCTTTCCACTTAAATTGATTTTCTAATTTACTCTAATCTCCCCTTTTAATCTATTTATCCCAATTATCTTAAATCCCTCTTGTTTTACATATATCTAATAATATCTATTTACCTTTTCAAAATATAATTTAAATAATGATACAAATTCATATAAAACAACAATAACCAATACTCATTAAAAGAATTAAACTCAATATTTCTTGAATTCATTTCATTAAAACGTCGAAATAATTAACCAAAATTAATATAATTAACTTTTCAATAACTCTATAATCAAATATAATTTCCTTTAATTAAATTTGAGGACTATTAATATATGATTAGGATAATAAATCATACTTAGCTATTAATAAAATATTCTTTAAAAATAGGGTATTACAGTTTAGTTGTAAGAATTCTGTGGTGTCTGAACCATCATGCCTTGTTGGTGCTATAGAGTTGGTGTCATACACCCCTTGTGGCACTACTAAAAAGAAAAAGGCTAAGAAAGTGAAAAGTCCTACCAAACCCCCCGATGTGCCCCATGATTCTCACTTGTTTTCACTAACATTGGCTGGGCAAGGTGTGGTTTCCTCTTATCTCCAGGTACAAGAGTTCAACCAAGTAGGTGACTCCTTCCCCGATTGATTTCGGGAGGTAAGTAGTCGAGCTAACGACTCTAAACTAAGCGCTACTCGGGAGGCAACCCGAGCTTCTTTTCTTTCTTTCTTTTCCTTCCACCCTCCATCCTTTCTTTCTTCTTCCATTTCCGGAATACCACCGTCTTTTCTATTCCATCACAACAAATAAGCCATACCTCATTCCTTTCCATTTCCATTCCCTTTTCCATAAAATTTCCAACACATTGAGCATTTGCATCCTAGATTTATCTATTGGATGTGAATTTCGAACCTTTCCTTACATTGAGGTAGGGTTCGAACTTATCATTGTTGGTTGGTTGAGGGAGTTGGGTTGTGAGTTAAGTGGATCTTTGGTCGTATATTTGTTGTTTGGGTGAGTTTTTGATATTTTATGAGTGGTGGTGTCGGGGGAGTGAAGATCTGTGAGAATTGATGTCGTGTTTGCCCCCTTTTCCCTTCTTTTTCTTCCTTATACATGTTCTCATATTGAGGACAATGTCTAGATTAAGTAGGGGGAGAGATATTCATTGATTTGGGTGTGTTTTGTGTGTCTTACACATTTATTTGCTTTTGAAGAATCCCAAATTGAAAAAAAAAAATGAAAAAATGAAAAAAAATCCAAAAAATATTTGAAAACCCGTTGAGTTAGAAACTTAGGCAAAAATGGGGGTCCGGATAGGTTGAAAACTCGAAAGAGCAACATATGCAAAAAAAGTGGCTATCTAGAGCGGCTGAGATGGTGAGTTCATTATTTTGAAAAAAAAATGTGTGAAGCTAGGTTGAAAACTCGAAAGAGCTCCTAGGAAAAATGAGAGATAAAAGAGAGATATTTTGAATCATTTGTCGGAGTTGGTGTCATAAGAAGATGGTGATATAAGGAATGTTTCGGGAAGGATTTCATCGTGGTGTTTGAAGTAGAGGCGAATAGGTTAGAACTCATCTATCTTTGGAGAAATAAGGAGTGAATGTGGTGTTTTGTGCAGATTTGGTGTGAGTTTGAGTCCCTTGAGATCTTCCGGGCCTCGAATTCACCTTATTGATCTTTTTACTTTTTGGTGTGTAATCTTGGTGTTGAGATTTAATGACTTTCTACTTACTTTATTTTAGGTGAGCTTTTGGTTCAAGTGTGGGGTATCTTTTTCCCTTGTGTTTGACCTTGAGCGATTCGGAGGATTAGCATCGTATTTCTACACTAGGATGGAGTGATAAGTGACATGAGTCAAGAGGCAAAGTCAACCATTGGAGATGAACCTATTTGCTTGGTTCTTGAGGCCTTTGGATTCAAGCTCAAGTCTAATGGTTCTTTTGTGACTATGATTGCTTGGGAGGATGTAATAGCTTGTGAAGACTAATATGGGGCGTCCATATGTAGTTACTTAGAGTCTTGAAGAATCTTTTGTTGAGTCATTTTTAGACATTTCATTCATGTAATAAAATCAGTCCATATAGCCGAAATTATGGTTGGAAATTCGGTTATATGAGAGTCCTAGTTGAGTTCTAATTAAGATTAGGAATGATTTTGGTGAATGATAAGGAAGCTTAGGCGTGTGTAAATAAGATTGATATTGCCGAAAATCCTATCATTCTTATTATCTATCTTCCTTATGTTTATCTTTATCTTTCCCTAGATTTTAGGGATTAAGATTTATATGTTTTTTAGATAGAGTTTATGCTTTCTAGATAGAGTTTTGGTTTCCTAATCATACTAGAACATGTACTAGTATAAATAGGCGCCTAGTAGTCATTAATAAACAAGTAAGTTTGGATTCATTCATCATATTTTCGAGTATTTTAATTATTTTTCAATTAAAGTCGACCATTCATATAATATTCAGGAGTGATTATTATTGAGTGTTAATCTACTTAATTCCAGGTAATGGTTTAACGGAGATTAAGAGTTAATTAAATCTTTCAGGAATGCTTGATTTAATTATCATATCCTAAACACATTAAACACAAAAACATATAAAAATTCGGACTTTCATCTTAGATAAGAACCTTTGCTTTGGAATACTTGAATGTTACTTTCATTGGAGTAACATTCATATCAATACGGGGAGTAGTTCATTTGTGTGTTATGCAAAAAAGGAGTGCCCTTGTTCTAAATAATTGAGTTTACTCGAGGATGAGTAATGTTCAAGTGTGGGGGTACTTAATGAGACCACATTAGTCGTGTATTTAGAGCATTTCGGAGTTCGTCTAGTAAGGGTTTATGCCATAACAAGCCGAGTTTCGGATATATTAGCCTAAGTGTGGTATATTGAGAATTGGGTTAGTTTCGATGCTTTAGAGGTGTTTTAAGGACACTTGAGACTTTATATTGTTTTAACCTTTTACAGGTGGACTTTGTTCCGTGTCCGTGGTTCGTTCGATAAAGAAAGTCAACAAGTTCGTGATCGTAATATTTCGGTTCTCAACCTTGGATGTTTAATAACAATCCGGATTCAAGCTAAAGTGTATGTGTGCGAGCTCGTAAGCCAAACATCACTCGCCAACAACCTAGCACACGAGCCTTTGTAAGCACAAGAAGGCAGCAAGCAGCCTGCCCAGCAGCTTAGATGCACGTCCCGCGCAGCTATACGCAGCAAGCAGAACCCACAGACGGTAGCTGTGCGCGACTCGCGCATCAGGCTAAGACACAGCACGCGTACAGTAGTATTCGCCTGCGACCAGCATGCTTCTGATGCGCAACGCACACATGTCGAGCCAGTGACACCGGCTGGGTGATTTTTGACGAGTTGTAGCGTTTTAGATTAGTTTTCATAGTTTTTAACTTCTATCTTTTCTTTATTCATTCATAATTAGAGATACTTAGAACCCTAAATAGAGAGAGAAACACTCTTTTCCTCCTCTTTAATCTTTATATGCTTTGGTTTATTATTGAGGATTCATTGAATTACTCTATGCCGCTCGTAGCGTAATTTGATTCTTGAGAACGGTGATCTAATCTTCGGTTAGTTTTATTGTGAGGTTTCTTGTTTGAACAATTTCTTAGTTATAATATTGAATTCTATTTGCATTGTTTGATTATTGATTTGGTTCTCTTCTCAATAAATCAATTGCTATTACTTAGAACGTTGCCGATCGATTGTGCTTTACTTATGAGTAGCAAACTAGGGTTTAACTTTGAATCTGATTGTTTTTGTTATTTCCTTGTGAATTCTCTATTTCCAAATTGAATAATTGCGCTAGTAATTGTTGTTTGGCACATAGTTTCCTAGGGCTTTGACGTTCTTTCGAATTGAACCTAAATTGTTGATTCAATTAGGTTGTTCTATAGTTAAGTTATTCTATCTGCAGATTCGAGTAGTTTAATGTATCTTTGGAGGAAAGCGGGATTAAATTCTCAATGTGTGATTAAGAATAGTTGTTTAACGTCAAAAAAAAAAAAAAGAATAGTTGTTCATTTTTAGAAACCGATGATCGATAACCCGAACCGAAGTGACGATTGATCGAACTCAAGATCTTTCTCCCATTGATATTCCCTATATTTTATTATTGTTTTCCTAGTCTATTAATTAATCTTTTTAATCTGAAAACCCCCCTTTCGATCTTTTGTTAACATACTTTAGTACCTAAGTCTCTGTGGTTAGACCCTACTTGCCTCCTACATTAATTTGTATTGGAAAGTTGGTTTTATAAATATCATCTCTGGTAAACGCGTGCTACCGCGTCCCACCAATGATCATTGGCTGCAAGGTCTGCGTCAAGAACCATTTGTCCATGTTGTGATGTGGACACTCTCCCTGCAAGTCTCTAAACCTAGCCCATGATTCCCAAAGTGTTTCATCAGGCTCTTGGGAAAACATGGCTAGTTTGTTTGTGATTTCTTCTGTTTTGTGGGTGGATAATACTCTTTCAAGAACACAGCAGAAATTTCCGACCATTCAGACACTTGGATGTCGTTGAACCACTTCTGAACTTTTTCTCGGAGTGAAAACTCGAATAACATGACCTTCAATTTCTCAGGTGTGACTCCTTGATGCTTTACAATTCGGTAGAGTTGTTGAAATCTCTACAAATAATTGGCCGGATCTTCAATGAGATGCCAACAAGACTGATTTTACTTAATCATGTTGATGAGTCCAGGCTTAATCTCGAAGTTGTTAGTGGCGATGGTGGGCATTGATGGGCCAGTGGAAATGCCGTCACGATGAGGCACCCCATAAGAATTCAACGATTTGGCCATAGCTGAACGATTTGGCCATAAGAATTACTCGAAGTTGCCTGATTGTCCTTGTAAGATTGGGATCCGCTGAGATGGGGGAACCATTTATTTAAGACATTGGCATACAAAAGAAACAAAAAAGAAGCACAAAATGTAATTCAATTGGAAAAATGAAGTTCCAATGAGGCACAAAGAAGTAGACCAAATAATCAAACAAAAACTTAGAAAACTAGTCGTCTCCCCTGCAACGGCGCCAAAATTTGATAGGCTAAAGTCGTATCACCTAATCAAAGATAAATCCTAAGTCCTCTAACAATGGTAGTCAAGGGAAGTAGGGTCAAATCCACAAAGAGACTACGTTTCTAAGTAAATATCTAGCTAAACAGCTACTTCAGACAAGATCAGGGAAGAATCAGCTGAACTGCTAATTAAACACTAGAAAACAATATAAAGATAGATTTAATCTGTGAAATAAAGGTCTAGGGAATTAGTTCGGTCCACCATGCTTATACCAATCAAGGGATCAAACAACTATTAGAACCTAGGTCAAGAATCAACTGAGTAGAGCACGTGTTAAGCTAGATTAAACGATCATAACTCAACATACGCCGCATGTTCACTAACGTAATCAGAATTACTGATGTGTAATAGGCCTCTAAAATTTGGACGAATCTGTGCAAACAATTATTAACCTCAAGCAATCAATGAAACTGAGCAATAACATTAATTACTCAATAAGAACAAATCACACCATAACCAATCTAATCAAACCCTAGAAACTAATAGCAATTCAAAGTAATCAAGGTATAAATATGGCTTCCCTCCCTAAATCCCTAGAAATTAGACTACTTAGACATAATTAAATCAACTACGAAGAATCTAATATGAAACCCTAACAATTGCATCATGAATGAATCAATAATTAAACTAAGAAATCAAAAGATAATCAAAGAGATTAAGAGTAGAGAAAAGTACCAATTTACGGAAATCAATAACCTTTATTGAAATAAATCCGAGTTCAATCACCCCTTGAACTAATCTAAATTATTTAATCTAAGAAAAGCTCTCTAAAACTAAACTAAGAACAATGGAAATAAAATAGAATAAAAGGATGTCCCTAAAATCTAATTAAAAACGAGTAATATAAGATAGAAATCCAGATCCGCGTGCCCGGTACCCGATCGGGCAATGGGCCACCCGATCGGGTTGGTACAACTTTTTGGACCAAAACTTTCCTCGCCTAAATGCAGCAGCAGCATGAAATTTGAGGCTGAGCCTCCCACCCGATGGATCAGGTAAAACATGCCCGATCGGGCCAATGTCAAAAACGGCCCAACACTCCTCTTGGACGCATAAGCAGCACGACAACAACTTGGAGAATCTTGGCCCACCGTACCCGATGGGATCGGGTGGGTGTCTTTCGGCCCAATTCTTGTTTTCTCGCCCAAGCAACAGCAACAACAAGTTGGATCTCTCACCCGATCGGGTCGGGCAAGGCTTGCTCGATCGGGCCCGAGAGTCCAACACCTGATCTAATAAATCGTCGCTCAATCGGCCATATTCTGCCCGATCGGACACGTTCTTTAGTCTTTCTTGGCTCTTTGGCACTCAAATCTTTACCTTTAGAGGTCTCGGGACCTCGTAAATCATCTATAAAGCTCGTAACCACTTCTACGTGTCTTGTAACAAGTCGCAAAGCCGTGGATGCTTCCAAATAGCTAGGAAACAAGGAGAAAACTCCCTAAACCCTGTAATTCAACACTAAAACATAAAATCACGACTATATACGGTAATTAATATAAAATAGCTCCGAAGAGCTCCACGAATTAGCTCATAAATAAGGGAGAAAACTCTATATAAATAGATGATATCACCTTTTAGAGCAAGTTTAGAGCTATCAAACAAA
This sequence comes from Patellifolia procumbens, assembly GCA_947645195.1. NCBI lineage: Eukaryota > Viridiplantae > Streptophyta > Magnoliopsida > Caryophyllales > Amaranthaceae > Patellifolia > Patellifolia procumbens. The sequence continues at coordinate 4,148,461 of CANSGD010001076.1, forward strand.
GAGTTTCAAGCTACATTCACATTACTAGGTTAAGATTCCAGATTTAGTCTCCTTGTAACAGAAGGATTTTAAGAAATCTTACCCGATTAAGCAACCGTTACTGTTTCATTGGGTTGAGCTTTCCATGCTCCTTTATCCTTCGAATGAGCTGAACAGGAGGCTTGATTAGAATTCCCAGATCTATTGCCATTCTTCCCTTCAGCTTTAGACCTCTTCTTTCTAGACGTTGTAGATGATGGTGTACGTTAGCAACTCACGCTATGGTGCGCCTATTCACCATGGCTGATCACCACTACTTTAACCTTGTTTTGATTTATAATTTTTTTACCAGGGTCTGGAAACTTTATCACTGAAAGAAACTCTTGGTCAATTTGGTTACCATAGAAGATGCATTAGGATTTTCTTTCATTTTTATGACCAAGCTCACCCTCTCCAAAGATATTAATGGATCTTATGAATTGTTACGCTTCAGTTAAGTTTAGTTCTATCTTATTGCGTTATAATTTATCAGAAACAAGCTTTTATAACCACAACTTTGTCAACAACAAGCTTTTAAAAATTTTCTGGCAAAATACAATCTACAATGTATTTTTTTTGCAAGCAACAATTCTTTTCCATTTTCGGCGGTTGATTGTGGTATCTCACTGCACCCTAATTCAATCAGCAACCTCAAAACATGCTATAACATCTACATTTGAATGTAGTGGCATCCCATAATCAACCCCCGAAAATGGAAAATGATTGTTTCTGACAAAAAAAACAACATTTTTTATTGTATTTTGTCAAAAAAAATTTAAAAACTTGTTCTTGACAAAGTTTTGGTTATAAAAGCTTGTTTCTGAAAAAAAAAAAAGGCTTATTTTTTATTTCCTTTTCGAATTATGCCTTTTGGGTTCTAGTTCTTCTACTCTTCAATTTTTATTTGTTTTTTTTACTCTTGTTGTGTTTTTTCACCTATAACAATTACTTGAAATATATCTCTATTATATAAGTCAAGAGGTGGGGGTGGACACCAAAAAGAAAAAAAGGAAAAATAAATAAAATAAATCAATGAGTTTATTAAGTAATTAAGTTTTATTTCCAAATGTAGCCATTAGATTTTTAATAAAAGATGTTCAAAACTTCTAACTAAAATATCTAAAAACCTACAAAATAAAAACAATAAAAAAATATCAATGATTATATTTTCTTGAGATCTATAGATAGACACCCACTTTGCTATACTTTTATATACTTTTGAAATACATGAGTAATTGATTGTTTATGAGTTAAGGCACATTTGATCAAATTGATCCATATAAAGTATTTTATCATGAGTGAGAAATATGATAAAGTATTTTCAAGTACTTCTGAATTTTTTCTCATTTGGACAATGAGCAAAAAATACCTTATCAGATACTATATAACAAAAGTTGTAGTTGATGGTGGGGAGTAAGGGATGTTTTCAAAGAAAAATGAGCCAAAATGAATTTAGCTTGAAAATAAAAGATGTTGTGTACCTTCATATTTTATCATGTTACAATAGCCAAAACATACATCGTATGTAAATAAAATTAGGATTTTTTTGTTCAAAACCACCTAAAATTTTCACGTTTTTAGAAACTCCCACCTTAATGAATTTTTGTTTTATATTTCCACCTATCATTCCCAATTTTATTAGAAACTCCACTTAATGATTTTGTTAAATTCCGTTAACAAAACCGTGAAGTGTGCCCTACATATGCATTTTATTATTAGTTTACGCTGAAATTGAAGTCAATTTCATCACTTTATTTAGAGCAAATTTGGAACGAATTACAACTATTTGAAAAAAATTGCAACTATTTCAAGTTCCATTTTGTTAACAAAATGTATATGTGAGACCCAGTTAACGGTTTTTTGTTAATGAAATTTGACAAAAACATTAAGTGGTGAGAGTTTTTAATTAAATTGTAAATGTTAGGTGGAATTTTTAAAAAAAAAACATTAAGGTGAGAGTTTCTAAAAATATGAAAAGTTTAAGTGGTAAGATGCAGCTATCCATAAAATTATCTACTGTAGATTATAAAATTTCATGATAAAATTGTTGTCACACGCATCGCGTGCATAGAAATCTAGTAGCAAATAAAGAAAGTAGTCTAGAGAGAGAAGAAGGTGATATAACAGTAATTCTTCCATTCGTAGTCTGTCCTTTTCAATAATTATAGTAAAGAGATTTTATTGTTTGCGATTCCGTCCATATATTCTTTTAGTGTGTCAAAACTAGATCCCCTTTTGGTTGTGCGTTTGTAAAACTGGTTACTTTTGGGACACTTTCGAATGACAATTGTAAAGCTAGACCCATACTCGATATTTTTTTAGGAATAATTGGATCAAACAACACAAACTATACGTTTGTTGAACAAAACAACACCAACAAAAAAATGTGCACAAAATAACATGAACTTTTTCTAATCGGCCCAGAAAACGACATAAGTGGTTTTTTTGTCTGAGAGTTCCTATTTCCGGTGAATCTTTAGTATTTTATCTTTTTTATTTTGCTATCTTTTTCCCCTCTTCTTTAAATAAACTAATAGATCTAAAAATCACCTTATTTCCTCTTTGAAACCCTAAAATTTCCCTCAAATTGATTTTGTCTATCAAACCCTAGAGTTGGAGGATGAATGGAAAATGTTCAAGGAAGAAATCAAAAGGAATGTCTATCGTGTATGGGTAATAGAAATCAAAAAGATATAATACTAAACATTCACCGAAAATAGAGAATTTAAGGCGAAAAAACACCACTTATGTCGTTTTCTACACCAAGTACAAAAAGTTTGTGTTGTTTTGTACACCTTGTTTTATTTGTGTTGTTTTGTGCAACAAACCTATAGTTTGTGCTATTTGATCCAATTTGCCCTTTTTTGTATGCAGGTTATTGTCTTTGTGTAGAATGAGAATAATGTTGTAGGAATTAGGAGCCTTTTTATTGAATGCGCACGACTTGTATGTCCCTAGAAAATGCCTCTTCAATATTTCTCAAAGTTACAAACATTAATTAGCTAGCCTAATGCTACATGGTTGTCGATTAAGAATAGTTTTATTGTAGCATGTTGCGGGTAATATTACATCACCACCTACACAATACAAAAAGAAACAGCTTCCACAATTATGTTCTTTTGACCTGATTATCGATAAAGTACACTTTAATTTTATGATTAGTATATAATACCTTGGGGTATCGCGCGCTACACCAACTAGCTAGTAGTAACACAAATGGTTTGCTTTATTATAAGCCTTTGGTTCAAGATATGAAATAGAAAGGAAGTGGTAAGCATTACCACCAGGTATAGGCTTCTATTACTTGAGGGGGAGGCGGGGTAACAAATTGGAAAAATCCATTGCCACCAATGATATTAAGGTGAACCAAAGAAATACTCCATCCGATCTCTTTGTTTGTCCCATTTACTGCAGCTCTAAATGCCCAGCAAGGTAATGTCATAGGCATGTGGGTGGGGATAACAATTAAAGAGTCCACTTATACAAAACATGTGGGACTAAAAAGTTAACAAGTAGGGGTAGATGGGTAATATGATTTTCCATATAAGAAAAGATTAAAAAGTAGGATAAACAAAAAGAAACGAACAAAAACGGAAAGTAAGACAAAATAAAAGAAACAGAGGGAGTAGTATGGAAATCGGTAGCCGATTTTGTTTCTTGTAGTTCAAAAGTAGTCATTAAGACAACCCCTTAAAAAGTTTTTTTTTTAAAAAAAAGATAACAAAATTCCCACTTTTAAGAACAACAAGGGTTTACAATCCAACTTGTGAATTTAAAGTTACAAGGTAAAATTCCTATGAATTATCTCAATTTAGTTTTTCTTAAAATATAATCTCATTTATAAGTATAAGATTATATTAAAGTAGTAAAAATAATTTTCTTGAAACCCCTCGCACAAGTCGCCTCGAGAGGCCATTATTCCATATTTTTTGACATTTGTACACAAAATGCAGGGCATCTATAATTATTTTCAGTTTTACGAATTCGTAATGTAGATGGTGGCATGCATATTTCTTGTTTCAACTTGGTACTTAAACAACTTTTGGCAGTAGGCATAGACTAGTCTTGAATCAGAAAGAGGACAAAATTACAAGAAACGAAGAGGAAGGCCCCTACCAACTTTATAGATTGGTGTTAATGGGTTCCACTCCTGATCTAGAAAGCCTTGTTTCCACTTGGTCTCCTCCAATATAGGATTAAAAGCTTTAACAATAAAACATTCCTTTTCATTTTCTCCTCCATCCCATGTGTCTTCGCGTTTTATTTTGACAACAATTCTCCATTCCACGTTAACGAATTGAATAACAGATTTGTGTCCGCATTTTTAGGTTGTTTGAACGATTTCAGATCTGCGATGAAAATTATACTAAAATAACAATTACTCCGTCTCAAATTTGGTGTTCCTATTTTCCTTTTTGGAATGTTTCAAAAAGTTATTTCCATTTTAAAATATTTTATTTTAAAAATATTTATTTCTCAAGCTTACCCTTTAACAACCAAAATTTTATACACTTTTTTATCTTTTGTCTTACACAGGGCCCACTTCAGAATATTTTATTTTTTAATCACCCACTTTTCTTTCTCTCACTTACTTTTGTAAAAGCAAAAAGTCACTAAAGTATATTTTATACAATATAAAATAAAAAGATTCTCATCCATCTCAATTTGCATTGGTTTTCCCCCATATTCCAAATGGAAACATCAAATTGAGACGGAGGGAGTATGTAGTAACAATTACTAGAAATTTACAGTGGCTTTCTTTAGATAAATAAGCTACCATATATAAAGAATGACAGCCATAGATTACTCCATATCAACATTTTAATATCTCCATTATATAAGTGAAGAGGTGGGGTGGACACCGAAAATAAAAAAAGGAAAAACAAAGAAAATAAATCAAAGAAGTTATTAAATAATTAAGTTTTATTTCCAAACTTAGCAATCATATTTTTTACAAAAAATGGTTAAAACTTCAAACTACAATATCTAAAAATCTACAAAGTAAAAAAAATGTTAAAAAATATCAGTGGTTATATTTTCTTGAGATCTATAAATAGACACTCATTTTGCTATAATTTTTATATACTTTATTTTTTTAATATTTTCAAACACATTAGTAATTGATTGCTCGTGAGTAAAGGTGCATTTGATCAAATTGATCATAAAACATGATAAATTATTTTAAGATGAGTGAGAAAGTGGTCGAGGGATAGGGATGATGTATTTTTTTTTTACTCATGAGTAATGATGCTAATGATATCTTCCATTAATCTCTTGTAATATTTTTTATCTTTTTTGGCTTTTTGTTTTTATATTACTATTGATAATCTACTCCCTAATATTTATTACTTTTTTTCTTATGTATTTAAATTATTTCACTATTTAAACTTTTTTGAGATTACAATTACAGATAATTCTACAATGACTACAATAAAATTGTAGGCACTCTAACTATTTAAATCTAAATCCTTCATTAGTTGTAGGCTCATCATGACCATTAATCTAAATAATTTAAAATAAAACAAGTTAAATTATTTAGAAATTAATTATATTTAATGGACAAGATGAAATCTAACAAAAATTAAGGTTTGAGATTGAAACTATTGCAACGGCTACAATAAAATTGTAGCTATTGAATAACCGTCGATTACACCCTCTAAAAAATAACTAAAACTTAATAATTATTTTTAAAAGTATAAAAAAAATATATACACTTCACTGGAGAAATTACAATGTACTTTATCTCAAATCCTTACATATTAATTTTTCGCGCGAGGCACGCATCGCGTGCATATATGGCTAGTATGTTAATAAATTTATGGATAAAGTAAATTGTAGTATGTTTCTTATTTTTTGTTTTTGTATTTTAGGCAGTCTATACTATACAATTCATTAAGCTTCACTTCCAAAATTATACTCCCTCTGTCTCATACTAGTTGCAACAATTTGACTTTTACACTATCCATATGCCTTATTTTGACCATGATTTTTAACTAACATATAAAATCAAACTAGTTTTTTGGCCCAGGCGATGCCCTGGGAAAATCGTATTGTGCTATCTTTTGTATATTTCATTTGATCTGTTGTTTTGGCCAAGATTGCATGTTGTTGTATTTGTATGGTTGTGTTTGCTATAAATTATTTTCTTGGGTTAGTTCTTTTTTTTTTGCTGTATGGTTTTTTGCTCATTTTGTGTGAATTTGATATCCTTTTTTTTCTAAGGAAATGAGTGTTTATTATTGATATACATAATTGAATAAGATCGGTAATACCTTTCGGACCCACATGGAATATTTTTTTACATTATAGAATAATAGTTATAACATCAGTTCCTATTTCATCACTAAGTCTCATATTCTAGAGCATTTTTTGAACAATATGTTCTACTTTACCTAAATTTTATTATAAAATATATGTGGTACTCTTGCTCGTCGGCAAGCCATACCAATGTATTTTATCGCAATAAGTCATCCTTGCAAATGTACGCCGTTGCCGCCACCAATCCACCACAATAACACCATTTTGCCTCAAAGGTTGAGACAACAAATAAAGAGGAATGATAGGAAGAGGAATTTTTTAATATAATTATAGGTTGAGGATAAGATATAGCAGTAATGAGGGAATTGAAATAAACAAAAAAATTACAAATCGAAGAGGGAATGTAATAAGATATATTTTTTCTTTTTCAATATAAATTGGAGGAAGAGAATAAGGTAAAATATTTAATAGAAGAATTGTATTGGACAAAAAAAATCAGACGCACATTGGAAGACAAAAAGTTTGAGGAGGTTCTTCTTTTCCTAACAAAAATATAGGTAATGAGATATGTAACTTAAAAGCCAAAGTAGAACACAAAACGGAGGTGTAGCCTAGTGGAAAAGTGATGGAATTCTATTTGACAGGTCTCAAATTCAAACCTTGTTGTATGCATTTTGTATGGCGCTACATCAATAGATGACATGGGGTGACACGTGGTGGGTAGCAATGCTAGCTCACGCTTTTTAATATATATATAGATGTTAGTACATAAGATGTTCTTAGATTTTTCTTAATGTATAATTTTGACATATCAATTTTTCATAATTTTTACTAATTGGTAATTAGATATAATTATTGGTCAAAGTTGTGTATTGGCTAGTTTACTAATTGCAAGGTCCTAAAAAAAGTAATTCTTATGTTGAGAAACTTGTGGCTCATATTTACTCATTACGGTAGCCTTTTCTTGAGAAAGCAACAATAAAAATATCCTTTTCAGTTATAAAAATGACAGTTGATGTAGTAAAAATTATTATAGTTATAAAAAGGGTATAAATTGTCGTGAAAATAATGTTGTAAATATAGCAGAAAATGCCATATAATAATAGTAATAATAAAAATGACACATAAGGTCATAAAAATGACATAAAAGGCAAAAGCAAGAAGCAACCACAAAAGTATTACTTATAGAAATGAGAGAAAATGCCATAAAAGGATAGTTTCAAAAATGACAAATGCCATGATAATATGTAAAAATGAAGGAAAATGCGACAAAAATGACAGTTGTAAAAATGACAGAAAATGCATTACGAATGAGGGTTATAATGAAAATGAGGTAAGGTCATAAAAATGACAAGCAGGATGTACGATAAAAGGCCGCACGGGAAACCTGAGTATATACGATAGAGTCAAGATCTGCTACGGTTTGCTGAAAACTAAAAACTTTGCATCCTGACCGTCGGATCTAAATCAAGGGTTGAGATTGGCCATATAAAAGCTGGGAAAAAGGAAACTTTCACTCTCTAACCTCATAATCTCATAATTTCTCTCTCTCTAAACTCACAATCTCACGAAATCCTCTAACAAGATTCACTTAAATTGCAAAAATGGAGCACATTCAACCAATTTTCGTGATTTTGATTGAAAACGGAGCACATTCAACCAATTTTCTCCCAAAGCTTCAGTTAGATCTTCACCATTTTCATCCAAAACGGAGCACATCAACCAATTTTTGTACTTTGATTCACTTTCAGTTATCGAAAAACCTAAAAAGATATATTTAGGGTTTTAATCGTGTAGAATTGCAAGCTACACCTTCGAATTCTGGTAAATTCTTGTACAATTGCAAGGTCTTGGATAAAATTTTTATTTTCAAGTAAGTTCTACAATATTAATACTTTCAGATTTGTTTATAGCTTATAATTATTTGTTTTATAAGATATAATTGTTTTATTTGGCATTAATTTAAGTGCATTGCTTTAGATTTATAGAACTTATTATAAACCTCAGATTCAGATGTACTAAATTTTGATTGATTTTGTCTCTTAATTGTGTTTACCTATTTGAAGATGTATTACGTTACTCTTAGATTAATGTATGAAGACATTGTACAAATCTCATGAAAATTTTCAAATTTTCTTTTGATTTCCTTCTCTAATTTTTCGTAATGTTTACAAATTGGTAATTAGATATAATTATTGGTCAAAGTTGTGTATTAGCGCGTGTCAGTCAAACTGTTGCATCTAATATGGGATAGAGGTCGTACTTTTTAAAATCTGAATTATGGTAATTATGTGGTACCTATCATTTAGGAACTTATACTATTATACAAATATACATGATGATACTACATCATAAACTGCATATTATACGGAAATTACACTTTAAAATATATGAAATTAAACCTTATAATATATGAAAGTAAACCTTATAATATATGAAATTATACTTTAGAAACTCCGCACGTATACCTTATACTCCATTAATGTATTCTTCAATCTTGTCAAACCTCCATACGGAAATTAGTTGTCGTCAATTATATTTTTTGATAGCACTAAAACATGTTTTGATCATTGCCGTAATTCCAATAGTGAAATTAGTCTTGTCTATCACCATTGCTTAACAACGAGTGCCCCTTTAATTTGTGGTAAGCTTGGAAAAAGGTTGCTCGCGAATGATCTAAAATTTTAATCACCTGTTAGTTGAGTAACAATGTGAGCATAAATATTGTGCGCAATTTTGACAAGCTGACAACAAATAAAAGAGGTATTTAGTGGTGGGCAATATCTAGATCGAGCTATGGACGTAGTGAAGAATAATTTCCTTGTCCAAATTATGGCTATGACAAAAACATGTTATGGCGTTGTCCAAATAAACAAAACCAACGACAACTAATGCAATGAAAAGTATAATTCTCATATATGATGCAACATATTATAGAATATAATGGCATGTATTGTAGCATATAAGTTCATATACCATAAATACTTAAAATATAAGATAAATTATGAATTTAAAAATATAAATTCGGAAGGTATCAATATTACTTTTGTATTGCATAAACCGCCTATAATACATATACATAATTAAGAAACTTATCTTAGTTAGCCTTATCCATGATATATGTACCTAGATAAAGTACTTCTTATGTGGACAAATTCGTGGCTCATATTTACTCATTACGGTAGCCTTTTCTTGAGAAAGCAACAATAAAAATATACGTTTATGTTTTAAAAATGACAGTTCATGTAGTAAAAATTATTACAGTTATAAAAAGGGTAGAAATTGTCGTGAAAATAATCTTGTAAAAATAGCATAAAATGCCATATAATAATAGCAATAATAAAAATGACAGAGAAGGTCATAAAGATGATAGAAAAGGCAAGAGCAAGAAGCAACCATAAAAGTATTACTTATAGAAATGAGAAAAAATGCCATAAAAGGATAGTTCCAAAAACGACAAATGCCATGATAATATGTAAAAAATGAAGGAAAATGCGACAAAAATGAGAGTTGTAAAAAAGACATAAAATGCATTACGAATGAGAGTTATAATGAAAATGACGTAAGTTCATAAAAAGGACAAGCAGGTTGTACGATAAAAGGCCGCACGAGAACTTGAGTAATATGATAGAGTGAAGATCTGCTATGGTTTGCTGAAAACTAAAACACTTTGCATCCTAATCGTCGGATCTAAATCAACGGTTTAGATTGGCCGTATAGAAAGCTGGTAAACAAAGAACACTTTCTCTCTCTAACCTCAGAATCTCACAATATTCTCTCTTTCTAAACTTACAATCTCACGAAATCCTCTCACAAGATTGACGTAAATTGCATATATGGAGCACATTCAACCAATTTTCTCTCAAAGCTTCAGTCAGATATTCACCATTTTCATCCAAAACGGAGCACATCATCTCTACTTTGATTCACTTTTAGTTATTTTAAAGCCTTAAAAAAATATTTAGGGTTACAATCGTGTAGAATTGCAAGCTGCACCTTCGAATTCTGGTACATTCTTGTAGAATTGCAAGGTTTTGGATAAAACTTTTATTTTCAAGTAAGTTCTACAATATTAATACTAATACTTTCAGGTCTGTTTATAGCTAATAGATCTTTGTTTTATAAGATATAATTGTTTTGTTTGCCATTAATTTAAGTTCATTGCTTATATTCTAGATTTATAGAACTTATTATAAACCTAAGATTCAAATGTACTAAATTTTGAATGATTTTGGCTCTTAATGGTGATTACCTGTTTGAAGATGTATTACGTTACTCTTAGATTAATGTATGAAGACAATGTACAAATCTCATGAATATTTTCAAATTTTCTTTTGATTTCATCTGTAATTTTATATGTACCCCCGTTTGTATTATATGTAGCCACTGCTTTTTTTGAGTGTTCGCATTTGGTAGATGTTCTTAAATTAGGATAGGTTAGGAGATGATATATTCTGTTTAGCCTTTGTAATCATATATGTAGCCTTTGTAATTTTACATGTAGCCTCTGACATCTTACCCGTACCCTTTGTTATTTCCAGGAAAATGGAGCATGAATTCAAGAATTAGTTCCCTCCAAAAGCAGTAATTTAATACAAATTCCATCACCACTTGCTTCAACTATGATATTCATTGTGTTACTCCAAGGAGTACTATAAAAATGAATCGGTTCCAGTTTGTCCTTTTGAGCTAAAGTCTATTGTTGGTATGACATTCACTAGTGTAGCCGATGGCGTCGAGTTCTACAAAGCTTATGCTCGCTTCCGTTGTTTTGTGGAGAGACTAGGGACGGAGAAAAATGACAAGGATGGAAGTGTGTATTTGAAATATGTGTATTGCAACAAGTAGGGATACAAAGAAGATAGGGATATAGTAAAAAAAAAAAAACTTGAAAACGCAGAGACTTTGTCGAGGTTGACTTATCAAAGAAGAGGAGTTAATAGAAATGGTTGTGATGCAAGAATTGCAATGAAAAGGCGCAAAGACATATTGTTCATAATATATATCTTTCATGAGTCTCATAATAATTTATTTGCTACTCCCAAAAGCAAGAATTTTCAAAAGAATAAGAAATATATTACACTTAGATTTCTCACAAAAAATCCATATTTCATAATTTCAAATTGAATGTCGGCCCTAACAAATCATTTAGGTTAATGAAAGAACATGATGGTAGTTGTGACAATGTTGGGGCAACAATTGTAGAATTTAAAAATGGTAGCCGAGATTTGAAGTACTATTTGAGAAATGTTGATGCTACAATGAACATTAATAGTTGGAAAGAGAAAGTGAAAATAGTGGTGGTGGCTTCTTCTTTGAATATTGTCTCAATGAAACAAAAAACCTCACAAGAGCATTTTGGTGTGATTCTATAAGTAGGAAAAAATAATAGTTTTTGGTGACAATGGTGTCTTTTGATACGACTTTTGACACTAACACATATAGTATGGTTTTTGCCCCATTCACGGGAGTTGATAATCATGGTAAATGTGTCACTTTTAGGGTTGGTTTAGTTGCTAAAGAGGATATAACGTCTTTTAATAACTACTACTGACGAACCAAATCAATGCTTGATGATGTCCACTAGAAACAACCATCAAACAAAATACGTTGTTACAGTGATGACGTACAATACCAAAATGATCCACGGCTGATGATCACGGTGCCACCTAATCACGTCCGTTGATGATCAAAAGGACGACAAAATGATCAGCGAAATACTGCTGCTGACGAAGATGGATCAATAAAAACACGATCGTAGCGCTGCTGAAGACGATCGTTCCCACTGCTCACGGAGACGGCGAAAGAATCTTAATGTCCTCACAGAGTCGCTGGAGAACAGCATAGAGCGTCGGAGGTTTGCCGACGACGAACCCCAACCCTAATCGCCTACCCTGTCACCCCTTTGAGAGTTTATTTTTATTATTATTATTATTATTATTATTATTACTACTACTACTACTACTACTATACTAATAATACTTAATATTAATAATAATAATCATAATAATAATATTATTAAGGAAAGATGAACATGATAATCAGAATTATTACTCATCTTCCATAATTAATCCCACCTTTAGTAATTCCAGAAATAATCCCAAGTATTCTAATATTAGTCGTAGGTAAAATGATAACGTTATAAACAGGTGAACAATGCCACGTGGCGCATTTGATTGGTCCATTTATTAAATCTTTTTAATATTAGGAAAAAAATAAAAAAAATTAAGAAATTAAAAAAAAATTAAACCCACCCTACCCTTGCTGCTACAACCGCCCCCTTCACACCCACTGCCGCCCAATACCAGCCCCACACCACCACTAATAGCCACAACACAAACCACTAGTAAATCGTCGATCTTCCTCCCCCTAGTGTTGAGCTCCCTCTCCCAACCCCCCAAAAAACCCCACATGCCCGGAAACCTAACTTTTCTCCTCCTTCCACCGCCGCTAAAACAACCTGCTCAATACCAAGGAAACGCCACCGCAAATCCCAATACCCTTCAGACACCAACAACAACCACCAGCAACAACAACCACTTGCTCCGCCTATTCTCTCTCCTCATCGCCACTACAACACCAACGATAGTGTTGTTACGGTGGTATAGTTAAGCGGCGAAATTCTATTGGGGTGGCGGTAGATTGGTTGTGGCAGCAGTGGTTCGGAAGCAGGGGAGAGGGTGGGTTCCGTGAAGGCGTGGGAGGCAAGGAGGGGGTGGGTTTTAATTTTAATTTATTTTTGTTAATTTTTCTAATATTAATAGTGTTACATAATAATAATAATGTATTTTATTATTATGATATTAATATTACTACTACTACAACTACTACTACTACTAACAATAATAATAATCGTTATAATAATTAGTACTAATATTAATAATCATTATTATTATAATAATAATGATGATAATACCGATGATGTTGGTAATTATAAAACAACACTTAATAATAATAATGACAATTAATATTATTATTGTTTTTACAATAATAATAAAATATAATAATGACAATAATTATAATGATAAAAACATTAATAAAAAACTAGTAATAAAGTGTTAAATATATGTTGATGTAGTAGTAGTAGCAGTAGTAGTAGTAGCAGTAGTAGTAGTGGTAGCAGTAGTAGTAGTAGTAGTAGTAATAATGATAATAATAATAATAATAATAATGTTGATGATAGTAATAATAATAATAACAATTAATAACAAAATTAATAATTAATATAATAATAATAATTATTATTATTATTATTATAACAATAATGATAATAATAATAATAGTAATAATAATAATAATAACTGATAATAAAAGTGTTAAAAACAAGTTGAATTAGAAATGAACTGAACTGAATTAAACTAAAATTAATGGGAATGCACGGAGACTTAATTTAAATTTTTTACAGACCAAAAGAACAGGGCATGAATCTAACTACAAGAACCTTAATGATTAGATGAGTGAAACTTAACTCTAAGCGAGGTTAATACAATTAGTGAGTAAAGCTAACTTATTTAATTGCAATATATACTATCCCTCCTATTTCGAGTTTAAGGTGAGTGGAACCCTATATTTGATTTAGAACCCTTAACGAATCATAACTGTTTGAAGGTGTGAGGACTTAAGCTTGGATCCATCCCGGATCCACATAAAAAAAACGCCTAGAGTGAACATATATCTGTTGTGTTACGAAAGTCAGTATTTTATGTTTCCTAGTTACTTTAGACTTGGATTCTATTAGTTAGGAGAATATTTTATCTAGATTTTCTAGTTTACAAAAGATATGATTATTATTATAGGTTACCTAAGAGAATTTAATTAAATTTATTTTATTGGTTTTTATTAATATAAAATAAATGGTTTTCTTATGTTTACTTAAAAATGTTTTACTTGTTTCCCAAGTACCACTAAACCACGTGTACTGTGCACATTTAATTAACTTAGTAGGGATAGTGATTTATTTGTTCCCAAGAATTAAAGTTAATGGAAACATGGACGAAATAACAACAAGGGCTTGATGAGCGGGAGGTGTCTCATCATATGCATGCATATATAGCTATAATGCGTTGCTCATGCTGAAGTAGCTTAGGCTAGAGATCATCAAACCTCAAGGACTTTTGAGAATGTAATAAAGTGGTGACAAAAGCATCATAGTCACGATCATAATCCAATACAGTCAAGGTATACTGAACAAGGTCATAATGACACGGGACACTGAATGGCAGCCAAGGAATAAATAATAATCTTAATTTCACATAAAAACACTTCCACAAATTGATGTTCAAATTCTTCATATGACTCAATCTACCTTTCAACTTCATAGATCTAGCCATAGTAGCATGCAAAAAACGTGATTGTAACCTATTTCAAATCTCCACAGCAGTATGTAATTCATGAACATCCATCATAACATCACGGGAAATCGATGCATATAGCCATAATTTAATTTGATGATCTAGTTTCATATACTTTTAAACTTGCGGATTAGGCAAAGATTGACCAAGATTATCAAGATTGTAGCAGAAGGAACCGTAATGGTACCTTCAACAATACCAAGTACTTGATGCGTCAAAAGAAAACACGTCGCATGCGTTTTCCACATAAGATAATCCTCAGGTGTGGCTAACTTAATGGAGACAAAACATGTAATGTCTTGATTTGTGAGAGAAGCTAGGAATGGAAGCGGAGGAGAAGCATATGCCGGAAAAAAGAGAGCGGATGGCTATCGCCACCACTAGAAGGAGGCGCAAAGCCCGAAGCAAAATGCATTGATGTGCGTTGTGATAGAGGACTCGCATAAGCTCCGGAAAGGGACAGTTGTGACGTAGGCCACAACAAGGCAGCATCACCATGAAGACTGTTGGAGATTAAATCGACATCAAGAGGGGCCAGAAAGGCGGCGACACTATGAAGGAAATCTGCTGGAGCACCGTTCATAAGGACACCTGAGAAAGGCATCGCGTCGATGAGACGCGCCTGCTGCAGCGTGGCAAGTGTGTGACGTGGCTGCTACAGAGGTGTGACTGGGTTGCCGGAAAAAGCAGCTGCCGAAGGGGAAGGAGCTCCGGTGGTGGCTATGTTGGCGGCTCACATGGTGACTGCCGGTATATACACAAAACTAACTAGGGTTTAGGGTTGAGAAAAAAACGTGAGGTTAAAGCAAACGCGGAAGAGAGAAAAAAATCTTAAACCTAGGCTCGTGATACCATGTACGAGTATTGAGAATAGTTGGCTAGCCTGTTTAGGTTGTCTGACACTTTATATTTATAGAAGAATAAAACCGTTGTCTAAATAATACAGACTAAGAGTCTAATTAATAAATAATCAAGTACCCTAATAGCTCCATATAACCACCTTGACACCACATATATCAGCAAGTGTTCAAGCAACATTGTAACATCATAAGGCAACCTCGACTTGGGAACCATAATAACCTTTTAACAATTGACATCTAAACAATGTACAATAGCTACATAACCACCAATAGCTGTCACATTCTATGCCATGTATGAGCGAAGAAGGCTTCATTGTATAACTAAACCACCATGACAATCCACGCTTGATGAAGTAGTAATCAGCCTCAAAGTTTAGTCCCTTGCATTCATATCCACCTATTCTACACCTATAGTTATTAGTGAATTAAGAGGTTCATAATTAAAGGTTCATTCATGCTGTTCAAAAGAAAGAAGCTATTGTTGGTACGTTGCTACCACCGGTGGTATGGTTCACTAGCTGCACAAAAAGTCAATGCTAAGAGTCAATGTTGGGATGAGGGTAAGTTTATTTGTCAATGTCATACGTTTATTTTTTAATATGTGAGTTTGGACTTCTTTCAATACTCTTGTATCATGTGGTTACACCTTTTGGTGTGGCTAGTTATACACAAAAGAAACTGAATCAGGATAAAAAATGAAGTAGGTTATACTGTTCACTTGTAATATCCCATATAATTAAATCATTATTATATAAACCGGTTTATAAATCATAATAAATTAGTTGATTGTAACTAATTCAATGCATCTTTTGTGCAAATGAGCCACAAGGCTAGATAAATATCTTTACAGCAGAGGAAAAGATATGAGGATTCGAACCTCTTAACACAAAGATCAAAGGTGAGGTTGATGCCATTACTACAAACCTCTACCTCAAATACTAGTAATATTATTCTAACCAAGGCCATAAACATGAAGTTGTAAGTTTCTAACTAATAAAGACTAGTAGGCATTACCGCATTGGCAATTCTAAAAACAATTATCCAGTATCCACCAACTTAAAACAACTAGATAAAAGTGACCACAATCCACAGTGTGAGCCCAAAACCTTGTCTCATGCTTTTTTGGAAAACCATCTAGAACACGTTACATTATATTTGTCTTCCCAGCCCAATGTTTTCTCTACTACATATGCGCATAGTTACACCATACACTTACATATGTTATGATATATGCCAATGATATAGTTTACCCTAATTATATAAACCCATTTTTAAACCCAAATAAAATCACACCAAAACAAATGATCAGACACAAATTTTAGTCTTGTATAAACTAAGCTTCATTAGCATTCATCACAAAAAAATAGTGAGTGATCATCAAAGAGATTAGTCAATGTAATGAAAAGAAGAGTTGCAAGTTTGAGGCAGCATTCAAGACTATGCAACACAAGATTAATATTAAGAAAAATTGTGATGGTGATTATGGTGATGCACCTTCAGCTAGTAAGAAGAGAAAGGATGTGTGGAGATCAAAGGAAGAACATAAGGCTTACACTTTTCTCCAACTAACCTTTTGGGGACTTGATTAAATAATGAAGGTTCCTTTAATTATGTGAGTATTAATAGTATTTATTATATTGTTTAGACTAGTAATTATTGATATTAGAAAATGCAAGTTCAAGTGTTTGTTCGATGTGGAGAAGCTCGAGAAAGTACGTAAGAAGAAGAAGCGGGAAACCTGACCAAGTTTGGAAGTGATTTGTGCAGCTAAGTTGCGGACTCAACCGGGTCAGCTGGAGAAACCTGACCGGGTCAACAGGGACCTGATCGGATGCATGGGTATCAGCTGTTATAGTTTGCAGCTGCACTTGAAACCCAGCCAGGTGGAGCTAAACTTGTTGAAATAAGTGAGTGAGGTTCACATAAAATCATAAAACCTCACCTATGCTATCATGTGTAACACCACATTAGATTACTTCTCTTCTTAATTCTATTAGCATCTTGTAACTAATTCTAGCTAGCTTAGATTCTCTTTTGTACTACACTATATATAGCATCTCATGTAACAATTCGTTATCACGTGCTTCATTCAAGTGATCATCAAAGAAATAGCTCATTCTTTCTCGTTTTTCTCTGTTCTATTTGTTTGCTTATTTCTCTACAAAGCTGCCAACTATTATGGAGCAATAAAGATCATTATCATATGTAATATTTTCATCACTTAAACATGGTATCAGAGCATCTGTGGTTAGTTCAACATACTTCCATTGATTATGAGCAAGATTTATTTGAATGATGATGATCAAAGATTAAAGAAGAGCAATACTGATTATAGAGAAAGTTTAGACGGGAAAAGATGAAATGAACAATCAGTTAAGAGAAAATAATTTGCTGATTGCTCTTTTGCTCGTTTCTCAAAATTTTCTAGTCATTTATTTATCAAGATTTCTCATAATTTTCGATTTATTTCTTGATCAAACAAGTGTTTAATAATTTGATAACATATCTCAAATGGTTGCTTCTACTCCTGATACAAGTCAAGGTCCAAATCAAGGTCCAAAGTCAACACATGGAGATGAGCCTATTTGTTTGATTCTTGAATCATTTCGATTCAAGTTAAATTTCAACTCTTCCTTTGTGTCCATGATTACTTGGGAAGATGATCCTAGTCCTTGAAGCTATGAGGAGCGTCCTAGCCATGTTTTGGAGTCCATTTAGAGTCTTAGTTATTTTATTTAAGTCATTTAATTTCAGTAAATAAAAAAGGGGCCCATTTTACTGATTTTCGGTTCCTATTAGGGTTTTGAGTCCTTGTACTCCAAGTATAGCTGATTTGTAATATTCCCTAAGATTGTGTTCACATTAAGCGTGATTTAGGGGAATATTAGGCTGATTATTTTTGGTCCTTATCTTTAGAAATTTGATTCTTATCTTTTCCTTTATTCTCTCCTAGATTTTAGGGATTAGTTAGCAAGTCATAAGTTTGTAAGCTTTTTATATCTTCGGCTGATTTTCGGCTATTTGGATGCTTGGAGGACATATTAATTCTTGTCATTTAATAATATAAATACACGACATGCCACAATACAAGAGTATGTGTGATTTATCGAAAACTTATGTTTAAAGAAGTTAATAATTTGTCTATTATTTTCGGCCATTGAATTAATTCTCAGGAGTGTTAATTAATTTAGTGATTAATCTACTTAATTCTAGGAGTGGTTTAGGTAAGGTTAAAGTTAATTAAAACTTTCAGGAATGTTAGTTTCAAGTTCCATATCCACAAAATACATAAATTTTCGGACTTAGTTCAATAATTAAGTTCCTTTGCTTCGAAGTTCTTGAATGTTACTTCTCATTGGAGTTGCATTCATATCAATTGGTATCAGATTTTTCCAGGAGGGTGAGGATAGAAACTATTCAACTTTCTTTGGTAAGCATTCTAAACTAGTTCATTCTAGTTCTTGATTTCGATCCTTCTTGGGTTTTGTGTGGTTGTTGGCTGCCATTCTTTCTTATTGGCATATGATTTCTTGTTCTTGGTGTGGCATTATTGTTTCTCTTTAAGCTTTTACTATGACTATCTTAGAAAGGTTAGAGAAAATAATGGAAGATATGACCATTGCACCTGAAGAGGACCGAGTGACAGGCTAAAGTCGTATCACCTAGTCAAAGATAAATCCTAAGTCCTCTAACAATGGTAGTCAAGGGAACTAGGGTCGAATCCACAGAGAGACAGAGTTCTAAGTTAATATCCAGTTAAACAGTTACATAAGACAGAATCAGATAAGAATAAGCTGAACTACTAATTAAACACTATAAAAAGCAATATAAAAAGGGATTTTAATCTATGAAATAAAGGTCTAGAGAATTAGTTCGGTCCACCATGCTTATACCAATCAAGGGATCAAACAACTATCAGAACCTAGGGCAAGAATCGATATATTAGAGCACGTGTCAAGCTATGGTTAAGTCTCAACGCCCATAATTCAACATATGCAGCATGTTCACAAACATAATCAGAATTACTAATGTGTACTAGGCCTCTAAAAGTAAGACGAGTTTGTGCAAACAATTATTAACCTCAAGCAATCGATGAAACTGCGCAATAACATTAATTAGTCCATAAGAACAAATCACACCGTAATCAATCTCAACAAACCCTAGAAACTAATAGCAATTCAAAATAATCAAGGTATAAACATGGCTTCCCTCACCAAATCCCTAGAAATTAAACGACCCAGACATAATTAGATCAACCATAATAAAACTAATAAAAAACCCTAATCCTAACATCATGAATCAATCAATAATTAAACCAAGCAATTAAAAGTAATAAAAGAGATTAAGAGTAGAGAAGAATAACAATTGACGGAAAGCAATAACTTTTATTGAAATCAAATTTGAGGTCCAATCACCCCTTCAACTAATCTAAAGTGTTTAATCTAATAAAAACTCTCTAAAAACTCAACTAAGAACAATGGAAATCAAGTAGAATAAAAGCCGCCTCTAAAAATAGGAGGGAAAACTATTTATAATACCCCCGAAATCTAATTAAAAAGGGAAATAAAAAGATAGATTTTCGCGACAACGAGTACGGGACCCGATCGGGCCCACACAAAAATGCCCAACAATTTTTCTCTTGTTTAACGCATGGCAGCAGCACAGCAGAGTGAAATGGGCCTGGCGCCCGATTGCATCAGGCCATTGCTGCCGGATCGGGCCAACAACAAGCAAAGCCCAGCACTCAGTTTCCACGCATGGCACAGCAGCAGCTTCAAAGGGATAAGTGCGTCTGCCCGATCGGGTTGGGCTTGCACAAAGGTCCAGCAGCTCCCTTCCTTAGCGTCAAGCAGCAAGCAGCATCAATTGATATTAGGGCCTACCCGATCATCCACCCGATCCCGCCTTGTGGCCGATCAGGTTGGGCCTTAAATTGCCAACCATATTTTCTTTGTTTTTCCACCCGACTGGGTCGGGTGATGTCCGCTCGATCGAGTGCGAAACTTTACCACACCATCAATAAATCTTGGCTCGATCAGGCCATTTTCTGCCGATCAGAGTACGGGAATCTCCTTTTGACTCTTTGACTCTCAATTCTTCACATTTAGAGGTCTTGGGACCTCTTAAACCATCCATAAAGCTTGTGGCCATTCCTACGTGCCTCGTAACAACTCGTAAAGCTGTGGTTGCTTCCAAATAGCTCGGAAATAAGGAGTAAACTCCCTAAAACCTCTAATTCAACATTAAAACACAAAACCACGACTATATACGATAATTAGGATAAAATAGCTCTGAAGCGCTCAACTGAGGCACAAATTAGCTCATAAATAGGGGAGAAAACTCTATATAAATATGTGATATCACCGAGCTAGGGCTATAAGGCTGAAACCGCCAATCTAGCACTAGTTGAAGTAGTTAAAAGGAAAATTGACCCTAATCATGTTGATTATGAATCTGATATTGATGTTGTGAAAACTGTTAAATCTAGTTATGATGATGATAGAAGTATTAAACTAGATGATTTTACTGGTGATTCTAATCCCGAAGATTTGCTTGAATGGATTCATCAACTTGAGAGGGTTTTAATGATGAAAAGATATTTAAATTTGCCACCATTAGACTAACTAAATATGCTGGAGTTTGGTTAGAGAGCCTAAAGGCAAAGAAGGGCAAGATTTGGAAAAGCTAAGCTTAAAACTTGGAGTAAGCTTTCGAAAAAATTGCATGAAAGATTTATTCCAAGTGATTTCATTCAAAGGCAATACATGAAAAAGCGTGATCTCACTTAAGATACAATGAATGTTCATGATTATACTTTAAATTTTGATAAATTATGCTTGCTTTGTGGTAATGAGGAAGTTGAACAGGAGAAAATTGCTAGATTTATTGGAGGACTTATTAAATCCATTGCTAGAAAGATTGATATTGCCACTTATAGCACCTTTGATGATGTATGTCAATTGGCTTTGAAATTTGAACGTCATGAACTTGAAGAAAAGAACAGTTATGGGGGTAAAGGCGCCAATTTTAAAAACCCTAATTCTATGTACCCTTTATATTCTAAGGCCTTTGAAAAGAAAGAGTTTCCTTCTAAGGAGGAACAAAAAGGGGAACGTCCTAAATTGGTTATTTCCAAAGAAAAATTTAATGATACTGGAAAATGTTTTAAGTGTCAAGGGAGGGGTCATATTATTGCTAATTGCCCTACTAGAAAAGCTCTCACTATAAAACAATACATGGCTATACAGGAGGAAGAGAGGATCTATGATATTGTTTTAGAAAGTGACCATGAATATGATGAACTTGATGATGACACTACATATGTTGAAGATGACACTAGGATGATTGGAGTTATTAGGAGGACTTTGCATTTTGATCATTCTCCTAATCATGAACAAAGAGAAAACTTGTTTCATACTAGATGTAGAATTGGTGAATTCTCTTGCAATGTTATTATTGATAGTGGATCATGTACTAATGTGGTGGCATCTCATGTGGTCTCTAAGTTGAATTTGGTTGTTAGAGATCATCCTTGTCCTTATAAGTTGAGTTGGTTGGATGACAAAACTGGATTGACTGTTAAGAAACAAACTCTTGTTTCTTTCTCCTTTGCGAACTATAAAGATGAATTGTGGGGTGATGTGCTTCCTATGAGTGCTTGTCATATTCTTCTTGGTAGGCCTTGACAATTTGATCGAAATGTTATTCATGAGGGGGGAAACTAATGTGTATTCTGTTTTGATGGGATCTAAGAGGATTCGACTTATGTCCTTATCTCCTAGTGCTATGGCGTCTAAGAAGGTTGAAAGTAAGCAAAATTTGTTTCTTTCGGTCAAAGTTCAAAAAGGAGGTAGAATTGGAAGGTCATGGCTATGTTTTGTTTGTTAAATATGCTTTGACTAATGATGTTTCTATGAGAGATCCTAAACTTGCAGCATTGTTGGAGGAATTTGGGGATGTTTTTCATGAAGAATTGCCTCAAGGGTTGCCATCTTTGAGAGGAATTGAACATGCTATTGATCTAGTGTCAGGCGCACCTTTGCCTAACAAACTAGCTTATAGATGTGATCCTGTAGCTTCTAAGGAGCTACAAAGGCAGATTGAAGAGTTGATTGATAGAGGCTATGTGAGAGAAAGCATGAGTCCATGTGTCGTTCCTGCCCTTCTTGTTCCAAAGAAGGATGGTACATGGAGGATGTGCATTAATAGTAGAGTCATCAACAACATCACAATCAAGTATCGTTTTCCTATGCCAAGGTTGGAAGACATGCTTGATGAGTTACATGGAGCTTTGGTGTTCTCAAAGATTGATTTAAGAAGTGGTTATCACCAAATGAGAATTCGAGAAGGAGATGAATGGAAGACATCTTTTAAGACCAAACAAGGTCTATATGAGTGGATGGTGATGCCCTTTGGTCTTTTAAATGCTCCTAGTTCTTTTATGAGACTTATGAATGAGGTACTACGTCCCTTTCTTAACAAGTTTGTTGTTGTATAATTAGATGATATCCTTCTTTATAGTACTAGTATTGATTCTCATTTTTCTCATTTAAGACTCTTGTTCGAAAAATTAAGGGAACAAAAATTATATGGAAAAATGGGAAAATGTCACTTTCTTGTTCCTAGTATTACTTTCCTTGGTTATATTGTGTCTAGGGATGGAGTATATGTAGATCCTGACAAAGTCAAGGCTATTTCATCATGGTTGACGCCTAGAAATGCTCATGAATGTCGAAGCTTCCATGGCTTAGCTTCCTTTTATAGGAGGTTCATTCGAAACTTCTCAACTATTATCGCTCCAATCACTGAATCGATGAAGAAGAGGGGTTTTCATGGAACTCTCATGCTCAAAAAGCGATTGATGAAGTGAAGGAGTTGCTTTGTCATGCTCCTATTCTTGCCTTGCCAGATTTCAAAAAATTGTTCGAGGTGGAGTGTGATGCTAGTGGAATTGGAATTGTGGCAGTTTTACTTTAGTGAGAAGTTGAATGGTGCTAAACTCAACTACTCCAATTATGATCGTGAATTATATGCTATTGTGAGGGCCTTAGATCATTTGTCCCATTACTTGAGGCCCAAGCCTTTCATTCTCCATTCAGATCATGAAGCACTCTCACATATCCATGGGCAGCAAAAGCTCAACCATAGGCACGCCAAATGGGTTGAATTCCTATAATCCTTTACTTTTTGTTCCAAGTATAAGGAGGGTAAAAGTAATGTTGTGGACGATGCTCTTTCTAGACGTTCTTATCTTTTAGCCATGGTTGATGCTAGAGCTTTAGGGTTCGAGCACTTAAAAGAATTGTATGTTAATGATGATGATTTTAATGATTCTTTTACAAACCCTAATGACATGTATGTAGTTCAAGATGGATTTTTGGTTAAGGGGAATAAGTTGTGCATCCGTAAGAGTGGCGTGAGGGAGTTGCTTGTGAGAGAAGTCCACAGTGGCAGGGTGGCCGAACATTTTGGCATTCAAAAGACCTTAGATACTTTGAATGAGAGCTTTTATTTGCCTAACATGGTGAAAGATGTTCATATGGTGGTTAGTAAGTGTGCTACTTATCTAAGCTCTAAAAGTACTTTTCATAAAGGCCTTTATACTGCATTTCCTATCCCTAATTCTCCTTGGGATAGTGTGAGTATGGATTTCTTTGTTGGTTTTCCTTGAACTCAAAGGGGAAAAGATGCTATCATGGTTGTCGTAGATCATTTCTCTAAGATGGCACACTTTATTCCTATGCATAAAACTGATGATGCTTTACATGTGGCGGATTTTTACTTTAGGGAGATCATTCGTTTACATGGTATCCCTAGAAGTATTGTTAGTGATCGTGATTCAAAGTTCCTTAGTCACTTTTGGAGGAGCTTATGGAAGATGGTGGGAACTAAGTTGCTTTTTAGTACGAGTCATCATCCTTAAACTGATGGCAAAACTGAAGTAACTAATAGGACCCTTGGAGCCTTATTGCGTGGCTTTGTGAGCAAGACACAAAAAGATTGGGATATGAAGCTATCACATGCTGAATTTGCTTACAAACAATCTCATTCAACTACTACATCTTAATCTCCATTTGGAGTGGTCTATGATATCAATGCTTTTCTTCCTATTGATTTTATATCACTAACCAAATCTGAAATTCATGTGGATGCAAAGAAAAGATTCAAAGCTTTCAAGAAGACATGTGAGCAAGTCAAAGCTAGAATTGAGAAGATGAATACTCAATACAAAGAAAGATCAAACAAGCATAGAAGACAACCTAAGTTCCAAATTGTTGACTTAGTATGGATTCATTAGAGGAAAGAGAGATTTCCAAGCAAGAGGAAGAACGAAGTCATGCCTAGGACGATTGTCCATTCAAGGTTCTTGATCTGATTAGTGATAGTGCATACAAGATTAAGGTTCCAAGTGATTATGGAGGTGTGAGTGCCACCTTGAACGTTGGTGATCTTAGTCCTTACTCTGATGATGAAAATTTGAGGACAAATTCTTTTGAAGAAGGGGAGAATGATACAAGTCAAGGTGCAAGTCAAGGTCAAAAGTCAACACATGAAGATAAACCAATTTGTTTAATTCTTGAAGCATTTGGATTCAAGTTAAATTCCAACTCTTCCTTTGTGTCCATGATTACTTGGGAAGATAATCCTAGTCCTTGAAGCTATGAGAGGCGTTGTAGCCATGTTTTATAGTCCATTTAGAGTCTTAGTTATTTTAATTAAGTCAATTAATTTCAGCAAATAAAAGGGGCCAATTTTTCTGATTTTAAGTTCCTATTAAAGGTTTTAAGTCCTTGTACTCCAAGTATAATTGAGTTGTAATATTCCCTAAGATTGTGTTCACATTAGGCGTGATTTAGGGGAAGATTAGGCTGATTATTTTCGGTCCTTATCTTTAGAGATTTGATTCTTATCTTTTCCTTTATTCTCTCCTAGATTTTAGGGATTAGTTAGCAAGTCATAAGTTTGTAGTCTTCTGATATCTTTGGCTGATTTTGGGCTATTTGGATGCTTGGAGGACAAATTAATTCTTGTCATTTAATAATATAAACACGACATGCCACAATACAAGGGTATGTGTGACTTATCAAAAACTTGTGTCTAAAGAACTTAATAGTTAGTCTATTATTTTCGGCCATTGAATTGATTCTCAGGAGTGTTAATTAATTTAGTGATTAATTTACTTAATTCCAGGAGTGGTTTAGGTGAGGTTAAAGTTATTTAAAACTTTTAGGAGTGTTAGTTTTAATTTCCATATCCAGAAAATACATAAATTTTCGGACTTAGTTCAATAATTAAGTTCCTTTGCTTCGAAGTTCTTGATTGTTACTTCTCATTGGAGTTGGATTCATATCAACTACATTCATCCATCTGATAACTCAGTAATGAAGCTTTTTTCATTATAATTTTATGGCACTGGTCACAATGACTGGAAGAGGTCAATGCTCATCAATTTATCAGCTAAGAGCAAGCTACATCTGTGGATGGAACTTTGACTATGCCAGGAACAACTGATGCTTCTGTTAAAGCTTGTAACAGATGTTATAGCATTATGATAAGTTGGATTCTTTGGCCAATCATCTGGTACTCTCTTATACTCTTTACAGCAGAGCTTAGATGAAATAGACAAAGGTTCTAATAATATTTCTACACAGTTTACAAAGATCAAGATGGTTTGGGGTGAGTTAGATGACATATATCCTTTGCCTATTTGTTCCTGTGCCTTATGTGCTTGTGGAATTAGTCAAAAATTGTTGAAATGGAAGCAAGATAGGAGGCTTATTAAATTTCTTATGAATTGCTCAATGAAGGCTATGAAGTTATTAGAGGTTGTATCCTCATGCTGAATCCTCTTCCTCCCATTTCTCATGCTTATAGATTGTCAGTTCAAAAAGAGAAGCACAAAGAACTTTGGAAAAATTGATAGGAATAATCCCACCTTTGGCCGGTCTTCCATCAATGGTACCACCTTCAATTAATCCAGGTATAATCCGACCATTGACATCCATATTCTCTCATTGGTCCCTCACCTGTTGGTGACCTACAATCATGGGTAATCCTCCTAATTACATGATTAATAGCTAATTAAGTATATTTAAAACTTAATTTTTAATTAAAATTCTAAATCAAAGTTATTAAAAAAAAACTTAAAAAATTAAAATTAAAATCCCTTCCCTCCCCCCACCCCCCTCCCCTCCCCCTTCCTCTGCGCCTGCCACCCCAACCCATCCCCTTCTGCTGCCACCCTCCCTCCCCCGCCGGATTCGCTGCATCTCTGATAGGTTTTAGTCGTGTCACCTAATCAAAGATAAGCCTACAGTCCTCTAACTATGGTAGTCAATGGAAGCAGGGTCGAATCCACAGGGAGACAGAGTTTCTAAATTAATATTCAATCAAATCAGCTACTTCAGATGAAATCAGATAAGAATTAACTGAACTAATGATTAAACCAAAGAAGACGGATTAAATCGAGGATTTAACTATGGACTAAAAGCCTAGGGTATTAGTTCGGTCCACCATGCTTATACCAATCAAATAGGGTCAACTACTATCAAAACCTAAGTCAAGAGTCGGGGGATTAGAGCCTATGTTGAGCTATGGTTAAGACTCAACGCTCATAGTTCAACATACGCCGCATGTTCACTAACGTAATCAGAACTACTGAAGTGTCCTAGGCCTCTAGTTGTAAGACAGATCTGTGCAAACAACTATTAACCACAAGCAATCAATGAAATTGTACACTGACATTAATTACTCAATAAGAACAAACCACATCACAATCACCCTAATCATGCCCTAGAAATTGATAGAAATATAAATCACAATCATGGTATAAACATGGCTTTCCTATCTAACACCCTAGAAAGAAAACTACTCACTCATAATTGAATTGACAACAATAAAACTAATATGAAACCCTAACAATTGCATCATGAATAATTGAATAAATAAACTAAGCAATTGAGAATAATAAAAGAGATTAGGGTAAGAAAGAATACCAATTGACAGAAAGCAGGAACTTTTATTGAAATCGGAATAGGTTCAATCACCTTTCAACTAATCTAAATGTTTAAACTAAGCTAAGAACGATGAGGAATAAAACTAGAGTCTAAAACAGTAAAAAGATGAATAAAAGATGTATCTAAATAATGAGGAAAAAGGTATTTATAATACCCCCTCAAGTCTAATTAAAATAGGAAACAAAAGTCGAAATCCGCGACAAAAAGCGCCAGACCCGATCGGGCCTGAGCACAGTACCCGATCGGGCCAAATACAAAACCTCGCCAATTCGCTCCTGGGCCAGCGCAGCTTCAGTAGCAATAAGGAGTGGAAATCTGGGCCAACCCGATCCAGCACCCGATCAGGTTGCCAGCAAACGAGGCCCAACACTCCTCTAATAATACGCACAGCACAGCAGCTCAAGTGGGTGTGGACCCGATCGGGTCGGGCAACGGGTGCCCGATCGGGTCTGGGGACATGGTTCCTCGCCCGATCGGCTTGCCCGATCGGGTCCGTAACTTCTATACCCGATCAAAATTCCTTCGCCCGATCGGGCTATTTTTGCCCGATCAGAGTACGGAAACCTCCTTTTTGACTCTTTGGCTCTCTAAACTTCACGTTTAGGGGTCTTGGGACCTCATAAACTACCCATAAAACTCGTGAGCCTTCCTACGTGCCCCGTAACATCTCGTAAAGCCGGGGTTGCTTCTAAATGGCTAGGGAATACGGAGAAAACTCTCTAAAACCTGCAATTCAACACTAAAACACAAAACCACAACTATATACGATAGTTAGCATAAAATAGCTCCCAAGAGCTCCAATGACGCACAAATTAGCTTGTAAATAAGGGAGAAAACTCTATATAAATACGTGATATCAAACTCCCCCAAGCTAAACCTTTGCTTGTCCTCAAGCAAACAGAACATGAACATGGAATAGATTGCCTCACCCCATAGATAAAAACAAATCAAAGCTCAAAACATTTTTAAGACTAAGAATCGTTCAAGCAGGCAAAATTCAAGTTTGGCTAATCAAATCCATCCAACCACCAATCATCCAAGCAATTTATCAAATTCAAGAATCCACAAGGCATACAAGTCCTGAAAAGGGTCTCACAAGGGTGTCACTCCTCTCTATTTTGTGGCAGGCAAAGAATATGCCCGAACACTCACCAACCCGACCATAAATACCCTTCCCACTCACACTCTCATGTGTTTATGAAGGTTCAATGACGCTCATCCTAGTCAAGTTGACTCAATTAGCAGGAATACTCTTTAACTTTGACAAACTGACTCGAAGTCAATCAAATGAACACTACAGACACGAGCTCAAGAGGACTTTAGAGGGTTGTAATGGGGCTTAGGTAAGAGGTAGGGGATACTTTTTGGTAATGTGGTGGAAAAACCAAGAAAGGGGGAGCATGAATCATTCAAAAAAGGCCTAAGATGGCCTACACAACTCCCAACAACACCATAAAACCACGTAAAGTAAACCAACTCTCATAAATCAATGAAAAACTCATAACAAACCCAATTTTCAAGCAATGAAGCGAATATTTCCTTAAGAACGTTCGTGAATGAAAGAACTTCGAATTCTTTTTCATTTTATTTCATTTTTTTCTTTCATTTTTCTGAACTTCATTCACGCAACTCTAAATTTGCTTTTTCTTTTTCTCGCTCTCAAGCCACAACAAATACACTTTTAAAATTCCTCAACAACCAAACTAAACCAAGAAACCAATCTCAAACTCAACCCATATAAAAGCTCCCCCGAGCTAGGCTTGGAATAATATCAATTGAAGGCCTTGGGCTCATAATAGGGGTTTAAGTAACATGAAACAAGTCATTAGGCTCAGCGGGGCTAAGGCGGATAAAAGTACATAAAAAATTCACTCTGAAGCTCAAGAACAAGACAAAAGAACGCCTCTATCACAGCAGATGCTACAAGTCATCGAACATCAGACAAGTACGAAGTCAAAGTCAAGATCAATCCACTAAAGAGGAACTAACACACAAGAAATAGACTGGATAATAATATGAATCCAATAGGCTACAAAGAGGCCTCACAGTCTAACCAATTCAGGTATGTAGCACAAAGTGGTCTAATATAATCCAAAAATGCTCGAAATCATAGCAATCAAACATCAAATCATAGCCTCAAGATCACAAATGCCCAGCTATCCAGAAAACATAGTCAAATCATTTTCAAACAGAGCACAACAAGGGGCACAGGGAGGCAACTAAACCAGTCATGGGAACCATATTTTTTTGATTTTTTCAGAATTTTAAGAAAGCAGTAAATCTATCCTAGAAAGCAGTAAAAGAGATAGAGAATACAAACAGAACTCCTCCCCCAAGCTGAACTTGGCAGTGTACTCAATGCCAAAAGGTGACAAGGACTATGCTAAGAGGAAAACAATGTTAGTACCCTCACTCTCGCTCACAAAAAGAAGAAAAAATAAAAAATGAAAAGAAAAGGAAAAAGGGAAAGGATACGAATTGCCTCTCGCACAACGCTGGTTTATAAAGGTCCCGCACGACCATATTACCTCAACCATCAGTCAGAAGAGGAACAGGGTTGTAGGAATAGTACCCTAACATGCCCATACGCGATCTTATCCTACCATCATTGGAAGAGTCCAATGCCTTGTGTAACTTATCAAATGCGCCTGCAAACATGTCATTGAGCACTAGATATGGCTTGATAACAAGCGCATCTATCTTCAAATAAATAATATCAGAGAAAATAAATGATTTGTGAAGATAAGTAAAATCAAAATAAAAGGGAGAAAAGAAGGACAATGAACAACTTCCCTTTGGTGGCGTAGGCTGTGAGGATCTCAAGGAGAGAATAGGAGCAACCGCAACTGTGAGAAAATATGGGGCATGGCGAATAGGGAGAGAAGGGACAAGGTCAAGTCTATGTGAAGATGGAATATAGGGACATGGAATAATAGGCTCAACTTTGACGATTTTACTTACAATTTCACCATCCTCAATAATGGGCTCGTCAACACAAGGGCTCTCAACCAAGAGTTCCTCTTCTATCAAAACATTCATTACATCCACACTTCCCTCAGTCTGATCATGCTTTTCAATATCAGGAGTCAGAGTCTTATCATTCACCTCTAATATGGCATTCTCGACACAATCATCATCACAATCATTATCATCATAAATCGCCCGTTGACCATCAAGTTGCATAGCAAGCGATTTTTCATAATTTGAGACATGTGTGAGGTAACACATCAAGTCTTGATTAGATTTTTTAATTCGTTGTGTGAGGTGACACATCAAGTCTTGATTAGATTTTTCAATTCGTTCACCACAAGACTCAATCATCTGCTTAAGTAGATCTAGACTCTCTGAAGACTCAGATTGTGAATAATTATGGACTCCATGTGGGTCAGAATAAGTATAATCAGTTGCATAGGACTTGTTAGGGAAATGGTTAATATCATGGGAATTCATGCACAAATTATTTGGATATTGACAATAAGAATATGCATCATACATATAACCATTGTAATACCCATTATCAAAATTATATTGCTCTTGCAAATTAGAATACCCATTATTATAGTCTTGCCCCTGATAATTGGAATATCCATTATGATTGTCATATGGCCCTTGAAAATTGGAATATCCATTATAGTTATTATATTGCCCCTGAGAATTTGGATAACCTTCCCCATACGAATTATAAGCCGGCCACTCCATATAAACCCATGAGTAAGAGAGGAAGAAAGAAAGAATTTACAAAAATAAGAAGAAAAAAAAAATGAAAAAAAAAACGTACCTCAATTAGAGCAATGAAGTTCCAATGAGGCACAGAGAAGTAGACCAAATAACCAAACAAAAACTTAGAAACTAGCCGTCTCCCCGGCAACGGCGCCAAAATTTGATAGGTTTTAGTCGTGTCACCTAATCAAAGATAAGCCTACAGTCCTCTAACTATGGTAGTCAATGGAAGCAGGGTCGAATCCACAGGGAGACAGAGTTTCTAAATTAATATTCAATCAAATCAGCTACTTCAGATGAAATCAGATAAGAATTAACTGAACTAATGATTAATCCAAAGAAGACGGATTAAATCGAGGATTTAACTATGGACTAAAAGCCTGGGGTATTAGTTCGGTCCACCATGCTTATACCAATCAAATAGGGGCAACTACTATCAAAACTTAAGTCAAGAGTCGGGGGATTAGAGCCTATGTTGAGCTATGGTTAAGACTCAACGCTCATAGTTCAACATACGCCGCATGTTCACTAACGTAATCAGAAATACTGACGTGTCCTAGGCCTCTAGTTGTAAGACGGATCTGTGCAAACAACTATTAACCACAAGCAACCAATGAAATTGTACACTGACATTAATTACTCAATAAGAACAAACCACATCACAATCACCCTAATCATGCCCTAGAAATTGATAGAAATATAAATCACAATCATGGTATAAACATGGCTTTCCTATCTAACACCCTAGAAAGAAAACTACTCACTCATAATTGAATTGACAACAATAAAACTAATATGAAACCCTAACAATTGCATCATGAATAATTGAATAAATAAACTAAGCAATTGAGAATAATAAAAGAGATTAGGGTAAGAAAGAATACCAATTGACAGAAAGCAGGAACTTTTATTGAAATCGGAATAGGTTCAATCACCTTTCAACTAATCTAAATGTTTAAACTAAGCTAAGAACGATGAGGAATAAAACTAGAGTCTAAAACAGTAAAAAGATGAATAAAAGATGTATCTAAATAATGAGGAAAAAGGTATTTATAATACCCCCTCAAGTCTAATTAAAATAGGAAACAAAAGTTGAAATCCGCGACAAAAAGCGCCAGACCCGATCGGGCCTGAGCACAGTACCCGATCGGGCCAAATACAAAACCTCGCCAATTCGCTCCTGGGCCAGTGCAGCTTCAGTAGCAATAAGGAGTGGAAATCTGGGCCAACCCGATCCAGCACCCGATCAGGTTGCCAGCAAACGAGGCCCAACACTCCTCTAATAATACGCACAGCACAGCAGCTCAAGTGGGTGTGGACCCGATCGGGTCGGGCAACGGGTGCCCGATCGGGTCTGGGGACATGGTTCCTCGCCAGATCGGGTCGGGCAACGTTCGCCCGATCGGGTCCGCAACTTATATACCCGATCAAAATTCCTTCGCCCGATCGGGCTATTTTTGCCCGATCAGAGTACGAAAACCTCCTCTTTGACTCTTTGGCTCTCTAAACTTCACGTTTAGGGGTCGTGGGACCTCCTAAACTACCCATAAAACTCGTGAGCCTTCCTACGTGCCCCGTAACATCTCGTAAAGACGGGGTTGCTTCTAAATGGCTCGGGAATAAGGAGAAAACTCCCTAAAACCTGCAATTCAACACTAAAACACAAAACCACAACTATATACGATAGTTAGCACAAAATAGCTCCCAAGAGCTCCAATGACGCACAAATTAGCTTGTAAATAAGGGAGAAAACTCTATATAAATACGTGATATCAAACTCCCCCAAGCTAAACCTTTGCTTGTCCTCAAGCAAACCGAACATGAACATGGAATAGATTACCTCACCCCATAGATAAAAATCAATCAAAGCTCAAAACATTTTCAAGACTAAGAATCGTTCAAGCTGGCATAATTCAAGTTTGGCTAATCAAATCCATCCAATCACCAATCATCCAAGCAATTTATCAAAGTCAAGCATCCACAAGGCATAGAAGTCCTGAAAAAACTCTCACATGGGTGTCACTCCTCTCTATTTTGTGGCAGGCAAAGAATATGCCCGAACATTCACCAACCCGACCAGAAATACCCTTCCCACTCACACTCTCATGTGTTTAAGAGGGTTAAATGACGCTCATCCTAGTCAAGTCGACTCAATTAGCAGAAATACTCTTTGACTTTGACAAACTGACTCGAAATCAATGAAATGAACACTGCGAACACGAGTTCAAGAGGACTTTAGAGTGTTGTAATGGGGCTTAGGTAAGAGGTAGGGGATACTTTTGGGTAATGTGGTGGAAAAACCAAGAAAGGGGGAGCATGAATCATTCAATCAAGGCCTAAGATGACCTACACAACTCCCAACAACACCATAAAACCACGCAAAGTAACCCAATTCTCATAAATCATTGACAAACTCATAACAAACCCAAATTTTCAAGCAATGAAGTGAATATTTCTTTAAGAACGTACGTGAATGAAAGAACTTCGAATTCTTTTTCATTTTTCTTTCATTTTTCTGAAATTCATTCACGCAACTCTAAAATTGCTTTTTCTTTTCTTTTTCTCACTCTCAAACCAAAACAAATACACTTTTAAATTCCTCAACAATCAAACTAAACCAAGAAACCGATCTCAAACTCAACCCATACAAAAGCTTCCCCAAGCTAGGCTTGGAATAATATCGAAACAAAGGCCATGGGCTCAAAATAGGGGTTTAAGTAACACGAAACAAGTCATTAGGCTCAGCGGGGCTAAGGAGGATAAAAGTATATCAAAAATTCACTCTGAAGCTCAAGAGTAAGATAAAAGAACACCTCTATCACAGCTAACGCTACAAGTCATCGAATATCAGACAAGTACGAAGTCAAAGTCAAGATCAATCCACTAAAGAGGAACTAACACACAAGAATAGACTGGATAATAATATGAATCCAATAGGCTACAAAGAGGCCTAACAGTCTAACCAATTCAGGTATGCAGCACAAAGTGGTCTAATATAATCCAAAAATGCTCTAAATCATAGCAATCAAACATCAAATCAAAGTCAAATCATTTTCAAATAGAGCAAAACAAGGGGCACAGGGAGGCAACTAAACCAGTCATGGGAACCATATTTATTTGATTTTTTCAGTATTTTTCGAAAGCAATAAATCTATCCTAGAAAGCAGTAAAAGAGATAGAGAATACAAACAGAACTCCTCCCCCAAGCTGAACTTGGCAGTGTCCTCAATGCCAAAAGGTGATAAGGACTATGCTAAGAGGAAAAACAATGTTAGTGCCCTCACTCTCACTCACAAAAAGAAGAAAAATAAAAAGAAAAGGAAAAGGGAGAGAAAAATACGAGTTGCCTCTCGCACAGCGCTGGTTTATAAAGGTCCCGCACGACCATAATCCGCCCTCTCTCAAATAGGAGGGGCGTGGCAGTGAGTGCCACCCTCATCAAATATCTTTCTCCTCCAAATGTTCTTGACAATGCCTCCAGACTGTGAGGCAACCTTAGGTGGAATTGGAACCTTCTCCACACCTACTTCATCCAAAACCTTATCCCTGCAACAAGATTGTTCAAGCATAGGTGCCTTAACAGCATTGGTTAGTTTAAAAATCACTTTATCATCACCAACACTCAGAGTTAAAGACCCAGACTTGACATCAATGACAGCACCAGCAGTACACAAAAACGGCCTACCCAAGATAATAGGAATCTGGGCATCCTCATCCATATCTAACACCACAAAATCAACAGGAATATAGAATTTCCCTACCCTAACAGGAACATCCTCTAAAATACCTAGAGGGTATTTTATAGAACGATCCGCCATCTATAAAGTGATTTTTGTGCATTTAAGGGCTCCCATGTTCAGTTTCTTATAAACAGACAATGGCATAACGGAAACAGAAGCACCTAAATCACTCAAAGCCTTATCAATAAAAATAGGTCCAAGATGGCAGGGTATAAAAAAACTACCAGGATCTTTTAACTTTGGTGGGGTTTTATTTTGAATAAAAGCACTACACTCTTCAGTAAGAGCGACACGCTCTACCCCACCAAACTCTCTTTTCTTAGTGATCATGTCTTTCAGAAATTTGGCGTAAACAGGCACTTGGGTAATTAAATCTGTGAATGGGATTGTTACCTCAAGGTTCTAGACCATAGCCAAAAACTTACCAAACTGCTGATCGACCTTTGATTGTTGCATCTTGTGAGGAAAAGGTAGCCTTGGTGTAAAAGGCGTTTCAGAAACCTTCTCCTTTTTCTTCCCTGTCTGTTCAGCTTCTGCAGACAAATCGACTTCAGACGTCGATTTCTTCCTTTTTCCTTCCTCTACCACCCTCTTCTTCCCTGCAGTTGGGGTAACCTCATCAACGGGCACTAAAGGGGCATCATATGCAATGCCACTACGAAGAGTGATGGCATTCACATGTTCTCTCTGAACGGGTTGCCCTGGCAATTCGCCCTTCCTCCTCTGAGCATTAGAGCTTGCTAATTGTGCAACTTGAGCTTCGAGAAGTTTGATGTGCTTCTCTTGGGCTCTTTGTGCTTCCTCATTAGATCTTTGCATGGCTAGCATCTGTCGCTCTTGGGCTCTTTGTGCCTCCTCATTTGCCTTTTGCATGCTTAACATCAGTTTCATCACTTCAGATATGGGAGGCTCTTGTGGGTTGTTGTTTTGTGGAGGTGGGGTGGGAAAATTTTGTGGGGTTTGGAAATTATTGTGGTTGTGGAAGTTTTGTGATGGGGTTCTTTGAAAATTTTGGGGGGCTTGGTAGTAAGAGGGCTTGGGATGGTTTTGTGGAGGTGGAGGGTGGTGGTTTTGTGGGTTTTGGTAGCTATGTGGAGGTTGGAAATTTTGTGGTCTCTGCTGGAAGGCATTTGCTTGCTCCATCTAAAGTTGACTGAACTGACAGTCATGCCCAAAGTGACCCTGAACACCACATACCTCGCTGTAAGATGAGGTAATGAGTGCTATGGCAGACATAGCATTAATGCTCAAAGGAGGTGCTGCTGAGGAAGAGGAGTTGGAGGTGTTAATCTGTTGACTCAGCTTCGCCATCTGCGAAGTCAATAATACAATGGCATCTACCTCCAGTACCTTCCTCGTGAGGCTTCGGGAAGTGGAATGATCATTGGCTGCGAGGTTTGATAGAAACTCGTAGCCTACATCCACTTCCTTATCCAGAAAAACTCCTCCTGCAGACGAATCAACAATACTCTTCGTCTGAGGCTGCAGACCATTGTAAAATGTCTGCGTCAAGAACCATTTGTCCATGTTGTGGTGTGGACACTCCCTCTGTAAATCCCTAAACCTAGCCCACGCTTCCCGTAATGTTTCATCAGGCTCTTGGGATAACATGGCTAGCTTGTTTCTGATTTCTGTTGTTTTTGTAGGTGGATAATACTCTCTCAGAAACGCAGCAGAAATCTCACTCCATTCAGTTTCCTTCACATCGTTCAACCACTTCTGGGCTCTATCTCTCAATGAGAACTCGAACAACATGACTTTAAGTTGATCTGGAGTGACGCCGGCATGTTTAACGGTTCGACAAAGTTGTTGAAACCGTTGCAGATGATTTGCCGGATCTTCAGTAGGATGCCCACAAAGCTGATTTTTCTGGACTATGCTGATGAGTCCAGGCTTAATTTCGAAATTTGCCGCGGCAATGGTGGGCATAGTAGGTCCAGTGGAGAGACCATCTGGGTTGGGCACCCCATATGACTTCAGTGACTTTGACATGACTGAACCTAAGGTGTCTGTTCCAGAGGTGTTCAGCTGAACAGGCTGCTTTTCTTTCTGATTTTTCTTTCGGATCTGACTGATTGTCATAGTAAGATCGGGATCCGCTGGAATGGGGGAACCGTTTCTTTGAGACCTGGTCATACAAAAGAAACAAAAAGAAGCAGTAAAACGTACCTCAATTGGAACAATGAAGTTCCAACGAGGCACAGAGAAGTAGACCAAATAATCAAATAAAAACTTAGAAAACTCGCCGTCTCCCCGGCAACGGCGCCAAAATTTGATAGGCTAAAGTCGTATCACCTAATCAAAGATAAACCTAAGTCCTCTAACAATGGTAGTCAAGGGAAGTAGGGTCGAATCCACAGAGAGACGGAGTTCTTAGTTAATATTTAGCCAAACAGCTACTTCAGACAAAAATCAGATAGAATTCAGCTGAACTAATAATTAACTACTAGAAAGCAATATAAAGATCGGAATTTAACTATGAATTAAAGGTCTAGGGAATTAGTTCGGTCCACCATGCTTATACCAATCAAAGGATCAAACAACTATCAGAACCTAGGTCGAGAATCGATAGATTAGAACACGTGTCAAGCTATGGTTAAGTCTCAACGTCCATAATTCAACATATGCGGCATGTTCACAAACATAATTAGAATTGCTGGTGTGTACTAGGCCTCTAAAAGTAAGACAGATCTTTGCAAACGATTATTAACCTCAAGTAATCAAAGAAACTGCGAAATAACTTTAATTACTCAATAAGAACAAATCACACCATAACCTATCTCATCAAACCCTAGAAACTAATAGCAATTCAAATAATCATGGTATAAACATGGCTTCCCTCTCTAACACCCTAGAAAGAGAACTACTCACTCATAATCGAATTAACAACAACAAAACTAATATGAAACCCTAATGATTGCATCATGAATGAATAAATAATTAAGCTAAGCAATTAGGAATAATAAAAGAGATTAGAGTAGAGAAGAATACCAATTGACGGAAAGCAAGAACTTTTATTGAAATTGAAATAGGTTTGATCACCCTTAATCTAAACTAAGAACATTGAGAAATAAACTAGAGTAATAGCTAATGAAAAGATAATAAAAGATGTCTCTAAATAATGAGGAAAAAGGTACTTATAATACCCCCTCAAGTCCAATTAAAAACGGAAACAAACGACGAAATTTTGCGAATAAATGTGCCAGACCCGATCGGGCCCGAGGCATCCACCCGATCGGGCCGACACCCAGCTCAGCAAACTTTGCCTCTTGGGCTTTGAAATAGCAGCAGCGCAGCAGCAATAGGCGAACTGGGCCTCCACCCGATCACACACCCGATCAGGTCGTGGATCGGGTGCCCATCAAGCTTAGCATTTTGGCGTCTTGTGGCGCAGTAGCAGCAGTTATGCGATTATTGCAGCCCACTCGATCGGGCCCTAGGCATCCACCCGATCGGGCCTGGGAGCAAAATGGGCCAGCGAAGTCGCCTCCTCAGCAGCTCCAAAACAAGACCTATGAGCATCCGACCGGATCGGGTCGGGTAGGAGACACCCAATCGGGTCTGGGC
The DNA here is from genome assembly GCA_947645195.1 of Patellifolia procumbens. Classification (NCBI taxonomy): domain Eukaryota; kingdom Viridiplantae; phylum Streptophyta; class Magnoliopsida; order Caryophyllales; family Amaranthaceae; genus Patellifolia; species Patellifolia procumbens. The sequence goes on from CANSGD010001076.1 coordinate 4,186,992, forward strand.
ACATGTGTGCTCGCCCGATCGGATCGGGCATGCCTTGCCCGATCGGGTCCGCAACATCTATACCCGATCAATATTTCTTCGCCCGATCGGGCCATTTTTGCCCAATCGGGCCATTTTGGCTCTCAATTCTTCACGTTTAGAGGTCTTGGGACCTCCTAAACTACCCATAAAGCTCGTGAGCATCTTATGTGCCTCGTAACATCTCGTAAAGCCGTGGTTGCTTCTAAATGGCTCGGAAATAAGGAGAAAACTCCCTAAAACCTGCAATTCAACACTAAAACAGAAAACCACATCTATATAAGATAGTTAGCACAAAATAGCTCCCAAGAGCTCCAATGACGCACAAATTAGCTTGTAAATAAGGGAGAAAAGTCTATATAAATACGTGATATCAGGCGACAGTAGTGGGGGAGGGGAGGGAGGGGAGGGAGGGGGCGACAGTGGTTGGGGAGGAAAGGGAGGGGGGTGATAGTGGTTGGGGAGGGGAGGGAGGGGGGCGGCAGTGGTGGGGGAGGGGAGGGGGTGACAGTGGCTGCGGAGGGGAGGGAGTGGGGCGGCAGTGGTGGGGGAGGGGAGGGAGGGGGGCGACAGTGGTGAGGGAGGGGAGGGAGGGGGGCGACAGTTGTGGGGGAGAGGAGGGAGGGGGTGGCAGTGGTGGGGAGGAGGGGAGGGAGGGGGTGGCAGTGGTGGGGAGGAGGGGAGGGAGGGGGTGGAAGTGGTGGGGAGGAGGGGAGGGAGGGGGGTGGCAGTGGTGGGGAGGAGGGGAGGGAAGGGGATGGGGGGTTGGCTGGGGGAAGGAGGGGGTTTTTCATTTTTAATTTTTTTTTGTAATTTTTTGAAAAAGTCAACGGTCATTTTGGCTGGTCAAACAGGTTGCCATCATTCCATACCATTAAGAGAATATGGGTGTCAAAGGTCGGATTATACCTGGATTAATTGAAGGTGGTACCACTGATGGAAGATCGGCCAAAGGTCGGATTATTCTTATCAATTTTTCCAAGAACTTTTTAAAACTACTACTCTTGTTTCTCATTTTGAAAATTCTACAATCCTAGCTTTCCAGAAGAGGAGATTCTATGATAATAGGTAGTGTAGGCATCCTACTTATAATAAATCTTCTTTCAATACATATCAAAGAATAAAAGTGAATCACTATTGTGATCATTGTAAAGTGCATGGCCATAGTATGCAGAGGTGCTACAAATTACATGGTTTTCCTGAAGACAACAAGTTTGCTTCATCCTATAGAGGTGAAAGAGGCAAAAGAGCTACTATAGTTGCTCATGATGATGAATATATAGTTGATCCACCATCTAACATGCTTACTCCAGCCTAATACAAGCAGATTATGAATCTAATCAACAAAACTGATAACAAAGAAGCAATTTTGGATTCTAGGGAGGATTTTGCTTGTTATCCTTTATACAACATGGGCGAATTGTTGATAGTGGTGCTATAGATCATATTTGCTACGATTTATCTATGTTCAACTCTCATTATCCCATTTCTACTGAAAACTATATTACTATTCCAACTCGTAATAAAGTGTTAATCACTCAAATTGGTGATATTACTTTAGCTCATGGAATTATCTTGAGAGATGTTCTCTATGTTTCTGAATTCAAGCCTAACTTGATCTTCATTCCCAAGCTTTGTCAAGAATATGGTTTTAGTACTATGTTCACTAACAACACTTGTGTTGTTCAGCGACCAGCTCTGCCCCTACAATTTCTTAGTAGCCTACAAAATGGCCATTACTATGTAGATTCTTCTATTGTGCAACATTTACAAGCTTCCTCTATGGTGTATAAACACTATCTTGCCGCTACTACAACTCCAAGCTCTAATAAAGCCAAACTATGGCATCTTAGACTAGGATATGTTCCTTTTTTACAACTTGGTTCAGTCCTTTCTCAAGGTGATATTCAAGCTGCTTCCCTTGATGTGTTTTGTCAGATTTGTCCAATGGCTAGACAAACTAGAGTTTCTTTTCCCTCTAGTTCAATAAAGACATTCAGATCATTTCAGCTATTACATGTTGATGTATGGGGTCCATATAGGGAAAATACACATTCTAAGTGTAAAATTTTCTTGACTATAGTTGATGATTTCACAATAATGACTTTGATTTAATTCATTTCTTATAAATATGAAGTTGTTGCTATTTGAGAAAGCTCTCTTGCTTATATTGATACACAATTCAAGGCTTTTGTTTAATGTGTGAGAACTAACAACGCTAAGGAGTTATATGAAGGGCCTATGAAATCGTTATATTTATAGAAAGGCATACAACCTCACATAAGTTGTCCTGACACACCACATCATAATGGTGTGGTGGAAAGGAAGCATATACACCTTTTGGAAACAACCCGAGCATTGTATTTTTAGTCCAAACTTCCCATTCAATTTTGGTGAGAATGTGTAGAGTGTGCTGCACATTTGAGAAGCTTTTATTGAAAGGAAGCATAACAAAATGCCTCTCTCAATTCTACATAACATCAGTCCATATGTGAAGCTTTTTGGTGTTTCTCCCTCTCTAGAACATTTAAGGGTATTTGGTTGTTTGTGTTTTGTTTCTACTTTGAAACAAGGTAGAACAAAATTTGATCCTAGATCTACATCTCGTATTTTTATTGGATATTCCCCTGGCCAAAAGCTTACAAAGTTTTAAATCTCTTTATTCTCAAGATCACAGTTTCTAGAGATGTGATCTTTCAAAAGCAACATTTTCCTTTTCATTATACTACCCCTGATCATTCTTTTCAGTTTTTTCTTCCTATTGCCACAAATATTACTTCTTTGATTGACACTGAACAAGTTCTCGAAATTTTTCATTCTCTTCCCACCTCTCTCACAGCTAGTTCTCCTCCTCTCCCTTCTTTTACCGCTCCATCTTCTCCTTTATCTTCCTCTTCTCCTCAAAATGATACAGATACCACGCATATGCCTTCTAAATCTTTTTCCACCTCATCACCTTCTCTCTATCTTTCTCAATCACCTCCTACACATAACACCATTTTAGATATCTCATCTCCTACAAGACAAACTTCAAGAGTTTCCAAAACCCCATATTATTTCAAAGACTTTGTTTATAAGAAAACTACTCACTGGTGTAACCTAATCAGTTTCTCTCAATAACCTAGTACACATCAAGCTTTTTCCTCTTTCACTTTTTCATTCGTTGAACCAACTACATATATAAGTTTCTGAGGATCCTACATGGATTGAATCTATGTCCAAAGAGATTATAGCACTTGAGCAGAATCATACCTGGACTCTTGTTGATCTTCCATCTCATAAAAATCTATTAGGATGCAAATGGGTATTCAAGATCAGGCTTAAAGTTAATGGTAGTGTCGAAAGGTTCAAGGCTAAATTAGTAGCTCTAGGTTACACACAACAATTTGGCATTGACTATCAAGAGACATTCAGTCCTATTTCTAAGATGGCAACAATTAGATACATCCTTGATGTTGCAGCAGACAAACATTGGCCACTCTTCCAATTGGATGTTAATAATGCCTTCTTGCATAGAGATTTAGTTGAAGAGGTTTATATGCTTGTTCCATATGGTGTTCCTAATCCTTCTAATAAAGTGTGTAGATTACTTAAATCTCTCTATGGCTTAAAACAAGCATCTACACAGTGGTTTGCAAAACTAGTAGTTGAACTTTTGCATTTGCGATTCACACAATCTAAAAGTGATCATTTTTTATTTTTGAAATCATCTACACATCACATTCCTATTATGCTTGTCTATGTAGATGATTTATTCTCATTGGTAATGATTCTCTATGCAGCTCTCATTTTAAAGCTCATCTGGATCACACTTTTAGTATTAAAGATTGGGGGTTTCTTAGCTTCTTTCTTGGCTTAGAATTTGGCTATCTCTGATCTCGTATATGTTTATCTCACAAGAAATATATCATAGAGATCTTACATTCACATCCTCCTACTTCCACCAAAATAGTTGTTACTCCACTTCCTCTTCATCTCAAACTCTCAGCCACTGATGGACCTCTCTTTGAAGATCCTAGCCTTTATAGATTCATTGTTGGGAAGCTAAATTTTCTTACTCACATTAGACATGATCTGACTATCACTATTCAGCATTTGAGCCAATTTTTGCAAACCCCCAAAGTTCCTCATTTTCAGGCTTATGTCATACTCTTATATGTGTTGCAACTATAGCTGGTCAAGGTATCTTACTTAAAGCAGCAAATAATCTCACACTTCAAGCTTTTTCATACTCTAATTTGGGTGCTTGCTTGCATACTAGAACATCTATCTCAAACTATCTTAAGTTGATTGGAAATTTACCTATAAGCTGGAAAACTAAGAAGTAGAATGTGGTTTCTAAGAGCTCTTCTGAGGCTGGATACAGGGCTATGGATGCAGCTTCTCCAGAGATTACTTGGTTGGTTAGGTTGCTTGAAGAGTTGGGCATTTCATCTCTCGAACCCGTCGCTCTCAACTGTGACAACTAGAGTGTCATTCACATTGCTAAGAACCCTATTCATCATGAAAGAACCAAGCATATTGAGATTAATGTTCAGTTCACAAGAGATAAGTTCTTGGAAGGGTTGATTCAGCTTACATATCTTCCTACTCACTCTTAATTGGTTGATATTTTTACAAAGATCCTTCCATCTCCTTAATACTCGCATTTGTTATCCAAAATAGGCATGTATCCCATGTCTAGTTTAAGGGGTTTTGTTGAGATAAGTGAGTGAGGTTCACATAAAATCATAGAACCTCACCTATACTATCATTTGTTGCACCTTGCACTACAGTATAAATAGCATCTCATGTAATAATTCATTATCACTTAATTCATTCAAGAGATCATCAATAAAATAACTCATTCTCTTTCATTTTCCTCTCTTCTCTTTCATTTTCCACTCTTCTCTTTCTTTGCTTATTCCTGTACAAAGCTGCCTACTATTATGGAATAATAAAGATCAATATCATATGTGATCATTTTGATCACTTTAACAAAACCCGGCCAGGTATGGGTGATTTACACGGTTTTTGCTTTGGTTCGTCGTAGCTCACTTGTGCCGCAAGTCGTACTTGTTTCCTTAGTCGTTAATTTCCTAGTATTTTGTTAACTTTCCTATTGGATTTAGGAAAGTCCTTATGATGTCTTATTTTTTCAAATATTAGATTTTGTAACTAGGAATGTAACAGCCCGGAAATTGAAAAGCAAAAATAATGGATAAATAAATCATTTTAATAAAAGAGGGACTAATTTGAAACCTAATTTACACATTAGCAACACATATGACACTAAATCAGGTAATTTGAGTTGTTAATTTTATCAATTAGGGTTTCTCTGGGATTGCTTACCCCAAATTTTTCATACCCTTTACTAAGTGCTACTTCACAAATTTTGGCCATTAAGTGGATTGATTACATTGGAAACATTAACATTTAGCTAATATTAATGTTTAATTCTCACTTCTTGCTTCAATTTTGAATTACAGAACTAACACAAATCATTCCCCCAATTTTTTGTTCAAGGAAACTCTAGATTGAAAAATCCCCAGAAAAACCCTAATTTTATCAAATTACCACTTCAAATAGCATAGATTTAGCTTGTCTGTGTTGACAATGTATTTTTTGGGGATTAATATTGTCCAAATTCGACAAATTGGGATTTATCACTCTAGATTTACCACTTCAAATAGCATAGATTTATCAAACTCTAGATTGACGAACTAGGGTTTTTTTTTGTGAAATTGGGATTTCGTGGTTTGAAAGGAGGGAATTAAGAAGGGTAGTTAATATTTGGGGCCCACTAAAGGAGATAATTGGAAAATACCGTCAAGTGGTAGGAAGTTTAAAGGAATTTGTAACGTTATGGTAGTAATTTTTAAAAAAAAATTAAAGGTGGTAACTTTAAAAAACTTGGAAAGTTAAGGTGGTTTTTATCAATTTGTCCAAAAAGTAACAAGTCAAGAAATACGACAAAAATGATCACCGCTCTCACTAAGCCCAAAATCTTGAAAAGGAAAAGAACCTATAAAGAAAATAAACAACAATCCACAATCAGTGAGGAGTAACTAGCAGCTCTCCCATCTCAATTTAAACAAGTAATTAAAATTAATAAGTTTAAAAAGATTAACTTAGACCATAAAAGCAAATATCAAAAAAATAAAATAGTTCAAAAAAAACTAATATGATACATATCATACTCGATCATAAAAATGATAATATTGTCAGGGTCAAAATAAGAAATAGAATTATTTCAAAACAATAGAAAAGAGATGGAATTAACGCTAGTGGGGACTCGTAGATCCACTTCGCAGGGTTTGTGGGTACTCGGAGATCCAAAATTAACCTGGGTATTCTACTAGAAAATGCCTCCCTTGTCTTACATTGCTAAGTAGATTCTACTAGTAGACGCCTCCCTTGCCTTACACTGGTAAATAGTTCTTATTCTTAACCACTGAGAAGCAACTCGACTTTTATGGCTACATTACTCAATTGAAAAACAATTTAAACTTTCCATATCCAAAAAATATAATTATCAAAATCAATAGAGATGTGAAATATGGTCTTACACTCGAATAGTTCAGCAGAGATGCCAAATATGCTCTTATAATCAATTCAATCAGCAAAGATGCCAAATATGGTCTTACGCTCAAATAGTTCAACAGAGATGCCAAATATGGTCTTACACTCAAATAAATCAACAGAGATGCCAAATATGGTCTTACACTCAAATAGCTCAAGAGAGATGCAAATATGGTCTTACACTAAAATAAATCAGCAGAGATGTCAAATATGGACTTACACTCAAATTCAGTCAGCTGAGATGCCAAATATGGTATAACACTCAAAGTTAGTAATATATATATTTAAAAATATAAATACCTTACAAAATATTTATTGTGCTTAACTACCAAATATTTTTGACTTTTTGAATACATTTTAGACAATTAAAAAGTTTTTTGAAGCCTTTGGATCAAACTATTTAAAATTAAAGGTAAAATCCATCATAGACTCCTATGCGATTTGTGGAATATAAACACCTTTCAAATCATATGTTGTGCATAACTACCAAATATTTTGACTTTTTGAATACGTTTTATAGGTAGTTAAAAAGATTTTTCAAGCCGTTGGATAAAACTCTTTTAAATCAAAGGTTAAAAGCATCATAGACTCCTACGTGAAATGTGGAGTATAAACACTTTTCAAAACATTTGTTGTGATTAATTACCAAAGATTTTGACCTTTTTGAATACTTGTTAGATAGTTAAAATGTTTTTTTAAGCCCTTGGATTAAACTATTTCAAATCAAAGGTTAAAACCACCATAGACTTCTACGCAAATTATGAAATATAAACACCTTTCAAATCATTTGTTGTGCTTAAATACCAAATATTTTGACTATTGAATACGTTTTAGATAGTAAAAAAAGTTTTTTTGAAGCCCTTAGATCAAAATGTTTCAAATCAAAGGTTAAAATCGTCATAAACTTCTACGCGAATTGTGAAATATAAACACCTTTCTAAACAACTATTGTGCTTAACTACCAAATATTTTGACTCTTGGAATACGTTTTAGATAGTGAAAAAGTGATTTTGAATCCCTTGGATCAAACTGTCTCAAATCAAAGTTTAAACTCATCGTAAAATTCTACACTACTTGTGAAATATAAACGCCTTTCAAATCCTCTATTGTGCTTAACTACCAAATATTTTGACTCTTTGAATAAGTTTTTGATAATAATGAAGTATTTTTAAAGCCCTTGGATATAACTCTTACAAATCAAAGGTTAAAACCATCATAGACTCCTACACGAATTGTTGAATATAAACACCTTACAAATTATTTGTTGTGCTGAACTACCAAATATTTTAACTTTTTGAATACGTTTTACATAGTTACAAAGTTTTTTTGAAGCCCTTGAATTAAACTATTTTAAATTAAAGGTTACAACTATCATAGACTCCTATATGAAGTATGGAATATAAACACCTTTCAAATCAAAGATTAGAACCATCATAGACTCGTACGCGAATTGTGGAGTATAAACACCTTTCAAAATAATTGTTGTGATTAATTACCAAAGATTTTTACCTCATTGAATACTTTTTAATAGTTAAATTGGTTTTTAAGCCAGGTGAGAGGTTGTCGTATACCCCTAAACATATATAATTAACTTACCTACCCCTTAAAAAATAGAGTAAAGCGGAAGTAAGAATCGTATGCACAGGGAGCAATGTACAAGTCAGCAATTAACGTATTCTTATCCTTAGAACACTCTAGGAACCAAGTAGCCAATAGAGGTGGTTGTTTAAGAACAATGTACTACAAGTACAAGGATTAAGCGAGAAATGAGTTAAGTCAATGAAAAAGAACCTTCGACCCGATTTATATCGACTTCCAACCAAAATATCGATCAGGAAACTCACAACACCAACTCTCCCATTTGGTCGCCTATTGAGAGTCTAGACCTCTAATGTAACAGCCCGGCCTCTCGAGCTGCTAGCTTAATCACGCTTAGCAATCACAAACCTCAATGAACATGAAACCGATTATAATCAATTACAACTTAGATAAAACTCACAGCGGAAACAACCTTAAATACACGATACTGGACCTGTGGGTTATGGGCCCACAAAACAATATCCTTTATATAAGACTGCAATTAAAGTGTCATTCGATCTCAATCCCAAATTAAAAAAAAATCATAATATAACTCATTGTAACAACCTCCTTATATACAAACTTAAATCTCAAAACTTTAACCCATAATATACATCTGAGTCATAACTTTGCTCTCAACTCGATTCTGGCCTCTAACATAATCCTGCATCAAGGTTAGACTCTGCCGCCCACCAAGTAACACACACAAAAGACAAAACAATCAGCAAAGTTGAGTACACACTATATAATAGAATATACAAGTTTAGGTGTATTTTGAAAACCAATTGATAACACATAGTAATAATAGCAAGTGGTCACTTTCAGTTCAATTACTCGGAGATTTTATGAGATCAAATCAATTGGCGTGAACGCGAGTGGAGAGGGGTACCACGTAGTACTAGCTGTCTCCAAACTGTTAAGGGTCGTCACCCCGCCTTTTACTGTTCTACTTGCAATACTTAAACCGGACATGTCCTATAACACCAGAAATTTGCCCTTCCTGGCAGGCAACGGCTAGGGACTCTACCCAACCTAACTCGGGTGCTTGTTCACGCCTCACTTTCATATTTGTAATTCAAGATATTTAATGATTCATATTTCAATCCTCAATACTCAGTACTCTTACAAACTCATCCTCAATACTCATAATTCTTATCAACTCATCCTCAATACTCATAATTCTTATCAACTCATCCTCAATACTCAGAATTCTTAGCAACTCTTTCTAATTACCCTTACTTTTATAGTTCGAAAAAATTAGGGTTTTCATACTTGAAACTGGTTTTTAGCGTAATAACTTTAATTGAACATAACCAATTATGTCTTAGAGAATGAAATAACACTTTGAAATACATTATATCGATATATTACTTATTATCCATTATAACACAAGTCCATGTACTTAACACATTCCATTTAGAAGCATAAATGTGATGACTTAGTATATAAGCGTTGTTTAGGTCAAATAAAACATCTCTAGTGAACCTTAGCATGCTATATCCATGTTATATACTTAATATACACATAATAAGATACACATAACAAGTAAATTCATTTCATAAACATGTTTTACACTAGAAAGAAACAATCACCTAACTATAGGTATGGAAATATCTAGGTTAAAACCAAACTAAGTGTGTACCTTCACATAGGCTGCTTAACAAAATTAAAACTTCTTATTCCAAATGATTTATTACTGCTACAGCTTCTCCTGATTAAGTAAGGTGCTAATAATTAGATTAAACAAGTTTTCGAACATGAATAGCTAAGCTAAACACAAGAGGAATGCAAAGTTGTACTTAGAGCCACCTGTTCGATGTTTCTATGGTGTTTTCTACACCTTCCCAAGGCTTAAAAGCTTTAAAAAAAACCTTGAACAACTAGGTATGGATATCTAAAATAGATATATGTAAGAAAAAGTAGGTGTTTTAGAAGACGAAATTCGTGAAAAGAACCGAAAATCCAAAACTGCTATTTATAGCACGTTAATGGCGGTACCAATAGGGGAGGGAAAGCTCATCGAGGCAAGGTCGGTTTCATGGAATTTCTGGGTGGTTCTTGCTTGAGGTGTTATCTTGATGTGTTGGATTTCATGCATGAAAATATCCGTGCGAGCTCGACACCCAAGTAGCTGCTAAGCATATTTCTGTGAGGATAGGTCTGAATTGATATTTCAGCTGGCCAGATCTTACTAAGTAAGGAATTTACCCTATTTAGCCACGTAATTTTTGGGAATAAATGACCATTTTAACCTTAATACATCCCAAACATGTCATATGTCATGTTTGGTTAGGTTCCGAGCTCGGATTCAACCCCGAAACGTTCATTAACTAGAAGTTCATCATTACCCGATAAAACGATCTCTATACGATTTTCATAATCTTAAAGAATCAGGCTCTTAAGGTTTTTCTAACTTATCTATTGGTTCCCAAAGCTTTCTTAACCACTAAGAATTATAGCTATTAGTTACTTTCATTCTCGTATGATGTTCAAGATAATTCTAATCTGTTTATACTATCAAAACTAGATGAAAACTTAATATAACTAATAGTTCCAAGTAACTCTCTTTCCGCTGGAACTTTAATTATAAATCCTAAAATCATATTTTTAAATAACTTAATATAATTAACTTAAACTCATCCTGCTTAAAATTCAGGTTCTTACACTCTACCCCCCTTAAAATAAGTTTCGTCCTCGAAACATCAAAATATAAGCTCTGAGATCACCTCAAATATCCTCAAATCACAACTCATAATCTCATTCTCGACGAGATACATAACTTTAAACTCTTATTCTTAACTTCTATTGATCAAGACATAAACTCAACCTGCTTAAAATTCAGGCTAACCATCTAACCTCCTAGATCGTGGTTAAACAAACACGATCAGTGTGGTTTGAACTCCCTCTTACTATTACCTAACTCAAACGAATAGCATTTAAGTTCAAACCGATAGTAGCATTAAAATCGAGGCACAATAGGATTGCTAATGATATTAAAGTAATAACATTCAAGCAATAAGCAAGATCTCTCTAAGTACTTGAAGCAACAAATCAGCATAACATCAAACACTTAGTGTTCCACTTAAGAGTTAAGAACATAAACGACCAATTATGTTTCTAACTCTAGCATTTGATCATTCACACAACTACACTAGTAGTACTCCTAGAAGGATTCTGCAAACATCAATGAAATAAGCTCAAGACACCTTACAATAACCAAATGATATGAGAAGAACAAGAGTTCTCATATACAAAGGTTGAAAGCTTTAACTAACCGGATCCAATAACAAGTTTACGCTAGAGTATATATGATTTGCACAACAAATTTCTAAGAAATGTTGATGTTTTTAAACCCTAGAAATGAAGAAAAAGTGATGCACTCTCCTCTCGCTCTAGAATAAAAACGATCTAACAAAGAATAATAAAAACCATTCGTAGAAGAAAAAGAAAAAGGAAAGGAAAGTGGGCGGCAGAGGATGTTCGCGACCCGCGCCAGGGCAGGTGCCTACTCGCTTTAGCCTACTGCCTCCCCAACTTCCAAAAGCTACAAACTAAAGGGGAAAGGGGAAGAAGAGGAGGCTACACAAGCCTTACTTGATCCTCCTTCAGATAGCTTAGCTGCCACAGCGGCTTAATGCTCGGAGCTCGGGAATGAGTCGGAACTAGAAAGCGTTGATGCTAGGATGCTTCGGATGCTCAGAGAATTGTCGTGGGAAGATCAGTAGCATGAATGAATTGTCGCAAGGATGATCAAACGCACGATATGCCTCAGAAGATGCCATGCCAACAAGCTATCAAACCAAAAACCGTCAAAATCCACCAAAAGACTCAATTAACCCACTAACGCCAAAATAAACCAAAACTCGACTCTAAGCCCCAAATCGACGCACAAAACAACCCAAAATTCGCCCAAGATCAGCGTATAACTTAGACACATCAAAATCCCCCACGCTTAAACCTTACTCGACCTCAAGTAATTAGATAATGAGGAAACCGACATCTCCAAGAACAAGAAACGCTAAGCACAACCCCTTATCACTCCAACTTAATACTATCTATTGTACCACAACCGACTATCCGAAACGGTAATTCGCAAAAAGCAATAAATTCCACTTCATACCCCCAAAAGAATCATGTCATCTACAAATCATGTTAGCAATCCGGACGATCACAGATGACGAACAAAAATAATCATCACCACACCCAACCAACCTAAGACGCTACGAACTAAGACATGTGGGCATGACATTTCCCCCACGCTTAGCTCGAAACTCCATCCACAAGACAAACCAACTCAATAAATCATCAAAATGAGCCAAAAAAAATAGATACACCCTCGCCCTCAAAGACGCAATTATAAGCATAGACAAGCCCAGAAGAAAAACTCCAATGTCACCCTACTTATGACGCCAACACCGGCAAATGAGAAGAATGCACAAGTTTTTTTGTTCCGTCTCTCTTTTCTTTTGGCTCACCTACTCACCCGCTCATTTAGTCCTTCTTTTGCATAGGCCGCACTTTCGGGTTTTCGCCTATCCAAACCCCGAATATTTCTCTAGTTACCCGCCCTTGTGGGTTTAAAACTTAGTGGTATTTCTTTTTGTTTCTTTCATTTTTTTCATATTTTTCAAATTTACATCAAAATTACAAAGAAAAAAACAAAAATAAATAATACCAAATGAAAAATGAATAGAAACAACTACATTTGCAAAACATTCCCACCCCCACGCTTAAACCACATATTGTCCCCAATGTGGATAGGACACAAGAAAATAAGAGGGAAGGGAAAAAAAACTGGAAATCTCTAGGAGCGGGAGGGACCCTCAGGCTCACCTCGCTGGGCTACCCTCCGAGCCTCCATCTCTTGGCGGTGAATCATACACACCATCTCAATATCAGGAGTAGGGTTAGTGTACCCAATCTCTTGGTTCTCCATCCCTTGAGGAGGTAGCAGGACGCAAAGAAAATGCTCATGTCCAAGACCATTGAACTGTTAGAATACATAGTGTCCTCCATCCCATAATACCGCTCTGGAAAATACCCGATTCACCCTAAATATTGTCAAGTCTTTGTATTATCTGAGCCTGGAATGGGGGAGGTACGATCTCGGCCTCCTACTACTGATGATGGTGCTGAGGATGTGCCTCAGCTACTTGGACACCCAACTCCTCCTCTACCCCCTTCCTATACTCCTCAACGGGAGGTAGAAAGAGCTGCTCTACTGTAGCATCCATAGTAATGGCCATCCTCTCTTGCGGTAAAACCATGTACTTCAAATGATGGGCTCCAAACAACCATATAAACCGAGTTTCCCCTCTCACACTTTTGGTCAACAGCATTGCGGAACTTCGAAACTAGTGGACTTCATAAGTGTTGGTAACCCGGGAAAAACGACTAGCTTCGACGCCCAAACGGGTAATGACAGGGTCTTCGTCTTTGTTTTAAGGGTATTTCAACTCCTAAATAAGTTTCTAGGAGTGTGACCATCCCCCTATGCTTAGTGTCCCCGAGGTCTTCCCCTTCGCTGATTGTGCTAGACAATTGTGCACCGACATTTTCACCCAATCAGGAATACCCTCCCCTTTAGAAGTCATATCCCAAAGACACTTGAGGTCAAAGTCGGGAAGGTTAGTGGGTTCCCCTTGGCAGAATATGGTCATGGATAGGAAGCGATGCACAAAACGAAGAGCATGATGGGTGTTAGAATCCAACCTTCCTTTACTTGTATTTTCCTTATATTATGCTTTCTAGTGCTTTACTTTATGTTTTAGTAGTCTCGTATAGGTTTAAAGTTTCATTATAGAGTTACTGCAAAACAGTGTTCGCTGGAAATATGTACTATCTCAAATTTAAGCCTCTTTAGGGGGAGATGATGAATAAAATGTTTGTTCACCACTAAGGCCTCCTATGAGTTGTATGCTTTCTTTAAATATTGTTATTGCTTAGGACGCCTCAGTTATTGAGCCGCCTCGATGTCTTAAAGCGTCCCACCAAATTTTGTGATATAAGAATTCCCGTCGTCGGCTCCCGCTCGTGCCCACTAAACACACACGAGCGCCCCGTTCGACCCTCTTGTCGCCAATAGGCGAGAGTGCCCTTAAAACACATAGTTGGCACTCTTGCCCGTGAACCCACGAGCCCTATTGTCCCTTTCCGCAGAAGGATTACGTAAGCCACTGTCCCCAAATAGGCAAGAGCGTATCGCACGTCCCGAGCGTATCGCACGTCCCGAGCGTCCAAACTCTCAGACCGTGACAATGCGAAATCCCACTATTTTTCAACCAATTGTGCCAATGTTGTCCACCAACTATTTTGTACCAAAACACGGCATTTTTGAAATACTCAGTTTGTAGGAAAGCATCATCGGGCTCATAATCCCACCTAAACGTCGTCTTAATTTCAGAAGAAGTCATTGTATATGCTAGGTCGTTAAGGTGGAATATGATGTAAGGTTCCTCATGCTCATCCCCTACATGATTCTCCAAGGTTGCTAAGAACTCTAGTGTGTACCTCTCATAGGTCCGCGCCCGTCTAAATACAAAACCATGAAGTCTGACCTTTTCAAGAAGCACCTCTACAGAGTCTAGCAACCCCAATTGTTCTACAGTGGACACCTCTACTAATTTTGTTTCTTGAATTGCCCTCACCAGTCTTGTTAATCTATCCCCACGCCTTTTTGCATTCTTACTGATAGGTTTTAGTCGTGTCACCTAATCAAAAATAAACCTACGGACCTCTAACTAGGTAGTCAGTGGAAGCAGGGTCGAATCCACAGGGAGACAGAGTTTCTAAATCAATATTCAACCAATTCAGCTACTCCAGATGAAATCAAAAAGGAATTAATTAAACTAAGGAATAGACTACGGAAGACTGAATAAATCGAGGATTAAACTATGGAATAAAAGTCTAGGGTATTAGGTCGGTCCACCATGCTTATACCAATCAAATAGGGTCAACTACTATTAAAACCTAAGTCAAGAGTCGGGGGATTAGAGCCTATGTTGAGCTATGGTTAAGACTCAACGCTCATAGTTCAACATACGCCGCATGTTCACTAACGTAATCAGAACTACTGATGTGTCCTAGGCCTCTAGTCGTAAGACGGATCTGTGCAAACAACTATTAACCACAAGCAATCAATGAAATTGTACACTGACATTAATTACTCAATAAGAACAAACCACATCACAATCACCCTAATCAGGCCCTAGAAATTGATAGAAATCTAAATCACAATCATGGTATAAACATGGCTTTCCTATCTAACACCCTAGAAAGAGAACTACTCACTCATAATCGAATCGGCAACAACAAAACTAATATGAAACCCTAAAAATTGCATCATGAACAATTAAAGAATTAAACTAAGCAATCAAAGTAATTAAAGAGATAAAGAGTAGAGAAGAGTACCAATTGACGGAAAGCAGGAACTTTTATTGAAATCGAAATAGGTTTGATCACCTCTAAATTAATCTAAAGTGTTTGAATCAAACTAAGAACAATGTAGAATAAA
Organism: Patellifolia procumbens; assembly: GCA_947645195.1. Taxonomy (NCBI): domain Eukaryota; kingdom Viridiplantae; phylum Streptophyta; class Magnoliopsida; order Caryophyllales; family Amaranthaceae; genus Patellifolia; species Patellifolia procumbens. Next base: position 4,202,662 of record CANSGD010001076.1, read on the forward strand.
ACTAGTCTAAAACCTAATGAAAGATGAATAATAGATGAATGAAAGATAATGAGGAAAAAGGTATTTATAATACCCCCTCAAGTCTAATTAAAACGGAAAGCAAAAGACGAAATTCGCGACAAATGACCCCAGACCCGATCGGGCCCGAGCACAGTACCCGATCGGGTCAAATACCAAAAGCTCCCCTTTTGCTTCTCGTGGTCCACGCAGCAGCAGCGCGCTATGCAGACGAAGATTAAGGTCCGCCCGATCGGGCCTTGGGCAGCCACCCGATCGAGCCTGGGAGCATTACAGCCCAGCACAAGCGCCTCGCAAGCAGCAACAATATAAGACCTAGCAGCACCTGGCCCGATCGGGTCGGGCACACTATGCCCGATCGGGTCTGGTGCATTGATGCTCGCCCGATCGGGTCCGCAACTTCTATACCCGATCAGTGTATTTTAGCCCGATCGGGCCATTTCCGCCCGATCAGTGTACGGAGACCTCCTTTTTGACTCTTTGGCTCTTTAATCTTCATGTTTAGGGGTCTTGGGACCTCCTAAACTACCCATAAAACTCGTGAGCCATCCTACGTGGGTTTAAGTAACACGAAACAAGTCATTAGGCTCAGCGGGGCTGAGGAGGATAAAAGTATATCAAAAACTCACTCTGAAGCTCAAGAATAAGACAAAAGAACGCCTCTATCACAGCACATGCTACAAGTCATCTAAAATCAGACAAGTATGAAGTCAAATTCAAGATCAATCCACTAAAGAGGAACTAACACACAAGAATAGACTGGATAATAATATGAATCCAATAGGCTACAAAGAGGCCTCACAGTCTAACCAATTCAGGTATGCAGCACAAAGTGGTCTAATATAATCCAGAAATGCTCGAAATCATAGCAATCAAACATCAAATCATAGCCTCAAGATCACAAATGCCCAGCTATCCAGAAAACAAAGTCAAATCAATTTCAAATAGAGCACAACAAGGGGCACAGGGAGGCAACTAAACCAGTCATGGGAACCATATTTTTTTCATTTTTTCAGTATTTTCCGAAAGCAGTAAAACTATTCTAGAAAGCAGTAAAAGAGATAGGGAATACAAACAGAACTCCTCCCCCAAGCTAAACTTGGCAGTGTCCTCAATGCCAAAAGGTGATAAGGACTATGCTAAGAGGAAAAAGAATGTTAGTACCCTCACTCTCGCTCACAAAAGGAAGAAAAATAAAAAGAAAAGAAAAAGGGAAAGAAAAGAAAATACGAGTTGCCTCTCGCACAGCGCTGGTTTATAAAGGTCCCGCACGACCATAATCCTCCCTCTCTCAAATAGGAGGGGCTTGGCAGTGAGTGCCACCCTCATCAAACATCTTTCTCCTCCAAATGTTCTTGACAATGCCTCCAGACGGTGAGGCAACCTTAGGTGGAATTTGAACCTTCTCCACCCCTACTTCATCTAAAACCTTATCCCTGCAAAAAGATTGTTTAAGCATAGGAGCCTTAACAGCATTGGTTAGTTTAAAAATCACTTTATCATCACCAACACTCAGAGTTAAAGACCCAGACTTGACATCAATGACAGCACCAGCAGTACACAAAAACGGCCTACCCAAGATAATAGGAATCTGGGCATCCTCATCCATATCTAACACCACAAAATCAACAGGAATATAGAATTTCCCTACCCTAACAGGAACGTCCTCTAAAACACCTAGAGGGTATTTTATAGAATGATCCGCCGTCTGTAAAGTGATTTGTGTGCATTTAAGGGCTCCCATGTTCAGTTTCTTATAAACAGACAATGGCATAACGGAAACAGAAGCACCTAAATCACACAAAGCCTTATCAATAAAAATAGGTCCAAGATGGCAGGGTATAGAAAAACTACCAGGATCTTTTAACTTTGGTGGGGTTTTATTTTGAATAAAAGCACTACACTCTTCAGTAAGAGCGACACGTTCTACCCCACCGAAGTATCTTTTCTTAGTAATCATGTCTTTCAGAAATTTGGTATAAACAGGCACTTGGGTAATTAAGTCTGTGAATGGAATCGCTACCTCAAGGTTCTTGACCATAGACAAGAACTTACCAAACTGCTGATCGACCTTGGACTGTTGCATCCTGTGAGGAAAAGGTAGCCTTGGTGTAAAAGGCGTTTCAGAAACCTTCTCCTTTTTTTCCCTGTCTGTTCAGCTTCTGCAGACAAATCGACTTCAGACGTCGAATTCTTTCTTTTTCCTTCCTCTACCACCCTCTTCTTCCCTGCAGTCGGGGTAACCTCATCAATGAGCACTGGAGGGGCATCATATGCAATGCCACTACGAAGAGTGATGGCATTCACATGTTCTCTCTGAACTGGTTGCCCTGGCAATTGTCCCTGCTGCCTCTGTGCATTAGATTCTGCCAACTGAGCAACTTGAGCCTCGAGAAGTTGGATGTGCTTCTCTTGAGCCCTCCTTGTTTCCTCATTTGCCTTTTGCATAGACAATATCAGTTTCATCAGTTCAAAATTGCTAGGCTCTTGTGGGTTGTTTTGTGGAGGTGGGGTGTGGAAATTTTGTGGAGTTTGGAAGTTATTGGGATGATGGAAGTTTTGTGGTGGTGGTCTTTGGAAATTTTGTGGGGGTTGATGGTATGAAGGTTTAGGGTAGTTTTGTGGAGGTGGGGGTTGATGGTTTTGTGGGTTTTGGTAGTTATGTGAAGGGGGAAAAGTTTGTGGTCTTTGTTGGAAGGCATTGGCCTGCTCCATCTGAAATTGACTGAACTGACAGTCATGCCCAAAGTGACCCTGAACACCACATACCTCGCAGTAAGATGAGGTAATGGGTGCTACTGCAGACATAGCATTGATACTCATGGGTGGAGGTGTCGGATTAGAAGACTTCATTAGCTGCTGAGTTAGTTGCGCCATCTGAGATGTAAGCAATGAAATAGCGTCAACTTCAAGTACCTTCTTAGTCAAACTCCTAGATGATGAATGGTCATTGGCTGCAAGATTTGATATGAATTCATAACCCTCATCAACTGCCTTGTCTAAAAACACTCCTCCTGCAGACGAATCAACAATACACTTCGTCTGAGGCTGCAGACCGTTGTAGAATGTCTGCGTCAAGAACCATTTGTCCATATTATGGTGTGGACACTCTCTCTGTAAATCTCTAAACCTAGCCCACGCTTCCCTTAATGTTTCATCAGGCTCTTGGAAAAACGTGGCTAGTTTATTTCTGATTTCTGCTGTTTTAGTAGGTGGGTAATACTCTCTCAGAAATGCAGCAGAAATCTCACTCCACTCGGTTTCTTTCACATCATTTAACCATTTTTGGGCTCTATCTCTCAGTGAAAACTCGAACAACATGACTTTGAGTTGATCTGGAGTGACGCCGGCATGTTTAACGGTTTGACAAAGTTGTTGAAACCGTTGTAGATGATTTGCCGGGTCTTCAGTAGGATGCCCACCTACTAAAACCGCAGAAATCAGAAATATTCATAATAAATTATAACAATAATAGTAATAATAATATTCATAATAAATTATAACAATAATAATAATAATAACATTAACAATTAATCTTTAATTAAACAAATATCGGCGACAAAAGATTAAGTAATTATCGAGTTTAATTACGAAGTTAACAATACTATAATAATCATTGTCATAGTCCATAGTCCATGTTCATGATCCATATTCATAATCCATAGCCATTAGTCATCTTAGTAATCGTATTCATAATCCGCATTTAAGTCAATAGTTATAATCCATAATAGTTCCATAATTATGATCCATATTTCTAATCACATAGTCACGTAATTAAATTATTTTATACTACGGGATCTACGTTTAGATGGACATCGAAAATTACCTCTTGAAGCGTGCCCGAAGTTAAGCCACGAGTTGATCGCACTCTTGATAATCTTCTTCTACTAGATCGAAATCTACAATTAAACGGGATCTAAAATTAGTTTCCTAAATAACCCCTATATTTTATTTATAAAATAAACAACTTAAATAATTCAAATAACTTAAATAAAATTTATTAATTACTTCAAAAGAATTTCATAAATCAAAGTTTATGGTTTCAAATTATTTATAAAAATCATTTAAGTACTTAGAGATTACTTAAACTTTTAATTTTCCAATAACTTAAACAATTATTCCAAATATAGAAAACAAACTTTATTTTATAAACATAAGAAATACATTTAGGTCATTAAAGACTAAGTCAAACATCATTAAGCAACCAATTAATTTTAATAAGTAAAGAAATCTTTTCTTTTCTTTTTTTTATTAAAAAAAAATAAGATATAGGGAAGGGGGGGAAACTGATTTCACTGAATTAGTTTAAGAAAAAGGAAGAAGGGAGAACAGGGGAAAACAGAGGAGGAGAAGGGAGAGGGAAGGAGGGCGGTTTGCTGGCGGTTTTGGGCAGTCGCCGGCGAGGTCGCGGTGGTCTGGGCAGGCGAGTTCAGGCGAGTGGTGGGGGAGGGACGAGGCTGAGCGTGGTTTTGGGCGAGCAGCGTTTTGGCTGCATTTTGGGCGAAGGAAGAGGGAGTTTGATATCACGTATTTATATAGAGTTTTCTCCCTTATTTACAAGCTAATTGGTGCGTCATTGGAGCTCTTGGGAGCTATTTTGTGCTAACTATGGTATGTAGTTGTGGTTTCGTGTTTAGTATTGAATTGCAGGTTTTATGGAGTTTTCTCCTTAATCCCGAGCCTTTTGGAAGCAACCACGGCTTTACGAGATGTTACGAGGCACGTAGGATGGCTCACGAGCTTTATGGATAGTTTAGGAGGTCCCAAGACCCCTAAACGTGAAGATTAGAGAGCCAAGGAGTCAAAGGAGGTTTCCGTGCACTGATCGGGCAGAAATGGCCCGATCGGGCGAAGTATTTATGATCGGGTATGAAAGTTGCGGACCCGATCGGGCAAGGCGTGCCCGATCAGATCGGGCGAGCATCAATGCACCATTCCAGATCGGGCATAGTGTGCCCGACCCGGTCGGGTGGGGGTGCTGCTAGGTCTCATTGTGAAGCTGCTTGCGAGGAGAACGCCATGGTCTAAAGAAGCACCAGGCCCGATCGGGTGGCTGCCCAAGGCCCGATCGGGCGAGCCGCAATTTCACCCCCAGGCTGCTGGGCTGCTGCGCCAAGCCACGAGAAACAAAGAAGGCTCTTTGGTGTTTGACCCGATCGGGTGGAGGCCTCGGGCCCGATCGGGTCTGGCGCCATCCGTCGCGGAATTCGTCTTTTATTTCGTATTTTGTTTAGACTTGAGGGGCACTATAAATACCTTTTCCTCATTATTTAGAGACATCTTTTATTCATCTTTTCATTAGCTATTACTCTAGTTTATTTCTCATTGTTCTTAGTTTAGATTAAGGGTGATCAAACCTATTTCGATTTCAATAAAAGTTCCTGCTTTCCGTCAATTGGTACTCTTTCCTACCCTAATCTCTTTTATTATTCTTGATTGCTTAGTTTATTATTTAATCGTTCATGATGCAATTGTTAGGGTTTTATATTAGTTTTGTCGTTATTAATTCGATTATGAGTGAGTAGTTCTCTTTCTAGGGTGTTAGATAGGGAAGCCATGTTTATACCATGATTGTGATTTAGATTTCTATTGATTTCTAGGGCTTGATTAGGGTGATTGTGGTGTGGTTTGTTCTTATTGAGTAATTAATGTCAGTGTACAATTTCATTGATTGCTTGTGGTTAATAGTTGTTTGCACAGATCCGTCTTACGACTAGAGGCCTAGGACACATCAGTAGTTCTGATTACGTTAGTGACCATACGGCGTATGTTGAACTATGAGCGTTGATCTTAACCATAGCTCAACACGTGCTCTAATCCCCCGACTCTTGACTTAGGTTTTGGTAGTAGTTGACCCTATTTGATTGGTATAAGCATGGTGAACCGACCTAATACCCTAGAGTTTTAGTCCATAGTTAAATCCTCGATTTATTCTGTCTTCCTTAGCTTACTTATTAGTTTAATTAATTCTTCCCTGATTTCGTCTGAAGTAGCTGAATTGGTTGAATGTTAATTTAGAAACTCTGTCTCCCTGTGGATTCGATCCTGCTTCCATTGACTACTATAGTTAGAGGACTGTAGTTTTATCTTTGATTAGGTGATACGACTAAACCCTATCAGAGGGCTGGGTGGTGGTGCTTGTGCGTGGCTGTGCGGCGAGGGTGGCGCGGCTTCTGTGGTGGTTTCCGGCGGTTTCAGAGGTGGGGCGAAGGTGGTTCAGTTGGTGGTGAAATTTGTAAAATTTTTCTTTTATTTTCAACATTAAAATCAGAAATTGAAAGAGAAGAGGGAGAAATTGAAGCAACCTTAGAATGTAGTGGGTTGCTTGAGTAATTGAATGGGTGTAGCTCAGTATTTATAGAGGAATTGGGTCAGATTTTTGAGCTTGGAGTCAAACTCCATTAATGGTGAAGATCTTTGAATTTGAAAATCTGATATTGTTTTGACTACTTTGCTCAGATTTTCCTAAGTTTTAGCTTAAGTGTTGATGAAATCTGACAAGAGTGATGGAGTGTTTGGATTTTTGCTTTTGGATGTGTTGTAGTCACATGAGGGAGGGAGGAAGGTTGAAGAAGGAGTGAATCAGATATTTATTTTCTGATTTTGGTGTTTTTATTTTTCTTTTTTTTTTATTTTTTTTTGTTTGGGCTAAGGTACTAGGACTTTGGTATTGGTTTGGGTTAGACTCTCAATGGGTTTTTGTCAATGTGGATGGACAATGGTTTGAATAAGAATGCCCACAACCAAGTAAATATTTCAATAATAATTAAATTATTAGAAGTAATAAAATGAATAATTAGTTTGTAAAAAGAATATATGTAAATTAAATCATTTAAATAGAATCACTAAATAATTCAAAAACTAAATAAATCATTTTTTTAATAAAATCGTTAAATAATTCAAAAACTAAATGAAATCATTTATAATAAACATTATTATAAAATAAACTTGAATTATCGGTAAATAAATTTAAGTGGAAAATAATATTAAAGTTTAAGAAATAATAAAATAAGCTTTGAAAATTCGGGGTATTACATCTACTCCTCTTAAAAACGAAGTTCGCCCTCGAACTTCAAAGTTAGTTACTTTAATCCTAGTGAAAAATTAGTTTTGCGCTTTGTTAGTATTACAGCCTTAAAATATGGTCGGGGTTGCAAAGTATCAGTCGGGGAGAAACTTGAACGTGGAAGAGGAGAATAAAAAGAGTAAGTAGGAAAAATTCCAAAATATTGTGGAAGCATAAATTCAAGAAGCACGCTGGTTTAAAGCAATGTCAGTTTATGGGAAATCGTGCGCCATCATTACAAATACTGGGAGAAGTAACCTCTTTTTTTAAAAAAAATCGCTTCATTAAATGGACGATTTAGCTCGCAATTTGGGGGCAATAGTTGGGGCTAAAAAATATAGTCCCAGATTTTTGCGCTCATTATTACCGCAAGGCCAAGAAAAGTCATTCAAGTGTGCTGAATAAACTGAATTATAGTAACGACCAAGCTATGTGGAAGACTGAGTCATAGTAGGCAATTTAATTAGAGGTGTTTATCTTGAAGAAGAAACGTGTGAAGACATAGTCAAGATTATCGTTGGAAAAGGAGTCAATCCCAAGATAATCGCAGCAACAAATAGATACTCAATCCCTAAAATCTCGAATGACATTTATGGTTGAGGATTAGTTGAAGAAGCATAAATAGAGATGGGTAAACGATGGAAAGGAATTCACGAGCTAGCTCACTGCAACCTATAGATTTTCATAGCAATATGTTAACTTTAGTTGGTTAATTCCTTTTACATTTCACGTATCAACTATCACATTAATTCTCTTGTACTTGTAACCAACGACATACATAGTGGATTAGTGGACTCAATGCCACCAGTAGCGAAGGAAGTGTTTTCCACCCTTGGGCACGTGCACCAAGATTACAGAAAATAAAATACAATTTTATTTTTTATTTTTGAAAAGAAAAGGCACATTGTGAGAGATTGTCTCACATCTTCTCTGGGCTCTCTCTTACTCCATACTTCATCTCCATTGCCTACTCTATCCTCTTCTTCGATTGCCTATAATACCCAAAACCCAACAAAATTTGGATGTCTTTAACCCATGAAGAGCTCCAAAAGCTTGAATTTTTTTATTCGTCAAGATTTGGGGGTTTCTAATAAAGCGATACTTGATTGAGGGAAGTGGGTTTATCCCTCATTAAGTCACACTAATTGGGTTCTTCTTCAAAACTTGAGTGACTATCTCTTTTTCTTCACCAACTTTCAATGGAGTTTCACCGGCAATGTTCATTTCCTCGTCGTCCACCATCTCATCGGTCAATGGCATGTCGAAGTCCTCTCTGTTCTCCTAATAACCTAGAGAGATATGAGAGTGAAAGCGTGATGAAAGCTGAAGAATCTAGAGAGAGAAAGATGTGCAGGTTATAGAGAAATGGTCGAGAGGAGATGACAGCTAGTGGTGTTCTAAATAAAATTGATGCTACTACTGGTGATCTAGAGACTCCCGATTTGAACTAACAAAATGAATTAGAGTATTCATGATAAAATAAAATCATCTACTATTTGATGGCCTTGTATTATAGGTCGATGTCAATATATGAGAACTCGTAGCAAACAATTGTAATGTTTAGTACTATCCGGTTGTATTTTGCACTACAATTTGGACATTTGGTTGTATTTTGTATTACTATATGGTTGTATTTTCTAGTTTTATTTGGTTGTAATATGAATTATTATTATCTTTTGCTTTTGGGATAAAACTTATAACGTAGTACTTTTTGGTAAACAAAAAATTAATTCTAATATGTGATTGGTAATTGATGGTGAACCACCATCTGAAAAATCATGGATACGCCATTGAACGCCACCCGCTGTATTTTACCCATCTTCATCAGGATTTTCCAGGTCACCATTCTCGTTTTCTCTCTTTTGCTTTTCTCTTTTAATCCAAAATTTTCTTTATTCAAACATATCTAACTAATCGGAGCAGTTCCGACGTAAACAATGTATAAATTTAAGCCTCAAGTTTTAAAAGGAAACCAAGAGCTTGTCTTATTATCATTTCCAACAAAGGTTTCAAATTTGTTTATAACGCTGCAGTTTCAAAATGTCAAGCGGCTGAGTTTGGATGCCACTAAATTGATGTCCATAGGACATTTAATTTCCCGTTTCACAACTCAAATTCCTATAGGGTATGCTTGAATATCTACGAAGAATAGCATATAGTTGACCTTCTATTATAATTAATTTATAAAGACAAATGTGGTCATGTAGATTTATCTCGATATACACTTTCAAAATTTCAACTGGTTTTTACTTTTTACTAATAGATAATTGGATATACAAGTTATTGTTAAAATTGTGTATTAGAAATTGTGAAACTCTAAATAATGCAATTGATATGGAATAGAGAAAGTATACATTTTGACACCTTAGGGAATAATAAGAGATTGGATTTTGACCAAAATAAATGTCTTTTATTTGCTATATACAGTATACAATGAATGAATATTCTAATTTATTTACCATTTTTCTTTAAGTTTGAGTTCCCTATAATGTTATTACCTACTCTACCCCTTCTTTTTGAAATCTACCTATGCATTTATATCTATTTCACTATTTTGATTGTCTTTTACCTACAAAACATGCGTCTCTATTCATTCTAAAATTTTGTGACATTGTCAATCTAGTAAATAAAAAACGACCGAGTACTTTTTAACATTCTCGAATTGTGAGAGTGTTTAAGTGGAATCCTGATGTCAGAAACAACACGAGCTTAGTGACTGTAAGTTTCCCGTCGAAAGAACTGTACCAAGAGAAAAGGGATCATAGATTATGGAATTTGACATCTATAATCAGAAAAGACAAAAAAAAAAAAAGTGAAACACAAGTAAAAAGGTTGTCGGCATTGAGCAACCTATGACACAGTCGATGCTTCAGTGCCTCTAAATAAAATGCCTTTTCACTGGTGTAAGATGGGGCTTATTTTCTTTCACGAAAACATGGTCTCATTATATTACCCCCACCCCACCATCTTCATCCATACTAGACAAATTCACCAAAAGTCATCATCACATGGTTCTCATTTTACGTATATTTATGGAAAAAAAATATTAACTCAAATGTCAACCTAAAATGTAGGACAGATGGAGACTGTTTCTTTTGGTATAAAGCAACCACACGTTCCTTAGTGACCCAATAAGTTGAGTGCTAACTTAGTAATTCGATTAATATTACCGTTCATCAGCATTAATTGGCTTGAACCAAAAAAAATGACTCTGTTGCAATTAATTTCCGTCGGCTGAGAATAGTGGATCTTTCAAGATTTGTTACTGTTAATCGTTCTTCTTTTTTAATCCCTAATTCCGAACTATATTTAGTCAACACAACTAATAATCCGCTTGACGATGTCTCGATGTTTAGTAATTAAAGCTAGTCTAATTTAATTTCTTACAAGTGAGAGAAAGAATAAGGAAAATCTCACTCCTACCAAATGTGAATTATTTGATGTAACTCTTGCTTAGGGATGTCAGTGGGACGCGGTTCGTGGACGCTCACCCCTGCATCCGCCTCCACTTGGTTGGAGATAGGAAAGTTTCATTAATGATAGGGCAGGAATGGGATGAAAATTATCTCTGTCATAGATGATGGGGCGGGTATGGAATTTAGAATGTACCCGCCAATCCCGCCCCATTCCAATCCGCCAGCTTCATCCCAACCTCCTAAGTACTTATTATCTAGTATTTAATAAAAACAATATCGAATAAACTAATTTTATTTTAACATACTACAATAAACATGAGATGTATGTCACGGAAAGTGTGGAAAATGTTGGAGGCAGTATGTAGGGTGTGAGAAGGGTACCGAGATCCATGCAGGTGATGGGGTGGGGATAGTATATAATGCATACCGTTGGGGGGGATGTTGCGGAGAAGGGGATGAGATTGACATCCGTACGCTTGGCACCTATACTAAGTACTACTTAAGCCCAATTTTATTCTTAAGCTTTTTTTTTTGAACTTTTAGCGGATTGAAATTGAACCATTTTAGCGATTTAACCTCCAATAAGCTTTAGTGTTTGGTAGCCGACAGATTTCATTAGCAGACTAAGAGAATAAGCTGATTCTAAAGCTCGTACTAGGAGCATTTTGAAAGGAAGAAATGGAATTTAACTTTATCATGCTGTTTTTTAGTTAAAAAAACAAACAGTTATACACCATCAGCTAAATACCAAACACTTTAATATAACAAGTTGATAGTCAACTCAACTAATTCAATCAAGTAATCAAATCAGTTTGGTAATTAATCCCAACAAATGTTTTCAAACATGTTTATAATTTACAGTTCGCGTAAGAGTCTATGATGGTTTTAACCTTTGATTTGATTATCCAAGAGCTTCAAAAATACTTTTTAAGTATCTAAAACGTATTCAAAGAGTCAAAATATTTGGAGTTAAGCACAACAGATGATTTAAATGTGTTTATATTCCACAATTTGCGTAGGGGTCTATGATGGTTTTAACATTTTATTTGTAAGAGTTCTATCCAAGGGTTTTAAAAAACTTTACAACTAATAAAAAATTATTCGAAGAGTAAAAATATTTGGTAATTAAGGTGTTTATATTCCACAAATTTGCGCAGGAGTCAATGATGGTTTTAACCTTTGATTTCAAAGAGTTTTATCCAAGGAATTCAAAAAACTTTTTAACTACTTAAAACGTATTCAAAGAGTCAAAATATTTGGTAGTTAAGCACAATAGATGCTTTGATAGGTGTTTATATTTCACAATTTGCGTAGAGGTATATGATGGTTTTAATATTTGAAAGAGTCTTATCCAAAGGCTTCAAAAAAATTTACTATTGAAAAAGTAGCCAAAGAGTCAAAATATTGGTAGTTAAGCACAACCGAAAAATAAAAAGTGTGTTTATATTTCACAATTTGCGTAGGTGTATGTCATGGTTTTAACCTTTTATTTGTAAGAGTTCTATCCAAGGGTTTTAAAAAAACTTTACAACTATCAAAAAATTATTCAAAGAGTAAAAATATTTGGTAGTTAAGCACAACAAAGGATAAAAAAGGTGTTTATATTCCATAAATTTGCGTAGGAGTCAATGATGGTTTTAACCGTTGATTTGAAAGAGTTTCATCCAAGGGCTTCAAAAAACTTTTTAACTACTTAAAACGTATTCAAAGAGTCGAAACATTTGGTAGTTAAGCACAATAGACGCTTTGACAGGTGTTTATATTTCACAATTCGCGTAGAGGTATATGATGGTTTTAATGTTTTATTTGAAAGAGTTTTATCCAAAGGCTTCAAAAAAAAAATTAACTATTTAAAATGTAGCCAGCGAGTCAAAATATTTGGTAATTAAGCACAACACATGATTTGAAAGGTGTTTATATTCCACACTTCACGTAGGAGCCTATGATGGTTTTAACTTTTCTTTTGTAAGAGTTGTATCTGATGAGTGATATTGATATAGGTCTTTTATGATGCATTTAGGTTGCATTTCTAGTCCTTAATTGCATATAGTTACTTAAGTTGAGAAAATATTACTCTTGTGTGTGTTTTCGGTGTTTTTGATAGTTTTCAGGTACTAAGAACACAATTGGAGTATTATTGGACAACTTAAGCATGAGAAGCATCTAGGAAGGAGCTACGTCAAATGAGAAGTTCAAAGGGGATCTTCGAGTTAGATTGCAACCCAAAACAGAACGGAAACATGTTAAAAGAAGTATGGAAATCGAGTCATGTGCACTCTTTTGATCATAACTCATTATCCAGATATTGGAATTGAGTGATTCTAGTGGGGTTGGAAACTAGACTTGAAAATTTTTCCAACGGTGTATTACAGGCCCTAAGACAACTTCTAGTTTATGATATATGGTCTTTGCAAGTTGAGGCTGTTTATTATATTTCACAATTCGCGCCAGCGGGTTATTCCGTGTAGCTTATAGTCGAATAAGGCCTTATCTTTTGACGTTTTGGCTCTATTTTTCTAGTTGTTTTAGGAAATAAAAAGGTATAAGGACTCAAGGGAATTTTATTATTTCTCATCTTATTTGCTATTTTATATTTCCATCATTAATTAATTTTAGATTAGAACTCTTTTTCTCTCGATTAGTGAAGAACCTCAGTTTTGCTTTTTCCCAATTTACATTGAATTTTCAATAGAAGCTTTGATTTTACAAGATTAGTTCTACAATTGGTATTGATTCTTCTCTCCTTATTTCTATTCAATTCTTGTAATTTATGTCTTCTTATTTCGTTATGAATATGTTTTCCCGAATTATGATTGAGTAGTCTATTTCTAGGGTTTAAGGGGATTCATGATCAATTATTCAGGGATGTCTATAAAGTATTGATTTTTGATGATGTATGTTAATTCTTATTGAATGTTTTTATATCTATTCAATCCAATTTGGCCAGATTTGATTGTTATAGTGTTGCAATATTAGGTTATGCGCCGAGAGCTATAAACTTGATATTAAGGCTAGTTTCAATAGGTAGAGTTGGTATTAATAATTAAATTCCGAGAGCCTGTTAACACCATTCTATGGTTGATTTCGATTCGTGAGAGAAAATCAACCTATTTAACTGCCTTATTAATTATTGATTGTTGTGTCTCATCCCGAAATATTGTTCATTGATGAAACCATGCCTTAGACTCTTTATTATTGATGTTCTTGATATATTTATAGTCTAGTTTAGTATAATTACTCACAAACACTCGCTCCTATAATCTAGATTTGACCGACGATTAGGAAAACAACATTGTTTGTCTGTGGATTCGACCCTACTTACCTGACTACTATTTGTTAGAGGACTTTAGGATTACTTTTGATAAGGTGATACGACTTTAGCCTATCAGTATCCAAGAGCTTCAAAAACGTTTTAACTATCTAAAACGCCTTCAAAGAGTCAAAATATTTGGTAGTTAAGCGCAATACATGATTTAAAAGGTGTATATATTTCACAACTTGCGTACAAATCTATGATGGTTTTAACCTTTGCTTAATTTAAAACAGTTTGATCCAAGGGCTTCAAAAACACTTTTTAACTATCTAAAACGTATTCAAAGAGTTAAAATATTTAATAGTTAAGCACAATAGAATATTTGGAAGGTGTTTAACCTTTATTTGTAAGAGTGATATCCAAGAGCTTTAAAACACCTTTCTAACAATCATATACTTATTCAAAGGGTAAAAATATTTGGTAGTTAAACACAACAGAGGATTTGAAGGGTGTTTATATTGCACAATTCTCGTAGGAGTCAATGTTAGTTTTAACCTTTGATTTTGAAAGTGTTTTATCCAAGAGCTTCAAAAAACCTTTTAACTCTCTAAAACGTATCGAAAAAGTTAAAATATTTGGTAGTTAAGCACAATAGATGATTTGACAGGTTTTTATATTCCCCAATTTGCTTAGGAGTCTATGATGGTTTTAACCTTTGATTTGACACAATTTTATTCAAGAGATTCAAAAAAAAACTTTGTAACTATCTAAAACATATTCACAGAGTCAAAATATTTGGTAGTTAAGCAGAACAGATGATTTGAAAGGTGTTTATATTTCACAATTCGCTTAATGTCTATGATGGTTTTATCCTTTGATTTGAAAAAATTTGATCCAAGGGCTTCAAAAAAACTTTTTAACTATCTAAAAAGCATTCAAAGAGGTAAAAATGTTTGATAACTAATCACAACGAATGTTTTGAATGGTGTTTATACTTCACCATTCGCATAGGAGACAATGATGGTTTTAACCTTTTATTTGGAAGAGTATTATCCTAAGGGCCTCAATAACCTTTTTAACTATTTAAAAGGTATTCACATAGTCAAAATATCTGGTAGTTAACCACAATAGGGGATTTGAAATAAGGTGTTTATAACACAATTTGCGTAGAAGTCAATGGTAATTTTAACCTTTGATTTGTAAGAGTTTTATCCAAAAGCTTCAAAAAACTTTTTAACTATCTAAAACGTATTCAAAGAGTCAAGATATTTGGTAGTTAAGCACAATAGATGATTTAAAAGGTGTATATATTTCACAACTCGCGTAGAAGTCTATGAGGGTTTTAACCTTTGCTTTGAAACAATTTGATCCAAGAGCTTCAAAAAAAAAGATTAACTATCTAAAACTTATTCAAAGAATCGAAATATTTTGTAGTTAACCACAAGAGATGATTTGGAAGGTGCTTATATATTCCATAAATCGCATAGAAGTCTATGATGGTTTCAACCTTTATTTGTAAGAGTTCTATCCAAGGGCCTTAAACAACCTTTATTTATAACAATCTAAAACATATTCAAAGAGTAAAAATATTTGGTAGTTAAACACAACAGAGGATTTGAATGGTGTTTATATTGCACAATTCTCGTAGGAGTCAATGATATTTTAACCTTTGATTTAAAAGTGTTTTATCCAAGGGCTTCAAAAAACTTTTTAACTCTCTAAAACGTATTGAAAAAGTTAAATATTTGGTAGTTAAGCACAATAAATGATTTGACAATGTTTATATTCTTCAATTCGCTTAGGATTCTATGATATTTTTAGCCTTTAATTTGAAACAATTTCATCCAAGAGATTCAAAAAACAAACTTTGTAACTATCTAAAACATATCCAAATAGTCAAAATATTTGGTAGTTAAGCAGGATAGAAGATTTGAAAGGTGTTTATATTTCACAATTCGCTTAATGTTTACGATGGTTTTATCCTTTGATTTAAAATAATTTAATTTGATCCAAGGGCTTCAAAAAAACTTTTTAACTATCTAAAAAGTATTCCAAGAGCTCATAATGTTTGATAACTAATCACAACGATTGTTTTGAATGGTGTTTATACTTCACAATTCGCGTAGGAGTCAATGATGGTTTTAACTTTTGATTTGGAAGAGTATTATCCAAGGGCCTTAAAAACCTTTTTAATTACTTAAAAGGTATTCAAAGAGTCAAAAAATTGGTAGTTAAGTACAATAGAGGATTTAAATAAGGTGTTTATATAACACAATTTGCGTAAAAGTCAATGGTGATTTTAACATTTGATTTGCAAGAGTTTTATCCAAGAGCTTCAAAAACAAAAATTAACTATGTAAAACGTATTAGAGTCAAATAATTTGGTAGTTAAGCACAATAGATGATCCGAAAGGTGTTTATAATTCACAATTCGTGTAGAAGTCTATGATGGTTTTGACCTTTGCTTGAAACAATTTGATCGAAGGGCTTCCAAAAAATTTAACTATCTAAAACTTAGTCAAAGAGTCAAATTCTATGATGGTTTTAACCTCTTATTTAAAATATTTTGATCCAAGGGATTCAAAAAAAACTTTTTAAGTATCTAGAAAATTACTCAAAGAGGTCAAAATGTTTAGTAATTAATTACAAACAAAAAAATTGGGAAAGTCCCAATGATGGCCCTTAGGTATTACGAATTCTCAGTGGTGGAAATTTCTAAAAAAAATTCTCATTGGTAGCCCTACTTTACAAAGTATTCCCAAATATAGCCATAATGAAGAATATTCTGTTAATAATAAGCATACTCCGTTAGTTAACCATTTAGATGGTCACTTGCACGTAAAAGGAGGTCTTTTGGGTCTTTTTTTGCCAATTTTGACATCAAAATCGAACGTTGAGTGCTAAAATTAACCCCCTAAACTTAACTTTAAGAATCAATTTTGAAGTCGAAACTGAAAAAAACAATCCGAAGTGTCTTGTTTTATGTGCGAATGTCCGCTTTAACGGTTCACTAGTGGAATATGCTTTATTATTAACGAATATTTTTCGATAAGGTTATGCTTGGGACTAATTTATGAAGTAGGGCTACCAATGGGAAAGTTTTTTTGAAATTTTCACCACTGGGAATTGCTAATACCTAAGAGCCACCATTGGGAATTTCCCTAATTTGAAAGTTGTTTATACTCCACAATTCGCGTAAGTATGTATTGTAGTTTAATCCTTTGATTTGAAAGAGTTTTATCCAAGGGCTTCAAAGAAACTTTTTAACTATCTAAAAACGTATTCAAAGAGTCAAAATATTTGGTAGTTAAGCACAACAAATAATTTAAAAGGTCTTTATATTCCACAATTTGCGTAGGAGTCTATGATGGTTTTAGCCTTTGATTTGTAAGAAATCTATCCAAGGGCTTTAAAAAAGGTTTATAACTATCAAAAACTTATTCAAAAAGCAACAATATTCAAAGAGTCTATGATCGTTTTAACCATTGTTTTGAAATAGTTTAATCCAAGGGCTTCAAGAAACCTCTTTGAGTATCTAATACATAGTCAAAAAATCAAAATATTTTTTATTTACGCATAACAGATGATTTGAAAGGTGTTTATTTTCCCAATTCGAGTAAAATTTAATAATGTTTTTAACCTCTTATTTGAAATAATTTTATCCAAGGGCTTCAAAAAAAAAAAAACTAGAAAGTATTCAAAGAGGTCAAAATATTTGGTAATTAATCACAACAAATGATTTGAAAGTTGTTTATACTCCACAATTCGCGTAGCAGGCTATGATATTTTTATCCTTTATTTTGATAGAGTTTTGTACAATGGCACCAAAAAGAACTTTTTAAATATCTAAAACGTATTCAAAGAGTCAATATATTGGTAGTTAAGAACAACAGATTATTTAAAAGCTGTTTATATTCCATAATTCGCGTAGGAAACTATGAGGGTTTTAAACTTTGATTTGTAAGAGTTATATCCAAGGGCTTTAAAAAAAATTTATAACTATCAAACACTTATTCAAAGAGTAAAAATATTTAGTAGTTAGGCACAACAGAGGATTTGAAAAGTGTTTATAATCCACAATTGGCGTAGGAGTCAATGTTTGTTTTAACCTTTGATTTGAAAGTGTTTTATCCTAGGGTTTCAAAAAAGTTTTTGACTATCTAAAACACACTCAAAGATTAAAAATATTTGGTAGTTAAGCACAATAGATGATTTGAAAGGTGTTTATACTCCACAATTTTTTTAGGAGTCTATGATAGTTTTAACCGTTGATTTGAAATGGTTTCATCCAAGAGATTCAAAAAAAAACTTTGTATCTATTCAAAGAGTCAAAATTTTTAGAAGTTAAGCACAACAAATTATTTGAAAGATATTTATATAATTCATGATTCTCATAGAAGTCTATGATGGTTTGAACCTTTAATTTGAAATAGTTTGATCCAAGGGCTTCAAAAAAACTTTTTAACTATTTTAAAACTATTTAAAGAGGTCAAATATTTGGTAGTTAAGCAAACATATGATTTGAAAGGTGTTTATATTCCACAATTAAGGTAGGAGTCTATAATGGTTTTAAGTTTTCATTTCTAAGAGTTCCATCCAAGGGCTTTATAAAATGTTTATTACTATTAAAATCTTATTCAAAGAGTAGAATTTGTGGTAGTTATGCACAATAGAGGATTTGAAAGGTGTTTATATTCCACAATTGGCATAGGAGTCAATGATGGTTTTAACCTTTAGTTTGTAAGAGTTGTATCAAAGAGCTTCAAAAAACTTTTTAACTATCTAAAACGTATTCAAAGAGTCATAATTTTTGGTAGTTATGCACAATAGATGATTTCAAAGGTGTATATATTTCACAATTCGAGTAAAAGTCTATGATGGTTTTAACCTTAGAAAATTTTTCATGAATAAATCAACCTTTGCGTTGGCCGCTTTTGACAAGTCTACCTTCACTTATTCTATTAACAAGTCAATCTGATAGCCACTCCGCTTTCAACAAGTTAAAACCAGCTATCAACTCTTATTAACATTTTGAACAGGTTAAAGTGAGACATGTCATGCCATTATTAAACGATTTAAGTTTTAAAATATATATTTCAAAAAAAATAAAGATAAATAAACCACCCACCCACCCCTCACCCACCCCAAATCAGTCTCTCACCCATCACCCCACCGCACCCACACCCCTGAAATCCACGAAAACCACCCTCCTCCCTCTCTTCCACCATGGAATCTCTCTCCCCTTCCATTTTTTTACTTAAACTGTTGGAAGAAATTCAATTTCTCAACATCGGTGAGAAGTTTTTGCCGGTTCTTATGTGAAAGAACGACAAGCAGATGTAGAAGCAGCCCTAACAATTTATTTTCATATTTTTGTCCCGCTTCCCCAATTTCACCAAATAAATACAGTAAAGTGAATATCAAGGTTCGAATTTTGCAAATTTTCACGGAAATCCAGTCAGAAATGCTCAATTAAGTGACCGATCTCCGATGGAAATTGTTGATCAATTGCAGTATTTCATTGATCAAATCAAAAACTAAAGTCTGGCGATCTCTTCAAAGAGGGTAAGGGGTTTGGTTCTTGTAAATTGGTGCTGGTAATTCTTGAATAAAAAGCAGCAGCAGCAAAATCAGAAAGAGCTTGACTTCAATTGGGACTGATGCGCAAGAGTCTGATATGAATATACATAAAGCTCTGAGTTTTTACTTTTTTATGTTTGAATTCTGAAGTACTCATCATGCTATAATTTGAATTTGTTAGTGTGCTTGCTGAGTTTTATTACTGAATGATTTGAATAGTTTGGGTAAAGCTAGCTTTGTAGTTGGCTTTTTGTAAACCATGACAAACATACGGTGTGGTGATATAAGTTGAGGATTTTTATGATTCTACATAGTCTTTCTTTAGTGGGGAACTTGTGATCTTGTGGAATTTGATTCCTGAGATTGTTTTGTTCCTTTCCCTTGGATTGGGTTCTTGGAATTTGATTCCTGGTAGTTGTGGTTAGGTTGTGGAGGGGAAGAAAGATGACAAAGAGAAAGAATGGGAGAGAATATTCAAAAAAGTAATTAATTATTTTAAATTAATGAGAACAAAACACGTGGACAAGTGACTTAAACTAACAAGTTAACACTAGGTAATCAGTTAAAAAAACTTGTTAACAGCAAAAGTTGTTACAAGGTTTACTTGTTAGTGGAATAAATGAATGTAGACTTGTTAAAACCGGTCAACGCAAAGGTTGACTTATTCCTGACAAATTTTCCTTTAACTTTTGCTTTGAAACATTTTGATCCAAGGGCTTCAACATAACTTTTTAACTATCAAAAACGTAGTCAAAGAGTCAAAATATTTGGTATTTAAGCACAACAGATGATATGAAAGGTGTTGAAATTCCATAATTCACGTAGGGGTCTATGATGGTTTTAACCTTTTATTTGTAAGAGTTCTATCCAAGGGTTTTAAAACTAGTTTATAACTATCAAAAACTTATTCAAAGAGTAAGAATATTTGGTACTTAAGCACTACAAAGGATTTTGAAAGGTGTTTATATTCAACCGTTCGCGTAGGAGCCAATGATAGTTTTAGCCTTTAATTTCAATGTGTTTTATCCAAGGGCTTCAAAATATATGGTAGTTAAGTACAATAGATGATTTGAAAGGTGTTTATACTCCACAATTTTCTTAGGAGTCTATGGTGGTTTTAACGATCATCAAAAAAAACTTTTTAACTATCTAAAACATATTCAAAGAGTCGAAATATTTGGTAGTTAAGCACAACTGATGATTTGAATGATGTTTATATCACAATTCGCGTAGAAACATATGATGGTTTTACCGTTTTATCTGAAATAGTTTGATCCAAGGGTTTCAAAAAAAAAATTTAACTCTTTAAAATGTATTTAAAGAGGTCAAAAGGTTTGGTTATTAAACACAACAAATGTTTGGAAAGGTGTTTATAATCCACAATTCGCGTAGGAGCCTATGATGGTTTTTATCCTTTGATTTGAAAGAGTTTTATCTAAGGGCTTCAAAAAAAAAACTTTTTTACTATCTAAAACGTATTCAAAGAGTAAGAATATTTGGTAGTTAACGAACACTGAGGATTTGAAAGGTGTTTATATTCTACAATTCGCGTAAGAGTAAATGATAGTTTTAACCTTTGATTTGAAAGTGTTTTATCCACAGGCTTCAAAAAAAAATTTAACTATTTGGTATTTAAGCACAATAGATGATTTGAATGTTGTTTATATTCCACAAATCTCTTAGGAGTCTTTGATTGTTTTGGGCTATTATTTGCATCCAAGAGGTTCAAAAAACTTTATAACTATCTTAAACGTATTCAAAGAGTCAAAGTATTTGGTAATTAAGCACAACATATAATTTGAAAAGTGCTTATATTTCACAATTCACGTAGATGTATATGATGAATTTAAACTTTGAGTTGAAATAGTTCGATCCAAGGGATTCAAAAAACTTTTTAACTATCTAAAAATTATGCAAAGAGGACAAAATATTTGATAACTCATCAAAATAAAATGTTTTGAAAGGTGTTTATACTTCATAATTCGAATAGGAGGCTATGATGTTTTTAACATTTAGGGCTTCAAAAAAAACTTTGCAACTATCTAAAACATATTCAAATAATCAAAATATTTGGTAGTTAAGCACAATAGATGATTTGAAAGGTGTTTATATTCCATATTCACGTAGGAGTCTATGATGACTTTAACCTTTGATTTGTAAGAGTTCTATCCAAGGACTGTACAAAAACTTTATAACTATCAAAAACTTATTCAAAGAGTAAAAATATTTTGTAGTTAAGCAAAACAGAGGATTTGAAAGGTGTCTATATTCGACAATTCGCGTAGAAGTCAATTATGGTTTTAACCTTTGATTTAAAATAGTGTTATCCAAGTGCTTCAAAAAACTTTTTAACTATCTAAAACATATTTCAAGAGTCAAAATATTTTGTAGTTAAGCACAATAGATGATTTGAAAGGTGTTTATATTTCAAAATTCGCGTAGAAGACTATGATGGTTTTAACCTTTGATTTGAAACAGTTTGATCTAAGGACTTTAAAAAAACTTTTTAACTATCTAAAACATATTCAAAGAGTCAAAATATTTGGCAGTTAAGCGCAATAGATGATTTGAAAGGTATTTGTATTTTACAATTCGCGTAGAAGTATATGATGGTGTTAACCTTTTATTTGGAATAGTTTGATCCAAGATGTTCAAAAATAAATTTTAACTATCTAAAATGTATTCAAAGAGGTCAAAATGTTTGGTAATTAATCACAAGATATGTTTTGAAAGGTGTTTATACTCCACAATTACATAGGAGTCTATGATTGATGTGGATGCAAAAAGGCTACTGAAAATAATTAATCTTTTTTATCTTTATGATTTTTTGTTATGGTTAATTCTTCAAATCAAGGCCAAGAAAATCGGTTACATGATTGCCAGTCAACTTTTTGTTACATTGTTGACTGGCGCTGAAGATGATGTTCAAGTAAATCTTATCTTGCTATTCACAAAGTTGAATTTTCATCATTTATTTGAGATTAAGGCCTTTCTGGTATTTCAATGATGTTTTTCAATGAGGTTATGGGTATAAGGCTCTTTCGGCATCTGATATGTTCGAAGAGTGGTCTTCAAATGCTTTACTATTAATTATATTTGTATTTGTCGTCTGGGAATCCTTCGAGTGTAAGGCTAATGGCATCTCCTTGGTATGAACAATGCTAACTACTTGGGCAGCGCGTTTCGAGTAGAACTAATCTATGTAACCTGGGTTCATTGTTGTCGTCCGATAGTAATTTGGTTTTTAAGTCCATTGGCATCAGTTTAAAATGGGGAGTCTAGTCATTCTTAGACACAGTCAACGCGAGTATACTGGAGATTCCCCCTGCAAATCTTAGGAGGTACAGTTGTGTGTTTCCACTAGCGTTCGTCCTTAACTGCAATTGGAAATTTGAATGTTTTGTATATTTTCTCCTATGTCTTTGTTCTCATTGTTTGTTGACCGTTAGTTGAGTTTGTTATTCACGTTGAAACTTGGTTTTTCATTTTTAAGGTTTTCCTGTTAAACTTATGTTTCCCGCTTTTATGATTGTAATATTATTTTTGACTGTTATATCGTGCTATTGAATTTTATCATTGTTTTCTTGCTTTAGAGGTTTTGAATGATTGTTTTAGGGAAAATAACTAGTTACTCCCCACTGACTGTGGAATTATTGTATAATTTCAAATGAATGATTGTTAGAGTATCACCATGTGAGCCGAAAATGTGAGATTGGGCCTAGGGTCCTATCCCGTACTTTTGGGCGTACTAGATGATATTATTAATGGCTTTAGGAAGACTATGCATGTTATGGTCCTTCTTTAGTTTATTGTTGAGCTATTTACCTTTTGAATATTTGGGATTTTAGAGGATGTTTGAACTTCAGTATATTGAGGATATTCATTGACTTTTGAGTTTGAAACTTTAAATATTATTCCTTTTTAAACTTGATGAATTTACATATTAATCCTTTAGAATTAGTGTCTTAGTAGTTTTACTTAGTGGCAACTCCGCCCAAGTTGTTATTTCCACTAATGTCTCTAGGTTATTGAAGGACGGGTTGTTACATCATATCTCATATGTAGTCTTATCTACTGGTTTGGATGGATACTTATTAAGTGTAAACACACCTTTTTATAGAGCAAAGCCCCAAAATGAAATGGAGAGATCAGCAGATTCATAGGGCCGGCTTATACCGCATTAGGTAAACTTATCTATGTCTGCTTACATCATAAGCAGAAGTAAAGAAGTAATAATACCCTACCCTAGACAATATGCTCATAGGTCCGCACACAACAGTATGTATGACGGCTAAGAGGTCATTGGCCCTTGTACTTGAACATATGAAAAGGAGACTTTGTCATTTTACCCATTAAGCATAACTCACACTTCAATAATTATATGATTTCGTGGCAATTTTTTGCATCAATTATTAATTTGCTGCAATAATTTAGAAATCTACTTAAATGACCAAGTCTAATGTAGCAATTGCAAATTAATGCGGAAGCCAATTCACAATTGATGTGAAAACCCAATCACTTGCGTGGTATTCCAGAAAAAACCTGGCCAAATATTTTTTCATTTCACCGCCTTCCAAAATTTCAAACTCAACCTTTCTCTTCCGAAATTCCAATTCGCTTCTTCCACATTTTCAGTTGACCTCTTCCAAAATTTTCAAGCCTTCCAAAATCTTCTAGTAAATGGTAATTTACTCATTCTTGTGGTCGAATTGTTTTCTTCTCTTCCCTCTCTTTTTTTTTGGTCGGATATGTTGAATTTTGCTCTTCAAAGCGATCTCAATTGCCGGATTTCCCTTTTTCAATCGAATTATGGTAAGTCTTTCTACTTTTATATGAATGTTTTTATATAATTTTTTATAAATATTTTCGCCATTTTTTATGCATGTCTTTCTACTCTTAATTTGTTTCTTATACATAAGAATTTGTCTGTTATTTTTCGAGTTATGTTTGTTGAAATTTTTTCAGAAGTTCAATTGCTCTTGTTTGAAATACTGTTCAATTTCTCTTCGGGGTTCGGGTGACTCCCGTTACAACATCTCGGGGTCGCTATTCTCAACATTCGTGCGTTGTTAGGATGTCGTCATCGGACCCTAAAAGGGGAGGCACCAATCTTAGTTGCCTACAATGACATAATAAGAAAACAATAAAGTAGTGGGGAATGAAATGTTTAGTTTTCTTGTTATAACCTTGTGTTTGAGTTGCTGAAGTTGATGGGGATTTTGCAGGTGAAAGATTAGGTTGCAGCATAGTTACAGATGCAATTACTACTCCACTAGTAAATGCTTCCACATTTTTTTTTTCTTGACAGTGTAGAAATGTTTTCAAGAATGTAGTAGTCAACTCCTGATGTTAGCTTGTTTATCATTATAATCAATTTAATCAAAAGTTTATTTGTGATACTTAATATCTTGCATCTTCCCCTACCCTTGCTGAATTTGTCACACACTCTACTGTGACCCAAACCCAAACTTTACAATATATATACCTTGAGATGAAGAAATTTAAGTATGCACAATAATAAGATAAAAGTTCTCCAATCTTTTTCCAAAATATGCAGGGACATACTAGTAGGATTAGAGGAGAAGACTATAAACATCAAATGATTCGAGAACTCTATCTTTATGTGGTTTCTCAATTCGTTTTGTACTTAGGTGGCTTAATCGACAATGCCATAGGTCGGTTGGTTTTAATTCATAGACTTATATATATTTCTTTCTATTTATGTTATAGATGCATGTTTATAAAACATATATACTATTTGATAACTTAGTAGAGACATTAAATATGTCATTTAAACAAGCAAAAACACAATTATTCTTTATTGTGAATGAAAATTCTCATAATCCAAAACAGAAGGTGAAATAATGTTCTTAGTAATATATCAAACATAATAACAATTATTAAGTTCTAAAACTAATCCATCAAGAAAAGGTAAACTAAAGACTCCCACTGCCAAAGTGGCAACTCGAGCTCCATTGTCAACTTGCTATTCCACCTCTCCCTTAGCCAATCTCATACTTCTCTTCAATTCTTGCACATTACATATAGGAAAAATTCAAAAAATTGGGCTCAACTATGACCGATCTTTTCAAAATAGGCCAATCTTTGAAAATTCTGAATTTAGGTCAAACTATGCGTTGAATTGATAAAAATCGGTCAACCTATGGTTTAGGCTGGATAAAATGGGCCAAATTGGTCATATTAGCCCATTTTTATCCAACTATACCCATAGTTTGGCCTAAATTCAGATTTTTCAAAGATTGGCCTATTTTAAGAAGGTCGGTCATAGTTGGGCCCATTTTTGTTATATTTTGAGAAACACATCTAGTTTCCAATACCTATAAGTTAGGAAAAGCTAAGTTATCTCTATAACTTAGATACCTGGAGAACAAGCTCTAGTTTCATATTCTCCACATACTTAAGGCTGATCATGTTCCAATGATCCAGCTGGTGACAATAGTAGCGCTCATGATGCGTTGCTATTTGGCTTTAGGTGCTGCCTTTGGCTCCTCAAAAGCATTGGGTTAAGAAACTTGTTTGCTTTCCCTTACACTTATTAGTATGAACGCCATACTTATTGAACCCCTTGCCCTTTCGCACCAACAGGACATTCTTATGCTCTTGTATGGCTCCGTAGGCAAGCTCCTTTAAGCCTGAATCAACATACCATGCAACGCTTGAATGGTCAATTCCCCTCCTTACATACAGTATTACTGTTTGGGCCCCTTCCAGTCATGGCCCACCTAACCGGTGAAATGACTAAAATACCATTAGGGGGAAAAATTACCATTTTACCCCTAAGGATCTTTCAGGCTAGAAAGTACAAGCCTTCAGTCAGGCCCACTGACAAAAAGGCTTTCATGACATCATCATCTTCACCAGATGACGTCACCTCAGTACTACCTATAAATAGTACTCTCATCTGATCATTCAGGTACGTTTTTACACACATTCCAAAGCATTTACTTGTACTACTCTCTGACTTCCGAGATCAGATCTGACTTAAGCATCGGAGAGCCGATCCCGAGAACATCCCCGGGGTAGTTCATGGTGCTCGGTTTTGCAGGTACCGGAAATTCGAAGACCTTGGACTTGTTACTGGTTACTACCCTAGCTGGATTTGGACTCCCCCGAACTACAAATTTACTGTTTATCTTGTACCCGAAACAGTTGGCGTCGTCTGTGGTGATCTAACATAACAGCTGCATTTTCGAACACCATGACACGAGGACTAATTCTAAGAATGCGCAGACTACTCTGCTAAACCAATCAAGGAGGTGTTATCGTGGAGGACGAGACTGACGTCCCCGTTACTGGAAGCCAAGCTGACGCAGCTCTCGAAGTACCTCTACCACCAGTCACTTACTCGGATCTTCGACAGCTTGAGCTCCGAATGGAAAGACACATGACCACTGTCATGTAACAACTCGTGTCGGTAATCAAGACTCAACAGACTACTGTCCCTGACCGAGGGACAGTCCTAGATCAGCCGCATGCTCATCAAAGGGCAACACACCCAAAACGTGCCCTAACCGAGCACGCTGCTGCTGGCCCCTCGAAGAGGATACCTGCTGCTTCGAAAGGGAAATCTATCATATCGCCAGGCCAAGATGACGCTCGACATATCATACAGCAGAAACAGATGAGGGGTAAGAACTTCGATGCCCGGGAGGTCATCGAGAAGATAAGAGAACAGCCCCAAGGAGGGAATTCGAAATACTCAGTGGCCACACGAACCACAGGACAGTCTCACCCCGTGACTAACCGTCACACGCTGAGGATAGGGAACCCACAACACGTCGAGGATCCCGAAGAGGTAGCTGAATCAGGTATTCGAGTTGGTTCAGCAGTGGCACATAAATCACCTTTCAGCCAACACATCATGGAGACCCCTAACCCGGGCAAAGTCAAAATCTCTTCGATAGAGCATTACTCAGGTACTACCGATCCTGCTGACCATTTGGCAGCGTACAAAGCTCAAATGAGCGTGCAAACATTTTGTGAGGCCACGTGGTGCAGGTATTTCCCGACCACCCTCAAAGGGTTGGCCCTCAATTGGTTCACTAGCCTGCCTACTGACATCATCACCAGCTTCTCGGCTCTCGAAGCCCTATTCTCCCAGCACTTCATAGCGGCTAAACGCTACAAAAAGACTAGTGTACACTAGATGTCAGTTTCTCAACAGAAAGGGGAAAGCCTAAGCTGCTACATCAAACGATTTAACGAATAGTCCCTCAAGGTCTCAGACCTCCAAGATAGAGTCGCTGTTACGACCTTAATGAATGGCCTCCATCCTGGACGGTTCAAATTCAAACTCGCCATGAGGGAAACTCTTACTTTGGCAGATGCCATGAGGCAGGCGCAGAAGTATATCCAAGCGTCGGACATCTGCAAGAATGTGCATGATGAAGTAAGTAACACAAGAAGAAGCGAGCCGTCGAATTAGAAGGATATGGCAGATAGGCTGAAGAGACATCGACCCTCCGATGGAGGCCATGATCCTCGTTTCAACATCAATCGCAGGGAAATATACTTAGACATAAAAGAGAAATTTGTGTTGCCTCGACCTAACCCCATCAAAACGTCGAGTTATCGTAGGGACAAGAAGCTATGGTGTGAATACCATAGGGATTGTGGTCATACGACCAAGGACTGTAGGGAGTTGAAGAATGCACTCGAAAAATTGGCTGATGAATGAAAATTTAACAGATACCTTAAGGAACCCCAGGGTGATCGAAGGAGAGATAAGGGAAAAGAGAAACAAGCAAAGAGCGATGAAACTGAAGGCTATGCAGGGGTCATAGCTGGGGGCTTCGCTTCTGGAGGCCTAACCATGGTGTTCGGAGAGAGCTCGAAGGAAATACAGACCCCCCATGATGATCCTCTGGTCATCGAACTTAAAGTGGCCAATCACAGGGTTGGTCGAATTTTTGATAGGTAGCGGGAGTTCAGCGGACATCATCATCTGGGAATGTCTACAGAAGCTCAAGTACGAGAGGAAGGACATCAAAGCCATCGACCAGACCTTGGTTGGATTCGGAGGCCAATCCGTTCACCCCCTTGGAGTCATCAATTTACCTAGCCGGATTGGTGACAAGGGAAAAGGACGATGTCTTCCAATCAACTTCCTTGTAGTTGACATCGACCTCTGATGTATCACATTTATATATAGTTTCTAGATGCATTTAGATTGCATTTAGAACTCCTTTTTGAGCATTTAGGTGCATAATGACATGAATTACACAAGTTGTGCTCTACTACTCCACGTTTGTATGTTTCGATGATTTTCAGGTTATTTTTGATACAAAGTGATCATGACTACCAAGGATGTAGCCTATTAATCATTGAAGATGAAGGTAGCTTGCGCAAGGATCACAATGCATCCGTTTGGGACGATTTTGAGTTAGAATGAAGCAAAGAGTTAGTGAAACAAGTGCCAAAACTAACACACCTTCACTATTTTCATTATAACTTTTGGTAGAAAATTTATAATACATAAATTCCAATTGGGTTGGATTCTAGACTTCAAGAGCTTTCCAATGATAGGTCACACGCCCCAATCGGACTTCTAGTTTGAGAGATACGGCCTTCACAAGTTGATACAAAATTGCAGTTTAGCCACCCGATCGGGCGGGAATTGACCCGATCGGGCCTGGAGCACGGACAGCTCTTTTTCCCGAAATTCTATCTTTTTCTATTTATTTTTTAATTAGATTTTGGGGCTATTATAAATAGCTATTCCTCATATTTTTATAGACATCTTTTCATTCTAGTTTTTCCATAGTTCTTAGTTTAGCTTTATTTTAGTCTAAACACTTTAGATTAGATTAAAGGTGATTGAACCTATTCGATTTCAATAAAAGTTCATGCTTTCTGACAATTGGTATTCTTCTCTACTCTTTATCTCTTTAATTACTTTGATTGCTTAGTTTAATTATTTAATCATTCATGATGCAATTATTTAAGTTTCAAATTAGTTTTATTATTGTCAATTCAATTATGAGTGAGTAGTTTAATTTCTAGGGATTTAGATAGGGAAGCCATGTTTATATCATGATTATTTGAATTGCTATTAGTTTCTAGGGTTTGACGAGATAGGTTATGGTGTGATTTGTTCTTATTGAGTAATTAACGTTATTGTGCAGTTTCTTTGATTACTTGAGGTTAATAATTGTTTGCACATATCCGTCTTACTTTTAGAGGCCTAGTACACACCAGTAATTCTGATTATGTTTGTGAACATGCTGCATATGTTGAATTATGGACGTTGAGACTTAACCATATCTTGACATTGTTCTAATCTATCGATTCTCGACCTAGGTTCTGATAGTTGTTTGATCCTTTGATTGGTATAAGCATGGTGGACCGAACTAATTCCCTAGACCTTTATTTCATAGAATAAAATTCCACTTTATATTGTTTTCTAGTAGTTAATTATTAGTTCAGCTGTTTCTATCTGATCTTGTCTGAAGTAGCTTTTTAGCTGAATATTAACTTAGAACTCTGTCTCTCTGTGGATTCGACCCTTCTTCCTTTTACTACCATTGTTAGAGGACTGTAGGAATTATCTTTGAATAGGTGATACGACTTTAGCCTATCAACCTCCAATACCACATCATCATAGGTAGGCCTACGCTGAACATAATCAAGGCGGCAATTTTGACCTATCAGCTCTTGCTGCAATTCGAAGCAGATGATGGGACGGTCGGTAGGCTACATGGGGATCAGAAGTCTGCTCGAGAATGTTATGTCAACAGTTTGAGAAGGAGCAAGCCGGTCGAGCAAAGTTCAGGGAAGAGAAAAAGAGAAGAAAAAGAAACGAACAGAAGTTCACCTCCACCATTGGGTTTGTTCTACAACGAGAACCCAGTCAACCACAATCGACCTCAGCCAGTCGACGAAGATGAAGAAATACAACTCGGACCTGATCCTAACCGGATAGTTCGAATTGGAAAGGACCTTAACCAGGTCGTTCGAGGGGAAATAGTGGAACTCCTTCGAGAATATCAGGGAGTGTTCGCATTTTTCGGCTGATGAAATGCCAGGGATAGATACCTCGGTCACTAAGAATCAGCTGAACATCAAGTCGGAATTCAAGCCCATCAAACAAAAGTTAAGACATCAGGGCGCTGAAAGAAACAAAGCAGCAGCTGAAGAGGTGAAGAAACTGCTGAGTGTTGGGATGATTAGGGAGTACCAATACACAGAATGGCTATAGAATGTAATGCTGGTTCGAAAGCCCAATGGATCATGGCGCATGTGCATCGATTTTACTGATCTTAATAAGGCATTCCCTAAAGATGACTTCCCCCTCCCCAAAATCGACAAATTAGTCGATTCTACAACAGGACATGCCTTTTTAGCTTCATGGATGCAAATGCTGGTTACCACCAGATTCCCCTTACCGAGGAAGATCAGGTGCATACCGCATTTATTACAAGTTCAGGGATTTATTGTTTTGTAGTCATGTTGTTCGGACTTAAGAACGCAGGGGCTACATACCAAAGGTTGGTCAATAAAATGTTCGAGAAACAGTTGGGCGGCAATGTCGAAGTCTACGTTGATGATATGATCGTCAAAAGCAAGCTGGTCGAAGATCATGTCCAAGATCTGCGAGAAACCTTATCCACCCTCCGCTTGTATAACATGAAGCTGAATCCCAAGAAATGTGTCTTCGGCGTTCGAGGAGGAAAATGCTTGGACGAGAGGGGTATTGAAGCCAACCCTAACAAAATACAAGCTATCATCAACATGAAATCCCCTCGAACGATCAAAGAGGTTCAGAGACTGACTGGGTGTATGGCTACATTGGGATGATTTTTATCAAGAGCAGCTGACAAAAGCTTACACTTCTTCAATACCTTAAATAAGTCGTGCTTCGAATGGGATAGTGAAGCAGTGCATGCATTCCAACAGCTGAAAACACACTTAGCTTCATTGCCGAAGCTCTTTTCACCCTTACCGGGAGAAACATTGTTCGTGTACCTCGCAGTTTCAGAAACCGCGCTAAGTGCTGTCCTCGTCGCTGAAAGAGAAAAACAACAACACCCGGTGTATTTTGTCAGCCATGCCTTTCGAGGTGCTGAAAGTAGGTACCCCCCATCGGAGAAAATGATTTATGCCTTAGTAATGGCCAGTCGAAACTTGAAGCCTTATTTCCAAGCTCACCCAATCAAGGTACTCACTAGTCAGCCACTCAAAAAGCTCATTGAAAATAGAAATGGCTCTCGTCGAGTTATCGAATGGGCTAATCAATTATCGGACTTCGGTTTAGAATTCGAACCAAGAAGAGCAATAAAAGTAGAGGCCTTAGCTGATTTTATTGCTGAATGCCCAACAGAGGTCGAGGCTGCCACCCTAACCGGGACAAGGCAGCTCTTTGTAGATGGCTCTTCGTCGAAGGTAGGGTGCGGAGCAGGGCTATTGATAATAGACCCTCTCGAAAATAAAATGGAATACGCAATAAAATTTGATTTTTCTGCATCAAACAATGAAGCCGAGTATGAATCCCTTTTACTGGGACTAAAACTATGCCTCTCGAATAGGGCTAATGAAATAATCGTCAAGACAGACTCACAGCTTATCGTGAGTCATGTCAAAGGGGAGTTCGAAGCAAAAGAGGATAGTATGAGAATGTACTTGGGTAAGGTGAAAGAGCAACAGCAAAAGTTTACCAAGTTTACAATACAACACATCCCACGGTCCGAAAACCAGCAAGCAAATGCCTTATCTCGAATGGCTAGCTCAGCATCTGGACTGGAATCTCGAACCATCTCTTGGGAAGTGTTGTACAGACCAAGTATCAACAGCCAACTCCTCATTTGTAATATAGACCGCTCGAACAATTGGATGGAAAGCATCTGATCATACCTTGGAGAGGAAAAGTTACTAGAAGACGAAAAAGAGGCGGAGAGAGTACGACGCCGTTCGAGTTGGTTCCTCTTACATGACCATCTTCTATATAAGAATTCTTTCACACATCCGCTTCTAAGATGTGTGACACTCGAAGAAGGCCAACAAATACTTCGAGAAATACATGAGGGCACTTGTGGCAGTCACCAGGGAGCTAAAAACCATAGCTGAAAAAGCCCTTCGAGCTGGATATTATTGGCCAACAGTGATGAAAGATGCCAAGGGGATGGTCAAGAAATGCCATAACTGCCAAGTGTATGCCCATGTGCATCGACAGTCAGCCACTCCTCTCACTACCATGCAGGCGGTGTTACCATTCTATCAGTGGGGGATGGACATCCTCGGGCCTTTCCCAACCGCATCCGATGGGAGGAAATTCTTGTTGGTGGCAGTCGACTACTTCACCAAATGGGTTGAGGCAGAACCCCAAGCCACCATCACAGATAACCAAGTACAGAACTTCATATGGAAAAACATCATCACTCGTTTTGGAATACCTCGAGCACTCATTTCAGACAATGGTCGGCAATTCAACAGTGGACCTACTAAAGCCTATTGCGCTCGATTCGACATACAAACAAGGTTCTCTGCTGTCAGTCGACCACAAACTAACGGGCAAGCCGAGGCAGCCAACAAAGTCATCCTCAAAGGGCTGAAGAAGATGTTGGACGGAGCAAAGGGATCATGGGTTGAAGACCTTCCAGGCATATTGTGGTCCGCTCGAACTACTGTAAAAGAGGCAACTGGCCACACGCCTTATAACTTGGTCTATGGAAGTGAAGCTGTCTTGCCGGTGGAATTCGATATCTCCTTACCAAGGATAACCTTCTATGATTACGGACATAACGAGGAAGAAAAAAGCGTCAAAATCAACCTCTTACCAGAGACCAGAGGGAATGCACTGCTAAAATCAATTGCTCAAAAAGTGAGAATGACCAGGCTATTCAATCGAGGAGTCAAAGAAAGGAAGTTCGAAGTAGGAGACCTTGTCCTTCGAAAGATTGAGGCCACAGGAAAAAAGCAAGATCTTGGTAAACTAAGCCCATATTGGGAAGGACCATATCGAGTAACTGAGGTCATTCGTCCTGGAACATATAGGCTCGAAAACATGGACGGTGATCCTTTGTTTCGACCATGGAATGTTGACAACTTGAGGAAGTTTTATGTTTGAAGCACAACACAGCAAGTTAAGGGGCTAATATAGGAGCAAGTTGATGTTCCTTATACTGCTTCGACCTAACCGGTCTAGATAGAGATTAAATTGATGTGATGTACGTCGAAGTATTGGTACTGCTTTCTTAAAATTTGTAAAAGACCTTGCCGGTCCAAACAGGCTTGTTGAAAGTTATGAATAAAATACGACCTTACCGGTCCTTCGAACTTATCTTACTTGCACTTTATTTCAAGTTGCTTATACTGCTTCGACCTAACCGGTCATCGAATTTATCATTATTCGCACCTAACAAGTTGAAATAGTTATGCGACCTTACCGGCCTTTCGAACTTATTGTTCTTTTCATTCGAATAACCTAAACAGGTTAAACTTAAAAGTCATGAAAATCAGAGATCACCACCTCAAAGAAGGGTGTTCGAAATTCTGTCAACCCATCTTAGAGGATGTTCGTCTTTTATTTGGACAGGCTCTAAGGGGGTGATCAAAATTGTTCCCAAACACCAAATTGAGGGTGTTCGAGCATTTATAAAGCACAAACTGGAAATGTTCGAGTTTTATTGTATTCGACTGGAATGGTGTTCGAACTTTCATTCAAAAAAAAGACCTAGCAGGTCGAAAAATAAACACAAAGAGAGAACATGAAACACGATGAGCAAAATAAGTTCTTCCATTCCATTCCAATCAGAGATTACAAGCTTTGAAACATGGAACAAAACAAAAAACTAAGTTACAAAAGTGCTAAGTTACAAAGATGTCATCAAAAGCAAAGCCACCTAAGACTCTATATCAACATCTTCCTCTTCAGACGAGGATTCAGATGAGGAGCTCGCATCTTCAGCTTCGCCAGCTTCTGTCTCGCCTTCGACAGCCTCAGCCGCGACCTCAGCAACCTCGACCTCACCTTCTTTAACGAGTGAAAGGTTGGCAGGGGCTTGATCCTCCTTAGCCTCTTCGACCTCCTCAGCAACAGAGGTCGAAGCATCACCAGCCCCTTGCTTGCCCTTCTCCTGTGCAATAAATTCATCAAGGGCCCTCTGCTCGTGCTCATCGTACTTGGTCAAGACTTGTTGAAAGTCCAAGTCAGGAGCCAAGTCCTTCAAAGCTTTCTCGAAACAACGATGGATGTCATCTCGAGCAGACTGATAACCCTCAACCACCTTCTGGTCAGCGAAGGTGAGGCCATCCTGAGACCTCTTCCAACGACGGATGTACTTACTCCTCTTCTGTTTAAGGTCCTTGGTGGACTTGTTATATTTCAACTGCAAGTCATCTCGCTGTGCCAAAGCCCGATCGAGCAGCTCCTTTTGGCCTTTTAGCCGTCCTTCGAGGTCAGAAACTTCCTTGCGCAAAGCCTCGAGCCTCTTTTCAG
Organism: Patellifolia procumbens; assembly: GCA_947645195.1. Classification (NCBI taxonomy): domain Eukaryota; kingdom Viridiplantae; phylum Streptophyta; class Magnoliopsida; order Caryophyllales; family Amaranthaceae; genus Patellifolia; species Patellifolia procumbens. The sequence goes on from CANSGD010001076.1 coordinate 4,237,449, forward strand.
CTGCCTTGAGCTGGTTGGACACTTCTTCTTTATTATTGATTAGGCTCGTCCTCTCGCTGTTAAAAGCTTTAAGGTTGTCAGTATTCAACCTCTTGGCTTTCTCGAGCTCCACCTCGAGAGAACGGACCCTTCGAGAAGCCTCCAACAGCTCCTGTTCACATTATGCCAACTCTTCGGCCAGCTTACCAGAATCACGACCTTCCTTTTCGGTATGGCAGGCCATTCGGATAGACATCTACATAAACAAAAACAACAAGTGTTAGGTTACAGGGCTAAGATATGAGCAACGAGCAAAAACATGATATCAAGAGACTCACCTGTAACCAGCACTAGTTGAGTGCTTCGATCTCCTTAGCTGCCCCGAGCTTGGATATGTCCTCCTTGTCCCCAGGCACCAATAGTGCCTCTCGAACTCGTTGGTAACGAGCCCGAAGAGCCTTTCGGCTAGCATTTTCGATACTTACGACGCCGGACTGACCTTCGATGTCGTCTGACCAAGAGGACTTCGTCTGACCAAGAGGACTTCGTCTTCTTAACCAGAGGCTCCTCAACATCCTCCTCGTCCAAAGGGATGGAACCCAAACCCAAATGGAAGCTGAGATCTGGTATTAGGGGTTCGAGGGAAAGTGAAGTGCGAGCCTTTCTTTTAGACCCTACACTCTCGGGGACCTCGACCTCTGATGGAGGAGGGTCGCAGAGAGGCAGTTGATGTGGGCAAAGGCTTGGGTGGAGCCGACTTTTCCTTCGGCTTATGTTTTGGATTCTGCATAAACAAGCAAAAAGACAAGTTAGACAAATTAAACAACCAATGGCAAAGCATTTAGGTAGGGTGATCGAACTTACTACGGGAGGTTTTGGAACTTTGAGTTCCCCCTTTTGAATCGACAGCCTTGCCATGGCCGCCATACCACTCTTCGCTGTATTTTTCTTCATCTCTTCGTCGAGATTATTATAGGCAAGCACTACAAAAGCAGACAAGTGGTTAGAAACAAGTTGAGAATTAAAACAAGAAAAGCAGGTAAGTAATCAACCCCTACATTGGTCGTAGGCTGGGGACACGCCAAAAGCCGATAGGAAGTGCTCATGAGCCAGGTCCTTGTCATTGGGCAGTCAGTAATAAGTCCTGTACTTCCGCTTCCCGTCAATATGGAACCCCGTGGCTTGGCAATGAGTGGCCACAATAGCCTCCTCAGCATCCATTTTGGGCACGTTAAGGTTCATGCCGAAATTAGGAGGGTTATCAAACAGATTTACGGGCACATCCCATGGCTGATCCCCTCAAAATACGAAGAGAAAATCCCCTCGAAAAAGAGCATGGTTGGTTGGCATCTCGGTCGTAACCTTATATGACTTTTCTTCTCTTCGACCATCCTTAACCATAATAAGGTGCCTAGCTTGAAAAGAATACCAACCAGGCCCATGGCGAACCTCCGACACTTTGTTTAACCTGAACATATTGCGCAAAAGGCGTAACGAAGGTTGCACTCTAAGCATGTGACAGATACATATAAAAGATACAATTGTCCCAACAGAATTTGGCATAAGTTGGCATAAGGCTATGTTATACGCCTCTAAAATTTCTTTAAAGAGTGGGTGCAAGGGAAAACGCAAGCCCAGCTCGAAATAGGACTTATATACACCAATACACCCAGGGGGTGGCAACACTACCAACTCGGTGACTTGGGGAGGATACATTACATAAGGCAGCTTAATGGCGTACAAGGTCGACAAGAACGACAGCCCACCTTGAAGATCCTTTCGCCACTTCCCCGTTGACCAGTGGCCACTTATTCCCAATCTAATGTTGGGGAAAGGGTAGGGCTCGCAATAGTCGGATGTCGAAGTCCCTTCATCAGTCGCCTCCATTATTTGCACTACACCAAGGGAAAGGAAAGAATCTAAGTAACTCCTCTTAGAAGGAGGGAAGGCTATCGTTACTTTATTAGGATGGTCTAAAAACTCTTCGGGTCCCTCGAAGTTTTCCTCACACTCCTCTACCTCAATAGGAATGGCGTCGAGTAAAAAATCAGAGTTCGGGGCCCAATAAGCTATTGTTACAACAGGAGCCTCATCTATATAAGGAAGGGGCAAAGCATGAGAGGCGCTCAATTCTAAAACAGGGTTCATTATTTATAGTACAAAAAACCCTATTGAATTTATTAAAGAAAGGAAAAAAGTCAAGAATGAGAAATCATACCTTAGTCGAATTACACGAAGGAGATTCCTTGCACTTGACGCAATCTGATAGCAGCAAGCAAAGGAAGCAAAGAGCTTATTTAAAGAGAGAAAATTAGAGAGAGAAAGTAGAGAGAGAAGTTGCAAAGTGAATAAATGAGGAAAGAAGTGAAATATTTATATCTCACCTACCCTGAACCGTAACCTCTCTAATTTGAACAGTCACCCAACATGGGAGTTCGTGCCAAGAAGTAGAAGGAAGTTTAATGCGATACGTCATGTATACGGTTGAAACGTATAAATACCGGTCAAAATACAGTTGACCACACAAAAAGTTGACTTTAAAGCGTTGACCCTCACCGGGCCTACTTCAAAGAAATTCAGCTGTACAATTCTCCCCTCACCAGGGCTACCTCGAACTCTTCAAAGGAACAACCCTTTGACTGAGCTACCTCGAGTAAATTCAAGGATGTTCTTTGAATCATACTTTTGAAAAAATTTCTAAGTATACTAAGCCCTTCATATAAGGCACCCCTTTCGAGCAAATGAGTTGGGACTCAATTAGCCCTAACCAGGCTACCTCGAATTATCAGATTGAGTATAGAACTCAATTAGCCCTAACCAGGCACCTCGAAGAATTTAAACCACCCAATGGTGGGTGTTTAAAGTTTTATATTGAACCCCCTAAAGAGGGCGTTCGACCTTTATATTGAACCTCTCTAAGGAGGGCGTTCGAATTTTGTATTTCACCCCTCTAAGGAGGACGTTCGAGTTTTGCATAGGACACCTCCTAGGAGGGCGTTCGAGTTTTAATTTAAACCACCCAATGGTCGGTGTCTAAAATTTTATATCGAACCCCCTATAGAGGGCGTTAGAGTTTTATATTGAACAATCTTAAGGATGGCGTTCGAATTTTGTATTTCACCCCTCCTAGGAGGGCGTTCGAGATTTGTTTTGCATATAACCCCTCCTAGGAGGGCGTTCGAGTTTCCATTTTAAACCACCCAATGATGGGCGTCTAAGTCCTTAGAATCATAGAACCTCCTCAATGAGGGTGTTCGAATTGTCATTGAACCCCTTCAATGAGGGTGTTCGAATTTTCATTGAACCCCTCAATGAGGGTGTTCAAATTTTTATTGAACCCCTCTAATGAGGGTGTTCGAATTTTCATTGAACCCCTCAATGAGGGTGTTCGAATTTTCATTGAACTCCCTCAATGAGGGTGTTCGAATTTTCATTGAACCCCTCAATCAGGGTGTTCGAATTTTCAATGAACTCCCTCAATGAGGGTGTTCGAATTTTCATTAAACCCCCTCAATGAGGGTGTTCGAATTTTCATTGAACCCCTCTAAGGAGGGCGTTCGAATTTTATGAACCCCTCTAGGGAGGGCGTTCGAATTTTTAGAACTCCCTCTTAAATAGGGTGTTCGAATTTTATGAACCCCTCTAGGGAGGGCGTTCGAATTTTCAGAACTCCCTCTTAAAGAGGGCGTTCGAATTTTCAAAACCCCTCTGAGAGAGGGCATTCAAATTTTAGGTACCCCTCTAGGGAGGGCGTTCGAATTTTTTAGAACTCCCTCTTAAATAGGGCGTTCGAATTTTTAGAACCCCTCTTGAAGAGGGCGTTCGAATTTTCAGAACCCCTCTAAGAGAGGGCGTTTGAATTTTTAGAACCACCTCTCTAAGAGGGCGTTCGAATTTTCAGAACCCCTCTAAGAGAGGGCGTTCGAATTTTCACAACCCCCTCTCTAAGAGGGCGTTCGAATTTTCAGAACCCCTCTAAGAGAGGGCGTTCGAATTTTCAGAACCCCTCTAAGAGAGGGCGTTCGAATTTTCAGAACCCCCTCTCTAAGAGGGCGTTCGAATTTTTCAAAGCCCCTCTTTAAGAGGGCGTTCGAGTTTTTGACAAGGCCAACCCCACTTGGGGTACGTCGAGTTTTCAACAGCAAAGGCAGACTATTCCGCTCCACATCGCAGTTTCATCATGATCTGACACTACAACATAGAGCATGGGGCTAATGTTCGGGCCCCTTCCAGTCATGGCCCACCTAACCTGTGAAATGACTAAAATACCCTTAGGGGGCAAAATTACCATTTTACCCCTAAGGATCTTTCGAGCTAGAAAGTACAGGCCTTCAGTCAGGCCCACTGACAAAAAGGCTTTCATGACATCATCATCTTCAACAGATGACGTCACCTCAGTATTACCTATAAATAGTACTCTCATCTGATCATTCAGGTACGTTTTTACACACATTCCAAAGCATTTACTTGTACTACTCTCTGACTTTCGAGATCAGATCTGACTTAAGGATCGGAGAGCCGATCCCGGGAACATCCCCGGGGTAGTTCACGGTGCTCGGTTTTGCAGGTACCGGAAATTCGAAGACCTTGGACTTGTTACTGGTTACTACCCTAGCTGGATTTGGACTCCCCCGAACTACAAATTTACTGTGTTTCTTGTACCCAAAACAATTACATATGGAAGTTCTTATTTAAATCAATGAGTGAAATTATGATCATAGCAATTGTTAGTTATTGGGGATAGGAAAATCGTCCAGTAATTGGTCATGTGCTCAAAATGACTAATCATATTGAACACATGGGGGACCAACTGATTGACCTTTCTCCAATTTACACTCAAGAAGCTTGCGGTTCACTTCCAACCTATCCAATTTTAGCATGTTTTTGAAACATGTTTCGCAACTGTTGGATTATTGTATGGGTATCCAATCCATCAAAACTCTTTTGAAATTAAAGTTTCATACATGCAAGCATCAAACATGTTACAAACACAGATTTCTCTAAAAATGTTTTCCTAGCTGTCCTATTACCTTGGCGAGCATTCTTGGGAAGTTCAGGAATAGGGGTTTCAAGAACATTTTTCTCTCCCTTCAATTTTAAGAACTATTCTCAGGTTCCTCCCCTAGTCTAAGAAATTCTGTTGGTTAAGATTTCTTTTACAAAAAAAAACGGGCAAATTAAGGATAGAGTTGTTGTTGTTGTTGTTATTAGACATGACTACAACAAATAGTAAACAAGCATGCACTTAATATGTTAATCAATGCTAGTTATATAAACATTTTTAAACAATTATTAATACTTTATTTAAAAGATATAGGTTAAATTGTGAATAACGACCTGTACGATACACCTATTTCGAAATAACAACCCCATTTTCATTTGTGTTTAAATAACAACCTCTCCTTTCTTTAACTTTTTAAAATACCCACATGTTAACGGAATTTTCTAATGTCGTTACATGTGAGGCCCAAAATTCTTACTAAATTACCCTAACTCCCTCCAAATTATCACTAATTACCTTACTAATCTATAGTTTGACCAGTCAAATTATAATTAACATTTTATAAATCTTTTTTTTTCAATTTTTTAAAACTATATTTTTTTGATATATCACATGATAATAGACACAAATTTTAAGACATTTAATATGTTTTCATACCTCGGTAAAATCAGTAATACTTAATATGTTTTCTATTACCCGTGAGTAATGAAATAAACATGTCTCACCAATGTAACCTTCCTACAGCTTCCCCTGAAGATGAATAGTTAAGCTAAACACAAGAGGGATGCAATCTCAAACTTAAATAAACGACAACATCTCATTCTAGGTGAAGATCCCCTTCCTAAAATGCTTCCATGCACATCCATAGTTCACCTGATCCCCTTCCTGAAATACTCCCATGCACATCCATAGTCCACATGAAAACCTGTTTATCAAAAGGTAAACATGGCAAAGCCAGATAGGAAAAAGGAAATACGCTTTAGTATAAAAACGAGGTACTAATAGTATTAGATAAGTAACACATTTGCTAGTCTGCAACCTTTTGGATTTCGAAACCTCTATAACTTATAAAAATAACTTGTTGATCCTATAGAATACTAGATTTACTACAAGAGGGGGGTGAATTTTAGTAAATTTAGTCACCTTTTGGGGAATTACTAAACTTAATGAGAAATATAGAAATATCTAAGTAAGAACAAAAGGAATAATTTAAACAAGATCTTCTTCCAAAATTCTCTAGGAAGAATTCTTGGCCTTTTATTTATAATAGTTGTTACACCCTATTATAGATAACTCCTAACTATGTTCCTCTAGGAACCGATTCCCTGTCACCTTGTTCCCCCTAAACACGTGACTTTCTCACTTGACTTCTCTAGAAGTTTTCTCTTTTTCTCTTTCACTCTTAAAGACAGAAATTTTATCACAAAATTTCTCTCACCCCAACACTCAAATGAATTACAATGATTATGATGAGTTGAAGAGAGTAAATCGAATAAACTTTCTTAGATAAATTCCATGAAAATCTGGAAAGTCTTGAAAATAAATTCGATCTTCTTCGGCTTTAAATAGCAGATCTGATGCTCCACGTTATGCTCCATTGAGTTGTTATGTGCGCTTAATTCTAGCCCACATTTAACCACCTCTTCAGCCGTTACTCCTTAAATGTAGCATACCAAGTCCACGTTCATCCAGCCTCTATTTTCGCTCAAGCATTGTTGTTAGTAAGTGCTAGGAAGGCGGCAGTTGGTTATGCCCCCTAGAATCTAGGAACTTGTTGACCAGCTTCATGGTTCCTGATTTGTAGCGAGGTAGTTGTTGTTGTTGCACAATCATTTTACTTAGTCATATACCTGTGCATTCATCACCACTAACTCTACTAACATTATGGAAATTAATTTTGGTTAAAATTAACATTCCACAACGTTAGTTTTAATCAAACCAACATAATCAAGTAATTTATTCAAATAAGTAAACAATTAATTTAAATAGCTTAATTTTGGTTAAACTCATAACCATTCTCCATAAGTTATAAATAAGCTATTTGTTTTAAAATAAAATAAAACTAATACATTCTATAAAATAAATTATTACACTACGAAACAGAATTAATCCTAAGTCAAAATTTAACTATACAAAAATACTTTATTTGTCATCATCAAAATAATGAATACAACATAACTTTTAAGAATAATTATTTCCAAATAACTTGGATTAAAATAATCTTAAAAACAATCCCTCTTCTCATCTCCCCTTCCTTTACCTAAGTATGTGCGCGCGTGCACGCACACACCCAAGCTAGTCATCCCATTATGTATCCATATCAACGGGTAACCATAATTTCCAACAAGTGGACTTTGAAGCATAAACCCTTCTTGACATTAATCAAGCGGTAATAATAATATAGTATGACTTGTAAGTCATGAATAAATCTCCTTTTCTCATAAACAACTTTTTGAACATTCAAAGTTCATAAAAAAAAAATGCATTCATTCATTGAAATAAAAAAAAAAAAATCCAAAAAGGATACCAAAAAATTTATATTAAACAAGTATCTCAGTCTTAACTGTTGCAACTAATATGGTTTGGAGGTAGTACAAGACTAAAATAGATTAAGAAGAGGAGAAAGAACCTTGAAGTAGGAGAGTTTAGATTCTATAAAGTTTTTGTATCGAAAAATACGGATTAAGATATGGGGGTATTTAAAGGAGTGTAACAGGTAACACTTAATTTTAAAAATAAATATTTGTAACCTTCATCATAAATTAGAAAATTAAACCAAACCAAGATTTTAACCAATACAATAATTATGAGGTTTAAACAAAGATTTATAACCTCATAATAGTTAGGAGATCTAAGAAAACCAAACCTCTCCCTATTAACCACGGTGGTCGACCATCATGGCATTAAAATTATTTTTCATTTTATTTTTATTTTTTATTTTTTCGCAAAATTCCACCATAAAATAATTAAATGCTGAAAACTCATTAAAAAAATGGTGACTAAAATTTAAATAAGAATTTTGACAATCCAAGTTCGACGCCATATCCCGCCAAAAAATTTTAAACAAGTGAAATTATTAAAATACCTTTTGACTAAATATGTATTTTAGAAATAAATATTGTGTGACTTAAATAAATACTCAAAAATATAGGGTATTTCAACCTTGGAGATAGTGTAAGTTTGTGAAGGTGTCAAGCCATGTTCATCCAGTTTTTAGGCATTAGCTGGATTTCCCCAATCCCATAGTGACGAAACACTTGTTCAATGAACTCGTGCGGAGCCCCACGTCCAAAGCCAACTTATATACAGGAAAGTCGCAATAGGGGGCAATAGCTATTGCGACATCTTTCTCGGGTACAACAAATTTGTGACCAGACATAGGAATGGTGGCATGAAAATCGACCAAATTACTATTAAGTTTATACAGTCATTTCATGTTAGCGAGGAAAAAGCGACGGTCATGTAGAGGGCCCATTCTCTTTCCTGGGCGGATGTTTCCTCATACGTCTCTACTTCATATACTTGGGAATCTTCCAATTTATTTTCGGAAGTGCTAACTTCTAGATGAACGTCTCCTTAATTATTAACTCGACTAATAGATTCTTCCATTTTTGAACTGGACGAGGGCAGAAGCACTTGTCTATACGTGTGCAGTTGCTTTCTTCAAGCCAGATTGCCCTGCACAGGTAATACTGGGACGTCGGACCCTTATGGTCAAGCCAATTAAAACTTAGGCAAGGATAAACAGCCAAAATTGGTCGAACTCTAGAAAAAGCCGAAGAGGAAATATAGGTTCTAGAGTGAAGACTTATTCTACTGATGTCGAGTTTATTGGACGACTCTGAAGAGTCCATTGTAAAATAAAATGAACGGAAAGAATAAAGAAAATCGTATAGACTTTTCGGACATTCAAGAAGTCAGACGATCTCTCTCTATAAACTTCACTTTAAACAAAAGTGAAAATGAAGAGAGAAGTAGAGATATAAACAGAGAGGTAAAACCTCCCCATGGGGGTGAAAAGACATGTCCATGTGTCACATTTTTGCAAGGACATGTAGACCCAATATCCCTTGTTACTGATCACTCTTACTAGAAAACTTTAGAACTATCAGGCTGATCAATATTTGTAAAAGGTAATTTATTAGTGCCAAAGAACAAATAAATCCCATTTTAGCGGCAATTGTTGTATGGCATAAATCTATGACATGTGGCCCAATCTATGACTCATCATCTTATGAGAGATGACACTTGTCAGCATAAGAGAATCATGTGTGTTTCCCTATAAGGACGACACGTGTTAACTTCATAATTCTCAGCTAATGATTGCAAAGGGCCTTGGACGGTGTAAGCAAAGAACATTCAATCAGTTATACCACATGTCAATTGTTTAGTGGATAGTCAATCAAAAACCCTATTTTAGGGCAAGATAAGGAGGCCCAAAGGCCCCTAAAAGGGTATAAGTACCCTTATGCCACATCTGGACATATGTTTCATAAATTGTTATTGGCATATCCAAAGTTCTCTCATATACTTTATCGCTCTAGATTACTGACTTAAACATCGGAAGGTGTTATATTCTGGCTATGGTTTAGTCGAATATGTATGTTTATGATAGATTAGCTTAGCTTAAGATAACTTAGATACAGATTCACCACTAAGTTAATTAAGGTTCCTAAGAACACCACTTAGTTCAAGCTAAAGAACTAAGCTAGCAAAGGCGCCAAGATTAACTAATGAATTAATCAAAGCAAATAAAACACAAAGGTTTTTGGTTTTTCAATGTCAAGTGTCGATCTTATTGAGCTTGCAGTCCTTTAAATACATGTCCTTGATTAACTATGAATCAAATTAATAAAACTAAAATGATTAAAATGAAAATCTATCGTAATTAGGGTTGGAATTCTATCTTGTAACTTGATGTAGCTTGGCCGAAATTCTTCCTCTATCTTCTCCTTGAGTTCCTCACTTATCCCTTCAAAGTAGGAGACTAAATCACAAATTATATGAGTTAGGCGCCTAATGTGATCTTTAAAGGGAAAAGATCATTTTTCCTTGCTCTTTCCTTGCTTGCACGCCTCATTTTTAGGAAAGGATAAAGATTCCTTCCTATCTTGCTCTTTGGCTGATCCTCTTGGAAGTTTCCTTCATGGTAGTCGATCTCCTTGATTGTAGGCGCCTCTAATTGCTGAATTTATCTTCTTTGCTCTGTCCCTTATGTAAATACAACCCTAATTAACTCTCTAATTAAAAGAAATGAAATTACAACTCAACTAATACTATCCTAGTTAATCTAATATGACATTAAATTAACCAAGAGTACATATTATTATTCTAGACTCCTAATAAAGTAATAAAGATAGTAACTTAGTTAATAATTAATTAACTAAGCTAAGGACACTCTCAAAGGACTCAATGGACTTAAGGGAATTCAGAACATCCCTTAAAATGGAAGCAACCATGTTCTTAGTCTTAGGATCAATGGAACTAAATGGACCTCCATCATCCTCTCCTTCTTTGGAGGAGTTTGACCTCAAACTTGGTAGATCTTCTTCATCATCATAGAATGGACTCAAATCAGCAACATTGAAGGTGGCTGAAACTCCATAATCTCATGGCAATTCGATCTTGTATGCATTGTTGTTGACTTTCTCAAGAACTCTGAAAGGATCATCGGCTCTTGGACTTAGTTTATACTTTCTTTTAGAAGGGAAACGTTCCTTCCTAAGATGAATCCAAACTATGTCACCCTCTTTGAATTGAATATCTCTCTTTTTCTTGTCTATCCTCTCTTTTGTTTTCTCATTGGCTTTTTCAATTTTCTCTCTCACATACTCATGGAGTTTTTGGATCTCTTTCACTCTAGTTTCGGCTTCATGGCTATATTTTGTGGTTGTAGGGAAAGGGGCTAAGCCAATAGGTGTGCAAGGGTTGTGACCATAGACCACAAAGAATGGACTAAGGCCAGTAGTCTTGCTAGGAACTCGATTATAGGCAAACTCAGTATGAGGTAGCATCTCCTCCCATTGTTTAGGGCTTTTTGTGGCTAGGGCTCGAATTAGGATTGCTAGGGTTCTATTGGTGACCTCTGTTTGGTCGTCAGTTTGAGGGGGGCTAGAGGTACTGAATTTGAGCTTTGTCCCCATCTTCTTCCATAGTGTAAGCCAAAAGTGACTTAAGAACTTGGAATCTCGATCACTCACCATTGTCTTTGGAACTCCATGCAATCTAACAGTGTCCCTGAAATACAAGTTAACGCAAGAACAGCATCATTAGTAGTGTGGCACGCCACAAAGTGTGCCATCTTGGAAAACGCATCAACCACCACCATGATTGAATCTTTTCGGCGTTGGGGTAATCCTGTGATAAAATCCAAGCTCACATCCTCCCATGGTGCTTGAGGAATAGGAAGGGGCATGAACAACACTTGAGGTAGCAAATGACCCTTAGCTTTTTGACAAATCAAACACTTCTTGATCAAGAACTCTACATCTCTTGCCAATCTAGGCCAAAAGAAGTACTCACTCACAAGCATCAATGTCTTTTTGATCCCAAAGTGGCCAGCAAGTCCACCTTCATGAAACTCCTTGATTAAGGACACTCTCATACTATGTCTAGGGATACATAGGCGATTTCCTTTGAAAAGAAACCCCTTTCGAAGATAGTACTTCCCACTTCGACGATTATGACACTTCTCAAACAACACACCAAAATCCTTGTCCTCTACATAACACTCCTTCAACAACTCAAGCCCCATCTCCTTAGGACTTACGTAGCAAGCAACAAGTACCTCCTAGATAAAGCATCTGCACCTTTATTCATCTTTCCAGCATTATGCTTGATTGTAAAGTGGAATGTTTGAAGGTATTCCACCCACTTAGCATATCTAGGCTGCAACTTTTGTTGCTTTGAAGGTACTTAAGAGCTTCATGGTCAGAATGGAGAATGAACTCCTTAGCAATGAGGTAATGCCTCCAATGATCCAAGGCACGAACCAAAGCATAGAACTCTTTGTCATAAGTTGAATACTTTCATTTTGCCTCATTCAACTTCTCACTAAAGTAAGCCAAAGGCCTACCATTTTGAGATAGAACTGCTCCAATGCCCACGCCAGATGCATCACACTCTACTTCAAAAACTTCATTAAAGTTAGGCAAAGCTAAAATAGGAGCACTAGTTAATTGAGCTTTTACCTCCTCAAACGCCTTGTTTGATTGATTACTCTATTCAAACTTCTTCAACTTTGTGATTTCAGTAATAGGGGTCATGGTAGCATTGAAATTTCGAACAAACCTCCTATAAAAGGAAGCCAAACCATGAAAGCTTCGAACTTGTTGCATTGAGGTAGGAGTAGGCCACTCCTTAATTGCTTGAACCTTCTTCTCATCAGCTTTAATTCCTTCAGTAGAGACAATAAAACCTAGAAAAACAACTTGACGAGAAAAGAAGTGACATTTTCCCAAGTTTCCATACAAGCATTCGTTTCTCAATACACTAAACACTTGCTCTAAGTGTTTTACATGTTCGAATTCATTAATACTATAGACCAACATATCATCAAAGTAAACAACTACAAATCTGCCAAGAAAAGGCTTCATAGTTTGATTCATTAGGCGCATAAAAGTACTTGGAGCATTCGACAATCCAAATGGCATAACAAGCCATTCATACAATCCCTCCTTTGTCTTTAAGGCAGTCTTCCATTCATCCCCTTCACAAATTCGAATCTGATGGTATCCACTCCTCAAATCAATCTTGGAAAACACTTTAGAACCATTAAGATCATCTAATAAATCATTCAACCTTGGAATAGGAAAACGATATTTAATAGTAATCTTGTTAATAGCTCTACTATCAACACACATGCGCCATTCACCATTCTTCTTTAGAACTAAGAGAGCTGGAACTGCACAAGGACTCAAAGACTCTCTAATCATGCCTTTAGACAACAAATCATTCACTTACCTCCTTATCTCTTCAATTTCTTTAGGGTTTGTTCTATACGCAGGCTTATTAAGCAACATAGCTCCAGGAATAAGATCAATTTTGTGTTGAATGTCCCTTTTAGGGGGTAGGCTGTGAGGTATTTCAAGGGGGAAGACATCTTTGTAAGCTTCTAGCAATGGAACAAGCAAAGGGTGATCTAGATTACTATCAACTTCTTCCTTTTGATCTATATTTAACAATAATTCACGAAAAGGACTAAGTTCATGATAATCAGATTTCAAAAGAGTGGTGAGTGAGTGATATTTTTCTTTAGTGGAATGTTTTTTAGCGTTAGGGATGGACATAAAAGGAGTAAGGGTTACTTTCTTGCCATCTTTTGTGAATGAATAAGTGTTCTTGTAACCATCATGAATAACTCTCCTATTAAATAACCATAGTCGACCTAACAACACATGACAAGCATCCATAGGATAATATCACACCAAATCTCCTCTTTATAGTTACTACAATACTAAAAGATAATAGTAAACGATGAGTAACTTGGATACCTTTGCCTTGATTGAGCCATTGAATCACATATGGCTTAGGATGAGGTGAAGTTGAGAGCTTTAACTTATCCACCATAGTTTGAGACGCCACATTGGTACAACTCCCTCCATCAATGATCAAGGTGCACACCTTGTTCTCAATAGTACATCTAGTATGGAAGATGGCCTCTCGTTGTTGTGATTTTTCTTCATCTATCACTCCACTCAAAGCTCTCCTAACCACCAAGCATTCACCCTCATCGGAGCCAACAATCTCATCTCCATATTCCTCCTCTTCACACGCCTCCATATCTACATCATCCTCCTCAGGGCCTCATACTCCATAAAGCTCACAACTTTCTTGTTAGGACATTCAGAAGCAATGTGTCCTAACCCTTGGCACCTAAAACACCTTTTAGGGGATCGATTTGGAGTAAAAGTATTAGGGGTGTTTGGGGGTTTTAGAGTAGGGTTTGGGGTAGGCTTAGAAAAAGTTGTGTTTGGCTTAGAATAGGGAGTAGATTTGGCAAAAGGGCGTGAGGCCTCGGCCTTTCCTTTGGTCTTTTATTGCTTTTCAATCTTGTGAGCCAAGGTGATCAACTCCTCTAAAGTAGAAAAAGGATGCAATTCAACAATGTTAGTAATCTTAACATCCAAACCACCAAGAAATCTTACCAGAGTTTGAGGTTCATCCTCTTGCACTTCACAATTCATGAGATAGGATTCGAACTCCCTTGCATAGTCCTCCACTGAATTCGATCCTTGTTGTAGATGATGGAACTTGGCAAAGTTCTCTTGGACATAGTAAGTAGGAAGAAACTTTTGTTTAAGAAGCTTCTTCATCTTAGTCCAATTTCGAACCTTCTCCTTCCCTTGTCTCTCCCTCTTGTTGCACACACTAGCCCACCAAGTTGATGCATACTTCCTAAGCTTGAGAGCCACAAGCTTAACTCTCTTCTCCTCGGGAATTTGCTTATAATCAAAGACCCTTTTCTACAGTTCTCAACCATTCTACAAACTCATCTGCATCTAATCTACCATCATAATCAGGAATATCCACCTTAATGTCATTGAAATTTCGTTGAACATTATGGTTAGGTGGAACTCTATAGTTTTCGTCACTCTCTCCATCGGAATCCTCAACGGACTCATCTCCTCTTTGTTTTCTTAATCTTGAGGTCATTTGCCTCAACTGATCTTGCATCAAGACCATTGTAGCATCATTCTCACGTTTCTCTTCCTCCATTCTTAAGATTATTTCATGTAAATGGTCGTTTGTTTGGCTAGTTCCAGACATTATGTTTAGGGTATGTGTTTAGGGAAATTCGGCTAGGATATGTGTCGGCTATGATACCAAGATGTTATATTCTGGCTATGGTTTAGTCGAATATGTAAGTTTATAATAAATTAGCTTAGCTTAAGATAACTTAGATACAGATTTACCACTAAATTAAGTTAAGGTTCCTAAGAACACCACTTAGTTCAAGCTAAAGAACTAAGCCAGCAAAGACTCCAAGATAAACTAATGAATTAATCAAAGCAAATAAAACACAAAGGTTTTCGATTTTTCAATGTCAAGTGTCGATCTTATTGAGCTTGTAGTCCTTTAAATACATGTCCTTGATTAACTATGAATCAAATTAATAAAACTAAAATGATTAAATTGAAAATCTATCCTAATTAAGGTTGGAATTCTATCTTGTAGCTTGATGTAGGTTGGCCGAAATTCTTCCTCTATCTTCTCCTTGATTTCCTCACTTATCCCTTCAAAGTAGGAGACTAAATCACAAATGATATGAGTTGGGCGCCTAATGTGATCTTTAAAGGGAAAAGATCAGTTTTCCTTGCTCCTTTCTTGCTTGCACGCCTCATTTTTAGGAAAGGATAAAGATTCCTTCCTATCTTGCTCTTTGGCTGATCTTCTTGGAAGTTTCCTTCATGGTAGTCGATCTCCTTCATTGTAGGCGCCTCTAATTGCTGAATCTATCTTCTTTGCTCTGTCCCTTATGTAAATACAACCCTAATTGACTCTCTAATTAAAAGAAATGAAATTACAACTCAAATAATACTATCCTAGTTAATCTAATATGACATTAAATTAACCAAGAGTACATATTATTATTCTAGACTCCTAATAAAGCAATAAAGATAGTAACTTAGTTAATAATTAATTAACTAAGCTAAGGACACTCTCAAAGGACTCAATGGACTTAAGGGAATTCAGAACATCCCTTAAAATGGAAGCAACCATGTTCTTAGTCTTATGATCAATGGAACTAGATGGACCTCCATCAGAAGGGGAATCAACCCAAACAGTCCCGAGTTGGTTTCCTTCATGCAGGTTTGGAGCGCAGATCGGATCATTACCTACACAAGTCTCATAAATTATCATTTTACCCTTGAGAAACATCGAGCACGCAACAACAATATTTACTCCCTCCGTTTTATAATGTTCTATTCTTCGCGATTAATTCAGTTTTCTAAATTCTATGCAATTTTACTTTATTCCTAAAATGGTAAAAAGTGTATTCTCTTTTAAAACTACTTTCTCAACTTTTAGGCCCACATAATTCTACACTCCCACAACCACATTATCTCTCTTATTTAAATAAACAAAAGGGACTCACTTTTACATTATCTCTTCGAATAATGTCATCCACCTGGATAATCAACCCACTAAAAATAGATAATTAGATAATTATTAAAAATAATGAGTTAGATTAGTTTTTGTAGTAATTGTAATTGGATAAAACGTTAAGAAACGAATGGAGTAATTGATAAAGAAAATCCCCTACTCATCACCGTGGTAGTGAGAAATTCATTCTCGAAGCATGTAACATTTTTCAAAAAATAAGAGTTCATTCCCGCCTAATATCACCTTTCAAGTCGAAATATATACTTCTCCGTTCCAAAATGTTATACCCATTTGGAATATGAGGGAAAACCAAGGCAAATAGAATCATAGGAGAATCTTATATTTATTTTAATAATTTTCATGTACTTTTTTGTCCTTATTAGGAAAAGTAAGAGAGAAAAATCCAAATGTGGGAACCATTAAAGTACAAATGAGTAAAAGGTAGGTAAATATTTAGATATTGAAGGGTAAAATGAGGAGAAAAAATGTATATAAATAGAAAAGATTCTATATGGGTATATCTTTTTGAAACGGCCTAAAACGAAATATGGGTATAACATTTTGGAACGGAGGGAGTAGTAATTTGAGATTGTATGAAGAAAACCACAAGTTCAAGGCTCCATTTGATTTAACTGAAACCACTTTTCATGGAAAAGTATTTTCCATATAAAACAATTTTCAATGGAAAACATAATTATAAAAATCATTTTTCTTTGTTTATTTAATGATAAAAAACCTAAAGGGGAAAAGAAATGGAAGTAAAGAAAATTGGAAGGATAGAAGAAATGAACAAGGAGAAGCAAAGAGTATGGCAGAAAATATGGCATACGTTGATTAAAAAAGGAAAATGATTTTCCTTTTTAAAAGAGAAAATTTTTGCATTTAAGAAAATGGTTTTCCTCCCCTCAACAAATAAAAAATGGAAAAAGTAATAATAGAGAAAAAAATATTTTTTTCAAAAAAACATTTTCCTCCAAAACAAACAAAGCCTAGCAGTGAGCAAGCATTGAAATGAATCTTGACATTATACTATGCCAAATTACACATAAATTTCTTACCATTCAAAACCATCTACTAAACAGGGCATAAACGTATTTGTCTATATGATAAATTCAATTAGCAGATCTCATTACCTCTACTCCCAAAAAATACTTCAAAGACCCTAAATATTTGATAGCGAAGGCATGATCCAGAGCAAATTTGACAACATCAATCTGAGATTTTGCTAGTACCAGTATTCAACGTATCAACCACATACAAATACAATAAGAATCTAAGATGACCCGGAATTCTTGCTCTTGTTCTCTAGTAAACAAGGAATAATCCTGTTTACTCCGTACAAAACCAATGCTAATGAGAAATGGACACAATTCTTTGTTCCACTGCCTGGAAGTCTGTATCAGACAATATAGAGATCTCCTCTATTTTCAAACTTCACCAGGCTATGCTTTAAAGTAACCTGGAGGGGTGGAGCATGTATACCTTTACGTGAAATTAGACCCCTTAACTAACATGTTATTTATGACCCCCACAACTTCTCTAAAAAGTGAAATTAAGCCCCAAAACCTAATCTACTCCAATATAAAGTACAAGAAGTTAAAATATACAACAACAATACCATAATAGATAGAATGATACGCATATTTTTTTCATACACACTTTCTTCTAAATTAAATTATCCCCGGCACTTGTGGTCTGAAGTTGCTTTTGTCGCCTCCTTCACTTCTTTTCACCATTTCCATTCTCATTTTCAAGCTCCATCTTCCCTCTTCAGTCTTCACCTCCTTTCACCTCTTC
The DNA here is from genome assembly GCA_947645195.1 of Patellifolia procumbens. NCBI lineage: Eukaryota > Viridiplantae > Streptophyta > Magnoliopsida > Caryophyllales > Amaranthaceae > Patellifolia > Patellifolia procumbens. The sequence continues at coordinate 4,255,333 of CANSGD010001076.1, forward strand.
CCACCATTTTTATTCTCAATTGCAAGCTCCATCATCACCTATTCGCCTCCTTTCACCACTTCCCACCATTTCCATTTCCATTCTCATTGCAAGCTCCTCCGTCACCGGAATATTCCTCCGCGAAATCGTCAGAGCGACTCCTCCTTCTGCCGTCTTTGAGATCGGAAACTACTGAACAGAGTGAAATGTTTTAGTTGAAGTGAATGTTAATGGGTCTTGCCCTGAGAAGAATGAATCATATGCTGCGTAAGAATCAAGTGATATGCCCAACAATGACATCGATTTTGTAAAATGCAAAAAATTATAAGTATATTGATTTCATATGCTCTAATATATATGCAGAAAATTATAGACTTACGCTAATTATACACAGAGAAAAGAGGAAGATCGATAGAGATATTTGTATGGGCAGAGTCAGAAGCTAGCCAGCCATGGAAGATATGGGCAAATGTGAAGACATGGCCTTGTGAAGCCATTGAAGAAGAAGAGAGAATGACAAATGAAAGAAGTATTTAAAATTCATTTATATTATTAAAAGATATAAACTATTACGTATTATTTTTAGTTCAAATATTAAAAAATGCATATTACTTCAATTATACCTAAAAATTAGATTTTGGGGCTTAATTTCACCTTTTAGAGAAGTTGTGGGGGTCATAAACAACATTTGTTAGTTAAGGGGTCTAATCTCACGTTTAGTCAAAGTTAAGGGGTTAAGTCACCACTTTCGCGCGATACGAACCGTAGCAACTTTGGCAATAGGAGAAAAAGTGTGTTTGCAACCTTCTTCCTTCCACTTGTTGATGACCAATTGCCACAAAATAAGCCTTAAATTTGTAATGTTCCCATTAGGAAGATATTTGTTTTAAAAACCCATTTAGAACCAATGGCCTTCTTTCCCAGAGGAAAGAAGTTAAGTATCACTGTGTTCTGAAGCCTGAATTTCTACATTCATTGCATGTATCCAAACAGGAGAGTTTCGGCTCGCAATGAGAAATAGGATCAGCATGGTGTTAAACGGAAGAATCAGAATGTACAGCAAAAGAAGCAGAATCATAATGTTGATGGCGAGGAACAAAACAATCAACTACAGGTAAAAGAACTCAGAGCACCGCAACTACAAGAAGGCAAACATCTAATACTACGCATCTCATCCCATAGGCGTTTGAGCGTACTATAATAACCAATGATTGTTCACTTTCCCTGTCTTAAGCTATCAATCTCCTTCTTCAACTGGTAAATGAGAGGTCCATTTGACTAACCATAATGCTCTTTTAGTCGCCAACCACAATTCATCAGCATCTTCAATGAGAGAAATCTTCAGCAATTTCAGGTGTCATAGAGAGAAGCATCCAGCTAACGATGAGTTAATTGCAGCGATTCCAAGAATTTGAAATACGCATCTTCAGTATTAGGTTTCTTTAAAGTTCCATCAAGAATGCCTAGTTATTTTTTGCACCCAAAGCTTGCTTAATACGCCTACTCCGTCTCAAATAATTGTTGCCATTAAAGAGAGGAAGAACAAGACCTGGCTGGACTATCAGCTCCAGACCTGAAAAATTGATCATTGAAGAAATTTGCTCGAATGTTGCTAACTATTTCTGGCATAGCTCTGTTTTTAAAATTCAGCTTACTATCTCGTTCAATGGAAGATTCTTCGATTATCAGCTTAATAGCGCAAAATCAAGCTGAAGATCATCAAAATTCCAGGAACTGAAGTTCGAATCAACTCAGCGCCAATACCAGGTCTCCAGATTGAGATCAAAGACAGCAACTAATCAAGAAATGAAAGAGAGAAGGAGGGGAATTTCATTTATGAGTCTGTGCTTATACTTTATAGCATTCTAACTATAGAAGGTCAAAACTTCTCACTAAGTTGACATGTCAGCACTGGATCAAATAGCAGTAGCTGATAGTTTCCATATTTCGCAAGGAGAAGAATCCATGTGGCAGCCTGCAACACATTGTTGGATAGGCCACCCATCAAGGTCACTTATACCAGAAGGAGGAAGACACCAGCAGCAGCAGCTCAGTAGCATTTTAAGGGCTTTCTTGCCTTTTTGGATACGTTTTATGCTTTATTTTACTTTGATAATTTCTGTTATGATGAGTCATCATTACATCTCTAACAGATTCTGTTAGAAGGGTGTGGTGGAGGAGAAGGAAATCTTTTAGAGTGTGTATAAGGGAAAAAAGGGGAGATCAGAGGAGGAAGGAAATAGAGCTGAGTTTAATTTGGAGAAACCTCATCTTGTCGAATGCATGAGGGATTGTAACTAATTTGGCTTTGCAAATTAGTATTCAATCTATATATCTTACTGTGATTTGGTGTTGATACTCTGTTTTTAGCCCTAGTTCTTACCAAATTGGTATCAGAGCTGTGACAGATCTGGGAAGACATGGTGACAGGAGCAGCGAATCTTCAGAGGATCGAGCAAATAGAGAAGCAACTAAGTGAGTTTCAGGAAGAAAATGAGCGACCAATTTCTGCGATGGTAGAGAGATCAACCTCTGCAAGAAGCGTTGGCTAAAATGGCTGAAGCCATAGCTAAACTAACGGGGGAGTTTGGAACTCATACAACCAGAATAGAAGGAAGAATTGAACGATCTCGAGAGCATCAAGAAGTTTTGATGGCACAGATGCGAAGGGAACAAGCCACGTTCCAAGAGGAAGTGAGGGCTGAGGTGAATCGAAGGGTACAAGAAGAACGTTCGCAAGATCGAGAAAATCTGGAAGAGATGAATGAGCTAGTGGCTGAGAGGAGGAATGAAAACCTAGAAAATGAGAGAGTGACGAGATATTCTGAAACGTCGGTGACTAACCGGGGGGGAATGGTTGGCGATTTAAGAAACTTGACTTACCATTGTTCGATGGTAGCAACCAAGATGGTTGGATCAGCAGTTCAGCACAGCAGAGAGGTTCTTCCATTTCTATCGCCTGAGCGAAGAGGAACGAGTTGAAGAGTCCATGTTGGCGTTTGAAGGTGGCGCACTTTTCTGGTACCAATGGGAAAATCGTCGCCGGCCGATAAGAAGGTGGGAAGAGCTAAAAGGTCTTATGCTCAAGAAATTCCGGTCAACCGCCACCGCTAACTGGGTGATGTAATGGAATACTCCAAGAAATTCGTGGAGTTATTGGCTCCAATGAAGGAGATTCCAGAAGAGCTCGCTAAGGGCCAATATATAAACGAGTTGACAAAGCAGATCCGAGATAAGGTTCGTGTTATGGGTCCGATTGATTTGGACCATTGCAAGGAAGAAAATCGCGGATGTAGTCGTGATCGCGGGAGCGGCTTGTCACGGTCGAATAGAGACAAATCGCGGTTGACGGGGCGTGAATTTTTTTTAAAAATTCACACAATTAGTATTTTAACCTCAAAATGGCATTTTTGAAGTTTTATAAGTATTCTTATAACTTAATTTGACCCAAGCAATCATATGGATGGGTTACACATATGGTGAATAAAAAAATATATTTTAAACATGAGATTCACATCCTATTATATATATAACTTGATACTAATCATATACTATATTATTTAACTCGAAAGCCTATGGCAAGTTTTTCTCCTTTCGTTGGCGTGTCTCTTTGTGCTACTATACGTATTTTCCCTTTCTCTTTTTTGACCAATTTTGATATGATAACGGATGTAACGGGTAAAAAAACGCTCTAACGCGGCGAGTCACCGTGACATAATGGACAACGCGGCAAGTTGGACGTGAATTTCATCGCGGCGTTACGTAACGGCATTTCGCGTAACGGAAAGTTCAAAATCCGTTACATAACGTTTTGTTTCCATAGGACCATGCCATGGAGCTTGCCCAGAAAATTGAAACTAAGTTTTAAAATAATGAACCTAGAAGATGGGCTGCACGAAGGGGATCGAAGTGGATCGTGTTTTTGGCCCACTAGAACTTACAACCCAAACCCAAACGACCTTAATAGCATTTACCAACCAGAAACTCTAGCCACTTAAATTACTCTTACCAACCCAACTATTCCCACCCAAATACCAGCCAAACTCCAAAAAATTCAACCAACTCCAACGACTCCCTTCAATCCAACACGCTTATACCCAATCCAACCCAAGAAACCGTGGCTGTGCAAGGAGGCTCAGTGAGACAGAAAAAAAGAGAAAAAGGAGAAAAAGGGTTGTGTTTTAAATGTGATGGAAAGTGGAACATCACCACAAGTGCAAAGGGAAGGAGTTGAGTTTGATGATCACCATTGAAGGAGAAGAGGAGGAGGAAGAAAACATAGAGCATGAAGAAGAAGGGTTAGACTATGAAAGTCAACCTGAAATTTCACTCAATTCAGTTATGGGACTTACTAGTCCTAAAACCCTCAAGTTGAAGGGCAAATCAAAGGGAAACCCGTTGTAGTGATGGTAGACCCGGGAGCCACTCATAATTTTATTTCCACTGAGCTAGTCTATAGTTTAAAAATGCAGGCACTAGGCGAGGTGAGGCGCGGGCTGGTCGTTTTTCCATAGCCAGGCGAGGCATTTTAGTTGCGGCGCAGCCAAAGGCACGCGCAGCGCCTTTGACGCCTGTTGTATAAATGTGAAAGAGAAAGAGGAGTTCGAAGTTTAAAGGTAGAAAGATTCAAATTTTCTCGAAATTAAAACTTACCTACATCATTTAGTCTAATTCGAGCAATATCCCTGATTTTATTGAGGTAAATTGTCGCCATTTGAACCCGAAATGAAAAAGACCATAATTGAAAAAACCCTAATTCACGAAATAATCAAAATTGAAAAACAACGATCACTTCGTTTGAGACAGAAACTTCTGTCATGATGTTATCAGTGATCTTCGCCAGTGGCAGTAGGTGGCCATTATCTTTCAGATGAGCCGCTGAAACAAAAACTCTAATTTCTGGCCTTTGTTACTTCGTTTTTTTTCACTTTTCTTTTCAATCTTTCTAAGGCAGTTTGTAGTTGTAATAAATGATAGGAGTTACTTTAATGCTGAGTCAGCACTAAGTTACTCTATGCTTTCTCTAGTTTTACCAGCTAGGCCATCCAAGAACAAATAAAAGTTTGACCACTAAACACTCGCACATGCTGTCACCAACTCACCCTATTTGCTTTTTATTTGCTCGTGACTTTTCTAAAGTTATTTGTAATTTTTTTAACCTTGTTTAAGTTTAATTTTTACATGAATTTGGGCTTTACTTACCAAGTCTTCATTTTATACCACAAAAACAAGAAAAAATAAAATGAAAATGAAAAAAATAAACAAAGGTGCGCCTCACCTACGAGAGGCGTGCGCCTTCGCCTTGCGCCTCACACCTAGGCTCCGGGGACCCTTTACGCCTCGGTGCGCCTTGCGCCTTTTTAAACTAAGGAGCTAGTACAGAGAATGACCATCCCAACTATCAAAACTAAACCCTTTGAAGTATCTTTGGGCACATGGGAAGTTGTCCAAGGAGAGGGTGAAGCAAAGTTGTGGAGGTTGAGCTCCAAGAGGCTATTATAGTGTGGAGGATTTTGCTAAGACATAATCTTGGGCATACAATGGCCGGAAAAACTGGGCACCATGAGCACTAATTGGAAAACACAAACTCTGAAATTCCAATGCGGGGGAAAAACAATCACTCTTAAGGGTGATTCAACATTAGGGAAGTCAGGGATATCTTTGAAGGCAATGATGAAGACTATTAGAAAAGAAAGGGGAGGCTTGCTAGTAGAGATCAACATGGTGCGGCCTACGGTCAAAGAAAACAAAGAAGAGCAAACACAACCCCTTGAATTACAGCAACTGCTCCACCATTAGCATTATCAGCAGGTATTTCACATGCTCCAAGGTTTACCTCCTAGTAGAAATCATGAGCATGCTATTATTTTAAAACATGGTGAGAATCCAGTGAGTGTGAGGCCTTATATATCCACAGTTTCAAAACAATGAAAAAGAAAAACTTATTAAAGAAATGCTCTTAGTTGGGATTATACACATGTCATCTAGTGCATATTCCAATCCAGGTCTCCTAGTTAAAAAGAAAGATGGCTCTTGGAGATTTTGTATGGACTTAGAGCTCTAAATAAGGCTATGGTGTGTGACAAATTCCCTATCCCTATCACTGATGAATTGTTGGATGAATTACATGGTTCAACTATTTTTCCAAATTAGATCTAAAAGTTGGATATCACCAAATTAGGATGAAAAAAGAAGATATTCCAAAAACAGCCTTTAGAATACATGAGTGAGGCACTATGAGTTTTTGGTAATGCCTTTTGGGTTGACTAAAGCTCAAGCTACTTTTCAAGCATTGATAAATCAAGTGTTTAGGCCATACTTAACGAGGTTTGTGTTAGTGTTTTATGATGACATTCTTGTATATAGCAAAACTTCCTATGAGCATGTGAACATGTGAAGCACTTGGATTTGGTTTTGAGAATGTCACTGGACAATGCTCTACATGCTAACATGAAGAAGTGTGAGTGGTGCAAATCTGAACTTGCATATTTAGGGCATGTGATATCTGAACAAGGAGTGGCGTTATTGCAACCTTTGTCTATTCCCCCCAAGTTTGGGAAGATCTCACCATGCATTTCATAGAAGGTTTACCCAAGTCAAGAGGATTTGATACCTTGCTAGTGGTCGTTGATAGACTTACCAAATATAGCCACTTTATTCTTCTTAAGCATCATTTCTCTGCCAATGGGGTGGCTGACATATTCCTCAAAGAAATAGTGAGGTTAAATGGATTTCCAAACTCTATTATATCGAGATAGGATATTCATGAGCCAGTTTTGGAAGGCGAGTTTCAAGCTACATGGCACCACTCTCAAAAGAAGCACTGCCTATCACCCTCAGACACATGGGCAAAGCGAGGTGGTCAATAAAAGTGTAGAGAGTTATTTGAGATATTTCATTAATGGGTAGCCTAAAACTTGAGCAAGCTGGATTACTTGGGCAGAGTATTAGTATAATACATCTTGGCATACCTCCACTCATTGTACTCCCTTCAAAGCTTTATATGGCAGAGACCTCCCTCATTTGCTTAGATATGAACCTGGTTCTACAATGGTGGCTACATTGGAGGAACAATTGCTAGAAAGGGATGCAATTCTGGATGAGCTGAAGTTTCAGTCGCTCAAAGCTCAGAACTTCATGAAACAACAAGGAGATGAATATAGGAGAGATGTGCAATTTGAAGTAGGAGATAGGAACTCTGTTGCTAAAAGACCCTATGAGAAGTCAGCGGCTAAGTTCTATGGGCCCTATGAAGTCACACAGAAGATTGGCAGAGTGGCTTACAAACTAGCTTTACCTGAACAAGCTCAAATCCATCCTGTCTTCCATGTCTCACCTCCATGTTTCACAAGGTGAAACAGGTGGTAGGGCAGCATGCATTTCACCCTACACTCCCTCCAGACCTCTCAGTTGAGCTCACTTTGAAAGCAACACCTCAAGAGGTGCTGGGTCTGAGGAAGTCCCGAAAGGAGCCGCTAGTGTTATTACCTCTACTTCTCAACTGACCTTCTTTAAGAGGGGGAGCGCTCTCTAAGCGTTAGTAAAGCGCTGCTTGTAACGTTATTAGTCTAGTCTGGTTGTCATGACTTTGCGTCTGTGTCAGACACTTTATGAACTGACAGAGAATATTGAGGTACTCATCCAATGGCATAATCTTCCAATCAAGAAGCTACATGGAAGGAATTCCCTGTGTTAGATTCCAAGTTCCCTTCTTTTCACCTTGAGGATAAGGTGAGAGTTTGGGTGGGGGGTAATGCAACAAGTTGGGATAGGCCACCCATCAAGGTCACTTATACCAGAAGGAGGAAGACACCAGTAGCAGCTCAGTGGCATTTAAGGGCTTTCTTACTTTTAAAATATGTTTTATGCTTTATTTTACTTTGCTAATTTCTGTTATGATGAGTTATCATTACATCTCTAACAGATTTTGTTAGGAGGGTGTAGTAGAGGAGAAGGGAATCTTTTAGAGTGTGTATAGATAAGGGGAAAAGGGGAGATCAGAGGAGGAAGGAAATAGAGGTGAGTTTATTTCGGGAGAAACCTCATCTTCTCGAATGTATGAGGGATTGTAACTAATTTGGCTTTGCAAATTAGTCTTGAATGCCTTACTCTTTGGTCGTGCTTCAGGTAGATAAGCATATTTCTTGGTTTGTTGCAGGAATCTTGATAGAGTAGGCTACATTAGCATAATTGATTTCAAGACAAGAGTTTCGTTATCTTTGATTACGAATAAAACCATCACTTTAGAACCTTAATAGCTTTACCCGCTGAATTGTAATTAGGAGTTAGGACCTTTATTAGTTTTGAGCTTTTGTTTTTATCCTAGGAATATTATAAGAAAACATTAATTGACTACTTAAAATCATCACATTTGTTATTTTCTCAAAGTTGAATTAGATTAAGTTTTGAATGTTTTGCTGTGACGAATTAAGTTACATAGAGATAATCAGGTTTTGTCAAGGAATCAAAACTCAGTCATTCCGTTACGTAACGGCTATTATGTAATGGATTTTACTATTTGCCTTTTCGCGAAATGTCGTTACATAATGCTACAACAAAAATCATGTCCTCACTGCCCCCGGTCCGTTTCGTAACGGTGTCTCCGCGTTAAAACGATTATTTTCCCAACATGTCCATTATTTGTCAAAATAAGCCCACAAAGAAAAGAATAAAGGGAAAATATATTGAACAGAATAACAGCATGCACATACAAGAGAAAGGAATAGAACATCAATGTAGGCTTTCAGGTTAGGTAATGTATATGACTTGTGTCAATTTTATATCAATGATAGGATGAGTCATTCATTTATTAAGTAATTCATTCACCAACTATGTAACCACATCATATGAAAGATTTGGTTATATTATGTTACAAGAATAAGTTCCATTCTATTAATTTGATTTTTTGAGGATAAATATCTATTAATTTGATATTTTTGCCGCATTAGCCGCGATAAGTTCCATTCATCCGTTATAAGCCGCTTCCGCAACATCACAACGTGACCGCATCCGCTACTTTTGTCTTGAGATTTTAATTGTGGTTCATTTGACCAAGTTGTTCACTTTTGGTCCATTTGACTTCAATCCCAATCGACAATATATTAGTTCAACATATCCTTCATTGAAATTAATTTGGAGTGTAAAACATGATAGAACTCCACGATCAAGATCAAGAGGTTAACAAAAAGACTCTATGCAAAAAAAAATCGAAGACATTAAAGAGGATAACTTAATCAAATCAATTGGTCGGGATGAAATCTCCAATGAATTGTAGTGACGTCAAACAAATGAAGGAACAACACCTTAGTGTCAATTTAGAACCAGATTGGATTGAAGTAACGCCAGGGAGCTCAACCAGTACATGTCAAGGATCGAGACTAAAGTTTTTCATCTTTAGATGGGTTATGAACTGTTATGGTGTATGTTGTGTGCCGGTAATATTGTTTTAACGAACGAGTCTAAGAAGTTATAAATGACAAGCTCATTTTTTGCGAACAGAGTATGAAACCAAAGGATTAAGATTGAGTTAAAATAAATCAGAATTTGACACAAAGGAGGACCCAGACCAAGATATTGCGAAACGAGATTAATGTACTTTATGATTTATTTAATCATATAACTAGCATACATAAGTGTATAGCAGAGGAGACAGTATGAGAACAAAGAGAGGCCTTCTTGTTTAAACATTACATGGTTACCACAAAACTTATAGCATCATCTATAGCATGAGAAGTTTCAGATGTTATCAGCAAAGCATCGAAATCAAGAGACAATTAGAAAAAAAGTGTGCCTAATAGTAGTCTATTGGAAAGCATACCTACTAAACTAAACAGCTGTCTTTGTAGCTTTATCAGCTTTATACTGTGTCAAGGACTCGTCATGCCTCTTCCTGCAGACAGATTCCAGAAATAGCTTTTTAAATGACTAAGACAAGGGATAGACATCAGATACTTGACATACATATAGAGCTCTGACAATCATCCATTGCCTAGTTTTCCTTATGATACTATAATTCATGCAAGTTCTACTCAGAACATAACTTTTATCTGTTATATAAAGCATAACTCATTGAAGATAATTATGATAGATTTCTAAGGAGAATTCCACAGTACAATTGTACCACATAAAGTGTCAGACACCAAATGCATAATCATACTGACAACTGCTTTAACTAATACCCAGCAACATAGAGGGGAAGGATCATCCCAATGAAAAAGAGAAGCAAACAAGCTCAATGAAGCTTACCTATCGAATATTTTGATAAGTGATTGTGGTCTTTCATAGCCATCTTTTCGTTCAGGCTTCTTACTTGCTCCCCTCGATTCTGGTTTCCAACATGCTTTAGTTAAAGATTCTCCAAGCAATTCAGCTATATTAGATGCCATAGATTCTGCCCTTTGCTTAAAAGGAAAATTCTCCTCTTTAAAATGGTTTGACAGCCAGAGATACATAGAACAAACTTGGTGCTTAGTCTCAAGATCCAATAACTCTGAATCATTTTTGGCAGAACCCTTCGGAATGCCCATTGCTATATTGACAGGAAGCTTTTGACTAAAGGATGAAGCAAACCTTAGGAGATGGTACATTGCCTTTGGGTCTCGAATGTTAACAGGAGCAAAGCAAAAATTATAGCGATCTTCCAGTGATAAACCCTGAACTTTCTCCAACATATTCGCTACCTTTTTTATACCAGCTTGTTGACACAAGAAGTAAGATCCATCAAGCCGACAATTTTCAGCAAACTTGTCAAGAAGCTGAGCAAAAGTTACGTTAGGTAGTTGTCCCGCAAAAAGCTCAACTTGCTCATAGAATGGAAAAAGACCCACTTTCTTAACTTCCTGAAAAGGTTGTTTTAGACATTCAATTAGATAATCTAGATCTTCTAAATGCAAAGTAGTGCAAAGACCATCTGGATAGCGGCTTCCTCTCCTGCCAGCCCTACCTGCAATTTGTTTCACCTGTGAGGCTGGAACAGGAACAACCTTATCCCCATTGTACTTCGACAGGCTGTAAAACACTACCCTTCTTATGTTAAGATTCAAGCCCATTCCTACAGCATCACTAGCAACCAAGACATCAAATTCGTTATCGTGGTCATTAAAGAGAGTAGCTTGCTGCCTGCGAGTCTCTGGCGGCAAAGCACCATAAATAACACAACATCGATGCTTTGTTTGCTTTTCAATGGCCAATTTGACCTCAAAAATCTCCCTCCTGGAGAATGCAACTATACAGTCACCAGATTTAACGTTTCGAAGATCCCCTAGCAATGTCTTCGCTTCGACGACCAATGGTTTAAATCTGTTATAGTGCTGTTCCACCAGCTCATCTCCTGTATCTTTACAGATCTTCCGCACAATATTCAGAACACTTGGGTCTCCACATAAATGTATTTCGTCAGCCTTTAATCCAAGCAACGCCCTAGTCCATGCAAATCCTCTGCAAGGGTCAGCCATCATCTGAATCTCATCAATTACTGCAACATCATATACTTCATCCGTGGATACCATTTCAACCGTGCAGCCAACATGATTGGAAAAGGGCACAAGTTTCTTCTCCTGTCCCGTAAGCAGACTACAATAAACACCAAGAGCATTTACCTTATCAAAAACTTCCATTGCCAACAACCTGAGGGGACTACAATATACCCCTTTCTCTGCTTCCATAAAACGTTGCAAAGCATTATATGTCTTCCCACTATTAGTAGGGCCACAATGATAAACAATCTTGCGCTTCATCGCCCTTGCAAAGGGGAACCAAGTGTGAGGTTTGGTAAGATCAGCCGACTCAACCATACTCCGAAACTTCTTAATCTCATTAGGAAACTCGTCAATGCAAAATTCAACAAACACGGGAAACAAAAACTTATCGGCTTCATCACCAGGTCCCAACTCGAGCAAGTAGTTAGCAATATCATTCCGACAATGCTTGATAAAAAAGGTCCTAAACTTTTGGACGGCAGTGGGGAAAAACGAGGCACCAATATAGATAGCCAAAGCTTGATCAGATGCCCAAGCAGAGCGCGACAATCGGCCAAATATATCATGCAATAACTGCCAATCTTGCCTACATAATTTAGCATCCCTAGGCAACTCAAGGAGCTGCTTATAAATTTCTACAGGGTCAAGAGAAGCAACATGATCAAATCCTCCTTCACAATTCCTAGAGGAACTTAAATCATTATCAACATGCTCATCTACTATGTCAGAAATTTCGACGAAATCATCTAATTCCGCAAGAACATTATTATTATCATCAACATTATCATTATTAGCAATGAAATCATCAGATTTTAGGTTTACCTGATTATTAAGATCAGTCTCAGCGGAGGTAGAAAAGGGGTTAGCACCATAAAAATATAATTTAGGTAGTAACGGCAAGGATGAATCTCTAGAAGAAGAAATAGAATTGAAGGACGAAATGAAAGGATGGATTGGAAGAGGATAGATGTTAAAATGAGAAAGAGGGTTGTAGAATAAAACCCTAACCTGAAAAAGGGTACGCTTGCGACGCAGGAAATGCGTCAAGCGCCCTGCTGCCATGGGAAGTAAGCTAGAAGAGCATAAATGTAAATGTAATTAATTGAGTGAAAACGCAGGAAAGAAAGATAAAATGTTTTGGGAGAAGAAGGAATTGGAGGGAACAGGAAAGGGGAGGGAGAGAAATAACTGAGAGAAATGCGGGAAACCGAGAAATGGTGAGAGTAGTACTGCAGTAGGGAGGGAGGACGCCGTTGCCGTCGTCGTTGCCGTTGCCGCTGGGAATGGGGTTTTGGAAGCTCCTAATCGTTCAAGTCGAAGTCGGTGCTTCTAAGAACAACCAGCTTGGGGCTGCCCCCGCTGTCTCGTATATTTTTTTATTTTATTTTTTTTTTTGGTAAGAAGGAGTGGTTCAGCCTCTACTCGGATATTAACGAGTCAGACACTTGACACTTTGAAAGTAGGGGAAAAAAATAAGGGGGAATCCATACTCTTAAGGTGCCCCTAGTGGGGATTGAATCCCCAACCTTGAAGTTAGAAAGGTGATCTTGTTACCATTACTAGACCAAATACTGCTTGGTTGGTTGTCCCGTATATAACTAGGGTTTAGAGTAACTGGTTGTGTAAGCAACTTAAATTGAGCAATTAGTTTAGCTTACCCTCACCAGCACGTAGAGCTACGTATACACGATAAGTTGATGTGTTTTAAAATATATTACCGCAAAGTGCACGGTATATGTTGTTAGTGGAATCTTGCAAGTACAATGGAGACAGGTTTTCATAATTAATATTCAATTACACGGCTACATCAGACAAAATCAACAAGAAAGACTGAACAATTAATTAAACTAAAGAAAACATGATTTAACTATAAATGAAAAGACTAGGGCATTAGTACGGTCCACCATGCTTATACCAATCAAAAAGGTCGGAAAACTAATGATACCTAGGTCTAGAGTCAAGCAATCAGAGCCAAACAGCCAATGCTAAGTCTACGATCGGGTCATAACGCTCTCAATTCAACATATATGGTACGATAGCTCACATAATCAGAAATGACAGTGTATTTTAAGCCTCTAAAAGTAAGCCTATGATCGGGTCATACTCAAGTTGACAGACGTAATTCATGAAACTGCGCAATAACATAAACAACATATTCAAGAACAAATCACACTACAATTGCCCTAATCACAACCTAGCACTAATAGCAATTCAAATAACAATCATGGTATGAACATGGTTTTCCTCCCTAAAACCCTAAAAAGACGACTACTCACTCATAATTGAATTAACAACAATGAATCTGATATAAAAATCAATACTTTGCATCATGAACGATTAAATAAAGAAAATAGGAATAGAGAACAATATCAATTGATGGAACGCAATAACTTTTTTGAAAATAATCCAAGGCTCGATCACCTTCGAATCTTAACAATATCAATAGGAATTTCTTTAGAAATTTGAATTTTATTGGAAAAAAAAGTTTTTTTATTTTCAAATTATGAAAATGACAGAATCCGGGCCATGATGGAAAGGGATTGGCTTCTCGGTACAACCATGGCGGGAACCGGTTCCGTCATTTTCACCCAATTTTTTTTTTCCTTTTTTCCGCAAGATTATTTACATATTTTCAATTCAAAATTCAATTTTTTTAGTTATTGATATGTTTGTTTATTTTGAATTTTATTATTTGTTATTGTTTAGTTGATTTTTTTAAAATTATTATATATACTAATAATATGAAATTGTGTAAATAAATAATAACAAATGTTAATATTGCTCATAATCAGTGAATGTATTTAATAATAATTAATTAATATTCATTAATAATTAATAATTAATAATTAATAATATTTAATTATTAATGATAATTAGTTTGTATGTTTTAATTAGTAATCTCGTTAAATAGTATTAATATTTGTTAATAATAATAAATTTTAGTTCATTACTATAATAATTAGTTTAGAATTGGTAATGTGTTCGCATTTATTAATAATTAGTTTAGAATAGTAACACCATATGTTTAGAATAATTAGTTTAGAGTAAATAATAATAAGTAGTTCATGATTGTTTATTAGTTAGAAATGAAATATATAATATCATTGTTAATTAGTAATCTCGTTAAATAGTGTTAATATATATTAATAATAATAATAATTAGTTCATTACTGTAATAATTAGTTTAGAATTCGTAATGTGTTTGGTTTATTAATATATATCATTGTTAATAATATGTTTTCATTCCTAGTTTTAGAATCGTTTGTTATGAAAGAAGAAAAATTAAATTTTATTTATATTATTGAATTACTAGACACGTGGCGGGAAATCATTACCTACTGTTCATGTTTGCTATGATGATCAATCGGGTCCTCGACATACTCGATCTCGCGGCGTGGATGCCTCCATTAGGAGGGCCCGGGACATGGCACGGGCCAATGAGTTTGTCCAGTTAGAGCAGTCTAATGTTGGTACGTGTTCTGATGGTGATGGCGATTCTGAGGACACGACTGATTTGCAGACGCAGATGGATGGTTTAGAGGAGGGTCGTATCACTGTTAGGTTGAAGAAGGGTAGAGGAGGTAGGTTTGGGGGGTATTCTAGAGCGGGTTAAAGTAGAAGGAGAATGTTGAAGAATGCAGACAAATCATTGTTTGTGGACAAGAGCGGTTATTTGCTGTTGGTTTTAGGATGTTCATTGTTTGTGGACAAGAGCGGCACTCGAGTTCCTCCGGCAAATATTTTGGAGGTACCTAATGTTGATTCAAAAGCCGGCTACTCGTGGGGTTCAACTACTCTTGCATACTTGTATCGCCAGCTCGGGATGTCCTCTAGGACTAGTTGTACGGGGATCGGTGGTTGTCTCACGCTTTTACAGGCGTGGATTTACGAGTACTTTCCATGTTTTCGGCCCCTACGGGAGTCGTTATCTATCGCTCTGCGTGATCCCAGAGCTCGTAGGTGGGGTTACAGGCTTGAGAGCAAGGATCACATTCGTCCTTCCACCTTTCGGAAGCGCTTGGACATTCTTCAGCCATATGAGGTATAATATTTTATGTAATTATTTACTATTTTAATAGTAATTTTTATTTTATTAACGTTTCCAAAAATACATGCAGGTTGAGTGATTGCCTTATGGCCCATATCCAGCACGTGCAGTGCCAAGGACTATGTATGTTGGTTGCATACGTTATCGCGATATTGGGGAGCCATATAGTTCTGATCTATTGTTACGCCAGTTAGGCTACGTTCGGTGTATTCCCAATCCTATTCCTACGCCCGATAGTGCATACAGACCAGGCAACGTTAAGTAGTATGAGGTTGAGTTTTTAGCTAAATCAGTCGAGTCCTCGTGGCGACGGTTCTCGCCAAGGTGTGGAGGTCTCATTGTTGGTGCCTTGGAGCCTGCTCTGGAGAGATGTGCATGTTCACCCGACTATATGGAATGGTTTACTCGGGTTTCTCATGTTCGGATCTTGAATTACGACACTATCGGAATATGCCCTCATCCAGAGACGACGAACACTGATTATGTATGTCACTAATTATTAATAATTGCATATAATTAATTTTTTTATTAATGTCACTATTAACTTGGATATTTTGCAGTGGATGGGTCGGTGGATGACTGCTACACAACCTTTGATGGAGCAACGTCATAATGATCGACGACGTACCACTAGAGTTGCTTATGCTATGATTAAAGATGTTAATTTAATGTTAATATAATGTCAATACAAAACCATAAACTACAAGTTAGAGGATTCTACTAATCTGTTCCAATGATGTTGCCTATCAACATATTGCTGATCCCATCCAATAACTCTATCTTCACGAATATCTCGCCAAATCCCGTATAAAGGAGGTATAGGATGATTTTCAGCTAACTCTAATCTGATGTAATGTTTGTAACTCCCCAAATGTGCAATACAGGACTCGGATGTTGGCCCATTAGCTATGTCCGGGGCACGCCAAGGAAGACATAGAAACAACGATCCTTGCGGACCAACTGAGAACAAAAAAATTGCTGATGTACAACCATCCAATGATTTTCCAAACAAGAACCCCCTGTCTATCTAATCCGATCAATATTACGATCAATCCCATCGAAATACACCATAGAGGAGGCATCGCGATAACCTGCAATCTTATTCACGACCATCATTCGTGCCATCGACCAATGGTGCTCACCACCAAGAAATAGATCCGCAACACAACGAAATCCACAGTTGCCATCTGAAGCAACATCCGTCCATCCCACTATACAATCCCGAATAACTCCAGCGATACGTCTGCAGTAAGGAAATTGATCCATATCCATACGAGAAGAACCTGTGATATAGAAAGAACAAATTGTAGTTAAAACGACAAAATAAATTATATATGAATTAAAATTTAAATGTTCACCCGAGTAAAATCTTGTACCAGACGATGTAGATAAGTCCATGGATGAACCTGATTGTGATCTGCCCTGACTTGATGTAGAAGGATCACTAGTGGATCTACCACGACCTCGACCATGGCCACGACCACGACCCGTGTACTCAAATCCGCTAGGATCTCTCATAATGGAGTAATGACTTCTTTGCCGAGTAGGACAACCTCTTTTGGTCAAATTAACATCTGGTTCCTCAAAACCGGCTTGTTCGGGGTGCAAGTGTGAGTAAAGAAGTTGGTTGACACTTCTACGAACACTAGGATCACTAGTGTTGACCTCGTTAATCAGTGTCTGGAACAAATCAACATCCTAAGCTTCCTCGGCTACAAACTCTGGGACATCTACCCCATCTCCAATGACTAATGTCTTCCAATAATGGTGAATTTGGTTAAGGTACAAACTCATGCCAGCTAAGATGGTTCTATGTATATTGCATGTGCACATGATACTATGAGTATGCAATAATGCACATCCACAACGAACATGAACCTCATTTGCTAACTCTCGCATTCGATTTTCCTCGGCTAATAACCAATCAAGACAGTAATGGGAAACACGTCCATTTAGCATGGCCCCATGTCGTCGACGAGAAGACTCGAGAGTAGTCTCGACCTTCTTACTTTGGCTACCAATGTGAGCATGAATTGTATTAAATACAGTGTCAAGGGCTCATGTGTTGAACCATATCCATTGTTTCAATGATGCATGTGCACTCTCAACTCTACATGTAGACGTGTTACCCAAGTGCAGTACATCATTCGTCCAAGCTGAACAAAATTTTCTTTATATGGAATCCATGTAGCATTTACATATTGTAGAACCCTTGGAAAATTCTGCCAAGCATCTGTCATCTCCATGTAGGTCATCAAATATTCTTCTACACCGGATGCCTCTATAAGCTTCTTCCATCGACCATTTACAAACCGGTTCCCGGATTCCTTATCACCCCCAAAAAGTATGGCGGCCTTAGCCCCAACATCCTTGTTGATGTGCCATCTACATAATAAGTGATGAGAGTTAGGAAAGATAGACTCAAAAGCATTCATGAGTCCCAATTCCCGATCAGTAACAATAGCCGCCGGTGTGAATTGAACACCAAGTACTAACTTGAATTTCTCAATAATCCAAGTATAACTAATTGTGGTCTCCTTTTATATCATGGCCCAACCAATTACGAAGTTGTGGTTGCAAGGGGTTATGTCAATCAACTCAACAAGTGTCATATTGTACTTGTTAGTTTTGTATGTTGCATCAATTCCAACTACATGAGGAAAAGTACATAGCAAGTTTGCCGATTTAGGATGCACCATAAACAGATGAGTCACTGCGTTGTCGATTCATCACCTAATACCCAATGATTGTACTTCTCCTCCTTCGCCATATGAAGAAATTGATTCATGACGCTTATCCCTTCCGCATTATCCTCCCTAATTGAAGATTTGTAGTTGTATATGTGTCTGATGGTTTGATGATCTTCTGGAAACTTCTTCGATACAACAAACATGATGTTCGCCGGCTTCACTTGAGCAGCTGTCATCTCCCGAACAAGTTTCCTAGCACCAGCACTTAGACCGCTTAATGAACGGTGACCCTCGGGGTAGACGATGAACTCATGGTTGTGCATACCACTATGTCCCGCTCTAACAACAATCTGCCATTGATATCACGTATTTATATAGACTTTTCTCCCCTTTTTACAAGCCAATTTGTGCGTCATTGGAGCTCTTGGGAGCTATTTTGTGCTAATTATCGTATATAGTTGTGGTTTTATGTTCTAGTGTTGAATTGCAGGTTTCAGGGAGTTTTTTCCTTGTTCCCAAGCCATTTGGAAGCAACCACGGCTTTACGAGATGTTACGGGGCACGTAGGATGGCTCACGAGCTTTATGGGTAGTTTAGGAGGTCCCAAGACCCCTAAACGTGAAGATTAGAGAGCCAAAGAGTCAAAAAGGAGATTTCAGTACTCTGATCGGGCAAAAATAGCCCGATCGTGCGAAGTATTTATGATCGGGTATAGAAGTTGCGGACCCGATCGGGCAAGCGTGCCCGACCCAATCAGGCGAGGAGCTATGTCCCCAGACCCGATCGGGCACCCGTTGCCCGACCCAATCGGGTCCACTCCACTTGAGCTGCTGTGCTGCGCGTATCAAAAGAGGAGCGTTGGGCCTTGTTCGCTGCCAACCCGATCACAGACCCGATCGGGTGCTGGATCGGGTTGGCCCAAATTTTGCCTACACTTAGCTGCTGATGCTGCGCTGACCAGGAGAACCAAATGGGCTGATTTGTGTGTGGGCCCGATCGGGTGGCATTTGGCCCGATCGGATCCTGTGCACTTTGTCGCGTTTTCGTCTTTTGTTTCTTATTTTAATTAGACTTTGAGGGGTATTATAAAAATACCTTTTCCTCATTATTTTAGAGACATCTTTTCATTAGCTATTACTCTTGTTTATTTCTCATAGTTCTTAGTTTAATTTAAACACTTTAGATTAGATTAAAGGTGATTGAACCTATTCGATTTCAATAAAAGTTCTTGCTTTCTGTCAATTGGTATTCTTCTTTGCCCTAATCTCTTTTATTATTGTTAATTGCTTAGCCTAATTATTTAATCATTCATGATGCAATTGTTGGGGTTTCATATTAGTTTTGTTGTCGTTAATTCGATTATGAGTGAGTAGTTCTCTTTCTAGGGTGTTAGATAGGAAAGCCATGTTTATACCATGATTGTGATTTAGATTTCTATCAATTTCTAGGGCTTGATTAGGGTGATTGTGATGTGGTTTGTTCTTATTAAGTAATTAATATCAGTGTACAATTTCATTGATTTCTTGTGGTTAATAGTTGTTTGCACAGATCTGTCTTACGACTAGAGGCCTAGGACATGTCAGTAGTTCTGATTACGTTAGTGAACATGCGGCGTATGTTGAACTATGAGCGTCGAGTCTTAACCATAGCTCAACACATGCTCTAATTCCCCGACTCTTGATCTAGGTTTTGATAGTAGTTGACCCTATTTGATTGGTATAAGCATGGTGGACCGACCTAATACCCTAGGTTTTTATTCCATAGTTAATACCTCGATTTAATCCGTCTTCTTTAGTTTAATTATTAGTTCAGTTAATTCTCCCTGTTTTCATCTGAAGTAGCTGATTTGATTGAATATTAATTTAGAAACTCTGTCTCCCTGTGGATTCGACCCTGCTTCCATTGACTGCCTTAGTTAGAGGACTGTAGGTTTATTTTTGATTAGGTGACACGACTAAATCCTATCAAATTTTGGCGCCGTTGCCGGGGAGACGGCTAGTTTTCTAATTTTTTATTTGATTATTTGGTCTACTTCTCTGTACCTCATTGGAACTTCATTGTTCCAATCGAGGTACGTTTTATTGCTTCTTTTTGTTTCTTTTGTATGCCCAGGTCTCAAAGAAACGGTTCCCCCATTCCAGCGGACCCCGATCATACTAGGACAATCAGGAGGATCCGAAAGAAAAATCAGAAAGAAAAGCAGTCTGTTCAGCTGAACACCTTTGGAACAGACACCTTGAGTTCAGTTATGTCAAAGTCACTGAAGTCATATGGGGTGCCCAACCCAGATGGTCTCTCCACTGGACCTACTATGCCCACCATTGCCGCGGCAAATTTCGAAATTAAGCCTGGACTCATCAGCATGGTCCAGCAAAATCAGTTTGGTGGGCATCCTACTGAAGACCCGGCAAATCATCTACAACGGTTTCAACAGCTATGTCGAACCGTTAAACATGTCTGTGTCACTCCAGATCAACTCAAAGTCATGTTGTTCGAGTTTTCATTGAGAGATAGAGCCCATAAATGGTTGAACGACGTAAAGGAAACTGAATGGAGTGAGACTTCTGCTGCATTTCTGAGAGAGTATTACCCACCTACTAAAACAGCAGAAATCAGAAACAAGCTAGCCACGTTTTCCCAAGAGCCTGATGAAACATTACGGGAAGCGTGGGCTAGCTTTGGGGATTTACAGAGAGAGTGTCCACACCACAACATGGACAAATGGTTCTTGACGCAGACATTTTACAATGGTCTGCAGCCTCAGACGAAGAGTATTGTTGATTCGTCTGCAGGAGGAGTTTTTCTGGATAAGGAAGTGGATGTAGGCTACGAGTTTCTATCTAACCTCGCAGCCAATGATCATTCCACTTCCCGAAGCCTCACGAGGAAGGTACTGGAGGTAGATGCCATTGCATTATTGACTTCGCAGATGGCGAAGCTGAGTCAGCAGATTAACACCTTCAATTCCTCTTCCTCAGCAGCACCTCCTTTGAGTATTAATGCTAAGTCTGCCGTAGCACCCATTACCTCATCTTACTGCGAGGTATATGGTGTTCAGGGTCACTTTGGGCATGACTGTCAGTTCAGTCAACTTCAGATGGAGCAGGCAAACGCCTTTCAACAAAGGCCACAAACCTTCCCCCCTCCACATAACTACCAAAACCCACAAAACAATCAACCTCCACCTCCATAAAACTATCCTAAACCCTCATACCATCAAACCCCACAAAATTTCCAAAGACCACCACCACAAAACTTCCATCACCACAATAATTTCCAAACTCCACAAAATTTTCCCACCCCACCTCCACAAAACAACAACCCACAAGAGCCTAGCAATTCTGAACTGATGAAACTGATATTGTCTATG
Organism: Patellifolia procumbens; assembly: GCA_947645195.1. Classification (NCBI taxonomy): domain Eukaryota; kingdom Viridiplantae; phylum Streptophyta; class Magnoliopsida; order Caryophyllales; family Amaranthaceae; genus Patellifolia; species Patellifolia procumbens. The sequence continues at coordinate 4,276,897 of CANSGD010001076.1, forward strand.
CAAAAGGCAAATGAGGAAGCACGGAGGGCCCAAGAGGAAGCACGGAGGGCCCAAGAGAAGCACATCAAACTTCTCGAGGCTCAAGTTGCTCAATTGGCAGAAACCAAAGCACAGAGGCAGCAGGGACAATTGCCAGGGCAACCCGTTCAGAGAGAACATGTGAATGCCATCATTCTTAGTAGTGGCATAGCTTATGATGCTCCTCCATTGCCCGTTGATGAGGTTACCCCAACTGCAGGGAAGAAGAGGGTGGTAGAGGAAGGAAAAAGGTAGAATTCGACGTCTGAAGTCGATTTGTCTGCAGAAGCTGTACAGACAAGGAAGAAAAAGGAGAAGGTTTCTGAAACGCCTTTTACACCAAGGCTACCTTTTCCTCACAAGATGCAACAGTCCAAGGTAGATCAGCAGTTTGGTAAGTTCTTGGCTATGGTCAAGAACCTTGAGGTAACGATTCCATTCACAGATTTAATTACCCAAGTGCCTGTTTATGCCAAATTTCTGAAAGACATGATCACTAAGAAAAGAGACTTTGGTGGGGTAGAACGTGTCGCTCTTACTGAAGAGTGTAGTGCTTTTATTCAAAATAAAACCCCACCAAAGTTAAAAGATCCTGGTAGTTTTTTTATACCCTGCCATCTTGGACCTATTTTTATTGATAAGGCTTTGTGTGATTTAGGTGCTTCTGTTTCTGTTATGCCATTGTCCGTTTATAAGAAACTGAACATGGGAGCACTTAAATGCACACAAATCACTTTACAGATGGCGGATCGTTCTATAAAATACCCTCTAGGTGTTTTAGAGGACGTTCCTGTTAAGGTTGGGAAATTCTATATCCCTGTTGATTTTGTGGTATTAGATATGGATGAGGATGCCCAGATTCCTATTATTTTAGGTAGGTCATTTTTGTGTACTGCTGGTGATGTCATTGATGTCAAGTTTGAGTCTTTAACTCTGAGTGTTGGTGATGATAAAGTGATGTTTAAACAAACCAATGCTGTTAAGGCACCTATGCTTGAACACTCTTGTTGCAGGGATGAGGTTTTGGATGAAGTAGGTGTGGAGAAGGTTCCAACTACACCTAAGGTTGCCCCACCGTCTAGAGGCATTATCAAGAATATTTGGAGAAGAAAGATATTTGATGAGGGTGGCACTCATTGCCAAGCCCCTCCTATTTGAGAGAGGGAGGATTAGGGTCATGCTGGACCTTTGTAAACTAGCGCTGTGCGAGAGGCAACTCGTATTCTTTCCCTTTTTCCTTTTCTTTTCATTTTTTTTATTTTTATTTTTCTTCTTTTGTGAGCGAGAGTGAGGGTACTAACATTGTTTTTCCTCTTAGCATAGTCCTTATCACCTTTTGGCATTGAGGACACTGCCAAGTTCAGCTTGGGGGAGGAGTTATGTTTGTATTCCCTATCTTTTTTACTGCTTTCTAGAATAGATCTACTGCTTTCGAAAAATTATGAAAAAATCAAAAAAAAAATATGGTTCCCATGACTGGTTTAGTTGCCTCCCTGTGCCCCTTGTTGTGCTCTATTTGAAAATGATTTGACTATGTTTTCTGGATAGTTGGGCATTTGTGATCTTGAGGCTATGATTTGATGTTTGATTGCTATGATTTCGAGCATTTTTGGATTATATTACACCACTTTGTGCTTGATAGGGTTTTAGTCGTATCACATATTCAAAGATAAACCTACAGTCCTCTAACAATGGTAGTCAATGGAAGCAGGGTCGAATCCACAGGGAGACAGACTTTCTAAATTAATATCCAATCAATTAGCTACTTCAGACGAAATCAGGGAAGAATTAACTGAACTAAAAACTAAGTTAAGGAAGTCAAATTAAACTAAGGATTTAACTATGGAATAAAAACCTAGGGTATTAGGTCGGTCCACCATGCTTATACTAATCAAATAGGGTCAACTACTACCAAAACCTAAGTCAAGAGTCGGGGGATTAGAGCACGTGTTGAACTATGGTTAAGATCAACGCTCATAGTTCAACATACGCTGCATGGTCACTAACGTAATCAGAACTACTGATGTGTCCTAGGCCTCTAGTCGTAAGACAAATATGTGCAAACAACTATTAACCACAAGCAATCAATGAAATTGTACACTGACATTAATTACTCAATAAGAACAAACCACATCACAATCACCCTAATCAAGCCCTAGAAATTGATAGAAATCTAAATCACAATCATGGTATAAACATGGCTTTCCTATCTAACAAACCTAGAAAGAGAACTACTCACTCATAATCGAATTAACAACAACAAAACTAATATAAAACCCTAATAATTGCATCATGAATAATTGAATAAATAACTAAGCAATTGAGAATAATAAAAGAGATTAGGGTAAGAAAGAATACCAATTGACAGAAAGCAGGAACTTTTATTGAAATCAGAACAGGTTCAATCACCTTTAAACTAATCTAAGTGTTTAAACTAAGCTATAAACAATGAGAAATAAACTAGAGTAATAGCTAATGAAAAGATAATAAAAGATGTTTCTAAATAATGAGGAAAAGGTGTTTATAATACCCCCTCAAGTCTAATTAAAACGGAAACAAAAGACGAAATTCGCGAATAAGTGCATGGGACCCGATCGGGCCCGAGGCCTCCACCCGATCGGGCCCACACACATTTTCAGCCCCCTTAGTCTCTCGCTCAGCGTAGCAGCAACTGAAGATGCGTGAAGTTTTTGGGTCAACCCGATCCAGCACCCGATCGGGTCTGTGATCGGGTCCCCAGCAGTTTGGCCCAATAACGATCTCTTGGCGTGGCGAAGCAGCTGGCAAGTTTGGTTCATCCACCCGATCGGGTCGGGTGGTCAGCACCCGATCGGGTCGGGTGGTCAGCACCCGATCGGGTCGGGTGGTCAGCACCCGATCGGGTCTGGGCACATGGGTGCTCGCCCGATCGGATCGGGCATGCTTTGCCCGATCGGGTCCGCAACATCTATACCCGATCAATATTTCTTCGCTCGATCGGGCCATTTTTGCGCGACGAGTACAAAAACCTCCTTTTTGACTCTTTGGCTCTCTAAACTTCACGTTTAGGGGTCTTGGGACCTCCTAAACTATCCATAAAGCTCGTGAGCCGTCCTACGTGCCTGGTAACAACTCGTAAAGCCGTGGTTGCTTCCAAATGGCTCGGGAATAAGGAGAAAACTCCCTAAAACCTGCAATTCAACACTAAAACACGAAACCACAACTATTTACGATAGTTAGCACAAAATAGCTCCCAAGAGCTCCAATGACGCACAAATTAGCTTGTAAATAAGGGAGAAAAGTCTATATAAATACGTGATATCAGTGCTGCATACCTGAATTGGTTAGACTGTGAGGCCTCTTTGTAGCCTATTGGATTCATATTATTATCCGGTCTATTCTTGTGTGTTAGTTCCTCTTTAGTGGATTGATCTTGACTTTGACTTCGTACTTGTCTGATGTTTGATGACTTGTAGCATCTGCTGTGATAGAGGAGTTCTTTTGTTTTATTCTTGAGCTTCAGAGTGAATTTTTGATATATTTTTATCCTCCTTAGCCCTGCTGAGCCTAATGACTTGTTTCATATTACTTAAGCCCCTATTATGAGCCCAAGGCCTTCACTTGATATTTTTCCAAGCCTAGCTTGGGGGAGCTTTTGTATGGGTTGAGTTTGAGATTGGTTTCATGGTTTGGTTTGGTTGTTGAGGAATTTAAAAGTGTATTTGTTGTGGCTTGAGGGTGAGAAAAAGGAAAAGAAAAAGCAAAATTAGAGTTGCGCGAATGAAGTTCAGAAAAATGAAACAAAAATTCAAAAGAAATCAAAGTCCTTCATTCATGTACGTTCTTAAGGAAATATTCGCTTCATTGCTTGAAAATTGGGTTTGTTATGAGTTTTTCATTGATTTATGAGAGTTGGGTTACTTTATGTGGTTTTATGATGTTGTTGCGAGTTGTGTAGGCCATCTGAGGCCTTGTTTGAATGATTCATGCTCCCCCTTTCTCGGTTTTTCCACCAAATTACCCAAAAGTATCCCCTACCTCTTACCTAAGCCCCATTACAACCCTATAAAGTCCTCTTGAGCTTGTGTCTGCATTGTTCATTTGATTGATTTCGAGTGAGTTTGTCAAAGTTAAAGAGTATGTTTGCTAATTGAGTCGACTTAACTAGGATGAGTGTCATTGAACCTTCTTAAACACATGAGAGTGTAAGTGGGAAGGGTATTTTTGGTCGGGTTGGTGAGTGTTCGGGCATATTCTTTGCCTGCCACAAGATAGAGAGGAGTGGCACCCTTGTGAGAGCCTTTTCAGGACTTGTATGCCATGTGGATGCTTGAATTTGATAAATTGCTTGGATGATTGGTGGTTGGATGGATTTGATTAGCCAAACTTGAATTATGCCTGCTTGAACGATTCTTAGTCTTGAAAATGTTTTGAGCTTTGATTTGTTTTTATCTATGGGGTAAGGCGATCTATTCTATGTTCATGTTCTGTTTGCTTGAGGACAAGCAAAGGTTTAGCTTGGGGGAGTTTGATATCACGTATTTATATAGACTTTTCTCCCCTATTTACAAGCTAATTTGTGCGTCATTGGAGCTCTTGGGAGCTATTTTGTGCTAACTATCGTATATAGTTGTGGTTTTATGTTCTAGTGTTGAATTGCAGGTTTCAGGGAGTTTTTTCCTTGTTCCCAAGCCATTTGGAAGCAACCACGGCTTTACGAGATGTTACGGGGCACGTAGGATGGCTCACGAGCTTTATGGGTAGTTTAGGAGGTCCCAAGACCCCTAAACGTGAAGATTAGAGAGCTGAAGAGTCAAAAAGGAGATTTCCGTAGTCTGATCGGGCAAGAATAGCCCGATAGGGCGAAGTATTTATGATCGGGTATAGAAGTTGCGGACCCGATCGGGCAAGCGTTGCCAGACCTGATCGGGCTAGGAGCCATGTCCCCAGACCCGATCGGGCACCTGTTGCCCGACCCGATCGGGTCCACTCCACTTGAGCTGTTGTGCTGTGCGTATCGAAAGAGGAGCGTTGGGCCTTGTTCGCTGCCAACCCGATCACAGACCCGATCGGGTGCTGGATCGGGTTGGCCCAAATTTTGCCTACACTGAGCTGTTGATGCTGCGCTGACCAGGAGAACCAAATGGGCTGATTTGTGTGTGGGCCCGATCGGGTGGCATTTGGCCCGATCGGATCCTGTGCACTTTGTCGCGTTTTCGTCTTTTGTTTCTTATTTTAATTAGACTTTGAGGGGTATTATAAAAATACCTTTTCCTCATTATTTTAGAGACATCTTTTCATTAGCTATTACTCTTGTTTATTTCTCATAGTTTTTAGTTTAATTTAAACACTTTAGATTAGATTAAAGGTGATTGAACCTATTCGATTTCAATAAAAGTTCCTGCTTTCTGTCAATTGGTATTCTTCTTTGCCCTAATCTCTTTTATTATTGTTAATTGCTTAGCCTAATTATTTAATCATTCATGATGCAATTGTTGGGGTTTCATATTAGTTTTGTTGTCGTTAATTCGATTATGAGTGAGTAGTTCTCTTTCTAGGGTGTTAGATAGGAAAGCCATGTTTATACCATGATTGTGATTTAGATTTCTATCAATTTCTAGGGCTTGATTAGGGTGATTGTGATGTGGTTTGTTCTTATTGAGTAATTAATGTCAGTGTACAATTTCATTGATTTCTTGTGGTTAATAGTTGTTTGCACAGATCTGTCTTACGACTAGAGGCCTAGGACATGTCAGTAGTTCTGACTACGTTAGTGAACATGCGGCGTATGTTGAACTATGAGCGTTGAGTCTTAACCATAGCTCAACACATGCTCTAATTCCCCGACTCTTGATCTAGGTTTTGATAGTAGTTGACCTTATTTGATTAGTATAAGCATGGTGGACCGACCTAATACCCTAGGTTTTTATTCCATAGTTAATACCTCGATTTAATCCGTCTTCTTTAGTTTAATTATTAGTTCAGTTAATTCTCCCTGTTTTCATCTGAAGTAGCTGATTTGATTGAATATTAATTTAGAAACTCTGTCTCCCTGTGGATTCGACCCTGCTTTCATTGACTACCTTAGTTAGAGGACTGTAGGTTTATTTTTGATTAGGTGACACGACTAAATCCTATCAGCCATCCACTCCCATCTTTAAGTTGCTTGATCTTCAAGTTAAAGGGACATTGACAAAATTTGGTTTTTGTGTTTTTGCGTTGTGCGTTTTCCAGATTTCGCCCTTTTCCTGAATAGGGGATACCATGTGTGCAACTCCTTTGGACATTCACATATCCATCCTTTAACGGTTTATGAGAAGCCGTTACTAATATGAATCCTATGCTCAATGCAACTTCCTTAAACCATTATTTCGCCTCATTAAGCTCATTGAACATAAAGTAAGTCTGAAAACGACCACTATAATCTATGCCATCACCACCATATTCTGGTTCGGGAACCTACAAATTGTGATATATTTAAATTATTAAATATCTTATATCTTAAATAACTAAATTAACATGCAAAATAATTTTATTAAATAATCTATAATAAATGAATAAACTATTTACAAATTAGATAATAGAATTTAAAGTGTAATATTAATTAATTAACTTTCATGCATTGTTAAATAGTAAATACAATTAAACATCAATAAATAAAATTAATTAATAAACAAAAAATTCTTTAATAGAAATTTTAGGTTTATGATTAATTAATTAATATGCATTTTAATAACAACAATATTAAAATTAAATAAAGAAGGTAACTATCGAATTTTTCCGTGAAAAGATTGAAATTCACGGAACCGTCAATGGTTTTCGGTACCGTGAACCGGAAAATCAAGACGGTTCCATGAATTTCAAAATTTTCACGGAATCGGATTGCCTTCTCGATTCACGGTACCGGAAAACCAATCCGGTTCCATAAAATTCAAATTTTTTTACGGAACCGGATGGGATTTCTGGTACCGGGAACCGAAAACCTCATCCGGTTCCGTAAAAAATTTGAATTTCACTGAACCGGATGAGATTTTCGGTTCTCGGTACCGGAAATCCCATACGTTTCCGTGAAATTCAAAAATTTTAAATAAATTTCACCATAATTATGGTACTGGATGAGATTTTCGGTACCGGAAAACGAAAATCCCATCCGATTCCGTTAAACTCAGAATATAAAAAAATTTGCTAACCAATTCTGCAGGTGGCGCGGTCCACTCCTCGTCAGCCATGTTATTCCAAGAAATTCCGACTACGTGGTGGTGGTGGTGGCTAATGTGGTGGTGGTAGTAGTGGTGGTGTTGGGGGCCAAGGTAGTTGAAGGGATGAAGTAAGTTGAAGATGTTAGAAAATGTTTAAAGGGGGAGGGGAGGGGGGGTAATATATACTTTATCGCGTATTCATACGAATACAGGCTGTGAGCTAATAAATACGGGCTGTGAATAGCCGCACACATAATGTAGTATATTATGAAATGAGAGAGAAACAAGAGAGAAGTAAGGGAAAACCCAAAAATAAAAAGAAAAGGAAAACCACTTTGGAACCCTTCCCTTCCCCAGAAACCCTAAAGCTTTAACTGCCTCTCCGCCGTCTTGCTACACAACACTTCGATCTTCACTAGTTCCCCATGTAAACAATCATGGCGCTTTTACTCATTACTCTAGCCTACAGATCTACCACAATAGGGGGTTTTCAACCCAGTTTAAGAGGGAAATTAATCTTTCAGAGGTTCGTAAATCTCACTCCATGGAGCTGCATCTTCCTTAGCAGTTTTTTGCATCGGAATCAAGCGAAGATGGAATCATTACAATTAATTTCAGAATAACAACCATAAATCAGCTCTTACTAATTACTTCTCACCGCAAAAATGAACCAGTCGACGTCGAGATTAGTCCACAAACCATTTCATTTCTGGTTGTTAGAGTGCTAATTAGAGTTTTAAATGTGAATTTACTTTGCTTTTCTTTTTCTGTACTTAATTTGCGTATTTATGGTTATGTGCTTCATGCTTTTTTCTCTTTAAACTTCATGTTACGCCACTACCTATGCCCCTTTGCTGCTATGTGGGTTTTATTAAATTTTATTTGCATATTAAGCACTAAGTGTTTTAGCTATTTCAATTTTAATTGCAATTTAAATACTAAGTGTCTATTTTACACTATCTAATTTGCCTATAAAAGGGGGGTTAACACTTCACTTACTATTCACCATCTCTTTTAACTCACTTCTCTCTCAAAAATTTTCACTACTTCTTCTATCACTTCTCTTCTGTCATTCACTATTCAATCCCTCTTTATGTCTGATAACCCTGAAAAACTGAGTTATGCCTCCACTGTCAAGTCCCTTAACCATAATGCTACCATGCCCTCTACTTCTACAAGGCCAATTTTCACTCTCAATGAATCTGTGGATCTGCATCCAAATTTCACAACTGATAACACCATCCTCAACTGCGACTCTGTGACAGGTCATAATCCTTCTGATACTTGCCCACCCATTCCCTCAGGGTGTGCATGTACTAGCAACCCACATGCTGATGATACAACAGCCCCAACTGTAACAGTTATAGCACCCGAATTGCTTGAAGCTGAAATTGAAACATTAAGCACACACTGTCTTTATGGTAATTCAAACTCCTATTATTATTAAAATACTTTTAAAAGACTGGAAATTAATTCATGGGGAGGTGACTATTAGGCACTTTGCTAATGGTTGGTTAACTATCACTTTTTTTAATCCTCTTGACAAAGTTGAAGTCTGGGAAGGGATACCTTGGTTCGTCCAAGGTCTCAATTTTGTCATTCTTCCTTGGGAGGAGAGGTTTAATCCCTTTGTGCGCACTATCACACACATGACCAATGGATAAAAATCCCTTTTCTACCTAATGAATACTGGACTTGGTCCCACTTAGCTGCTTTAACCTCCAAGATAGGCACTCTAATAAAACTTGATAGGTTTACTCTGAACAACAACGAAAAGGCTCAGTTTGCATGAATCTGTCTTAACATCAATATTACCAAACCTGCTACTAGGTCGATCACTATGACTTGTGGAAATCGTAGCACTGAATACTTTCTATCCTATGAAGGTGTTCATGAGGTGTGTCCTCTGTGTGGTTAGTTAGACCATACTCCGTCTTCCTGTCCCATGAAACCCGCTCCGTGTTTGGAGCTGGTGGTTGCAAAGCTTCAAGCAAGCACCATCAATACTTCTTCCAGCACCTCTCCTTCCACTCTTTCTGACAATAGTTGGATAAGTGTTATGCCTCAAAGAAGGACTAGACCTAGAGCCCCTATCAAATTCCACTTCCAAAACAGATTTTATCATAATAACAGGAACTCTACCACAATGCAAATTTCAACAACTATTCTTATTCCCCTACTCACACGTTGGCAAGGCCTCACTCCCCTTCCAACTCTAACAAACAGCCTCTCAGTTTTGATGGGGGGACTGTCCCGATCCACAATTCTTTTGAAAGTCTAGCTGAATTTCAGATTGTGAACACTAAGCATATCTAGCTGCTGCTCCCTGACCCAATCCAATCTGAGCATGAGGATGAAGAAATTGACGCTGCCTTCCTTGCTGCTATTAGTGTGATGCACCACAACCCTCACCTGGATTTGGATGCTAATGTGGAGGATATCTTTCCTTCTAATGACAGTCCTACAAGCTCTTCTACTACTAAGGACAGTCTTAAAAGGCGCAAGAGGGATGAATCCCCTACTTCTTCCCCACCCCTATGATTTGTTCTTATAAGTGTATGCTCCTTTGGTTGGGAATTCATGATCCCTTTTTGTTAATGTACTTCCTTTTTCCATTTTGTTGATGTGTACTTAGTCCTGTAGGTTGTACTTTGGTGCCAGACACCACTTTTTGTCTCTTATTTCCCATATCTGTACTTAATGTGTATGTCCAAAAGTTGAATGGGATTTTAATTATCAGTTTCAGTTATAGCTATATTCTCTTTGAGTACTACATTTGGCATTTTTCATTCTTCTGTTTTGCTTGGAACATCAATTGCCTCTTAAATGCCCCTTTGTCAATTTATCACTCTTGTTACTTCTTTAATATGAGGCCAATGATTGCTATTTATTCCATAGTATGTACTATTTTCCCTCTCCTTAATGTTAATTGGTACTGTGAAGGCTTTGTGAAATTAGTCCATCGGCTTTTTCTGATCATTAGCCAACAACGACATGCTTTTTCAATTTTCTTACTCACTCACTCGCCCTGGTTTTATTTTAGTTGCAAAGTTTTCTCAATCAACCTTATGATCTTATCCTATTTAGACAAAGTACTACCAAGAACAACTGCTGGTGTTTTGTTCTGCTGGATGTTGGATGGGCTTGCTCTTCTATATCCACTGTCCATGTACTACGCATCAACCTTCAAGCAACAAGTATTGCCGAAACTTCCCTTATTAAAAATACACGCCCAGCTTGCAACAAAGGCAGAGAATATTTCTTGTTGTACTTAATGGTTTTAAGTGTAGTTTTAATTTGTAATTATTCTGGGTTACTTCAAATAACCTATAGTGTACCCTCACTTGTAATGTTGTACAGTTGTTTGTATATAGCATACAAAAAAAAGGAAGCTATCAAGCTGAGATATGGATGCTAGACATCCACAATGCCTTGGAGTTGACATATTACTCCACAAAAATGAATTTCGAAAAAATAAAACATTTTTTTTATATAATATGAAAACTATTTGTTGGAACATATAGGGTGGAAAAAAGCCACAAGCGTTAGCAGAGATGTTGTTTTTAAAGCGAAAGTATAATCCCGACATTTTCTTCATTTTGGAAACAATGACCAACAATACAAATAGCATTAACATACTAAAAGCCTTACAGTTTCGGAATAAGATAATAATTGATCCTGTTAACCATTGTGGAGGGATTTGGGTATGTGGGAATGGAAATAATATTAATGTTAAGTCTTACACTTGCCAAAGTAGAGGAGCACACCTCCTAGTTACACATAAACCTACAAATAGAGATATCCTCGTATCTGGAGTGTACGGGCCCACTAAGGAGATAGAAAAAAATGAATTTTGGAACTCACTTCAAAACTATCTTACCAACCAAGCCACTCCTTGGGTGGTCATGGGTGATTTTAATGAGCTGCTTTCTGTAAACGACAAAGTTGGGGGTAGACCTCCGTCTCAAAATCGATTAACACGATTCCCTGCACTAGTCAACTCTTTCAATGCAGTATACATCCCGTGTTGCCAAAATGATTTCTATTGAAAAAAAAATCGTTCATAACCATACTATTGACGAACGTCTAGATAGAGCCGTCTGTAATCTTTCTGATTTGTTTCCAAGTCTAAGCATTCAATACGAAAATTTTACTGTCTCTGATCATGCCCTGATCATTCTTGATTTTGACAACGAGAGAAGAAATAAGGCACCCCCGTTTCATTTTCAGAATGCTTGGGCTTTAGAGAAGGAATCTCATGACCTGATAAAAAAAATGTGGCCCTGTCATATTAGCGGCTCTAGATTTTTTCGCATACAGAGGAAAGTACAACATATTAAACAAGAATTAAAAATAGGATAAATTGAACTTTCCCACCTTTTTAAAGCAAGAATTTCAAAACTCCCACCTTTGTTTTTTTTTTAAAACTCCCACCTTAAAACTACCAAACATTTTAAAACTCCCACTCGTTAACGAAATCCGTCAAAAAATCCGTTCATACACCATTCCATCTCCCTCTTCTTCCCCCCTTCTTTTAATCTACTCTTCAACTCCCGTTCATTCTAATTTAGCACCTTCTTTTCCTTTAACCAAAACCTAATTAAAATAAAAACAACCCATCTTATTCCTACACCAAATCCAAGAAAAAAATTCCCCATTAGTTCTCTCTTTTGACTTTAATTGTGAGAATAAAATTCTGGGTTGGAGACTAAAAATATGATGTACGAGAAGCAACAAGCTAGATTTGATGGGAGGAGGAATCACTTGATTAATGGTACATTTGCAATTGCAATGACATTTTATTTTTCAACCTCAATTCTAAAATCTGAAAATAAACATTCATAACAATTGTAATGGCATTTTATTTTTCAATTAATCAATTCTCAAAAAAATTAACCCTAATGTGTAAATTCAAAAAAACAACAAAGATTGAATATTTATGTATAATTAGGGTTTAATTTTCATAAACAAACCTGTAATTCTAAAGTCTATTCAAAAGTAATTAAAGAGACCTTAACAAACCCTAAATCTGCAAACATTAAGATTCTCAACAATTACTACAAATAACCTTAACGAATTGTAGTGAAATCTCTGAAAAGTGGTGCGCAATCACCAACTTACAAAAACCCTAACTTGAATTGCAATATCTCCCTTCAATTTCTACCTTCAATGACTTAACAAATGAAGAAAAAACCCCCAATTCGTGTCCTTCAACTTTATATTAACAACCTAAGACAAAAGTGGGCCCCACAACACACATTCATTAACGGATTCTGTTAACAGGTGGGATCTTTAAAACGTTTTGTGCTTTAAAGGTGGGAGTTTAAAAAAAAACAAAGGTGGGAGTTTTGAAAATCTTGTTTTAAAAAGGTGGGAAAGTTCAATTTTTCCTTAAAAATATGGGTAAAAAGAAAGTACGATCATTCTAATAACAAAATTGGATCTTAATAACGCCAAAATAACTGAGATAGAAAATAATCTCCAAAAACAACCATTTAACCCTGTACTGCGCAACCACCTTAACAGACTAATCAAACAACGGGAAAAATTGTTATTGTTCAAACAACGTCATTGGGGGAGTACAATCCCGAAAATCATTGTTAACACAAGGCGACAAAAACACGAGATTCTTCCATAACATGATGAAGAAAAGAATAGCTGGCTCTAGCATTTTTAAGCTCAGAACTCCTGAAGACATTTGGCTACACTCCCATGACGAAATTAAGAATGAGTTTGTCAAATCTTTCAAAACTAGATTCACCTCTTCCCATACTACTCCTCGCACAATAGCACTCCCTTTCATCAAACCGAGCCTAAACAACGAACATTGTCTCAACCTTACAAAGGCGGTCACGGATTTAGAAATTAAAAATGCTTTCCTAGACATGAATCCACACAAAGCACCGGGGTCCGATGGATTCGGAGCAGGCCAGGTTTTTATCATGCATATTGGCCCATTATAGGTCCGGAAGTCAGCTTAGTAATAAAAAGCTTCTTCTCTCATGGCAAACTATCCCCCTCCCTATGCCACACTATCATCACTCTAATTCCCATTAACATAATACAGGTTACAACCAACGACTTTAGACCCATTAGTTTAGTTAACTCTGTCTATAAAGCCATAGAAAAAATCATGGTTCAAAGATTGGCCCCTATCCTAGATGAGATAATCAGTCCATACCAAAATGCTTTTACCCCGGGATGGTCGATTCATGACAATATCCTCATCGTTCAGGAAGTCCTTAATACTTTCCACAAATCAAAAAATAGCGCAGGTTGGTGTGCTTTAAAGTTAGATATGGAAAAGCCTACCACAGACTGGAATGGGATTTCTTATGGGCCACCCTCAGTAGCTTTGGTTTCCCAGATCAATGGATAAACCTTGTTAAGAAATGCAAAACCAAGGTTCCATATTCAATCAAGGTAAATGGAGAAGTCACGGAATGGATCATACCGACAAGAGGTCTCAGGCAAGGTGACCAACTATCTCCTTATCTATTCATCATCTGTATGGAAGTTTTCATAAGGAAACTAACAATCGCGAGCACAAACCCTGAAACAGGCATTGATTTCAAACTATGTCCGAGGACAAACAATATTCTGTGTCTAATGTTTGCTGATGATAGCCTCGTTCTCTACAAAGCAACAAAAACAACATGCATAGCTCTTATAAAACAAATAGATGAATTTTGCTCAATTTCGGGACAATTAGTTAACTTCCATAAATCTGCTTTTATCTTCTCTAAAAAAGTTCTGAGCAATAGAAAGCATGCTCTAGCTAGCCGTTTCAATATTACACCTAAAGGATGTCTGGGGCGATATTTAGGCATAACCTTCAGCTCTTTTAAGCTGACAAAAAATGACTCGAGTAAAATCATCACCGATACAGAAAAAAGGTTAATCCAATGGGAATTGGGCTTCCTATCAAAAGTCGGTCGACACACTCTAATACAATAAAACCTAGAGGCTATACCAGCCTACTACTGCTCCTCCTCTCTTATTCCACCAACAATTGCAAAGTCCGTTGACACATTTCACAGGAAATTTTTCTGGAAATAGCATAAGGATAAGAATGGAATCCCGCTCATCTCATGGTCTAAAATCTGTACCCCAAAAGCCCTAGGTGGTCTGGGTCTACGCAGAACATACCCCCTTAATCAGGCTTTCGTTGCGAAACTAGTGGGGCCATCCTTTCCAACCCAAACAGCCTATGGGTTCAACTAATGAACCAAAAGTATCTTCGGAATAACTCGTTCCTTGAATACAAGCCCAAACCCACAGACTCTGCCATTTGGAGGCAATTTCTAAGTCAGAGCGAAATTCTGCGAAAAGGGATTAGGTGCAAAATTGGAAATGGAAAGGGAGTTTACTTCTGGTTGGACAACTGGACAGGCCATCAAAGCCTACTGAAAAAACTCAACATTCCAATTGCTTCGATCGATTTGGACCTTAAAGTGTCGAATTTCATAACACAACAGGGTACTTGGGACCTTCTTACTCTTCAATCCATAGTCCCCAACAACATTTGCTTGATAATCCAAGGAATCCCTCTTCCTTCTCACAACATGGAAGACACCCCAGTTTGGGGACCTACCCCAAATGGACTCTTTTCGGTAAAATCGGCCACGTGGTTAGCTCACGAGATCACCCCCGAAACTCCCAAATGGCCCTTCAGATGGATCTGGAATCTGGAATCTGGATGGCCCTTCAGATGGATCTGGAATCTGGATATACCACCAAAATTACTCATTTTTGTCTGGCTAATCTTGCACAATAGCCTAGGAGTAAGAAGGGTGCTAAATGCACGTACTACCTCCGTCCCATATTAGTTGCAACAATAGCTTGTGCACATAGTTTTAGGAAGTTAATAGAGTATGGTGTAGGTTATATTAATTTATTGTAAAAGTTGATGTGATAGAAAGTGATGTGGTACTTTTAAGAAGTTGATAGAGTAGGGGAGTAGTATTTTAATATTTTTCACATAAATCAATGAATGAGTGGGGTATATTAGTTGGATGATATATAATAAAATATTGGTGGGTTCATGCCTAAAATAGAAATGTTGCAACTAATATGGGACAACCATATATAGAAAGTGTTGCAACTAATATGGGACAACCATATATAGAAAGTGTTGCAACTAATATGGGACGGAGGGAGTAATATACTTCCTACGGATAGATGCCCAATTTGCGATACACAACCTGAGACGATCCAACACCTCGTCTTTGATTGTGTCAAAGTCAGACCTATTTTTTCCTATCAAGGTTTAGAGAAATGGCTTAAGGATAACATCCCAGTTGATCACATCCATAACGTTCTCACGCAGTTCAAAACAAAAAGCACTAGTATGACTCGATATATCTTCCTTCTATGGTCTATTTGGAAGGAGAGAAATAGCCACACAGACTCTATTGTCCTTGGTAATCCACTTCCGGAGGAAGATGTTAAACACCCCCTTTGAAATAAATCGAATCATCATAAGGGCTCGAATGGCCCATATGGAATGGACCCACAGAATGACGTTGGATTCCAATATAACAACAGTTTGCCCGACCACGGGGACACCCCCCTCTAAATTCTCCATCCCCTAACCCAACCCCCCTGTTTGTTCATTGGTCCCCCCTCTAGCTGGCACTCTCAAATTAAACTTCGATGGCTCGGTCAAAAACGGGTCAGCTGCAGCAGGCTTCATCATACGTGACAACACATCGAAAGTCATAGCGGCAAAAGCTTTCAAAGGCCTCATCCACCTGCAAACTATTCCTCACAACGATCTCATAATAGAAGGGGACAATCTCCTAGTCATCAACTCCATAAAAAGCATATGGCAGACACTATGGCAAATAGGCAACATCATAGAAGACATTCAGATTTTCCTCCAAGGCGAGCACAATTACAACATCCAACACGTCTATCGAGAAGCAAATCGAGCGATAGATTGGATTGAAGATATGAGACACTTAATTTATGATAGTTTGATATTGTAATAGAGGAACACTCTAGTTTAAACTTCATTCTCAGATCTGATGCATTAGGGGAACTCCTCGTAGGAGGGGCTCCTAATACATTATTTTTCTACCTAGTTTTCCTTACCTCTAAAAAAACATAATATAGTATATTTTATAAAGTTTGAAATAATATATTTTCTTAATAGCTTTGAAATTTATAAAAATTATAATATAATATAAAAATATATTCCTATATAATAGATTCACATAGAATAAAGCATTTCCTTCCCTATAGATACTCTGATAGGAGCATTAATAAATAACCAAACGAAACGAAACGAAACCAAAAAGGCTACGTCCATAGTTGTATTTTTGGATTGGCGACGGAGCTAATTGGGTCCAACCTCAGTGGCCATTGCCCGCCGCCACGAACTCTGCTTGCACTCTGCCTCTCTTTGTTACTCCTCTGCCGGCAACATCATCTGCTTCTGTTTCTGCTTTCGCTTATTGCTCAATTTCATTGATTGACCCTTCAAGCCAAAAGAAGAATGGGTTCTGTGAAGAGGAAAGTAACAGAAGAAGAAGAAGAAGAAGCGAGCCCAACAATGGCGCCACCCCAAAAGATACATAGAGAGAATAATAACGACACTGTTAGCTGCTTCCATGACGTCTCATACCCTGAAGGCTACATCCCTTCAACCTTAACCTCAACCTCTACTTCTTCAACCCCTGCTAAGGAATTTCCCTTCACTCTCGACCCTTTTCAGTCTAAAGCTATTCAATGTATTGAGGCTTCCCAATCTGTTATGGTACCCTTTTTCTTTTCTTTTTTTCATTGCTTCTGTCTTCTTAAATTGTTGCTAACTATTTCTTGTTGCTTCTTCTGTTCCATACTCACTAATCAATTCTATTATTTTTATTAAATTTCTCTCATTTAGTACTCAGCACAGGTTTCGAATTTAAACCCCATGTTTCTACTTTAATGTTGCATATCATCCTAGTTTCTCTTTTGAGTTTGTGCTTTACATGTACCTTCCAAGTTCCACCCTTTCTATTTTTCATTTGATAATATAGATTATAATATCTCCAAGGGGAAAGGAGGGCTTAAATTATGTATCGTCATAAGTGGTCGTTTGGTTGACATATGTCTATGCTTTGGTTACTTGAAATTTAAGCACTTGTTTGGTTGTAAGGAAACTTTACCTTCTAGTTTCTTCCAAGTAGAGGAAGTTGCTTACCTCATTTATTTGGATCATCTCCTTGGAAAGTACAGCTCTGTGTATTGGACTAAACAAAGGGTTCCCTATCCGGGTCCAACGTCGCTTCTCTAGGAATTAAAGTGCACTACAGTAGAGTATAACGCTAGCGGCTTAGACGGACTCCTCGAAAGGGCTTTCCACCTATATTACTTAAATGTCTAGGATACAACAGGTGTCCCCATCTATTTCATAGAAAATCATCCAAGTTTTTGGTTCAAAATGAAGTATCAAGTGTCGTCTTGTATTCCACATGACACGATTCTGAAACGGGTTAAGAAAATTAGAAGAGTCGGAGTAACATAGCTTGCCACACACAAATCAGGGTTAGTTTCTTCTTTTAGTACTCAATCCTATATATGTTTATGAACCTCTTAATTTTTTGGGGTTTCAACTCAAAACCTGATTGAACTTGGACTCAAATACTTTAAAATTAATGGTCGAACGGGGTTGGATCAGGTTCACTGTTAGCCCAACACATCAAAGGCAAAAAAAGGTATGGAAATTCTGCCTTTTGATCGATGAGTTCAAACTTTTCATCTGTGAATTTATCGAATGCTGATAAATTTTCAATGAATTTATTTATCATCGGTCGATTAAACATCAGCACCATCTTGATTGACATTGGCTCGAAAACATATGAAAACAGAAGAAGCATCTAAGGCTCCGTTTGTTTTGACAGAATATAATTTTCATGGAAAAACATTTTCCAAGTAAAATAATTTTCAATGGAAAATATGATTGTAAAACAGATTTTCCTTTGTTTGTTTGATGATGAAAAACCTAGGGGAAAAGGAAATACAAGTAAAAAGGAGTGGAAAATGTGGCATAGCTTGTTTAGAAAAGGAAAAAGGTTGTCTATTTTAAGAGACTAATTTTCCACCCTTGAGAAAATAGTTTTCCCCTCTTAACAAAACAAATAAAGGAAAATGGAAAGATGGTGGAAAATTGTTTTTCGAAAAGATGTTTTCTTCCAAAACAAATAGGAGCTCAAGAAATAACTATCTTCATAATCCATTTTCTCATATTTGTTGGATCCGAAATCTTGAAGGTGCGAAGTCCAACCACAGTGACATGAATTATTGTGTGGTTTAGAATAATCAGAAGAGAGAGATTAGGTGATCAACTACCACCATCCATCGTCGAAGAAAGTTAAAGTTATGGCTCTTAATTAATGAAGATGCACAGTGACACACAGTAAGAAGAAAAGGTATTATTTAGGACTGTGGAAAGGGTTAACTATGTGGATAGGTTGGTTACTAATTAACAACTTTAAAAAATCAGTCAATTAATGATGTGTTAGCCCTCATATAAGCTAATAATAGCACCACATTATATAAACAATACTACAAGGTCATCTTACATAATGTAAGTTTTTCTTATTTCACCACATAGAATCTTATAGCATGTAGAATTTCCCAAAAAGTTTTCGAAAGAGAAGTGGAATGAAAAAAAGGAACTTTATCTTCACATTGCATAACAACCATTCCTTTTTCTCTCGTCTTTCTTTTTTTCGTTGTGCACATGGTGAAGTACAAAGACTATTGGTTAACTACAGTGTTTGCTTAACAATTTTCATCCACCGCTTACACATAACGGACGTGTGTTGGGGGGGGGGGCTATTGCTGATTGAACCTTAAAAAAAAAGAACCTACTAAGAAAGTTATAAGCTTGATTTATTATGACTGGCAAGAGAGAAAATATAATTGAAAAGTGTTCTTGGAGCCGATGAGACTGTCCCGAACTTGTAATTTTGTGCTCGGGTTGAGCACTTTCTATTTGTAAGCGGATTGATCTAACCCATGATGACCTTTATCCCAAAAATGACCAATGTTGGATATAGATGCATATGCATTCTGATATGAATGCAACTCTAATGAGAAGTAACATTCAAGTACTCCAAAGCAAAGGATCTTAACTAAAGAACAAAGTCCGAATTTTTATGTGTTTAGGATATGATAATTAAATCAAGCATTCCTGAAAGATTTAATTAATTCTTAATCTCCCTTAAACTATTACCTGCAATTAAGTATATTAACACTCAATAATAATCACTCTTGAATATTATGTGAATGGACGAATTTAATTGAAAACAACAATTAAATAGTCGAAAATATCAATTAATGATTCAAAACTTACTTTATTATTGAAAACTAGGCGCCTATTTATACTAGTACAAGTTCTAGTATGATTAGGAAGCCAAACTTTATCTAAAAAGCATATAAATCTTAATCCCTAGAATCTAGGAAAAGATTGTAGGAATTCAACCCACTTGGCGTGCCTATGATTGAGCTTTTGTTGTCCATGGATGTGTTTGAGTGCCTCATGATGTGAATGGAGTATGAAAGAGGCTGGAGCCTTAAGTAATGAGACCAATGATCCAAGGCCCTCACAATAGCATAGAACTCTCGATCATAATTGGAGTAATTGAGCTTGGCGCCACTCAATTTCTCACTAAAGTATGCAATAGGCCTCTTTTCTTGAATCAACACTGAACCAACTCCAACTCCACTTGCATCACACTCTACCCCGAACAACTTGTTGAAATTTGGCAAGGCAAGAATAGGAGCATGGCAAAGTAACTTTTCACCTCTCCAAACGATCTTTGAGCATGACAGTTCCAAGAAAACTCTCCCTTCTTCATCACTTCAGTGATTGGAGCCATAACTGTTGAGAAGTTTCGAATGAACCTCATATAAAAGGAAGCTAGCCGTGAAACTTCTACATTCATGAGCATTAGTTGGCGCCAACCATGAGGAAATAACTTTGACTTTCTCTGGATCAACATGGACTCCATCCCTAGATACAATATAGCCGAGAAAAGCAATACTAGGTACAAGAATATTACACTTTTCCATCTTTCCTTACAACTTTTGTTCTCTCAGTTTTTCAAATGGAAGTCTTAAATGAGCTAGAGATTCAATACTAGTACTATACACAAGGATATCATCTAAATAGACAACAATGAACTTGTTAAGAAAGGGACGTAGTACCTCATTCATAAGCCTCATAAAAGAACTAGGAATTGCAAAGACCAAAGGGCATCACCATCCATTCATATAGACCTTTTTTGGTCTTGAAAGCTGTTACCCATTCATCTCCTTCTCTAATTCTCATTTGGTGATATCCACTCCTTAGATCAATCTTCGAAAACACCAAGGCTCCATGTAACTCATCAAGCATGTCCTCCAACTTTGGCATAGGAAAATGATGCTTTATTATGATGTTGTTGACGATTCTACTATCAATGCACATCCTCGATGTACCATCCTTCTTAGGGACAAGAAGGGCAGGAACGGCGCATGGACTCATGCTTTCTCTCACATAGCCTCGATCAATCAACTCTTCAATCTGTTTTTGTAGCTCCTTAGAAGCCATAGGATCACATCTATATGCTTGCGCCTGACACTAGATCAATAGCATGCTCAATTCCTCTCAAAGGTGGCAAGCCTTGAGGCAACTCTTTGGGAAAGACATCCCCAAACTCATCTAACAAAGCTGCAAGGTTAGGATCTTTCATAGAAACATCATTAGTTAAAATACATTTAACAAACAAAGCATAACCATGACCTTTTATTTCGACCTCTTTCTCGAACTCTTTGGCTGAAAAGAACAAACTTTGCTTGCTTTCAACCCTCTTCTTTGGCGTAATAGTACTAGGAGACAAGGGCATAAGTCGAATCCTCTTAGACCCCATCAAAACAGAATACACATTCGTCTCCCCCTTATGAATAACCTTTCGATCAAATTGTCAAGGTCTACCAAGAAGAATATGACAAGCACTCATAGGAAGAACATCACCCCACAACTCATCTTTGTAGTTTCCAATCGAAAAAGAAACTAGGGCTTGTTTCTTTATAGTCAAACTAGTCTTATTATCCAACCAACTCAACTTCTAAGGGTAAGGATGATCTCTAACCAACAAATTCAACTTAGAGACCACATTAGATGCCACCACATTAGTGCAAGATCCACTATCAATAATCACGTTGCAAGAAAACTCACCAACTCTGCTTCTAGTATGAAACAAGTTCTCTCTTTGCTCATGGTTAGGAGAGTGATTAACATGCAAGGTTCTCCTAATAACTCCAATCATTCTAGTGTCATCTTCGGCATCCTCATCTCCATTCTCCTCACTCTCATGGTCACTTTCCACCACATAATCATAAGTTCTCTCTTCCTCCTCCAAGGTCATGTATTGTTTTATAGTGAGGGCTTTTCTAGTAGGACAATTTGCAACAATATGACCCCTCCCTTGACACTTCAAAAACTTTCGAGTATCATCAAATTTCTCCCTCGAAATAACCATTTTAGGGCGCCCCCCTTGTGATCCCCCTTAGAAGGAAACTCTCTCTTTTCAAAGGTCTTAGAAGAAAAAGGGTAAATAGGATTAGGGATTTTAAAAGTGGTGCTTTTTTCCCATAGGCTTTCTTTTCCTCAAGTTCATGACGTTCAAATTTTAAAGCCAATTGATACACATCATCAAAAGTACTATAGTTGGCAATATCAATCTTTCTAGCAATAGATTTGTGAAGACCTCCAATAAATCTAGCAATCTTTTCTTGCTCAACCTCCTCATTACCACAAAGCAAGCATCGACCGAGACTACAAGATATCGCTTTTTTTACACCTTATCGGTTTGGTAGATTTGAAAACGTTTTCAATACGACCGATATTATAAGTTACGGCCTTGTTATGACACCATGGTTTTACATTTCAAGTTGAGGTATTTTCAGGATTGCTGTTCATGATATCCACCCCTTATATTTGATAGTGTGTTTACTTGGCTTTTAGTGGAATAGTGCAGTAAATCCATAGATAGAAAAGGAATTATACAAACTTGAAAGAAGGACAATCACTCGGATAGAGGGAGTGCTGTTTTGGACGATGATTTACCTCATCTCTTGGAGAAAATATCTTACAGTTTGGTGTGTATTTAATTTTTTATTTTGTTTTTGAATTCCCACTGAACTCTTGGATCCTCCACTATTGTATGATCTTGCTATATTCTACTTGCTAATTTTAGTGCTGGTTTGACTTATGAATAATGAATCTGATGATTGTTTACTTTGGATTTATAAGCTGTACCCTATTAACTTATTCTTCACCTTAGGTGTCAGCCCATACCTCAGCTGGAAAAACAGTTGTAGCATTATATGCTATTGCTATGTCATTGCGCAATAAGCAAAGGGTGATATATACTTCACCTATCAAGGCTCTTAGCAACCAAAAATATCGAGAATTTAAAGAAGAGTTTTCAGATGTTGGTTTGATGACAGGGGATGTCACTATTGATCCTAATGCTTCCTGCTTGGTAAGTTCCGATAATTACATTTGGCAGTTGTATGATTGTTGTCTTTGATTTTTCTCCATACAGGTTTCTAAGTTATGTCACTGTTGTAGGTGATGACGACAGAAATCTGGCGAAGTATGCAATATAGAGGATCAGAAATTACAAGAGAGGTAGCATGGGCAATATTTGATGAGGTTCACTATATGCGTGACAAGGAGCGAGGTGTGGTATGGGAAGAAAGCATAGTGATGGCTCCAAAGAATTCCCGGTTTGTGTTCCTTTCAGCAACTGTACCTAATGCGAAGGAGTTTGCAGATTGGGTTGCAAAGGTAAATATTTGCTTGATAGTAATGGATTGCTTCGTGACCCTACTTTTGGCTCAGCATTCTGTGTGATTCTGGTAATATACATGGAGGGTTTGTTCTTTTCACCTTAAAGAAAAAGTACGAGGCAAAATAAGTTCAATAATTTCCAGCCGTCTCGAACTTTTTCAAAGCCGTGAGCTAAAATGGTAATGTGGGCCTTATGAACAACAAAATATGTCTTAAGAAAGATAACAATTAGGAAAAATTAAAAGTACAAAGGAATTAGTCATATGAATTTGTATAGGGTTAGTAAAAAGTTTAGTATTACTTGTTTTCTTAAGTATTTTTTTATGTGTGAGGGGCCCCTCGGCCCTGAGCAGTCGCTCAAGCTGCTCCCCCCACTGATAATGTGCAATAACTTCAAAAAGATTAAGTTCAAAGTTCAATGTATATCTGTCAATATCGGATTTGATGTACCCACCCTGAAATAGTTAATTCTGACCAATGTTTTGCAACCCAAAACCTAAACAACTCGAAAACCAACCACTTTTTGACCCATCTGACCCAAAAACTGCTGATTTTGGAAATATGATAGTTATTTTGGAACAAACACTTTCTGCTATTTGTTTTATTTAATACTTCCTCCGTGTTTTTATATTCGCATCATTTCTCATTGCGACACTATTCACACATGTCTTTTATAATCAAAGTTGTGACTTATATGTAAGGAAAACTATAGTCATGTGGGATCTAGTTAGAATTGTCTCAATGTGTTGATTATTAGTATTCAATTTGCTTAATTTTTTTCTTATGTATAACAAAAGATATTTAACGTTCAAATTGTGCATTGGGAAGCGTAAAACCTCTCAATGATGCGAGTATTAAAAAGCAAAGGAAGTAAAACATGGTTTTTGTTGGAGCGGAACACTTTTTTTTGGGTTGTATTTGACTATGATTGGCTCAATGTAAATAAAAAAGCTATTTTATATACTCCCTCCGTAACTTAATAGTTGCAACAATTGAACTAGAGGGAATTCCTAGGCAAAATATGTTAAGTATGGATAAGGGGGGTTGATTAATAAAAAGTAAGAGAGAGAAATCACATGGGTTAAAGAGAGAAAAGGAAGGAAAAAAAAACAACAAAAAATAGTACAAAAGTGGGAGGGGACCAAAAACACATCATCATTTCATGTGATACAATTTACCAAAATAAGAAAGATGGAAAATTGTTGCAAGTAATATATTGATAGAATTTGTGGCGCACGCGAAAGTTTGATGGACCCGAAGAATATCAAAAAATTATATTTTCATTGATTATAAATTTTACATAAGTATTTGTGAGAGCCCATGTCTCTTGCTCTCTTTGGTAGAACATTTTGTTTCTACCTTCCTAATATTTTGTGGTGGAGCATTCTTGTTTAGCTCACCTTCTAACTCATGCTCTTGATACATATTTATACTTGTTACATACTAATTCTAGAATTCTCTATACAAATCTCATGCTAGATAATTCTAGATTTTGACAACTCTAGATTTCTCCACATTACATCTATAAGATTTTTTTACAAGACTATTCTAGAAACATCATAATTTCTTAGATTTTACATCAACCATGTAGATTTTTCTAGATTAATCTTTAACATATGTTACATCCATTTTAGGAAATTGTTGCAACTACTATGTTACGGAGGGAGTACATATTTTGTAGATTATATCAGGACGAGGTTGTATATATGACCCGTTAAGAATTGGAAATAGAAAGGGTCTCTTAATATCCCTGTCTCATTGGTTTGTAGATTTTGTTGAGATAGGGTTGTGTATATAATGCGCTTTTGAAAACATAAATAGAAATGGTGTCTTAGAATCCATAACCCCACTGGGTTAATGCAAGCTTTCATGACGCCTGAATAGAAAAATAAAAACCTAAAATGACATGATTTGAGCCTGAAATCATTTGGCTTGAACCCGCCCGACCTTTTTTTACATGTCGAATTAAAAGGTACGTAAGTTCAATTTGCAACTAAAATAAGTTCTAATAAGTTTCGGTAAGTTAACATAAGGTCCCAGAAGCTCAAAGTGAACTGCCTGTAAATTTCTATCGACCAAGGTGATTTCTGTCACAAATTTGAACAGTTTACTTCCACTTGTCTATTCTTTATGGCTGGTTATCATTATGTGTTTCAAGCTTATCCACAGTTCTGGCACTCCAACAATATCTGTTTGATTTGCAGTTCTCAAGCCACACCCGTTAGAGACGTAGAGATCTTCTACTCAATTGAGTCTTTGAGCTATAGCTCATTATGTGATTGTGCTACGTAGTTTCATGCAAATAAAATCTCATGTGATGATAATACTTTCAAAACAACATCATGTCAGCTAAGCTCATTACTGCTGATGCAGGTTCATCAGCAACCATGCCATATCGTTTACACAGATTATCGGCCAACGCCACTTCAACACTATATATTTCCTTGTGGCGGAAAAGGCCTGTACTTGGTGGTGGATGAGAAGGCCAAATTTCGTGAAGATAGTTTCCAGAAAGCCTTGAATGCCCTAGTCCCTGTCTCTGAGGGTGGAAAGAAGAGAGAGAATGGGAAGGGGCCAAAGGGCGTAGTGGTTGGTAAGCTGGGAGAAGAAAGTGATATCTTCAAGTTGGTGAAAATGCTTATACAGCGTCAGTATGAACCTGTTATACTATTTAGCTTCAGCAAAAGAGAGTGTGAATTTCTTGCCATGCAGGTTTGAAGCAAATACTATGTTCTCAGGAAACTTTCTTTTTTTAAGTTTTATCTTCAGTTTGTTGGGAACTGCAATTTATTTGGAGTTCAAGTTTATGCTAAGCCTAGCTTCAGCTTGCTATGTCTTTATCGTTATAACTTCTGCATACTTTTTAATCTCTAACTGCATACTCTACTGAGTCTACTCAACCAGAATATCTGGCATGCAATTATTTCACTGTTTTATTCTTTGGTACCTTTTAGATGGCAAAGTTGGATTTGAATGGGGACGATGAGAAGGTGAACATAGAAACTATTTTCTGGAGTGCAATGGACATGCTATCTGATGATGACAAGAAGCTCCCTCAGGTAAACCATCTGGCTTCTGTTGTTTGGTTGTGATCTTGATTCAGTGTATTAAAAAGTACTCATGAGGCTTTGAGGCACGAGGTTGATCAGCTTTTGGGTGTCTTGAGGCGCTTTGTATGAAGAGGCTCTTTGTTCGGTTGTTCCTCTTAATTTTGACGGGAATTTTTCTCCTTGCTCCTCGTATTATTCGGATTGCAGGGCTTTAATTTAGAGAACTCAGTTCCTATTATATGTCAAATTATTAATGAACGTAAGACATAATATTTTAATTAAATGAACATATTCCTTGCATTGCTTTGATGTGTGGTTCACCTCTTGCCTTATGCTAGGACACTTTCTTGCCCTTTGTAAACGTTGAGGGACCATTTGGCTCACTTGTGGAAGGGAAAGGAAATAGGAAAGAGAAAAGAAAGGAACACAAAACCTTGAAGTGTTTGGTTGAAGTAGGTAGGTAGAGGAATGTAAACCCTTCCTTTTCACCACATCCCTCAAACAAGGGTCCTTCACCATTAGTTCTCTCTTCTCCTCCCTCCTCTCTTAAAATCCTCCTTCACCGTTGATCTTCTCCCCATGCACAACCATGTCTTCGCTCTCTTACGGATCTTCTTTCTTTCTCTCTTGTCTTATGTTTGTCGGTTCTTTCTTATTGTTCACAACAACGGTGGTGGTGTTGATGGTTGTGGTTGGGGATTACGGTGGCGATGGTAGTTATGCTCATGGCTCTCTCTCTTTTGGGTTGCTATCGTTCGTGATGTGTGAGGTTATTTGTTCCCGTGAAATGTCATTGATTGTGGAGTGTTCTCTCTCTCTTGTACGTCGCCGCGGAGGTGGTGGCGGTGCTCGGGTGTTATGACAGAGGTCAAAGAGAATGGCGTGGCTAACATTGACTTTGGATGTTGGAGGGGGGCTAATCGTGGGCTAGCTGTAGTGAGGTTGTCAAGTGGAGAAGATGGTAAGATGGCAGAGGGAAAGGGGGGAATCCAAGTCCAAGGGTCCAAGGGTCGCAGAAGGGAATTACGATAGAGGGTTTTTGGGGAACTCTAGAAAAAAGGGGCAAGAGAATTAAGAAAAAGGGCAACCAAAGGATTAGTTTCAACTACCGTTCGTTTTCTTGATTACACCCACCATGTGGTTTGGCAATTGTGAATGGTGTGTGCGCTTAGAGAGACTTAACGCACAACTTGAGTAAGTGATAGAATTAAGAATAAGGATTTGGCGATCTTATTTATTACATGGTAAGTAAGAGACCAAGGAAAGACGTGCACCCAACGGTCTCGAATTATGCATCTCCTTGCTATTGTAGTTGCAACATTTGACTTTCATGTTTGATGCACAACTTTGATGATAATTACCTCTTATTATGTTAGCTTAAAATATTAAAAAGGTTAGCATATTGAAAATATAGAGATTGAGATAAGTTAACATCATATTAAGATCTGTTTCTATATATTAGTCCAAGATTGCTGGTCAATGCCACTGTATGACAACAACAACAACAACTAAGCCTTATTCCCAAAGTGATTTGGGGTCGGCTAACATGAATCGTCAACTGAAACCGTTGCCAAAGGAGATGACATCGACAAGAGCGATAAAAAGTTTTTAAAAGGGTTTAAGTTTTAAGAATTTTTTTAAAAAGTTTTTGAAAACAAGGTTTACACTAAAAAGTTTTAAAAGATGTTTTCAAAAGGTTTTAATGCCAACACAATTGAGAAAAGCAAATAAATACAGTAATCACACCCCTTCCTCCACATGGATACGGCCCCTCCACCCACTTCTATCCAACGCCATGCTCTCCTCAATCCCAAGTAGCCTCATATCACTTTCAATTACCTTCATCCAAGTCATCTTAGGTCTTCCCCTACCCCTTACAATTTGATTACTCCTTCACTCTTCAATTCTTCTCACTGTTGCACAACCTGATCTCCTTTTCACATGGCCAAACCATCTTAACCGATTCTCCCTCATCTTTTCTTCAATGGATGCAACTCCAACTTTTTCCCGAATCACTTCATTTCTTAATCGGTCCTTCCTTGTGTGGCCACACATCCACCGCAATATACGCATCTCCGCCACGTTCATCTTGGCATTGTTTCACCGCCCAATATTCGGTGCCATATAACAAAGAAGGCCTAATTGCCGTATGGTAGAACTTTCCCTTCAATCTTCGATCTATGAGCCACGTCTCCATCCAGTTCTCCATCCTTTTGGAGAATGGATCCAAGGTAACAGAAGACGTTCGATTCTTGAACCACTTTGCTATCCAAAGTGACCGCATCTGCCTCGTTGCTTGTAACCCCACTAAACTTGCACTCCATATACTCCGTCTTACTTCTGCTCAATCTAAAACCACGGGCTTCTAATGTATCCCTCCACAATTCCAACTTACTCTCAACACCTTCCTTCGTCTCATCAATCAACTCAATATCATCCGCAAACATCATACACCACAATATATATCTTGAATTGACCTCGTTAGTTCGTCCATGACTAAAGCAAAGAGAAAGGGGCTAAGTGCAGAACCTTGATGCACTCCGATCGTAATTACTCTTCTGTCCTCCCCACTGTAGTCCGTGTATAAATAATGCCAAAATTCACGCATGCAAAAAGAGTGGTCGTCCTTTGGGTGCTTGAAGCATTCAGTAAAATATGTGTGCCTCTACGGAATGTTTTAGAACTTCCTTTTCTGAAGCTTTTCATTAAAATGAATTCAGGCATCCTAGTCTCTTTTTTATTAGATATGGTAATGATTTGTTGTGCTGTATTTTTAACAAAAGTTAGCGGTATTTAGCTATTTCCTTTTATACATTTTTGGCTCAGTAAAAATTTAGTTTTAGCTAATGAAATTTGTGCCTCACTCTGTGCCTCTAGCCTTGCTAAGAGTGTTTACATTGGTAACCAATCCTTTTCGTCATCAATTTGGAAATTGAGTTTTGGTACTATTCAGAGATAAAGGAGAGTTGGGGGAACAAGGACAGGGAAGCTTAAGAAGAGGGAGAAGATGTCACCAACTTTTCTCATTGGCTTCCTTCACTTTTAAAGTTCTAACCTCTCGCTATGTATCTCCTCTTTTGAGGTAGTTATTTTTGTAACAAGATGAACAATTGGTTAAAGAAAGCTTAGGGCACCAATTATCCTGTTCTATGCTTCAGGACCCCATCTTCTCATGAGTTTGCTCTGTTTCTTTTAAAGGGCTGTTATCAAATGCGCCTAGCTGAGGTTCCGTTAAGACATTAGAAAGGACATGCATGGACAAGCTTTGAAACATTCCGTCTTCCACATTTCCTAAAGTGCGTAATGACTTGGATTCATTCTATTCGACCGTTGCAAGCCACTTCCGCGTCATTGCGACCGTTAGGCATCCGGGATTTTCTTCCTTGCGCACGCTAGTGGGATTCACAACTTGTTTGAATTACAAGTGGGGTGAGGAGGTTAAGAATTTCATGTAGTGGCCTCGTGGGGACCTCTTCTGGGTTTTAGGTTTTTGGAGGACTGTTGAGACTATACGCTCTTGTATCCAAGGGAGATCCATGGTGAAGACCTTTCTTCTTTGAAGCAAAATGTGCATTGTGCATCAATTGACCTTGGCATTAGAAGAATGACATTCCATATTCAGGCTTGTGTAGGTCTTTGGAGACTATGCTGAAGGGAACCTGAAGGAAACCTGTGAGATTTTTGTGTGTAACAATTCCTCATCTCACAAACTAATGCCAAGGACTCTGTTTTATTTAAATCATAACTACCAGCGAAATAACACTAACAACAACACTAGTAAACAAAACTCAAACAACACTTAGACAAGTAAACTGGGATATGTGAAAGACAAATTGTGTGAGGATGCTGAAGCTTAACAAATTTAGCATCTAAATGTTAAGTTGCTGCCCTGAGTGCAAGGTCTGCATTTTAGTGAAATTGAGGCAATGTTGCTGCCTGCTTCTCAGCACTTGTAAGAAACAAAAATCAAGTCCAAAGGCAAAAGGTAATGCTGATTATTTTGCACTGTAATTAATCGCCAAAAACAAAACTACACTTGTATATATTTTTGGTATTTCTTTGATAACCGTGAAGGACAAAATGCGACCCAACTCGTTAAAGGCTGCAAAAACTTATAATGCAATACCAAAGAGAAGAGATAGTTGACAAAGCCCATGCAACACGTACCCATGGCATACCTCCCCAGCTCCCCCCTGTCACCATTATGTGCAACAGTAACAAAGTCATAGTTCCAGAAGTATTTTGGGGGTCAGCAAACATATACTGTCATAAGAAATTTGACCTTTACAAGTGAAAAAAGAGAAGTAGAAAAGGTAGTTCAGAAGAGTAAACCAAGAAAAATGAGAAAGTGAAAGTGAGGGAAATAAGACGAGAAAACACAAGGAACAAAAAAAAAATGAAAACAGAAGTCTTATAAAAGAGTACTAAAAAGATGTAAAAGAAAGATATATGTGAAGAAGTATGAGAAATTCGTAAGAAAGAGAATAAGTTGAAGATATTTGAGGAAGAAAATCAGCAGAAGAGTCGGGAATATAGTAGAAGGAATCTCTTGTCGAAAAAGAGAGGTAGTTGGAATCAAATGTTTCAAACTATGAAGTTAATTCATGTAATCTACCTAGACCGTATATTCTCTCTATGCACTTTGCCATATTTTCCTCAACTCCTCCAAGTAGACTCATATCCCCCTCAATGAGCCTCCTCTAAGTTTTCACGAGTCTTCCCATACCCCTCACAATCTCATCACGTTGCCACTTGTCTAGCCTCCTAGCCTCGTAATCGGTGCATCATCACTTGGTGTTGGTCTTACATGTCCAGACCACTGGTTAGTGACAAACACTCATTTAATTCTTAACTACTTTCTTCCTAATTATCAACCAAACTATAATGCCAACCCATGTCCCAAGCTATGTTACTCTTTGGGTACAAGTGTCGGACATGGGGTAAATGTCCAAGTGTTGGACTCACCTAAATTGAGAGTTACGTACAACGCAAGAATGTAAAAATATCCAGTTATTGGATTTGCGCCAAAATAACGCATAACAACCATGGATCAAAATGAAGAATTTTGTTCTTCAACATGTCATTGGCCAAACAACCCCTAAATAAACCCAATCACCGCTTTTAATACCATGACCAATAAATCTAAATCTTACCACCAGTCAAACAACAGCAAAACCCATCTTACAAGAGCAAAACCCCACTGTCGGCCAAACAAAAACAAAACCCAATTTCACCTCCGACCAAATTTATTTGGCACACCACTATCTCCCGCTCACAAGAAAGAAAAGGAAAGAAAAGAGAAAGAGGGGAACTTAGACGAGCCCACAATAATATCTAACCACAACCCACCAAAATTCTGACACCGCACATAATGTCCTCTCTACCATTATTTAAACTCTTCGAGAGAGAGGAAGTTCGAGCGAGAGAAGTTCTTAGAACCACCATCAGGCAAAAATTGTTGAGATGTAATTAACCTGTGCCAGAAACCACGGGATTGTGTTGCCTTATTAAAGAGGAGGTGGTGGCAGAAAGATGGTAATTTTGCAAAGACGAGAGTCAAAAAAATTAGAGGAGACGGATAAAGTAGGGGTAAGAGTGGAGGCGAGGCTGGTATGGTTTTGTTTCCTTTTTATTTTAAATAACCAAATACTTGGAGAAGGAATTCGATTTCATTCCCCACTTAAACCAAAAAAGAGTTCCAAATTCCTTTTCTTGTTTTCTTTCTTTGATTTCCCTTTTCCTTTTATTTTCCCATGGATGACCAGACGGTCCCTAAGTAAATTGCACTTTTGGGAGATATGGTCTCTTTCTAGCTATGTCGCACCTGGTTTTCAACTTATGCATCAATCTACTTGTGGGATACACTTCATATGCCACATGTGGTGCGATTCAATTCGTGTCTATTGCTCTGTAAAGCTATTGTTCTTTGTGTTACATTTCTCCTGGGTTGGAAGATCAAAATTTAAGTATCCCCTTATATGCAGTCATTTTCTGTCTTTATCCATCATACTATAGTCAAAATTGAAGTTAGGAGTTCCACACACGTGCAGAAAGAAAAGAGGTAGTCGCAGTATTTTATTTGGGGGGGGGGGGTGGTGCAAAAATACGGCCGTGTTGGAACGGTTTGCCCGAGTTGAAACAATTTTCAACTTTGGCGAATCGAACTCGACCGATTCATCAAGGTTGATTTAAAATGCCCGATATTTAGGCCGTATCACCATGACAACAAGGGTTCGTCCGTTTTTGTGCTGCAACACGTCACTTTGCAATTTTTTTGTAGATTTTTTTTCAGATTTCTTATCTTCACTTTTGTAGGACTCACTCCGTCCCATATTAATCGCAACAATAGCTTGTGCACATAGTTTTAGGAAGTTAATAAAGTAGGTGTAGGTTATATTAACTTATTGTAAAAGTTGATGTAATAGAAAGTGATGTGCTACTTTTAGGAAGTTAATAGAGTAGGGAAGTAATATTTTAGTGTTTTAAACATAAATCAATAAATGAGTGGGGTATAATTAGTTAGATGATATATAATAAGATATTGATGGGGTCATGCTTAAAATAAAATTGTTGCAATTAATATGGGACAACCGTATATGGAAAGTGTCCCAACTAATATGGAACGGAGGGATTAGCACCATTCTAGCTCCAATAATGACTCAACGAGAAAAAAAGGAAAAGAGGCACCACCGCACTACTGAACCCTATATAACTCATGGTGCAAAAATACGCCGTATCGGTATGGTTCACCCGAGTTGGAATGGTTTTAACTTTGGCGAACCGAATTCGACCGGTTCAACAAGGTGGATTTAAAAAGCACGATATTTTGGCCGTTTCGGCCGTATTATCCGTGATAACAAGGGTTCGTCCGTTTTATCCGCTACAAAACGTCACTTTGCGTTTTGTAGATCTTTTTTTAGAGATTTCTTATCTTCACTTCTACAGAAGCACCGATCTACCTACAATAATGACTCAAAAGACAAGAGAATGGAAAGAGAAGAGGCACCACCGCACTACTGAGCCCCATATAACATTACTAAAATCCAAGAGTAGTTGAAGCAAAAGGACCAAAAATAAGTCTTAAACTAAATTCCTATCGCGACAACCGCAACGCAGTCCGCGACCAACATATCCGTTCTATTACCACCGAAACGACGACTGTTCTCGTTTCCGAAACGAAACAGTAATTTCGAACCATGAAGCTCCACTAAGATCTAAGAATAATTGAAGCAAAAAGATAATAAGTCTAAAACTACTAAATTCTTGCCGCGATGCGGTACGCTACCAACATATATCCCCGTTTTCGAACCCGGGGGGGGGGGGTAGAGCATTAGACCATCTGTTTTTCTATTTTGGAATTGTTTGCAACCTCATATAGCAATCGTCATAATCCCTCGCAGCTTGCAGTTGCGTTTTGTGCTATTTTTTCCCTTATAGAAAAGAGCAATGTAGAACTTGTTCCCGTGAACAAAGCAAATCCATCTTTCTCTTCCAGCAACAGTTCCATTGTGCTTTCGCCAACTCTGAAAAATTTCTGTTTCTGTTCCTGCTTTCATGTTCATGTCTTTCCATTTCTGTGCGATTGAGGAAGGTCATATAGTCACTAAATGATCAGCATTCGAAAACCTTGGGCAAATTTAACAATAGAACATGTGTGAAGTATTTCTTCTGGTACTCTTCTTATTACCTTTCTCAAAATAAGAACCAGCGTGTCTGCTGCATCAGTAACACAATTGTCTAGTAGATGAAGGAAAAACCGGACAAGATCTTGTACCTAATTGTTAAAATCTTATTCTTGTTTCATCTCTATGCAACATTCCTTTTTGTTTTTTATGGTGGGTGAGTTTTTTGAGAGGTCACCACTTTTAAGTTCTGTCCGCAATTTTGATTCGGTTCACTTCTGATTTAAAATAGCTGTTTGATGCTTCTGTTTTTGATGCTCTGTAGGTTACAAACTTGTTACCTCTCTTAAAACGTGGAATAGGGGTTCATCATTCTGGGCTGCTGCCAATTCTGAAGGAAGTTATTGAAATTCTATTCCAAGAAGGGCTTATCAAGGTAAGAAGGCACCCTTTTAATTTAGTTGCAACATGGGGGAGGGGAATATGTTTTTAGGAGAGCATGGACCCTTATGATTAGGAGAGAAATAGAGAGAGCTTTTCAGTAAGGTA
Organism: Patellifolia procumbens; assembly: GCA_947645195.1. Lineage (NCBI taxonomy): Eukaryota > Viridiplantae > Streptophyta > Magnoliopsida > Caryophyllales > Amaranthaceae > Patellifolia > Patellifolia procumbens. The sequence goes on from CANSGD010001076.1 coordinate 4,311,146, forward strand.
ATATTGCAACTAATTTGAAGCTTCTAAAAGAGGAAAGTTTTGCAACTAAAATGCAGCGGAGGAAGTATAATTTTGTAATGTCCAAATATAATCTGAAAAGAGCGTGTGATGCTTTCTAGAGTTCTCTTCCAACATCCAATTTTCTAATTCCAATCAAGTTCTAGCACTCACAGATTTTCTTCACTTGTTTGAGACCATTGTGAACACTCCATGTCTGTATGTGCCACAATTTTTTAATAGTATCAAGTCATGAAGAATCTTTATTATGTTAGAGAGCGCAAAATTTGAATGATATTCCTTCAGTGCTTGTTTGCAACAGAGACCTTTAGCATTGGTTTGAACATGCCTGCAAAGACCGTTGTGTTTACGAATGTGCGTAAGTTTGATGGAGATAAGTTCAGATGGATATCCAGTGGAGAGTACATACAAATGAGTGGCCGTGCTGGTCGCCGAGGTATTGATGATCGTGGAATATGTATTCTGATGGTAGATGAGAAGCTTGAACCTTCAACTGCTAAGATGATGCTAAAAGGGAGTGCTGATAGTTTAAACAGGTATCCGTCCTATTGATTATGTGGCAATTGTCGTTTTACAATTATTGAGTAGAAAGTAGGATTCTTTGGCTTCGCTGAACTTTGACTAGATACTATGTGCTTCTTGGTTTGATTAAAGGTGGTATTGTGTAAATCACAATTCATTTGAAATGTCCAGCTCATTAATGCAGAAAAATCGCCCATGAATTTTTTTTTGTCTTCTGAATTTCATCTGTGTGACTCCATATTCTTTGTATGAAGTGCCTTTCATCTGAGCTACAACATGCTTTTGAATCAATTACGGTGTGAAGACGGTAACCCTGAAGATATGCTTCGTAATTCGTTCTATCAATTTCAAGCCGATCGCGCTATTCCTGATTTGGAGGTAGTATAGTGACATTTTATTGTTTTTCAATATACGTACTGCCCTCTAATGTTTAACTTCATTGCTCTTCAGAGGCAAGCTAAACAACTTCAAGAAGAGAGGGATTCAATTATTATCGAACAAGAGGAAAGCTTGAAGAATTACTACTCGCTAATTGAGCAATATAAAAGTGTAAAGAAAGATATACGCGAAATTGTTTTTGCTTCCAGATACTGCTTACCTTTCTTGCAGCCTGGAAGACTTGTATGTATTGAATGCACAAAAACTGATGAAGATCTGCCATCTTTCTCCATTGAGGACAATGTGACTTGGGGTGTCATTATAAATTTTCAAAGAATCAAGAGGGTTTCTGAAGGTTGAGTTTTCTGTAATTCATTTTTTTTTCGCCCTACCATAAGTAGCATGTTTCTTATTTTGTTAAGTCCTCATCCAGATGAAGAAAGTAAAAAGGCAGAGGATGCAAGCTACACTCTTGATGTTCTTGCAAGATGCATGGTGAGCAGAGAGGGTGGAGCAAAGAGAAGTACTAGAATTGTTCCACTTAAGGATGCTGGAGAGCCTGCTGTAGTATCTGTTCCACTATCTCAGGTAAGAGCACCTCTACTGTTTCTGATTGTTGCTCCTGTATGTGCTCTCCTTTTTACGACTGAAAACACTTTATAAGTTAGCTATGTTCTGAAGCTCCCTACTACCCCCCTTTTCACGGGAGGATGAATATGCAACCTCTTTTCCTTAAAAACAGAGGCGACCTCCTTAAAAAAAAAAATAAAGTGAACGGTTCTCTTATATAGTAGCTGCAATGCATGCTTGTACAATCTGTACAATTCCAGAAGTCAAATCCTAGATTTTTAATATTTGAATTAGCCTTTTATGTTGATATTTTAATAAGACTAACCAAAAAATGCCTAGGTTACATTTTTGAATTTTACTCCCCGCTTGGAAGGGGATTGAAAATTTTGTGCAAGAAAATATATGTCCTTTATTTGTTATATCATGCACACAACATAAACAAACACTAATTTCTGAACTCCTGTTATTCTATTGTTGATTTTTATGATGAAGAAAATGTAAGGACTTGAATTTGAATGAAATTCATCTACGACAGGTGTACAATCTGAGTAGCATACGTGTGATCATGTCCAAGGATCTTTTGCCGTTAGAGGCTCGAGAAAACACCTTGAAGAAGGTTTCAGAAGTTCTTACCAGATTTTCTAAGGAGGGGGTTCCTTTGCTTGACCCTGAAGAAGATATGAAGGTGGATTCTAGACAATTTCATCCCTTCTTTCTACTTACGTCTTGTAATTTTACTTAAATGTTTCTATCAATCAGGTTAAAAGCTGCTCGTACAAAAAGGCAGTCCGTAGAATTGAAGCGTTGGAGAGTTTGTTTGACAAGCATGAAGTGGCGAAGTCTCCTTTAATTAAAGAGAAACTTAAAACATTGCATTTGAAGCAAGAACTTGTTGCCAAGATAAAGTCTATTAAGAGACAAATGCGTGCTTCTACTGCTTTGGCATTTAAGGATGAGCTCAAAGCAAGGAAACGAGTTCTGAGACGGCTTAGGTAATGAATCTAGCTTTTATTGATCTAGCTCATTATGTGCTCTGATTTATTTTACATTAGTTCTATACTACAGTTTGTGCTTACACTTGTTTTTCCTTAATGGCAAGAGAGGATTTTTGTATTTTGACGTTCGATATACACCTACAGTCTTGTGAGTAGCGTACAAGAGATGTTGCTTAAGGGTGACTGGCCTGTGGACCTGGTTGATCAAATGATTGCTATATTTACTAGTGAATTTTTTGCTCTTGTAACATAATATAAACATTTATAATAACTGTTCTGGCTCCTCTAAGTCATACTATATTTTATCGTGCCTACTACTTGACAAAAATTGTTCTGTTGCTGCAATGTCAAGCTCTGTCTGAACTGCTCTCTTATTCCGAATATGTACCAGATCACTGACACCCACAAAGTTTCTGCTGTTGATAAAATTTTAATGCATTGCAAGAGAATAGTGCAGTTATTGATGTTACTCTGATTTTTCCATTGTTGGTATAATTGTAGTTATGTTACCAATGATGATGTTGTGGAATTAAAGGGGAAGGTTGCCTCTGAAATTAGTAGTGCTGATGAGTTGACGTTGACGGAGCTTATATTTAGCGGTGTTTTTAAAGACATAAAGGTAGAAGATATGGTGGCCCTTTTGTCTTGTCTTGTATGGCAAGAAAAACTTCAAGATGCTCAAAAACCTAGAGAAGAACTTGAGCTGCTTTTTGTACAACTGCAAGATACAGCTAGAAGGGTTGCCAAAGTTCAGCTTGAGTGCAAGGTAGCTTTGTTGTTTTTCCAGTGGCCCCCCCCCCCCCCCCCCCAACAAAGAAAAGAAGACAAAACGAAAAAATAAAGAGGAAAAGCAATTCAAGTCACATTCCCTTTGTCAGTGATGGAAAGGCCAAAGGCACTTAGTTGGCAATGCTTATATAAAGTGCGGGAGTTTGGAAGGGTGTTTATTATCAGAACTGGGATTTTACTTTGAATCGGAAGGGGTTCTCAAAATTGATTCATAAGATTCTATTAACATACATAATCAAAATATTATACTCGAAATTCATTAGAAAATGCTCATATTATAAGTTATAAAAAATATTAATTAAATAAAATAGTTGTTTACTGACTATACTCGTTGAATAGACGATAGTTGACGATATATATATCTATTGTTTTGTCGACATGATTCCATTTTTCAATGTTAAGTCTTGGTTATTTAAGATCAATTTCTAGAATCATATGACCATATTTGAATCGTAGAATCGTACGATTCTATGATTTGAATCGGGGTTTTGACAAAATGTTTTTAAGGGCATCCCATCTTGGTTTTTGGAGAATTTTGTCGTGTGGACTTGCTATGATACTTGTTAAGTGCCTTCTAGGCTCTTAGTTTGAAACTTATATCATAGTTTGTCATTGTTGGGAGTCAAAACTTGGAAAATGCAGCCTGACGAATATTCATTGCTGAAGAACTCGAAACTTTGTTAAGGTAAATGGCCCAGAAGGCTCCATATTGCACACTCTTTTTCTTGAGCCTTGAAATTTTGCGTCTAATGAATGCCAAAATTACTTTTCACTATTACACAACATCAGCCTTTCGAAACCGAATTTTTTAATGTGGGGGGACAATTGAAAGATGCTTTAAGATCTGGTGATTGTTATGGCTGCTGCTCAATCAAATCATCTTTGTTTCTGTCTTCCTACCACTTAGTCATATTTCCCTATTGCTTATCCTGGATAAGCTGAGGTGGGAACGGAAGATAGAATAGAGGGCAAGACAGACTGGAAAGATCAAAATGTTTAAAACTCAGGAATAATAGATTTATTTACCTCTTATCTTAGTATTTTATAATCTGAGTAGAAACTTTCCTATTGAAATATATATACTCAAATATTGATAATAACCTATTGACATAGTGGCCTAGTTTGTTGCTGTACTGAACAGAAAATTTTGTCCTTTTGATTAATGATATGATAGGTCCAAATCGATGTTGACAATTTTGTGAGCTCATTTCGTCCTGATATTATGGAGGCAGTCTATGCTTGGGCAAAAGGATCCAAATTCTACGAGATTATGGAAATTACACAGGTATTTGAGGGAAGCTTGATTAGGGCTATCAGGAGATTGGAAGAAGTCCTTCAGCAACTCATTCTCGCCGCTAAATCTATTGGAGAGACAGAGCTCGAATCTAAGTTAGAGGATGCTGTCTCCATGATTAAGAGGGATATCGTTTTTGCTGCATCGCTATACTTATAATTGCTGTCTGCATCACATTCTTTTACTCTTCTCCCTGTTGACACAAGATTCATGCCGAAGTTGTTGAGAATAGCGGACCTCAAGCTTGACAAAGTAACTGCAATCATGGAGCTGAATTTTGATAACAGAGACATGGAAAAGAAACCGTTCTTTTTAGGGGATCGTAGCTCGTTTGGTATCCTACGAGATGATTTGTGGCGGCAAACTGCAGGATCAAGTTTAGGGCTGAATCATCCCTAAGCAACTATGACAAAAGTAAGAGTTAAACACCTCCAAGTGATGCAGTAATTTTTCTGTGTATACTCTTTTTTCTCTTGAACCTGCTTTTGTATTGTTAGATTTTTAGTTAACTTATCCGAGGAATTGTAGGTCAACCAGAATAGTAAAATCAATTTTGTTAACCCTGTACCATTACTCTAATACCGTGATAGTATCATGTAATTCTATTGAGAAAAATTATTTAAAAACTTCGCACTCTGTTGCCTTTCTCCTTTTCTTTTTCCCTGATATGGTCTTGGTCTCTTGGACACTACATTCCGCTATTTGCGTTAAAATGAGCCGAAGTGTATGGCATTTTCCCAGTCAATAATCATGTCGGCATACGTTTTGCGTTGCATCTGTGTGGTGCTCTTTTTGTCCCTGTTACTCTTTGAAGCTTATATGAAGTATCTTTCAGCAACTTGATGAGAAAATGAAGAGCGCGAGAAGATAGAAGACTTCTTTTTATTGCTTTTATTGTTCATTACACCTGCATAATTCTACTTTTATAATAGTGCTTGGTGAGTTATTAACTATTCATCCAAAATATTATTGATACTCCCCTTGAGCAATCCCAGATCAATAAAATTACTTAGTTGCTTTGTTAAAAGCCTCGCTAAAGAAACTTATAGGATGAAAAAACTTAGCTAAAGGAAAAAAGACAATGACTAGCAATATATGCTATAATGAATTGCCTCATTAAAAATCTTGTTAGCAAAAACCAGTTGGGATAATAACCTAAACGAAGGAAAATAGAGTATATTTGCAATTTATTCCTTTGAATTCAACATATATCGCAAAAACGATGCATTTCAATCTTGTGCACCAATTTTCTTTAATGCAATGGGCTTGGTAAAAGGTCAGCGAGATTTTCGCTTGACTGGATCTGCTCGACATGTATCTTGCATTCTTTCTGGAGATTATGCGTGAAAAATAGTTTTGGGGACAACTAGACAATTGTTTGGTCCTGTCTCCTTTGATATATCTTTCACTTACTTGGCTAATACAAGCAATATTATCTTCATACAGGGGCAGATGTAGCACATAACACCCTGGTGCACGTGCACTCCTAATCTCACTCCTAAAAAAAATAAAAATTTTGTCCAAAAAATCAAATGCACTCCTAATCTCACTACTTTTTTTATTTCCCACTTTATCTCCTCGTCTCCTCTGCTCTGCATTCATGAAAGATTCACCCTTCACTTCAGAATAACCGACAATGCTTCACAAGGCTTCACGCCCAACGCCGGAATCCTGCCTGCTGTTGTCTCCGACGAGGTGACGAATTAGGTTTTTCTAAAGTCCCTGTCTTCTTGCTTTAAACAGATAACAAATTACATTTGAACCTTTAAATTTCCCGACTTCCTACCTGCTACATGAAGATTCCTTCACATTTTGTTGTTTTAAGTTACATTAGGGTTTGAGTTTTTCTTCCTGTGTGCTTATTTCTAGATTCAATTGCTCAATGCTTTTATTTTCTTGTGTGTCTTCAGGTGTGTCTTTAGTTTGAGGATATAATATGTTTGTGTTGAGTGTTGAAATTGTTAACAGTTATAAGGGTGAAAAGTTTGCAAATTTTGGTTTTTGGTTACTTGTTTTATGGGCATACACAGTTTTCTCGATTCAATTCCTGCATTTTATTACTGTTAGAGTTGTGTTTTACAGGTCTTCCTTTGATTGGCTGGGTAATGGGTATCTACTACTGGGTGCTGCAATCTAATTGATATTCCATTTAGATTGTTATTGTTATGAGTTCTAATTTAATCTTAAATTTTTTATATGTTGAGTACTTGATTTTATAGTCAATTTCATATTGTTGATGTTTTTAATTTAGATATTAATTTGTAGTTTATGATTATCACTGTTTGTTGGAGTTTTAATTTATGTTTAAGTTATTATCGTTGATGTTTCAGTAGTATTTGATTGTATCTTGTAGTACTAGTTGGACAATTGGTTTTATTTAGTTGTATAGGAATTATTTATTTATTTTTTACTTTTGGAATGAAAATTAGTATGGAGTATAGGAATTATTAATATTTGTTTACTTTTGGAATCAAAATTAGTACGAAATACTTTTGGTGATTTTTTTTAGTCTAATAAGTGATCGGTAATGGATGGTAGTGAACCACCATCTGAAAAATCTTAGATCCGCCACTGTCTTCATATATTATAGTTGGAGATCTTGTAATCATATTCAACCCACATTCTTCCTCAATTGGACTAATCATTGACCTTAAGCATCTACATTATCGACTAGCTTCATAAAGAGCAATTAATTTTGCATGGTTTGATGACATGGTTGACAAAGTTTGCATTGTCGATTTCCAAGATATTGCAGTACCTCCGTATGCATATAGATAAGCAGACTGTGACTTGGCTTTGTGTGTCTGACATATAGCATGCATCTACAAATCTAATGAGGGTGGCTTCTTATCTTAGTTGGTAGAGCAGTCCATAATTTGTCGTTCCTTTAAGATAGCAGAATAGATGGTTTATCCCTTTCCAATACCTCTTTGTTGGTGCATTAGTATATCTAACTAGTAGCTTTACAGAAAAGGCTATGATCAGGTCTTGTATTATTTGCTAAGTACATCAAAGCGCCAATATTACTCAAGTGTGGCACATCTGGTCCGAGAATTTCCTCGTTGTCTTCACATGGCCGAAAAGAGTCTTCTTTCACATTCAGAGTTTGAACTACCATAGGTGAACTTAGTGGATCAGCTTTAACATCATTCCAGTGTAGTTTGATTGGTGGAAAACATCCCATTTCTCAAATAATTGGATTTTCTAAGGCAAAACTTGTTTCTTTCCCTAGATCTTTCATATCAAATTCTTTCGTTAAGTGTTTCGCAGTTACTTCAAGCTATTTAGGTGTTTCAATTATGTTCAAGTCATCAACATAAGCTATTCTTTATACGTAAGTTTAGATCTCCATGGACTTTCATATAAATGTTTTTCTTAAGTGAATGTATATAGCAAGTGACCCATATAAATATGCGGTCACAACATCCATTAATCTCATTTTAATCCCTCAATAACAATTAATCTTACCAAACTTCTTGGTGTGGTTACATCGACTACTGGTGAGTGAATACGTCTCTTCGTAATCAATTCCTAACATCTGAGAGAGGCCTTGGGCTTCAAGCCTTGCCTGGTATCTGGCAACCTCTTTTTTCTTATTTCTTTTCTTCACAAATACCCATTTACACCCAACTGGTTTCACGCCCTTTGTTGTTTGAGTAATTTGTCCAAAAACTTCTCGTTTCTCTAATGATTTTAATTTCGTTTGAATTGCCTGCTTCCATTTTGGCCAATCTTGTCTGTGTCAACATTCTTCTATTGTCTTTGGTTTAATATCATTTTCATCATTCATTGTACCCCTCGCAATGGAATACACAAATATGTCATTGATAATAAACTTTTCTCTATTCCATTGCCTTTGGTATATATATAATTTATTGATATTTCTTTGTTTTCATTTCCTTGTTTTTCTTCAAAAGACTTACCTACGTTTTCAGTTTTATTCTCATCTCTATTACGTTTTTCTTGTTTTTCTCTTGCGGGGAGAATAATAGTTGTAACTTCTTCTGGTTTTCTCATCTTTGTTGATCTTGAGTCTTTAAAACCATGTGGCCTTCCCCGCTTTCGTCGTACGATCAACTCATTCTCTTTGTCCTTGTTATCATTTGGGATCTCAATTAGCGCATATGTGATTTTGTAACTTTCTTGGTATCCGTGAATGCGTCAGGTAATTTTGCAACGTTTTGTAGATGAACAATTTTCTGAACTTCTAGTTCACAAGAATTTGTTCTTGGATCAAGGAAATCTAGGTGTGTTACCGCTATTGAAAGTTATCTCGAAATGGGAAAAGGGGGGCGGTTTGAAGGAGTCCTGTTTATGAACTCACTCCCCATTTTCCCACTTCTTGTCGAAGGGGGCTAAAGCCTACCAAGGCATAAAGGTTCCGATTTGAGCGAGAGCCCGAACGGGGGACGCGCGCAATTAGGAAGATTGGCCGCAATCTGAGAGGTACCACCCACCCTACCCTACCACTTATAGGCGGCCGTCCTTCCTACAGCGGGGAGTTGTTTCAACGTTAGCTCCTGTAAGCCTGAGCAAACAAAGGTTGTAGTAGTATGTTCAAATTTTCTTTTATTTGGGTCCATTTTCTCTCTCCTTAAGGATGATAATTTTCTTTCATTAAAGTGACAATAAGCAAATCTAGCTGCAAATAATCATCTGTCATTGGTATAAGATATTTGATGATTGATGGTGATTCAAAACCAACACATGGTCCCATTCTTCTTTTTGGCCCCATTTTTGTGCGTCGGGGGTGGAGTAATGGGTACGTATGCTGCACAACGAAAGAATTTTAGATGTGAAATATTGGGCTTTCGACCAGAGACTAGTTGCATGGTTGAGTTTTTGTGATAAGCTGTTGGTCTCAACCTGATTCATGATGCCGCATGTAAAATGGCATGCCCCATGACGATGAGGGTAATTTTGATTTCATTTATAGTGGTCTTGCAATTAATTGGAATCTCTTGATTAATGATTCTGCAAGACAGTTTTGTTCTACATCAATCTCCCTCATCATCCAATCTAATTCTCTTTATTGTATGATCTGGGAATTTATTCCTTAAACGTATAATTTGGGTAAGTAGCTTAGCAAAAGTTGTGTTTCTGCTTGACAAGAGGTTTACATGCGACCTTTGTGTAGAGGATCTATTAAGACCATAAAGAATCTAAATGGTTCACATGCTTGATTGATTGGTCCACATATATTTCCTTGAATTCTTTCAAGAAATTTTGGAAATTTAGTTGCAACCTTATTCTTGATGGTCGAATTAGCAATTTTCCAAAAGAACAAGCAATGCATGATATTTTATTTGACTTGTGGACTTTGATATTTCCCAATGAATGTCCTATTGAATTTTCTTTAATCTTATGCATCATTCCTGTCCCAGGATGACCAAGGCGGTCATGCCATAAAGTGAATAATTCTTCATTATCTAACTTCTGGTTAGATATCATGTTTATTTCAACATGATGACGTATATGAGTGAGATACAGTCTCGAGGATAAGCTGACAATTTTTCATATACTTCTTGTCATTATTTTCAGCCATAATGCATAAGTATTCCTTTTAATCAACTGCCATTGTTTCTAATTCCTCCGTTTCACAATAGATGGATCATTTGCATATTGAGTACTATGCACAATTTAGACTTTGATTGACTTTTGTGATTTACATTTTAGGAAAAAACATAATCATGTGGGATCTTATCAGATTCGTCTCAATGTGTATATTTTGAATATCCACTATTTACAATTTGTATTTATTGATAAATGGAGATATTAATGTTTAAAATAATGCATTGGCAAACGTGAAAAGTACAAATGATGCATCTATTGTGAAACGAAGGAAGTATATGCTAATCATTTTATCGTATAACCATAAAACTAATAAGGTTTCTTTGAGGTTTACTCGAATATAATGCATCATTTATCATTAATTTTGTATCCATAGGGAGGATTATGCACGCCTATGCAGATTCTTCAATTAACTTGGCCGCTCCTGATGTGGTATGATTATTGACGTTTGCTTGAAGCTTTCAACACTTATAAAATTCTTCATCTTTTAAGATAGTGTGCGCTCTTCCACCATCCAAAAGGCAATAGTATTTTGATTCTTTTTAGGAAAAATTGATAAGAATAATCCGACCTTTGGCCGGTCTTCCACCAATGGTTCCACCTTCATTTAATCCAGCTATAATCCCACCTTTGACATCAATATTCTCTGAATGGTACCTAAAACCTACAACCTGTTCAATAGGTAAAAAAAAGCCAGTCAATCACTTTCCCCCCAAAATGAGTTTGTCTTTTCAACTTCACCCCAACTTCTGAACATCCTCTTCTCCCCAAAAAACGCGAAACCTCCATTGTTGCCAAGCTTTTCTTCACTAAAACTCGCGCAACCTCCATTGTTGGCAAGCTCCATTGTTGAAGTTCGTGGAATTCTAAGTGCCCAGAAAAAACCGATAGCACTCAAATCTCAGTGAGGTAAGTAAAATTTCAAATTCTTTGTTTAAAATTCTCAATTTATGTTAAATTTTGCATCTTTTGATATTGGGTTGCCCTATGATTTGTTAAAAAGTGTTTGAATATGCCCTAATTGCATGTATGTTTTCTGTTGATTTTGTTTCCATTAAAATAGGTTCTGGGTTCTGGGTTCTGGGTTTGAATTTTTTGCATGCTCTTCCTGTTCTGCTATGGAATCAACACTTGGTACACTTAGATTTTGGCTTGGGGGTTTGTTTAAGAAAACTAGTAAAGGGACTGTGTATTTAGGAGGAGAAGGTAGAACCTTTCCTATAGATTCAGATGAATTATGCTGGTTTTGGTTAGAGGAGTTAGCAAAGGAATGTGGGGGTTATAAGAAGATTGATGCTGTGTATTATTTGATACCTGGTACAACTCTTGATGATGGGTTGAGGCAGACTTTTAGTGACAATGAAGTTAGAGATCTAATTGCTCTTGTTTTGAAGCATAGGTGTGTTGATTTGTATGTGTTACATGGCGTAGATGAGCCTGAAACTTTGCCTAACCTTCCACTACCATTAGAAGGTCCATCAGTTGAGAGTGAAAACCTAGCCAAAGAAGATGAAACCCCACCGTCACAAACTGAAAACCCACCTTCCCAAACTGAAAACCCAACTTCACAAACTGAAAACCCAACTTCACAAACTGAAAACCCACCTTCCCACATTAAAAACCCAACTTCACCACCTGAGATTCATCTTGAACAAACTGATACACCTATTTCCCACACTGAGATATCTAATACACCTCTTAAGTCAAGTGAAACACCAAAAAAGTCAAGGCCCAAGTTAGCTGTGACGAGGGGTCCACCTAGAAGGAGTCCACGTGGAGTTAGTGTTGAATTACTACCCGATGCATCAGTTTGGCAGAGAGAGTATAGCTTATCAAAAGATTCTTCCACATCATCACCTATTAAAGCACAAATACCTCCCCTAGTTGAAACCTTTATCTCAACCCCCCACATTAACCTACACCTACCCCATCCCAACCAACACAACAATCAGATTACCAAAACAAACCAAAAAACCTGTGCAACAAACTGAAACAACAGCCAACCCTAAATCTGCCCCTTCTCAGTCAACACCTGATAGGTTTTAGTCGTATCACCTAATCAAAAATAAACCTACGGTCCTCTAACTAAGGTAGTCAGTGGAAGCAGGGTCGAATCCACAGGGAGACAGAGTTTCTAAATCAATATTCAACCAATTGAGCTACTCCAGATGAAATCAGGGAAGAAATTATTAAACTAAAGAATAGACTACAGAATACGGAATAAATTGAGGATTTAACTATGGAATAAAAACCTAGGGTATTAGGTCGGTCCACCATGCTTATACCAATCAAACAAGGTCACAACTATCAAATCCTAAGTCCAGAGTCGGGGGATTAGAGCCTATGTTGAGCTATGGTTAAGACTCAACGCTCATAGTTCAACATACGCCGCATGTTCACTAACGTAATCAGAACTACTGACGTGTCCTAGGCCTCTAGTCGTAAGACGGATCTGTGCAAACAACTATTAACCACAAGCAACCAACGAAACTGCGCAATAACGTTAATTACTCAATAAAGAACAAACCACATCACAATCACCCTAATCAAGCCCTAGAAATTGATAGAAATCTAAATCACAATCATGGTATAAACATGGCTTTCCTATCTAACACCCTAGAAAGAGACTACTCAGACATGATCGAATTAACAACGACAAAACTAATATGAAACCCTAACAATTGCATCATGAACGATTAAATAAATAAACTAAGCAATCAAGAATAATAAAAGAGATTAGGGTAAGAAAGAATACCAATTGACGGAAAGCAGAAACTTTAATTGAAATCGAAATAGGTTTGATCACCTCTAAATTAATCTAAAGTGTTTGAATTAAACTAAGAACAATGAAGAATAAAAAAAAGTCTAAAGCTAATGAAAGATGAATAAAAGATGATAAAAAGATGTCCCTAAATAATGAGGAAAACGGTATTTATAATACCCCTCAAGTTCACTAAAAACGGAAATAAGAAAGAGAAAAAGTGCGATTTAGGCACCAGACCCGATCGGGCCCGAGCACAGTACCCGATCGGGTCAAACAACACTCTAAGCAATTTGTCTTCTAGGCCTTCGTATAGCAGCAGCGCAGCATTAACCAAATTATACGGCCCACCCGATCGGGCCGTGGGCATCCACCTGATCGGGCCAGGCGACAAACGAGCCCAACAAGCTCGCCTCATCCGCAGCTTCACAACGAGAGCTATGAGCAGCCCACCCGATCGGGTCGGGTGATGAACACCCGATCGGGCCTGGTGCATGTGTGCTCGCCCGATGCGATCGGGCAAGACTTGCCCGATCGGGTCCGTGACTTTCATACCCGATCATAAATACTTCGCCCGATCGGGCCATATCTGCCCGATCAGTGCACGGAAACCTCCTTTGACTCCTTGGCTCTCTAATCTTCACGTTTAGGGGTCTTGGGACCTCCTAAACTATCCATAAAGCTCGTGAGCCATCCTACGTGCCTCGTAACATCTCGTAAAGCCGTGGTTGCTTCCAAAAGGCTCGGGAATAAGGAGAAAACTCCATAAAACCTGCAATTCAATACTAAAACACGAAACCACAACTACATCCGATAGTTAGAAAAAAATAGCTCCCAAGAGCTCCAATGTCGCACAAATTAGCTTGTAAATAAGGGAGAAAACTCTATATAAATACGTGATATCAACACCAAAATCCACTTTCATAACAATCAAAGTCCCAGATGACTATGAGTAGTTAGATCCTAGGAGTGATGAAAATCTCAATTGGGATGATTTCTTTGCTGAGCATGGGCTTTCAAATTTAGAGGAAGAGGGTGAAGATGGTGAAGATGAGTATGAACCATCAGAGGGTGAGGGTAGTGATGAAGATTTAAATGAAAAAGAATTGGAGAAGGATACATGGGTTGGATTGGACGAAGAAGGAGAAGGTGACTTTGAATTTGAAACTGTAGATGATGAAAACAGTGATGAGGAATACACTGAGGCTTTGAACAAAGTTAGGGGAACTAATTCTAAGTTAAGAAGATAACTAAACAGTTACAGGAAGAGGCTGCAGAGGGGAGGTTAGGTTGCAGTAGTGAGGCAGTAAGGGGAGGTGAACACAGGGAGGTTGGTAGTGATGCTGAAGGTACAGATGATGACATCCATACACCACCAGAAAGTGGTGATGAAAGAACTGAGGATGAGAGGAGAACTGCTAGGGGTATGTTGGTTAGTGAAGATGTTGATTTTTCCAAATTCAATTGGAAAGTAGGGCAAAGATTTCCTAGTAGGGCTGCATTTAGGAAAGCTGTTTCAAAGTATGGTATACTTCAAGGGAGAAATTTAAGGTATGTTTCAAGTAACAAAAATAGGCTAGAAAGACTTGGAGTGGTTTGTGTAGAGGGGTGTCCATTTAATCTATATGCTTCTTGGGATACTAGGAGAGCAACATACTTGGTGAAAATGGTTAAGAATGAGCATAGTTGTAATAGGACAATGGAGAGGAATCACCAATTGAAGTCAAGTTGGTTGGCACAACAGTTTATAGAGGTGTTCAAGAGTAGACCACATTGGCCTGCTAAGGAAATTGTTGAAATTGTGAGGAGAGCATATAGGATTGTGATTAAAAGGGATGTTGCATACAAGGTGAAGTACCTTGCACATAAGCTACTTCATGGCTCTATGCAAGAGCATTATCTGAAGATTGGGAGGTATTTAGAAGCTGTGAAAGCTTCTAGTCCAGGAACTCATTTGGAGTTGTACACTGATCCAAGTGTGGAGAAACAACCTCCTGTTTTTCAGAGGTTATATGTGTGTTTTGAGGGTCTGCAAAAGGGATGGAAGGAAGGATGTAGGAAGATATTCTGTGTTGATGCATGTTTTTTGAAGACTTTTCTTGGGGGCCAATTAATGTCAGCTGTTGGAAGGGATGGAAATGATCAGATGTATCCAATAGCTTGGGCTATTGTAGAAGGTGAAAACAACCTTAGCTGGGAGTGGTTCTTCAGACAGCTGCAAAGAAGTTTGGCACTTGGAGATGGTGATGGCCTATCAATTGTCAGTGATGAGCATCAGGTATGCCCTAATCTCTGTTTTTTACTTACTGTCATAGTAGATCAGTAGATTAGTATGTTATGATTTATGTTTATGTTCTCTTGGCATGTTTATTAGTCTAGCATCAACATGTAATCAATAATGAATGATGGATTTGATTTATGTTTTCTGTTTTTTTTGGCATGTTTAATTATCAGTCTATCATAAATGGTGTTGCATTAGTGTTCCCCAAAGTTGAACATAGGCATTGTGCTAGGCATATTTTTGCTCTGTGGCATAAGAGTTATAGGGGGGATGAGATGAAACTGTTGTTTTGGAGTATAGTGAAGGCATACAATGAGGCAGATTTTAATGATGCATTAGATAATCTAGCCAAAGTGAGTGATGAGGCTGCACAGAGTTTCAAAGCATACAATCCAAAAGTGTTTTGTAGGGCATTTATGAGCACTAGCACTAAAGCTGACATAGTTACTAGCAATCTAGCAGAAACTTTCAATGGTTGGATCATAAATGCAAGGACAAAACATGTCATCTATATGCTAGAGGATATTAGGGCATCTTTGATGCAAAGATTGGTTAAAAAAAAGCAAGAAATGGAGAAGCTGCTTCCCTCATTTGCCCTATAATCAAAACAAAGCTTGAAAAGGAAAAAAATCAAGGCTGCTTTTTGTGATGTGCTACCATCTACTGACACTCTATTCCAAGTGAAACACCAACTGGACAGTTTAACAGTTGATTTAGAGGCTAGAACATGCACATGTAGGAGATGGGATATGTGTGGTTACCCTTACTGTCATGTTGTTGCTGCCATTTTTTTCTGTCACAAAGAAGCAGAGGAGTTTGTCCATGAATGCTATAAAAGAGATGTGTATCTGAAGGCCTATGCAGGTTCCATTCCACCATGTGAGGGTGAGAGACATTGGCCAAGAGTTTCACTTCCACTAGACCCCCCTATAAAAATTGGACCTGGTAGGCCTAGGAAAAATAGAATAAAGGACCCTTTTGAAGATCCTAAATACTCTAGGAAGATGAGTAGGCATGGTATTGAGATGACATGCCATATGTAAAACTAAGGGCCATAATAAAAGGAGGTGTCCAAATAGAGATTCTGCTGTTAGTGAGGGTGCAAGTCAGAGCAAGAGACCAAGGGGAAGGCTTAGGGCTGATTCTCAACAACAACAAACAACCACAGAACAAGCACAAACCAACCACTTCACAGCATCTGCACAACCCACCACACTTGGAAGGGGTGGAAGAATGATTAGAGGAGGTAGAGGATCAAGGGGTGGCAGAGGTAGAGCTGGTGGTGGTAGGGGTGCTGCTGCTGGTGGAAGGGGTGCAGCTGGTGGTGGTGCTGAAGGTGTTGCCAGTGCTGCTGCTGCAACGGGTCGAGGTCGAGGAAGAGGAAGAGGAAGGAACAATGTCAGTTTTTATACTTGTTATGGTTTGGTTTCAATTTTTTAACGAACATTGATTTACGATTGTTTTCCTTCTTAACAGATTCCAACTGGATTTGGTGTCTTGATAATGAATGATGGATCAACCATCACCAATGTATGTTCTTAGAAATATTTTTGCCTCCTAATGATCATTATGTTAAACTCCGGTTTACTAACTTATCCATTATATTGCCTTATCAAGAACCCGGTTCACGTGGTCCTAGAATTATTTCAAGCCAAGCATCAACATCGACTACTTCCGTGGCAAATCAGAATTTCCCTATGCAACAATGATTTTTAGAGTAGTACTTTGTGTAGGATCTCATCAAACAATTTGGTCGTTTTTTTATAAGATTATGGTTTGTGTTATATTGTTGAACATTGGATCAATGTTTTGTAATAGATTATGGTTCTTATTCGTGTTGAACAACTTGGTGCCTTTTGTAAACCGTTGAACACAATACAATGGTGTTCGTTTTGTATTATGTGTAGGAAATTGTCAACTTCAAACATTTGTGAGTTGCATTTCCCAACTGTTGTTAACATTATTCCTTACTAGCAATGTTATTTAGTTCATCGAACCCGAACACGTTCATCCATTAGTACTTCCAAATAATATAATTCATGAAAAACCGTAAAATACATTCCAAACTCTAAAATAGCACCTACATCAATTCACTTCAACATGTAGATAATAATACCAATCAAAATCCAAGACATAACCATAGCCATTGGAAAAGCTTTCTCCTTATTATTATCTAACATCGGTCGAACACGTAATAGACGAATGTTGGATGATAATCTTTTGTTTTCCACTTCAAGCTCAATTTTTTCCCACTTCATTCTGATTAGTTTATCTTCCAAAAACTTCTTCTCAACTTCAAGCTCAATAATGGTTGTGTCTCTGTCCAAAATTTTGAATTGCAAATCCTTATCTCATTGGAAATTTCCTCCTCCTCAACCACATCCCAAACGCACTTGAAAAAATGGCAATCTTTCTAAAATTGGAGGTTCAACTAACAAAAATCAGGAAATCAAAGCAGGAAATGGAAGTTTAACAATAATCAGAAAATTGATTTCTCAATATGTAACACTACTTACATTCCATTCCGAGCATCGATAAAATTTCCTCCCAAAATTTGGACCTTGCTTCTTACAAGAGTATAATAGCGCTTGCTCCATGATTACACAAGACTGTTTTTTTGCGTGAAGATTGAGAGGATGAACCACTCATTGAACCTCATGCCATGGCTACAAGAAAAGAGGAAGAAGAGATTTGAAAAAAAAAAAAAGGGAAAAAGCGTGAGAAGCAGAGTGTGAGGAAGAGAGAGGATGAAGGAGGAAGAGGGTGAAAGAGATGAGTGAGTGGTAGTTAATAAGGAGGGAGAAAATAAAAAAAAGATAACGGCTACATACTTACCTGCTAAAACAGGTTACCAACAGGTAACGTACCATTTAGAGAATATTGATGTCAAAGGTGGGATTATAGCTGGATTAAATGAAGGTGGAACCATTGGTGGAAGACCGGCCAAAGGTCGGATTGTTCTAATCAATTTTTCCTTCTTTTTATGGCATAATCATATCTTTAGGTAAATAAAAAAATGGGTAAGAGAAACTCATAATATTAACAATATATATTACAATCACAAATTAAATTTTGCAGGAAAAAAGAAACTAATGAAAAACAATTGCTGGAAGAAAGAAACTAAAGAAAAACAATAAAGCAGAGATAAAAATAATTAAAGTTTTGAATATTGGAGGCGAGCCTGGTATGGTTTTGTTTCGTAGGTTAAATCATCCATAAAAAAATTAGATACGTCTAAGTAGGGCATAAAGTGGTTGCTTCATTCACAAAATTTACCTCTAGCCTTTTTCCTTTATTTTTCAGGAATCTTGGTACAACTCTATTAGGTATTTCGGGGTACGACATGTTCGTCCCCAATGCCCAGTCATGCCACTTCTATAACATGTGTTTTTCCACCTTTTTGATCCATTATCTTGTTGCCGATCGTGTTGCCTTGTGTTGTGATTGTTCCTTGGATGAATCGCCTCCGTCCACGGGCGGATTCACGACCACCTCTCCTTCCACGAAAACTTTCAGGTCCTCTTCCATGAAAATTTTCACGACCTCCTTCATATTTAGTCTGACTTAGGTTTGAACTCTCAACTACATTTGATTCTTGGAATGCCCTAGATCCCTTAGGCCTATAATTATGACTTTTGATTGAGAGCTCATTATTTTGCTCATCAACAAGTAATGTTCCTGAGAGTTCGTGATATTTCTCAACTCTCCTTTCACGATATTGTTGTTTATTTAAAATATTGTCAGCGTGAAAGTAGAGAATGTTTTATCAATAATAGCTTTATGAGAAACTGGCTATAATACACCAACTTTAATTTTATGAGGCGTAGTGTTGAATTATAATCACTGATAAATTTGAAATCTTAAAATCTCAAATCTCTCCATTCATTTTGGGTCTCAGGGAGGAGGACACTTTTATTGTGTCTTCTCTTTCATGGAACTCGTTGCACAATACTTTTGGATCTTCATTAATCATGTAATCTATTTTATGGTTATCATTTAGGTGTTGTCTTATGAGTACTAATGCTTTGGCGTAATCCCCAAACAATTTTATGGCATCCCTTTCAGGGGCGTTTTTGCTTAGTTGTGCCATCAGTTATAGTATATAATAGGCCTTGACTCTTTAATTGTAGTTTATCATCTGCTACTAAAAGTTGTCTCATGATCAATATATTGTTGGGGCAATATGTAGATCATCAATGCCACTAATAGGAAAAACAATGCCATAATAATTAAGAGGGATTCATTTTTTTCTTCTTAATTTTCCTCAAATTAAGGAAATGTTGGAGGAAGAAGAAGAGGAGCAGGTGGTGTCGGTCGCCAATGTTGGTGGAAGGAGAGTAAATTTTTTTTATATATTTAGTGGTTAAGGGATTAGTGGTGGCGGATTGTGGTCGGGTTAGTGACCCCTTTTATAGAGGGTGATAAATACTGTTTTGGTATATATATATATTTATATATTTTCCACGCATTTCAAGGGAGCGATTTAGGGGTGTAAACGAACAAATTAATAAACGAAATTTTAAGACAAGTAATATGGAATGTCAAACTTCCTTATGTTAAAATTTCGTCGAAAAATATAGTCGTTTACACCCTTAAATCTCTTCCTTGAAATGCGTGAAAAATAAGAGAGTCACATTTTAAAAAAACGGAGAATTATATATATAAATAGAGTCGGGTTTTGCTAAACACCTATACTTTGCTGAAAACTGAAAACTAACAGTCCTAATTGGAAAAAAGGGGTACATATTACGATTTAAAGGTACGCATGCTTCTAACATCAAAGTTGTGCTGCTAACATCAAAGCTGTTAGTATTTACAAAAATGCCATTAATGAATGCACGCGTACTCCCTTTATGCTAACATGTACTCCCCTTTACTTGGTTTTCACGTGAAAACTATTTTCATCGTGAAAACCAAGTAAAGGGGGTACATAGGACTCATAAAAGGGTATGCGTGCAATCATTAATGGCATTTTTGTAAATACTGATAACTTTGATGTTAGAAGTACGCGTGCCCTGAAATTGTAATATGTACCCTTGCAAATCTTATATGTACCCCTTTTTCCTAACAGGACTGTCAATATTCATTTTTCAGCAAAGTATAGATTTTTAGCAGACCCGACTATATATATATATATATATAAGAATAGGATCAAGTGAAAACTGTTTTCACCGTGAAAACCAAGTAAAGGGGGTACATGTTAACATAAAGGGGATACGCGTGTATTCATTAATGACATTTTTGTAATTACTAATAACTTTGATGTTAGCAGCACAACTTTGATGTTAGAAGCACGTAATATGTACCCTTCTAAAACTTATATGTACCCCCGTTTTTGCAATTAGGGCTGTTAGTTTTCAGTTTTCAGCAAAGTATATGTTTTTAGCATAACCCGGCTATATATATATATATAATTATGATTAATAATCACATAATTTCAATTAATTCAATAATCTAGTATTATCCGATCATTTAAGGAGAGGAAAGAGAACGCCAATAAGCTGGGTCAATCCCCAGTAACTACTTACTTCAACAATGTAGGCCAGGGTCAATCCCAGTAACTGTTATAATGGCCATAAACAGAGTCACTAGTGTGTACACCTTGTTTACTTGGATCACAACAAGATAGAATGAAGACAAGTAATAGAAAAATTAGCATAGTAACCAGAAAACCTGTGGGTGGCCGCTGAACCTCCCATATAGGGCAACCTGTTCATCATTTCCCTTCGATATTCCACTTTAAGTGATTAATATCTTTTATGGAAGTCATCACTTAAATCATATACACATATGCGTCATCTCATTTAACCAAGTTTGCGTACATTCAATCCAATATCCAGATCTCAGTTCATTCACGGCTTATCCAGAAAGCCCATATCACTTGGTAAATTTAATATTCCATTATTTTTCCAGTTCATTCCTTTATCACAATCTATAACCAATTCATTTTCAATCCATTCACTTGTCACAACAAATAATTATTCCATTTTCCAATTTCATTCCAACAATTTATAACAATATAACAGCTATGATGATGATGATGATGATGATAATAATAATAATAATAATAATAATAATAATAATAATAATAATAAATAAAAATAAGTGATGATATTTATAACGAATAATAATGATATCAGTAACATTGATAACCTGAGAATATATCATGATCGTGATTTAAACGATAATTTCATCATATCAGTCATTATACGATCCATTTCATGTCTAATACTGGTGTTTTATAATCCATAATCATATTTTATTTCGAATAATCACGTTAATTTCATGTAACCTTAACGAGATCTACTTTTGGATGGACATCATAGATTACCTCGTGACGCGTACCCATCAGTTAGATTCACGAACATAGCAACTCTCTTGATATTCTTCGTCTATGCACTTGGAGTCTACAATAAACGAGATCTAAAATTAGTTACCTAGTTAACTCCTGATAATTTATAAAAATACATAACTTAAATAATATTAAAGAAACTTAATAATTACTTTGAAGGAGTTTATACATCAAGGTTTTACGGTTTTTGAATTTATTTATAAAAATCAATTTAAGTACTTAAACATTACTTTTACTTAATATTTAGGAAAAATTATCGGAAATAAGTCAATCTTGTCGCGGTCTTATTTTAATAAGTTAAACTTTGAATTTTGATGTGTCACATTTATATATAGTTTTTAGATGCATTTAGATTGCATTTAGAACTCCTTTTTGAGCATTTAGGTGCATAATGACATGAATTACGTAAGTTGTGCTCTACTACTCCCCGTTTGTGTGTTTCGATGATTTTCAGGTTATTTTGATATAAAGTGATCATAAGTACCAAGGATGTAGCCTATTAATCATTAAAGATAAAGGTAGCTTGCACAAGGATCACAATGCATCCGTTTGGGACAATTTGAGTTGGAATGAAGCAAAGAGTTAGTGAAACAAGTGCCAAAACTGACGCACGTTCATTATTTTCATTATAGCTTTTGATAGAAAATTGATAATGAATAAATTCCAATTGGGTTGAATTCTAGACTTCAAGAGCTTTCTAATGATAGGTCACACGCCCCTATCGGACTTTTGGTTTGAGAGATACGGCCTTTGCAAGGTGATGCAGAATTGCAGTTTAGCAACCCGATCGGGCGGGAATTGACCCGATCGGGCCTGAAGCACGGACAACTCTTTTCCGAAATTCTATCTTTTTTAACTAGACTTTGAGGGGTATTATAAATACATTTTTCCTCATGATTTAGAGACATATTTCATTCTAGTTTAGACTCTAGTTTATTCTTCATTGTTCTTAGCTTAGTTTAAACACTTAGATTAGTTTAAAGGTGATTAAACCTATTCCGATTTCAATAAAAGTTCCTGCTTTCTGTCAATTGGTATTCTTTCTTACCCTAATCTCTTTTATTATTCTCAATTGCTTATTTTATTTATTCAATTATTCATGATGCAATTATTAGGGTTTCATATTAGTTTTGTCGTTGTTAATTCGATTATGAGTGAGTAGTTTTCTTTCTAGGGTGTTAGATAGGAAAGCCATGTTTATACCATGATTGTGATTTATATTTCTATCAATTTCTAGGGCTTGATTAGGGTGATCGTGATGTGGGTTGTTCTTATTGAGTAATTAATGTCAGTGTACAATTTCATTGATTGCTTGTGGTTAATAGTTGTTTGCACAGATCCGTCTTACCACTAGAGGCCTAGGACATGTCAGTAGTTCTGATTACGTTAGTGAACATGCGGCGTATGTTGAATTATGAGCGTTGGGTCTTAACCATAGCTCAACATAGGCTCTAATCCCCCGACTCTTGACTTAGATAATGATAGTAGTTGACCCTATCTGATTGGTATAAGCATGGTGGACCGACCTAATACCCTAGGTTTTTAGTCCATAGTTAAATCCTCGATTTATTCCGTCTTTTGTAGTTTAATCATTAGTTCAGTTAATTCTTCCCTGATTTCATCTGAAGTAGCTGAATTGGTTGAATATTAGCTTAGAACTCCGTCTCTCTGTGGATTCGACCCTACTTCCCTTGACTACCATAGTTAGAGGACTTAGGATTATCTTTGATTAGGTGATACGACTAAATCCTATCAATAATCCTAGAATAAGTTAACCTTTTAAGGGTATTTGCTTTTAACAAGTCAAAACCGGTTTACAAATACAGAATTGGTTGGGCATGGAAAGTAGAAGAAGAGAAGGAACACATAAATAATAGATTAAAATTTAAGAAAAGCCTCACGTATTACCAGTTGAATAATTTATAAGTCATTTGACCTGTTAAAAGTTTAAGTAATATCAAAGTTAACTTTTTCCAGGATTATCTAAAGTTTAACTTATTAAAAGAAGACCGCGAAAAGATTGACTTAGCGCCTGTTCTCTTCGGCTAATTCTAGCTGAACTGAACTGAACTTATTGGAGCTGAACTAAACTGAACTGAAATTATTGGAGCTGAACTGAACTGAGCTGAACTGAACTGAACTTATTGGAGCTGAACTGAACTGAACTTATTGGAGCTGAACTGAACTGAACAGAACTTATTGGAGCTGAACTGAACTGAACTGAATTGAATTAAATTATAATAAGCATATGAATAATAAGTAAATAATAATTATTATAAATATTAAATAATAATTAATAATAATTCTAAGTAATAATAATCAAATTAATAATTTAGAATAATATCAAATGAATAATGATAATATTATTTTGATGTTATTATAATAGTTATAAATAAATAAATAATAATAAATTAATTTTAAAAATAAAAATTTCTGATAATAATAATAATAATAATAATAATTAATAATGAGTAATTACAATTATTAGTATTAATATATTAATACTTGAAGATGATGATATAATATAACAACTCGTCTTGTGAGAGACCGCCTAATTTTAAGTTAAAATTAGGCAGGCCCAATAGGCCCAATAGCTATCAGCCCACGTGCCACATTAAACAACCCACCCACTCGTAGTAACTTTGTTTCAATTAGTGACCATTATATGTCAATTGGTCACCATTATATGTCGATTAGTGACCATTATATGCCGAATGTCAATAAGTGACTATTAAAGCATAAGTTTGTTTACTATGTTAGTTAATTATTATTATTTCATTTAGTCACTAGTTGAATATATTTGGTGCCTAATTCTATCCATTTAGTATTTTAATTTGTCTCTCATTGAAACATTAGAAACTATATTAACATACGTCAATAAGAGGCTACTTTAATTCATTAAGTCACTAAGTTAATCCATTTAGAGCCTAATTTAAATTCACATTAGATATAATAAACAGGACTGGCGAGGACGAATTATTGAGGAGAAAGGGGATTTTGGGTGATTGGGCCTTATTGTCTATTGGGCTTGGGCAGCCTAATTATAATGATATAATTAGGCGGTCTTTCTGGATAATTTGTGATAATATAATGTCTAAGAAGTAAATTAATAGTATTACCATTATAATAATAATTAGCTTAAAACATGGGTTGATGTGTGTTGGTCTATGATAGAAATACACCAAACCGCCAAAGTATATTTAATATACAACGTAACGACAAAGTTGTATTTTAAATAGTACTGCAGTATTATTAGCAACTTTGTAATTTTTTCATATCTTCTAGCTTTTTGTATGAGGTAATAGTGAATTTTACTCATTAAAATAAAGCAAAAATTACAAATTAGAATACTCGTATTGACATGAAATTTGGTTAAACCGTGCACCAACCCAAAGTTTGCTCACCCATAATAATAATAATAGTAATAATAATGAGTAAAGATATAATAAAAAAAATAATTATTATAAATAATAATAATAATTATTATATAATAATAATAAATAAAATAAATTAGACCAACAATATATTAAACAAAATGGTTAAATAATGAATGGAGCTGAACTGAACTGAACTAAATTTATTGGAGCTGAACTGAACTGAACTGAACTTATTGGAGCTGA
The DNA here is from genome assembly GCA_947645195.1 of Patellifolia procumbens. Classification (NCBI taxonomy): domain Eukaryota; kingdom Viridiplantae; phylum Streptophyta; class Magnoliopsida; order Caryophyllales; family Amaranthaceae; genus Patellifolia; species Patellifolia procumbens. The sequence continues at coordinate 4,336,297 of CANSGD010001076.1, forward strand.
ACTGAACTGACCTTATTGGTGCTGAACTGAACTGAACTAAACTTATTAGAGCTGAACTGAACTGAACTGAACTTATTAGAGCTAAACTGAACTGAACTGAACTGAACTGAACTGAACTTATTAGAGCTGAACTGAACTGAACTGAAAATAAGCTGAACAGAACAGACCCTTATTCTTGATAATTTTTCCTAATATTTATTAACTTAAACCTTTTTGAACAATTTAAACAAATATATAAAATTTACTTTATTATACTTCTTATTTAGATTTAGAAACTTAAGAAATAATTTTGTCATGAATATTAATATAACCATAAATAAAATAATTAGTTCAATGAAACCTTATTAAATTTACACAACAATAAATAAGTAAGAAGGATTTGGGTTTTAGAGTATGGGCTAACATAAAAAAAAAAACAGATTTTTAATGAATGGGGTTTTGGGTTTTAAGATCCAAATGAAATTGCTTTTGGGTTTTAAGAAAATGAACATAAGAAATAAAACTAGTAGTAAAAGGGGGGAAAGTCTGATTCATATGAATCAGTTTCACAAAAGTAGGAAAACAAAGAGAAAGGAAGGGGAAACAGAGGAGAAAGGAGGAGGGGCACTGGGGTGGCGACGCTGCGACGCATCTGGACGACGAGGGTGGCGGTGGTTCAGGCGCAGTTTGCGAAGGCCGTTTCCGTCGGGTAGAAGGCGGTTCAGGCGGAGGTGGGAGGCGTTTCAGGCGAGTTCGGGGCTGCGAGGTGAGCAGAGTGTTTCCGTTTTGCGGTGTTGTTGGGCGCGGGTTGAGAGGCGGTTCGAGGTTGATGGAGGTGGCTCAGGTGGTGGTTTCAGGGTAGGCGAAGGTGGTTCAAGGTGGTGTTTCGATGGTGGTGGTTTCAAAAATTGTATTTTTTTTAATTTTTAAAACAAAAACAAATATCAGCCATTAAAAGAGAAGGGGAGGAGATTGGAGAGAAGAATGAAGCAAACCTTGAATGTTGGGAGGTAGTTTTATGCGTGTATTTATGGTGGAAAACTTCTAATTTTTTGGGCTCTTAATCAAAGCACCATTGATGAGCAAGATAAGAAGGTTGAAGTGAAGATTTCTTTTTGACCCAAGGATGCAACTTGATCAGGTTTTGGGCTAAAGTATTCTGACAAATTAATTAGCTGTAGTTGAGAGTTTTCTCACGGCTTGAAGATGCCATGTTTGCACAGTTGAAGGGGAGGAAAGATGGTTATAAGTGGCATTGTTAGGGATGATAAGAGAGATATGAGATAGGTGATAAGTGAGTGCATTTTTAGTAGTGGCATGGGTTGTAATTTCACCCAACGTTTTCTTTTGGCAACTTTTGTCTTCTTGTGGCTTTAGTACAACTTGTACATGGATATTGGGAAGTTTGCTAAATAATCTTGAAATAGTTATTTCTAATTTAAGATTTTATAAAATTCAAAAAATAACATGAATAATGGAAATTAAATTTATATAATTAAAATAATTAGTACTTTTCAAATAATCGAATTCAAATCAAAATAAATCTTAAAAATCATTTTAAATTCATATTATTACATTTTTAGATTAATAAAATAATTGATTAATTTATCAAAAACTCGGGGTATTATATATACTCCTCCTTAAAAATAAAATTTGTACTCTAACTTGCAAGGTAGGTATCGAGACATTAACGAAGACTTTGTTAGTATTACATTCTGTCCCCATTAAGGAGTTTCGTCCTCGAAACTCGATAATCGTACCTGGAAAAGAGTTCAGGATAATGCTTATTCATGTCACCTTATATTTCTCAAGTTGCTTCCTCGGTTTGATGATTAGACCATAAAATTTTTTCTAACTTTATAGCCTTGTTTCGGGTGTTCCTTGTTTTGGTATCGAGGATTCTAATAGGACGTTCATCAAAGGTGAGGGTCTCATCAACTTAATGGTTTCAGGTTGGATAACATGGGAGGGATCGGGAACATATTTACGAAGTTGAGACACATGAAAAACATTGTGAACATTGGCTAATTTTGCGGGTAAGGCTAATCTATATGCCACTTCCCCAATTCTTTCAAGTATCTCATATGGTCCAATTTAATAAGGACTCAAGTTTCCTTTTCTACCGAACCTCATCACTCCCTTGGTTGGTGAAACTTTCACCAATACTCTTCTCAACCTTCAAACTCTAAATCTCGTCTCCTTTGATCGGCATACGATTTTGATCCTGAGTTGCTTTCATATGCTCTTGAATCAATTTCACTTTTCTGGTAGTCTCTTCAATCATTTCTGGTCCAAAATTCAACGACTCGTTCACATCGCTCCAACATATTGGACTCCTACAATTCCGTCCATACAATGCCTCATAAGGAGCCATTCCTATGCTCGAGTGATAGCAGTTGTTATACGAGAATTCTATGTACATTAAAAAATCAGCCCAAGAACCTCCGAAAGCCATTACGCATGCTCTCAACATATCCTCCAAGGTCTAAATTGTTCTCCTAGCTTGACCATCTGTTGCTGGGTAGAAGGCTGTGCTGAATTTCAATAACGTACTGATATCACGTATTTATATAGTCTTTTCTCCCTTATTTACAAGCTAATTTGTGCGTCATTGGAGCTCTTGGGAGCTATTTTGTGCTAACTATCGTATGTAGTTGTGGTTTCGTGTTTTATATTGAATTGCAGGTTTTACGGAGTTTTCTCCTTATTCCCGAGCCTTTTGGAAGCAACCACGGCTTTACGAGATGTTACGAGGCACGTAGGATGGCTCACGAGCTTTATGGATAGTTTAGGAGGTCCCAAGACCCCTAAACGTGAAGATTAGAGAGCCAAAGAGTCAAATGAGGTTTCCGTGCACTGATCGGGCAGAAATGGCCCGATCGGGCGAAATATTATGATCGGGTACGAAAGTTGCGGACCCGATCGGGCAAGGCATGCCCGATCAGATCGGGCGAGAACACATGTGCCCAGACCCGATCGGGCACCTACCGCCCGATCCCATCGGGTCTAGTGCTGCTAGGTCTTATTGGGACGCTGCGGAGGAGGCGAGCTTGCTGGCACTTTTTGTCGCCAGACCCGATCGGGTGACTACCGCCCGACCCGATCGGGTGGGCCGTTTTCTCGCCTTATTGCTGCGCTGCTGCTGCCAGAGCCCATAAGTGAAGTTGGGAGAATTTGTATGTGGACCCGATCGGGTACTGTGCTCGGGCCCGATCGGGTCTGGTGCTTTAATCGCGCTTTTTCACTTTTTGTTTCCGTTTTTAGTGAACTTGAGGGGTATTATAAATACCTTTTCCTCATTATCTTTCATTCATCCTTTTTCTGCTTTAGACTCTAGTTTTATTCTTCATTGCTTTTAGTTTAATTCAAACACTTTAGATTATTTTTTAGAGGTGATCAAACCTATTTCGATTTCAATAAAAGTTCCTGCTTTCCGTCAATTGGTACTCTTCTCTACTCTTTATCTCTTTAATTACTTTGATTGCTTAGTTTAATTATTTAATTGTTCATGATGCAATTCTTAGGGTTTCATATTAGTTTTGTTGTTGCCGATTCGATTATGAGTGAGTAGTTCCCTTTCTAGGGTGTTAGATAGGAAAGCCATGTTTATACCATGATTGTGATTTAGATTTCTATCAATTTCTAGGGCTTGATTAGGGTGATTGTGATGTGGTTTGTTCTTATTGAGTAATTAACGTTATTGTGCAATTTCATTGATTGCTTGTGGTTAATAGTTGTTTGCACAGATCCGTCTTACGACTAGAGGCCTAGGATACATCAGTAGTTCTGATTACGTTAGTGAACATGCGGCGTATGTTGAACTATGAGCGTTGAGTCTTAACCATAGCTCAACATAGGCTCTAATCCCCCGACTCTTGACTTAGGTTTTGATAGTAGTTGACCCTATTTGATTGGTATAAGCATGGTGGACCGACCTAATACCCTAGACTTTTATTCCATAGTTTAATCCTCGATTTATTCAGTCTTCCGTAGTCTATTCCTTAGTTTAATTAATTCCTTTCTGATTTCATCTGGAGTAGCAGAATTGATTGATTATTGACTTAGAAACTCTGTCTCCCTGTGGATTCGACCCTGCTTCCACTGACTACCTAGTTAGAGGTCCGTAGGTTTATTTTTGGTTAGGTGACACGACTAAAACCTATCAAATTTTGGCGCTGTTGCCGGGGAGACGGCTAGTTCTCTAAGTTTTTATTTAATTATTTGGTCTACTTCTCTGTACCTCATTGGAACTTCATTGTTTCAATCGAGGTACGTTTTACTGCTGCTTTTTGTTTCTTTTGTATGCCCAGGTCCTAAAGAAACGGTTCCCCAATTCCAGCGGACCCCGATCTTACTAGGACAATCAGGCGGATCCGAAAGATAAAGCAGAAAGAAAAGCAGTCTGTTCAGCTGAACACCTCTGGAATAGACACCTTGAATTCAGTTATGTCAAAATCACTGAAGTCATATGGGGTGCCCAACCCAGATGGTCTCTCCACTGGACCTACTATGCCCACCATTGCCGCAGCAAATTTCGAAATCAAGCCTGGACTCATCAGCATGGTCCAGCAAAATCAGTTTGGTGGGCATCCTACTGAAGTTCCGGCAAATCATCTACAACGGTTTCAACAACTTTGTCGAACCGTTAAACATGCCGGCGTCACTCCAGATCAACTCAAAGTCATGTTGTTCGAGTTTTCACTGAGAGATAGAGCCCAAAAATGGTTGAACGATGTGAAAGAAACCGAGTGGAGTGAGATTTCTGCTGCATTTCTGAGAGAGTATTACCCACCTACTAAAACAGCAGAAATCAGAAATAAACTAGCCACGTTTTTCCAAGAGCCTGATGAAACATTAAGGGAAGCGTGGGCTAGGTTTAGAGATTTACAGAGAGAGTGTCCACACCATAATATGGACAAATGGTTCTTGACGCAGACATTCTACAATGGTCTGCAGCCTCAGACGAAGTGTATTGTTGATTCGTCTGCAGGAGGAGTGTTTTTAGACAAGGAAGTTGATGAGGGTTATGAATTCATATCAAATCTTGCAGCCAATGACCATTCATCATCTAGGAGTTTGACTAAGAAGGTACTTGAAGTTGACGCAATTTCATTGCTTACATCTCAGATGGCGCAACTAACTCAACAGCTAATGAAGTCTTCTAGTCCGACACCTCCAACCATGAGTATCAATGCTATGTCTGCAGTAGCACCCATTACCTCATCTTACTGCGAGGTATGTGGTGTTCAGGGTCACTTTGGGCATGACTGTCAGTTCAGTCAATTTCAGATGGAGCAGGCAAACGCCTTTCAACAAAGGCCACAAACCTTCCCCCCTTCACATAACTACCAAAACCCACAAAACCATCAACCTCCACCTCCACAAAACTACCCTAAACCTTCATACCATCAAACCCCACAAAATTTCCAAAGACCACCACCACAAAACTTCCATCATCCCAATAACTTCCAAACTCCACAAAATTTCCACACCCCACCCCCACAAAACAACAACCCACAAAAGCCTAGCAATTCTGAACTGATGAAACTGATATTGTCTATGCAAAAGACAAATGAGGAAACACGGAGGGCCCAGGAGGAAGCAAGGAGGGCCCAAGAGAAGCACATCCAACTTCTCGAGGCTCAAGTTGCTCAGTTGGCAGAATCTAATGCACAGAGGCAGCAGGGACAATTGCCAGGGCAACCAGTCCAGAGAGAACATGTGAATGCCATCACTCTTCGTAGTGGCATTGCATATGATGCCCCTCCAGTGCCCATTGATGAGGTTACCCCGACTGCAGGGAAGAAGAGGGTGGTAGAGGAAGGAAAAAGAAAGAATTCGACGTCTGAAGTCGATTTGTCTGCAGAAGCTGAACAGACAGGGAAGAAAAAGGAGAAGGTTTCTGAAACGCCTTTTACACCAAGGCTACCTTTTCCTCACAGGATGCAACAATCTAAGGTCGATCAGCAATTTGGTAAGTTCTTGGCTATGGTCAAGAACCTTGAGGTAACGATTCCATTTACAGATTTAATTACCCAAGTGCCTATTTATGCCAAATTTCTGAAAGACATGATCACTAAGAAAAGAGACTTTGGTGGGGTAGAACGTGTCGCTCTTACTGAAGAGTGTAGTGCTTTTATTCAAAATAAAACCCCACCAAAGTTAAAAGATCCTGGTAGTTTTTCTATACCCTGCCATCTCGGACCTATTTTTATTGATAAGGCTTTGTGTGATTTAGGTGCTTCTGTCTCTGTTATGCCATTGTCTGTTTATAAGAAACTGAACATGGGAGCCCTTAAATGCACACAAATCACTTTACAGATGGCGGATCGTTCTATAAAATACCCTCTAGGTGTTTTAGAGGATGTTCCTGTTAGGGTTGGGAAATTCTATATCCCTGTTGATTTTGTGGTGTTAGATATGGATGAGGATGCCCAGATTCCTATTATCTTGGGTAGGCCGTTTTTGTGTACTGCTGGTGCTGTCATTGATGTCAAGTCTGGGTCTTTAACTCTGAGTGTTGGTGATGATAAAGTGATTTTTAAACTAACCAATGCTGTTAAGGCACCTATGCTTGAACAATCTTGTTGCAGGGATGAGGTTCTGGATGAAGTAGTTGTGGAGAAGGTTCCAATTCCACCTAAGGTTGCCTCACCGTCTGGAGGCATTGTCAAGAACATTTGGAGGAGAAAGATGTTTGATGAGGGTGGCACTCATTGCCAAGCCCCTCCTATTTGAGAGAGGGAGGATTATGGTCGTGCGGGACCTTTATAAACCAGCGCTGTGCGAGAGGCAACTCGTATTTTCTTTTCTTTTTATTTTTCTTCCTTTTGTGAGCGAGAGTGAGGGTACTAACATTGTTTTTCCTCTTAGCATAGTCCTTATCACCTTTTGGCATTGAGGACACTGCCAAGTTTAGCTTGGGGGAGGAGTTCTGTTTGTATTCCCTATCTCTTTTACTGCTTTCTAGAATAGTTTTACTGCTTTCAGAAAATACTGAAAAAATGAAAAAAAATATGGTTCCCATGACTGGTTTAGTTGCCTCCCTGTGCCCCTTGTTGTGCTCTATTTGAAATTGATTTGACTTTGTTTTCTGGATAGCTGGGCATTTGTGATCTTGAGGCTATGATTTGATGTTTGATTGCTATGATTTCGAGCATTTCTGGATTATATTAGACCACTTTGTGCTGCATACCTGAATTGGTTAGACTGTGAGGCCTCTTTGTAGCCTATTGGATTCATATTATTATCCAGTCTATTCTTGTGTGTTAGTTCCTCTTTAGTGGATTGATCTTGACTTTGACTTCGTACTTGTCTGATTTTAGATGACTTGTAGCATGTGCTGTGATAGAGGCGTTCTTTTGTCTTATTCTTGAGCTTCAGAGTGAGTTTTTGATATACTTTTATCCTCCTTAGCCCCGCTGAGCCTAATGACTTGTTTCGTGTTACTTAAACCCCTATTATGAGCCAAAAGCCTTCACTTGATATTATTCCAAGCCTAGCTTGGGGGAGCTTTTGTATGGGTTGAGTTTGAGATTGGTTTGTTGGTTTAGTTTGGTTTTTGAGGAATTTAAAAGTGTATTTGCTGTGGTTTGAGAGTGAGAAAGAGAAAAGAAAGAAAGCAAGTTTAGAGTTGCGTGAATGAAATTCAGAAAAATGAAAGAAAAATGAAATGAAAATTCAAAAGAATTCTAGTTCTTTCATTCACGTACGTTCATAAAAGAATATTCGCTCCATTGCTAGAAAATTGGGTTTTTTATGAGCTTTTCATTGATTTATGAGAGTTGGGTTACTTTACATGGTTTTATGGTGATTGTTGGGAGTTGTGTAGGCCATCCTAGGCCTTGTTTGAATGATTTATGCTCCCCCTTTCTTGGTTTTTCCACCACATTACCCAAAAGTATCCCCTACCTCTCGCCTAAGCCCCATTACAACCCTATAAAGTCCTCTTGAGCTTATGTCTGCATTGTTCATTTGATTGATTTCGAGTTAGTTTGTCAAAGTTAAAGAGTATTTCTGCTAATTGAGTCGACTTGACTAGGATGAGCGTCATTGAACCTTCTTAAACACATGAGAGTGGGAGTGGGAAGGGTACTTATGGTCGGGTTGGTGAGTGTTCGGGCACATTCTTTGCCTGCCATAAAATTGAGAGGAGTGACACCCTTGTGAGTCCTTTTCAGGACTTGTATGCTTTGTGGATGCTTGAGTTTGATAAATTGCTTGAATGATTGGTGGTTGGATGGATTTGATGAGCCAAACTTGAATTATGCCTGCTTGAACGATTCTTAGTCTTGAAAATATTTTGAGCTTTGATTTGTTTTTATCTTTGGGGTGAGGTAATCTATTCCATGTTCATGTGCTGTTCGCTTGAGGACAAGCAAAGGTTTAGCTTGGGGGAGTTTGATATCACGTATTTATATAGTCTTTTCTCCCTTATTTACAAGCTAATTTGTGCGTCATTGGAGCTCTTGGGAGCTATTTTGTGCTAACTATCGTATGTAGTTGTGGTTTCGTGTTTTATATTGAATTGCAGGTTTTACGGAGTTTTCTCCTTATTCCCGAGCCTTTTGGAAGCAACCACGGCTTTACGAGATGTTACGAGGCACGTAGGATGGCTCACGAGCTTTATGGATAGTTTAGGAGGTCCCAAGACCCCTAAACGTGAAGATTAGAGAGCCAAAGAGTCAAATGAGGTTTCCGTGCACTGATCGGGCAGAAATGGCCCGATCGGGCGAAATATTATGATCGGGTACGAAAGTTGCGGACCCGATCGGGCAAGGCATGCCCGATCAGATCGGGCGAGAACACATGTGCCCAGACCCGATCGGGCACCTACCGCCCGATCCCATCGGGTCTAGTGCTGCTAGGTCTTATTGGGACGCTGCGGAGGAGGCGAGCTTGCTGGCACTTTTTGTCGCCAGACCCGATCGGGTGACTACCGCCCGACCCGATCGGGTGGGCCGTTTTCTCGCCTTATTGCTGCGCTGCTGCTGCCAGAGCCCATAAGTGAAGTTGGGAGAATTTGTATGTGGACCCGATCGGGTACTGTGCTCGGGCCCGATCGGGTCTGGTGCTTTAATCGCGCTTTTTCACTTTTTGTTTCCGTTTTTAGTGAACTTGAGGGGTATTATAAATACCTTTTCCTCATTATCTTTCATTCATCCTTTTTCTGCTTTAGACTCTAGTTTTATTCTTCATTGCTTTTAGTTTAATTCAAACACTTTAGATTATTTTTTAGAGGTGATCAAACCTATTTCGATTTCAATAAAAGTTCCTGCTTTCCGTCAATTGGTACTCTTCTCTACTCTTTATCTCTTTAATTACTTTGATTGCTTAGTTTAATTATTTAATTGTTCATGATGCAATTCTTAGGGTTTCATATTAGTTTTGTTGTTGCCGATTCGATTATGAGTGAGTAGTTCCCTTTCTAGGGTGTTAGATAGGAAAGCCATGTTTATACCATGATTGTGATTTAGATTTCTATCAATTTCTAGGGCTTGATTAGGGTGATTGTGATGTGGTTTGTTCTTATTGAGTAATTAACGTTATTGTGCAATTTCATTGATTGCTTGTGGTTAATAGTTGTTTGCACAGATCCGTCTTACGACTAGAGGCCTAGGATACATCAGTAGTTCTGATTACGTTAGTGAACATGCGGCGTATGTTGAACTATGAGCGTTGAGTCTTAACCATAGCTCAACATAGGCTCTAATCCCCCGACTCTTGACTTAGGTTTTGATAGTAGTTGACCCTATTTGATTGGTATAAGCATGGTGGACCGACCTAATACCCTAGACTTTTATTCCATAGTTTAATCCTCGATTTATTCAGTCTTCCGTAGTCTATTCCTTAGTTTAATTAATTCCTTTCTGATTTCATCTGGAGTAGCAGAATTGATTGATTATTGACTTAGAAACTCTGTCTCCCTGTGGATTCGACCCTGCTTCCACTGACTACCTAGTTAGAGGTCCGTAGGTTTATTTTTGGTTAGGTGACACGACTAAAACCTATCACGTACCCACGGCTGTCTGAAGCTGTTTCCAGAATTTCGATAAGAATCTCGAATCCCTATCCGAAATAATGTACTTCGGAACTCCATGTAGCATAACCAATTCATTAAAGTACGCATCAACCAATTGTTTCAACGACCATGTATCCTTCATTGCCACGAATCTTACTGTCTTAGTTAAACGGTCCACTATCACCCATATTGCATTCTTTCCAGATCTTGTATTCGGTAACGCCATGATGAAATCCAAAGAGACAGATTCCCATTTCCATCCCGGTACTTTCAATGGTTGCAATTTTCCTCCGGGCGTCAAATGTTGTATTTTCACCTTCTAGCATATCAGACATCTATCACGAACTCGACTACTTCTTGCTTCATCCTAGGCCACCAAAAATGCTTCTTTAAGTCCTTATAAAGCTTATCTCCTCCTGGATGTATGGAATACGGCGAGTTACGAGTCTCCTTTAAAATCCTTGTCTTGAGTTTCTCGTCATGTGGCACACACAATCTTCTTTTATACATTGCAATGCCATTGTCATCGATCTCAAATTCTGGTGCTTGACCATTTTCCTTTATTTCTCTGAGCTTGCCTAGCCACTTATCAACGAGCTGTTTAATCCGAATCTCCTCAAATATATCTGGTCCAACAATAAGGGCATTCATTGAGCTTGTACATAGCCAGGCTCGACTACTTCCAAACTCAGTCTCTTGATTTCCTTATACAGCTCATCGGCTAAGATCAATGCATCCAGTGAATGAGCACTCTTCCTGCTCAAAGCATGAGCTATCTTATTCGCTTTTCTTTCTTAATACACTATCTGCAAGTTATAATCGTTTATGAGCTCGAGCCAACGTCTCTGTCTCATATTCAACTCCTTTTACGTATACAGATACTTCAAACTCTTGTGATCTGTGACCTTTCATTGTACTCCATATAAATAATGTCTCTAGATCTTCAGCGTAAACACGATCACTCCTAAATCCAATTCATGAGTAGGGTGATTTTGCTCATGCGGTTTGAGTTGTCTTGATGCATAGGCCACTGACATGAGTCAAGAAGCAAAGTCAACCATTGGAGATGAACCTATTTGCTTGGTTCTTGAAGCCTTTGGATTCAAGCTCAAATCTAATGCTTCCTTTGTGACCATGATTGCTTGGGATGATGATCCTAGTTGTGAAGACTAATATGGGGCATCCATATTTAGTTACTTGGAGTCTTTAAGAGTCTTTTTTCATGTTATTTTTAGACATTTCATTCATGTTTTAATTTGTGTCCATATGGCCGAAATTATGGTTGGAAATTCGGTTATATAAGAGTCCTAGTTGAGTTGTAATTTCTATTAAGATTAGGATTGATCTAGCTAAATGATAAGGTGCTTAGGCGTGTAAATAAGATTGATTTGGCCGAAAATCCTATCATTCTTATTAGATTATCTTCCTTATATTTATCTTTATCTTTTCCTAGATTATAGGGATTAAGATTTATATGCTTTTTAGATAGAGTTTGGTTTCCTAATCATACTAGAACTTGTACTAGTATAAATAGGCGCCTAGTTTTCAAAAATAAGTAGTTAAGTTTGATTCATTCATTGATATTTTCGAGTATTTAATTGTTGTTCTCAATTAAATTCGACCATTCACATAATATTCAGGAGTGATTATTATTGAGTGTTAATCTACTTAATTTCAGGTAATGGTTTAAGGGAGATTAAGAGTTAATTAAATCTTTCAGAAGTGCTTGATTTAATTATCATATCCTAAACACATAAACACAAAACACATGAAAAATTTGGACTTTAATATTTAGTTAAGATCCTTTTCTTTGGAGTACTTGAATGCTACTCTCATTGGAGTTGCATTCTTAGTTAGTTAAAAACGGGATGGGAATTAAACGGAGTTCAATTCGCCGAGTTTAAAACGGAAAAAAATTGAAAAATACTGTCAAATATTCGACAAAAAGAACGTTGAATTTTTATAATACGGAATACGGATGTATACGCGTTTAAAACGGCTCCACCTTAAAAGCTCGGCTAAAAATTCGGACACTATTTTCTTGCGTTTTACTCATGTTATGCTCTAATTTAAAAGATATCAACTTATATACCTATTCATCATAAGTAGGTCTCAATATTTTGGAAGAACATATGCTATAAAAGAGTCAAAACAATGATTAAGCTAAAACTCTAAAAGGTCGTGTATAGTCGCAGAGACATGAGAGTTTGAGACACGTGGTTTCTTTTTTTCTTTAAATGAGTTTTTTCAAAAAAAACGCATTCGGCGCTTTTTAAACGTGTTTTATACGGGAGGTGGAATTTTTTTGTGTTTAAAACGGCGGGGGCTCAAAAAACGTTTTTTTGGCGTTTTTTTCAAAAAGACGGAGACGGAGTTTTAAACGCATTTTAACTAACTAAGGTTGCATTCATATCAATTGGTATCAGATTTTTCCAGGAGGGTGAGGAAAGAAAGTGTCCGACTTTCTTGGTAAGCTTCTGAAACTAGCTCATTCTAGTTCTTGATCCTTGATTAGGCTTGTGTGGTTGTTTGGCTTCCATTCTTTTTGTTGGCGTGTGATTTGTTCTTTTTGGCGTGACATATTTGTAGTTTTAAAGCTTTAAATCATGTCTAGTGTGGAGAAAATTGAGAAAATGATGCATGATATACTTGTTGCCACTGAGGAGGACAGAGCTAGGGCTAGGAGGTTAGAAACCGCCCATATTGCCTTGGTCGAAGTTGTTAAAAGGAAAAAATGACCCTAATCATGTTGACTATGAATCTGATCATCATGTTGTGCAAAATGTTAAATCCACTTATGATAATGATAGAGGGATAAAATTGGATGATTTTACTGGTGATGCAAATCCTGAAGATTTGCTTGAGTGGATTCGACAACTTGAAAAGGTGTGTGAATATAGGGGTTTTGATAATGAAAAGAAGTATAAAATTGCCACTATTAGACTAACTAAATATGCTGGAGTTTGGTTAGAAAGTATAAAATCAAAAAGGGCAAAACTTCGAAAATCTAAGCTTAAAAGTTGGGAAAAGCTTAAAAAGAAATTGAAAGAACGATTTATTTCAAGTGATTTTATTCAAAGGCAATACATGAGAAAGCGTGATTTAACTCAAGATTCTATGAATGTTCATGACTATACTTTGGAGTTTGATAGATTATGCTTGCTTTGTGGTAATGAGGAGATTGAGCAAGAAAAGATTAATAGATTTATTGGAGGTCTTCAGAAATCTATTGCTAGAAAGATTGATATTGCCAACTATAGTACTTTTGATGATGTGCGTCAATTGGCTTTAACATTTGAACGTTATGAACTTGAGGAAAAGAAAGCCTATGGGGGGAAAAGCACCACTTTTAAAAGCCTTAACCCTAATTACCCTTCTTCTTCTAAGACCTTTGAAAAGAGAGAGTTTCCTTCAAAGGGGGCTCAAAAGGGGCAGCGCCCTAAAATGGTTATTTCGAGGGAGAAATTTGATGATGCTCGAAAGTGTTTGAAGTGTCAAGGGAGGGGTCATATTACTGCAAATTGTCCCACTAGAAAAGCCCTCACCATAAAACAATACATGACCTTGTAGGAGGAAGAGAGAACTTATGATTATGTGGTGGAAAGTGACCATGAGAGTGAGGAGAATGGAGATGAGGATGCCTATGTTGAAGATGACACTAGAATGATTGGAGTTATTAGGAGAACCTTGCATGTAGAGTTGGTGAGTTTTCTTGCAACGTGATTATTGATAGTGGATCTTGCACTAATGTGGTGGCATCTAATGTGGTCTCTAAGTTGAATTTGTTGGTTAGAGATCATCCTTACCCTTAGAAGTTGAGTTGGTTGGATAATAAGACTAGTTTGACTATAAAGAAACAAGCCCTAGTTTCTTTTTCGATTGGAAACTACAAAGATGAGTTGTGGGGTGATGTTCTTCCTATGAGTGCTTGTCATATTCTTCTTGGTAGACCTTGGCAATTTGATCGAAAGGTTATTCATGAGGGGGAGACGAATGTGTATTCTGTTTTGATGGGATCTAAGAGGATTCGACTTATGCCCTTGTCTCCTAGTACTATTGTGCCAAAGAAGAGGGTTGAAAGCAAGCAAAGTTTGTCCGTTTCAGCAAAAGAGTTCGAGAAAGAGGTCGAAATAGAGTCATGGTTATGCTTTGTTTGTTAAATGTACTTTAACTAATGATGTTTCTATGAAAGATCCTAACCTTGCAGCTTTGTTAGAGGAGTTTTGGGATGTCTTTCCCAAAGAGTTGCCTCAAGGGTTACCACCTTTAAGAGGAATTGAGCATGCTATTGATCTAGTGCCAGGCGCACCTTTTCCTAACAAACCAGCATATAGATGTGATCCTATGGCTTATAAGGAGCTACAAAAACAGATTGAAGAGTTGATTGATCGAGGCTATGTGAGAGAAAACATGAGTCCATGCGCCGTTCCTGCCCTTCTTGTCCCTAAGAAGGATGGTACATGGAGGATGTGCATTGATAGTAGAGCCGTCAACAACATCACAATAAAGTATCGTTTTCCTATGCCAAGATTGGAGGACATGCTTGATGAGTTACATGGAGCCTTGGTGTTTTCGAAGATTGATCTAAGGAGTGGATATCACCAAATGAGAATTAGAGAAGGAGATGAATGGAAAACAGCTTTCAAGACCAAACAAGGTCTATATGAGTGGATGGTGATGCCCTTTGGTCTTTGCAATGCTCCTAGTTCTTTTATGAGGCTTATGAATGAGGTACTACATCCTTTTCTTAAAAAGTTCATTGTTGTCTATTTAGATGATATCCTTGTGTATAGTACTAGTATTGAATCTCATTTAGCTCATTTAAGACTTTTATTTGAAAAATTGAGAGAACAAAAACTGTATGGAAAGATGGAAAAGTGTGATTTTCTTGTACCTAATATTGCTTTTCCTGGCTATATTGTATCTAGGGATGGAGTCCATGTTGATCCAGAGAAAGTCAAGGCAATTTCTCTTGGTTGGCGCCAACTAATGCACATGAATGTAGAAGTTTCCACGACCTAGCTCCCTTTTATAGGAGGTTCATTCGAAACTTCTCAAAAGTTATGGCTTCAATCACTGAATTGATGAAGAAGGGAGAGTTTTCTTGGAAATCTCTTGCTCAAAGATCGTTTGAAGAGGTGAAGAAGTTTCTTTGCCATGCTCCTATTCTTGCCTTGCCAGATTTCAACAAGTTGTTCGAGGTAGAGTGTGATGCAAATGGAGTTGGAGTTGGAGTTGGTGCAGTGTTGATTCAAGAGAAAAGGCCTATTGCATACTTTAGTGAGAAATTGAGTGGCGCCAAGCTCAATTACTCCAACTATGATCGAGAATTCTATGCCATTGTGAGGGCCTTGGATCATTGGTCTCATTACTTAACGCCCAAGCCTTTCATACTCCATTCAGATCATGAGGCACTCAAACACATCCATGGGCAACAAAAGCTCAATTATAGGCACGCCACGTGGGTTGAATTCCTACAATATTTTACTTTTTCTTCTAAGTATAAAGGTGTAATACCCCGAATTTTCAAAGCTTATTTTAGTATTTATTAACCTTTAATATTATATTCCAATTAAATTTATTTACTGATAATTCAACTTTATTTGAAAATAATGTTTTTTAAAAATGATTTCATTTAGTTTTTGAAGTATTTAACGATTTTATGAAATTTAGTTTTGAATTATTTAGTGATTCTATTTAAATGATTTAATTGAAATATATTCTTTTTACAAACTAATTATTCATTTTATTATTCCTAATTAATTTAATTATTATTGAAATATTTACTTGGTTGTGGGCATTCTTATTCAAACCATTGTCCATCCACATTGACAAAAACCCATTGAGAGCCCAACCCAAACAAATACCAAAATCCAAGTATATTAGCCCAAAAATAAAATAAAGGAAAAATAAAATCACCAAAATTAGAAAATAGAATTCTGATTCATCTCCATCTTCAACCTTCCTCTCTCATATGACTACAACACATCCAAGAGCAAAAATCCAAATACTCCATCACTCTTGTCAGATTTTATCAACACTCAAGCAAAAACTCAAGAAAATCTGAGCAAAGTAGTCAAAGCAATATCAGAATTTCAAATGCCTAAGATCTTCACCATTAATGGAGCTTGACTCCAAGCTCAAAAATCTGTTCCAATTCCTCCATATATACTGAGCTACACCCATTCAATTGCTCAAGCAAAACGCCTTCAAGCTTTGCTTTATTATCCTCTCATTAATTTCTGATTTTAATGTTGAAAATAAAAAAAATATTACAAATTTCTGCTTCTCTAACTCGCGGGAAGCGGCCTTCGCACACCACCACTGAACCGCCTTCACCCACCAAACACCACCACCACCGCCGATCACCACGAACCGCCAGCCAACCTCCACCTCCGCAGCCACCGCCCTTCGCAGCTAACCACCACCCAACCCTCCCTCCTTCGCCCAAAACGCAGCCAGGCGCAACCCTGAACTCGCCCCGCCCAGACCACCGCGGCCCTCGCCAGCGTTCTCCTGAGCCGCAGCCGTGAACCACCAGCGAGCCACCTCCCTTCTTCCTTCTCATCCCCTGCTCCTCCTTCTCCCTTCGCTCGCCCCCCTCTGTTTTTTCCCTGTTACTCCCTTCCCTCTTTTCTTTCTCTGGTTGCTAATACTGATTCTTTGAATTAGTTCCCTTTTCCCCCCTTTTTATTTTCTTATTTTTAATTAAAAATCAAAGCCCAAATCCTTTTATGTTATTTAATTAGAAAAATCATTAAAACCTATTCCTTTCCTTAATACAATTTCATAAATAAATTGAAACCATAAACTTTGATTTAGAGAACTCCTTTGAAATTATTAATCAATTTTATTTAAGTTATTTGAATTATTTAAGTTTTTTATTTTATTTATATATAAAAGGGGTTTTATTAATGATATTATTAATGTTATTATCATTAATACTAAGTTAATAAAGCTAATCTTTTAATACCTAAATGTATTTTCTTAAGAAATTTTTATTAAAACGTTAAACTTCGAGTTATTAATTCCTGTTTTGAATAATTAAGAATTTTCTAAAGTTATTCGAGTTTATTTAAGTTCGTTATTTTATAAATAAAAAAGGGGTTATTTAGATAACTAATTTTTAGATCCCTTTTAATTGTATATTTCGATCTAGTAGAAGAAGATTATCAAGAGTGCGATCAACTTGTGGCTTAACTTCGGGCACGCTTCAAGAGGTAATTACCAATGTTCATCCACAAGTAGATTCCGTATAAATAAAATGATTTAACCTTGAGATTATGTGAATTAATCATGTGATTATGTGATAATAAAGTTAATATGTGGATATTGATTATGGATTAGTTATGGGTTATGGTTATCAAATTAAAGTATGAATTATGAGTAACAAAATAGATACAAGTGTGGATTTTGATTCCGAACCATGAATATGGAAGTTGGACTATGGACTATGACAATGATTATTATAGCATCGTTAACATCGTAATTAAACTCGATAACGATTTAATCTTTTATCCTTATTCTCGATATAGGTTTTATGTATGATTATTATTATTATTATTATTATTAATATTATTATTATTATCATTGTTATTATTATTATCGTTATTATTTAACATGGTTATTATTATCGTTATTATCAATATGGAAATGATGAATGAAATTGTGATGAAATGCGATAATGGAATGTAAACAAGTGACGGTTATTATTATGAATATGAATAGGCTATCGGTAGTAGCCATGTATAAAATAAGTTATGGAAATGGAGTAATAGTTTTCACTCTCGGATAAATGAATGATGCATATGTGAACACGTGATATGTAATAACTTGTAATAAAATTATAAATCACTTAAAATAAAATATCGGAAGGAAGTGATGAACAGGTTGCCTTTTATGGGAGGTTCAGCGGCCACCGACAGGTTCTTTTGTTACTATGCTGAAACTCGATGTTATTTGTCTTCCATCTTGATGTGTTTACGTGGTGTATCACCGACCCACATGTGAGTGGATTTACGTGGTGTATCACCGGCTCACATTAGCAAGTGGATTTACGTGGTGTATCACCGGCTTGCTAGCGTTCTTCTTCCCTTTCGTAAATGAATTGGAATATCATATTAATGTGACCTTTTAACTGTATATGTTTATGTGCAATGCTTTTCAACTCGACTTATATATTATTTTCAATTATTTTAACTTAAGTACTTTCGGGATGGAGTTGGAATTACTAAGTTTATCTGATTTTTGGGAACTTGTCTCTCTTGTCTTTTTCAATGTTCATTTGCAGGTGGGTGATCGAGGGGAAATATGAGAGATCAACTAGAAGTTGTCATTCACCTAGTTTAATATTTTTGCTTCCGCTAGAACTCGGAAACTCGTAGTATTTAGTACTTAATGAACAATTAAAATTCGGTTGTAAGGATTAATTAAGTTTGGAATGTATATGTTTTAGTTAATTAGCCTTGCACTTAATTCCAAGGGGTTGAGTGTGGCCGTAACGCTCCGTCCGAGTCGAACCCTCGTTGATTTCCCCTCAAACGAGTTTTATTAATATAATAAGGGTTTGTTTTGGGCGGGGTGTTACAAAATGGTAATCAAAGCGGAGTTAGATTAATTATGGCAAGATTAAGGCAATAAAACATATAGAAATTAGGATGAATGAATTAATTAAGGTTAATAAGGAAATGTTTTAGGATAAAATGAATTAAGGATTAAAATGTGAATTAAAGGGGTAGACATGGGTATAAATTAGTTGTTTTTATATATGTGAAAGTACTTTGTACTTATTAATTGTTTACTTCTATTTTTCTTTTTAGATGGCAAGAACACGTTTGACAGCAAGGAAGTGCACTAGGAACCCACACGAAAGACCCTACCTTTTGAGAATGAGAGCCGGAGAGTCGGTTTCCACATACATTTATAGGTTACGCATCACCATGAAGTGTTACCATCTCAACGAATACCATGGACACTCGAACTACCTCACACCACATAAACAAGCCGATGTTTTAATCCACACACTCCCAGAAGATGGACCTTATGCGGAAATGAAAAGAGAATATTTTGACATTTTGAAGAACGGGAAGCCAAACTATGAGAGGTACACCTTTAAGGGAAAGTGGTACCTCACATTGATCTAACTCGAGAAAAGAATGTGTGATGCTAGAGCCAAGTGGCTCAATGATTTTAACCTTTCCTCTGATGATGATGAGCCAAATGACATTGATGATGAAGAAATAGAAAGTAACCATATCCCACCCGTTGTGAACAATGGTGAAAATGGAGTCGAAAATGAGGAAGAAGACCCATCCGAGTACGAGGAGTGAAGCTTCTACCCTAGCTAGCCTTAACCATTAGGAAGCTAAGTAGACTTATTAATATTAGCGTTAGCTTGACTTCTATGTGATGTTGTATTTCTAAGCTATGCTATTTGAAACTAATCTTATGTTATGAAATGACATGAGTATTTTACTCTTTGGTAATGAAATGATGAGCTTTTTGACTTGAACATGATGTGTGAAGTAATAAATGAATCGAGTAAAACATGATTATGCGTTTATGTGAATTAGCTCTTATGTGAATGGTGGAAACACCAAATGTGAATACGCAGATAGCTTATGCGATACATTTATACTCAATCTAGAGCACGACAACAATAAAATCAAATGGCCGAGACTTCCGAACAAGTTACAACACGACTTAGGACCCTCGAGCAATTAACTCAAAACCTCGGGTTAGTCCTTCAAAATCAGATCGGATATAACCGCCATGGGGACGACCCGCAAGCTGCTATGGCGAAAAAGATGACCCGCTACTTCTCGAGAATTGGTTAAGGGACTTTGAAAAGATTTTCACGGCTACAGGTACGCCCGAGGCCCAAAAAGTGGATCAAACCACCTTTGATTTGCATGAAGATGCCGATACTTGGTGGGAGAATGTAGGACCTACCATTAGGGTTCAAGATAACTTCAATTGGGAAGCTTTTAAGGTCGCAATCAAAGCTCGATTCTTCCCCGAGCACATTCGTAGGCAGAAGTACAACGAATTTAGTAGGTTCAACCAAACCTATAGCATGAGTGTGCAAGAGTACGCTCAGAAGTTCAATGAATATGCCCGATTCTGCCCAACTATAGTTCCAGACGAGGGAACCAAGGCTCAGAAGTTCGAGGATGGACTTAAGTTTGATCTTCAGACACGATTGGGAGGAAGTACCTCCACCACTTTTGCGGAAGCCTATGCCAAAGCTTCGAACTTGGAATGAATCTTGCAACGAGAAAGAGAGGTGTTATCCAGAAACAAAAGAAAGGAACCTTCCGGCAAAAACAACAACCAAGGATACGACAAGAGGCCCAACAACAACAATTCCATGAACAACAACAATGGTGCACGCTACAACAATTGCAACAATCAAAATACGGGACAACAAAACTAGCAAAGAAATGGGAACCAAAGGATCTACGCCTGCAGGAAGTGTGGCAAGAACCACCCAAGATTCACTTGTCAAGGTGAAAGAATCAAGTGCTTCGAATGTGGCGAATTTGGTCACAAGTCATTCAGCTATCTTAAGAGGCAAAACAACAACTACCAGGCTCAAAACGGACAAAGAGGTAACAATGGAAACAATGGAACCGGAAACAGGGTTTAGAATTTCAACAATCGTCCCAACAACACCAGTGGTCAAGGGAACTACAACCGTGGAGGAAATGTGGCACAAACTGGAAACCAGAACAACAATCGCACCTTTGGAGGTGGAAACGAAAACTACACCAGTGGGAGAATCAATGTCATGAGCCGAACTGAAGCGGATACCGTTGCCAATGTTGTGACGGGTAAACTCAAACCCTGCTTATGTACTCTTTGATTCTGGAGCGTCTCATTCCTTTATTTCTAGCACTTTTGTTAATAAGTATCCCCTAAAGTCAACCCAATCTTGTCAAGCCAATATAGCCATGCCTACCGGCGAAACTGTCTCTTGTAAATCTCTTTTCCAAAATACCCCCGTAGTCATTGCTGGTACTGAACTACCGGCTGACCTAATCCTCTTTGACTTAAAAGACTTTGACGTTATCTTGGGAATGGATTGGTTAGCTAATTATAAAGCCAAAATGGAGTGTCATAACCAGAAAATATCTTTTAGAGGACCCAAAGGAAATAGGATATCTTATAAAGGCATAACCTTCGAACCCGACGTCAAAATAATTTCATCCTTGAAACTTCAAACCTATCTTAGAAAAGGCTACACAGTCTATCTATGCCAAGTAAGGGACGTACGCATGGAAAGTGAGGAGTTGGACCTAATTCCTGTAGTAAATGAGTTTTCAGACGTGTTTCCCAAAGAGCTTCTAGGAAGGCCGCCCGAAAGAGAAATGAGCTTTAAGATCGACTTAGTCCTAGGAACCGGACCTATCTCTAAGGCTCCATACCGAATGGCATCCGCTGAAATGCAAGAGTTGAAGGTGCAAATAGAGGAATTGTTGAATAAAGGATACATTCGACCTAGTGTCTCACCTTGGGGAGCCCCGGTGTTGTTCGTCAAGAAGAAAGACGGATCTTTGAGGTTGTGTATCGATTATAGGGAATTGAACAATGCCATAGTGAAGAATAAATACCCGCTTCCAAGGATCGAGGATTTGTTCGATCAACTTCAGGGTGCAACGGTGTTTTCCAGGATCGATTTACGATCAGGTTATCACCAACTACGAATTGCCGAAGAAGGCATCCCGAAGACAGCAATTCGTACGAGATATGGCCATTATGAGTTCACAGTTATGCCTTTTGGACTCACTAATGCACCAATAGCTTTCATGGACCTCATGAACAGGAATTTCCAGCCATACCTGGATAAGTTCGTGATAGTGTTCATTGACGATATATTGGTGTACTCGAAGGACAGAGAAGAGCATGAGGCTCAATTGAGGTAAGTTTTGGAGATTCTTCGAGAAAAGCAATTGTATGCAAAGTTCTCGTAGTGTGAATTTTGGTTAGAGAAAGTCTCATTTTTGGGTCATGTGATATCAAAAAAAGGAGTTTCCGTAGATCCATCGAAGATTCAAGCAGTGACTGATTGGCCTCAACCTAAGAGTGTCACGGAAGTGAGGAGTTTCTTGGGTTTAGCTGGATATTATAGGAGATTTGTGAAGGATTTTTCGAGAGCGGCCCGACCTCTCACTAACCTGATGAAGAAGACAACAAAATTTCATTGGGATCACAAGTGTGAGGAAGCATTTCAAGAGCTGAAGAAGAGACTTACGACGGCCCCAGTACTAACATTGCCCTCTGGAGTAGAAGGATTTGAAGTTTACAATGATGCCTCGAAGAAAGGTTTTGGATGCGTCTTGATGCAACATGGAAAAGTAGCGGCCTATGCGTCGAGACAACTCAAACCACATGAACAAAATCACCCTACTCATGACTTGGAGTTAGGAGCAATCGTGTTTGCGCTGAAAATATGGAGACATTATTTGTATGGTGTGCAGTGTAAAGTCTATACGAATCACAAGAGTTTGAAGTATCTATATAAGCAAAAGGAGTTGAATATGAGGCAAAGACGTTGGCTAGAGCTTATAAGCGACTATGACTTGAAGATAGTGTATCAAGAAGGGAAAGCGAATAAGGTAGCTGATGCGTTAAGCAGAAAAAGCGCTCATTCATTGGACGCGTTGATTTTGGCAAATGAGTTATGTGAAGAGATTAAGAAATTGAGTTTGGAAGTAGTTGAGCCAAGATATGTGAGAGCTCAATTAAATGCTCTAACCATTGGACCGGACATATTTGAAGAGATTCGGGTAAAACAACCTGCAGATAAGTGGTTAAGCAAGTTAAGGGAGATGAAAGAAAGTGGTCAAGCACCGGAGTTTGAGATCGATGACAATGGCGTTGCAAAGTATAAACGGAGATTGGCTGTGCCACAGGATGACGAGCCCAAGTCGATAATTCTAAGGGAAGCCCATAGCTCGCCGTATTCAATACATCTGGGAAGTGATAAGCTTTACAAGGACTTGAAGAAGCAGTTTTGGTGGCCTAGGATGAAGCAAAAAGTAGCTGACTTTGTAGCAAAGTGTTTAACATACCAGAAGGTAAAAATACAGCATATGAAGCCAAGAGTAAAAATACAACCATTGGAGGTACCAGGATGGAAATGGGAATCTATCTCTATGGATTTCATCACGGGACTACCATATAACAGATCCGGAAAGAACGCAATATGGGTAATAGTGGACCGTTTGACTAAAACGGCAAGATTTGTGGCAATGAAGGATACTTGGTCGTTGAAGCAGTTGGCGGATGCTTACTTTAATGAAGTGGTTAGACTACATGGTGTTTCAAAGGACATTGTTTCGGATAGAGACTCGAGATTCTTATCTAAGTTCGGGAAACAGCTCCAGGCAGCCGTGGGTACATTATTAAAATTCAGCATAGCCTTTCACCCAGCAACAAATGGACAAACGGAGAGAACAATTCAGACCTTGGAGGATATGTTGAGAGCATGTGTAATGGATTTCGGAGGTTCTTGGGATGATCATTTAATGTACGTAGAGTTCTCGTATAACAACAGCTATCACTCGAGCATAGGAATGGCTCCTTATGAGGCATTGTATGGACGGAAATGTAGGAGTCCTCTATGTTGGAACAATGTGAATGAGTCGTTGAATTTGGGACCAGAAATGATTGAAGAGACCACCAGCAAGGTGAAATTGATTCAAGAGCGTATGAAAGCAGCTCAGGATCGACAAAAATCGTATGCCGATCAAAGGAGACGAGACTTGGAGTTTGAAGTTGGAGAAAAAGTGTCACTGAAAGTTTCACGAACCAAGGGAGTAATGAGGTTTGGTAGAAAAGGAAAGTTGAGCCCTCGTTATATCGAACCTTACGAGATACTTGAAAGGATTAGAGAAGTGGCTTATAGATTAGCCTTACCCACACAATTAGCCAATGTTCACAATGTCTTTCATGTGTCTCAACTCCATAAATACATCCCTGACCCCTCTCATGTCATTCAACCTGAAACTATAGAGCTTGATGAGACCCTCACCTTTGAAGAACTCCCTGTTAGAATCCTTGATACTAAAACGAGAAATACCCGGAACAAGGCAGTAAAGTTAGTCAAGGTTTTATGGTCTAATCGTCAAACCGTTGAAGCAACATAGGAAACAGATTATGACATGAAAAAGCGTTATCCTGAACTCATTTCTCAGGTACGATTATCGAGTTTCAGGGACGAAACTCCTTAAGGGGGACCGAATGTAATACTAACAAAGTCTAGAACTAGTGTTTCGTTAATATCGCGAAACCTAACTTTAAAGTTCGAGGACGAACTTTGTTTTTAAGGAGGAGTAGATGTAATACTCTGAATTTTCAAAGCTTATTTTATTATTTATTAAGCATTAATAATATTTTCCAATTAAATTTATTTACTGATAATTCAACTTTATTTGATAACAATGTTTATTAAATATGATTTCATTTACTTTTTGAATTATTTAACGATTTTATTAAAAATGATTATTTAGTTTTGAATTATTTAGTGATTCTATTTAAATGATTTAATTGAAATATATTCTTTTTAAAAAATAATTATTTATTTTATTATTCTTAATTAATTTAATTATCATTGAAATATTTACTTGGTTGTGGGCATTCTTATTCAAACCATTGTCCATCCACATTGACAAAAACCCATTGAGAGCTCAACCCAAACAAATACCAGAATCCAAGTAACTTAGCCCTAAAATAAAATAAAGGAAAAATAAAATCACCAAAATCAGAAAATAGAATTTTGATTCATCTCCATCTTCAACCTTCCTCCCTCATGTGAGTACAACACATCCAAGAGCAAAAATCCAAACACTCCATCACTCTTGTCAGATTTTACCAACACTCAAGCAAAAACTCAAGAAAATCTGAGCAAAGTAGTCAAAGGAATATCAGAAATTCAAATGTCAAAGATCTTCACCATTAATGGAGCTTGACTCCAAGCTCAAAAATCTGACCCAATTCTTCTATAAATACTGAGCTACACCCATTCAATTGCTCAAGCAAACTACACTTTCAAGGTTTGCTTCACTCTCCTCTCTATAATTTCTGATTTTAATATTGAAAATAAAAGAAAATATTAATTGATGTTGGAAGTTTATAAACGTTTAGCTAATGATTTTAGTAGCATTTTAAATATGATTTTTTAAAGTATGATTTCCGAAAAAATGGGTCATTAAGGATATATATCGTGTTTAGTGATAAGTTGAGTGGATTCTAATTGATATTTTATTGATGTTTATGGAGCGATAATCGGAATGTGGGAATTCAAAATGCCTAAGGACGACGTTCTTGGAGTTATGACGGTATTATGGATTGAGCGGCTAAGGTAACCTTTATGTCCAACATTAGTATACATGACCGTATGTGTATATGTTCGTATTTATGAAAAGTATATTTGTTTATATAAACCATGATTATTAAATGGAATTGTTAACTATGAATTATGAAAGTGACTGTAACTTCTATGTTCAGCACTGTATGTATGCCCGTATAAGTATGTTTATAAAGTATGATTATCTATATGATCGATGATTATTTACGGGAAGTATGAGCTATGAATTATGACAGTGATTGTAACTCTTATGTCCAGCATTACTGTATGCCCATATGTACATGTTTAAGGAAGTATGATTATATAAACGATGATTGTGAATTAAAAAGATTAGTTACGAAGCATGAAATGACAGTGATCTTTATCCCGTATGTGAAAATATGACTATATGGATTTAGTATGATGATTATGGAATTTAAGTTATTTATACGTCAAGTTTATTGAATTTATTTATATATATTATGACACGTGAAAGTATGGAAGAAGTATGGATTTATTTTAATAATATGATAAAAGTGAATTATGCTACTTAAATGATTATTATATGTTTAAGCAAAGAATAGTAAGTTATGATATATATATGCTCCTGTTAAATGTTCATTCGAGTAAAACCATGTTTACGTGATTAAAGTAATTTATAGCTATGATCCATGCTTACGTGAGTAAAAGTATATCCGAGTATTGAAGTATGTCTGAAAGTGTGAATTTATGTGCCCAATATGATTTATACGGTTTATCAATGTTTATATGAAGTTCGATGATAATGTATGTTATATGATTTAATTAATGCTCTGATGATAAATTACATTCAAGTAAAGTATGTCGGTTTGAGTTTCGTGGTACATGTTTATGTGATTACATGTATATATGTGCATAATGCTTTTCATACCAGACTCATGACTCATGTGAATTAAGCGAAGTATGTTATTTGGCAATTACATGGTTTATGAATACGCATGATTTATATGCCTAAGATCTACTCATGAACCTATGATTTCTGCCCTTATGAATTATTAAAAGTAATCTAAGTCTGAATCCATGTTCAATATGATGTATGAAGTATTATTGTGTAATAGCAGTTATT
Source organism: Patellifolia procumbens (assembly GCA_947645195.1). Taxonomy (NCBI): domain Eukaryota; kingdom Viridiplantae; phylum Streptophyta; class Magnoliopsida; order Caryophyllales; family Amaranthaceae; genus Patellifolia; species Patellifolia procumbens. The sequence goes on from CANSGD010001076.1 coordinate 4,362,751, forward strand.
ATAAAATGATTAAGCTTTTGTGAAGCAAGTTAATTAAAGATACGAAACATGATAAACGAAAGCAAAAGAGGTTCCTGGCATTTATAGTGAATAAAAACGCAAGTTACGGCCGTACACCCAACAAGGGAGAGTGCTCCTTGAGGGGTACCGCAAGGTGGGAAATGTCCCGCAAGGTGGGAGGCGTCCCGCAAGGCTATAATTGCTAGTAACCAAGTTTAATAATGTGAATTAAGGAATCTTAATAAGTGTTGTATGATTACGTGAATGATCATGATTAAGTACTCGTGTATGATTAAGTATCTTGCTTTGAAAATGATGGCTTGTGATAAGAAAAAGTAAAAGAGGTCCTGGCAGTATCGATTACGCTATGTTATGAGTTTATGGTCATGCACGTACCTTCGCACCGCTATACACCCAACAAGGGAGATTTCTCCTTGAGGGGTACCCCAGTGCGAGTGGTGGATCCAACAAGGGAGATCGCTCCTTGAGGACTATCGCAAGGTGGGAGACATCCGCAAGGTGGAAAATGTCCCGTAAGGGTAGCCTCCAACACGGGAGGTCTACCGAGCATAGATCTAACATAAGAGACTGCTCCCTGAGGACTACATCAAATACTAAGCCAGTTACCAAGTTAAAAGAATGTTAATGAAAAGGATGGAAATCTGTGGTTTCAAGTTATTAAGATTGGTAAATGGAAACACGTGATGTTTCAAGTTGATATATGTGTGCTATAAAGTGCCTATGATGATTTATGTGAATTTCTGAATGTTCTTCCATGTTATTAGTCCTAGGCATGACACGTTCTTATTTATAAAAAAACAAAGTATGATTATGAGATATATGATGTTATATGCTTACGTGGTTCAACCTCCGAGTTGCATGAGTTTATGTGTGACCTTGTGAACTATGATAATGGTTGATATGAACGTGAGTTTTATTACAAGAAAGTATAGTTTATATGTCAAGTATGATTTATATGTCATGTATGATTTATATGTCATGTATGATTTATATGTCAAGTATGATTTATATGTCAAGTATGATTATCACCTTATTTCAAGGAAGTATGATTTACGTGCTTCAAGTTTGAATATGCTTCAAATTCATGGAAGTATGTGAAATGACTGAATGTGATCAGTGATGCATGATTCATGATATTATTAGTTTACGAGTATGTTTATGATTTCATGTGAGAATGCTAAAGTGTGAAACGTGATCCATGATCCATGATTTATGTTGTTCTGAGTTACGAGCATGTTTATAATTACGTTAATGCTTATGGTGTTAAAGTATGTGGATTGTTCGGAATACAAGTCTATGAATTTTATAAGTTAAGATACGATAATGAAAAGTGGAAAGAGAATGAGTATGTTGGCTTGGAGTTATGAACTGAACTGGTGAATGGGCAAGTTACAGGTAGAGGAAAGGTTTACGATGTTTAAATGGGCCAAGTTGGCCAAGTACGATGTGTATGATGAAAGTAATGTAAGGTTCAAATCTTGTACTTGCCAATGGTCTAAGCTCGTGTGAATAGTCCTTGCCAACCGTCCATTCAAGTTAAAGTTAAAGTAATGTCTTACGATTCGTATTCCGATCAATTACCAAAGTTATGTGAAACATGATTATGTGAAAGGATGATATATGCCTGTGTGTATAAAAATGTTTTCGAAACAAAACCGTTTTTACGGGCTAGAGTAAAGTTACGATTTTTCCACTCACTTTGGAATGTTTTCTGTCTTTTCTTGTTTCTCTATATTTTTTCTTTTGAACGAAGCCCACGCTATGAAAGAAGGGTCGACATGGATTCGTGAAAAGCAAGTGCTTAGGAATGGATTTCAAGAAGAGAGATTAAGCAAGCATTTAAGGGTTTAGTACTAGTTATATCAAATGGTGAGATTTTTGTAAGAATATTATATTATTGTTGGGCCATAACCCACAGGTTTAAGGAAACGCTTCCGCAAAGCATGAGATTAATTAGTGTAGCATGTGATTAATTATGGTTAATGATGTTTGATTAAGGCACCCGAGTTCGGGGCGTTACAATATCGGTAGTAGCCATGTATAAAATAATATATGGAACTGGAGTAACGGTTTTCACTCTCGGATAAATGAATGATGCATATGTGAACATGATATGTAATAACTTGTAATAAAATTAAAAATCACTTAAAATGAAATACCGGAAGGAAGTGATGAATAGGTTGCCCTGTATGGGAGGTTCAGCGGCCACCTATAGGTTCTTTTGTTACTAGGCTGAAACTCGATGTTATTTGTCTTCGTTCTATCTTGATGTGTTCCAAGTTAGAGGGGGTGTGCACACTAGGGACTTTGTTTTATGGCCAAGTTGATTTTGTGGGTGGATTTACGTGGTGTATCACCGGCCCACATGTGAGTGGATTTACGTGGTGTATCACCGGCTCACATTAGCAAGTGGATTTACGTGGTGTATCACCGGCTTGCTAGCGTTCTCCTTCCCTTCTGTAAATGAATTGGAATATCATATTAATGTGACCTTTTAACTGTATATGTTTATGTGCAATGCTTTTCAACTCGACTTATATATTATTTTCAATTATTTTAACTTAAGTACTTTACGGGATGGAGTTGGAATTACTCAGTTTATCTGATTGTTGGGAGCTTGTCTCTCGTGTGTTTTTCAATGTTCATTTGCAGGTGGGTGATCGAGGGGAAATATGAGAGATCAACTAGAAGTTGTCATTCACCTAGTTTAATATTTTTTCTTCCGCTGGAACTCTGAAACTCGTAGTATTTAGTACTTAACGAACAATTTAAATTTGGTTGTAAGGATTAATTAAGTTTGGAATAAGTATGTTTTAGTTACTTAGCCTTGCACTTAATTCCAAGGGGTTGAGTGCGGCGGTAACGCTCCATCCGAGTCGAACCCTCGTTGATTTCCCCTCAAACGAGTTTTATTAATATAATAAGGGTTCGGTTTGGGCGGGGTGTTACAAAAGCAGGAAAGAGTAATGTTGTTGCTGATGCTCTTTCTAGGCGTTCCTATCTCTTAACCATGGTTGATGCTCGAATTCTAGGGTTTGATCACTTAAAAGAATTGTATGTAAATGACATTGACTTTAGTAGTTCTTTTAAAGACCCTAATGGCTTGTATGTAGTGTAAGAAGGATTTCTCTTTAAGGGGAACAAGCTATTTGTTCCTAAGAGTGGCGTGAGGGAGTTACTTGCGAGAGAAGTCCATAGTGGTGGGGTGGCCGGTCATTTGGGCATTCAAAAGACCTTAGAAACATTGAGTGAGAGTTTTTATTGGCCTAGCATGGTGAAAGATGTTCATATGGTGGTTAGTAGGTGTGCTAGTTGTCAAAAGGCTAAGAGTACCTTCCATAAAGGCCTATACACTCCATTTCCAGTCCCTAATTCTCCTTGGGATAGTGTGAGTATGGATTTCATTGTAGGGTTGCCTCGAACTCAAAGGGGAAAGGATGCTATCATGGTTGTGGTAGATCGTTTCTCTAAGATGGCTCACTTTGTTCCTATGCATAAAACTGATGATGGGAACTAAGTTACTTTTCAGTACTAGTCATCATCCTCAAACAGATGGCCAAACTGAAGTAACCAATCGAACTCTTGGAGCTCTATTGCGTGGCTTGGTGAGCAAGACACAAAAGGATTGGGATATAAAGCTAGCACATGCTGAATTTGCTTACAATCGAGCTCATTCAACACTACTTCTCAATCTCCATTTAAGGTGGTCTATGGTATCAATCCTTTTCTTCCTATTGATTTTATTGTGTTAACCAAATCTGAGATTCATGTGGATGCAAAGAAAAGGTTCGAAGCTTTCAAGAAGTCATGTGAGCAAGTCAAAGCTAGAATTGAGAAGATGAATACTCAATACAAGGAGAGAGCAAACAAGCATAGAAGGCAACCAAAGTTCAAAAGTGGCGATCTAGTATGGATCCATTTGAGGAAAGAGAGGTTTTCAAGGAAGAGGAAGAATAAGCTCATGCCTAGGGCTGATGGTCCATTCGAAGTTCTTGAGGTGATTGGAGATAGTGCCTATAAGATCGATCTTCCAAGTGAATATGGAGGTGTGAGTGCTACATTCAATGTTAGACATCTTAGTCCTTACTATGATGACGCAAATTGGAGGACAAATTATTTTGAAGAGGGGGAGAATGACATGAGTCAAGAAGCAAAGTCAACCATTGGAGATGAACCTATTTGCTTGGTTCTTGAAGCCTTTGCATTCAAGCTTAAATCTAATGCTTCCTTTGTGACCATGATTGCTTGGGATGATGATCCTAGTTGTGAAGACTAATATGGGGCGTCCATATTTAGTTACTTGGAGTCTTTAAGAGTCTTTTGTCATGTTATTTTTAGACATTTCATTCATGTTTTAATTTGTGTCCATATGGCCGAAATTATGGTTGGAAATTCGGTTATATGAGAGTCCTAGTTGAGTTGTAATTCCTATTAAGTTTAGGATTAATCTAGCTAAATGATAAGGAGCTTAGGCGTGTAGATAAGATTGATTTGGCCGAAAATCCTATCATTCTTATTAGATTATCTTCCTTATGTTTATCTTTATCTTTTCCTAGATTCTGGGGATTAAGATTGATATGCTTTTTAGATATAGTTTGGTTTCCTAATCATACTAGAACTTGTACTAGTATAAATAGGCGCCTAGTTTTCAATAATAAGTAGTTAAGTTTGATTTATTCATTCATATTTTCGAGTATTTAATTGTTGTTCTCAATTAAATTCGACCATTCACATAATATTCAGGAGTGATTATTGTTGAGTGTTAATCTACTTAATTTTAGGTAATGGTTTAAGGGAGATTAAGAGTTAATTAAATCTTCCAGGAATGCTTGATTTAATTATCATATCCTAAACACATAAACACAAACACATTAAAAATTCGGACTTTAATCTTTAGTTAAAATCCTTTGCTTTGGAGTACTTGAATGTTACTTTCATTGGAGTTGCATTAATATCAGCCACTACTTTACCATTTTGCATCAAGACGCACCCGAAACCTTTCTTTGAGGCATCACTGTAAACTGCAAGTCCTTCTACTCCAGAGGGCAACGACAATACTGAGGATGTTGTAAGTCTCTTATTTAGCTCTTGGAATGCTTCCTTACACGTATCATACCAATGAAAATTTGTGTTTTCTTCATCAGGTTAGTGAGAGGTTGCGCTGTTCTCGAAAAATCTTTCACAAACCTCCTGTAATATCCAGTGAAACCCAAGAAACTCCTTACTTCAGTGACATTCTTAGGTTGAGACCATTCAATCACTCATTGAATCTTCGATGGATCTACGGAAACGCTTTCCTTAGATACCACATGACCCAAAAATGAGACTTTCTCCAACTAAAATTCACACTTCGAGAATTTTTTGTACAATTGCTTTTCTCGAAGAATCACCAAAACTTTCCTCAACCGAGCCTCATGCTCTTCCTTATCCTTCGAGTACACCAATATATCCTCAATGAACACTATCACGAACTTGTCCAGGTACGACTGGAAAGTCCTGTTCATGAGGTCCATGAAAGCTGCTGGCGCATTAGTGAGTCCAAAATGCATAACTATGAACACATAATGGCCATATCTGGTACGAATGGCTATCTTCAGGATGTCTTCTTCAGCGATTTGTAGTTGGTGATAACCTGATCATAAATCGATCCTGGAAAACACAGTTGCACCCTGAAGTTGATCGAATAAATCCTCAATCCTCGGGAGCGGATACTTATTCTTCACCGTGGCATTATTCAACTCTAATCTATACACAACCTCAAAGATCCGTCTTTCTTCCCGACAAACAACACCAGGGCTCCCCAAGGTGAGACACTAGGTCGAATGTATCCTTTATCCAACAACTCATCTATTTGGACCTTCAATTCTTGCATATCTGCAGGTGCCATTCGATACGGAGCCTTGGAGATAGGTTCAGTTCCTGGGACTAAATCGATCTTAGAGCTTACTTCTCTCTCTGGTGGCATTCCTGGAAGCTCATTGGGAAAGATATCTACAAACTCACTTACTGCAGGAATTTGAGTCTAACTCTTCGTTCTCATTTATACTTACGTCCCTTACTTGGCACAAGGAGACCGGGTAGCCTTTTCTAAGATAGGTTTGAAGGTTCAGGGTTGAGATCATTTTGACATCGGATTTAGTAATTATACCCTTATAGGATATCCTATTCCTTTTTGGTCCCCTAAGAGATATTTTCTGGTTATGACACTCAATTTCGGCCTTATACTTAGCCAACCAATCCATTCCCAAGATAACGTCAAAGTCCTTTAAGTCAAAAAGGATAAGGTCGGCTGGTAATACAATATGAGCTATGACTACAGGGATGTTTTAAAAGAGACATTGGTAAGGAACGGTTTCATCATTAGGCATGGTTATATTGGCTTGACAAGATTGGATATACTTTAGGGAATGTTTGTTAACAAAAGCACTATAAATAAAAGAATGAGAGACGCTCCAGAATCAAAGAGTACATAAGCAGGGTGTGAGTTTACGAGAAAAGTACCCGTCACAACATTAGCATCAGTTTCAGCCTCAGTTCGGCTCATGACATTGATCCTTCCATTGTTGTTCCCATTTCTGTTCTTGCCGTTATTTCCATTTCCACCTCCAAAAGAGCGGTTGTTGTTCTGATTTCCAAATCCGTTGTGTGCAGCATTTGCTCCTTGATTGTAACTTCCTGGACCACTAGGGCGGTGATTGTTGATGTTTTTGAAGTCTGTTTCCGCCTCCATTGTTGCCAGCATTCCCGTTTGGTCTATTTTGGGCCTGCTTCTTGAGGCAGTTGTATGATTTATGACCTACTTTGCTGAACTCAAAACATTTGATTCTTTCACCTTAACAAGTGAATCCTAGATGGCTCGTGGCACAGATCTCGCAGACATAGTTCTTCTGTACCCTTCCTGGGTCTGTTGTCCGTAACCCTGATTGTTGCGATTGTTGTAGCGTCCTCCATTGTTGTTGTTCCCACCATTGTTGTAGTTGGCCTTTTGTCATACCCTTGAGTGTTGTTGTTGCCAGTAGGTTCCTTCCTTTTGTGTTGGCCTATCACCTCTCATTCACGTTGTAAGATTCTCTCCAGGTTTAAGGCTTTAGCATACGCCTTAACAAAAGTAGTAGAAGTGCTACCTCCCATTTGTGTCTGAATGTCAAACTTAAGTCCGTCTTCAAACTTTTGAGCCTTAGTTCCTTCATCTGGCACTACAGTCGAGCAAAATCGGGCATACTCATTGAATTTCTAAGTGTACTCTTGCATACTCATGTTATAGCTCTGGTTAAACCTACTAAACTCATTGTACTTTTGTCTACTTATGTGCTCGGGGAAGAATCGAGCCTTAATCGCTACCTCAAAAGCTTCCTAGTTAAAGTTCTCTTGAGCTCTAACATCCGATCCTACGCTTTCCCACCATGTATCAACATCTTCATGCAGATGCAGTCGGTCCTACGCTTTCCCACCGAGTATCGGCATCTTCATGCAGATAAAAGGTGGCTTGATCCACTTTCTGGGCCTCGGGCGTACCCGTGGCCGTGAAAATCTTTTCGAAGTCTCTTAACCAATTTTCTAAGGTTAATGGATCTTCCCTACCTATAAAGGTCGGTGGTTTCAAAGTAGAAAGCTTTTTCGCCATCGCAGCTTGCGAATCGTCTCCATGTTGGTTGTTGTTGATCTGGTTTTTAAGGACTAAGACAAAGCTCTGAGCTAGCAGCTCGAGGGTCCTAAGTTGTGCTGCAACTTCTTCAGGAGTTTCAGCCATTTGGTTTCTTTGCACCTTGCCCTATATCGCATATAAACGTATTGCATAAGCTACCTACGTTATTCACATTGGTTTTTCCACCATTGACATTGATTCTTATATAAAACCTAATTCACACTAAATCATGGTTCATGCAATTCATTCATTACTTCACAAATCACGTTCAAGTCATATAGAAAGGCTCATCATTTCATTACCAAAAGAGTATCATACTCATTTCATTCATAGCGTAATAGTAGTTTCAACGTGGATAGAAATAAGCAACATCACATAGATAGTCGAGCTAATACTAATGTTAATAAGTCCACTTACTTTCCTACTGGTTAAGGCTATTTAAGGTTAAGGTTTCATTCCTCGTACTTAGACAGGTCTTCTTCCTCACCATCGACTCCATTCCCGTATCCATCCCTATCGACGTTTACAACGGGTGGGACAGGGTTACTTTCTACCTCTTCATCACCACTATCGTTGGGCTTCTCGTCATTAGTGGGGAATTGATCGTCAAGCCACTTGGCTCTGGCATCGATCATTCTTTTCTCCAGGTAGCTCTACCATTTCCCGTTCAATGTGTATCGCTCGTAGTTCGGTCTTCTATTTTTCAGGACATCAGAGTATTCACTCTTGATTCCGACGTAAGGGCCATCGTTGGAAAGAGTATGGATCAAGACATTAGCTTTTTTAGGTGGCGTAAGATAGTCCGAATGTCCATGACCTTCGCTATGATGGTAACACTTCATTGTTGAGCGTAGCATGTAGATGTAGGCAGAAATCGACTCTCCGACTCTCATTGTCAAAAGATAGGGTCCTTGGTGTGTGGTCCTCGTGCTCTTCCTTGATGTTAAACGTGTTCTGGCCATCTACCAAAACATAATAAATAATCAATAAGTACCTTTGACGAGTACTTTCATACATGTACACATAACCCATTCGTACTCATACTCAACCCTTAATTCATATTTTAACCCTAAAGTCCCGAATTCATTTTTCCTAAATATTTTTATTAGTTAAACTTCCTAAACCAATTTTATGTTTAACCCTATTTGATTCATTTACCTAATATTATTATTTTAATCTTACCGTAGTTAAGCTTAACTCCGCTCTAATACCATTCTATTCAATCCAATATCAAAATAACAATTCATTCACGGCTTATCAAGAAAGCCCATTTACCATCATGTACACAACCATCACTTGGTAAATTTAATATCTTATTATTTTTCCAATTCATTCATTTATCACAATCTATAACCAATTCATTTTCAATCCATTTACTTGTATGTTAAAATTAGACATCCTTAAGCTCTCGTGGTGCACATTTAGGGTTTCTTCTTATTGTGCGCTTATCTCCATTGATGGGGAGAAAGAAGAAAGGAGGGTCTCAATCGACTGGTGCAGCTGATGTGTGACCTTCTAGCCAGGTGATTGGTGGTCTATTTCTTAGCAATGAGAAGGTAGCTACTTCGGGAGGCAATGGAACAGTAACTTCGGCGGAGAAGGTAGCTGCAGCTCAATCAGAGCAAGGTAGCTTGAAGGAAGTGTCGATGAAATCTTGGGAGGGATTCAATGCCAATAAAATGTCCTCAAAAGGTATGAATCTCAGCTTTGTAGCTCCGAATAGAAAAGAGGGAAACCTCGTTGCTCAACTGGATAGTAATAAGGTTCAGTTGGGTAATCAAGTTTAGGAAAATGCTCTGATTTTTTATGTTATTGGACAAAATACAACACTAGCTGGTGTGGTGTATTACATTAAGTGTATTGGAGTAGAGTGGCAGCTCCTGTTGTGTATAAGCATGAGGATGGATATTACTTGATCAAATTTTAGTCTAAACAGGATAGAGATGAAATTTTGATTTCTAGCCCTCATCAATTTTATGCTAAGCCTATTGTACTTAAACAATGGTCTCCTGATTTTGATTTTCAAGCTGAAATACTCCGAGTGATTCCAATCTAATTACCATTAAATTACTGGAGTTCTGATTCTTTGAGTAGGGTTAGTAGTTTTAATTGGTGTTCCCCTATTTGCTGATGAGTGTACCATCAAGCAGATAAGAATTTTGTTTGCTCGAGTACTAGTTGAAGCTGATGTTACAAAGCCTTTACTTTCTGATATTGTGATTGTTGATCCTGCTGGAAATAGCTTCTTGTAGAAAGTCACCTATGATTGTGTGCATTTTTATTGTAGTAGCTGTGATAAGATTGGACATAATTGTGCTATCAAGAAGAAACCTAAGATGGTTCAGAAGTGGGTGGTAAAGAAGACTAATAGGTGAGAAACAAGGTGCTGCTGAGGTTGTGGGGAATGTCTCTTTTCCTGGTCCTAGCAATGTTCTTGAAGCTGTTACTCCTGAAGCTTTAATTGTAGCTCAACAACATGATGAAGAAGGGGAGTGGAAGGTCGTTAGCAGGAAGACTAGGGATAAAGGCAAGCAGGTTAGATTTCAGGGGAGCTCTCTTCAACCTAGATTGGTTATGAACTCTGGGGATTCTTCTATTCCAACTGGTGTTTGAGGTGCTAAGGGACCAAACCCTAATCTGTCTTGATGATAATGACAATTTGGAATGTTAGGGGGCTCATGAACCTGTCAAGGTGAGAGAAGCTAAGAAGTTTATCTTATCTAATAATAGTTGGCTTGTTGCTTTGCTTGAAACTAGAGTAAAGCTAGGTGATAGTAGTAAAGTGTAGAAGAAGTTTGGGCCTGAATTGTATTGGGTTAGTAACTATGATTACTATCCTAAAGGGAAGATTTGGTTAGGCTGGAAGTATCAAGTAGTTGATATTGATCAAGTTTAGCTTTTTGAGCAGGTGATTCAGGGTAAAGTTACAGACAAAGTTCATAATCACTCTTTTAGTTTGGCTGAGGTATATGAGCTTCATTCTATTGAGACTAGAAGGAGTTTGTGGAGTGATTTAGCTGCTTGTCATGATAATTGTAACGATGCTTGGATTTGTATTGGTGACTTTATCTCTGTTACTCATTCTGTGGATAGAGAAAATGCCAATCCTATTACTAATGCTGAGACCATGGATTTCATTGATTTCATTGGTGCTACTAGTGTGAGAGAAATTTCACATAGAGGGTTCTTTTTTTCTTGGAGCAAGAAAGGAGTGAACAATTCTAGAATTAGAAGTAGAATAGATAAAGCCGTTGGGAACACTACTTGTTTTCAGAGGCTTCTTGATGTTGAAGTTGACTACTGTGCTCCTGGAATCTCTGATCATTCCCCTCTAGTTTTTCAGTTGGCTTAGGATATTGGTAGCAGGGGTAGGCCTTTTAAGTTCTTCAATGCTTTGGCAGATCATAAGGAGTTTGCTACTATTTTGCAGAATCATTGGAAGGATAAGAGAGGAGGATTCTATTTGCAGCATGTGTGGAATAATTTGAAAGATCTCAAAAAAGAATTCAAGAATCTCCATCACAGAGAGCACTATGATTTGCTAGCTAGGATTGATAATGCTAGAGATCAATTGTTGGCTATTTAGAGTAACATTGATCTTACTTGTGATTCAGATCTACAGTTGAGAGAAAGCAATTGCATTGCTAAGATAAAGCACTTAAGCAATGTGCATGAAAGCATGCTCAAACAGAAGTCAAGAGTTCAATGGCTCAAACTGGGTGATTCAAACTCTTATTTCTTTCATGCAGCTATGAGAGAGAGGTATACTACTAAGAGAATTAATTCTATCATGTGTGCTTCTGGTATTATTTTGCAAACTGAATAGGAGATTGCTGAACATATTGTGGATTTCTATAAGAATATGCAAGGTACCCCCTATAGCTCTTTGAGAGGAATGGATTATGGCATTGTTAGGTCAGGCTCCCAGGTTAGTAGAGAGGCTTCTATGATGCTAGTTTCTGATGTTACTTATGAGGAGATTGAGAAATCCCTTTTCAGTATTGATGATGGGAAAGCTCCAGGAGTGGATGGTTTTCATGCTGTGGTTTTTAAAAGGGAATGGCTATATATTAAGCAGGATATATGTGCTGCTGTACATGTGCTGCTGTACATGCATATTTTAATAACTGTGTGATGCATATTCATGTTAAATGCACACTGGTCACTCTTATTCCTAAAATAGAAAATGCCAATATGAGAAAGCCCTTTTCAGTATTGCTGCACTTTGCTCTAAGATTATTGCTAAAATCTTGACTTATAGATTGCAAAGCATGATTGGTGGAGTGGTGTGTCAAGCTCAGTGTGGTTTTATTCCTGAGAGACAAATTTCAGATAATATTCTATTTGCCATTGAACTTATTAGGGTCTATAGTAGGGTAAACATGTCTCTTAGGGCTATGATTAAAGTTGATATTAGGAAAGCTTATGACTCTGTGGATTGTTGTTTTTGGAAAATATGCTTCATGAGCTAGGGTTTCCTGTGAAGTTTGTTCGGTTGATTATGGGGTGTGGTAAGTCTGTTTCTTACTCTATTCTTGTAAATGGCTGCCCTACTGTTCCTTTTGCTGCTAAAAGAGGGTTAAGACAAGGAGATCCCCTTTCTCCCTATCTTTTTTCAATTTGTATGGAATATCTGAGCAGGAGTCTGGATCAACTGCACACTACTGCTGGGTTCAGGTATCACCCTAAATGTGCCAAGCTTAAGCTTACACATTTAATGTTTGCTGATGATTTACTAATGTTTGCTAGGGTGATTCTTCTTCTCTTCAGAAATTATTTGGTGCTTTTTTGACCTTTTCTCCAGTTTCTGGTTTATTTGCTAATCCTGAAAAGAGTGCTATCTATCTTGTGAGGTGAGTGATGAGATCAAGAATAGGCTGAGTACAAAGTTAAATATTCCTCTTGGTACCATTCCTTTTAGGTGCTTAGATGTACCTTTGGATAGTAGGAAGCTTTCTTATACTCAGTGTAAGCCTTTGGTTGAGAAGATCACATGTAGGGCAAAAGCTTGGGTGGACCATATGTTATCTTATGCAGGGAGAGTGCAGCTTATTAAGAGTATTCTGAATACTATGCAAAACTTTTGCGCTCTGATTTTTCCTCTTCCTAAAATGATTGTTAAAGGGGTTCAGAGTGTTTGTAGAAGATTTCTCTGGACTAGTAATGTGAGTGAGTCTAGGAAAGCTTGTGTTGCTTGGTCTGAGTGTTGTCTTCCTAAAACTGCTGGTGGATTGAATCTAATTGATATCATCAGTTGGAATAAAGCAGCTATTTTGAAGAATCTTTGGGCACTTTGTTTCCAAAAAGAGAAGCTATGGGTCAAATGGGTCCATATGTATTTTGTGAAAGATAGGAACCTGCTTAGTATGGTGATTTCTCAGCAATGTTCATGGATGTTGAGATAGATAGTGCAAAGCAGGTTAATCTTAGAAGGTAGAGAATGGTCTGAGTTTATGGCTCATCAGAAGTTTTTTATTGCAAAGACTTATAAACTTTTGAGGAGTTCATATGGTGGGAGATTTGCTTGGAAAAAACTGTATTGCAATAACAATGCTTCTCCGAAAAGCTTGTTCATTCTTTGGCTAGCTTTGAAAAATAGGCTTGCTACAAAAGACAGGTTGGTGAAATGGGGTGTGGTAGATGATGACCTATATGGACTTTGTGCAGGCAATACTGAGACTGTGCATCATCTCTTCTTTGAGTGTTCTTATGCTACTGAAATATGGAAACAGGTTCTGAAGCTGCTGAAGTTGCTGTGACCTTGTGGAAGCTTCTTACAAGAAGTTGATATGGCTAATAGGGCTAGTTGTAAGAAGTCTCAATTAGCTAAAATTTATGTTGCTTGCTTTACTGAGACTGTGTATCAGATCCGGTGTCAAAGAAACAACTTTGTATTTGCTAAAAAGCTGAGTAGTGTTGATTGTAGTGTGAAAGATATTGTGTTTAGAGTTGCTAGTAGATGCCAAGGAGAAAGTGTTGAAATTCTCCTTTGGTATTTTTGTTCCCCAGTATCCTGGATTAGGAGCACATGAAGGGTAAGTGAGTCCAACCCTTCCCAGAAGGTTGGTTCTCTCTTATACTGATGCTATTTCCTTTTCTTTTGTTTTTTGGGGTTGCTTTCCTATTTTTTTAGGTTGTATACCATTTTTTGATAATGATATATATGTTTTTTCTTCTTGTCAAAAAAAAAAAATCAATTTACTTGTCACATCAAAAAATTATTCCATTTTGCAATTTCATTCCACCAATTTTATAACAATATAACAGCTATGATGATGATGATGATGATGATGATGATGATGATGATGATGATGATGATGATGATAATAATAATAACGATAATAATAATAATAATAATAATAATAAGTGCTAATATTTATAACGAATAATAATGATATCAGTAACATTGATAACCTGAGAATATATCATGATCGTGATTTAAATGATAATTTCATCATATCAGTCATCATATGATCCATTTCATGTCTCATATTGGTGGTTTTATTATCCATAATCATATTTCATTCAGAATAATCACGTTTATTTCATATAACCTTAACGTGATCTACTTTTGGATGGACATCGGAGATTAGCTCATGACGCGTGCCCAAAAGTTAGATTCACGAACAGATCAACCCTCTTGATATTCTTCGTCTACGCACTCGAAGTCTACAATAAACGAGATCTAAAATTAGTTACCTAGTTAACCTCTTATAATTTATAAAAATAAATAAATTAAATAATATTAAAGAAAATTAATAATTACTCTGAAGGAGTTTATAAATCAAGGTTTTACAGTTTTCGAATTTATTTGTAAAAATTATTTTAAGTACATAAACATTACTTTTACTTAATGTTTATTAACTTAAACCTTTTTAAACAATTTAAACAAATATATAAATTTACTTAATTATACTTCTTATTTAGGTTTAGAAATATATAAATTTACTTTATTATACTTCTTATTTAGGTTTAGAAAAATAAGAAATAATTTTGAGTCATAAAAATTAATATAACCATAAATAAAATAATTATTTTAGTGAAACCTTTGTCAAATTTACACAACAATAAATCAAGTAAGAAGATTTGGGTTACAGAGTATGGGCTAACATTAAAAAAATCAGATTTTAAATGAATGGGGTTTTGGGTTTTAGGATCAAAATGAAATAGCTTTTGGGTTTTAAGAAAATGAACACCAGAAATAAAACTAGGAGTAGTAAAAGGGGGAAAAGTCTGATTCATATGAATTAGTTTCACAAAAGCAGGAAAACAAAGAGAAAGGAAGGGGAAACAGAGGAAGAAGGAGGAGGGGCGCTGGGGTGGCGACGCTGCGACGCATCTGGACGGCGACAGTAGCAGTGCTTCAGGCGCGGTTTGCGAAAGCCGTTTCCGGCGGGTAGAAGGCGGTTCAGGCGGAGGTGGGAGGTGTTATATTCTGGCTACGCTCTAGGCAGAATAGGTTTGTTTATGAAATATGAATGATAGTTTAAGCTTTACTTAAATTAACTTAGATACAGATTCACCACTAAGTCGAATTAAGGTCCTAAGAACACCACTTGATTCAAGCTTAAAATCAAGCTAGCATAGGCGCCTAGATTAATTGAGAATTAATCAAAGCAAAATAAAACTCGAAAGTTTAAGGTATAAAAGTCTAATATGATTTTATTCAACTGAAAATGTGCCCTTTAAATACATGTCCTTGACTCTCTAAAAGATAAATGCTGAAAATAAAAATAATTAAACTAATTAAGCTAAAAATCTATCTAACTAGGGTTGAAGTCGATCCTCTATCATTTTTGACGCCATCTTGACCATTTTCCTTGATGTTCTCACTTATCCCTTCAAAATAGGAAACCAAACCCTAAAATGATTAGGTTAGGCGCCTAAGATGAGCTTTGGAGGGAAAATGATTCCTTTTGCTTGATCCTTATAGCTTGGCCGCCCATTTTGTGTAAAGATAGAAGTTCCCTTCTATCCTTATCTCTAGTTGAACCCTAGGCGCCATTTTCTAATGTTTAGGCGCCATTTTCTTCTTCACTCGTCCATGCTTCCATTTTGTAACCCTAGTTGACTTTCTACTTTCTAAAAATGAAATTACAACTCAACTAAGACTTTCCTAGTTAATCTAATATGACATTAAATTAACTAAGAGTACATTTTATTAACTAGACTCCTAATAAAGCAATAAAGATAGTAACTTAGTCAATAATTAATTAACTAAGCTAAGGACACTTTCAAGGGACTTAAAGGACTCAATAGTCTTAAGGGAATTCAGAACATCCCTTAGCACACAAGCAACCATGTTCTTGGTCTTGGAATCAATGGAGCTAGATCGACCTCCATCATCCTCTCCTTCTTTGGAGGAGTTTGACCTCAAACTTGGTAGCTCTTCTTCATCATCATAGAAAGGATTCAAATCAGCAACATTGAATGTGGCTGAAACTCCATAGTCTCCTGGCAACTCGATCTTGTAGGCATTGTTGTTGACCTTCTCAATCACTCGAAATGGACCATCAGCTCTAGGGCTAAGCTTGGACTTTCGTTTAGAAGGGAAACGTTCCTTCCTTAGATGAATCCAAACCATGTCACCCTCTTTGAATTGGACATCTCTCTTTTTCTTATCAATCCTCTCCTTGGTTCTCTCATTGGCTTTTTCAATCTTTCCTCTCACATACTCATGTAGCTTTTGGATCTCTTTCACTCTATTTTCGGCTTACATGGCTATATTTTGTGGTTGTAGGGAAAGGGGCTACGTCAATAGGGGTGCAAGGGTTTTGACCATAGACCACAAAGATTGGACTAAGGCCAGTAGTCTTGCTAGGAACTCGATTATAGGCAAACTCGGCATGAGGTAGCATCTCCTCCCATTGTTTAGGGCTTTTTGTAGCTAGGGCTCGAATTAGGGTTCCTAGGGTCCTATTGGTGACCTCTGTTTGGTCGTCAGTTTGAGGATGGCTAGAGGTACTGAACTTGAGCTTTGTTCCCATCTTCTTCCAAAGTGTAAGCCAAAAGTGACTTAAGAACTTTGGGTCTCGATCACTAACCATCGTCTTTGGCACTCCATGCAACCTAACAATGTCCCTAAAATACAAGTTAGCACAAGAATCGACATCGTTAGTAGTGTGGCACGCCACAAAGTGTGCCATCTTGGAAAACTTATCAACCACCACCATGATCGAATCCTTTTGGCGTTGGGTTCTAGGTAATCCTGTAATGAAATCCAAGCTCACATCCTCCCATGGTGCTTGAGGGACAGGAAGAGGCATAAACAACCCTTGAGGTAGTAAATGACCCTTAGCCTTTTGGCATATCAAGCACCTCTTAATCAAAAACTCCACATCTCTTGCCAATGTAGGCCAAAAGAAATACTCACTCACAAGCATAACAGTCTTTTCTATCCCAAAGTGGCCAGCAAGCCCACCTTCATGAAACTCCTTGACTAAGGACACTCTCATACTGTGCCTTGGAATACATAGGCGATTTCCTTTAAAAAGATACCCCTTTAAGAGGTAATAATCACCAGTTGGACGATTATGGCACTTTTCAAACAATACACCAAAGTCCTTGTCCTCTACATAGTATTCTTTCAATAACTCAAGCCCCATCACCTTAGGGCTTAAGGTAGAAAGCAATAGGTACCTCCTAGATAAGGCATCAGCAACTTTGTTCATCTTCCCTGCTTTATGCTTAATAGTAAAATGGAATGTTTGAAGGTATTCCACCCACTTAGCATGTCTAGGTTGCAATTTCTGTTGGCTTTGAAGGTACTTAAGCGCCTCATGATCAGAACGGAGAATGAACTCCTTTGCAATGAGGTAATGTCTCCAATGGTCCAAGGCACGAACCAAAGCATAAAATTCTTTGTCATAGGTCGAATACTTCCTCTTTGCTTCATTCAATTTCTCACTAAAGTAGGCCAAAGGCCTTCCATTTTGAGACAATACAGCTCCAATTCCCACGCCAGATGCATCACATTCAACCTCAAAAACTTCATTAAAGTTAGGTAAAGCTAAAATAGGAGCACTAATCAATTGAGCTTTTACCTCTTCAAATGCCTTGTTGGCTTGTTCACTCCACTCAAACTTCTTTAACTTTGTGATCTCTGTAATTGGAGTCATAATAGCACTGAAATTTCGAACAAACCTCCTATAAAAGGAAGCTAGTCCATGAAAGCTTCGAACTTGTTGTATTGAGGTAGGAGTAGGCCACTCCTTGATTGCTTGGACCTTCTTCTCATCATCCTTGATTCCTTCTTTAGAGATAATGAAACCTAGAAACACAACTTGACTAGAAAAGAAGTGACATTCCTTTAAATTACCATACAAGCATTCGGCCCTCAACACACTAAACACTTGCTCTAAGTGTTTTGCATGCTCAAATTCATTCATGCTATAGACTAGTATATCATCAAAGTAAACTACTACAAATCTGCCCAAAAAGGGCTTCATAGTTTGATTCATTAAACGCATGAAAGTACTTGGAGCATTAGACAATCCAAATGGCATTACAAGCCACTCATACAAACCCTCCTTTGTCTTAAAGGCAGTCTTCCATTCATCCCCTTCACAAATTCGAATCTGATGGTATCCACTTCTCAAGTCAATCTTAGAGAACACATTAGAGCCATTAAGATCATCTACTAAGTCATTCAATCTTGGAATTGGAAATCTGTACTTAATAGTGATCTTATTGATAGCCCTACTATCCACACACAGGCGCCATTCACCATTCTTCTTTGGCACTAAGAGAGTTGGAACTGCACAAGGACTCAAAGACTCTCTAATCATGCCTTTAGACAACAATTCATTCACTTTCCTCCTTATTTCTTCAGTTTCTTTAGGGTTGGTTCTATAGGCAGGCTTATTAGGCAACTTGGCTCCGGGAATTAGGTCAATTTTGTGTTGTTTGTCTCTTTTAGGGGGTAGGCCGTGGGGTATTTCATGTGGGAAGACATCTTTGTAGTTTTCAAGCAATGGGACAAGTAAAGGGTGTCCTAGATTACTATCAACTTGTTCCTTTTGATCTATATTTAACAATAATTCACGAAAAGGACTAAGTTCATGATAATCAGATTTTAACAAGGTAGTGAATGAATGATATTTTTCTTTTGTGGAATGTTGTTTAGACGAAGGAATAGACATGATAGGGGTTAGGGTTACTTTCTTTCCGTCGTTAGTGAATGAATAGGTGTTCTTGTAACCATCATGTATGACTCTCCTATCAAACAAGCATGGACGTCCTAACAGCACATGACAAGCATCCATAGGAATAATATCACACCAAATCTCCTCTTTATAGTTACTACCAATACTAAAAGACAATAGCAAATGGTTAGTAACTTGGATACCTTTACCTTGATTAAGCCATTGAATCACATATGGCTTAGGGTGAGGAGTAGTTGACAGCTTCAACTTATCCACCATAGTTTGGGACGCCACATTGGTGCAACTCCCTCCATCAATAATCAAGGTGCACACCTTATTCTCAACAGTATATCTAGTATGGAATATGGCCTCTCTTTGTTGTGATTTCTCCTCATCTACCACGCCACTCAAAGCTCTCCTAACAACCAAGCATTCACCCTCATCAGGACCAACAACTTCTTCTCCATATTCCTCCTCTTCACACGCCTCCATAACTACATCATCCGCCTCCTCTAGGGTTTCATACTCTACTAGGGTTACAATTCTTTTGTTGGGACATTCAGAAGCAATATATCCTCCTCCTTGACACCTAAAACACTTCCTAGAAGATTTATTTGGAGTGAAAGTATTGGGGGTGAAAGTATTTGGGGTGTTTGGGGATTTCTGGATCGAACTTGGGGTAGTTTTAGAAAAGTTTGTGTTTGGCTTAGAGTAGGTGTTAGGTTTAGGGTAAGAACGAGCCACTTCAGCCTTCCCTTTGCTCTTTTGTTGCTTTTCCACCTTGTGAGCCAAGATGATCAAGTCCTCCAAACTAGAAAAAGGATGCAATTCAACTATGTTAGCAATCTTAACATCCAAACCACCAAGAAATCTTACCAGAGTTTGAGGTTCATCCTCTTGCACTTCACACTTCATGAGATATGACTCGAATTCCCTTGCATAGGTCTCTACTGAATTGGAACCTTGTTGTAGGTGATGGAACTTGGAAAAGTTCTCTTGAGCATAGTAGGTAGGAATAAACTTCTATTTGAGTAGCTTCTTCATCTTCGTCCAATCTCTAAGCTTTTCCTTCCCTTCTCTTTCTCTCTTACTACACTTACTAGTCCATCATGTTGATGCATACTTTCAAAGCTTGAGAGCAACAAGCTTGACCTTCCTATCCTCCGGAATTTGTTTATAGTCAAAGACCCTTTCAACAGTCCTTAACCATTCTACAAACTCATCTGCATCTAACTTTCCATCATACTCAGGAAGATCCACCTTAAAGTCATTGAAGTTTCTTTGACCATTTTGGATGGATGGAACCCTAGATGAATCGTCACTATCTCCATCAGAACCCTCAAAGGGTTCGTCTCCCCTCTGTCTTCTTAATCTCAAAGACAAATTCCTCACTTGATCTTGGAGTAAGGTCATTCTGGCCTCACTTGCACGCCTCTCTTCCTCCATCATTGTAATCCTCTCTTGTAACTGTTCGTTGGTTTGGCTAGTTCCAGACATTGTGTTTAGGGTTTGTGTTTGGACGAAATTAGGCTAGGATTTATGTTGGCTCTGATACCAAGATGTTATATTCTGGCGACGCTCTAGGCAGAATAGGTTTGTTTATGAAGTATCAATGATAGTTTAAGCTTTACTTAAATTAACTTAGATACAGATTCACCACTAAGTCAATTAAGGTCCTAAGAACACCACTTGATTCAAGCTTAAAATCAAGCTAGCATAGGCGCCTAGATTAATTGAGAATTAATCAAAGCAAAATAAAACTCGAAAGTTTAAGGTATAAACGTCTAATATGATTTTATTCAACTGAAAATGTGCCCTTTAAATACATGTCCTTGACTCTCTAAAAGATAAATGCTGAAAATAAAAATAATTAAACTAATTAAGCTAAAAATCTATCTAACTAGGGTTGAAGTCGATCCTCTATCATTTTTGACGCCATCTTGACCATTTTCCTTGATGTTCTCACTTATCCCTTCAAAGTAGGAAACCAAACCCTAAAATGATTAGGTTAGGCGCCTAAGATGAGCTTTGGAGGGAAAATGATTCCTTTTGCTTGATCCTTGTAGCTTGGCCGCCCATTTTGTGTAAAGATAGAAGTTCCCTTCTATCCTTATCTCTAGTTGAACCCTAGGCGCCATTTTCTGATGTTTAGGCGCCATTTTCTTCTTCACTCGTCCATGCTTCCATTTTGTAACCCTAGTTGACTTTCTACTTTCTAAAAATGAAATTACAACTCAATTAAGACTTTCCTAGTTAATCTAATATGACATTAAATTAACTAAGAGTACATTTTATTAACTAGACTCCTAATAAAGCAATAAAGATAGTAACTTAGTCAATAATTAATTAACTAAGCTAAGGACACTTTCAAGGGACTTACAGGACTCAATAGTCTTAAGGGAATTAAGAACATCCCTTAGCACACAAGCAACAATGTTCTTGGTCTTGGAATCAATGGAGCTAGATGGACCTCCATCAGGAGGCGTTTCAGGCGAGTTCGGGGCTGCGATGTGAGCAGAGTGTTTCCAGTTTTACGGGTTGAGAGGCGGTTCGAGGTTGATGGAGGTGGCTCAGGTGGTGGTTTTAGGAAGGGCGAAGGTGGTTCAGGTGGTGGTTCGATGGTGGTGGTTTTAAAAATTGTATTTTTATATTTTCAAAACAAAAACAAAAATCTGCAATTAAAAGAGAAGGGGAGGAGATTGGAGAGAAGAATGAAGCAAACCTTGAATGTTGGTTTGCTTAAGTTTGTGGATAGGCTTATGTGGGTATTTATAGGGGAAAACTTATGATTTTTTGGGCTATTAGTCAAAGCACCATTGATGAGCAAGATATGAAGGTTGAAGAGAATATTTCTTTTTGACCCAAGGATGCAACTTGATCAGGTTTTGGGCTAAAGTATTCTGACAAATTAATTAGGTGTAGTTGAGAGTTTTCTCACGGGTTGAAGATGCCATGTTTGCACAGTTGAAGGGGAGGAAATATGGTTATAAAGGGCATTGTTAGGGATGATAAGAGAGGTATGAGATAGGTGATAAGTGAGTGCATTTTTAGTATTGGCATGGGGTGTAATTTCACCCAACCTTTTCTTTTGGCAACTTTTGTCTTCTTGTGGCTTATGTAGAACTTGTACATGGAAATTGGGAAGTTTGCTAAATAATCTTGAAATAATAATTATTACTTTTCAATTAATCGAATTCAAATAGAAATAAATCTTAAAAATCATTTTAAATTCATATTAATACATTTTTAGATTAATAAAATAATTGATTAATTTATCAAAAACTCGAGGTATTACATGCAAAATCGTGATGGAGTGGAGTTGGGTGGGGCTGCGATTTTGAGGTGGGGGTGGGAGTCGGATTGCAAATTCGTGGTGGGGTTGGGTCAGGGCTATGGTTTCGGGATGGGGTGGGATGGGGTTGCGAATTACGTCGGGGCTGCGGTTTTAGGATGTGGGTTGGGGTGACTGCAATTTTTTGGTGAGGGGTGGGGGTGGGTCGAAGCAGCGATTTTGTGGCGGGGTGGGGGTGGGACTGTAGGTGGTGCGCAATGATAGTGGTGGCTGGTAGGAGGAAAAGGTGGTGGTCGGTGATATCATGTATTTATATAGAGTTTTCTCCCCTATTTATGAACTATTTTATGCTAATTATCTTATATAGTCGTGGTTTTGTATTGTAGTGTTGAATTGCAGGCTTTAGGGAGCTTTCCCCTTATTTCTGAGCTATTTGGAAGCAACCATGGTTTTGCGACTTATTACGAGGCACTTAGGAATGGTTACGAGCTTTATAGATGGTTTAGGAGGTCCCGAGACCTCTAAACGTGAAGAATTCAGAGTCAAAGAATCAAACTGAGCTATCCAGCACCCTGATCGGGTGAAATATGGCCCGATCGGGCGATGAATATTGTGATCGGGTGGTAGGGTTTCGGACCCGATCGGGCGAACCTTATTGTTTGTTTTGCTGCGCCAAGGAAGAAAATCAGGAGCCCAAGGGATTTGGCTCCACCCGATTGGATGGGAAGCATGGACCCGATCGGGTGGAGGCCCAAACATCTTCATTACTTCACTCATGCTGCTTCTGCGTACGCCAAGACAAGCGTTGGGCTCCTATGCATGGACCTGATCGGGCAATAAGCACTCGATGCGATCGGGTGGCTAGCCCAAGTGTAAATGTTGTTGCTTTCTCTACGTGGGCAAAGAAAGAATTATGATGGTCCATTTTTGTGTACTGCTGGTGCTGTCATTAATGTAAAGTCTTGGTCTTTAACTCTGAGTGTTGGTGATGATAAAGTGTTTTTTAATTAACCAATGATGTTAAGGCATTTATGCTTGAACACTCTTGTTGCAGGGCGAAGATTTTTGATGAGGTAGGTGTAGAGAAGGTTCAACATGCACCTAAGGTTGCCTCACAGTCTAGAGGTATTATCAAGAACATTTGGAGAAGGAAGATGTTTGATGAGGGTGACACTCACTACCACGCCCCTCCAATTTGAAAAATGGAGGTATTATGGTCGTGCGAGACCTTTATAAACCAGCGCTGTGCGAGAGGCAACTCGTAATTTTCCCTTTTTCTTTTTCCTTTTATTTTTCTTATTTCTTTAGTGAGAGATAGTGAGGGCACTAACGTTGTTTTTCTTCTTAGTATAGTCCTTTTTTCACCTTTTGGCATTCAGGACACTTCCAAGTTCAGCTTGGTGGAGGATTTCTGTTTGTATTCCCTATCTCTTTTACTGCTTTCTATGATAGATTTATTGCTTTTGAAAATTACTGAAAAAAATCAAAAAAATATGGTTCCCATGACTGGTTTAGTTGCCTCCGTGTGCCCCTTGTTGTGCTTTTATTGAAAATGATTTGACTCTATTTTGTGGATAGCTGGGCATTTGTGATCTCGAGGCTATGATTTGATGTTTGATTGCTATGATTTCGAGCGAGTTTTGATTATTATACACTACTTTGTGCTGCATGCCTGAATTGGTTAGACTGTGAGGCCTCTTTGTAAGCCTATTGGATTCATATGATTATCCAGTCTGTTTTTGTGTGTTAGTTCCTCTTTAATGGATTGATCTTGACTTTGACTTCGTACTTGTCTGATTTTCGATGACTTGTAGCAATTGCTGTGATAGAGACATTCTTTTTCTGATTCTTGAGCCTCAGAGTGATCTTTTGATGTACTTTTATCCCCCTTAGCCCAGCTGAGCCTAATGACTTGTTTCGTGTTACTAAAACCCTTATTATGAGCCCATGATCGCTATTTCGATACTATATCCAAGCCTAGCTTAGGGGAGCTTTTGTATGGGTTGAGTTTGAGATTGGTTTTATGGTTTGGTTTGGTTTTTGGAGAATTAAAGTATATTGATGTGGTTTGAGTGTGAGAAAAGAAAAAAAGCAAAGTTTGAGTTGCCTGAATGCTTAGTTCGAAAAATGGAAGAAAAATAAATAAAAGTTCAAAAGAATTCAAAGTTCCTTCATTCACGTATGTTTATAAAGAAAAATACGCTACATTGCTTGAAATTTGGGTTTGTTATGAGTTTTCATCGATTTATAAGAGTTGGGTTATGTTTCGTGGTTATATGGTATTGTTGGGAGTTGTTTAGGCTATTTTTGGTCTGGTTTGAGTGATCTTTTACTCCCCCTTTCTTGGTTTTTCCACCACATTTTCTAAAAACTTTCCCTACCTCTTGCATAAGCCCCATTACAACCCTATAAAGTCCTCTTGAGCTCTTGTTTGCATTGTTTGTTGGATTGATTTCGAGTCAATTTGTCACAGTTAAAGAGTATGTCTGCTAATTGAGTCGACTTGTGTAGGATGAGCGCCATCTATCCTTCTTAAACAAATGAGAGTGTGAGTGGGAAGGGCATTTATGGTCGGGTTGATGAGTATTCGGGCACATTCTTTGCCTGCCACAAAATTGAGAGGAGTGACACCTTTGTGAGAACCTTTTTAGGATTTGTATGCCTTGTGAATGCTTGAATTTAATGAATTCCTTGGATGATTGGTAGTTGGATGGAGTTGATTAGCCTAACTTGAATTTTGCCTGCTGGAACGATTCTTAGTCTTGAAAACGTTTTTGAGTTTTGATTGTTTTATTTATGGGGTGAGACAATTTATTCCAAGTTCAGGTTCTATTTGCTTGAGGACAAGCAAAGGTTTAGCTTAGGGGAGTTTGATATCACAAATTTATATAGAGTTTTCTCCCCTATTTATGAGCTAATTCGTGCGTCTTTTAAGCTCTTCGGAGTTATTTTATGCTAATTATCGTATATAGTCGTGGTTTTGTGTTTTAGTGTTGAATTGCAGGCTTTAGGGAGTTTTCTTCTTATTTCCGAGCTATTTGGAAGCAACCACGGATTTGCAACTTATTACGAGGTACGTAGGAACACTTACGAGCTTTATAGATGGTTTAGGAGGTCCCAAGACCTCTAAACGCGAAGAATTGAGAGTCAAAGAGTCAAAAGGAGCTACCCCTTACCCTGATCGGGCGAAATATGGCCCGATCAGGCGATGAATATTGTGATCGGGTGGTAAGGTTTCAGACCCGATCGGGCGAACCTAATTTTGTGTTTTGTTGCGCCAAGGAAGACAATTAGGAGCCCAAGGGATTTGGCTCCACCCGATTGGATGGACAGCATGGACTCAATCGGGTGGAGGCCCAAACATCTTCATTGCTTCACTCATGTTGCTGCTGCATACGCCAAGACAAGCGCTGGGCTCCTGTGCATGGACCCGATCGGGCAATAAGCACCCGATGCGATCGAGTGGCTGGCCCAATTGTAAATGTTGCTGCTGCTGTGTGGGCAAAGAAAGAATTATGATGGTCCATTTTTGTGTGGACCCGATCGGGTGGCCCGTTACCCGATCGGGTTGTGTGCACGCGGTTCCGAAAATCTATCTTATTTTATTACGTTTTTAATTAGTTTTAGGGGCTTTTATAAATAGCTAACCTTGATTATTTTAGAGAAAGCTTTAATTCTATTTTATTTCCATTGTTCTTAGTTTAGTTTTAGAGAGTATTATTAGTTTAAATACTTAGATGAATTGAAGAGGAAATTGAACCTCGGATTTATTTCAATAAAGGTTATTGTTTTTCGTCATTCGATATTGTTCTTCATTTTTTGATTGTTTAATTTGATTATTGTTTGATTCATGATGTTAGGATTAGGGTTTTATATTTATTTTATTATTGTTCATTCGATCATGTCTGAGTAGTCTAAATTTTAGGGATTTAGGGACCCATGTTTATACCTTGATTATTTTGAATTGCTATTAGTTTCAAGGGCTTGTTTAGATTGGTTACGGTGTGATTTGTTCTTATTGAGTAATTAATGTTATTGCGTAGTTTCATTGATTGCTTGTGGTTAATAAACGTTTGCACAAATCTGTCTTACCTTTAGAGGCCTTAGTACACATCAGTAATTCTGATTATGTTTGTGAACATGCCGCATATGTTGAATTATGGGCGTTGAGACTTATCCATAGCTTGACACATGCTCTAATCTATCGATTCTTGACCTAGGTTCTGATAGTTGTTTGATCCCTTGATTGGTATAAGCATGGTAGACCAAACTAATTCCCTAGACCTTTAATTCAAAGATTAATTCCCATCTTTAAATTGCTTACTTTAGTCTATATAGTAGTTCAGCTATTTCTTATCTGATCTTGTCTGAAGTAGCTGTTTAGCTGTACATCAACTTAGAAACTTCGTCTATCTGTGGATTCGACCCTACTTCCATTGACTATCATTGTTAGGGGACTTAGGATTTATCTTTGATTAGGTAATACGACTTTAGCCTGTCAGTTGGCAGGAGGCAAAGGTGGTTCTTGAGGTGTGTGGTTGTCGACGTTAAACAGTGCTAGTTGGTGTGGTTGCCGACGGTCGGCAAGTGGTTAATGTGGTGTGGATTTTGAAGATGGTAATTGGTATGATGCTTTATTAAGCACCCTTTCTCTCGTCCTTTCCACCTAATACCCAAACTAAATCACAATTAACAAATTTTTCCTAGGAGTCCGTGTCCAAGCCATTTGTTGTAATAATATTGTTACAGAGGAACTAACTGAAAAAATGTAGTTTTTTTATTTATATATACTTAAATGGTTACGGATCGAACTCTTGACCTCATATATGAGTCATATTTTTCGGACCACTGCAGCTTACATTCCGTATTGATATCTTTTTAGAAATAAAGTTTTATATTGTATGCCTAATACATAAAACATATACATAACTGTTTTCTTAGAGTAGAGTAATTATGTAATTTGATTGAAACAAAAAAATTTCGTTGAGAAAATATATGGGAGTAATTTTTATTGGACATTCAACACATGTTGGTACTTGGAAAAAAAAGGCAATGCCAACAAACGATACCCCAATGCATACAAAATATGAGATCATGTCAAAAAAATTTGGACATTAACTTAGTAAATTAGAGATATGAAAAAAATTGGGAGCATAGGGAGTTGAAGACATGCATATATGATGTATGGTTAATTAGGGATTGAATATCATAGGCCATTTTTTTTGGTTTCCAAGTAATTGGCATGCATTCGTAAATGGGGTATTGAATACACCATTTTTTTGCATGCATTTATTAATGGGTATTGAACCATCCCCACTTTTGTTCCAAACACCATTTTTTATTTGCATGCATTTATTAATGTATTTCTTTTATTTATTTATTTTATATTTCTTCCGTTTTTTTAATATGTAAGTTTCATCATTTTGGGATGCTTTTTTTTAATATGTATCTTTCTACCTTTTTCCATAAATAGGAGATTGATCCACCTAATTATTACACTTCTCTCATATCTTTTCTTTCGTTCTCTCTACCTTTTTCAATTTTTCCTTACTTTTACTAATATTCTCTATTACTTTTGCATTTTTTCCTTGGTTCGAGCTCAAAAGCAAACATACATATTAAAAAAAACGGAGGTAATATTTGTTTTTAACTCATGAGTTGTTTAGCGATTAACCCGGTGATGGGTGAAATTAAACTAATAGGAAAATATAGTTTTCGTGTCTTACAGTGGTTTATGCGGTTCCCTTGTTCATCTATCTTCTAACAATGATCAGGGTTATTCTTGTGAAATTTATCAATAAACTACATAAACATCTTAGATGTAAAATATAATAATACATACTGCTAATCCCAAATATAACAATGATCAGGAGTATATAAAAAAAATTGCAATGCACTACAGTAATTGGTTTACTTATATTTATTATTTAATATATTAAATGAAACAAGTATGATCTTCCCCTAATCCCCTCTCTTGTTTTGAATCCTGGACACAACTGGATCATACTAGCTTCTTGCTTAATAAACACCAACAAATCAAAGGATACCAACTTATCATCACCTTGGTAAACTACAAGAGAAGGGGAAAAAATGGGGATGGAGAAGATAAACTTATATATGATCATTTATAGCACTAAAAAACAGTGGATGATTTACATACTGTCAAAAACTCTTCTTATCCATGTTTTGATGAGGCAGAGCATTGCGAGAGACACTAGACATATCATGAAATGCCCCACGCCCAGAGATATGTAAACAGGGGAGGAAGCAGCGATAGAGTAAAGCACCCACATCAATCACACACCCAAACAATCCTCCTCCGCCAGCTCTTTCTCTACTCACCGGCGACATCGAGTACTGCTGCAATGCTGAGCTGCTAGACAACAGCGAAGACTGCAGCAATGCTGAGCAGCAGCTTGAATTAGTAGAAGTCTTGAATACTATTTCGTGAGATATATGAACAGAATGATCAACTACTTCCTCCTGTTCATTGCTGATGATGATGGGGCTTGTAAACGATTTGACCCAGTTGGAGTTATCTGAGATGCCCTCAAGCCATGGAGGTAATGGTGGGGCAGAGGGCTCTGCTGGTTGGCAGAAGTGGCATTGACAATTTTCATCTGGCAGCGGCGGCGGCGAAGGTGATGGTCGAGGTGGTGCTGGCCTACTGGGTGGAGGAGGAGAGTAATAGTAAGGTTGGGGATTATACTCACAAGATAGTTTGGAGTAATGATGATAATCCTTCTTCTTCCTCTTCTTTGATGACCAGAATTTGAGTTTCTTCATTGCTTTCACCAGCTTCATTTTTTTTCTTCTCAAGTTGAAAAATTATTCTGAGAGATGTGCCTATATTTTTGTTCTTAATTTCTTTGTCACATAGTTTAGTGAATTGGGATCATTGTAGTTGAATGAAAGATGCGAGATGAGAGTTGAGATGCATTTAGTTTGTTTGAAAATATTGAGGGTGCGAGAAGTTTGAAATTTGAGAATGAGGGAAGGAGACTTTTTCAAACTTCCTGACCGTTGAGCTTTACTCAACTTTGGATTGGCTCATGGCCCCACGGTTCTTACCCACCCGAGCATATTATGGCTTGAGATCAGAAGTAGGTCTCAATTCGTTTAATCGGTTCGGTTCTGGTTGGAACCAAACAGTTCGGTTGACTTCGGTTCGGTTGATTTCGGTTAATTTTTTACGTTGAATTGATTCAGTTGCAACTTTATTGGTTTCGGTTCGGTTAATTGCGGTTAATTTAGCTCTTTTTTCAGTTCGGTTCGGTTACGGTTGTCTATTCGGTTTGACCCATTCGGTTTCATTAAAAACGATTCACTATTCAACCGTCCATATCGGTTCAACGGTTATTTTCGGTTTTAGTTTAGTTATGAAAAACCGCATTGGTTTGGATGAAAATCAATATCGGTTAAGTATTGTGTATCATTCTTAAAAATTTCGTTTTTAAAAAAAATATAATTTCTAGTTGCAGACCGAACGTGTTTCAAGTTGCGTCAATTCGGTTAACTGAGTCGGTTTCGGAATGACCCGTAACAGGTCGAATCGAGTCTGGTCGGATTACGTGTCTCGAATCACCATTTATTAGATCAGATCGGGTCGGTTATGGGCAAAAGTCGGATCATGGGTTGGTCGAGTACAAGTGAAGTTCGAGTCGAACGAATATCGGGTCGGGTATTAACGGGTTTGGATAAACATGAGCCGGATAACTGTCGGGTTTGTACGGGTCAATTCAGGATCTGTGGCCTTTGGGTCGAATTGAATCTGATTCGGGTTATTTATGGGTCGAGTCAATTCATTTCTGATCGAAGCTAAATGTGATAACAAGTCGGATCGAGTTTTGTATATATAACTGAACTCATCTCGTTAAAAACTCGAGGAGATCTTTGACCGATTTTAAATCAACGCATAAGATAGTTAATATTTATGATAGTTAATGTCCATGTAATAGATCAATCGTCAATATATTAAATCAACGTATAAGATAGTTAATAGTAATGTATTAGATAAATGTAATATACTTAAGATCAAGCATCAATGTTTTAGATCAAGAAATAAAGATAGTTAAGATCAATATATTAGATCATTCATCAATATATTAGACCAATCATCAATATATTAGACCATTGATATGATTTTGGGCTCAAAGATTGTTACTTTAGAGGATTTTCGAGTGAGTGAGGGTTATAGGATTTAAAGGAACGATTTTTATGGGATATTTAACTAAAGAGAGTGATGGTTGTGTAGTTTAGAGAGTAACAAATAGGGATAGTAACCTTTGAATCTCGGTTCAAAGGGGTAGAAGATCGATCTCAGTCTTTCTTCAATGCTAACAAGCAAGGTACTCAACCTTAATTCATAAGTATAAACTCACGAAATTTTAATACTTCAAATCTGATTTTATTAATGCTAATCGGCCCTATATATATACTAGAAAGCATTTAAAACTAATCCCTAGATTTTAGGAAAAGATATCCTAAAGATAAGGAAGATAATCTAATAAGATAGGATAGAGATTTTCGGCTCTCCTATCTTATTTCACACGCCTAGATCAACCTTATCCCTTAGCTAATCTAATCTTGTTTTTAAGGGATTACAACTCAACTAGACTTAAACATAACCGAAAGTACATCACATATTTTCGGCCATATAACAGAAAATAATATGCTGAATAAAAGTCTAAATTAAATTAACTAAAGTCTAAAATAAATTAATCTAAGAATCTATAGACTAAGCCAAAAAAATAGGAAAAACCCTTTCAAGTGAAAGGTAAAAACCTATAGGCAAAACTATACTATGGAAATACATCAACCATTCAGTAAAATACATAAGAACCATGTATTTTATCAAAATCATCAATATATTAGATTAATGAATAAGACAGTTAAGATCTTAGATTTATATATTAGATCAATCATCAATACATTACGTTATTGAGTTAGATACTTAAGAGTCGTGTATTATATCAACCGTCAATTCATTAGATCAATGAATGATATATTTAAGAAATTAGATCAATAATGAATATATAGCATCACTAGATTAGATATTTAAGAGCCACATATTATATCATTCATGCTTCATCAAATGAATTAGATTAATGAGTGAGATAGACAGATAGTTAAGATATATGTATACTAGGCCAATCAATATGATAGTTTAATTGTTTAAATCTATGTATAAGACCATCTATCAATATATTAGAGCAATAAGTTAGATACTTAGGGGCAACATATTGTATTAGTCATGAATATAGTAGATCAATGAATAAGATGATGACGATCTCTATATTACGTTAGCGAGTTAGATATTTTAAGAGCCTTGTATTATATCATCATAACTAGATCAATGAATAAGATCTTCGATAGTTAATATTTAAGATCTATGTATTAGATCAACCACCAATATATTACATTAGTGAGTTAGATACTTAAGAGTCGTGTATTATATCAACCATCAATACACTAGATCAATAAATAAAATAGTTAAGACTTAAGATCTATGTATCGGATCAACCATCAATATATTACATTTGTGAGTTAGATACTTAAGAGCCACGTATTATATCAACCACCAATACACTAAATCAATTAATAATATAGTTAAGATCTATATATATTAGACCAATTATCAATTTACTACATCACTGGATTAGATATTTTAGAGCCAATATACTAAATCAAGCTAATATATAGATCAATATACTAGATCAATTATCATTATACTAGATCAATGCATAATATAATTAAGATTAATGTATCAAATACCGTCATTTATCAATATAGTAGATCAATTTAACAAGATAGTTGAGAGCAATATAGTAGATCAATAAACTAATAAGATGTCAAAAAAAACCAGCTGGTATATTAGAGCCATATGAGAACACTGGTCCGTCCTACCAAAGACAGTCCCCATCACCATTGGACCAACACTTACTTGGTATTAAGTCAATATATATGATAGTTAAGATCCATGCAACAAATAAATCATCAATATATTAAATTGACGTATAAGATAGTTAATACCAATTTATTAAATCAATCAATACATTAGATCAAGGTATAAGATACTTAAGATCAATGTATTAGATCAATCATCAATATATTAGATCAAGAAATAAGATAGTTAAGATCAATTTACATGATTTGATTGTTGTTGTTATTGCAAGCTTGTAATTATTATTATAGTTAAGATATATGTATTAGTTCAATGATCGATACATAAGTGTATTAAATCAATCGTCGATATACTAGGTCAATATTTATGATAGTTAATATCTATGTAATAGATCAATTGTCAATATACTAAATCAACCATAAGATAGTTAACAGTAATGTATTAGATAAATGTAAGATACTTAAGATCAATCATCAATGTTTTACTTTCAAGAAATAAGATAGTTAAAATCAATGTATTAGATCAATCATCAATATATTAGATCATTCAGGTAATTTCATAAGAATTGTGTATCATGTCAAAATCATCAATATACTAGATCTTAGAGCCGTGTATTATATCAACCGTCAATACATTAGATCAATGAATGATTTATTTAAGAAATTAGATCAATAAATAATATATTTTAGAAATTAGGTCAATTATGAATATATAAAATCACTAGATTAAATATTTAAGAGCCATAAACTTTATATAAGTAAGTAGCTAAAATAATAGGCATAAACTTCAAAAGCTCAAACATCAAATTTAGAAATTTGAAATTCAAAGTAAAAAATTTGAAGTTCTTGAAATATTCACCTTTCATTTTTCCCTCTCTCTATCCCCCAAAATTTTCACACTTCCACCCTACTATAAAACCTAAAACCTTAAAAACCCTCTCACT
Source organism: Patellifolia procumbens (assembly GCA_947645195.1). Lineage (NCBI taxonomy): Eukaryota > Viridiplantae > Streptophyta > Magnoliopsida > Caryophyllales > Amaranthaceae > Patellifolia > Patellifolia procumbens. The sequence continues at coordinate 4,395,700 of CANSGD010001076.1, forward strand.
TCAAGCCCCTTTTATCAGTAAAAAAACCTAACCCAGACTACCCAGTAACTCCTCTTCTTCCCACTTCAACTATTCCGCCCCCATCTCTTCCCTGTTCTATCCTCATTTCTCTTTCAATTCAGCGCATGAGTACTGGCCTTGGCCGACAGTTGCTCAAATAAACCCTCACATTCAAAGAAACAAAATAGCAAATGCTGTTTGATGGTTCTTGATAGCATAATTCAACCTCTAAAGCTGTGAATCTAGAGCTTTTATGGTTGAATTGAACTATCAAAACCTAATTATAAACACTAGGATTTGCTCTTCCTTACCTTCTAATTATTTTAAATTTTGATATTTAAATTTTACTTGATATGAATGGTTTTGCTGAGTCTAACTTCTAAAAAATGCTTGGTTTAATCAATAACGCTGAAATGTTTTTTTTCCCGAAAATAGTTATCTGAGTTGCATAAACTTTTGATTCGGGTAAAAATGGTGTTGGTGGATTTTTGTGGTATTTTTACACTTAGGGAAGATAATGCAAAGGCTTGGTAGAGATCTTGCGAATGATGTATTTTTATCATATTTCTAATGTTTTCCTACTTGCAATTTGATTTAATTATGTTACTTATGATTTGGCTTCTGGATAAATAATGGGAGGAAGAGGAGAGAAAGAAAGAGACATGATGAAAGGATTATGAAAAATTGAAGCTTGACATTTGTAAACTAAGCTGCCCCATCCCTGAAAATGGTGAGCATCACAGTAAGAGAAAATAAACATTAACATTCAAGCCTTGCTACTGATCTTTAATGGAATATAAAACCATGATTCACGTGAACCCTCTACTACCAATAGTAATGAATTTTTAGCATTTGACATGATTAATCAAACCCATCCAATTACAACCAAATAAAAAGAAAAGGCTTACGGGTAAATTGTCGAATCATCGACCCACAAGTGTATGAATGTCTTAATTGCAAATCTACGAGCAATGACGTATGAACTATGAAGTACTATGAGCTAATTAAAAGGTTAAACGGAGCACACTTTAATGATAATTATGCAGGCTAGTAGATGAACTTTAAAAAATGTTGGGCTAGGCGGCATCGGTGTGTTGTAATCTTCGAAAAACAGCAACCATCACATTAAAATGCTCTTTCACTATTAAAATGATGATTACAGAGGTATTTACTTAATAGTTTAATTTTGTTGTTATAGTTGCAAATAATTTAAAAAGTTTGCAGTTGACCACAATTTAATTCAATTCATTTCGGTTTAAACCACTTAAAAAATTTATAGTTGATTGTAATTTTGTTCAATTTAGTTCAGTTTATAGCATTTTAAAACAATTTTTAGTTATTTTTGGTTAATATTTGGTTCGGTTTGATTAGGTTTATAACAGTTTAAAACAGTTTTCAGTTATTTTCGGTTAATATTCGGTTCGATTCAGTTCGGTTTAAAATGGTTTTTGATACAGTTAATTACGGTTCAGTTCCTTTTCGGTTCAGTTTCAGTTCGGTTTAATACAGCTGAACTTCAAACAGTTGGTTTCAGTTCGGTTCTTTTTTCAGTTATCGGTTAATTTCGGTTCGGTTTATTCGGTTCGGTTAACAGTTCAACCAACAGTTTTCAACCAAACTGACAGCTCTAATCAGAAGGGAAATTGAATACTTTATTGATTTAAACTACTTTTTTTTTATTGGCCAAGGCAATATTACAACATTTTGTTGTGTTACATTATTCTGCCTAGTTTCTTTTTGGGCAAATCAATAAGTTTTTTAATCCCAAAATGATAAGAAACATTCAACCTCAAGAAACACAGACAACGTAAATATTTTCTAGGAAGGGTTGAAATATACCAAAACACATTATAGATCACAACACTTAATTAACTTTCAAAATAGAAAACGCCTAATTTACTCTACAGATCGTCATGGCAAACACCATGTACAATTTTTTTTGGTAAATAAAAATTGTATTAAGTAACAAAGAGACAAAAACAACCTACTCTCCCGCATTATACTAGCAGGGACAACACACTAAAACAAAGAGGCTCAACTACATTCATTCCAGACTAGGATCCAAAAAGTTACACTATCATAGTTTGAACACCATCTATTGAATCAAAAGTTGTCTACAAGACTCTAAACATCTACACGCTACCCTATAAATTACATCTCTGAAACTTGTGAAGTAGGCAGACAAGTTCCTCCAAATACTTTGTTGTTCCTCTGTATCCAAATAGAGTACAACACCTCTGTAAAACACATGACCAACATTGTGTTCTTGTCTTTATTCTGTCTGCTTTTGTTACCCACCCATTATGTCAGCTGCAAGAAATCACCTTGAGCACTATTAATCTTCAACAGTCTTAAGGTTCTAGACCAAATATCCTGGCTATAGGTGCATTTAAAGAATAAATGATCCACTGATTTGGGCATACTGTCACACAGGACACAATTGAGACTGATATTTGGTTGCCACTTGCTGATTCTGTCTTTTGTAGCAAGTCTATTATGTACAGCTAGCCAGCCTATAAATATACATCTGGTGTAGCCTTGTTGTTGCACACTACTCTTCTCCAGGGGACTTTTGGTTGTTGGGGTCTAATCTTGTTATATAGCTTATTTATGCTCATCTTGCCATGCTGCTAAAAGGGAAGCCACCCTCCCAGTTGATCAACCATTTCCATGCCTTTCAAAATTCTCTTTAGTATGCAACATGCATTCCTTAGTACAATCTGGTTCCACCAATCATGGTGTTTGAAATAATATGTGTCCACCCATCTGATCCACATGTTGTCTGATTTATGAGCTAACTCCCAAAGGGACCTAGTCACTGTTGCCTTCTTCCAATCTGTCAATGCTAGCATATTCCACCCCCACTTCCTTTTGGTAAGCAGATTTGTTCCCAAGCAACTAAAGCCTTTCTGCTCTTTTCAACTATCCCCGTCTAATAAGCTTCTAAACTTAGCCTCAATCTCCTTCATGATTTTCTTTGGAATGATAAAAATTTGTGCCCAATATGTTTGGATGCCAAACAGGACACTTTTGATCGTCTGAATTCTCTCTACATGAGAAAGGTGCCTTCAGTTCCATGTATTGATTCTATATGTGACATTTTCAACTAGTGGTTTATACGATGCAATGGTTAGCTTTTTGGATGACAGTGGGACCCCAAGATATTTAAAAGGTATGGTTCCCTGTGTGACTCTTGTGCTTGCTTGTAAAGTTTCTTTCCCCACTGTGGGGATACCTCCAAAGTATATTTCACTCTTATCCAGATTTGCAGTGAGTCCACTTGCGTAAGAAGACTTGTAAAAAGCTTTGAAAAGCAAATGGATTGATTGTTGATCAGCTCTTGCAAGAAGAAGGAGGTCATCAACAAACATCATATGAGTGATGCCAAGTTTTTCACACCTTGAATGTTAATTGAAATCAGGTTGATGAGATAGTTCTTGCAGACAGCTAGATAAATACTCAATTCCTATTGCAAATAGGAAAGGAGACATGGGATCTCCCAAAATCCCCAACAATTCCTCTAATCCCCCATATTTTTGAGTTATTTAATTAAATAGTTTTAATCATTTTTGAAGTATTAAAACTATTTAAAAATTAGTATTTTCAGTAAAAAGGCTTTTTTTTAGTAATTTCAAGAAGAAGGGTATTTTGATAAATTTTATCATTAAGACTGTTTCGGTCTTTTCACCAAAACATAGTCTTTTTCCACTATAAAGGAGGAATTAGGGTTCCTCCATCATTTACTAGCCACCATCTTCAAAGAGCAATTAGGGTTCCTCTTTTGCTCTCTTCTCTATCAAACCCTAGTTTTCATTCTCCATCAATTCCTCCATTGATTCAAGTTTTAATTTAATTTTCTCCACTGATTTTTGTAGGAGGATCATTCAACCATTCAAGTGAAGCAAAGGGTTTAATTTTTCTCCCTTTTCTTTCTCTTTTTCTTTCTTTTCCTTTCCCTCGTTTTTCTCTCCCTTCCGCCCCTCTTGCGTTTTCCGACCACCACCGTGGCTGGTGGCTGACTGGTGGCCGGCGACTGGTGATGGCGCTGCTGTCGTTGGGCAGTGGTGTCGGCAACCCTTGGTGGCTGCCGGTCGGGCGACCGTCCGATGGGTTGTTTGGCCCTTGTGGTTTTCGAACCACTTTTTTTTTTATAAAAATATTTTTATTTTATTATTTTATTAAGCAGTAAATTAATTAATAAATAATTAGTTTTCATGAGTTTTTAAGCACTAGTTTGTATTGGATTTTGTCTACTAGTAAAGGTTTTCAAGTTTTATGATTCAAAAGAGTTTTTAGAGCGTTCTAAAATAAAAATCAGATTTATTATTATTATTTAAAAGCTGATTTTTATTAATTAGTAGCCTTGAATTATTTGTTGTTAAGTACTAATTATTAGTACTTCTTTGTTGGTAGGTTCCAAGCATTACAAAAGCAATTGAGGCTTTTGTTTGGTGATTCCATTGTCGTAGCAAGGTACATACACTTTGACCTTTTACTTTAGTAGTTTTAAGGATCATTGTTGAGCATGAGAAGTAAGGAGAGGCTTATGCCTTAAGATTGTTTGAGGTTTATGCCTTAAGATTGTGAACATAGAAAGGATATTAGGAATGGAACTTTTGAGTTATTTCTGTCATTTGAGATTTATGTTATTGATGTTTATTGCTTTTGAGCATGATTTAAAGTTTATTTATGTTATTCTTGAAGCTATGGTTGCATGAGTATTAATTGAGCAAGGTCTCATGAATAGTTAAAGTTATTAAGCAAAGTCTCACTAGTAGTTAAAAGTATTGGGCGAGGTCCCATAAATAGTTAACCATTGAGCAAAGACTCAATTGGTTGGATCATGGATCCTTAAGAAAGAAGAAAGGACTCAAGGAGTCATTTAAGTAAGAGGTTGAACAAGAGCTCGAAAGAATAAGAATTGAGGTTGTTTGTGATACTTGTTTGTTATCACTTATTAAAGGAAGAGAAGAAATTAATTTATATGCTTATATGTTATTTGTCATGTGTGTCTCACATATCGAACTTTGGCAATAAAACTCTTGGGTAGGATCCCTCATGGGTATTGAACATAAGGGGGGAGTTAGTCTGTAACTATACTCCTGCATTGGCATAGCATGACGATGCTATTGCTTTTATTTTATCAAGAAGCTTTATGGAATTCCAAATTATCAAGGAGGTTATCGAGTAGACTAGGTGTCACTCATAGTGTCTCTGTCGAGATGTTGAGTCTAGGGGCTCACTCTCACTCTCTCTTTCATTTCACTAACAAGCGTGTACTTCTCAAGTCAAGTTAATTAAAGTTCATGGAACTTTACTTTATTAGTAAGAGGTGTGGAATCTGTTACACAAGAAATAGTAACCCGTATATTACTCCAAGTGGAGGACGGTGCCCGTTCATTGCCAATATATATTAAAGAATGAATTTATTTAGTTCAGTCTTTGTTGTAAATTTAGAATCATGAGAAGAGCAAGCCGAATTATTTGACGTTGCATATTTTATTATTTATCGCATTAGCTTAGTGGTGTTATGTACTCAGCGTTGCTGATGTATGTGTTTTGTTTGTTTGGTTATTGTCTTACCTCAATGGCCCTGTGACGACCCATTCATAAATGTGTTTGTGAATGGTGAGCAAATCCTAGAGGTTGAGTTTCAGGTACATTTGTTGCTGTGCATGGGGATCATGAGCATCAAGATGGAAATTTTGCTGCATAAACACTTATTTCAATAAAGTTATTTTGGTTTATGTTTGTTTTAAACAAGGAACTATTAGGGGGTAGTTCTTGAGTTGTTAGCTCATTTATTGAATTTTATATTTTGATTTTATTAAAGTATTCCAAGTTATGTTTTAAAAGACTTCCGCTGTATTCTCTGTTTAGCCTTACGTGTTATCATGCATGGCGTAACATCTCCACAATTTCTCTGTTTTATTGAGGTTTTTAAATAGAGGGATTGTGGGGGTGTTACAATTCCCCCACTATGTACTTCCCTAACAAGCAACTCCCTCACACCACATTTTGGAATACATAGCCTGTTTCGCTTATATAAGTACCCCTCCTGAACAACATACACCCCCTCAGGTTTAGAAAGTAAGAACAAAAATCATCACTGTCAACATACAAAAGTTTAATTTTCTCAAACCCTAAAACCCTAACATCCACCATAGCTAACATATAGGCACGCCTACTCATTGCATCAACCATAACATTAGTCTAAGTTCGAAAACTATATTTAAAGAACCGAAAATTGTAATTGAAGTAACCGAGAAATTTTATTCGTGATAAACACTCTTGAACTCACAAATAAATAACAACTATACTAAGAATACTCCTGAACGTTAGTAAGTTGCATTATCTATAATTAACACTCCAGAAAATTATTAAAAGGTTGATTTTTCAACTCACCCGAAATTTAAAACTCGAAAAAACAATTGTTTTACTGAATAATACGAATAAACTATTAAAAACGTGAAGTATAAATTGTACATGAAACTAATTGCTTTTATAGTCTAATTAGGAAGCCGAAATCTAATCTAAAATAGCTTAAGAACAAATCCCTATAATCTAGGAGAGAATAAAGAGAAAGATAAGGAAGACAATCTGATAAGCTAAGGCTTAGATTTTCGGCCCTTATCTTATTTTGACACGCCTAATCCCCTTATCTTTTAGCTAATCCAATTCTATCTTTTAAGGAATATTACAACTCAATTACTACAAGGACAAAGACTCCTAATAACAGAAAATACAAGAGAATTTCGGCCCTATTATTGACTGAAAATAAAAGACTTAGTAAAGACGTAATTAAATTAACCAAAACTCCTAATGGACTCAAAACGGACGCCTTGTTTCTTCATTCTTGTACTGAATCGTCAACCCACCTTAACATGGACGAATAGTTTTGTTGAGCTTAAACTCGTAGCTCCCATTGCCTTGCTTTGAAGAATTAACCATACCCAAAAATTGCGAAACTCATAAATTGTGATATTTGGAGTAGGATATACGCTCCCGCATCAAGTTTGGCTCTAGGTTTTCCATCACAAATTGTAAATGGAACAATTCCTAAAGACATGCCCTTGTTTGCCATTGGATTTTTTGAATAAATTAGACCAAGAATTCTTGCCATTAGTACCCGAGTTTGTCGGGTTTTCGCTCGGGCCTTTGTAGGGCTCACAACTTGCAGCTGTTGCTGTTGCAATTGTTGTTGGTGTTGAAATTGTGCGAGCTTGTTGCACCGTAGCAGCTGCAGTTCCCATCGTGTCATGTTTATCACCATACTGTCTGTTATATCCTGAAAAATTACGCAGCTACATGTGCAGGTTAAATAATTATTGCAGCTAAGATCCTCCAGCTTAGGATCTCTATCTATGGAATTCCAGCTTAGGTCTACCAACTATGAAGAGCCAGCTAAGACCTCCCAGCTAAGGAGACTCAGCTTTGCTAAATACGTTATGGATCAGCTATTTCCAGGGCCTAAATCACGCAAAGACTAAAGTCAAAGATACAGTGAGAGAGAAGCGGATTCATTCAAGGCCATTAACTACATATACGAGCGAAGATCCAGGAACGGTTACAAGCTGTTGTGGAGGCTAGTTCAAACGGATATTTTCCTTAGTATATATAGCTCAATGATTGTACAAATTAGACATAAGTTCTTTACATTCAGCATCTACATTAGAGTAGCATACATTGTACTTAGCTTACAAACTGCTTTGATACATAGAATTCTAAGGCTGTAATTGAAATTATAGTGGATTGGTGGACTCAAAGCCATCCTTGGTGTTCTTGTCTTTCTCTTGTTCTTGCTTTCTTTGTTCATCCTAGCTGTGTTCGTACACATCAAGCTAAAGTCGCCACCTTCTAGTTGTAGTTCCCAGCTTAGTTCTGTCTTGAGCATAATTTAGCATAAACAGTTTGGCGCCCACCGTGGGGCCTACAGCTAGATATCATACCTAATCTTTTATCATCAAGTTCTTATTCAAACACTTAATTCAAATGGCTGAATTCACTCCTGAGCAAATGAAAGCCGCTCTTGAGTCTCTCCAAGAGGCTCAATTTGAATCCAATAGAGTCATCGAAAGCCTGAAAAAAGAGTTGGAATTTGTTAAGAGTAACGCCAAAAAATCTTCATGACGATGCCCCAACATATCGCCTCGTATCTTGCAGTTGTCTGATTCAGAGCCCAGTGGTGATGAAGAAGCTAAGGAAACACCACAAAATCTCGACCTTGAAGAGACAGATCCCACAGCTACGAAGCTAGCTCTCCTTGAATCCAAGAACAGGAAAATGATGTGGATGCTAGCTAAGATGCCAGGAGCACCTACACCTGTAGCTGAGGAGACCCCTGATGGCTACACCAAGTCGCCATTTGTGGAAGAGATAGCTAGAGCCATGATTCCAAAGAAGCTGCACCTGGCCCCATTTGGCAAGCTATATGATGGAACCACAGATCCATACGACCACGTGAACCAGTACAAACAGAAAATGTGGACCCTACCTATCTTAGAGGGCCTTCTTGAAGCTACAATGTGCAAATCCTTTGGAGCTACCTTAGGTGGACCTTCCCTACGATGGCTCATCACCCTCAGGGCCGGTACGATCCCTAATTTTTCTATCCTCATTAACAAATTTTATCAGCAATTTGCTAGCAGCAGAGTGCTGGAGAAACATACCGGCGACCTGTACCGCATTATCCAAAAGACATGAGAAGCTGTGCGCCAATACCTGGATAGATGATGTATCACATTTATATATAGTTTTTAGATGCATTTAGATTGCATTTAGAACTCCTTTTTGAGCATTTAGGTGCATAATGACATGAATTACATAAGTTGTGCTCTACTACTCCCCGTTTGTGTGTTTCGATGATTTTCAGGTTATTTTGATACAAAGTGATCATGACTACCAAGGATGTAGCCTATTAATCATTGAAGATGAAGGTAGCTTGCACAAGGATCACAATGCATCCGTTTGGGACGATTTTGAGTTGGAATGAAGCAAAGAGTTAGTGAAACAAGTGTCAAAACTGACACACCTTCACTTTTTTCACTATAAATTTTGATAGAAAATTTATAATCAATAAATTCCAATTGAGTTGGATCCTATACTTCAAGAGCTTTCCAATGATAGGTCATACGCCCCAATCGGACTTCTAGTTTGAGAGATACGGCCTTCGCAAGTTGATGTAGAATTGCAGTTTAGCCACCCGATCGGGCGGGAATTGACCCGATCGGGCCTAGAGCACGGACAACTCTTTTTCCCGAAATTCTATCTTTTTCTATTCATTGTTTAATTAGATTTTGGGCTATTATAAATAGCTATTCCTCATATTTTTAGAGACATCTTTTTCTCTAGTTTTATTTTCCATAGTTCTTAGCTTTATTTTAGATTAAACACTTTAGATTAGATTAAAGGTGATTGAACCTCGGATTCGATTTCAATAAAAGTTCTTGCTTTCTGTCAATTGGTATTTTTCTCTACTCTAATCTCTTTTATTATTCTTAATTGCTTAGCTTAATTATTTATTCATTCATGATGCAATTATTAGGGTTTCATATTAGATTTATTATTGTTGATTTAATTATGAGTGAGTAGTTTAATTTCTAGGGATTTAGAGAGGGAAGCCATGTTTATACCATGATTATTTGAATTGCTATTAGTTTCTAGGGTTTGGTGAGATAGGTTATGGTGTCATTTGTTCTTATTGAGTAATTAACGTTATTGCGCAGTTTCTTTGATTACTTGAGGTTAATAATTGTTTGCACAGATCCGTCTTACTTTTAGAGGCCTAGTACACACTAGTAATTCTGATTATGTTTGTGAACGTGCTGCATATGTTGAATTATGGGCGTTGAGAGTTAACCATAGCTTGACAGTGCTCTAATCTATCGATTCTCGACCTAGGTTCTGATAGTTGTTTGCTCCTTTGATTGGTATAAGCATGGTGGACCGAATAATTCCCTAGACCTTTATTTTATAGAGTAAAAATCCTTTTTATATTGTTTTCTAGTAGTTAATTATTAGTTCAGCTGATTTCTATCTGATCTTGTCTGAAGTAGCTATTTGGCTGGATATTAACTTAGAACTCCGTCTCTCTGTGGATTCGACCCTGCTTCCCTTGACTACTATTGTTAGAGGACTATAGGAATTATCTTTGATTAGGTGATACGACTTTAGCCTGTCAATAGATTCAATAGGGAATTTATTTCCGTCAAGAACCTGGATATCCCAACAGCCATCGAGGCATTCCGAAGAGGTTTGACCCCTAAGTCCCGCTTATATTATGAACTAACCAGGTACCCATGCAACACCTTTGAAGAGGTCAAGGCTAGAGCTATGGCTGAAATCCGCGTTGAAGAAGATGACGCGTCCAGGTATGGAGGAGAACCTAGATACAATAGGAAAACTCAGAACAACAACAACAATAATAACAACAGGAGGAATGATTGGCGCCACCAGCCATACCAGAAGCGTGATCAAGCTAGCATTGTAGCTAGAGAAGCTCCTCGCAGGTCCAATAATGTAGATTTTCCTCCTTTATCCTCCTATTGCTTTAACGTTGATGCAGGAGGTGTGGTGAACGCCTTGGAGAAGCTAGGTTCAGTTGCTAGGTGGCCCAAGAAGACCAACAAACCTGATGGCCAAAAAGACCCCTCCCAATGGTGCAGCTACTATGGTGACCATGGTCATCGAACCGAGGACTGCAAGGCCCTCAGGAAGGAAATGCTTGGCTGCTGAAGAAGGGCTACCTAGAACATCTCATGGGAAAGAAGGGCCAAAAATATGAACCCAGCAAAGACAATAACAGCAAGTCAGCTGGACCCCACCTGATCCAAACCATGACAAGGTAGTCAATTTTATCTCTAGAGGTTCAGAAATTTGTGGACTAACCTATTCTGTAGCTAAGAGATTTTCTAGAGAAGGTTCTAAAGCAGCTCCTATACCACACAAAAGCAAGGAGAGACCTTGCAGCTTTATCTAGCTGTGAGCAATACGACTGTTAGTGCAGTTCTAGCTAAGGAAGCTGACAGCCAGTAGCTACCAGTGTACTATATCAGTAAGTCCTTGCTTGATGCAGAAACCAGGTACACATCTTTAGAGAAATTGATACTAGCTCTGTACACAGCTTCCAGGAAGCTTAGACATTATTATTTTGAAACTTACCCCATATGTGTTAGGACTAATTATCCCATAAAAGTTGTACTACGCAAACTGGAATATACTGGCAGGATTAGCAAGTGGGCTGTATCCCTAAGTGCCTATGGCATCAGGTACCAACCTCGAACGGCTATAAAATCACAAGCCCTAACTGACTTTGTGGTTGACTTCAGTCCTAACCTAGCTGTTGCAGCAGATGAAGAGGTAAGACACATAAACCAGGTAACACCTACAGGTAGCTGGAAGTTGTTTGTGGATGGATCCTCCAATTTTAGAGGAGCTCGACTAGGTATAGTCCTAAAGTCGCCACAAGGGGACATGATAGTACGTTCTATTTGCTGTGATTTTAAAGCTACTAACAATAAAGCCGAGTATGAGGCTTTGATTGCAGACATGACCCTGGCTCATGACCTAGGGGCAGCCAGGTTGCAGGTATACAGTGACTCCTTACTGATCGTTAGCCAAGTAAAATGTGAGTACGCAGCTAAAGACTCGAAGATGTCCCTTGATATCACGTATTTATATAGAGTTTTATCCCTTATTTACAAGCTAATGTGTGCGTCATTGGAGCTCTTGGGAGCTATTTTGTGCTAACTATCGTATATAGTTGTGGTTTTGTGTTTTAGTGTTGAATTGCAAGTTTTAGGGAGTTTTCTCCCTATCCCCGAGCCATTTGGAAGCAACCACGGCTTTACGAGATGTTACGAGGCACGTAGGATGGCTCACGAGTTCTATGGGTAGTTTAGGAGGTCCCAAGACCCCTAAACGTGAAGTTTAGAGAGCCAAAGAGTCAAAAAGGAGGTTTCCGTACTCCGATTAGGCAAAAATGGCCCGATCGGGCGAAATTACATTGATCGGGTATTGAAGTTGCGGACCCGATCGGGCAAGGCTTGCCCGATCAGATCGGGAGAGCACCAATGTGCCCAGACCCGATCGGGTGGTCTACCAAATTTCACGCTGCCTGTTGTTGCGCCAGAGAAACATATTAAGCGTTTATGCACCAGGGCCGATCGGGTGATGTACCTTGGCCCGATCGGGTGGCGACCCACTCTTCGTCCATGCTGCTGGGTACGTGGCAGATCAAGAGAAACGAAGGAAACGAAAAGGCTTACTATGGGCCCGATCGGGTGGAGGCCTCGGGCCCGATCGGGTCCCACGCATTTTCACGCGACTTTTCGCCTTTTGTTTCCTATTTTAGTTTGACTTTGAGGGGTATTATAAATACTTTTTCCCTCATTATTGGGAGACATCTTTTGATTATCTTTTTACTGCTTTAGACTCTAGTTTATTTCTCATTGTTCTTAGTCTAGTTTAAACTCTTTAGATTAATTTAGAGGTGATCAAACCTATTTCGATTTCAATAAAAGTTCTTGCTTTCCGTCAATTGGTATTCTTTCTTACCCTAATCTCTTTTGTTATTCTTGATTGCTTAGTTTATTTATTTAATCGTTCATGATGCAATTGTTAGGGTTTTCAATTAGTTTTGTCGTTGTTAATTCGATTATGTCTGAGTAGTTCTCTTTCTAGGGTGTTAGATAGGAAAGCCATGTTTATACCATGATTGTGATTTAGACTCCTATTGATTTCTAGGGCTTGATTAGGGTGATTGTGATGTGGTTTGTTCTTTATTGAGTAATTAACGTTATTGCGCAATTTCATTGGTTGCTTGTGGTTAATAGTTGTTTGCACAGATCCGTCTTACGACTAGAGGCCTAGGACACATCAGTAGTTCTGATTACGTTAGTGACCATGTGGCGTATGTTGAACTATGAGCGTTGATCTTAACCATAGCTCAACATAGGCTCTAATCCCCCGACTCTTGACTTAGGTTTTGGTAGTAGTTGATTGGTATAAGCATGGTGGACCGATCTAATACCCTAGGTTTTTAGTCCATAGTCAGTTCCTCGATTTATCCCGTCTTCTGTAGTTTATTTATTAGTTTAATTAATTCTTCCCTGATTTCATCTGGAGTAGCTGAATTGGTTGAATATTGATTTAGAAACTCTGTCTCCCTGTGGATTCGACCCTGCTTCCACTGACTACCTAGTTAGAGGTCTGTAGGTTTATTTTTGATTAGGTGATACGACTAAATCCCATCATCCCTCTACCTGGAGCTGGTTAAATCCAAGATATTGCTATTCCAAGAGTTTACCATAGGCTAACCTAGTCTCAGCACTTAGGAAATGCAGCTTCAGCAATATTCCCATCGCTCACTTAGCTGAACCAGCTATCAGCAAGGAGGTAAACAATGTACTTAGTATTGATGACGTAGCAGGTACTGATAGCTGGACGAAACCGCTGCTAGACTACTTAGAAAGGGACATATTGCCAGACTATAAGCTGGAGTCTAAGAAGCTGCGTATGAAAGCCAACAGGTACCATGTAATATCTGGAGTCTTATTCAAACATGCAGCTAAGCAAGACATGCTTCAGAGGTGCTTAGAAAAGGAACAATGGGAAACTACCCTCAGGGAATTTCATAAGGGAGAGTGTGGTTCACATACAGTAGGAAGGAGCTTATCTAACAAGATCTTATCCTATGGATATTATTGGCCAACATTGCGTAAAGATGCCAAAAGGTATGTAGCTAAATGTGATAGGTTCCAAAAGCATGCAGGTATGGTACATAAGCCCTCTGAGCCATTACATCCCACCTTGACCCCCTGGCCATTCATGAGGTGGGGCATGGACATAGTAGGGAAGCTGCCAGTCGCACCAGGTCAAAAAGTGTTCATGCTAGCCTTAACTGAATACTTCTCTAAATGGATTGAAGCATGTGCATTCCAGCAGGTAAGAGATAAGGAGGTGATTACTTTTATACATACTAACATTATTTGCAGGTTTGGGGTACCTAGTGAAATTGTGTGTGACAATGGATCACAATTCATAAGTGATAAAACGCGGCAGTTTTGTCATGAATGGAACATCAACCTGGTTACCTCAACACCCAGGTATCCACAAGCAAACGGACAAGCTGAGTCTAGCAATAAGGTAATTATTCATGGCATCAAAAGGAGGTTGAAGGCTTAAAAAGGGTAAATGGGTAGAAGAGCTACCTAGAGTCCTTTGGGCCAACAGAACAAAACGTAGGGGAGCAACAGGACAAACCCCCTTCTCATTAGTCTATGGCTATGAAGCTGTGTTGCCAGCTGAGGTAGCCGTGCTAACTCCTAGGTATGGGCTCTTAACCCCTGAGTTAAATGATTCTGAGCTGTCTTATGATCTAGATACCATCGAAGAACTACGAGACAGTGCACTAGTTAGAATGGCCGCACAACAACAGATTGTAGCCCGCAGCTTCAACAAAAACGTGAAAGCCAAGGTAGTTAAGAAAGGAGACTGGGTGTTAAGGAAGGTCTTCCAGAACACCCAGGAGCTAAATACAGGCAAGCTGGCCGTTAGCTGGGAAGGACCCTACCTGATTGAACAGGTAATAGGTAAAGGGGCGTATCGCATAGCTACAGCAGAAGGGAAAGCTGTTCCTAGAAGATGGAACACATCACATCTGAAACTCTATCAGTTCTAGGAAACTAGATACATGCTAAAAATCAAATTGTCAACTACAGTAAGTCAAACGATCACCAAAGCAATTACACCAGGTAGGAAAAATTGCTAAACAAAGTCAAAAGAAAATGCCAGGTTAGGCTCTCTCTTACCTTGCCTTGTCTATCTGTAAGGTATTCTTAGAACCCTTGCTGACTTAGGCATCAGAGAGCCGTTGGCTGTCGTGGCATAGTCAACACATGCAGGTACCGCAAGAATATCTACAGGTTGGAGCACCTCTTAACCTCCCAGAGCTATCTAAAGACGCAAGCACACCTAGACGCCTTGGAGGCAGCTATCAAAAAGCTGGGCTACCAAGGTTGCATCAGCTAAGGGTTATACACCAAGGTAACTGGGCCCATAACACAAGACATTGGCATTAAAAACGTCAGGTAAATACATAAAGAAGCTAGCTCATTACGCTAAAATTCTAAACTCGTAAATGCATATATATACCAAAAGTTAGCATATCCAAAAGACACACCAGCCCCTTAGCTGGCGGTAAATAGCGTCCTTGGGAAATTAAAATTGTTTGGCAAAAGCAAAAAACTAAAACGTTTGAAGAATTAACTAGCTACACCCCTAGCTAGCAACCTGATCAGCTGTTGGCATTTGTTCTGGCACCTCGGAAGCTGGGAGGACTGGGACGGAACCACTGGACGGCTCAGCTATGGAAGCGGCATCAGCAGGGACCTTAGCTGAAGAATCAGCTGTGGAAGTCTCCTACCTAGGAGGGTTAAGGCCCAAAGCCAAAGCTTTGAGGTCTGCAATGCTCCCCATGGTAGCTAAAAAGGCGTCGGTGTACTTGTGAAGCTCCTTATTCTCCACAGTTCTGAATAACACCAGGTAAGCCAACTTGGCAGGCTCAACAAATTTGAACTTCTGCCATCTTGTCCAGGTGAAGCTCCTTCCGATGCGCCAGTTGAGCACTTAGAACGTCTCTCTCCCCAACCACCTATGCTAGCTTCATAGGAGCCACCTTAGCCTCCTCCCTAGCAGCAGCAATCTCAGCCTCTGCTGAAGCTGCAAAGATTTTTGTCCTCTCTCCTTCTCCAAGTGCAGCGTCTCAGCTTTCCGCTGCTCTTCAGCATAAGCTTTCTCCCTTTTCACCCTACTCAGCTCTTCTTTCAAGCTAGCAACCTCAGCTTGAGAAACTTTAAGCTGGGCGGACACCGAGGCAACTTCTCTCAAGCTAGAACGCGCCGCTAGGAATTTTTGTAGGGCCTAGCATAAAGACACTAAGGTGTGAGAAAAACGAAAAAGCAAACTAAAAGGCATTCAAAATTAAAACATAGTAAAACTGTACCTGAAGAGAGTAATGGACTGCATGGTTCACTGTCACCTAAGGATACTGCAACCTTAAGCGCTTGGCCGCAGCAGGGAAAAAATAACCTATCTGCATGTGGCCAGATGCCGTTGTTTACCCAATCCTTAGGCAGAAAGTCTACAGGCATAGTCAGGTTGATCATTGACGAACCAGGGGCAGGTGGGTCTAGATCCAGCTTGATTATAGGAGGAGGCATACTAGGAACTGTGGCAGGAGTCACATGATTAGATTGGGTGGAGGTAGTAGCCAAAGCATCAGCTTGGGACAGAGTGCTACCTTTGGCTACACAGTAGAATGTAAGGAATTACACACTTTTCCTAAAAAATCTTTAACAACTAGCAGGAGGGTTATATTACCTGAAGTCATAGAGTTATTTCCTGAGGTAGCAGGATTTAAGGAAGAAACAGGAATAGCTCTGAAAGGAGGAGTGTAGGATCTTTTGTCTGAAGAGATGCTAAGGAAGACCTTCGCCCTTTCGTCCCTATCCTCGAGACTTTTAACAGTCTCAGCAGCACCTATAAAAAAGACAGGGTTAAGAATCATAGTTAATAAAGTATTCGAGAAAATAAAAAGGATGTAGTAAAAAATACCTCCAGTAGGCCAGCCAGAGGGAAGGTAAGCCCCAGCTTCGCCAAGGGAGTCCTTGGCGATGAAGAAAAAGCGAGTCTTCCAGTAAGACTCAGAAGCACCAGCCCCTTCTATAGGACTTGGGTACTTGGGCTTTTGCTTCAGAGTGACCTTCTTGGGACTTATAATTTTAAGGCCGTAGATGGTAAGTAGATCTTCTAGGGCAAAGGTAGGGCTCCAGTCCCTAATAGCTGACTATATTGTATAACAGATCTTTCAGAAACCTGGCATAAGCTGGCCAGGGGAAAAATTCAGATTCTCTATGAAAGAACGAATCAGGGGTGTAAACTCGAATGTATACCCTAACAGAAAAAGGGTACTCATAAAAGTAGATATGATTATCGCAGTTTTTTCGGTCTACTAACTCATCTGGGACTATAAACTCCGTACTTTCAGGAAACCCTCCTCTAACTCTAATATTCTTTATATCTTCCCATGTGATGCTAGAAGCAACGTCATCTTTCGCCTTACCCATAGATGTGGTTTTTGGAGAGAATACCTTTTTCCTAGCGGACTGCTTGATAGGCATGCAGAGAAACAAAGAAGAAAAGAGGGAGGAGAAACTTACCAAAGAAGAAAGGAGAGTAAACGAGAAAGATCTTTCAAAAATCTTTTGATTTTAAGCCTTTCTGACGAAAACAAATGGTATTTATTGTTTAGCTTAAATTAAACCGAAGTAATAAGCTCAATCTTTAAAGATAAGCGTAGTTCATTTATATCTTTTTAGCCTCTTGAGTTTCTATCTTTTATACTAAACGTTACATTAAATTTTTTATCTTAAAGTCATAACTTGCAGCTTTACTACGTAAGAAAAGTAGTACAAGCTACAAGTTAGGGGGCAACTGTTATATCTTGAAAAATATGCAGCTACATGTGCAGGTTAAATAATTATTGCAGCTGAGATCCTCTAGCTTAGGATCTCTAGCTAAGGAATTCCAGCTTAGGTCTACCAGCTATAAAGACCTAGCTAAGACCTCCCAGCTAAGGAGACTCAGCTTTGCTAAATACGTTATGGATTAGTTATTGCCAGGGCCTAAAATCACGCAAAGACTAAAGTCAAAGATATAGTGAGAGAGAAGCGGATTCATTCAAGGCCACTAACTTCAAATACAAGCGAAGATCCATGAACGATTACAAGCCGTTGTGGAGCCTTATTCAAACGGATATTTTCCTTAGTATATATAGCTCAATGATTATACAAATTAGACATAAGTTCTTTACATTCAGCATCTACATTCGAGTAGCATACATTGTACTTAGCTTACAAACTGCTTTGATACATAGAATTCTAAGGCTGTAATGGAAATTATAGTGGATTGGTGGATTAAAAGCCACCCGCGGTTTTTCCCTTATTCCACGGGTTTCCACGTCACCATCCTTGGTGTTCTTGTCTTTCCTTTATTCTTGCTTTCTTTGTTCATCCTAGCTGTGTTCGTACACATCCAGCTAAAGTCGCCACCTTCTAGTTGTAGTTCCTAGCTTAGTTCTGTCTTGTGAATAACTTAGCATAAACACTGTCCATTTGGGTTTTCATCAGAGCTTAGGGAACCACCAATGTGTTCAGGGGTCATGATTCCACGTTCATCATCTTCTTCATTTACAGTGAGAATTGATGGGGTTTTCTTCGAATTGTTAGCTGAATTAGATTGACTGAGTGGAGTATTATTAGGTTTCTTCTTCTTTACCATGATTAACCAGGCTTTGTGCTCATAACCCTTTCTTGATTTATTTCCCAATTCCCTTACCATGTACATGGTTAGTCTTACCCCTAAACAATTTGTTGTGTTTGGGATCCAAGGATAGTTAATAGTCTTAGTAAAAAGCATGACATAGGCTTGAGCTCTGGAAGCATAATTTATGTTGCCTTGTTAGCATTTTTATTTTGGAAATGTTCAATAATCAAGCGCATATTTTAGTTTTAATTAGAATATAATAATATTGCATTAAGACGTTTATATCTAATTACTTTAAGAATTAATTATGCTTTGCTAGAAGCCAATATTTACAATCTTGGCTTATTAGTCCTAACTTAATACTAGTTGAGTCCTATTCGATCACTTAATAAGTAACTATTCGAATCAATTAATCACGTGGACAATTGATATGATCATAGGCCCAAGAGGTTACAAGCTGGGCTTAGGTTAGGATTACTTTAAAAGTAATACACTAATTAAACCTATGTAGGTTAGTGGAAGAATTTATTTTTCTAATTACTAGTAGAGAGGCACGCCTAATAAGAACACACGATTGTGAAGTAGTTCCTAAATAATCCATGTGCTCAAAATCTCCACGTACACTTTGGAGTGAGTAAATTTGTTCTCTTACTTCCTTTTGGTTAATAACTAAGAAAGGTTCTTGGTAGATCATTTTAGCAAAGAAAGATTCAAAATCAAGTTACTTGTCGATACCGATAAATTGTGTATGATGTTCCTCCCTTGGTATGAGTTAATATTTTTGTAATTTAAATATGGTTTGCGTTGTCCTTGAGAAGGAAAAATTGAATGAAACTAACTTTCAAGATCGGTACAGAGAAAATTGGTTATAGAATTCTAGAGAGAGAAGCTCCAACTTCTCTCTAGGAATTCAAATTTTCCGCGAAAGCTTCTTACCTTCAGCTTTGCTGATGCTACGGCAATTGGTGGGAACTCAAAGGGAAGTGGCCAGTTTTCTAAAAGTAGTAGGGTCAGTTCCAGGAAAATCGATCATACCTCCTCTGGTATGGTCCGATACTTCTGATTCATATTGTTCGATTCATGGGAGGATTCATTAACAAGTTTTTAATGCTCAAGCTTCTGCCGATGAACAACTCAATGAATGGATTAATTCGATTAAGAAGTCGAAGAAGGAATCGAAAACGCCAGCTGAAGAAGAGCAATGGAGAAAAATTCTATTTAATGGTCTAAGGGATGAATCTAGAAAGTAAGAAACCTTTTACTTCTAGTAATGAGGTAATTAAAACCACTGATGATGATGTATATGATGAGATTACTTTCTGGAATTCTGCTATTGTTTGCTATATTGTGGGGGCTAAACCTCCATACAATGTGATATGTGCATTTGCTAGAAGGATTTGGGGGAAATGTAATATTGATCGTATGGCTTTGAGGCTAAATGGTATATATCTTATTAGATTTAAAACTAATCCTGATAAACTGAAAGCATTGGAGATTGATCATGTTATGTTTGATAGTAGGCCTGTGGTTGTTAAGGAATGGAATTTTGTTAAAGGAAGGGCAGCCCTTCAACTATTACTTAGAATGAATTCAGATAAGAGAAAGAGAAAGAGATAGAATATGGGATGAGTAAGAAGAATGTGTTTTTGATTTTCTGAATGCTTATTACAACCTGAGCTTGATCTATTTATAGTTCAATTGCTAAGTAGGAACTAATCCTAGCTTAACTAACTCTGCTCAACAACTTTAACAAACTCTCAACTAACTCCCTGATTATATGGAAAGTCAAAACTGATTTTCCCTCCAAAAGGCTACATACATTTATAAGGCTAATTAAGGTAATTACCCTTATCATACCACCCTCCCTTGAAAAAGACTTGACTCAAGTCTAGATATTACAATTAAAATCAGGGTACCTTTGTTCAAAATCTACAGCATACTCCCAACTAGCTTCATGATCTGGACATCCTTCCCATTGGACCAAGTGGCCATATTCTGAAATTTGATAGTCCTTCTATCCAATATAGTGGTTGGCTGAATTAAGAAAGCATCATCTTGGCCTTGTAACTAAACTGGAATATGTGTAGCAATAGGCAGAGAACCTTGAAATTTCTTCATTTGAGATACATGGAAAACATCATGTATCTTAGAATTAGCAGGAAGTGTAAGTTTGTAAGCCACCTTTCCAATCTTAGCTTAACCCGAAAAGGCCAATAATACTTGGGAGACAACTTATGATTAGTCTTGGTCTGAACTGAATGTTGTCTATAAGGCTGAAGCTTTAGCAAAACCCAAGTGCCAACATCAAAGTGTCTATCAGTCCTGTGTTTGTCAGTTTGAGCGTTCATTCTACCTTGAGCTCTAATCAAATGAAATTTCACCATAGCCAACATTTGCTCTCTTCTAAGCATGCTTCTATCTACAGTTTCAATAGAAGATTTTCCTACTAAGTAAGGTAGATGAAGTGGTGTGGTTAATTGTAAACCCCTTCATAAGGTGTTAACTGCAAAGCTGAATGAAAATGAGTGTTGTACCACCACTCAGCTAATGGTAACCATAGCGACCATTTGTGGGGTTTTTCTCCACATATGCATCGAAGATATGTCTCTAAACATCTGTTCACTACCTTTGTCTGACCATCAGTCTCGGGATGGTAGGCAGAAGACAATAGAAATTCAGTGCCATGAAGAGAAAAAAGAACTTTCCAGAAGTTACTGGAGAAGGTAGGGTCCCTATCACTCACAATTGTTCTTGGCCAACCATGTAGTATGAAAACATGGTCTAAGTAACACTGAGCTAAATGTACAGCAATATAAGGATGTGATAGAGACATGAAATGAGCAGCTTTGCTAAAACGATCCACCACTACAAATATGACATCCTTGCCATTGGATTTTGGCAAGCCACCAATATAATCCATAGAGATATCCTTCCATACTTCTTATGGAACTGGGAGAGGTTGTAAGAATCCTGGTTTGGCAGAGTTATCGTCTTTAGAGACTTGGCATATGGGACATCTCCTCACAAACTGTCTAACATCCTTAGTCATGCCATGCCAATAAAATATGCTTTTAAGCTTCTTTAACGTGACATCTCTACCTGAATGGCCACTCTCGGGTGAAGCATGCTGCCATTGCATAATCTTCAGTTTTAAATTATCATCCTTGCCAACCACAATTCGATTCCTTCTTCTCAATAAACCATCTTGGATGCTGAAATTGGGAACACTAACATTATCTTGTAACTGAACTAAGATATGTTGAGTGTTAACATCCAGGTGATAGCTCTGAATAATTAACTCCTTCAGGTCTGAAGTAATTACTGAGAGTGCCATGAAC
Source organism: Patellifolia procumbens (assembly GCA_947645195.1). NCBI lineage: Eukaryota > Viridiplantae > Streptophyta > Magnoliopsida > Caryophyllales > Amaranthaceae > Patellifolia > Patellifolia procumbens. The sequence goes on from CANSGD010001076.1 coordinate 4,417,362, forward strand.
AGAACTTCTCCTCCTTTTACTCCGGAGAGTGCATCCACAGCTACATTGTCTTTTCTACACTTGTATTGAATCTCATAGTTAAAACCCATAAGTTTTGACAACCAAACTGTTGGAAGGGAGTCGATATCTTTTACTGTAAGAGCCACGTCAAACTCTTTTGATCTGTTCTGATAATAAAATGGCCAGCAATCAAGTATTGTTCCCACTTTTGAACAGCAAAGACAATAGCTAAGAGTTCTTTTTCGTAAACTGATAATTTTTGCCATCTGGGACCCAAAGACCTGCTAATAAAGGCCAAAGGATGGTCATCCTGCATTAGAACTGCCCCTATACCAGACTTAGATGCATCAGTCTCTAGTACAAAGGGTTTGGAAAAGTCTGGAACAACAAGAACAGGAGCAATTGTCAATGCTGACTTCAGTGCTTCAAAGGCATCCTGAGCTTTCTCAGTCCATGTAAAAGCTCCTTTCTTGAGAAGATTAGTGAGCTCTTTGCTAATAAGAGCATAATTCCTGACAAATTTTCTGTAATAGCCAGATAAACCAAGAAAGCTTCTGATAGGCTAAAGTCGTATCACCTATTCAAAGATAATTCCTACAGTCCTCTAACAATGGTAGTAAAGGGAAGTAGGGTCGAATCCACAGAGAGACGGAGTTCTAAGTTAATATTCAGCTAAAAAGCTACTTCAGACAAGATCAGATAGAAACAGCTGAACTAATAATTAACTACTAGAAAACAATATAAAGTGGAATTTTACTCTATGAAATAAAGGTCTAGGGAATTAGTTCGGTCCACCATGCTTATACCAATCAAAGGATCAAACAACTATCAGAACCTAGGTCGAGAATCGATAGATTAGAACAATGTCAAGCTATGGTTAAGTCTCAACGTCCATAATTCAACATATGCAGCATGTTCACAAACATAATCAGAATTACTGGTGTGTACTCGGCCTCTAAAAGTAAGACGGATATGTGCAAACAATTATTAACCTCAAGTAATCAAAGAAACTGCACAATAACGTTAATTACTCAATAAGAACAAATCACACCATAACCTATCTCATCAAACCCTAGAAACTAATAGCAATTCAAATAATCGTGGTATAAACATGGCTTCCCTATCTAAATCCCTAGAAATTAAACTACTCACTCATAATTGAATTGACAATAATAAAACTAATTTGAAACCCTAATAATTGCATCATGAATGATTAAATAATTAAACTAAGCAATCAAAGTAATTAAAGAGATAAAGAGTAGAGAAGAATACCAATTGACAGAAAGCATGAACTTTTATTGAAATCGAATAGGTTCAATCACCTTTAATCTAATCTAAAGTGTATAGACTAAAATATAGCTAAACTAAGAACTATGGAAAAACTAGAATGAAAAGATGTCTCTAAAAAATAATGAAGGATAGCTATTTATAATAGCCCAAAGTCTCATTAAAAAAAGATAGAATTTCGGAAAAAAGCTGTCCGAGCTTCAGGCCCGATCGGGTCAATTCCCGCCCGATCGGGTGGGTAAACTGCAATTCTGCATCAACTTGCGAAGGCCGTATCTCTCAAACCAGACGTCCGATTGGGGCGTGTGACCTATCATTGGAAAGCTATTGAAGTCTAGAATCCAATCCAATTGGAATTTCTGGATTATCAATTTTCTATCATAAGTTATAATAAAAATAGTGAAGGTGTGTCAGTTTTAGCACTTCTTTCACTAGCTCTTTGCTTCATTCCAACTCAAAATTGTCCCAAACGGATGCATTGTGATCCTTGCGCAAGCTACCTTCATCTTCAATGATTAATAGGCTACATCCTTGTTACTCATGATCACTTTGTATCAAAATAACCTGAAAATCATCGAAACACACAAACGGGAGTAGTAGAGCACAACTTGTTTAATTCATGCCATTATGCACCTAAGTGCTCAAAAAGGAGTTCTAAATGCAATCTAAATGCATCTAGAAACTATATATAAATGTGATACATCAAAATCCCCCAAGCTAAACCTTTGCTTGTCCTCAAGCAAATAAAACATGAACATGGAATAAATTGCCTCACCCCATAGATAAATAACAATCAAAGCTCAAAACGTTTTCAAGACTAAGAATCGTTCAAGCAGGCAAAATTCAAGTTCAGCTAATCAAATCCATCCAACCACCAATCATCCAAGCAATTTATCAAATTCAAGCATCGACAAGGCATACAAGTCCTGAAAAGGCTTCTCACAAGGGTGTCACTCCTCTCTACTTTGTGGCAGGCAAAGAATATGCCCGAACACTCACCAACCCGACCATAAATACCCTTCCCACTCACACTCTCATGTGTTTAAGAAGGTTCAATGACACTCATCCTAGTCAAGTCGACTCAATTAGCAGACATACTCTTTAACTTTGACAAACTGACTCGAAATCAATCAAATGAACACTGCAGACACGAGCTCAAGAGGACTTTAGAGGGTTGTAATGGGGCTTATGTAAAAGGTAGGGAGTACTTTTGGGCAATGTGGTGGAAAAACCAAGAAAGGGGGAGCATGAATCATTCAAACAAGGCCTAAGATGGCCTACACAACTCCCAACAACACCATAAAACCACGTAAAGTAACCCAACTCTCATAAATCAATGAAGAACTCATAACAAACCCAATTTTCAAGCAATGAAGCGAATATTTCTTTAAGAACGTACGTGAATGAAAGAACTTCGAATTCTTTTGAACTTTTATTTCATTTTTCTTTCATTTTTCTGAACTTCATTCACGCAACTCCAAAATTACTTTTTCTTTTCTTTTTCTCACCCTCAAGCCACAACAAATACACTTTTAAATTCCTCAACAACCAAACTAAACCAAGAAACCAATCTCAACTCAACCCATACAAAAGCTCCCCCAAGCTAGGCTTGGACTAATATCAAGTGAATGTTTTGGGCTCATAATAAGGGTTTAAGTAACACGAAACAAGTCATTAGGCTCAGCGGGGCTAAGGAGGATAAAAGTATATCAAAAATTCACTCTGAAGCTCAAGAGTAAGACAAAAGAACGCTCTATCACAGCAAATGCTACAAGTCATCGAAAATCACACAAGTACGAAGTCAAAGTCAAGATCAATCCACTAAAGAGGAACTAACACACAAGAATAGACTGGATAATAATATAAATCCAATAGGCTACAAAGAGGCCTCACAGTCTAACCAATTCAGGTATGCAGCACAAAGTGGCGTAATATAATCAAACTTTGCTTGAAATCATAGCAATCAAACATCAAATCATAGCCACAAGATCACAAATGCCCAGCTATCCAGAAAACATAGTCAAATCATTTTCAAATAGAGCACAACAAGGGGCACAGGGAGGCAACTAAACCAGTCATGGGAACCATATTTTTTTTGATTTTTTTCAGAATTTTTCCAAAGCAGTAAATCTATCCTAGAAAGCAGTAAAAGAGATAGAGAATACAAACAGAACTCCTCCCCTAAGCTGAACATGGCAGTGTCCTCAATGCCAAAAGGTGATAAGGACTATGCTAAGAGGAAAAACAATGTTAGTACCCTCACTCTCGCTCACAAAAAGAAGAAAAAAAAAATTAAAAAGAAAAGGAAAAAGGGAGAGAATACGAGTTGCCTCTCGCACAGCGCTGGTTTCTAAAGGTCCTGCACGACCATATTACCTCAACCATCAGTCAGAAGAGGAACAGGGTTGTAGGAATAGTACCCTAACATGCCCATACGCGATCTTATCCTATCATCATTGGAAGAGTCCAATGCCTTGAGTAACTTATCAAATGCGCCTGCAAACATGTCATTGAGCACTAGATATGGCTTGATGACAAGCGCATCTATCTTCACATAAATAATATCAGAGAAAATAAATGATTTGTGAAGATAAGTAAAATCAAAATAAAATGGAGAAAAGAAGGACAATGAACAACTTCCCTTTGGTGGCGTAGGCTGTGAGGATCTCAAGGAGAGAATAGGAGCAACCGCAACTGTGAGAAAATATGGGGCATGGCGAATAGGGAGAGAAGGGACAAGATCAAGTCTATGTGAAGATGGAATATAGGGACAGGGAATAATAGGCTCAACCTTGACGGTTTTACTTACAATTTCACCATCCTCAATAATGGGCTCGGCAACACAAGGGCTCTCAACCAAGAGTTCCTCTTCTATCAAAACATTCATTACATCCACACTCCCCTCAGTCTGATCATGCTTTTCAATATCATGAGTCAGAGTCTTATCATTCACCTCTAATATGGCATTCTCGACACAATCATCATCACAATCATTATCATCATAAATCGCTCGTTGACCATCAAGTTGCATAGCAAGCGATTTTTCATAATTTGAGACATGTGTGAGGTAACACATCAAGTCTTGATTAGATTTTTCAATTCGTTGTGTGAGGTGACACATCAAGTCTTGATTAGATTTTTCAATTCGTTCACCACAAGACTCAATCATCTGCTTAAGTAGATCTAGACTCTCTGAAGACTCAGATTGTGAATAATTATGGACTCCATGTGGGTCAGAATAAGTATAATCAGTTGCATAGGACTCGTTAGGGAAATGGTTAATATCATGGGAATTCATGCACAAATTATTTGGATATTGACAATAATAATATGCATCAGACACATAACTATTGTAATACCCATTATCAAAATTATATTGCTCTTGCAAATTAGAATACCCATTATTATAGTCTTGCCCTTGATAATTGGAGTATCCATTATTATTGTCATAATGCCCTTGAAAATTAGGGTAACCTTCCCCATACAAATTATAAGCAGGCCACTCCATATAAACTCATGAGTAAGAGAGGAGGAAAGAAAGAATTTACAAAAAAAAAGAAAAAAAATGAAAAAAATAACAAAATAAAAAAAAAACGTACCTCAATTACAACAATGAAGTTCCAATGTGGCACAGAGAAGTAGACCAAATAACCTAATAAAAATTTAGAAATCTAGTCGTCTCCCCGGCAACGGCGCCAAAATTTGATGGGCTAAAGTCGTATCACCTATTCAAAGATAATTCCTACAGTCCTCTAACAATGGTAGTAAAAGGAAGTAGGGTCGAATCCAAAGAGAGACGGAGTTCTAAGTTAATATTCAGCGAAAAAACTACTTCAGACAAGATCAGATAGAAACAGCTGAACTAATAATTAACTACTAGAAAACAATACAAAGTGGAATTTTACTCTATGAAATAAAGGTCTAGGGAATTAGTTCGGTCCACCATGCTTATACCAATCAAAGGATCAAACAACTATCAGAACCTAGGTCGAGAATCGATAGATTAGAACAATGTCAAGCTATGGTTAAGTCTCAACGTCCATAATTCAACATATGCAGCATGTTCACAAACATAATCAGAAATACTGGTGTGTACTAGGCCTCTAAAAGTAAGACGGATATGTGCAAACAATTATTAACCTCAAGTAATCAAAGAAACTGCACAATAACGTTAATTACTCAATAAGAACAAATCACACCATAACCTATCTCATCAAACCCTAGAAACTAATAGCAATTCAAATAATCGTGGTATAAACATGGCTTCCCTATCTAAATCCCTAGAAATTAAACTACTCACTCATAATTGAATTGACAATAATAAAACTAATTTAAAACCCTAAGAATTGCATCATGAATGATTAAATAATTAAACTAAGCAATCAAAGTAATTAAAGAGATAAAGAGTAGAGAAGAATACCAATTGACAGAAAGCATGAACTTTTATTGAAATCGAATAGGTTCAATCACCTTTAATCTAATCTAAAGTGTATAGACTAAAATAAAGCTAAACTAAGAACTATGGAAAAACTAGAATGAAAAGATGTCTCTAAAAAATAATGAAGGATAGCTATTTATAATAGCCCAAAGTCTCATTAAAAAAAGATAGAATTTCGGAAAAAAGCTGTCCGAGCTTCAGGCCCGATCGGGTCAATTCCGCCCGATCGGGTGGGTAAACTGCAATTCTGCATCAACTTGCGAAGGCCGTATCTCTCAAACCAGACGTCCGATTGGGGCGTGTGACCTATCATTGGAAACCTATTGAAGTCTAGAATCCAATCCAATTGGAATTTCTGGATTATCAATTTTCTATCAAAAGTTATAATAAAAATAGTGAAGGTGTGTCAGTTTTAGCACTTCTTTCACTAGCTCTTTGCTTCATTCCAACTCAAAATTGTCCCAAACGGATGCATTGTGATCCTTGCGCAAGCTACCTTCATCTTCAATGATTAATAGGCTACATCCTTGTTACTCATGATCACTTTGTATCAAAATAACCTGAAAATCATCGAAACACACAAACGGGAGTAGTAGAGCACAACTTGTTTAATTCATGCCATTATGCACCTAAGTGCTCAAAAAGGAGTTCTAAATGCAATCTAAATGCATCTAAAAACTATATATAAATGTGATACATCAGCTTCTCAGGTCTTTCAATGAGCTGGGAACAAGCCAACTAGCAATGGATGAAATTTTCCTTGGATCTATCGCTACTCCTTGGGCAAAAATAAAGTGGCCTAAATACTCCACTTTACTAGTTGCAAAAATACATTTACTAGCTTTTGCATACATCTGATTTTGCTGCATAAGCTCAAACACTTCAGTTAAATGATGTAAATGCTCAGTAAAAGATTTACTGTAAACAAGAATGTCATCAAAAAATACTAAGACACATTTTCTAAGTAATGGTCGAAAAACATCATTCATCCATCCCTGAAAAGATGCAGGAGCATTAGTAAGGCCAAAAGGCATTAATAGAAATTCATAATGCCCGGTGTGAGTTTTAAAAGCAGTTTTAAAAACATTTGTATCATGAATCCTCAATTTATGGTATCCAGCTCTTAAATCAAGTTTTGTAAAGACAACAACTCCAGCTAATTCATCAATTAATTCATCAATAACTGGAATGGGAAACTTATCTTTTAATGTTTTCTTGTTAAGTTCTCTGTAATCCACACATAATCTCCAAGTTCCATCTTTCTTGCCTACTAGAACAACTGGAGATGCAAAGGGACTTGAACTGTTTTGAATAATCCCTCTGTCCAGCATTTCTTGGATGAGTTGTTCTATGACATCACTTTGCTTCAATGGATACCTGTAAGGCCTGATGTTAGATCAAACACCCCCCTCTTTGGAGGTAAATCCATCGGATCTTCAAAAACACCATTATATTTCTGTTTAAAGGTCTTAATTTCAGGAATTATTGAAGACTCCAGATTACAGAAGGATTAATTGTCAGCTACTTCCTTCTGAGAGGTATCCAGTACTTGTAAGAAAACATAAATAAGCTGCACCTTCTAACAATTTAGCAGAAGGTGCTCCCTCCATTACTTGTACTTTTTAGGTGAAACTCCTCTAAGCCTGTATGTAACTCCTCCCACTGTAAACTCCATTAACAAGTTCTTAAAATCCCAACAAATGGAACCTAAAGTAGGTAGCCACCGAACTCCTAACACCATATCACAAGACCCTAGTGGAATCAACATAACCTCAGTGGTAAAAAGCTTCCCTTGCATAGCCCAAGAAAAAATGTCACATTTATGTTGACAGGCAATATGATTTCCATCAGCCACAGTAACAGCCTGTGGAGGCATTGGACTAATGGCACAACCCAGTTTCTTGGCCATATTCATATCTCGGAAGTTGTGAGTACTCCCTGAATCTATGAGAATATTAATGGAACAACCATTTACTATTCCTTTAACCCTCATGGTATGAAAGCTTTGATTTCCTATCAATGCACTAACTGAAATACATGGCTCACTGTTTCCAGAATGACTCCCATTGGTAATATCCAAGAATTCATCACCACCTTCATCTGAATCACTAACATCCAACACTCCATTTCCTGCTATTTCTACAGTAAATAGCTGAGGTTCTTTGAAGTTACACTTGTGATTCTTGTCATAAGGTTTATCACAATAATAACATAACCCCTTCGCAATCTTCTCTTGTCTAACATCTGCAAGTATGTACTTGAAGGGTCTTATTGTATTTGGGTTTGTATTTGAAGGTAAGGGAAGATTAGGAGGTTCAGAATTAGCTAACACCGGTGTATCAAAAGGTTTATTTGTGGAGTAAGGTGGAAAAGAAAGTTTGTGAGTTTTAGATGAATGTGAGGTGAAGTTAGCTGTTCTAGATTCTTCCTGTAATCTAGCATATTCTACTGCTTTAGCTACACTTCGAGGTTTAAAAGCTTTTACTATAGGTTTCATATTTGGTTTAAGTCCTCCCACAAAACTATCAAGAAAGTAAGAATCAGGAAGTATATGGTTTTGTTGCAACATCAAGGATCTCATATCTTCAAAAGCATCAATGTAACTCTCAATTGAATCAGTTTGTTGCAGTTTATTGAACCTCTCTACAACATTCATGCCAATTTCATCTCTAAATCTAGCAGATAAGTCAATTATGAACTCAGACCATTCAACATTCCTTCTTATTGACAAGTAACTAGAAACCCATTGTTCTGCCTTTTCTACCATATTTAAACAAGCCAAATCTACCTTTTGCTCTTCAGGAATCTTGCATAGATGGAAGTATTTATTACATTTTTTAATCCACATTCTGGGGTTTGTACCATTAAACTTAGGGAACTCAAGTTTAGGAACATATCCACGAATTCTAGTATCACCCTCATCATGAATTTCAGTGGATTTGACAGAAGAGGTTGGAGACTCCAAATTCTTCTTTTCTTCTGTTGCCTTCAATCTTCCATTCATTTCTTGTAAAGACATCATTACTTCCTTCAAAGTATCCTGTATCACCTTGTTCTGGGTTTGTTGTTTTTTCCACTTTTGTTCTTGAATTCTTAATTGTTCCTCCATGATTGTAACTCTCTTAGTTACTGCTGGTGCCAGGGTTATTTTGATAGAAATTTCAGTTTGTTATTTGATCAAACACTTAGGGTGCAAAAGCTTGGTGAAGTTCTCAACAATGGCGGAATTGAACTTCTAAGCAGCAACTGCTCTTCAGCTCTGATACCAATGTTACAGGAAGGGCAGCCCTTCAACTATTACTTAGAATGAATTCAGATAAGAGAAAGAGAAAGAGATAGAATATGGGATGAGAAAGAAGAATGTGTTTTTGATTTTCTGAATGCTTATTACAACCTGAGCTTGATCTATTTATAGCTCAATTGCTAAGCAGGAACTAATCCCAGCTTAACTAACTCAGCTCAACAACTTTAACAAACTCTCAACTAACTCCCTGATTATATGGAAAGTCGAAACTGATTTTCCCTCCAAAAGGCTACATAAATTTATCAGGCTAATTAAGGTAATTACCCTTATCAAATGTTAACCTTAACATGGATGGTTTGAATACTGATCTGGTGCCTATCTGGATTCAATTACCTAGTTTAGACATCAAATGTTAGGGTTCTAACACTTTGATGAAGCTTGCTAGTAGGATAGGGAAACCTATTAAGAATTATATGAAAAATGGTATAAAAGAGAGACTAGATGCTGCGATCAATGTAGAAGGAAGTTTGGTGTTAATTTGCCTGAACATATTGTTCTTGAGAATGAAAAGGGTATTCTGACTACACAAGTGATTGTGTATGAATGGAGGCCTATAAAGTGTGATGAATGTAGTGGTATTGGACACACTAGAGAGGCTTGTAGGAGGAAAAAAGCTGAAATTCAGTTTAATGTGAAGAAAAAGAAAAAGAAGCAATCAGGGTGGTGAAAGCTGATGTTAATAGACAAGTTTATGATGCTAAGGTGGATAAGAACTCTGAGATAGTGATGTAGAACGGGAAATAAATATCTGATGTGATAGATAATCCTATTAATGTTGCTGTGAATAGTGATCTAGCTGCTGCTCATATTGTTTCTCATGATATGGCTGTTTGTTTCTTCAAGTTTGGTTGATATTGATGTTGTTACTCATGAGAGTGATATCCAATTGGTGGTTGAGGGTGATGGGGCACCCCATAATGGGGTGAATACTGTCATTCTTAATGGATAATTGTGCATTTTGGAGTGTAAGGGGGCTAATAGTCCCTAGAAGCACTTTGATATTAGGAAATTTCCTTCAAAATCATAGTGTTGGACTATTTTGTTTCCTTGAAACTAGGGTTAACGCTGGTAACTTTCCAAAAGTCTTCCCTAGAACTTGTGTTGGATGGTCTGTGGACACTAATTATTCTTCTCATCATGTAGGTAGGATATGGTTGGTGTGGCTACCTTCTTGTATTTTTTTTTTTTGTTAATGTGAAGCTTTTTAGTGAGCAGATGATTGATGTTGAGGTTTCTTATTTAGCTTCTGGGTTAGACTTTTGTTTGACTTTGGTGTATGGGCATAATGATAAAGAGAAAAGAGGGGTGCTTTGGAATGATAGTATTCAGTGCAATGTTAGCATTATGGTGAAACCTTAGGTTGTGATGGGTGATTTTAGTAAATGTTTTAAATTTAGATGAGAGAATTGGCCAGCCTATTCCTCTTAGTCAAGTGGAGGATTTTAGAAATTATTTGCATACGTGTAGTTTATTTGATGTTTCCACAACTGGTCCTTTTTACACATGGTCCAATAAGCAGCAAGAGGGTGATTATGTTGCTATCGATTAATAAAGTTGTTGTTAATGGTGCTTGGGATGCTTGTTTTCCTTTCACTGATGCTTGTTTCTTACTAGAGGGAATCTTTGACCATTGTCCTTGTATTTTTAGTATGTATAAAGAGATTAGTAAAAGGGTTAAGCCTTTTGGATTCTTTAATATGGGGTGTGATGCAAATAGGTTTCAGAGTTTGGTTGAGGAGAAGTGGGCTTTGAATTACAATACCTGGCTCTGATACCATTTGATATGAATCCGAGACGGAGCCAAGGTTAAGTCCTCATAACCTTCACTCAGTTATGATTCTTTAAGGGTTCTAAAACAAATTTAGGGTTTCACTCACATTAAACTTGATTTAGGGGGATAGTATTGAGATTAAACAAGTTAGCTTCACTCACTAATTGTATTAACCTCGCTTAGAATTAGGTTTCACTCGCCTAATTACTAAGGGTCTTGTAATTAGATTCACTCTCTAAAAACAATAAAAACTTGGAAAGATGTACATCCAAACTCACAAAGACAATATTCCGAAATTTCAATTCAAATGTGTGTGTACCTCTCATTAAAAATATGAACGCCTATTTATACTAGACTACTCCTAGTATAATCAGGAAAACCAAATTCTACTTAGAAAGCGTTTAAAAACTAATCCCTAAAATCTTGTAAAAGATAAAGATAATGATAAGGAAGATAATCTAATAAGATTAGGATGGGGATTTCGGCCCTTCCTATCTTATTTACATGCCTATCTTATCTCTTAGCTAATCAAATCTTATTTAAAAGGGATTACAACTCAACTAGGACTCTGTATAACCGAAAAATACAATTATTTTCGGTCCTATTATTGACTGAAATTAAAATGCTGAATTTAAATACTAAATAAAATTAACTAAGACTCTTAAAAGCAATAAAGATAGATTAGAGAAGGACTATGCATGATTGAATCCTCATCATTCCCTCCCTCTTAAAAGAAACTTGTCTCAAGTTCCAAAATCATGACAAGGAACAAAGTCATTAGCATTGAAAGAAGCACATACACCTTTTCCAAGAAGTAGTTGGATGATGGCATAATTCTCCCTATGGACAATCTTGAATGGACCTTCTTCAATAGGCTCGTGTTTTCCCTTTGCATTATGGTGAAGCTTTTGTGCGCTTAAGGAAAACCAAGCATGATCTCCAATCTCAAATGGAGGTTTTTGCCATACTTGTAGTAGACGTTCTTCTTGTTTCTCCTTCCTTTGTTTTCGATTCATCTTCACTTCATCACAAGTAACAAGTGGAACCACCTTGCTTTCTTCTTTTGGAACATGACCCTTTAGAGGCAAAGGTTGTAGCCCCATTCGTACCCCTTTATGCAAAATTGACACCACATTTTTCTTGGCAAGATAAATAACATCAAAATCAAATTGCCATGGAAGTCCAAGTAATAATGCACATGCATCCATAGGAACTACATCACACTATACTTCATCATGAAAATCGCCAATGGAAAAAGAAACTAAAGCTTATTTTGCAACAGTCACGCCTCCATCATTAGTGAGCCAATTCAACTTATAAGGTCTAGCATGTTTTCAAATAGTAAGTTGTAAAACATCCACCATCTTTTGAGAACAAGCATCAGTACATGAACCATTATCCACAATGACCGAACAACTACGACCATTCACTAAGCACCTAGTATGAAACAAGTTCTCACTTTGTGTCAAATCATCAAGAGGATTGGTTTGGACATGTAAAATTTTTCGTACCACTAGTGTCTCATGATCAGGAGCGGGATCAATGAACAATTGATTTTCCAACTCATCCACGTCATCATCATCTTCTTCTCTAGTATCGTTTTGTCCCCTCATAGCCAAAGCATACCTAGCATCCTCCTCTTCCAAGGCAAGGAAAATTCTCGAAGTCATTACCCTTTTACTAGGGCACTCGGATTTGTAGTGACCTCTTCCTTGACACTTAAAACATTTGATTTCATTTTTGTTCACACGTTGGTTTTTAGGCGTCAAATCTGTCTTTAAAGTATCTAAAACCTCTTTTCCTTTATTCAAAACTTCATCAAAAGAAAAATAGGGTTGAAGTTCTACCTTGTTACGCACATCCATCTCTAGACCAACAAGAAACTTCGACATCTTTTGTTCCTCTACATCCTTGCAATCACATGCCAAATATAGTCTTTCAAATTCTTTGATGTAGCATTCAACGTTCATACTACCTTGTTGCAAGGTGTTAAGTTTGTGGAACAAATCTTGCTTGTAAGTTCTTGGAACAAATCGCTTTCTCATCTTTTGTTTGAGTAAGTTCCATGAATCGATCTTTTCTTTGTCATCTCTTTCTCTTTGTGCCTGCATATTGTCATACCAAAGAGAAGCAAGTCTAGACAACTTAAGGGTAGCATAAGGGAGTCATTGATGGTCATCAATGCCCTTACGTTCAAAAATTCTGTCAAGTTTTCGTTCCCACTCCAAGTATATCTCCGGATCTAAAGTGCCATCAAAGTCGGGAATATCTCCAAGTTTTATGTCAACTTCTCTCTTGTAACCACCCCTAAAATCTGAATCTCCAGTGTTTTGAGTATCCTCAACTCTCATTCTCACATTTAACTCTTTAACTTCCTCAAATAGCTGCGTCATATTCTTACATGGTTTTCTTTCCAGTTCTGACATTGTAGTGAAAATAAGATCAAAAGTTTCAAACAACTGCAAACACGTTTCTCAACCAAATCTAACCACATTTTACTGGTTAATAATTTCAGATGTTATCAAACCAACCCAATTAGAATCACTCAAAAATTCCAAGTAACGAAGTCTCAGTAAAACAAACAGGTCAGTCGCGCCAGAATTGATCGAAAACAAACAACGTTGAAATTTAATTCCGGGAAAAATAATAAATGAATTCCTAAAATCACGAAACTTTCCAGTCTAAAACTAGACAAGACAAAACCCAATTTAGAGCCAAGAAACTCTCAAAAAGACGTTGTATACAAGGAGTACGAGTAGCTCAGAGTTACCTTAAAACCTGTTCGAAACTGGGCAGATTGTTTGTGCTTCGAAAATAGCTTCAATGGGTCACGAAACACAACCTTTAGCTTTGATACCATTTGATATGAATCCGGGACGGATCCAAGCTTAAGTCCTCACAACCTTCACTCAGTTATGATTCTTTAACGGTTCTAAAACAAATTTAGGGCTTCACTCACCTTAAACTCGATTTAGGGGGATATTATTGAGATTCAAAAAATTAGCTTCACTCACTAATTGTATTAACCTTGCTTAGAATTAGGATTCACTCGCCTAATTACTAAGGGTCTTGTAATTAGATTCACTCTCTAAAAACAATAAAAACTTGAAAAGATGTACATCCAAATTCACAAAGACAATAGTCCGTAATTTCAATCCAAATGTGTGTACCTCTCATTAAAAATATGAACACCTATTTATACTAGACTACTCCTAGTATAATCAGGAAAGCCAAATTCTATCTAGAAAGTGTTTAAAAACTAATCCCTAAAATCTAGGAAAAGATAAAGATATAGATAAGGAAGATAATCTAATAAGATTAGGATAGAGATTTCGGCCCTTCCTATCTTATTTACATGCCTATCTTATCCCTTAGCTAATCAAATCTTATCTAAAAGGGATTGCAACTCCACTAGGACTCTGTATAACCGAAAAATACAATTATTTTCGGTCCTATTATTGACATAAATGAAAATGCTGAATTTAAATACTAAATAAAATTAACTAAGACTCTTAATAGCAATAAAGATAGATTAGAGAAGGACTATGTATGATTGAATCCACATCATACCTGTTAAACAAGCCCTACCATTTAACATTAGTTTGTCTGCGATGGTTTCTAATCTATAGGTTTTTTTTAATAAAAAAGATCAAACGAAAGCATACAATGATAAATGTAATAAAACTAACAAATATTTATTAATAAAAACTAATTGACAACTGAAATAAAGGCCAAACCAGTAATATCTCCAATAAACTACCGATCATCCAAATGAAAGGTAGTGATCATCACAAATGGAACTTGAAATTGTTGCATAACATATTAGCAATAAAGCATCCAAATGAAAAAATAAAATGATTATAAAGACAAGAGGTTTGAATCTTCTAATTCACTAGTCACACCTAACAAGAAAAGTCTAGGAGATAATATGCCAACTCAATCCTTATATCATCAATTTGACTTTGAGTATTAATAGGTCATCCGTTACCAACAAGAAACTGCATAAAGTAATAGAAATTTTGTCACAAGCTAAAAACAATAAAGCCAAAGACATTTGCGAAATATTTTTCAAAAAGTACCATAGATGGGATCTTTGTCAACTTCTGATCTACAATATCCCGCATGAATCTTAGCACAAAGTAGCCACTATCAGCGTCGTTTGTCTGGCGAGGGCACTATAATAAGAAATAAAAAGTTTTACCATGTAAGAAATTGAAGAGTATAATTCGAACAATTTTGCCAATGGAAGAAATAAAGTTCCAAAAATAAAATGGAAGAATTCCAAACCTCTATACGATCCCATTTTGTGTTTTTCTAACATTCTTACTTTCTCCCACTTGATTTTGATTTTGATTTTGATAACTAAGTAATGCTCTTTTGCCATACAAAAAGCAATAGAAGAGTATATTATTATATTTGAAGTACAAATAAATTAAAACAAAATTACAAATTTTGTCAAATAGAAAGTATATTTAGCTTACGTGTCCACAACCCTTTAAACATCATCTCCAATTGAACAATCTTTGTTTCCTAGAGGGTCCATAGATTAGACAATATCATTGAACGGATCAATCACGCACAATATACAATGACGCGTCCATAATTGGTAACAACTTTTCCGAGTTGTAATAAGCAAGCATTACAAGCATATACTAATATGAGAAGAAAGTTTCGTATAAATAAATTTCAACTAAACCAACATTATAAGGTGCCAAAACACTTTTCCTTGTGATGCTCTAGCATTGAAAACATCCATAATGTATTGTGATAGTTCAACACGATTATCTTTAATAATATATTCATGCTTGTTTCGCACAACAATGAATATTCTAAATGGACACAAAACCCCAAAGCTCTTTACCTTTCCAGATAATTTACATTGACGATGAACATCCTAAAATAAGTAAACTAATTAATCACCAATATTTAGATTGTGTGTTTGAGTTGCAGACATGAACAAACAAAAGTACTCATTTATGTGACAGTTCCACACATATTAGTCATGGTGAAATGTTCATGATAAGCTGCTGTGTATCAAGGTTTTCTATTACAAAGAATTAGCCTAGACTGCCTAGTTATTCTTCTCTGTCTACTAGCCTAGCTGGATTAAAACAACCTCCATATTTCCTAGTAAGATCTCAACCACTGAAGTGGAAATTATCATCCAATGGATTGGGATAAAGCAAAAAAATTAAATATACAAGAACTTGTTAGTAGCATCTAGATAACATGGCAAAGGAACTTCCAAGGGTGAATCAGTGTATCTATAAATTCCAATTGCCACCTGAAGTTGATAGCAAAGTTATTTTGACACCAAAAGCTTACTGGACATCTTACTTCGGGGTTACTGGCTGCGTTAATAAGGACTTCATCCAGCAATACCTAACTATCTACAGGTTATAGGATCACCTCAGGCTGACAACATTAATTTCCTGTGAGGCAAACCAGAAGTTGAAAAAAGGTTTTAGCTCAAAGTTGGATGCTTCTTCATCACATAATCAACAACAGCTTGATTGAATAAAGTCAAAAGGAGGACAATCATCATCAAAATATTCCGACAAAGGTCGACGACAACATATATGCACCAATTTATTAAAAGAAACTAGAAGAAAAGTCTTCAGCAAAAAAGATCAACACACATTGATATATGCACCAATTTGTTAAAACAGAACCAGGGTTTAAACAAAAGCAACTGTAACAGCTCGGCCTCCCGAGCTGCTAGCTTAACACGCTTAAAAATATCAAATATCAATTAACACTTAAAAAATAATAATCCATTGTGATTTAGGTACAACTCAGCAGCGGAAACACATCATTAAATATATGATCTTGGACCCGTGGATTATGGGCCCACAAATAATATCCTTGATATAATACTTCAATTACAAAGTCATTCGATCTCAATCCCAAACACTGGAAAATCATATTATAACTAATTCTAACCAGCCTCCTTATATACAAACTTAACTCTTAAAAAATTTAATCCACAATATACAATCCAAATCATAACTTTGCTCTTAACTTGATTTCAGCTTCTAACATAATCCTGCATCAAAGTTAGACTCTGCCACCCACCAAGTGACAGGCCACATAAATGATAAATCAATCAGCAAAGCTGAGTACGCACTGTATGATAGAAAATACAAGTTTAGGTGTATTTTGAAAACTAATTAGTAACACATAGTCATAATAACAAGTAGTCACATTTAACTCAGTTATTTAAGTTTCATAAAATCAAATCGTTAGGCATAACGCGAGGGAGGGGGTACTCAGTACCAACTGTCTCCATACTGTTGAGGACAGTCTAATCCATAGGACATTTTGAGCAAAGGTTTCCAAATAAAATCCTGATATCCTCTTAAAGTTGGTATGCTTTTCATAAGTACCAATAGGAGCAATTAGGTAAGCTCCCGAAAACATCAAGACATGAAGCACATCTGAGAGGATTTTCCTACTTGTTGCGTAAATGGGTGATAAGCTACAGGAGTTGTACTTTGGTTTTCATAGCACAAAGCTCAAGAGTTCGAAAACAATTCAATTGAAAAGAATATTTGCTACAGGAGTTGTACTTTGGTATACACAAGAGCTTATTTCCAGTGCAACAACATTTTTCATTCTATCGAAGTTGTTAGATAATTTACATAGCAAACCTGAGATAACACCTATAAGGCTGCCAAATGAAGGTTTTAGCATTTGCGAGATGTTTGATCTGAATTAGCATTTGACAAGCGAATCATTTAAGAAACAAACTCACAAAAAATCAGTGGTTGAGGTGAGAAACTGGAGTATAAATTTCGCTAAAAAAGGTCTAAACTAGTGTACTTAAGAAAATGGTGCATAATTTTTGCCAAAACCGATGAGAAACTGGTTTATCAAAAAGGGTTTTCCTGCCATTTACAAGTGTCAACTCTCTAATAAGTAAAATCAAAGAAAAGTTTAAAGAAATTTCGCCATCGAAGGTCTAAACTCTCAAGTGAGTGCGAAAAAAGATTATATGTTAAGCTAACTATAAAAAGAAATCATATCTCAAAATGATGATACTAATTTAGCAAAATCCAATCCATATCTCCAATCCGTGAATTCATCATAAAAAAAATCAGGCAAAGTGACATCTTATAAAACAGAATACCCGATTCTCAAATCCAATAAGTTACCATCAAACTATAAGAAATTCAACAATCAAATAGAATAAAAAGATGAAACAATTAGAATTACCTCAATTCTCGAAGTTGAGCACGGTTAGGGACGAAGGAAAGAAAAGAACTAAATTCGAAGCCAAATTTCGTGCTGCGAAGATTACTTGCGTTTGAAACGGAATTGTTATTGCGGTAGACAGAATCCCGGTTGAATAAGAGAAGTTTAGTATTCATATCATTGCTGAAATTCAACTGTAATTGGGTTTATTGGAAGCAAGAGTGGGGAGGGAGGTTGCGAGAGTTCAGCGGGAGTGGGGAGGGAGGTTGCGAGAGTAAAGCTAGAGTGGGGAGGGAGTGGGCGCTTCTTTTTTTTCTTTTCTCTAGTTGGATGGAACTTTGGAAGGGTGGACGACTAAATGACGCCCTAAATACTCTAGGTAACGCCCTAAATACATATGAATTTCTCATAAAACCCCTAACCTTATACATACTCTTCTCACTTTATTTCTCCTACCACCACACCCACTTTTGACAACCACCACCACCACACCACCACCCCACCGCCACTACACCACCACTAACCCACCGCCACCCACCACTACCACACCACCACCACCCACCGCCACTGCCACCACTATATCGCCGCCCCCCCCCCACCGCCATTACCACCACACCTCCGCCACTCTACCGCACCACCTCATCGCCACCAAGATAAAAATATGTCCGGTGAAAAACAAAGTCTATAAAAGGCGAGCCTTGTGCCACACAAGGCCTACCACAAGGCTCACCTTTTAATGGACAATTTCTTTTTTGTAATATTTAAATTTAGTAAAATATATATGTATATTTGTACTATTTAATTGAATTTAATGTTGTTTAAGATAATTAATTTTTAATATTTTAACTAAATTAATTGTTGTTCGCAAATGTTTTACGTAAACTTGTTGTAAACGGTGTTTGTCCGGATGAAGGACAAGTGTAGGGTTGATGAAATTGGGAGGCTTGTGCAGAGACGTAGCTTCGTTTCCGAACCTGCAAAAAGGGGAAAACCAAACTGGAGGTTTGGGTTTGATTCCCTCTCCGATGCTTAAGTCAGTATACTATAGATAAACTCTGAGTATGAATTTTGACAGAGTAAGTTTAAGAGAGTAGTTGTGTCCTTTTTACCTGATTATGAGGAGTTATTTATAGTATCTATGTATAGAAAGGTGCACCCTAAAATAGAGGGATGTGATTGGTGGGGGAATGAGAGGATGACACTTGTCATAGTGTCACTGTCTTGAACCCTTTAACCAATCACTTTCTTCCTCTTATGGGGATTTGGGCTGATTATTCCCTCATTTAGGGAATAATTGGGCCTCTTTTATTCTGAATTGGTGAAGTCACCAGCTATCCTCTTGTATGCCGCCAAGTGTCATATGGAGGAGGAGCCACGTGTCACTAATCCATTGGGACACGTGGCAATCTTTGACTGGACAACGTGTCCTCTTTTAATATGTTACAACATTTGCCCCTAAAAGGGGTTTAATCTGGGTCTTGTCTGATTAAAGCCCTTTTACTAAGAGTAACTGCTGATATTCATTGCGCTGTTTAGGAGTTTAACTGACTTTTCCTCCAATCAGAAGAATGTGAAGTGACGTGTGCACCATGTGGTGCTGACACGTGTAAAGTAACTGTTGAGGGAGAGGAGAGGTTTTTACCTCTCTATAAATACCCCTCCCCCATTTCATTTTTTCACTTTCACTTTGCAAATTTTCTAGAGAGAGGTTTTTCTAGAGAGATAAACTGTGAGTGAGAGAGTATTCTTGTCTTTTATTTGTCAGAGGAGGTTGACTTTGGGAAATTTTGACCTTGACCATTGCTAAGAGCGGCGTGACTTGTAGAGAAGGTGAAGAGTCCGTCCAGATCTTTAGTCAGGTATCTCCCCTTTCTCCTTTTACTTTTCTTCTTGCATTCTTTGGTTCTTTTTCTTTTTTTTTAAATAAAATGGTGTCATTTACCTCTTCCAATAACCCTGGCCAACCCATGGAGCATGCTAACCCTAGGGCGGATTCTTTTTCGTCCTCCGCCATTTCTAGAGTTGGGCGCATCTCGACCGGATACTTCTTTAATTTGACAAGAACGTTCGACCCGTTTCTGACGACCCAGTCTCTGCCTTTGCAGGGTAATCTGGCGCGCGTCAATGGCGCGTCTAATACATTCACTAATTCTCCCCTCATCCAGTTCTGAAATGGAAGAGTCAACAGGGAGAGTTCCTAAAAGACAGGAGAGTAATAGAGTGGAAGAGATCCAGCCTTTGGAGGTTAACCCTCTAGACGAATATGACTTTGAGGCTTCGGAGGAACAAGATGAAGTCGGACCATCTGGAAGGGTCCTAGACGGAGAGCAAGATGAGGACGAAGAAGATGGATCAGATCCTTCCACCACATATGCTGAACTTTAGAAAATGTCTGGGTCCTCTTTCTGACCCGGCATATGTATGTATGGATATAGAGTGGCTGGAGAAATTTGGGTCGAATGCCAGTCGTTTGAATAAAGAGATGCCCATGGTTGGCTTCCAATTCATCCTTCCCAAAAAGGAGGACACAATTTTCCACACAGCACCCAACCAGTTCGTTGTGTATAGGCTGGCCTTAGATGCCGGACTTAGGTTTCTTTTCCATCCCTTCATTCATGAAGTACTTAGACACTATAGTATAGGGCATAACCAACTGGCCCCCAATGCCTGGCTCAATATTTTAACTTTTATTGCAACCTGTGAGCTATACGGCCTGGTCCTGTCCCTTAATGCCTTCACCCATATACACTATGTCTGTCAAGTTCAAAAGGCCAGGGAGGGAACCTGGTACAGTGTCTGTAATAGAGCCGGGTATATGACTGTGTTTGGGAAACCAACAAAGATGCATAACTGGAAATCAGAATTTTTGTTCATCGAAGCTCCTGACACAGAGACGGCCGAGCCCTATAGGTTTTACAACCGGGCGGTAACCAATGTTGGACGGGGTGCCCCGATACTAGAGTTAGAGAACAAATATGATGACGCCGTGGTAGCTCATTACACGGCCATGGAGTATATTAACCCTGGGCATGGGGAAGCCGGGCGCCCTAAGCCGAAGAAGATAGCTTTGAAGGGACTAAGAGGTTGGATTCCCTTCAAAGATATGTTCTTCAATGAGCAATTTTTTATTGCCGCTGGACTGAAGGAGGGCGAAGATCCAGGTATTGTCCTGGTCTTGCCCCAACTGCCTGTTAAAGTGTTTTCCATTTTGTACTTAACCAAATATTTCTTTATGCAGAACCGGTAAGAAGAAGGATCCCAGCCGCTTGGAAAGGAGAAGTAGACATGAGTAAATTCGGCGAGGACCTGTGGACGGAGCATTCAAAGGATCCTCTTAAGAAAAGAGAGGAGACTCTGGTAAGTTTTTTTTTTTTTTAGACGGACCTCTTTCTAAATCATCTCCGTCAATCATAAAACCAAGGCCTCTTTGCGAAGGAAGACGTCTGGATTTAGAAGGACTTCTTTGTAAATAATCCTTGGGTTGCTGTTCATCTAGACCTTTGTCTCCTTCAGGCTAGACGGTTTTCTTTGTCGGACAGCCTTTGATCCACTTTTGATCTTCGTCCTTTAGATCTTTCTGACCGAAGGTGGTTTCGTGAAGGAAAACGTCTGGGTATAGACGACTTCTTTCACTGAACAACCTTTGGTTGGTGTTTGTCTTCGTCCTTGACACGTTTCTGACTGAAGATGGTTTCTTGAAGGAAAACGTCTTACCACAGACGATTTCCTTCATTGAACAAACTTTGGGGACTATAGGTGTCTTTTGTGGACGAAGAGTTGTTCTGAAGGTTTTCTTCTTGGTACCATCTTCGGTTTTGAATATTAATGTGACTTGTTTAATTGTGCAGAAAAATTCACCAACGGCCAGGCAGCTATTGCCAAGCCGACTTCGTCGAGGAAGCGGCCTGCAGCTTAAGGGGAACAAGCTTCACCCCCCAAAAAATCAAAACCAAAGTCCTTTGTTCCGGCAAAGAGGGTTGGGCAGACGAGTTCGTCTGTCCGTAGGGCACCTATCCCTTCAGGCGAGAAAGGGAGAAAGCCTACTGACCCTGTGGTCCTTCCGCCACCTGCCGTCACTCTGGGAGCTGGAGCGTCGTCCAGTCCCATTGATGTGGAAAACCAGTTGGACGCAGCTGGTTTGAATTATGAATTGTCAAATCCGGATGCGGTTAACCCTGAAGCTTCGACCTACTCAGGGTCAGTAGCTCGGCTGGTGGGGCAAATGCCTCATCAATTCAGGACAAAGTGCGCCTCGTCGGGTGAGTTATACTATTCCAACATTGTCAGCACGCTGCGGGTTGGTGGACGATCGATGAGTCCGTCCAACAAACTTGTGGTGGTCATCCCTATACGCCAAACTGATGCTTCATCTTTTTCAGATAAGGGAAAAGCTCCAGCTGTGAATGAGTCGGCTTCTGAGCCCGACGAGGCCGTCCCCTCATTTGCTAAGTACTCCTCAGTTGAGAGGAAGAAAATAAAGAAGGATCTCTATGACGCCTTCCCTCATGAGTACGTCGATAGTCTGAGGGGGGCCACGGCTGGACACGTGGGCTACTTGTCTCAACTCTTGGCCGAGGTACTGCCCTTAGATTCTTCACTGTTATCTTGTTAAACTTCTTACAACCTATCTTGTTAACTTAGTAAATTTCACTTCTTTTCAGGCGTTCGCCCGGAGCATGGCCTTGGAAGGGTATGTAAGAGGCCTTCGTAAAGAGAACTTTTCCTGTGTTCAAAAGGTGACTAAGGCCGGAGATCAGGCCATAGTCACTGTCGAGGAGAGTAACATCTATCACAGGCAGAGTTTGGAGGCCTTGGAGAAGTGGTCGGCTGAGTTTGAGTCAGCCAACAAGCTGCACTTACAAAAGATCGCTGCTCTGCTGAAGGAGAAGAAATAATGGCTCTTGGCTTGAGATGTTCTCATGGAAGACCTGAAGAAGGAGAAGGAGGTTGCTGCTGCCACCTCGGCTGAGCTTGGGGCCAAAATTTCTGAACTCACAGCAGAAGTGGATCGGATGAAGAATCAAGCTCAGTTGGACTTCCAGGACGCCCTCCAAGCCTTCTCTGAGTCTTTGGAAACGGCCAAAGGATAGGGAATAAAAGCCATGGAAATGATGGCTGAACCTGACAAAGTGAGCCGTTTTCAACGCCGGCTTGAATTCCAAGAGGAGTGTCACAAGGCCAAAAAGCGTGGCGAAGATCCCCCTGTCTTCGAGGAAACAGACGAGGACGAGGAGTTGGGGGACGAAGAAGTTGAAGATGACACTGCCATGGAGGAGGATGTACCTATGCCTCCTCCCAACGTCTAAATCAACCGTCCTCCTACTTCCTTCCCTTCTCATTTGGGCTACTCATTTGAGTGAGGAAGTCAGGGGGCGGTTCTATAAGAACTGGTGCAAGTCTAAGAAAACTTGCACCAAGTACTCAGCAAGGAGGGCAGGAAAGATATTCAGGCTCAGCTTGACAAGTTGAAGAAGTAAGCAACTGTTATCAAGTCTTGGCCCACAACCAGATCAGGACGCTCTTCTTGCTGTAATTTTGACTAATTATTTTGTTTGTACTTCATGGATATTTTGCTGAAATTCTAATGCTTTGTGATCACATTAGGAGGTTTCGTCTGCCGTTTGGTTTTGTTGTAGTAACATAGAAACTCAGTAGTGCTGTACTTTTGTGGACTTTGGCATCGTCCACTTGAATGAGTAGCCAAATGAGAATCCTTCTTCCAACTAGCTTGGCCAATGTTTATTCTAGTAATTTGTCTTAAAGGTCGTTTCATGTGATTGCCTGTTTCTATCTTGCTCATCTTGAATCACTCTTTTGGACGAAAATGTTCTAAACAAGTATGCAAAGATCCACAAAATTTTTCTAAGTATACTCTTTCTTCGTCTAAAGAGGGATCAAGGATTAACACAGGACGATCTCGATCAAATTCTTTGGAGGGAAAACATACTATATGGACGCGGATCCTCAAGCATGCCATTTTTTGCCATGTAAATAATTCACTCGTCTAAAGGAACTGTTAACCAATCTCAACTCATCTTTAGTCAAACCCATATAGACGATGAACTTTGCTCAGACGCGGAACTTCATCATAAAAATCTTGTTTAGTAGTCAACATACTCGCCCAGAAAGAACTAATGACTAGCATAACTCGTCCAGGGTCACATACATTAGGCGGATATCAGCCGTGCCGACGAGGAAACTTCAACACTCAATTTTTTCTAAGTTATCAAGTTCCTCGTCCAGTCAAGAATTAAAGATACTCGTCTTGGCTTGACAAAATGTCTAAACCACCATTGCCCCATTAAGGAATGCGGCCAATATAAACATCTAGACAAATCTTTTATCTACCCCTTTTAGAAATGATACTCGTCCTGCCTTTTCTTGGCTAATTATAAACGAACGTTGCCCCACGAAGGAAGGCGGCCAGAATATAAACATCTAAGACGAGTATGCAAATCATTTTATAAATATGTTCTGACGACTTCCTTAAGGGATTGCTCTTTAGACGTTTTCCTTCTTGAACTAACTATTGGTTTAAATACCAAGTGAATCAAAGAACAACGTCTAAGGAATATTATTTGGACGTTTCCCTTCTTGACCTAACTATTGGTTAAATACCAAGTGAGGTTCAAAGAGAGACGTCCAAGGATTAATTTTTGGACATTTTCCTTTTTGAACTAACTATTGGTTAAGTACCAATGTGAGGTTGAAGGCGTCCAAGGATTATTCTTTCCTTGCTGGACGTGGTACTGTATGCCCCCTTCTTAGGATGGCTCTTGGTCTATTCTCAGACGAAGGCATCGTATGAAGGTGAGTGTAGTCCACCCCTTTTGTGAGTAATGAGACCTTCTTTACTAAGGCGTCTCATTTTGGTCGGTTTCCTTTAGGAAATAATACCTTTGATTATTATTAGGTATTATGACGGGGATTTCCTTTACTAAGGAAAGTCTTCTCTCTAGCCGGCTTCCTTTAGGAAGCAATGTGTCCATTTTCAAAGTATAAATGAACTTGGATTTGGACGGTTTACTAATTGCTTCTTGTTAAAGTTAAAACCTTTAATCAAGGAGTCTTTATTCATCAGTTATGTCTTGGACAGATTGTGATGATTTTTGCAGATGTCTTCCTTTAGGAAGCAATATCTGTCTTTCATAATGGTCTTTTATGATTTATTATCTAATAACCATCTTTCGTCCATCTATGGTAAAATGCCCCAAGATGGCTTTGGATAATAAAATGCCCCTTGCTAAGTGTGTAGTAGAACTAGTAGCAGTTAACCCACATATAATATAGCAACTCAAACCATAGACTAGAATTTAGAATATGTATTGATATGAAGTTTGCTTAGCCTAGGCTAAGGTACTTGCTTTAGCGGCTGATCGGTATAAACAACTATACTATGAGCCAGGAAATAGGGCCTTAGCTTTCGGCTAGCTACTACCAAGACCAGACCGAACTTCTCTACAGTAGTGTATCGGCTTTCTGCATCCTTGAGTACTTGACTCACAAAGTATATCGGGGTTTGTATTGCATCTCTCTGAGCTAACAGTACTGCACTGACTGCTTCAGGAGAAACAGCCAGGTAAACATACAACTTCTCCCCGACCATCGGACTTATCAGATGGGGGAGCTGCTGTAAATGCTTCTTGATTTCAAGTAAGGCTTCATCTGCTTTAGGAGTCCACTAAAACTTTGCTTTCTTCTTTATCGTTGCAAAAAAATGATGACACTTGTCACCCGACTTGGACAAAAAACGTCCCACAGCCGCTAGACAGCCAGTCAGCCGCTGTACTTCCTTAACCTTTGTTGGGGGCTTTTTTTCAAGATTTGCTTCTATCCCTCGCTGATCTACTAGAAACCCTAAGAACTTGCCAGCCGAGACCCTGAAGACGCACTTCTTTGGGTTGAGTCTTAGTTTATACTTGCGCAAAGTTTTGAATGTTTCGCTTAGATCTGCGACATGATCTTTTTCTCTTGGCTTTTGACGATCATATCGTCAATGTATGCTTCTAGGTTACGTCCCAACTGAGGTGAAAAGATCTGGTTGATAAGCCTCTGAAAGGTTGTCGGGGCATTTCTCAAACCAAAAGGCATCATTAGCCAGCCATACAACCCCTTTTCTGTTATGAATGAAGTCTTATCCTAGTCCTCCGGCAGCATCGGGATCTGATGGAACCCTTAATAAGCATCCATGAAACTCAACAACGCATGCCCGGCCGTCGAGTCCACCAGACGGTCCATCTTGGGCAAAGGAAAACTACCTTTATGGCAGGCCTGGTTCAGGTCCGTATAGTCAACACACATCCTCCAAGTTCCATTCGGCTTGGGGACCATTACCACGTTTGCCACCCAATCTGGATAGTGGGTTTCTTTGATAAAACCGGCCTCAAGAAGTTTTTTAACCTCGTCATCTACAGCTTGATTCCTGACAGGTCCCAAATGTCTCTTCTTCTGCCTGATCGGTTTTCTGGCTGGATCAACATTTAGCCGATGGACAGCTACTTTGGGGTCAATTCTAGGCATCTCTTCTGCCCCATAGGCAAAGATATCCTGATATTCCTTCAACAGTGTGATTATAGCTTCTTGCAACTCGTGCTTCAAACCTGCTCCAATCTGTAAAGTCCTTTCTGGACAAGAATCATCTAAGCAAATACTTAAAGGAGCTTCAGCAGGCTTTGGACGATCAAGAGTCAAGCTTGCTATCGTCATCACCTCGGCTGAAGACCTTGGTTCTTCCTTCACCTGGGTGAACTTCCTCTTCTTACTGGGAAAATCTCTTGCCGTTTTCCTTTCTGGAGTAACATACAGTTCATTTCTTTCTCCTGATGGCTTCCTTCCTGAAGTAACATGCGTCTGAAATTTCTCTTCTTTCATTCTGGACGTTCCTGCTGTTTCTGCCCCAGCATCTTTGGGCTCGTCTACATCCATGGGCTCAACTTCACTCAACTTCCATGACGAAGGCTTTAAGGTTGTAAGATAACACTCCCTAGCGGCCCGCTGGTCTCCGTATATTGTGCTGACCTGGCCATCGTCACACTCGAACTTCATCAACATGGGATGAGTGACGATGACCGCCTTAATGTTATTGAGAGTAGGACGTCCCAGAATTACATTGTATGCTGTCAGATCCTTGACAAACAAAAACTTTATGAACATAGTTCTACTCCTATCTTTCTCTCCTACTCGGACGGGCAACGACACTGTCCCGACCGGATGTATGATTCCACCTCCAAATCCTATAATCGGATGATGGACTAGAAGGAGGTCTTTTTCATCAAACTTCAGTGTTGACAAACAATCATCACTAATAATGTCAGTCGAGCTGCCAGTGTCTATAAGGATCCTTCATACTCTTAGATTGGCTATCTTCATTTCTACGACCAGGGGATCATCATGAGGGGTTCTAATCTGACCACGATCTCCCTCACTCACCGTCACCAAGGGGAACGGGTCCACCTTTGTTTTTCTAGTTAGCAACACTTGGTCGAGCTCCCTAACATAATTTTTGTGCCCTCTCAAAGTTGGTCCTCCGACTGCAAATCCGCCAGATATCACCAAAACTACATCTTCATCAGTACTAGCACTTTCTTTCTTCTTACTTTGCCGAAAATCCTTCTTCTGAAAACTACCTTCCCGAGACACATACTGGTTCATCTTTCCCTGCTTTGTAAGATACTCCAAAGCTCTCTTCAAGTGCTTACATTCATTGGTTTCATGCCCACAATCTTTGTGGAAGTGACAATAGTTGCTTCTGTCCTGATTCTTGTAAGGTGTCTTCATCTTTGCTCGGGCTTTAAGTTCATGCTTATCCTTGATTTCCATAAGGATAGAGTACTGATCCTTATTAAACTCAATAGGCTCAGCCGACACAACCCTTTCTTTTCTTTTCTCTCTTCTTAACGGGGTTGTGCTTGAAGATACTACCCAGGTCTCAGCCTTCTTAGGATTTTTCTTAGGTTTTTGAACGGGCTCCTCGGGCTTCTTAGACTCTGAGTGTTTAGCTTCAGCACACACCTATGTCGCATGTATGAAAGCTTCGGCTTCCCTTAAAGCTTCGGCCAAAGTGCTTACTTTCTTCTTGACTAAGTCGAACTTAAAGCTTCCTGGACGAAGTCCTCGAATGAATGCATCAAATGCTACACCAGCATTCAAATCGTGGATCTGGAGAACTTCAAGATTAAACCTCTTCACAAAACTTCTCAGAGACTCTTTCGGGGCTTGGACAATCTTCCCCAAATGAATACTAGTCTTCTGTTCCTGCCTGTTGGCTACAAAGTGACTAGTAAATGAGTAACTCAACTCAGTGAAATTGTTGATGGAATTTGCTGGTAAATTGTTAAACCACTTCTGAGCGACCCCTTTCAGGGTAGCTGGGAAGTTCTTACACCATGTAGCATCGTCCACAACCTGAACGTACATTTGGTGTTTGTATGCTGAAAGATGATCATGTGGATCAGTAGTGCCATCGAACGGATCAATGGTTGGTAGCTTAACCTTAGCACATGGAGGGGCTTGCATTATTCTGGCTGAGAAAGGCGTCGACCAATCTATGGGTAGCTCCCTGAAGCGTGCATCAACTGGCATTGAATCTCTTCGGCATTCCCTGAGAACTGGATTTGACGAACTAACCTCCTGGGACCCTCGCCTATAAACATTCTGCTGAGAAGTCCTCCGGTAGACATTGGGCTGAACCACCGTTCTATCCTGACGAGGTTCATAAATGGACGGAGTCCTTCCTTGCTCCATAGTATGACTCCGGATCCTCAGGGTGGGGTCCTGCAAATAGGGCGTTGATCCAGTAGCCGACCTTTGTTGGGCCGCTACCCTCTTTGCCTGTAGGTACTCCCGAGCGTCCGTTTCCATCCGACGACCGTCTACTGGTCTGTTGACCGGGTTGGTGACCACCAGATTCCAGTCTAGACGACGTGGTTGCTCACTACGAGCAGGATGCCTTCCCTTAGACGACATTCGAGCTTCCTCTGGTCGTCTAGCTCCACTTGGTCCAGTACATTCTCCTGGGAGGCTCCTCTCCTAGGTGTAGGCCTAGACTCTGGCTGAGTGCCTATCCTGAAAAACAACATATTGTTTTTAATCTGCTCTTGGACGACTTGGGCCATTTTGGCTTGAAAGTCGTTTATGGCATTCTCAAAATGAGCCGCAGTGACTGGAAGAGCAGAATTTGGCTCTAACACTACCCCGATTGGATCATTCTGACGAGGACCGTCTCGTCCTCATAGTGGACGTTCATCATCAACTATGTCATTGACCTGAACATAAGGACTCATTCTTTGTCCTCGGTTGGACGAATTGCAATCTGTCATCTCTGCGCCTCCCCACAGACGACGCCAAATGTTTTACGTAAACTTGTTGTAAACGGTGTTTGTGCGGATGAATGACAAGTGTAGGGTTGATGAAATTGGGAGGCTTGTATAGAGACGTAGCTTCGTTTCCGAACCTGCAAAAAGGGGAAAACCAAACCGGAGGTTTGGGTTTGATTCCCTCTCCGATGCTTAAGTCAGTATACTATAGATAAAATCTGAGTATGAATTTTGACAGAGTAAGTTTAAGAGAGTAGTTGTGTCCCTTTTACCTGATTATGAGGAGCTATTTATAGTATCTATGTATAGAAAGGTGCACCCTAAAATAGAGGGATGTGATTGGTGGGGGAATGAGAGGATGACACTTGTCATAGTGACATTGCCTTGGACCCTTTAACCAATCACTTTCTTCCTCTTATGGGGATTTGGGCTGATTATTCCTTCCTTTAGGGAATAATTGGGCCTCTTTTATTATGAATTGGTGAAGTCACCAGCTATCCTCTTGTATGCCGCCAAGTGTCATATGGAGGAGGAGCCACGTGTCACTAATCCATTGGGCCAC
Organism: Patellifolia procumbens; assembly: GCA_947645195.1. NCBI lineage: Eukaryota > Viridiplantae > Streptophyta > Magnoliopsida > Caryophyllales > Amaranthaceae > Patellifolia > Patellifolia procumbens. Next base: position 4,447,233 of record CANSGD010001076.1, read on the forward strand.
GTGGCAGTCTTTGACTGGACCATGTGTCCTCCTTTAATATGTTATAACAGCAAATATACAATTTTTAATTCAAATAAATATTACAAATAAACATATATAAAAATTTGAAAATAACAAAATAAATTATCGATTAAAAGGGGGGCCTTGCACTACACAAGGCTCACCATGTGGTGGGACTTATGCCACACAAGGCTCACCTTATGGTGGGCCTTGTGCTACACAAGGCTCACCATGTGGTGGGACTTGGGCCACACAAGGCTCACCACCTGGTGGGACTTGGGCCACACAAGGCTCACCACCTGGTGGGACTTGGGCCACACAAGGCTCACCACCTGGTGGGACTTGGGCCACACAAGGCTCACCACCTGGTGGGACTTGTGCCACACAAGGCTCACCACCTGGTGGGACTTGTGCCACACAAGGCTCACCACCTGGTGGGACTTGTGCCACACTAGGCTCACCACCTGGTGGGACTTGTGCCACACAAGGCTCACCACCTGGTGGGACTTGTGCCACACAAGGCTCACCACCTGGTGGGACTTGTGCCACACAAGGCTCACCACCTGGTGGGCCTTGTGCCACATAAGGCTCACTTTTATGGACTTTTTTTTATGCCGGTCATATATTTGTGGCGGTTGCGGTGGAGTAGCGGCGGTGTGGTGGTGGGGCGGCGACAGTGTGGTGCTGGGGTAGTGGTGTGGTGGTGGTGGTGGTGGTGGCGGCGGCGGCGGTTGGGTTGGTGTGGTGGTGGTGGTAGGAGAAGTAGTGTGGAAAAGTGATGTGGGGTAAATTGGTAATTAGCTTATTAAATACAGGGCGTTAGTAAGAAAATACAGGGCGCCATTTAGCACAACCCTTGGAAGGGTAATAAGTTGAGCGCTTGTTATGGCTTAGAGATAGATCCGCTGTTAGTTGTTGGGTTTAGCCACATAACGACAACGGTTTAATTGGACCACTATTAAACATATTAATTACTTCCTCCGTTTCAAAATAAGTGACACACTTTACTAATATGGAAATGTCAAAATAAGGCTCCGTTTGGTAGGGTGTAAAATATTTTCAGATGAAAATGGTTTTCCATGGAAAACCTTTTACATTGGAAAAGTCATTATTATGAAGGTTTACCGTTGTCTGGTTGCATGTGAAATAAGTTTCCATTCTAAGGATTTTTCATTGTTTGGTTGAACTCAAAATCAATTACTTTAATTGTGAGCGAAAATGTTTTACTTCGACTTGTGATGGAAAATATTTTCCTCCCAATTTTGGGGGAAAATGTATTAAATAAGGTGGAAAATGGTTTTCCACCCTCACTTTTACATTTAAATGTTTTACTCCAAACCAAGCAATGTAAAATGAAAAAACAGTTTTCAATGAAAACATTTTACGCCCTACCAAACGGACACTAAGTGACACCAAACTCAAAATAGGACATTTTAAATGAAAAAATTATATGATTACCATTTCTCAAACAACATATATCCAATTGTTTATTTAACCTTTCTCTTTTGAATTGTGGTCCTCAACTTTCTCTCTCTAACTTCCTTGGTTTTCCCCCCACGTTCTCTATGTTCCACTTATTTAGAAACGCAAGGATGTATATTTAATAATTATATGAAAAGCGAAGATAACATCACTTCCTTACACTGTTGGAGGAGTGCTATATATTATATCTTTTGTAGAATTGATCCATACACTATATCAGACAGAAACACTAGCATATATAGCAAATTTTACGTAGAGTGAGTGAGTGAGTGAGTGAATGTGTGAGTGAGTGAATGTGTGAGTGAGTGAGTGAATGTGTGAGTGAGTGAATGAGGGAAAATATTACGAAGACAGAAACACAAAATACATATACTATGTCACACATAAATACATTATACCACATACACGGAGATATGCTATATCGAACATAGAGTGAGTGAAAGTTATAATCATTACAACCCATGTGATATGAATCACAGTACACACTAATTAGTATGCACCGGGTCCATATGAATTTTTTTACAAAAGTTAATAGGTTATTTTATTTTTGTAATAAGATAATGGAGTCTAAAAGTTAATTTATGACAGGGCGTCAGGCTTCGGCTTTAAACAAGACGACCCTCAATATATCAAAATTGCGATGCGTTGGTGCTCGTTTCATGTGATTGTGAATCGTAATTATGGACGATGTGTACTTTCATTAATAAACTTATATCGGCCACATGACTCGTTGACTTTTCCGTCCTAGTTTCGTGGCAAGTTCAGGGGATTAAAACAGAGGAAACAAACAATATAGTATTAATATGACAAATCAGAATCTCATTTATTTTAACACAAACAGATACAGCTACTAAAAATACAATGAATAGAATTCTGGCACTGCAGTTCTTCGTAAGTCATTCAGCTCTCTTTCTGAGGCCACTAAAATCTGTAATGCTTGCACTCTGTAGGATAACCTTGTGGAAATCGGTTGGCATCTTTACAATAATTATAAATCATATAGTACCTCTGTAACCTTCTCAAACCCCTTCTCCCATTTGCATCGAGATCATGGGTCCACCATTTCCCACTACGTGCAGTATCAACTTTGTAGTTACGGTAGTAGGCAGTGAAGGGGGCTTTCGACCAATCCGTCTTCACTAATCCGCCTTGCGTGGCCCAATCGTCCGCTTCCCATAGACTTGAGTATAGCTTCATGGGTTGCTTCTTCAAGAATGGAACGCCGTGTTTCTCATGGTTTACGAATACCCTTATTGGTTTCTCATCAACCAAGAACCTGCAAATATGAATTACATGATATTTATAAGCACAGTTTAGCTCAATCTAGACTTCAAAAAGAATTCAGTAAGAAATGAGAAAGAAAAGGCTAACATGATAAGTCTTGAGTTCCAAACTATGGAATAGGTGTGGTAGTCTTTGGTTGGATCAAACCAGAGGCGGAATTGCTGCTCCCTATTCCCTTTTCCTTCGCCAAACACGTTGGTGTGGAGGGTGTAAGGCTGTCCGCTAACATTTCCCAAGAATTCAAAATCAATCTCATCGTGTCTTCCAGTGCTAGGGTCAGATTGCAGCTGTAAATTATATGATGTCATAATTAGCATAATCAGTTGTTAAGGTCATACAGAAGTATTGAACTCCCTGTCACCCATAACAATGTTTCCCTTGGTGTTCTGCAGAATCTCCAAGACACTCTACCGACCATTACTACTATGGATGTATGTATTGTAACTAATTTGATAAAGTCCTACATTATATAACAAATACAATGTTATATTGTGGAATTTATGACTAAATTTAATAAAAACGGAAACATAAACTTCATCATTAGTCGTAGGAAGTATGATACATAACCGGGGAACACTAAATTAATAGTCAGTAGCGGATTAATGAGATCCTTGTGGACGTGTACTTTTATTGAAGATAACGGCACATAAGGACATAAAACCAAGGTGACACTGCTAGTGATAGAACTAGTATATTGTAGCAATTTAGTAAGGACTCACATAGAGGGTAGTGACAGTGCCAGCAGAGTTACCAGCGACGAGCTTCATTTGCATATCAAACCTTCCAAATAAGTAGTCCTTCTTGGAGCTGAACCCTGATCCAGAGTACTGGTCTAACGAGAGTGAGAGATGATCGCCATTTGAACCATACATCTGGACCCTTTCCCCGCCAAAGGTTTGTTGGAATTCGTCATGGAAACGGGTGGCATGGACAGTAGTGCTCACCATGATAACAAGGAGGACCATAACAATGTGATGCACAAGCAACTTTCCATGCCTCCCATTGGATGTATATCCCATGTTTAATTTTTCGGTGCGAGCCGGGGGGAAGGGGAGTGATTAGAGATACGAGGAAGAGGAATCAATTGATAGTTGTGCTATGAAGATGAGTTACCAAGACCAAGTATTTATAGATACTCGTAATGCGTGATATAGGAAGGTCACATGCATAGTATTGATGGAGAAGGCTCCATAGTAACTTAAAATGCGGGGCTACCAACTGGATTAGTTTGGACCATAAGCTGTCCAATCTAATCATTAGCTGGATCCCCTTTTATTATCTATTATGGCTCAATCAGGCAAGCTGCAATTCTCAATCCGAATTACACTCTTGATGGTCTGCGACAATTAAGATGCCTTCACCTGGGACCTTTCAGGCGTTTGTTTGAGATTATATCATTGCAAGAAAAAAAACACAAACTGCAACAATGCCTGATGAATTTAAGGCACTGAAATCTCAAACTGAGGCAGTAAGTTGACATTAACATATGTAGATGTCAGATATTTCTGTTGTTTTTGTTAATTATCTCCATACATGTCTTAATCATTGTTATTTGATGAAAAATATTTGCCCGTAGGGAGTTTCTAGAGAAATATCTCTTGCCACTATGCTTGAATCTTTTACCAGAATTAAAGACGTTCTTTGAAATGGAGTAATTTGGCAATATAAGTTAATTTTTGAAATTTGAAACCTTAGCCTAGTACCTAACTACTTTATTTTCATGTTAAGTTAACTACTTTGTTCACTTTCCACAAAATGATAAAGGTTGATACTGTTGTGGTTTATAAGTCTTGGTGAGGAACTCTTGGTTGCTTCATAAGAATGTGAAAGGTTATAAGTCCCATCAGGGCCGTTTCCGAGATTTCGGTGGCCTGGGGCGAAATAATACTAGGGGCCCCATAAATTATAGGAAAAATTGGTATCAACGGCACCAACTATTCATTTGGTGCACAAAACAGCACAAACTAAAAAAGGTGTAGTGCACATCACAAACTCTATTTGATGGGTGCACAAAACAACACAACCATATTTTGTTCTGAGATTTCACATAGAATTTATGTTGTTTTGTGAACCCATCACATAGAGTTTGTGTTGTGCACCAATCGCAATATTAGTTTGTGTTATTTAGTGCACACATCACACAAAGTTCGTGTTGTGCGTTGCACCTTTTTTAGTTTGTGCTGTTTTTTGCACCAAACAAATAGTTTGTGCTGTTGGTGCCAATTTTTCCTAAATTATATTGTATGTAATGCTTTTTTTAATGTTAGCAAAGTATACTGTTATAAGTTTCGCATTAGTAATCTAAAAAATTTATTCAACTATGCCCTGTATAGAAAGAAAATTTTGTAATAGAATAAAAAATGTCATAAAAAGTAAACAATGTAGTCTACAAAAAAAATATAAATACGTAAAATTAGACTACTTTATGTGGTAAAAAATGTCTTGTAAACCGAGTTACCATCACTATGAATCCTCTTTACAATATCCAAATGACTGATTTACTTTACCAAATTACATTCACTACTAATTCTTTTTAAAATTTTAATACCTTAGTCCGAATCTCAATTTATAACTAAATTCGGGTGCGATTATATACTTCTTTTGTTTTTTTTTTCTACTTTCATCATTGAGAACATTTACGCTTTCTAATGTGTAGTTAAAATGTTAATTAAATATCTTGAGTTATACATATACAATAAAATTATGAAAAATAAATATTAATAATCTAGACAATTAGACGAATCTAACAAGATCCACAAAACTCTACTTTTGTTTATATTATATACATCACACTAATGGTTTAAGAGGACAATTGTGAATAATGATAGAATAACAAAGCGATTTGAATAAAATGATACCAATATAAAACTACGGAGGTAGTATAAAATGGCGGAACAAAAAAAGTGATGAAAATAACAAAGCGATTTGAATAAACAACCCTTAAAATTAGTTAAACATAGATCTATATGTATTAAAGGAAGCAAATACTACGATATTTAAATATGGGAAAGAAAAAGAAAAATAATATAGGAAACAAAAACTTAGTATAAAACTTGTAGAGAAAAGTAGTTAAACATAGATCCATATGTATTAAAGGAAGCAAATACTATGCTATATGAATTTAAAGAAAAATAAAATAATATAGGAAACAAAAATTCAGTATAAAACGTGTAGAGGAAAGGATGAGATATCAAAATGTAAAGAAAAGGGTGGTGAAACGGAATTGAACCTGCGACCCCCAAGTAAGTGGTAGCTTTCAGAATGCTTAACCAGTTATCCAGCACTCAACTTTCTATTTTATCTTGCATTTAGTTATCTATAGTAATACATAAGGCTTGTAAACTAAGAACAACAGACTTTTTTATATGGGCCTAGGGCGGCAGCCCCGGTAGCCCTCGGCCAAATACGAGCCTGAGTCCCATAGAAGAGGACTAAAAGGGAAGAGTAGTGTTTATTACTATTACTCATCATCCTACCCATTGAGTTCCTAATATGAGAAGCTTTTGTGGTTGGACTCTTCGTTGGACTTGGGCTTACTACCACACACGCGCGTCATTGTCGCCCAAACCGGGATGGGTTGTGGGTTGTGAGAAATAACTAGATTGATTTTGTCAGGATCAAACCTGTCAAAAGTTTTTGTAACTGCTAAAGGTAATAGAATGTCAATTTCCTGATTTCACTCCAGAGTCTTTCAACTTACTATTAGTGGTCGTCTCCACCTCCCCATTACTATCGGTTCCACTTCCACATTATTCCCACTTCTGACTGTTTTTCCCCTCACGATATTTATAGGAATTTAGATGTACTTAGAGGAATTTCAAGTATAATATACTTAACATATAACACCAAGATCAATATGCATATAAATCAAAATGAATTAAATGTATTATAGTTACATACCTTTTAATGCGTGTATTCCTCTTAATAAGGTACTTCTAGTGGAGACCCTTTATAGAACGTTAAATGTCGTTGCTCTAGTATTGTCCACGAGCAACGGATGGATCACCACATATGCTAATACGGAAGAGATGAACAAGTTTCACTCTCTTAATTTTTATGATGAATGAGACCGAAAATAGGGAGAAGATGGAATAGATAAGAAACTCTCAAAAACCAGATTTTGGACAGAAAAGATGATCAAATCAAGTGTATCCATTCTTTGCCATCTCTACATCACTTATATAGTGAAGTTACAAAGGGAGTTAGTTGTGGCTTCATTAGGTTCATAATGTGATATTTTATGAAGCTTTATTAGTCACATAAAGGCATACATTATGGAACTAATAACCACAATAGTTACAACTTTGTAACCTCGACATCATCAAGTATATAGAGAGGTTACAAGGTGTGGCATCATGAGGTTTATTTCTCATAATGTCATACATTATAATACATTAACCTCGTGAGTTACAAACTCCTCCATCCATCAATATTCCAGGCCAAGCCATTTCTCAAATGGGTTTAGATAATATCCAACCATATGCTACAACGTGTGACCTCGTAGGATCCAATAAATATTAGTAGTTTGGCCCAATCTAATTAGTCCAACAAAACCGTAATTAGCTTCTAGCAAATACGGTCACCTAATATTATTGTTTATTTATCGCTATAAATTATCCATATTTAGATTATTACACTTAATCGAAGGACAAAATTCTTCACTCTCCCACTTGTCTAAGAACAAGTGTAATCTTAAAACTCCTTAATTCACTTAATGTCCAACTTTATGATACGATAATATCCAATGTTAACCGTATCAATATTCAAGTTGATTATTCAAATCCGAGTTCGAACTGTCGAACCAAATGATTAACTCCTTAATTCATTTTAGCACGGTGATATCACGTATTTATATAGAGTTTTCTCCCTTATTTACAAGCTAATTTGTGAGTCATTTGAGCTCTTCGGAGCTATTTTGTGCTAACTATCGTATATAGTTGTGGTTTTGTGTTTTTATGTTGAATTGCAGGTTTTAGGGAGTTTTCACCTTATTTCCGAGTTATTTGGAAGCAACCACGGCTTTACGAGATGTTACGAGGCACGTAGCATGGCTCACGAGCTTTATGGATAGTTTAGGAGGTCCCAAGACCTCTAAACGTGAAGAATTAAGAGCTAAAGAGTCAAAAAGGAGCTTTCCGTACTCTGATCGGGCAAGAAATGGCCCGATCGGGCGAAGATTTGTTGATCGGGCGGAAAAGTTTCGTACCCGATCGGGCGGACATCACCCGATCCCATCAGGTGGAAAAGCGAAGAAAATAAGGTTGGCATTTAAAGCCCAACTCGATCGGGCAACAAAAGGCCCAATCGGGTGGGTGATCGGGCGAAGCAATTTTTGTGTTACGTTGCTTGCTGCTGCTTGCGTTTCAAGAAAAGAATATTTGGGCTCAAAATATCCCAGGCCCGATCGGGCATAAATGGCCCGATCCACATCGGGCGTATCTGTGCGTTATTGCTGCTTCGTTGTGCACCAAGACAAAGAAGCCCACTCATTTAATGCATTGTGTTGCTGCTATCCACGTGAGGTGATTAGGGGATAGGCCAACTAAAATGTGTGCTGCTGCGCTGACCAAGAGAAAGAGAATTTGGGTTCCTATTCAGCGGCCGGATCGGGCAAGTGCTGCACGATCCAATCGGGTGGCCCAAAACTCTTTGTATTATTGCTGCTGCGTGGAAATCAAGAAAATGAAGTGAAAATATTTATACTATGGACCCGATTGGGTGGTCCTTTGCCCGATCGGGTCCCTTGCACTACGACGCGGATTTTCTATCTTTAATCCCGTTTTAATTTGACTTTTGGGGGTATTATAAATACCTTTTCCTCATTATTTAGAGACATCTTTTATTCTAGTTTATTTCTCATAGTTCTTAGCTTAGTTTTACTTAGTTTAAACACTTTAGATTAGATTAAAGGTGATTGAACCTATTCGATTTCAATAAAAGTTCCTGCTTTCTGTCAATTGGTATTCTTCTTTACCCTAATCTCTTTTATTATTCCTAATTGCTTAGCTTAAGTATTTAATCATTCATGATGCAATTGTTAGGGTTTCATATTAGTTTTGTTGTTGTTAATTCGATTATGAGTGAGTAGTTCTCTTTCTAGGGTGTTAGATAGGAAAGCCATGTTTATACCATGATTGTGATTTAGATTTCTATCAATTTCTAGGGCTTGATTAGGGTGATTGTGATGTGGTTTGTTCTTTATTGAGTAATTAATGTCAGTGTACAATTTCATTGGTTGCTTGTGGTTAATAGTTGTTTGCACAGATCCGTCTTACGACTAGAGGCCTAGGACATGTCAGTAGTTCTGATTACGTTAGTGAACATGCGGCGTATGTTCAACTATGAGCGTTGAGTCTTAACCATAGCTCAACACATGCTCTAATCCCCGACTCTTGACTTAGGTTTTGATAGTAGTTGACCCTTTTTGATTGGTATAAGCATGGTGGACCGACCTAATACCCTAGGTTTTTAGTCCATAGTCAATTCCTCGATTTAATTTGTCTTCCTTAGCTTAATCTTTAGTTCAGTTAATTCTTCTCTGATTTCATCTGAAGTAGCTGAATTGATTGAATATTAATTTAGAAACTCTGTCTCCCTGTGGATTCGACCCTGCTTCCCTTGACTACCATAGTTAGAGGACTGTAGGTTTATCTTTGAATAGGTGATACGACTAAAACCCTATCACACGGCCATGCATTTTTTCAGTTCTCGCTCTTCAAGAGGCCAAGACACCAATCCTACTCTTTAGGAGGACTTATACAATCTTGTATAACCGAGACTCCCACTCAATTCTTAGCAATTCTGATCACTGCCTTTATGACCTCCTTTTACGACACGATGTTTTGCAGTGTCAAAAATATACTAATCCTTAAGTGAAAATAGTGTTATACTTATGTCAAAGGAATCCACTAAATATAATGACGAGATTCTCAAAACACTTTAGAAAACTCTCTATAGGTCTGTCCGCCATGTATCCACTATACATTTCTATGTAAATGACTAGATATCTCCATGTCCCCATAACCCATGAAACTGCGCTATCAATGAACTTACAATCTAGTCCTCGAAACTAAATCATTTACGTCCATCCTAATGATTAGGACTAGGGACTTGGATATATTATAACTCCTGTTCACGGATAGGGTTTCATTTGTCAAATCACGCATTTGACAAACCTATGAAATGTTATAAAATATCTTGGACGTTTTATTTAATACTAAACCAAGATCAAAAAATATAACCTTTTATTGATAAACATAATGAAATCATTATAAAGCGCAATTGCAATTGTGAACTAATTTAAGAGTAAATAGCGCACAAGCAAACCCACTCTCCTATATGCTTAACCCTTATATCCCTAGTTTGGCTCTCACGCTTGGCCTGAGGCAAAGGTTTAGTCAACGGATCAACAACATTTTGATCCGTATGAACTTTACTAACTATTACATCCTTTCTCTCAACGATTTTTGGAATGAGATGAAACTTTCTAAGTACATGTGTAACCCTCAACAGTTAACTTACTTTCACCTCAATACACTAAGAAATTATCCTTAGTCCTTCTTAAGTACTTTAGGATATTTTTAGTTGCACTCCAGTGTGCATCGCTTGGATTTGATTGGAATCTGCTACACATGCTCAAGGCATATGAAACATCGGCGAGTACAAATCTTGGAATACATAATAGAACCTATAGCTGACGCATAAGGAACATTACTCATTCGCTTAATCTCATCAGGTCCAGAAGGACACTGAGTCTAAGCGACATGCCATGTTGCATGGGAGGAAAAACTCTCTTAGAATTTTCCATGTTGAACTTAGTGACGGTCTTATCTATATAGGTTGTTGGCTAAGTCTAATCATCCTCTTAGACCTTCCCTATAGATATTAAACCCAAAATGTACTTAGCGTTTCCATGGTCTTTCATAGAAAAACAACTTCTCAACCATTCCTTTACTGAATCAAGCATGAGAAAGTCGTTTCCTATGAGAAGCATATCATCTACATACAAGACCAAGAAAAGTATGTTACTCCCACTTTCCTTCCTGTAAACACAAGACTCTTCTTCGTTTCTAAGAAAACCAAACTGTTTGATTGCCTCATAAAATCGGAGATTCAACTCCGGGATGCTTGCTTCGATCCATAAATGGACTTTTAAAGCTTACATACCCTCCTAGGATATTCTGGATCCACAAAACCTTTCGGTTGTGTCATATACACATCCTCTTTCATGAACCTATTCAAGAAAGCGGTTTTGACATCCATCTGCCAAATTTCATAATCATAAAAGGCAATCGCTAGGAGTATCAGAATGAACTTAAGCATTGCTACGGGTGGAAAAGGTTTCGTCATAGTCTACTGACAGGCTAAAGTCATATCACCTTATCAAAGATAATTCCTAAGTCCTCTAACAATGATAGTCAAGGGAAGTAGGGTCGAATCCACAGAGAGACGAAGTTCTAAGTTAATATTTAGCTATACACCTACTTCAGAAAAAATCAGATAGGAATCAACTGAACTACTAATTAAACACTAGAAAGCCATATAAAATGGATTTTACTCTATGAAATAAAGTTCTAGGGAATTAGTTCGGCCCACCATGCTTATACCAATCAAGGGATCAAACAACTATTAGAACCTAGGTCGAGAATCGATAGATTAGAGCAGTGTCAAGCCATGGCTAAGTCTCAATGCCCATAATTCAACATATGCAGCATGTTCACAAACATAATCAGAATTACTGATGTGTACTAGGCCTCTAAAAGCCAGACGGATCTGTGCAAACGATTATTAACCTCAAGTAATCAAAGAAACTACGCAATAACGTTAATTACTCAATAAAAACAAATCACACCATAATCAAACTCATCAAGCCCTATAAAAATAATAGCAATTCAATTAATCAAGGTATAAACATGGCTTCAATCGCCAAATCCCTAGAAATTTAACTACTCAAACATAATTAAATCAACAATAATAAAACTAATATAGAACCCTAATTTCAACATCATGAGTCGAATAAATAATTAATATAAACAATCAAAAGCAATTAAAGAGATTAAGAGTAGAGAAGAATACCAATTGACGAAAAGCAATAACTTTAATTGAAATCAAATCTGAGGTTTAACCACCTTTAAACTAATCTAAAGTGTTTAATCTAATAAAAAGCTCTCTAAAACTAAACTAAGAACAATGGAAATAAAAACAAATAAAAGATGTCTCTAAAAATAATGAAGTTAAATTATTTATATTAACCTCCTAAAGCTAAACAAATTAGGAAAACGAGTTGTCCGTGCTTCAGGCCCGATCGGGTCGAATCCCGCCCGATCAGGTAAGTAAACTACAATTCTGCATCAACTTGCGAAGGCCGTATCTCTTAAAACAGAAGTCCGTTTGGGGCGTGTGACCTATCGGAAAGCTCTTGAAGTCTAGAATCCAATTCAATTAGAATTTCTTGATTATCAATTTTCTTTAAATAGTTATGATCAAAATAGTGAACATGTGTCAGTTTTGGCACTTCTTTCACTAACTCTTTGCTTCATTCCAACTCAAAATTGTCCCAAACGGATGCATTGTGATCCTTGTGCAAGATACCTTCATCTTCAATGATTAATAGGCTAGATCTTTGATACTCATGATCAATTTGTATCAAAATAACCTGAAAATCATCGAAACACACAAACGGGGCGTAGTAGAGCACAACTTATGTAATTCATGTTATTATGCACCTAAATGCTCAAAAAGGAGTTCTAAATGCATCTAAAAACTATATTTAAATGTGATACATCAAACTCCCCCAAGCTAAACCTTTGCTTGTCCTCAAGCAAATAAAACATGAACATGGAATAAATTGCCTCAGCCCAAAGATAAAACATTCGAAGCTAAAAATATTTTCAAGACTAAGAATCGTTCAAGCAGGCAAAATTCAAGTTCATCTATTCAAATCAATCCAACTACCAATCATCCAAGCAAATCGTCAAATGTAACTATCCACTAGGCATACAAATCCTGAAAAGGTGCTCACAAAGGTGTCACTCCTCTCAATTTTGTGGCAGGCAAAGAATGTGCCCGAACACTCACCGACCCGACCATAATGTCCCTTACAACTCACACTCTCATGTGTTTAAGAAGGTTAAATGACGTTCACCCTAATCAAGTCGACTCAATTAGCAGACATACTCTTTAACTTTGACAAATTGACTCGAAATCAAGCTAATAAACAATGTAAACATAAGCACAAGAGGACTTTATAGGGTTGTAATGGGCCTTAGGCAAGAGGTAGAAAATATTTCTAGGAAATGTGGTGGAAAACCGAGCATGAGGGAGCAAAAGTAATTCATATCAAGGCCGAAGATGGCCGAAACAACTCCCAACAACACCAAGTAACCACAAGATGCATCCCAACTCTCATAAAACGATGAAAACTCACAACAACTAATTTTCAAGCAATGAAGTATACATTTTTTTTTCTTTTTAGACAACGTGAATAAGGGAATTTTATTGTCTTTGAAACTTTGATTTCTCATTTTTTTTTTCTTTTCTTTTCTTTCCGAACCAACATCCACGCACCTCAAAACTCGAATTTTCTTTCATTTTTCACACACTTGAAGCCATATATAATACACTTTTATCCCTCAAGCAACGCAAACCATAGAACAATTTTCAAACTCAACCCACACAAATGCTCCCCTAAGCTAGGCTTGGGAATAATAAATATATGAAGGCCATGGGTATGTAATAAGGGTTAGTAGCACGAAACAAGTCATTAGGCTCAGCGGGGCTAAGGAGGATAAAAATATAATGAAATTTCACTCTGGGGCTCGAGAGTAAGACAAAAGAACGCCTCTATCATAGCAAATGTAACAGGTCACCAGACATCAGATAAGTACGAAGTCAAAGTCAAGATCAATCCGCTAAAGAGGAACTAACACACCAAAAAAAGGGACTGGATAGTAATATGAATCCAATAGGCTAGAAAAGGCCTCACAGTCTAACCAGTTCAGGCATGCAGCACAATGTAGCGTATAATAATCAAAACTTGCTCGAAATCATAGCAATCAGAATTCAAATCATAGCCTCAAAATCACAAATGCCCAGCTATCCAGAAAACTAAGTCAAATCATCTTCAATCAAGTCACACTAGGGGCAGATGGAGGCAATCAAACCAGTCATGATCAATCATATTTTTTTTGTATTTCAGCATTTTTTCTTAAAGCAGTAAAACTAATCTAAGAAAGTAGTAAAACTACACTAGTAAGCAATAAAAGAGAGAGAGAGAGTGAGTGCATACAGAGATGATAATACTCCCCCAAGCTGAACTCGGCAATGTCCTCATTGCAGCGAGGGAAAGGAGTATGACAAGGGCATCAGTCGCCGATGTGAGTGTCGGTGGAATCACTGAAAGAATCGCCACCTGAACCACCTGGAAAATCCCCAGGAAAACCACTACCGCCAGCACCAAAGTCCCCTAAAGAAATAGAGGCTCGAGGTCTACCACCATCTCCATCACCTTCGTCCTCATCTCTACCATCCTCCTCATCAGCCGACACGATATAGTTAGGGTTCCAAGTGCACCACGATGGGTGCTCGGCAGTCACTGTAATGTGATGACGCGCACAATAGTCGTCATACATAGGGTACAGGGCCAAATGTGCATCTCGCTCCATACGGTTAAACCGTGGAACCATCTCTGCAATAGTATCAACACGTTGGCCCAGACGTGCAATGGCCGACGTGTTGGCCGTCATCCCGTGATGTAGCTCCTGTAAGGTGGCAGTGTTGTCAGTCATGCCAACCTGCAAGTTCTGTAACATCCCCATCATACCTGCATAATCAAAATCAAAGGGCGGGGGAGGGGGAGGAGGGTGTGAGGAGGTAGAGGCGCCAGGGTCATCAAAAGTGCGCTGCCTCCGCATATAAGTGTTTTATGGAATCTCATTGCGGGGCGGCGGGATATCTAACCCTGCTATGGGGAGGTGATAGTTCTAAAGGCCAGGGCGAATACGTGCTCTAGGGTCAGGCAACTCTATGGACTCGAGGGTCTCATTAATCAGAACACAGTATTTTCCGTTGGCCTTCCTTTTTAGAAGGTGGATGGTCTCTAGGTATGTGACATCTAATAGCTCAGGGGTCGTGGCAGGACCATAATTGTTTTCATCAAACCAGGGATCCGCCTAGCAAAAAGGGTGATCAATCCCCCGTTAACAATACGACGGGAGGCAAAGGTGTCGTCATCACGACGGGTGGGAAGGTTGTTGAAGACACGCTCCAACTGTATAGCAACCTGATGGGGGATGTTGTATACGTAGTGTAAGTCAGTGCCCTTGAACATGTACATCCCTAACAAGGTAAAGTCATCTTTTCAGATCAATTGCCCCTCCACCCGAGCAAATAAAGTCTAAGCCATATACCTAACCCAAATGGCGAAAATATTATGATGAATCAATTTGGCAGGACAGTGCTGAAAAGTGAATGGCCCCTCATCCCTAGTCAAACCATAGTAAATCAAACAAGGTTTCCAATCGACGGGTCGTCGAATTGGCCCCCTGTTTGACAATCTCAGGACTCGGGCAAACTCGGGTAATGTATATTCCTGTTCAATATTGCAAAGTCTAAATCGAATATGTGTTACAGGGCCAGACCGAGGTTTGACGACCTGTAAACTACTATAAAACTCATAGACAAGCAAGGGGTAGGTCCGAACTCGAATAGTAAACAGAGATTTCATACCAATCACACGCATCAATTCTTTGAAGTCATCATATAACCCTAGGCTAGTAAGAAAAGGAAGATCAAGGAAACGAGTTGATACTACCTCAGGCTCCCGAAGGAGATGGAATTTAGTCTTTTGCTCCTCATCTCGGAAGATGACTTACGGGTACCTCTCGTCCGGTGCAATTGGTGGTGGTGGTGAAGGAGATCTTTGCCGTCTCCTAGATCTTGAACCTTGACCACATAATAATCTTCCTAAACTTGCCATGTATTTCAAATCAAACTTTTACTCACAATTTGGATGAAGAAGTGGCGATTTTAAGTGGAAATTTGGGTAAAAATGAAAATTGGTGGTGAAAGATGGAAAAAATATGAAGAAAAGATGGAGAAGGTAGCTTGAAGGAAGCTTTAATGGAGGTTGAAGAAGGATTTATGGAGATTGAAGGAGAAGAAAGGGGATTTTAATAGTGGGAGATGAGGGTTTAGAGAGAGGAAGAGTGAGTATTTTTGAGTGAGAGAAATAAGAATGTGAGGGTGTGAGTAAAAGAGAGAAGAGAAAATCCGGATAAACACGGATTTTGGGATACGGCCCGATCAGGCGGCTGTGCCTGATGCCTTTGGGCGAAATTTCATCCTTCAGAATTCTCAGTTAGCCGATCGGGCTGAAGACCGCCCGATCGGGCGATTTTTTAAGCTCTAACTGCTTTTGTTGCGCGCTCGATCGAGCAGGTTTGCCCTGTGCCATCGGGCAGAAAATTCTTCTTTGCTGTGCATCCACCCGATCGGGCGAAAATATGCCCGACGCCATCGGGTGCTTTTCTTGTTCTGCATAGTTTGAGGTTTTCAAAGGACGTAACTTCAGCCTAATCGGGCGATATCGCCCGATAGCTTCGGGTGGTGTGCTTTTCGGCCTTTTTGTCATTATTTCGCTCAATGGTAGCTACTCGATGGTCAAGTTCCTGCACAACTGCACTCATAACTCATATTAGTACCCTGTCACTCTCTCACTAAGCTACAAAACTATCAAAAATAATCTAAGGAGAAAAATTACAGGTTCCTTCCCGCATAGCGCTGGTTTATAAAGGTCCCGCACGACCATATTACCTGTTTAGTCAAACCTCATCTGATGAAGGAGATACAAAACGAATTTCCTCCACACGACCAATGCATGCACCCTCATGGTACAGCTTCAGACGCTGCCCATTAACCTTAAATTTCTCACCTTTCGGACTAACGACCTCAATAGCTCCATGTGACTTCACTTCAGTTACCTTAAAATGTCCGAACCATCTAGACTTCAACTTGCCAGGAAATAATCTCAACCTTGAATTGAACAGGAGCACTTTATCACCAATCTGAAACTCGCGTTTCTGGATCATTTTGTCATGCAGCTTCTTCGTTTCCTCTATATAGAGCCTATGATTCTCGTAAGCTTCTAGACGAAGCTCATCTAATTCATTCAGTTGAAGTAGTCGCGCCTCACCTGCAGCTGCCAAATCAAGGTTAATCTCTTTGACTGCTCACGCAGATAAATACTCCATTTCAACTGGCAAATGGCAAGCTTTGCCATAGACCAATCGATAAGAGGTGGTGCCCAATGGAGTCTTAAAAGCAGTGCGGAGCGCCTAAAGAGTATCATCAAGCTTTAAACACCAATCTTTCCTAGCATTGGTAACAACCTTCTCTAAAATCCTTTTTATTTGCCTATTAGAGACCTCTACCTGACCACTAGTCTGGGGATGATAGTCTAGACCAACTTTGTGTGTGACCCCATGTTTTTTAAGAAGGGCTTTAAAGGTTCTCTTGTGAAAATGAGAACCTCCATCGCTAATAACAACTCTAGGGACACCAAAACGGGGGAATACAATCTTTTTAAACTATGTCATCACAACCTTTGAATCATTGGTTGGTGATGCAATAGCTTCCACCCATTTTGTTACATAGTCGACATCCAGTAAAATGTATTTATTCCCACATGAAGTAGGAAAAGGACCCAAAAAATCAATTCCCCAGACATCAAAAGGTTCAACTTCTAGAATTCCACTCTGTGGCATTTCTTGCCTCTTAGATATGTTACCCGACCTTTGACACGCATCACAAGACAAACAAAAGGCACGGGCATCCCTAAAAATCGTAGGCCAATAAAAACCACTATGTAAAACTCTATGACCAGTAGCTTGGGAACCTAGGTGACCACTAAAGGGCATACTATGACAATGTTTCAAAACCCCCTCCATCTCCCAATAAAGGAATACAACGACGGTACATTCCGTCAGAGCATTGCTTATAGCGAAGGGGATCCTCCCAAAAGTACCTTTTAGCATCATGATAAAACTTTTTTCTTTGCTGATAGGTAAGATTGGGAGGATGAGACCCACCAACACAGTAATTTGCAAAATCAACATACCAAGGGGATTGGGAAGAGACTGCAAACAAATGATCATCAGGAAACGATTCATCAATAGGAGAATCGAAAGCAGACTCAAACCTCAACCTGGAGAGGTGGTCATCAACTACATTCTCTGCACCTTTCTTATCTTTAATCTCAAGATCAAACTCCTGCAACAGCAATATCCATCGAATTAATCTGGGTTTGGCCTCCTTCTTGGCCAACAAATACTTCAATGCTGCATGGTCAGTATGTATAATCACTTTCGAACCTATCAGATAGGTTCGAAACTTGTTTAAATCATAAACTATCGCCAATAATTCCTTCTCTATCGTAGCATAGTTAACCTGGGCCGGATCCAAGGTTTTGATGGCGTAGTAGATAGCATGGAGGACTTTATCTTTTCTCTGACCAAGCATTGCCCCAACATCGTAATTACTAGCATCACACATTATCTCGAAAGGGAAATCCCAATCGGGTGGTTGTATAATAGAGGCAGTGATCAATGCCGTCTTAATCCTGTCAAAAGACTCCAGACAAGCATTAGTGAATACAAATGTGGCATCCTTAAGCAACAATTGAGTAAGGGGTTTCGCAATTTTTGAAAAATCTTTTATAAACCTGCGATAAAACCCCCGCATGACCAAGGAAACTTCTCACTCCTTTGACATTCATTGGAGGGGGGAAGTTTCTCAATCACTTCAATTTTTGCTCTATCAACCTGAATGCCACGCTCAGAAATCAGATGACCTAACACAACACCTTCATTGACCATAAAATGACATTTTTCCCAATTTAAAACAAGGTTCACTTCAGCACATCTTTTCAATACCTTGGATAAATTATGTAGGCAAACATCAAAATCATACCCATAAACACTAAAATCATCCATAAAAACTTTCATGATATTTTCAATGAAATCAGAGAATATGGCCATCATACAACGCTGAAAGGTAGCGGGAGCATTACACAATCCAAATGGCATTCTACGATATGCAAAAGTAGTCTTTTCCTGATCATCTGAGTAGATAGGAATTTGGAAAAAGCCAGATTATCCATCCAGATAACAGAAAAAACTATGCTTAGCTAATCTTTCCAACATCTGATCAATAAAGGGAAGGGGAAAATGGTCCTTTAGGGTGGAATTATTAAGTCTACGATAATCAATGCACATTCGCCACCGTGTGACTGTCCGGGTAGGAATTAAATCACCTTTATCATTTTTCACAACAGTTGTCCCTCCCTTCTTTGGAACTACTTGCACAGGACTAACCCACTTAGAATCAGCAATAGGATAAATAATGCCTGCATCTAACAATTTCATGATTTCTTTCTTCACTACCTCTTGCATATTAGGATTCAAACGCCTTTGAGGTTGAATGCAAGGGCGCTGATTTTCCTCAAGATTTATACGATGCATGCAAAATTCAGGGCTAATGCGCTTGAGATCGTCAATACTATACCTTATAGCCTTCTTGTGCATACGAAGCACTGTAAGCAATTGTTTCAATTGGCTATCTGTGAGTTTATACTAACAATCACACGACATTGTTCCTTATCATCCAGAAAAACATATTTCAAATGGGAAGGGAGTGGTTTAAGTTCTACCTTTGTTACCAGAGGTGTAGAGGTAGAATAAACATTTTCTAATACCACATAATCTTGTCCCTTTTCAGCAGTAGGGCCCTCCAAATCAGCTATATAGGCGTCGACTTCAATATCGTCGCCTGATGGGTCTCCCATAGTAAGTGCTACCTCCAAAGGGTCAGCACCAGATATCTGCGGGAATGCAGATAAAACAGCTCTATCTACAACATCAATCCTGCAACAAGATTCCTCAAGCATTGGTTAGTTTAAATGTAACAGTATCATCACCAACACTCAAAGTCAAAGACCCAGACTTAACATCAATTATAGCACCTGCAGTACATAAAAATGGTCTGCCCAATATAATAGGAATTCGGGCATCCTCCTCCGTATCCAACACAACAAAATCCACAGGGATGTAAACCTTTCCCACCCGAACAGGGACGTCTTCTAAAACACCTAGAGGGTATTTGATAGAACGGTCAGCCATCTGCAAAGTAATTTGAGTACATTTAAGTGCCCCCATGTTCAGTTTCTTACAGACAGACAATGGCATGACCGACACAGATGCACCTAAATCACATAAAGCTTTATCAATAAATAGTGCACCTACATGACATGGGATGGAAAAACTACCAGGATCTTTCAATTTAGGTGGAGTTTTATTTTGCAAAACGGCACTACACTCTTTAGTGAGTGTGACTCTATCTTCCTCACCAAAATCTTTCTTTTTTGTGATTATCTCTTTCAAAAACTTAGCAAAAACAGGCACTTGAGAAATAAGTTCTGTGAAAGGAACCGTTACCTCAAGGTTCTTGACCATAGCCAAGAACTTACCAAGTTGTTGATCCACCTTGGACTTTTGCATTCGATGAGGAAAAGGCAACCTTGGTGTAAAAGGTGTATCAGAAACCTTCTCCTTCTTCTTTTCTGCCTGTTCAGCTTCCTCAGACAGTTCGACATCAGACGTCGAATTCTTCTCTAAATCCTTCTATACTACCTCCTTCTCCTTGCTAGGAGCAGCATCATCATCAACGGGCATAGGAGGAGCAGTATAAGCAGTGCCACTACCAAGAGTAACGACGTTTGCTTGCTCCTTTTGCATAGTTTGCCCTGGCAATTGTCCTTGCTGCCTCTGAGCATTGTTTTCTGCCAATTGTGCAATTTGAGTCTCGAGAAGTTTGATGTGCTTGTCTTGAGCTTTTTGTGCCTCCGTTTGAGCATGTATATGCTTTTGTGTTTCCTCATTGGTATTTTGCATGGCCAACATTAACTTCATCAAATCAGATGTACTAGGCTCGTGAGAGGATGTATTTTGTGATGCTGGCTGATATGAGTTCTTTTGGTTAGGTTTTTGAAAACCAGGGGGAATTTGGGAATTCCCTTGGTTTTGGTAGTAGTGAGGTCTCGGGTTGTTATGTGGAGGCTGATAGGAATTTTGTGGAGGGTGGTAGGAATTTTGTGGCTGTGGGTTGTGAACATTGTTGCTTCTATAGGAGAGAAGTAAATTGTCTTTCCAACAAAGATCGAATGTGTTGGAGTAGGGGTTATTTGGCTGTCTTTGCTGAAAAGCATTCGCCTGCTCCATCTGATTCTGACCGAACTGACAATCATGGCCAAATTGACCCTGAATACCACATACCTCGCAGTAAGATGAGGTGATGGGTGCAACTGCTGATATAGCATTGATGCTCAATGGCGGAGGTGTCGAACTAGAAGACTTCATTGTTTGTAACTGTTGAGTCAACTGACCCATCTGAGAAGTAAGCAATGAAAGAGCGTCAACCTCAAGTACCTTCTTACTCAGAATCCTAGATGATGAATGGTCATTTGCTGCGAGATTTGCTAGGAAGTCATAACCCTCATCAACTGCCTTGTCTAAAAAGACTCCTCCTGCAGACGAATCAACAGTACTCTTCGTTAGAGGCTGCAGACCATTGTAAAAAGTTTGCATCAGAAACCACTTGTCCATATTATGATGTGGACATTCCCTCTGTAGGTCTCTGAATCTAGTCCATGCTTCCCTCAATGTCTCATCTGGCTCTTGGGAAAACGTGGCCAACTTGTTTTGAATTTCTGCTGTTTTGTGGGAGGGTAATATTCGTGAAGGAATGCATCAGAAATCGCCGACCATTCTGTCTCAGTGATGTCGCTGAACCACCTCTGAGCTTTATCTCTGAGTGAGAACTCAAATAACATAACTTTCAACTACTCAAGTGTGACTCCTTGATGTTTAACAGTTCTGCAGAGTTGTTGGAATCTCTGCAGATGGTTGGCCGGATCTTCAGAAGGATGCCCACCAAACTGATTCTGCTACAACATTTTAATTAGTGCAGGCTTGATCTCAAAGTTGTTTGCAACAATAGTGGGAATCTGTGGGCCTGTGGGTATGCCTTTAGGATTAGGCACCCCATAAGATTTCAGTGACTTCGCCATTGGTAATGTAGAAATCTCTGAATCGGGTTTCTATATATCAAACTCTGCTCTAAGATCCCGAAGTATTGCTTCCGTATCGGGATCTCCAGGAATTATATGAGTTTTCTTTTGATACCTGGACATAAAAGAGAAACAACAAGATAACTGTGAGAACGACCTTAATTGGAACGAGAGGTTCCAATGAGGCAAAAAGAAGTACGCTAATTAATGGAATAAAAACTAGAAAACTATCCGTCTCCCCGGCAACGGCGCCAAAATTTGACAGGCTAAAGTCGTATCACCTTATCAAAGATAATTCCTAAGACATCTAACAATGATAGTCAAGGGAAGTAGGGTCGAATCCACAGAGAGACGAAGTTCTAAGTTAATATTTAGCTATACAGCTACTTCAGACAAAATCAGATAGGAATCAACTGAACAACTAATAAAACACTAGGAAGCAATATAAAATGGATTTTACTCTATGAAAGAAAGTTCTAGGGAATTAGTTCGGTCCACCATGCTTATACCAATCAAGGGATCAAACAACTATAAGAACCTAGGTCGAGAATCGATAGATTAGAGCAGTGTCAAGCTATGGCTAATTCTCAACTCCCATAATTCAACATATGCAGCATGTTCACAAACATAATCAGAATTACTGATGTGTACTAGGCCTCTAAAAGTAAGACGGGTTTGTGCAAACGATTATTAACCTCAAGTAATCAAAGAAACTGCACAATAACGTTAATTACTCAATAAGAACAAATCACATCAGAATTAAACTCATCAAGCCCTATAAAACTAATAGCAATTCAATTAATCAAGGTACAAACATGGCTTCCCTCGCCAAAATCCTAGAAATTAAACTACTCAGACATAATTAAATCAACAATAATAAAACTAATATAGAACCCTAATTTCAACATCATGAATCGAATAAATAATTAATATAAACAATCAAAACCAATTAAAGAGATTAAGAGTAGATAAGCATACCAATTGACGAAAAGCAATAACTTTAATTAAAATCAAATCCGAGGTTCAATCACCTTTAAACTAATCTAAAGTGTTTAATCTAATAAAAGCTCTCTAAAACTAAACTAAGAACAATGGAAATAAAAATAGAGAAAATATGTCTCTAAAAATAATGAAGTTAAACTATTTATATTAACCTCCTAAAGCTAAACAAATTCGTAAAATGAGTTGTCCGTGCTTCAGGCCCGATCGGGTCAAATCCGGCCCGATCGGGTGGGTAAACTGCAATTCTGCATCAACTTGCGAAGGCCGTATCTTTCAAAACAGAAGTCCGTTTGGGGCGTGTGACCTATCGGAAAGCTCTTGAAGTCTAGAATCCAACCCAATTAGAATTTCTTGATTATCAATTTTCTATAAATAGTTATGATCAAAATAGTGAACATAAGTCAATTTTGGCACTTCTTTCACCAACTCTTTGCTTCATTCCAACTCAAAAATTGTCCCAAACGGATGCATTGTGATCCTTGTGCTAGCTACCTTCATCTTCAATGATTAATAGGCTAGATCTTTGATACTCATGATCAATTTGTATCAAAATAACCTGAAAATCATCGAAACACACAAACGGGGAGTAGTAGAGCACAACTTATTTAATTCATGTCATTATGCACCTAAATGCTCAAAAAGGAGTTCTAAATGCAATCTAAATGCATCTAAAAACTATATATAAACGTGATACATCATCTACACTATGAACTTGCTTGAACCCTTTTTCTACCAACCTTGCTTTGTAAACCTGAAGGTTACCATCCTTGTCTGTTTTCACCTTGAAAACCCATTTGCAACCAATAGTTGTAACACCATCGGGCAAATCCATCAAGTCTCATACTTGATTTTATAACATGGATGTCATTTTGGACCTCATGGCTTCAAGCCAGTTTTAGGAGTCTTCACTCATCAAAGCTTACTTGTAAGTAGTAGGTTCCTCAAATTATAAAATCATTATTTCAGAACTTTCGATCACAAGAAATCAACAAATCTTTTGTTTGGTATTCTTGGTCTACTAGACCTACGAGAGGCTGCAACAGGAGAAATTTTCTTCACAACAATTTGAGAATTTTCGCACGAATTAAATTCGGGTGGGAAAGTAGAAGGTTCATGTATGGAATGCACGTCCTCCAACACTTGGTCAATCATGGGAGAATATTCCTCCAAAGGAGGAACTACTTCGACCTCCACTGCTGGCACTTGTGTCTCTGACTCGCTCTTACATAGGTTGAACTATGTCCACTTGGTGCTCTTCTCGAACTTCTTCGAGAAATACGTTACTCCCACTTGCCTTTTTGGAAATGAAATCTTTTTCCAAAAAGACACCACGACAAGCAACAAACACTTTGCCCTCGGCTCGATTGTAGCAGTAATAGGCCTTGGTTTCTTTGGGATAACTCACAAAGAAACATTTATCTGATTTAGGGGCGAGTTTGTCTGAAAATAAACGTTTTACATAGACCTCACAACCCCAAATAAGTAGAAAAGACAAGCTTGGAACTTTTCCACTCTATATCACATATGGTGTCTATTCTACTGTCTTTGATGGAGTTCTATTAAGTAGGAAAGCAGCTGTAACACCCCGACAGTTCTCCCTTTATAAAACACATTATTTTCCCAACTAAAACAGAGAATTATCAAGGTATTATCTCCCGTGTGAAAACGTATCGGCATACTTAGAGTTTTACAGCGGAAAAACATTAAATAAAACTTTATTAAATCCTTAAACCATAGTAATTGTCAAACCATTATCCAAATCTCGAAGGATAATTCAAAAACAACTTAAAGCACTTGAAATAATTAATCACTAAATAAACTTAATAGAAGTAATATAAATGCAAGAAGAAATAAAAGTAAGAAAGCGAACTCTCATCAATGCTTCCCAAATCCCAAATGAGTAATACTGATGATGTAACACCCCGCCTAAATCGAACCCTTTTTCATTTAATAAGACTCGTTGGAGGAAAATCCACGAGTGTTCGAATCGGATGGCGTGCTACCACCGCACTTAACTCCTTGTAATTAAATGCAAGGCTAAAAGATTAAGACATACTAAATTCAAATTAATTAATCCTTACAACCAAAATAAATTGTTCGTCAATCATTACTAATTACTAAAGTGTTCAGAGTTTTAGCGGAAGCTAAATCATAAGCTAAGTGGATATTGTTCTCTCTTTGTTTCCCCCAGTCGATCACCCACCTGCACAAATACATTGAAAAGAAACAAGAGAGACAAGCTCCCAAAAATCAGAAAAACTGAGTAATTCCAACTCCATCCCGTAAAATAGTTAAGTTAAAAATACTTTGTGAAAATAATAGGTTAATTGAGTCGAAGGCATAGCACATATACGTATACAATTAATAATCACATAAGTGCATCTTTATATATATATATATATATATATATATATATATATATATATATATAGGATTAATAATAACATAATTTTAATTAACTCAATAATCTAGTTTTATCCGATTAGTTGAGGAGAGGAAAGAGAACGCCAGTAAGCCGGGGTCAACCCCCAGTAACTACTCACTTCAAGGGTGTAGGATGGGGTCAATCCCTAGTAACTACCTACAAATATTATAATGGCCATAAACAGAGTCCCTATTGTGCACACCCCTTCTACTTGGATCACAACAAGATAGAAGGAAGACAAGTAACAGAAAAATCAGCATGTAGGTGGCCGCTAAACCTCCCATACAAGGCAACCTGTTCATCATTTCCCTCCAATATTCCACTTTAAGTGATTAATATATTCTGTGAAAGTCATCTCTTAATCATGTACACATATATATCATCTCATAACCAAGTGTGAATATATTCATTCCAATATCCAGATCTCAACCCATTCACGACTTATCCAGAAAGCCCATTTCATTCATGTACACAACCATCACTTGGTAAATCTAATATTCCATTATTTTTCCAATTCATTCATTTATCACAATCTATAACCAATTAATTTTCATTTTCAAACTTTAATAGCAATAATAGCATAGTAACAATGATAATAATAATAATAACGATAATAATAATAATAGTGATAATAATATTCATAATAAATAATAAAATTAATAATAATAATAATAATAATAATAATAATAACAATATTAACGATTAATCTTTAATTAAACAAATACCGAGAATAAAAGATAAGATTATTTATCAAGATCGTCGGTAACATTAACGTAATTGTCATATCGTCCATAGTCCATAGTCCATAGTTCATAGTCATGATCCATATCCATAATTCCTAGTCATTAGTCATCTTACTAATCGTATTCATAATCCGTATTTAAGTCAATAGTTATAATTCATAATACTTCCATAATTATGATCCATATTTCTAATCACATAATCAAGTAATTAAATTGTTTTATGCTTTGGGATCTACGTTTAGATGTACATCGGAAATTACATAATCCATATTTTAATTCACATAGTCACATAATTAAATCTTTTTGTTTCTAACGGGACCCATGTTTAGATGGACATTGAAAATTACCTCGTGACGCGTGCCCAAAAGTTAGATTCACGAGCCGATTAAAGCTCCTAATAATCCTCGTCTACGCACTCGGAGTCTACAACGAGATTTAATGAAATCTAAATTAGTTTATTATCTCAAAGTATTGTTATTAGTTCAAAATTATAACAATTTAAAATACTTAAGAAATCATTTTAAGTACTAACAAGAAATAAATCCATTTAACTTGGGGTATGTGACTAAACATAACGAAATGAAAAAAAGGGGGGAAGGGAACTGATTATGAATCAGTATTATCAAAACAGAGAAAAAAGAGGGAAGGGAGTAACAAATGAGGCACAAGTGCAGGGGAAGAGAAGGAGGGAGATGGGCGTTGGCTGCTGCGGTGGGTTGCGGTGTGCAAAGGCCGTTTCCGGCGCGTTCAGACAGCGGTTTAGGTGGAGGTGAGTGGTTGGGCTTTGGGTGGCTGCAATGGAAGAGCTGGGTCTGGGTTGCCTTTTGCGATGGTGCTGGGTGAGTTCAGAGGTTGGGGCTGCGGTGGTTGTGGAGGTGGTGCAGCACGGGTAGAGGAGGGTGGAGGTTGGGCTGACGGTTTGTGGTGGTCGGCGGTGGTGGTCTTTCAGTGGGTGGTTTTCATGGTGGTTTAAAATTTTATTTTTCCAAAACAAAAATCAGAATTTCAGAAATTAAAAGGGAAAAGAAGGAGATTGAAGAGAAGAATTAAGCAAACCTTGAATGTTGGTTTGCTTGAGTTTGTGGGTGGGTTTTGGTTGCTATTTATAGGAGATTTTCAAGATGAATTTGGGGTTTTTGGTCAAGCTCCACTGATGAGGGTGTTGAAAAGGGAAGATATGCTGAGAGAAAGGAAGAAATTAAGTGGGGTTGGGGATTTGCTTCAGATCAAATTGACAGAGGCAAGTTGGGGGTGTGTTCATACGGTAAGATGAAGGATGGGAAGATGGTGATGAATGATGATGGATGGAGGATGATGGTGATGCAGATGGTTGGTGAGTGTTGTTGTTTTGTTTTCTTTTTCTTTTTCCTTGTTTTTGGGCTAAAAATGTTACATGGACTTGGTATTTGGACTTTGAGTGAGTTGGGCACTATATGGATTACTAATATGGATGGACGATTAAGTAAGAATGTCCACAAACTAAATAAGGACTTCAAATCCAATAATAATAGAATAATTAGAATTAATGAAAATGAATATTTAGTTTATTTAAATAAAAATACATTTCAATTAATTCATTAAAATCGTTCAATAATTCAAAACTAAATGAAATCATTTAAATAAAATCGTTAGATAATTCAAAACTAAATGAAATCATTTTTAATAAACATTATTGTCAAATAATGTTGAATTATCAGTAAATAAATTTGAGAGGAAATAATATTAAACTTTAATAAATAATAAAATAAGCTTTGAAAATTCGGGGTATTACAGATAATGCATCATATCTTCCAACCCTATAGGCAAATTGTTATATTCTGGCTATATGATAGGCAGAATAGGTTCAAGTATGAATTAAGAATGATAGTTTAGCTTTACTTAAGTTAACTTAGATACAGATGCACTACTAAGTCAAAATAAGGTTCCTAAGAACACCACTTGATTCAAGCTCAAAATCAAGCTAGCTTAGGCGCCTAGATTAATTAGGGAATTAATCAAAGCAAATAAAACTCAAGGTTTCAAGCTATAAACGTCCAATGATTTTTATTAATGAAAATGTGCCCTTTAAATAAATGTCCTTGACTCACTAGGAAAATAAATACTGAAATTAATATAATTAAAAACTAATTAAGCTAAAATCTATCTAATTAGGGTTGAAAGTCGATCCCTTGCTTTGCTCTATCATTTTGGACGGCCACTTGACCATTTCCCTTGATGTTCTCACTTATCCCTTCAAAGTAGAAAGCCAAACCCTAAAATGATAAGGTTAGGCGCCTAAGATGAGCTTTGGAGGGAAAATAATTCCTTCTGCTTGATCTTCTTAGCTTGGACGCCCATTTTATGGAAAAGATAGAGATTCCTTTCCTATCTTTGCTCCTAGTTGATCTTCTTGGAAGCTTCCTTGGGTTAGGCGCCATTTTGCTGCATTTTTAGCTCTTCACTCATCCAACATTAATCATACAACCATAATGGACTCTCTAATTAACATAAATGAAATTACAACTCAACTAATACTATCCTAGTTAATCTAATAAGACATTAAATTAACTAAAAGTACATTTTATTACTCTAGACTCCCTAATAAAGCAATTAAAGATAGTAACTTAGTTAATAATTAATTAACTAAGCTAAGGACACTTTCAAAGGATTCAATGGACTCAATAGACTTAAGGGAATTCAGAACATCCCTTAAAACACAAGCAACTATGTTCTTAGTCTTAGGATCAATGGAACTAGATGGACCTCCATCACAAATACTCAATCGAAAACTACTCACCAATAAAGATTATCACAGAATCAATAGGCACAACCATGATCGACACACAGAAAAGCACGTAATCGGCAAAGCTGAGTACATACATAATAAATAAAACACAACACCTACTCATGTTATTAGTAAGAAATAAAACATGATCAATAAAGATACCTCAAGACTTCCACTCGTAAAATAAGACTTGACTCCACAAGACATACAACATGATAAATAATTAGTAATTGAATAGACAATGGATCGAGTTGTCCAACCAAAACCAGCCTTGAAAATAGAAGACAAATTACGGGCGTGACTCCGTAATCCCTTGACCAACGATATCGAGGAACCTTTAAAATAAAATAGGGTATGGTGATCAAAACCTTTTGAAAACCTCTTTTAGAATTTTTTGGTGTAAACCTTGTTTTCAAAACTTTTTAAAAAATTCTAAAAACTTAAACACTTTTAAAAACTTTTTATCACTCTTGTCGATGCCATCTCCTTTGGCAACGGTTTCAGTTGACGATTCATGTTAGCCGACCCCAAATCACTTTGGGAATAAGGCTTAGTTGTTGTTGTTGGTACGGTGATCAATCCGACCCCAAGAAAAGCCATGGGCTACCACCATATACTCCAACTCATACTATTCCAGAACTTCAGACGTGCACAAGTCTAAAGCTATTGCTATTCACTTCCACTTTAAGTACTACTCCCTCCGTCCCTCAAAGGATTTCCCATTTTTTTATTTTTGTTTGTCCCAATTACATTTTCCATTTTCTTGTTTGGATATGATCATCTATTATAATATCATTTTCCTTAGAAAAAGCAATTGACCCCACACCCTCTCTCCTAATAAACAATTCTAAAAGATACCCACTACCTTACTTTTCAATTATAAAATACAACTTTAGGCCTCACACCAACCTCCTACCTTAAACTTTGTGCCCAAAGTAAATGGGAAATCCTTTGGGGGAAAGAGGGAGTAATATGTTATTCGATGTTGGACTCTAAACAGACAACCAACAAATAACATGAATACAACAAATATTCCTCTTTTATCTTATGATTAAATAAGTGATCCAACAATTCCAATTGTCTAATAATTAATCCTCCAATTTATTTGTTGAATTAAATCAACAATCGAATGTCCAATGACAATAAATATACATACCATACAATGCCCTCGGTCTTTGCAGAGTAGTCAAATAATAATAACCAATAATAGTCCAACTTACTCACAAAGTCCTAAATAATAATAAGGGAACAATACCAAAATCATAATCTGATAATAAAATATTATTAATCCACATCACACGATGGATCAAAATATAAATACTTCCAAACAACATGCTTGAATCAAACATCCATTCTATCATGTAATAAACATATAGGCAATTAACATGCTCAACAACACGTAATTACAATTCAATAGCCACATATGAACCATAAAAGGGTTCCCTATACATGATACTATAAATAATCATAATCCTTAGGACATGATACTAGTCTAACACATAAGGACATGTACGTACCTTGTGTAGACAAAGTGAGAGGCCACTTTAAAACGCTACAAGTCGCCTAAAGAAAATTCTCCGCCTACCAAAATAATAACATAACAATCAATTAATATCCTAATTAATTCATAGCAATATAAAATATTTTAAAACGATTCAAAACTCGTTTTAAAATACTTTAACAACGTTAAAGTTTCAACCTTTAACAACCTTTAATACAATACTACAAGTCTAGGTTTTAAAAACCTCAAAAACCATGACTTTCATACTTGAAACTCACTTTAAATAATGAATAATAAATCTGAAATTACAAATTATATTCATAATAAATAAAAATCTGATTTTTAATTACTTCAAACAATAAAATTTCCAACTTTATATATAAAACATATTAAAACTCGTAAAAATCACATCTTTAATATTAAAACTTTAGTTAAACATTAAATAGAGGATAAAGGTTCAGAAATAACCAAAAGAAAGCACAAAAACTGGAAGAACAAAGGAGGAAAAACACACGGCAGGGATTGCACGTGTGGCGGCTGGCGGCGCGTGCAGGCCACTGATATCACGTATTTATATAGAGTTTTCTCCCCTATTTATGAGCTAATTTGTGCGTCATTGGAGCCCTTCATAGCTATTTTATGCTAACTATCGTATATAGTTGTGGTTTTCTGTTTTAGTGTTGAATTGCGGATTTTAGGGACTTTTCTCCTTATTTTCGAGCTATTTGGAAGCAACCACGGCTTTATGAGATGTTACGAGGCACGTAGGATGGCTCACGAGCTTTATGGATAGTTCAGGAGGTCGCAAGACCTCTAAACGTGAAGAATTGAGAGCCAAGAGAGCCAAAAGGAGCTTCCCGTACTCTGATCGGGCAAAAAATGGCCCGATCGGGCGATGATTTATTAATCGGGTGGTAAAGTTTCGCACCCGATCGGGCGGACATCACCCGACCCATCGGGTGGAAAATCTAAGAAAACGTGCCAAGAATTCTTACTACCAACCCGGTCGGGCAAGGTCCACCCGATCGGGATGGCCCATATTCCAAAAGTATTGTTGTTGCTGTGTTGTGTAAGCGAGGGAAACAAATTTGGGCCACTATGCCCCAGGCCCGATCGGGCAATGCTGCCCGACCCGATCGGGTGGAGGGCCAAGCCAAGCCTTCAAGCTGCTGCTGCTTATCACGCCAAGGAAATAACTTGGGCCATTACTGTGGACCCACTGCCTGATCAGGTCAGTGATCGGGTGGGTCCAGTTTTGCGTCCAAGCTGCTGTTTTACGTGGAAATCAAGAAGAGAAATTGGCTGGGCATTTTTTGTGTGGGCCCGATCGGTGGCCCTTTGCCTGATCGGGTCCCGTGCTTGTTATCGCGGAAAATCTATCTTTTATTTCCGTTTTTAGTGAGATATTTGGGGTATTATAAATACCTTTTCCTCATATTTTTAGAGGGATCTTTTATTCTGTTTTATTTCCAATACTTCTTAGCTTAGTTTTAGAGAGTTTTATTTAGATTAAACACTTTAGATTAGTTTAACGGTGATTGAACCTTGGATTTTATTTCAATAAAAGTTATTGCTTTCCGTCAATTGGTATTCTTCTCTACTCTTAATCTCTTTAATTACTATGATTGCTTAGTTTTATTGTTCAATTGATTCTTGATGTTGAAATTAGGGTTTGTTATTAGAATTGTTATTGTTGATTTAATTATGTCTGAGTAGTTTAATTTCTGGGGATTTGGTGAGGAAAGCCATGTTTATACCTTGATTATTTGAGTAGTTATTAGTTTCTAGGGTTTGATTAGATAGGTTATGGTGTGATTTGTTCTTTTTGAGTAATTGATGTTATTGCGCAGTTTCATTGATTACTTGAGGTTAATAATTGTTTGCACAGACACGTCTTACTTTTAGAGGCTAGTGCACATTAATAATTCTGATTATGCTTGTGAACATGCTGCATATGTTGAATTATGGGTGTTGAGACTTGGCATAGCTTTACACTGCTCTAATCTATCGATTCTTGACCTAGGTTCTGATAGTTGTTTGATCCCTTGATTGGTATAAGCATGGTTCTAGTGCTTAATTAGTAGTTCAGTTGATTCCTATCTGATTTTGTCTGAAGTAGCTGTATAGCTAAATATCAACTTAGAACTCCGTCTCTCTGTGATTTCGACCCTACTTCCCTTGACTATCAAGGTTAGAGGACTTAGGATTTATCTTTGACTAGGTGATACGACTTTAGCATGTCAGTCACGCGTAGCTGTTGTGCTTGCTGCTATTATAAGACCAAGAAAGGGAAAGTGAGGGGTGTGCGTGGCTGCTGTCACGGCTGCAGACGAGAGGGGGCGAGTGTGGTGGCGTGGGTTGCCGGAAAACCAACAACGGTGAGGTAGTGGTGGCTGGTCGGGGGCACGCAAAACTAGGGAAGAAAGAGAGGGAGTGGGTGCCGATTTTGAGGAGAGAAAACGAGATAAGATAAAAGTGTGCAAACTTGGGGTTTGGGAGGTATTTATAGGTTTGCCCAAAACATATGGCAATTAGGTTAGACTTAGCTTTGGGCTTTGGGTTGATCATCCAACCCTAATTAAACAAAATTTTGGGCTCCTCAACCCATTAATAAAAACCATTTTAAACACAACCCAAAACATTTAATGAAATATTCAATACTTAAAATCCAACCCAATAAATATTGATGATTATTAAAACGTTTAAACAAACATTTGACTTTCAAAAATAGTCAACACTTAAATAATTAAATGAAATAAACATAAAAATGATTATAAATATACTTTAAATATATTTATAAAATTCGTAAAATTACGGGGGATTATAGTCTACCCCTCTTAAAAGAAGTTTCGTCCAGAAACTTGGCACGAAAAACTAAATCATTTGGAAAAATTCTTTACTTAAACTTTTCAAAACGGAAAACTCGGAAATACTCATGTCATTCATGTACACAGTATACCAACTCAGACTTAATTGTGTCGCTCATGGACACATTATTTTGCACCAACATGTGCAAATCGCCAAACTAAGCATTGAAATGCTTAAAAATACCATAAAATAGGCAAAAGCGAGAAATTCTACCGCATTTTACCCCTCTTAAAGAAAACGAGTTACGCCCTCGTAACTAGCTTAACAAACAAGTCAGGATACTTCTTCCTCATATCATCCTCGGCTTCCCATGTTGCCTCCTCGGGCTCATGGTTAGACCAAAGTACTTTCACGATACTCACATCCTTATTGCGTATACTACGCACCTTCTTGTCCAAAATCTTCACAGGTCTTTCCTCATACGTGAGGCTACTATCAATCTGAACTCTTTCGGGTTCTAGAACATGATTCTCATTAGGAATATACCTCTTAAGCTGTGAGATATGAAACACATCATGCATCTTCTCGAATTCCATCTGCAAAGCCAACTTGTAGGCTACTTTACCAACTCGTTGCAAAATCTCATACGGACCAACGTACGTGTCACTCAACTTGCTTTTCTTACCAAATCTGATAACACCTTTCGTTGGTGAGACTTTCAAAAATACTTTATCGCCAACGACGAACTCATCTTCACGTCTTTTTCAAATCAGCGTAACTCTTCCGCCTATCCTGTGCAACTTGGATTCTAGCTTGAATCAACTTCACATTCTTAACGGTCTCCTTGATGAATTGAGTCCCTATGACTATATTCTCACTAAAGTCATTCCAACAAATAGGACTCCTACACTTCCGTCCATACAAAGCTTCAAAGGGAGCCATTTTAATGCTCGCATGGTAACTATCGTTGTATGAAAACTCAATTAAATCTAATTGGTCTTCCCAACTTCCTTGAAAATCAATCGCACATGCTCTCAACATGTCGTCCATAGTCTGATTGGTCCTCTTAGTCTGACCATCTGTCACAGGGTGAAAAGCAGTACTCATCTTCAACGTAGTTCTAAGATTCTACTGAACTTTCTGCCAAAACTTCGAGAGAAATCTCGAATCACGATCTGAAATCATATCTTTCGGCACACCATGGAGTCTCACAACGTGCTTAATATAAGTCTTTGCAAGTTGCTTCTTCTTCCATGTCTCTTTGATCAGAATAAATACGGCAGATTTAGTCAATCGATCCACGATCACCCAAATAGTATCATTGCGAGTCTTAGTCTTCAGCAATGCTGTCACAAAATCCATTTAAATTGAATCTCACTTCCATCCAAGGACTTCTACGATTGGACCTTTCCCATAGGTCTCTTTTGATCTATCTTCACTTTCTGGCAAGTTAAACACTTGGACACGAATTCCACGACTTCTCGCTTCATATTCATCCACCAATAAATCTCCTTAAGGTCTTTATACAACTTATCACCATCAGGGTGTACAGAATACGGAGTATTGTGACCTTCCTTTAGAGCATGTACAATGGTGTGGTTTTAATTAGTCTAAGAATTCTAAGACCGAGTCTTAAATAGTTTTACCATTGTAGACAATTAGTTTAGCTTTAAGAAAAAAGGAGTTGGTCCCAACTGCCAGACCAGCCTTAGCCTTGGATGGCGTGCCTCTACCAATAAGAATTAGACGTGTGGCAAAATAAATATAGGTGATTAATTTCTTTTTCCAGTTTTACCATGTAAAACGACTGGCAAAAGGAAGGTGTGGAGTGCGTTTAACAAAAAAAAAGCGGAAAAGAAAAATAATTCTGTCAGTGGCCTGACACGCGTCAGGACCACTAACAGATTCCCTCAACTTTGTATACATATTTGACGCGTGGAATTCTGCAGCTTGCATGCCTGCTTTCCTCTCTCTTTCTTCACTATGAAAATTCTCTTTATTTTTGGATCTATTTAAGGGTAATATTTTTACCCAAAAAAAACTTTATAACGTTAATAAAAACAATTGTGTTAATAATTTTTTAAAAAAAATATACCAACAGTCATATTTTTTTTTGCCTATAAATTGAGCCCAAATTTGACATAGTTTCACACACTTCTTTCTAACCTATTTTTCTTTCTACTTGTTTTTTCCTACCAAATATCATTTATATCCACCCAATTAAGCCATTTTATTTATATTTTCATAAAATGGATTTAAATAATCCAAATTATGAAAATAATTCATATTCCCAGAATAATCCAAATCACCAACAAAATTTAAATTACCGAAATAATCCTTAATCCCAAAATAATTCAAATCACCCACAAAATTCCCCAAACAAATTTGAAATGCTACATAAATAAATGAATTTTAAACTTTCCCTCATTTTTCATCACTATCTTTAACAATTTATTTTAACTAAGTAATCGTTATATAGAGTAACACAGTACATGTAATTATATTAAAAAGTAATCGGTGTGGTTTAATCGAATTATACGTAACGTGATTAAATATAATTAATAATTAAACTTTCACTAATTAAATTTTAAATATAAATAATCTACTCTATATAAAATAAAGATTTTTTAATATGAAAAAGAGTATATAGTGGGGTATAGTAAAAGTAGGAGAGAGAAATAAAAGACCAATTAAAACTAACCCATCCATTTTGAGTATAAATGGATGACTTGGTGTAGAGTTAGTGGGATATGAGGTGTAAGAAGGAGGAAAGGAGAGAGAATGAGAAATATGGTAAACTAGTGAGATGCTAGTCTTACCATTGTACATGCTCTTATAAGCTTCCTCTTAAGCTCTTCACACTTCTATGGTATACACCACCTTCTTTTGAATCTCAGACTTTCATCCTCATGGATCTTAAAATCAACTACTTTTCCTTGCTTCATCTTTTCTTTAATCTTGTCAACATGTTCATCTCCAACTTGACTCTCCAAGATCTCATCGAAAATCGACGATCCTAACGATAAAGCGCTCAATCTTGCTTCTATCTCTCCATGATTCAAAATCTCAAGGCTAAGCCTTTGCATATCTCGATACAATTCTTCGAAAACTACCAACACATTCACACTATGGCTCGTCTTCCTACTCAAAGCATCAGTGTCTATATACGCCTTCCCTTCATGATACTGGATATCTAGATCATAATCCTTGACCAACTCTAATAATTTCCTTTGTCTCATATTGAGATCCTTCTGAGTTAAAATATACTTCAAACTCTTATGGTCGGTGAATATCTTCATAGTCGCTCCATAAAGATAATGTCTCTAAATCTTCAGTGCAAACACAATAGCAGCTAACGCTAAGTCATGGCCTCATGGGTAGGGTAATTAAGCTCATACGACTTCAACTGACGCGATGCATACTCAATCACCTTCCCATTTTACTGTAACACACATCCCAGACCATTCTTCGAAGCATCACTATATACCTCGAATCCATCATTCCCAGCGGGTAGAGTAAAAACAGGTGCAAAGGTTAAACGGTCCTTCAAAATCTGAAAGGCTTCCTCACACTTCTCATTCCATTCAAACTTCGACTCCTTCTTCATCAAAGTAGTCATAGGTTCTTCTATCTTCGAGAAATATTTCACAAACCTTCTATAATAACCAGCCAATCCCAGAAAACTTCTTATGTCAGACACATTCTTCGGTCTAGGCCACTCCCTAACGGATTGTATCTTTGCAGGATCCACATAAACTCCTTCCTTAGACGCATAATGACACAAAAATGCACCTTTCTCCAAACGGAATTCACACTTAAAGAACTTGGCAAACAATTGATTTCTCCTAAGCGTCTCCAAAACCATCCTCAAATGCTCATCATGCTCTTCTTCATTCTTCGAGTAGATCAAAATATCATCAATGAATACTACGACAAACTTGTCTAAGAACTCATGGAAAATCCTATTCATCAAGTCCATAAATATTGCAGGTTCATTGGTCAATCCAAATGGCATCACAGTAAACTCATAGTGACCATATCTTGTTCTAAACTTAGGTATATCCTTATAGGCTACCTTCAGTGGATGATACCCTGAACGCAAATCAATTTTCGAGAAAACACTAGCTCCATTCAATTGATCGAAAAGATCATTTATCCTAGGTATAGGATACTTGTTCTTAATAGTCACATTGTTCAACTCACGATAATCAATACACAACTTCATACTACCATCCTTCTTCTTCACAAATAAAATTTGTACTCCCCAAGGTGATGCACTAGGTCTAATGTAACCTTTCTCCAACAATTCTTGCAATTGAGTCTTCAATTCACTCATCTCGGGAGGTGCCATCTGGTAAGGTGATTTCAAAATAGGTGCAGTTACAGGAACTAAGTCTATGGTAAACTCAACGGCTCTCTTAGGTGGCATTCCAAAAATCTCACTTGGAAACACATCTAAGAACTCATTCACAATAGGTACATCCTCATTTCTCGACTCAACTTCCTTGCTTACATCTCGCACACTACACAAGAATAATTCACAACCTTTCCTTATCAATTTCTTAGCTTGCATAGCAAAAATGACCCCAAAACTCTTAGGTTTCCCAAAACGTCGGAACGAAATCGACTTCCCCGAAGGACTCTTCAAAACTACCTTCTTAGCTTCATAATCTATCTTGGCTTTATAAGAACTTAGCCAGTCCATTCCTAGAATAACATCTAGGTCTCCTAAATTGAATTATATGAGATTAGAGGGAAAAGTACAACCTCCTATCTTCAAAGGTAAGTCTCTAAATATCTTAGTACACTTCACAACTTCTCCAGTAGGAATACAAATGGGAAAATCAATTACTTCAAAGTCTCTAGACCTAAACTCTTAACAACAGACGACGAAATAAAAGAATAGGTTGCTCCAGAATCAAATAACGCTTTAACTACAGTGGAATTGATAGAAAAAGTACCGGAAACTACATCAGCGGACTTTTCAGCTTCACTACGACTCATCACGAACACCTCTCCTAGAGCCTTACTCTGGTTTTTATTGTTGCTTCCATTCACAAGCTTAGTGTAGCTTTCCTGACCATTCTACGATCCCAAAGGTTTCGGTCCTTCGTTGCTAGCTTGGTTATAACCAGATCTTGCCTGACTATTGCCTCCATTGGCATTCTGTTCACGTTTCTGCTTAGTAAAGCATTCGAACTCTCTATATCGCTTCTTATGGCAGTAATTGCATGTAACTAGATCTCCCTTACAGTCTCTACCAGGGTGGTTCTTGTTACATCTCTTACAATGGTAAGTCCTCTCAGGCTTAGCCCTATCACTAGTCCCTTGGCCATTCCTGTTCTGAAAATTTCCATTTCCGTTCCTGTTCCTCTTGTAACTACCTTGACTTCCTCAAGATTAGAAATCTTTCCTCTTATATCCTAGGGCAACGTTCTTCTTGTCACGCCTAGTCTACAGTCCATACACAATATCTAATGATGTAAAGGTTTCACCTCCTAACCCCAATTGACTTTCCTCAGTCAAACCTTGCACAAATCTCTGAGCCTTCAATTCCTCAGTGGCAACTACCTATGGAGAAAATCTAGACAAAGCTATGAACTTGCTATAGTACTCAAAAATAGACATACTCCCCATTCTAAGGTTAATGAACTCTTCGAGCCTTTTGCTTCCTCAAAAAAGAAGGGTAAAACTTTCCTCTAAGGGAAGTGGTAAAGGAATCCCAATTGAAATCGGCCTCGGCACAAATCCTAGTCCCGTTTTCCTTCCACCAAAGATCAGCCTCATCTTTCCGAAACATCACGGCCTGATCTACATTCCGCAGGGCAATTGGCAGCTCTAAATATATTGTCGAAACCTCTAATCCAACTCTCCAAGAATGTAGGGTTAGTCAATCCCTAAAAATAAGGCGGCTTAACTTTAGCCAGTTTCTCAAACATCTCGCCTGTAGTGTCAGAATATTCTGTTCTCTCTGTCAAAAGACGAATGACAGAAGCTAGGGCGACATCGTTGTTGGCCATCCTACTACCTAACCTATGAAAAACACATGCGTCCAATTTCAGGTCACGATTCATAACTAATTGCCATTCTAGGAAGGCATCGAAAAGAAAGATTGATCATACAAGATCGTAGAAAGAAAATAGGTTCATCAGAGGTTTACATGGAATAAATCCAAAGTACAAAAAATTTATTTCAAGCACCAAAAATTTTTTTTTGGAATACATCCAAGCACAAACAATTTATTTGAAACACGTCCAAGCACAAACAATTTATTTGGAACACGTCCAAGCTCAAACAATTTATTTGGAACACGTCCAAGCTCAAACAATTCACCACTACTTGCACTAACATTCACGTTAGGCAATCATGTAGGAGATAAATAACCAATCATGAGAAATAAAATAAAATATTTCACATTCGCGTACTAAATAAATATTGCTCAACTCATATGACCAAAAGAATATTTATTTCTCCTAAAATAATAACAGCGAATATTTCCTCAAATCATAACAAGAATTCACTATATGATTCCTCAAATGAAAAAGTACCAAAATGAATAACTAGTGTAGCGTAGCTAACTTATTCAAAAGAAATGCTAAAATAAATAGAGAAAATGACATCGAAAGAAATCTCAAGGACTAACATCATGATTTCTATGTTTATTGTAATAGCCTCGTTTTTTTTCCACTTAGTTTAAGAAACGTTAATCATGACAAATGAAGGATTAAACGCTAAGTAATGATTACGATGTGATTTATAATTTTATACAAAGAATTTAATTAAGAGAGAAAGTCCCCCATATTAGTGTACATTGTAATAATAATAAATGTGAAGTATTATGTTACCAAGATGCGGAAATAGTTAGATATAATACATAAATATATATAGATATATATATATATAACGAATATTCGTACATAAGTATATATGGAAGAATACATATATAAGTTCGCGTATAAACAAAGAAACAATATGAAAAAGAAAAATGTTCCGTGCATAATAAGATTTGTTATCGTTAGCATTGATTTCATAAAATGGGAAGGTGTAGTTTTGAGTCAAGGTTATGGAGTGAAAAATATAAAAGAAAATTGAGATTGTTTGGAAACGAGATTCACCGTCATAAGAACAAAATGTGTTATATATACGCTAGTAATATTTTGGGACCCATAGAAGAGTGTAAGTATTTGGTAATTTAATCATCAAGGAGCTCGATAGCGGGAATTTAATCACAAAAATCCTGCACAGACACACTCTTAGGAATTACCGTTCTAGCCTAGGTAATGAAACGAAAGGAGCAAATTACCCTTGCCCAGTACTCCTAACATATTGACAAATAAGCTGCCTTGGTTTCTCCTCCATACTTCATATAACCAAACAAACCCAGAAGAAAGAAACCCTGTAACACCCCGAAATTTCACTAAATTTCGTGCGCTAATTTATATGGTGTACGTTGTTATTTATATATTTATATATAAACTTTGCAGATGAAAACTAGATTTTATCAAATCAATAGTCGTATTTGAAACCCGAAAATATATAAGTGGACAATGTGATGTGCATACGTACTTTAATTCCAAAATGTGTATAGTTGTGATGTATATGTAATTGATACGATGTGATTAGTAAATTATTTTTATTTTATAAAAAATGGTATAAGTATATTCGGAAATGCGAATGTGTACAATGTGGTGTGTCGTTGGGGTCAAAATGGAAAATGTATATTTATTTAGTGTGTGTATTTATTTTATAATATAATTAGTAATTTTATTTTATATAAATTAGGTAATGTGTGATTTTATTTTCAAAGCGTTAGATTTATAGATAACCGACTTGCGTACGAATTTGCACGCACCTTGTTAGCCCTTATGGACCAATTTTAACTGACCAAATGAAGAGGAGGTGAAGGGTTTTAAATCCGAAATTCCATGACTTTTGTAACGTTAATACTCCCATTACTTATGCCTCTTCACTCACTCCATTAACCCCCTTTATGATGGCCTTAATGCACCCATTACTCACCCTTAATCACTCCTTCAAACCCCCATAAGAAAAGGCTGTCAAAGTTCAGCAGAGAAAAGCACCCCTTCCCTTCCTCACGCCATTTTCCCCTTCTTTCGCATTTTCGGCCATTTTTGCACACCCATTTTATTTGCCTCATATCTCCTTCATTTCTTATCGGAATTCGACGTGTGAGTAGTCAAAATTCATCTACTCGGAAGGATCTTGCTCGTGGTGTAATTAGTTTTTGAAGAAAGTAAGTGACGTGAGTGCAGTTCCTGTTTTGGTCAGACGAGTCATGAAGGTTGTGTCGAAATTGTGTTAGTTTCTGCACTTCTCGAGTTGGCCGAGGTAACTAACGGTTCACTTAGCTCTTTAGGATGAAAATCATAGTCTTAGTACCGTTAGTTTGAACATTATAGTGAGGTATCTAACTAGGTAGTTTAAACAATTTGTGCTAGCATACTCACACAGGTTTATATTAGGGGACTGTTTTTAGTTTTCTTGATTTAATTTGATTACTATCTATGCCTAATTGTTGTGTTCATTCAATATCTTTGTAAATTGAACTCATCTTTGTTTGATTAGTGGTATACGAAATCCTTACAATCAAACTTACTTGATTTGTTTTTATGTTATGTTGAAGTAGGCGTGTAAGTATGCAGTTTCAATGAGTTTTTGAGCTTGAAATGATGAACATGGCTGCTGAAGAACAGCCCCAATGTTGTGGAAATTAGGACTATTTGATGCCTTGTTTTGATTGATTCTCATGCTTAAAATGGATTAGTATCATGTTGAGTTTTTCCCTAAATTAAAGCACCGTGTTTTTAAGCAAGTTT
Source organism: Patellifolia procumbens (assembly GCA_947645195.1). Taxonomy (NCBI): domain Eukaryota; kingdom Viridiplantae; phylum Streptophyta; class Magnoliopsida; order Caryophyllales; family Amaranthaceae; genus Patellifolia; species Patellifolia procumbens. Next base: position 4,489,199 of record CANSGD010001076.1, read on the forward strand.
GATATGATTTTTGGCTAAAAAGTGAGCAGGGTGCTGCTGCCCAGAAATCAATTTAGGCATGTGATTAGAGTGAATTTTAGGTGATGTTTTGCTTTATTTTTTATGTCTAAACTTGTGCCCAGTATGTCCTAATTTGTTCTAGGAGTTTGTATGTTAATGGGCTAATTAAGAAGAATTATGTGTATTGGGTGGATGTTTAAGGGCATGCTGCTGGTGAAGGTCACCTAGCGTGACGAGGTGTTGCTTGTGCATTGTAAATGTATGTGTGAGTTGATTCATGAGTGATATGTATGAGTATATGTTGGGTTGCATGATTTTCATTGATTTCTTTCATTTAGTTGTTAATTAGGTGTTGTATGCTCTGTCATTCAAGTTCATGTTTCGTGTTTTGGCTTAGTTGACTTGTTTGCTATGCTTTAGATTATATGATTTGTTATAATTACTTTTGTTATCTTTTGATGGACTAATTCGTTATGTCTTATCCTTGTTGTATATTATTATTTTGAAAATCAACTATTTTCATATTGAGTTGAAACATTAATTTATTTATTTAGTTTGTTGTTAGTCTATTTGGTTAAATTGTTTTGTAACGGTGGCGATATGGATGTAAGGCCTTTAACGGCATTCTTGGAACTATAAGGCCTTTAATGACCTTTCTTATATTTTTATTTGTAAGTCCATAAATGGCAATTTAATTATCTTATATTTATTTGATTGTGGATTTTGTGGATTGCGTATTCCTAAAGAAGTGATGTTGAATTATTTATATTGAGTTGTCGACGTCGTAATGCTCGGGGGAGGATAATACTGTCCTTAGCATTATTTCGCCAAGAGTTATGTACGTAGGGTATTGTGACTTGTCATAATTAACTTCGTACCCAAACTCAGATAACGCCTTTGTTGATTTGAAGAATAATGTACTGTTTTAGTACTTTTGATGTTTGGTTTTATTTGAGTTGAGTAGCCTGAGGGACGGTGTCCCAAAGGTAACGAACATGCACTCTGAGAGGTTAGGGGACATCACGTTGGGTGTTACCCTACATTGGAGATACCTAGGACTTGTTGTCGTCCGAGAGGTCGGGAGGTACTGCGTGTACTGTCCCGCATCGGGAGTTTGGCCATTCTTAGACACATACGGTAGGGAACGTAACCCATAGGCTGTTCTGGAGATTTGATCTGACTTTTCCTGAGGAAGTGGGCTGCGGGTCACTAGCGTTCGCTCTCTCGTTATTAATTTGATGTTGTAACTACTCGAAGTTCTATCATTCTGTTAATTTGATATTACTTCTGTTAGTTTTATTAATATCAATTTTATTATTCTGTTTTCTGGTTTATGTCTGTTTTCTTGAGTTATTATGCCGTTACTTGAAATTATTTAAATTATGAAGCATGTAGCCAGTAGTGTTTTGCTCTGTTATTGTCCTTACTGTTAGTTGGTTTTTAGGTAGTTATTAGCTAGCGTAATGTCTATTGTAACTGTACTTAAGATTACTTTTTGAATCTTATATTGGGCTGGGAGAGCTGTTAGTTACTCCCCACTGATTGTGGATATTTGTTGAACATTTTGCAGATGTTGGAGTTTAGAGTACTTACCGTTTGGACCGGGGTTGTGCGATCCGGCCTTGTGAGCTTCAGTGTAGTGCTTGTCATAGTGGACGAGCATTATGAGTTATATATTAGGACCTCTAGTCTTATGGGTCTTAAGCAGTAGTTTAGTTACCTTTCTATGTTCAACAAGGTTATTTTGGATAATGTCTTGCATTATGGATTTTGAGTTTGGAACTCGTTAAATCTTGAGACGATGGAGATGAGGGTATGGGACCTCATCCTTCTGTACATTTCTAGGTTTTGATTACTTTATGAAATTATTGTTTATTAATATAGTTTAAATTTACCCTAGAGTGACATTTCCGTCTCGGTGGTATTTCCGCTACCACTGGTTTTATCTTTTAGTTCATTTATTTGAGTTAAAGTATAGTTGGTAAAAGACGGGATGTTACAAACCCCCCTGACTCGCCTGGAACCAGCGAAGTGTGGGAAGCAAAGCAAACTAAAGAAAAGGGTCGAGAGAAGATAAAAGGATCATCTTGCTCTATTAAGGTAATGAGATCAAACCAGAATTTTTCCTAAGTTATGCCTTGAGATTATTGGGGGATTTCTTATGTAAAATGTAAAATTGTTGATGTATGAACTAGGTTGATTAAAGAAGGATAGGAATTAGGTTGTAAATCATATTTTTGAAGCTCCAAGTAATCCCTTCAAGATGGTACACATGCACCCCTTCTTTTTACCTTGATTGAGTAGAAAAATTGTAATTTGGAGACTATGAACTTAGGGGTGGTATGAGCTACGAATTTGAGGTGTTGTATATGATCATTAACCACTGATTTTCCTCTAATTAAGATAAGGAGAATTGATGCTTACTTGTTTATGGGTTTGACGTACAAAGTGTGAAATTAAGCTAATGCGGATTAGTACCTTGCGGTTTCGTTAAGCGAATTATATATGTAGATCATGAGACATATTTAACTTCTTAATTTGGTTGATTATTAGTCCTTATGCTACTATATATATATATATATATATATATATATATATATATATATATATATATATATATATATATATATATTGTGATCAGTTTGGTTTCAGAATTATTCTTTTGTTTAAATCAGTTGTCGTAATTGTGTGGTTTTGAACTTAATCAATTCTTGTGTTTAACCCGAATTTTCGGAGACTTTATTGTGACTTGTCCATGAACCCCTCGAGGGAAGTAGCTCGCTCAAGGAAATGGGATATTTTGTTAACATGTTATTCAGTCGACAAGTTTACTACAATAGATGTTTCCAAACAACCATTTTTACACATACTCGAAAAGCCATTCCTTTTAATCATATCAATCCCGAGTGACCTCAAACAAATTTTTATTAATGTCTTATAAAGCCCTATACTAATCTCAAAAGTCTCATTCATAAGTTTTGGTATCATAGAGGAAAAACCTAAGTAGAAGAACAAACAAGGTCTTGTACGTTGGTATTCTTCACCGTATTTTCAAAGTAATGAATTTTAAAACATGTTACTCCATGTCTTTCAAAACAGTCTCTCGAAGGAGGGTGGTGATACTTTCAATGGTTGATTTTATTTCGAAATGTACGGATTACTTGAATATACTTTTTCTAACTGTGTTCTGGTTTCAATTAAATAAATACTTTGACACATGTTTTGGTCTTTAATGAGCGGCTACCTACTGCTCTTGGGACTCGGGTTCAAGGTCAAGATTTATTAAGTATACGACTAAACTGTCTTAAGAATGAAAATAAATCAATTTGCCAACTGATTAGTTCCAAATATACTTCTGAACAAATTATTTTCGGTGAAAGCACGTTGTTAACTATGGGGAATAACAATATGTATAAGTATATGTTATATGAATATTCTCTTTGTGGGAATTGTGTGGGACATGTCCTGGAAGACTTGTAAGCAGTACGAAAGGTGGGGCGACGGCCTCCAAAGTATGCAGAGAAGGTGGCTCCGTCTCCTCTCTATTGGTCTAATCTCCCCGAATTTCAAAAAAATTCAAAAAAAAAAGAAAGACATCTTTAAATCCTATGTGTGAATTTTTTTGGGAAATTTTTTGCCTGTTATCTTGAATTATGTACCGTCACCAGGCAACATCTTGTGAATACATATATGTATGACTTTCCCTTCTAACATTTGGACTCCTGGTAAGCCAGTTGACTATGTTATCTCTAAATTCTGGACTTCGCTAGAATACGTTTTCACTTTTAAAATTAAGCTTTACATAACTCCCACCTATTTTCTGCCACCTTACATACGTTTTTGTTAGACTTGTGTACCAGCTTATGCTGATATAATTTGTTCTTTGAACCTATCCCGGTGGGGGCAGGTATTTTGCAGGAACACTACTAAGGTGAACCTCTAAGTAAAGTATTTTCATAAGGACATGCGATGTAGTGGCAAGGCCGGATTTTCATTACAGAAGATGTTTTTGGAATACATTAAAGTTATATAACGTTTTACCAAATCGTAAATGGGATGTAAATAATTAACTTTCTCCTATGTGCATTAAGTTTTACTTCGTAAGTTACTACGTATGTTATGACTAGTATTTCTCTATTGATCAAGGTTAATAGTTAACAACCCTAATCATATCGATAAATTTGGGATTATTTTAATCCTCGTCATTAGGGAACCAGGTTATCACTCGGGCTGTTACACTTTTTTTCCTTGTACTTCTCAAGAGTGAATACTTCGTCTCCATAGTCCTCTATATCCTCAATAACACATTTATAATTTGGCTCTTCAACTCTAGTCATCGTCTTAATACGTTTCGGTGAAGGTTCATCAAGGTCTTCAATCTCATCTTCACTATCAGTGTCATCATCAAATAAGTCGGCCATAAAAGCAGCATAAATATCCTTACGGGTTTGACCTCTAGTTCAGTCGGATTCTCGTAGAATCTCATCATCACTCTCAGTACCTACTCTCAAGATACGGCGTAAATCAACCTCTAAACTAGTGTAGCTCTCAAGCACAGACTCAGTATCGGACTCGTCCTCAGTAAGTACAATAGGATTGTAATAACTTCCAACAAGTCGGCTTCACTATTAGTCATGCCTAAAGGTCCATATACTGTTGAGCAAGACATCTACAAATGAACAACGTTCACTCTTAGCGTACATTCCAACGATAAATAAATAGCCACAAAATAAATAAATCAACAACCAACCATATAAGAAACATGTACTCAACATGTAAACATGATTCAAAACTCCAGACAAGCATTCACAATCAGACATTCAGAAAAAAATGACTGAACATTTGTGTAGACTAAAAACAACTGAACAGACTAAAAGTAGCTGCACAAACAAAAACAGTTGAACAGACTAGAATAGTTGAACATACTAACAATACTGAACTAACTGAACAGACTCGCAGACATAAAGGAGTTGGCGGATAGGAAATAAACTAAACAAAATAATTAAATGCAGACATATGATATTTCTATCCTATATGCCCATCCTAAACTACCCATCTCACTCAAATAAAATAAATAACCAAGACAAAAATAATTTTCAAAATCTCTAAGAATTTTCGAAAAATACTCAATAATACCGAAAAATAATTAAAATTTTCGGACAAAACAGATGAATTTTCGGACCAAATTCCGAAAAAAAAAATTAATAAAAGGAAATAATTAATTAAATTTTTCGAAAATTCTCTAGAAAACCGAAAATTAAATAAAAGAATTAGAAATAAATCGAAAAATCAAGTAAAATCGAAAATAAAATTAGAAGATAAATTCCCCATCAAAATAAGATTCGAACCTTTTTCAAAATCAAACCTAGAATTCTTCAAAATAAATTTAAGAAATGAATAAGTAGGAGCTTACTTTCTAAAATAACTTTTGGAAATAACTAGTTAGCTAGTTAGGCGCCTAGAAAACAAATAGTTTTGGCACAAAGGCCAATAGAACCTTAAGCTCCAACATACCACTTTGTAACACCCCGACAATTCTCTCTTTATAAAACACATTACTTTCCCAACTAAAACAATGAATTATCAAGGCATTATCGCCCGTGTGAAAACTATTAAATAAAAATTCATTAAATCCTTAAACCATAGTAATTGTCAAACCATTATCCAAACCTCGAAGGATAATTCAAAACCAACTTAAAGCATTTAAAATAAATAACCCTAAATTAACTTAATAAAAGTATTATAAATACAAGAAGCAATAAAAGTAAGAAAGCAATCTCTCATAAATGCTTCCCAAATCCCAAATGAGTAATACTGATGATGCATCATATCTTCCAAACCTGTAGGCAAATACTCAATCGAAAACTACTCACCAATAAAGGGTCATCACAGAATCAATAGGCACAACCATGATCGACACACAGAAAAGCACGTAATCAGCAAAGCTGAGTACATACATAATAAAATAAAACACAAAACATACATGATCGGTAAAGAAACCTCAGTCTTTAACTCATAAAATAAGACTTGGCTCCACAAGACATTGATAGGTTTTAGTCGTGTCACCTAATCAAAAATAAACCTACGGACCTCTAACTAGGTAGTCAGTGGAAGCAGGGTCGAATCCACAGGGAGACAGAGTTTCTAAATCAATATTCAACCAATTCAGCTACTCCAGATGAAATCAGGAAGGAATTAATTAAACTAAAGAATAGACTACGAAAGACTGAATAAATCGAGGATTAAACTATGGAATAAAAGTCTAGGGTATTAGGTCGGTCCACCATGCTTATACCAATCAAATAGGGTCAACTACTATTAAAACCTAAGTCAAGAGTCGGGGGATTAGAGCCCATGTTGAGCTATGGTTAAGACTCAACGCTCATAGTTCAACATACGCCGCATGTTCACTAACGTAATCAGAACTACTGATGTGTCCTAGGCCTCTAGTCGTAAGACGGATCTGTGCAAACAACTATTAACCACAAGCAATCAATGAAATTGTACACTGACATTAATTACTCAATAAGAACAAACCACATCACAATCACCCTAATCAAGCCCTGGAAATTGATAGAAATCTAAATCACAATCATGGTATAAACATGGCTTTCCTATCTAACACCCTAGAAAGAGAACTACTCACTCATAATTGAATTGGCAACAATAAGACTAATATGAAACCCTAAGAATTGCATCATGAACAATTATATAATTAAACTAAGCAATCAAAGTAATTAAAGAGATAAAGAGTAGAGAAGAGTACCAATTGACGGAAAGCAGGAACTTTTATTGAAATCGAATTAGGTTTGATCACCTCTAAATTAATCTAAAGTGTTTGAATTAAACTAATGACAATCAAGAATAAAACTAGTCTAAAACCTAATGAAAGATGAATAATAGATGAATCAAAGATAATGAGGAAAAGGTATTTATAATACCCCTCAAGTTCACTAAAAACGGGAACAAAAAGTGAAAAAGCGCGATAAAGAGCGCCAGACCCGATCGGGCCCTAGCACAGTACCCGATCGGGTCCACATACAAATTCCCCCAACTTCACTTCTGGGCCCTGGCAGCAGCAGTGCAGCAATAAGGCGAGAAAAGCGGCCCACCCGATCGGGTCGGGCGGTAGTCACCCGATCGGGTCTGGCGACAAAAAGTGCCAGCAAGCTCGCCTCCTCCGCAGCGTCCCAATAAGACCTAGCAGCACTAGACCCGATGGGATCGGGCGGTAGGTGCCCGATCGGGTCTGGGCACATGTGTTCTCGCCCGATCTGATCGGGCACGCCTTGCCCGATCGGGTCCGCAACTTTCGTACCCGATCATAATATTTCGCCCGATCGGGCCATTTCTGCCCGATCAGTGCACGGAAACCTCATTTGACTCTTTGGCTCTCTAATCTTCACGTTTAGGGGTCTTGGGACCTCCTAAACTATCCATAAAGCTCGTGAGCCATCCTACGTGCCTCGTAACATCTCGTAAAGCCGTGGTTGCTTCCAAAAGGCTCGGGAATAAGGAGAAAACTCCATAAAACCTGCAATTCAATATAAAACACGAAACCACAACTACATACGATAGTTAGCACAAAATAGCTCCCAAGAGCTCCAATGACGCACAAAATAGCTTGTAAATAAGGGAGAAAACTCTATATAAATACGTGATATCAGACATACAACATGATAATTATTTAGTAAATTGAATAAACAATGGATCAAATTGTCCAACCAAAACCAGCCTTCAAAATAAAAGACGAATTACGGGCGCGACTCCGTAATCCCTTGAGCAACGATATCGAGGAACCTTTAAAAATAAATAGCGTACGGTGACAAATCCGACCCCAAGAAAAGCCATGGGCTACCACCTTGTACTCCAACTCATACTAGTCTAGAATTTAAGACGTGCACAAGTCTAAAGCTATTGCTATTCACTTCCACTTTAAGTATTAATATATTATTCGATGTTGGACTCTAAACAGACAACCAACACATAACATGAATACAACAAATATTTCTCTTTTATCTTATGATTAACTAAGTGATCAAACAATTCCAACTGACCAATAATCAATACTACCATTTATTGGTGCCTTAAATCAACAATCGAATGTCCAATGACAATAAATATACATACCCTACAAAGCGTTCGGTCTTTGCATAGTAGTTAAATAATAATAACCAATAATAATCCAACTTACTCACAGAGTCCTCGGCCTATGAGAAGCAATAAAATAATAATAAGGGAACAATACCAAAATCCAAAATCCAATAATAAAATATTATTAATCCACATCACAACGATGGATCAAAATATAAAAACAACATGCTTGAATCAAACATCCATTCAATCATGTAATAAACATATAGGCAATAACATGCGCAACAACACATAATTCCAATTCAATAGCCACGTATGAACCATAAAAGGGTTCCCTATACATGAGACTACAAATAATCCTAAGCCTTAGGACATGATACTAGTCTAACACACAAGGACATTTACGTACCTTGTGTCGACAAAGGGAGAGGCCACTTTAAAACTCTAGAAGTCGCCTAAAGTAAATTCTTCGCCTACCAAAATAATAATATAACAATGAATTAATATCCTAATTAATTTACATCAATATAAATTATTTTAAAACGCTAAATTCGTTTTCAAATACTTTAACAACGTTAAAGTTTCAACCTTTAATATAATATTATAAGTCTAGGCTTTAAAAACCTCAAAACCCATTACTTTCATACTTGAAACTCACTTTAAATAATAAATAATAAATCTGAAATTACAAATTATATTCATAATAAATAAAAATCAGATTTTTAATTCCTTCAAACAATAAAGTTTCCAACTTTATTTATAAAACATATTAAAACTCGTAAAAATCGCAACTTTAATATTAAAACTTTAGTTAAACATTTAATAGAGGATAAAGGTTAAAAAACCAAAATAAAGCACAAAAATCGGAAGAACAAAGGAGGAAAAACACACGGAAGAGGTTGCCATGTGGCGGCTGGCGGCGCGTCATAGCGGATTGCGGGTCGTCTCCATGGTGGTGGTTGTTGTTGAGTTGATTTTGGAGAACTAACCCAAAGTTTAGAGCTAATTGCTCGAGGGTTCTTAGTCGTGCTGCAACTTGTTCTGGAGTTTCGGCCATTTGATTTTCTTGTTGTCGTGCCCTTGAACGAGTGTATACGTATTGCATAAGCTATCTGCGTTATTCACATTTGGTGTTCCCACCATTCACATAAGAATTAATTCATATAAACACACAATTATGTTTTCACCCGATTCATTCATTAATCCACACATCATGTTCAAGTAACACTCATCATGTTCAAATCACATAAATGTACCCTCATTTCGTGACCACAAGGGTATCATAACCATTTCATTCATAACATAGTAATAGTCCCAACTTGGATAGATAGAACATAACAACATCACATAGATAATTAAACTAGAATTAGTAAGTCTACTACAATCTTAGCTTCCTATTAGGTTAGGGATAACTAGGGTCGAGGGTCTCATTCCTCGTATTCGGAGGGATCTTCTTCTTCATCCTCGGATGGGTCTTCTTCCACATCTTCGACTCTATTTTCACCATTGTTCACAACGGGTTGGATATGGTTACTTTCTATTTCTTCATCATCAATGTCATTTGGCTCATCATCATCGGAGGAAAGGTTAAAATCATTGAGCCACTTGGCTCTAGCGTCACGCATTCTTTTCTCGAGATAGTTCAATGTGAGGTACCACTTTCCCTTAAAGGTGTACCTCTCGTAGTTTGGCTTCCCGTTCTTCAAAATATCAAAATATTCTCTTTTCATTTCCGCATAAGGTCCATCGTTTGGGAGTGTGTGGACTAAAACATCGGCTTGCTTAGGCGGTGTGAGGTAGTCCGAGTGTCCATGGTATTCGTTGAGATGGTAACACTTCATGGTGATGCGTAACCTATAAATGTATGCGGAAACTGACTCTCCGGCTCTCATTCTCAAAAGCTAGGGTCTTTCGTGTGGGTTCCTAGTGCACTTCCTCGCTGTCAAACGTGTTCTTGCCATCTAAAAAGAAAATAGAAGTAAACATTTAATAAGTACAAAGTACTTTCACGTATGTAAAAACAACTAATTTATACCCACGTCTACCCCTTTAATTCACATTTTAATCATTAGTTCCATTTTTATCCTATTCCATATTTTAAAATTACCTAAACCGTTTCCAAGTTTTGACCTTAATTAATTTACTAATCCTAATTCCCATATTTTATTATTTTAATATTGCCCTAGTTAATCTAACTCCGCTCTGATACCATTCTGTAACACCCCGCCCAAATCGAACCCTTTTTCATTTAATAAAACTCGTTGGGGGGAAATCCACGAGGGTTCGACTCAAATGGCGTGCTACCGCCGCACTTATCTCCTTGGAAATAAATGCAAGGCTAATAGGTAACATCACACTAAATTCAAATTAAATTAAGTTTTACAACAACTAAATTGTTCAATAAAACACTAATTAATATAACGTCTCAGAGTCTCAGCGGAAACTTAATTAAGACTAAGTGGATGACAACTCTAAAAGTTCTCTCTTTGTTTCCCCAAGTCGATCACCCACCTGCACAAATACATTGAAAAGAAACAAGAGAGACAAGCTCCCAAAAATCAGAAAAAACTGAGTAATTCCAACTCCATCCCGTACAAAACTTAAGTTGAAAATACTTTGTGAAAATAATAGGTTAATAGAGTCGAAAGCATAGCACATATACATATATAAATACAATTAATAATCACATAAGTGCATACATATGTATATAAGATTAATGATCACATAATTTCAATTAATTCAATAATTCAGTATTATCCGTTTATTTAAGGAGAGGAAAGAGAACGCCAGTAAGCCGGGGTCAATCCCCAGTAACTACTTACTTTAAGGGTGTAGGCCGGGGTCAATCCCCAGTAACTACCTACAAATATTATAATGGCCAAAAACAGAGTCCCTAGTGTGCACACCCCTTCTAACTTGGAAACACATCAAGATAGAAGGAAGACAAATAACAGAAAAATCAGCATAGTAACAAAGAACCTGTAGGTGGCCGCTGAACCTCCCATACAGGGCAACCTGTTCATCATTTCCCTCCGATATTCCACTTTAAGTGATTAATATCATTTATGAAAGTCATCACTTAAATCATATACACATATACATCATCTCATTTAACCAAGTGTGAACAAATTCATTCCAATATCGGTAACTCAATTTATTCGTGGCTTACCCAGAAAGCCCATTTTCATTCATATACAAAAACCATCACTTGTAAATTAATAATCCATTATTTTCCAATTATAACCAATCCATTTTTCAATTTTTCATTTTCAAGCTTTTAATAACGATAATAGCATAATAACAATGATAATAATAATAATAATGATAATGATAACAATAATAATAACAATAATAATAATAACAGTAATAATAATCATAATAATATTAATAATAATAATATAATGAATCTTTAATTAAACAAATGCCGAGGATAAAAGATATGATTATTTATCAAGATCGTTGTTAACATTGGAATAATTGTCATATCGTTTATAGTCCATGGTCCATAGTCATTATTCATTTTACTAATCATAATCCGCATTTAAGTCAATAGTTATAATTCATAATAATTTTCATAATCATAATTCACATTTCTAATCACATAGTTACGTAATTAAATTATTTTTATACTACGGGATCTATGTTTAGATGGACATCGGAAATTACCTCGTGACGCGTGCCCAAAAGTTAGACTCACGAACAGATCACAGCTCCTGGTAATCCTCGTCTACGCACTCGGAGTCTACAACGAGATTAACGAGATCTAAGTTAGTAACCTAGATAACCCCTTTTTATATATATATAATATAACTAACTTAAATAAACCCGCATAACTTTAGAAAATTCTTAATTATTCCAAACGGGAATTCATAACTCGAAGTTTAACGTTTTAATAAAAAAATTCTTAAGAAAATCCATTTAGGTATTAAAAGATTAACTTTATTAACTAAATAATAATAATAACAACATTAATAATATCATCATTAGATCTTTTTTTTTTGTTTTAAAAGAAATGAAATAAGGGGGGGGAAACATTGATTCATTTGAATCAGTTAAACAAAAGAAAGGAAAACAGGGGGGAACGAGCAGGGGGAAGAGAAGGAGGAAGAAGGAGGAAGAAGGGAGGTGCTGGTGGTTGTGGTTCAGGCGGCCGGTTCAGGCGGAGGGCAGCAAGGCTGGGCGTGGTGTGCGGTGTTGTGGAGGGCTGGCTGCGTTCTGTTTTGAAGAGAAGGCGGCAGCAGGGTGGCGTGATGTGTGGTGGTGTTAGGCGCGGTTGTTTCGGTCTAAGGCGGTGCAGAGAGGGTGGTGTTTTGGGCTGGCGGAGGTGCGGTGGTGGCCGTTTTGTGGTTCCGGCGAGTCGTAGAGAAGAAGAGGTGGTTAGAGTTTTAATTTTTAATTTTATTTTTCAACACAAAAATCAGAAATTGAAAGAGGAGAGGGAGAAGTTGAAGCAAACCTTGAAAGTGTGGTTTGCTTGAGCAATTGAATGGGTTTGGGTTGGTATTTATAGAACAATTTGGTCAGATTTTGAGCTTTGGAGTCAACCTCCATTAATGGTGAGTATGGTGAGGTATGGTGTTTGAGATTTCTTTGACTATAGAGTTGATCTTGATCAGAAAATTTGAGGTTGTCGGTGAGTTTCAACTCATCTGACAAAGAGTTGTTGATCTGTTTTTTTTTTCTTCTGCTTGCTCTGTTTCAGTCAGCGTGAAGAGGGGAGGAAGGAAGCCAGGAAGGAGATGAGTGATGTTGCTTCCTTTTTATTTAATTTTATTATTTTTTTTTTTTGTTTATTTGGCTTTTCCCCTTATTTTTTTGTGTGTGTTTAGATGGCTAAACTGTAATTGGACTTTGGACTTGGTAATGTATTGCTTGGGCTCAAATGGGATGACTAATATTGATGGACTTATAAGTATGCCCACAAACTAAATGAGTACTTCAAATCCAATAATAATTACATTAATTAGAATTAATGAAAATGAATATTTAGTTTTGTAAATACATTTCAATAAAATAATTTAAATAAATCATTACATAATTCAAAACTAAATAAATCATTTCAATAAAATCGTTAAATAATTCAAAAACTAAATGAAATCATTTTTATTTTTTTTTATAAACATTATTATCAAATAAAGTTGAATTATCAGTAAATAAATAATAAAATAAGCTTTGAAAATTCGGGGTATTACAGCTGCTGTGCTTGCTTCTGTTGCAGGACGAAGAGAGGGGAGAGTGAGGGGTGTGCGTGGCTGTTGTCGCGGCTGCACACGAAAGGGGGCGAGTGTGGTGGCGTGGGTTGCCGGAAAACCAACGGAGGTGAGGTGGTGGTGGCTAGCCGACGGCACGCAAAACAAGGGAAGAAAGAGAGGGAGTGGGCGCCGGTTTTGAGGAGAGAAAAAGAGAGAAAATAAAAGTGTGCAAACTTGGGGTTTGGGGGGTATTTATAGGTTTGCCTAAAACCTATGGCAATTAGGTTAGGCTTAGATTTGGGCTTTGGGTTGATCATCCAACCCTAATTAAAAAGCTTTGGGTTCCTCAACCCAATAATAAAAACTATTTTAAACACAACCCAAAACATTTAATGAAATATTCAATAATTAAAATCCAACTGAATAAATATTGATGATTATTAAAACGTTTAAACAATTATTTGACTTTCAAATAGTCAACACTTAAATAATTAAATGAAATAAATATGAAAATGATTATAAATATACTTTAAATATATTTATAAAACTCATAAAATTACGGGAGATTACAGCAGCAGTTTCAAGAGCAGATCCCTAGAAGGATACTGGAAGGTCAGCAAAACTCATCATAGATTGAACCATATCAAGTAGAGTTCGGTTGCTCCTTTCGGATACAACATTCAACTGAGGTGTTCAGGCGGAGTTAGTTTCCACAACTCTTGAAGTGATCACTAAACTCTTGGCTCAAATATTCACCACTACGATCAGATCGTAGTGCTTCGATTGTCTTACCAAGTTGGTTTTGGACTTCATTCTGGAATTCTTTGAACTTTTGAAATGATTCCGACTTATGCTTCATTAAATAGACATATCTGTACCTACTTGAAACGTCAGTAAAAGTGATGAAGTACCCAAACCCTCCCCTAGCTTTTGTGCTCATTGGTCCACACATCAGTTTATAGTAGGCCCAAAAGGTCACTAGCCTTTCACCTTTTCCAGTAAAAGGTGATTTGGTAATTGTACCCATTAAACATGATTCACACAGATCAAATGGCTCAAAGTCAAAGGATGTTAGAAGTCCATCTTGTGTAACTTCGGCATGCGTTTCGTGTTTATATGTCCTAAACGACAATGCCATAAGTAAGTAGGATTAGTATCGCTTGATCTATGTTTTTTGCTGTCTATGTTAAGAACATCTTTCTCTAAGTCTAGGAAATATAAACTATTAGACCTTTGAGCTGTGGCATAAAACATTGAATTCAAATAAACAAAGAAACAACCTTTCTCAATTGTAAATGAAACCCTTCATTATCCAAAACAGGAATAGAAATAATGTTTTTAGTAATAAGAGAAACATAATAACAATTATTAAGCTCTAATATTAATTCGGAAGGCAAAGGTAGACTATAAGTCCCGACTGAAACAGTTGCAACTCTTGCACCATTTCCAATGCGCAGTTCGCCCTCTCCTTTATCCAAGGTTCTACTCCTTCTTTATTAGTCCCCGCACATTCGAAACAATGTGAGAAACACAACCGGTATGAAGTGCCCAAGAAGTAGATGTTGCTAAATTAATGTCAAAGACATAGATACCTAAAGAAGAAGTCCCAGACTTCTTACCCTTCAGATTCTCTCGACCTTCGGATCTAAGAACATTTCTTAGATTCCTTTTCCAATCAAGGAAGTTGTTTCCGTTTAATTTATCCTTCTCTAGGATTGAACATAAGTTAATAGGTGAGTTGTTGTTACTAGACATGATATCTACGTAGAAGATTCAAAGTAATAAGTATGTTTATCATTATAACTTTTAGCAAATTTTAAACATTTTAAAATGAAAGCCCTGCACTTGATCAATTTCAAAGTGTCCCTTTTGAATCAAGTGAATCTAAGATCCTATCAAACATGATTTCTATGTGGACTTTGGCCTCAACTCAAAATCAAGTTTAAAAGGTAAGTAAACTCTTTTACTAATTACAATAATTGTAATTCTTAATTGATGGGTGATTGTCAAGGTGATTCTAGCTCCTAGGTAAGGAAGTTACCCACAACGTTGGGGAGAGCCTTCCTAATCCTAGACAGAGCTTATCACCCAAACATAAAACCCATCACTATTGCTTCAAAATCCAAAACCGTTTTGATGATTTTGTTATGAAAAACCAAACTAAACATGCAAATTTCGGAAACTTATTACTCTACTTAGCCCAAGATTGAAAGTAATACTCTGCTTTGGCAGAACCTATTACTGACGATCAAGTTTTAAGTAGGCGTCCGTTTGGAAAAGCAACAGCCCAATATTTTATTTTAGGGACCTAAGTGAATTATTATGTTGATTTAATTACTAATGAACATATAACATAATTATATCACAAGCATAATAGAATTATAAAGCATTTAAACAATATTTAAATGAAAAATTAAAAGCATGTATAATATCAAATATATTTATAAATATGCATTTTAATCAACTGTTAAATTAATACTATCCATATTTTAACGACTTTAAAACATAAGAATACCATCAAGATTTAATCTCATATTAAATCATATGTTAGTACCTTAGATAAATTTTGTTTAAAATTTATCTCTCAAGTGCTTTAAATTATTAATCTAATAAATTTCATCAACTATTAAATTTAAAGAAAAATACTAAAAGAAAATTTTAGGCACCAAAAAAGTCATATCATAAAATTTAATCATATATTAAATTTATAATGTCAAAATTTTAAGTACCAATTAATTTTCAATAAAATCAGATTTTAAACATGTAATTTAATCGTGTGTTTAATAGTAATATGTTATAATCAAGCATTAATCATAAAAATGAAACAACATATTAAACAAAATGAAACTTTAATCATAACATTCTAATTCAATTATAAATTTATAATGGAATCTTTTAACAAAAGACTATTAGCATCCAATATGACATAGAAAAACATAAAATATTTTTAATGCTTTTAATAAGTAAAAAAATAACAATAGTTACTAACTACTTAGTAACCCCTTAAAATTAACTAGTCAATTATCACATATAATTAAGTAATGAATTCAAAGCTCATTATCTTAATGATTAAAAAAATTGTGATTCTACTCCCTATGTAACTTCTATCTTATATAAAGTTAATAGTAGGAAGTTTTATTGAACTCAAATGTCATACATTATGAGACCAATCACCATTGACTTACTTCCATCTTTTACTTCATAACATTCCACCATCCCATCCATAACTTTCCTTCTAATCCAATTGAAAAAAATGAGAATTAAACATCCAATTAATAATTTAATCAAATATTAAACTTATATAGTTCAAGATGTCAAAATCAATAAAGTGTCATTTCAATTTCTTAATCAAATTAGAAATAAAAAAAATGGAATTTAATCACAAATTTATTCATATGTTATAATCAAATATTAAACATAAAATAAATTATCATATTAAATACCATCATAGTTTTAATTCAATTTAAATATTTAACATGGTATTAACATAATTGATATTCGATTGTATTAAGCGAAAAAACTGATGAATACTATATTCAACAATTAAATAGATGAACAACATGATGTTATTATGCCATAAAATATATTTATGTATAATTCATCACATTAGGCATTATAATCCTAAATTCAGGTAATCAAATAAAATCTAACATGATAATGGTTGAAGTTCTTATACATAATCACATATTAAGCATAAAAACTAAAACATGAATCCATGATACATATATTTCATTTTTTTAATTAACTCTTTAATAATAAAAAATGAACAAAGTTTCCTCATACATATATTTCAGTTTTTATATTAAACACTTTAATTAAAAAACATGAACAACTATAGCAATTATAAATATACATATGATAACTGTATAAACTATTTTATACTTCCCTTCAATTAAAATCAACATTTTTAATCATACAAGTTAACTCTAATGCTAAATACCTCCTCTAATTGAATCAAAACTTGAAGGAAAACATGCACCAACTACATGATCATATTAATCTATGCAAGAGGCTAACTGATACCACTGTAGGAACTTAGATGTACTTCAGCGGAATTTCAAGTATCATATACTTAACATCTAACACCAAGACCAAAATGCATATAAATCAATATGAATCAAATGTATTACATACCTTTTAATACGTGTATTCCTCTTAATAAAGTACTTCCAGTGGAGATCCTTTATAGAACGTCAAATGTCGTTCCTCTAGTATTGGTCCACAAGCAATGGATGGATCACCACGTATGCTAGTACGGAAGAGATGAACAAGTTTCACTCTCTTACTTTTTATGATGAATGAGACCGAAAATAGGGAGAAGATGGAGCAGATAAGAAACTCTCAAAAACCAGATTTTGGTGAGAAAAGATGATCAACTCAAATGTATCCATCCTTTGGCATCACTACATCACTTATATAGTGAAGTTACAAAGGGAGTTACTTGTGGCTTCATTAGGGTCATAATGCCATATTTTATGAAACGTTATTAGTCACATAATGTCATATATTATGGAGCTAATAACCACAATAGTTACAAATTTATAACCTCTACATCATCAAGTAAATAGAGAGGTTACAAGGTGTGGCATCACGAAGTTTTATTTCTCATAATGTCATACATTATAATACATTAACCTCATGAGTTAAAAACTCCTCCATCCATCAATATTCCCGGCCAAACCATTTCTCAAATGGGTTTGGATAATATCCAACCAAATGCTACAACGTGTAACCTTATAGGATCCAACAAATATTAGTAGTTGGCCCAATCTAATTAGTCCAACAAACTGTAATTAGCTTCTAGCAAAACGTTACGGTCACCTAATATTATTGAATATTTATCTCTATAAATTAACCTTACATATTTAGATTATTACACTTGATCGAAGGACAAAATCCTTCAATATTAGCCATGATTAGTTTCTAGTTCTGGTCGCAGTCCCTATAAATATCTCAGTTCGGGTATTGTTTTCACACACAAAAAATCTTCTTTATCCTCTCTTCTAAGCAATCTATTCAGTGCAATATTAAGATCGTTCTCAAACTGTTTCTCTGTACTTCACTAACCAGATAGTGTGGTGTTAACTCTGGAGGTTGGTTATCCACGAGTTCATGTAATTGTCGTCAGGCAATTTCAACATTAGGGCAGTGATCACATACGCCACGACAATTCTCTAAATAAGTTAATTACTTTACCAGTCATAGTTCCTAAAATCTAAAGTATAATTTTTTCCGTAATTCATACTGCAGTTATGGTTGGTATTTTGTTTTCTATTCCTCTTACTTCTGTCGACCCTTTTATCCTGATACGTCGAAATTAGACCCTCGTGATGGAAAAAAATTATATTATTTCGTCTAATAAAATGGAATTCTTTTTAGGCCAAATTGGGATAGAACTGCTTTAACTATTGTTGTTTTTCCTTAAAATGCAGTTTGGGATGTTGATAAAGATAATAAGACTTGTAGGGGAGTGTTACTGCACAATATGACCTCTCCTTAATATATGATTTACAGTTAATCGAAAAAGGCTAAGGATATTTGGGATGCCCGTACAACTAAGTATGGACTGGATGATTTTGGAACTAAGAATTATCCTTGTAGTCGTCGGTTTAAATTCACTGTGACTGATTACAACTCTGACCAAGTACATGACTATGAACATTTATGTGATGAACTTGCAGCTGATAGTGTGGTCATTCCTGATTTATTTCAAGTTAGTTAATTCCTCTGAAAGAGAAATTAAAACAAGTCCGTAGATCATGTAAAACCAACACCATAAAGTCAAACACAACAGACCATGCCATCGGTGAGTAAACCCATTCGACCATGCCGCCCAAGAGCCTATATTTGCATATCCGGGGACCATGCCGCCCTTCCGAATAGAAAAAATCAATGGATCATGCCACCCGTGAGTAAATCATTGGACCATGTTGCCCAACGCTAAATTACAAACTCCTAGGACCATACTACCCTTAGGATTAACAAACACAAATTCATAGGACCATACCGTTCGAGGATCAACAAATCAAAAGAGAAAGTATACATGTCAATGTATACAAAGAATTTTATATCATCAAAACTTGAGTATACACGACAAAGTATACCAGAAATCCAAAACAACAAGAATGAGTATACACAGCAAGGTATACAAGAGATCCAATACAACAAGCATGAGTATACACGATAAGGTATGCAAGAGATTCAAGTTCATAAGACAATAACATGTACATATAAAGGTATGTAAACACAAAAGCATCGTCTGAGTTTGTGCACGAAGTCAATTATGGCTAAGTCACAATGTTCCACGTACATAACTCTTGGCAAAGTAATGCTAAGGGCAGTATTATTCTCCCTCGAGCATTTCGACGTCGACAACTCAAAACATACACCTCAACACAAGTCAAACCAACTAGTAAAGAGTGAGTAATCCTATAACATCACATCTGATCCAATAAAGAAAAGAGACAAGTTAAAAGAAATAAAGACAACTAGTAATAGCGGAAATATCACTAAGACGGAGATGCCACTCTAAGAAGTAGAATTTAAAATATAAATAAACAATAAACATAAAAAAAATAGTAGTCAACTTCCAAATAACATATATAAATAGAAATGAGGTCCCATACCCTCATTCCCAACCAAAGTTCCAAAATCCATAATAGTTTTCAAAGGATCTCAAAAGAAACGATCCAATATCCAAGAGGCAAAATTAGTATCCATAAATTAAAAATTCCCAACAAAACATAAGAAAAATCCACTTAAGACCCACTAAGAAATTGGTCCTAACTCCTGACTCATAGTGCTCGTCCACAATGACTAGCACGACTACATTGCTCACAAGGTTAAACCGCACAATCCCGGTCCAAACTGTAAGGATCCTAAACAGCATCATCATCTGTATAGTAATTCAACAACTTCCACAATTAGTGGGGAGTAACTAGAAGTTATCCCAGCCCAATATAGGACACAAATAATAATCTTAAAGAAGTTAGAAGCAACGCTAAAGACATACATCACATAGAAAGCACTCTCATAGCATACAAGACATAATACGTCAAACCATACGCCATAATTATACATAATAAGAACGCTCAAAAGCTAATTGCAAAGCCAATCCATAGAACATGTAAAGCAATCACACCATCAAAATCGAACACAACAGACCATGCCGCCCAAGGCCTACATTGCATATCCGGGGACCATGCCGCCCTTCTGAATAGAAAAACTCAACGGATCATGCCATCTGTGAGTAAACCATTGGACCATGCCACCCAAGATTAATCAAATCCATCCAACCACCAATCATCCAAGCAATTTATCAAATTCAAGCATCCACAAGGCATACAAATCCTGAAAAGGCTCTCACAAGGGTGTCACACCTCTCTATTTTGTGGCAGGCAAAGAATATGCCCGAACACTCGCCAATCCGACCATAAATACCCTTCCCACTCACACTCTCATGTGTTCAGAAGGTTAAATGACGCTCATCCTAGTCAAGTTGACTCAATTAGCAGAAATACTCTTTAACTTTGACAAACTGACTCGAAATCAATCAAATGAACAATGCAGACACGAGCTCTAGAGGACTTTTATAGGGTTGTAATGGGGCTTAGGTAAGAGGTAGGGGATACTTCTGGGTAATGTGGTGGAAAAACCAAGAAAGGGGGAGCATGAATCACTCAACCAAGGCCTAAGATGGCCTAAACAACTCCCTACAACACCATATAACCACGAAAAATAACCCAACTCTCATAAATCGATGAAAGCTCATAACAAACCCAATTTTCAAGCAATGAAGCGAATTTTCCTTTATGAACGTACGTGAATGAAAGAACCTTGAATTCTTTTGAATTTTATTTCATTTTTCTTTCATTTTTCTGAACTTCATTCACGCAACTCTAAATTTTCTTTTTCTTTTTCTCACCCTCAAACCACAACAAATACACTTTTAATTCCTCAACAACCAAACCAAACCAAGAAACCAATCTCAAACTCAACCCATACAAAAGCTCCCCCAAGCTAGGCTTGGAAATAATATGAAATGAAGGCCATGGGCTCATAATAGGGGTTTAAGTAACATGAAACAAGTCATTAGGCTCAGCGGGGCTAAGGAGAATAAAAATATATCCAAAATTCACTCTGAGGCTCAAGAATTAGACAAAAGAACGCCTCTATCACAGCAAATGCTACAAGTCATCGAATATCAGACAAGTACGAAGTCAAAGTCAAGATCAATCCACTAAAGAGGAACTAACACACAAGAATAGACTGGATAATAATATGAACCCAATAGGCTACAAAGAGGCCTCACAGTCTAACCAATTCAGGTATGCAGCATAAAGTGGTGTAATATAATCAAATTTTGCTCGAAATCATAGCAATCAAACATCAAATCATAGCCTCAAGATCACAAATGCCCAGCTATCCAGAAAACAGAGTCAAATCATTTTCAATAAGAGCACAACAAGGGGCACAGGGAGGCTACTAGACCAATCATGGGAACCATATTTTTTTCAGAATTTTTCGAAAGCAGTAAATCTATCCTAGAAAGCAGTAAAAGAGATAGAGAATACAAACAAAACTCCTCCCCCAAGCTGAACTTGGCAGTGTCCTCAATGCCAAAAGGTAACAAAGGACGATGCTAAGAGGAAAAACAACGTATTACCCTCACTCTCGCTCACTAAAAAAAAATAAAATAAATAAAAAGAAAAGGAAAAAGGGAAAAATACGAGTTGCCACTCGCACAGCGCTGGTTTATAAAGATCTCGCACGACCATAATACCTCCATCTCTCAAATAGGATGGGCTAAACAGTGAGAGCCACCCTCATCAAACATCTTTCTCCTCCACATGTTCTTGATAATACCTCCAGACGGCGAGGCAACCTTAGGTGTAGTTGGAACCTTCTCCACACCTACTTCATCCAAAACCTCATCGCTGCACAAAGATTGTTCAAGCATAGGTGCCTTAACAGCATTGGTTAGTTTAAAAATCACTTTATCATCACCAACACTCAGAGTTAGAGACCCAAACTTGACATCAATGACAGCACCAGCAGTACACAAAAATGGCCTACCCAGAATAATAGGAATCTGGGCATCCTCATCCATATCTAGCACCACAAAATCAACAGGAATATAGAATTTCCCAACCCTAACAGGAACGTCCTCTAAAACACCTAGAGGATATTTTATAGAACGATCATCCATCTGTATAAGTGATTTGTGTGCATTTAAGTGCTCCCATATTCAGTTTCTTATAAACAGATAATGGCATAACAGAAACAGAAGCATCTATCACACAAAGCTTTATCAATAAAAATAGGTCCAAGATGGCAGGGTATAGAAAAACTACCAGGATCTTTTAATTTAGGTGGGGTTTTATTTTGAATAAAAGCACTACACTCTTCAGTAAGAGCGAAGCGTTCTACCCCACCAAAGTCTCTTTTCTTTGTTATCATGTCTTTCAGAAATTTGGCATAAACAGGGACTTGGGTAATTAAATATGTGAATGGAATCATTACCTCAAGGTTCTTGACCATAGCCAAGAACTAACCAAACTGCTAATCGACCTTTGATTGTTGCATCCTATGAGGAAAAGGTAGCCTTGGTGTAAAAGGCGTTTAAGAAACCTTCTCCTTCTTCTTCCCTGTCTGTTCAGCTTCTGCAGATAAGTCGACTTCAGACGTCGAACTCTTCCTTTTCCCTTCCTCTACCACCCTCTTCTTCCCCGCAGTTGGGGTAACATCATCAATGGGCAATGTAGGAGCATCATAAGCAATGCCACTACGAAGAGTGATGGCATTCACATGTTCTCTCTGAATGGGTTGCCCTGGCAATTCCCCTTGATGCCTCTGAGCATTATTGCTTGCTAATTGTGCAATTTGAGTCTCGAGAAGCTTGATGTGCTTCTCTTGGGCTCTTTGTGCCTCCTCATTAGCTCTTTGCAATAGCTAGTATTTGGCGCTCTTGAGCTCTTTGCGCCTCCTCATTAGTCTTTTGCATGCTCAACATTAGCTTCATCACTTCAGATATGGGAGACTCTTGTGGGTTATTGTTTTGTGGGGGTGGGGTGGGATAATTTGTGGAGTTTGGAAGTTATTGTGATTATGGAAGTTTTGTGATGGGGGTCTCTGGAAATTTTGTTGGCTTTGATAGTATGAGGGTTTAGGATGGTTTTGTGGAGGTGGAGGTGGAGGTTGATGGTTTTGTGGATTTTGGTAGTTTTGTGGAGGTGGGAAATTTGGTTGTCTCTGTTATAAGGCGTTTGCCTGCCCCATCTGAAGTTGACTGAACTGCCAGTCATGCCCAAAATGACCCTGAACACCACATACCTTGCAGTAAGATGAGGTAATGGGTGCTACGGCAGACATAGCATTAATACTCAAAGGAGGTGGTGCTGAAGAAGAGGAACTGAAGGTGTTAATCTGCTGACTCAGCTTCGCTATCTGCGAAGTCATTAATGCAATGGCATCTACCTCCAGCACTTTCCTCGTGAGGCTGCGGGAAGTGGAATGATCATTGGTTGCGAGGTTGAATAGAAACTCATAGCCTACATCCACTTCTTTATCCAGAAAAACTCCTCCTGCAGACGAATCAACATTACTCTTCGTCTGAGGCTGCAGACCATTGTAGAATGTCTGCGTCAAGAACCATTTGTCCATGTTATGGTGTGGACACTCTCTCTGTAAATCTCTAAACCTAGTCCACGCTTCCCGTAATGTTTCATCGGGCTCTTGGGAAAACGTGGCTAGCTTGTTTCTGATTACTGCTGTCTTAGTAGGTGGATAGTACTCTCTCAGAAACGTAGCAGAAATCTCACTCCATTCTGTTTCTTTCACGTCGTTCATCCATTTCTAGGCTCTATCTCTCAATGAGAACTCGAACAACATGACCTTTAGTTGATCTGGAGTGACGCTGGCATGTTTAACGGTTCGATAAAGCTATTGAAACCGCTGCAGATGATTTGCCGGGTCTTCAGTAGGATGCCCACCAAACTGATTTTGCTGAACCATGCTGATGAGTCCAGGCTTAATTTCGAAATTTGCTGCGGCAATGGTGGGCATAGTAGGTCCAGTGGAGATACCATCTGGGTTGGGCACCCCATACGACTTCAGTGATTTAGACATAACTGAACTCGAGGTGTCTGATCCAGAGGTGTTCAGCTGAACAGACTGCTTTGCACTCTGATTTTTCTTTCGGATTCGCCTGATTGTCCTAGTAAGATCGGGATCCGCTGGAATGGGGGAACCGTTTCATTGAGACCTGGGCATACAAAAGAAACAAAAAGAAGCAGTAAAACGTACCTCAATTGGAACAATGAAGTTCCAATGAGGTACAGAGAAATAGACCAAATAACCAAATAAAAACTTAGAAAACTAGCCGTCTCCCCGGCAACGGCGCCAAAATTTGATAAGATTTAGTCGTATCACCTAATCAAAGATAAACCTACAGTCCTCTAACTACGGTACTCAATGGAAGCAGGGTCGAATCCACAGGGAGACAGAGTTTCTAAATTAATATTCAATCAATTAGCTACTTCAGATGAAATCAGGGAAGAATTAACTGAACTAATGATTAAGCTAAGGAAGACGAATTAAACCGAGGATTTAACTATGGACTAAAAACCTAGGGTATTAGGTCGATCCACCATGCTTATACCAATCAAATAAGGTCAAACACTATCAAAACCTAAGTCATGAGTCAAGTGATTAGAGCATGTGTTGAGCTATGGTTAAGACTCAACGCTCATAATTCAACATACGCCGCATGTTCACTAACGTAATCAGAACTACTAATGTGTCCTAGGCCTCTAATCGTAAGACGGATCTGTGCAAACAACTATTAACCACAAGCAATCAATGAAATTGGCCACTAACATTAATCACTAATTAAGAACAAACCACACCACAATCACTTTAATCAAGCCCTAGAAATTGATAGAAATCTAAATAACAATCATGGTATAAACATGGCTTCACTATCTAACACCCAAGAAAGATAACTAATCACTCATAATTGAATTGACAATAACAAAACTAATTGAAAACCCTAATAATTGCATCATGAATGATTAAGTACTTAAGCTAAGCAATTAAGAATAATAAAAGAGATTAGAGTAGAGAAGAATACCAATTGACAGAAAGCAAAAACTTTTATTGAAATCGAATAAGTTCAATCACCTTTAATCTAATCTAAAGTGTTTAAACTAAGCTAAGAACTATGAGAAATAAACTAGAATAAAAGATGTCTCTAAATTAATGAGGAAAAGGTATTTATACTACCCCTCAAAGTCTAATTAAAAGCGAAATTAAAAGATAGAAATCGCGTCGTCGTGCACGGGACCCGATCGGGCAAAGGGCCAACCGATCGGGCCCATAATGAACTTTTTTTCCAAACTTTGTTCCCTCGTTTCACGTGGCAGCAGCGGCAAGAAAGTGGAAATTGGGCCCCACCCGATCGCATGCCCGATCGGGTCATGGATCGGGTGCATAGTAAAATTCCAACAACAGACCTTCATCTTTTGGCGTATCAACAGCAGCAATTATAAATGAATTCATTGGGCCCATTTGTCTTGTAGCGCATACAAACAGCAATTGTGTGACAGGCCGCAACAACAAGTGGGCCACCTTCTGATTTTTGTCTCCTAATCACGCAGCCAACAGCAACACATGCGCAGACTGCAACCCGATCGGGTGGGCTGTAATGGCCCGATCGGGCCTGGGGCATTTTGAGCCCAAATGTTCTATGCTTCTGGCACAGCACGTGGCATTGTCTTGGACTTGAAATGGGTCCACCCGATTGGATCTTTTGTGCCCGATCAGGTTGGGCTTAATTTGCCCAACTTGATTTTCTTTATTTTCTCGCCCGATCGGATCGGGCAATGATCGCCCGATCGGGTACGAAACTTTACCGTCCGATCGGGCCATTTCTTGCCCGATCAGAGTACGGGAAGCTCTTTTTTTACTCTTTGGCTCTCAATTCTTCACGTTTAGAGGTCTTGGGACCTCCTAAACTATCTATAAAGCTCGTGAGCCATCCTATGTGCCTCGTAACATCTCGTAAAGCCGTGGTTGCTTCCAAATAACTCGGAAATAAGGAGAAAACTCCCTAAAACCTGCAATTCAATACTAAAACACAAAACCACAACTATAAACGATAGTTAGCATAAAATAGCTCCCAAGAGCTCCAATGACGCACAAATTAGCTTGTAAATAAGGGAGAAAACTCTATATAAATACGTGATATCAGTCATGAATCAATTGTGCAATTTCTAGCTTCATACAAACTAAGAATATACAAATGAAATGACATACATAGCGGATAGCTGCGAGCAGCAGGAAATTTGAGTACTGAGAGAAAACTTTTTGCTTGAAATTGGAAGAAGAGTATAAATTTCAGAATTTAGGGTTGTGAGAAATAGGGAAAAGAAGGAGCTAAAAGAATACTGAGTAGTTGAAAATGGTTATCATGGAAAATCGTTTTCCGTGGAAAATGGTTTTGTGTACAAATAAGCTTAGCCTCACTAATAGTCACCATACACTTGTTGTTTGGCCTTGATATCAATTTACAAAACTAACTTGCATACAAATTAGGTAAATGACGCGTCCGACCAAAACATTTGGTCGGACGACTTTCAGTTGGTTTCATTTTTGTTTCAGTTGGTTTCATTTTTGTTACAGTTGGTTTCAATTTTTATTCAGTTGGTGTCAATTTTTGTTCAGTTGGTGTCAATTTTTGTTCAGTTGGTTTCATTTTTGTTTCATTGTTGTTTCAGTTGGTTTCAATTTTTTTCAGTTGGTTTCTTTTTTTTCAGTTGGTTTCAATTTT
Organism: Patellifolia procumbens; assembly: GCA_947645195.1. Lineage (NCBI taxonomy): Eukaryota > Viridiplantae > Streptophyta > Magnoliopsida > Caryophyllales > Amaranthaceae > Patellifolia > Patellifolia procumbens. The sequence goes on from CANSGD010001076.1 coordinate 4,516,313, forward strand.
TGTTCAGTTGGTTTCAATTTTTTTCAGTTACTTCCAACTGAAACATCAATACTTCCAACTGAAATACAACTGATGTAGACATATAAAACCAACTGAAACAAAATAAACTCTAAATGAAACAAAACAAACTCCAACTGAAACAAAATAAACTCCAACTGAAACAAAACATACTCCAACTGAAACAAAACAAACTCCAACTGAAACAAAACGAATTCCAACAGATACAAAACAAACTCCAACTGAAAACCATTCTCACCTTTTATGCTTCTCTCCTGCTTCAAAAAACCCCTGTATATTTATATGCCATTGAGTGATGGTGGGTCAGTGGGTTTCTTCCTTTAGGTGGAATTGTGCTTGGACGTGGAGAACAGGGGAAGAGAGATAATTGATTTGGTTTGTTCATCAATTTATCTAATAGACGCAGAGAACAGGGGAAGACGAATTCAATCTGGAAAATACAATTGTTGCGCTCGGTGGGAGCAGAGGGAGAAAGAGTGAGTGAGAGCAGCGAGTAAAAGGGGGGAAAACAGAGGAGGGATGCGTGGCTTTCTCCGACGAGGTGAGGCTCGTTTTTCGGCCGGCGTGACTCTGTCCGACCGAACATATTGGGTCAGACGGTCTGACCCAATAGTTTCACAATTGTAAAACCCAATCAACAAAACTCATCCATTATTTCTTCCGCAGCACAAAGATGAATACCTACAGCTTCACCGTATAGCTGATATCACGTATTTATATAGTCTTTTCTCCCTTATTTACAAGCTAATTTGTGCGTCATTGGAGCTCTTGGGAGCTATTTTATGCTAACTATCGTATATAGTTGTGGTTTTGTGTTTTAGTGTTGAATTGCAGGTTTTAGGGAGTTTTCTCCCTATTCCCGAATCATTTGGAAGCAACCACGGCTTTACGAGATGTTACAAGGCACGTAGGATGGCTCGCGAGCTTTATGGATAGTTTAGGAGGTCCCAAGACCCCTAAACGTGAAGATTAGAGAGCAAAGGAGTCAAAAGGAGTTTTCCGTGCACTGATCGGGCAGAAATAGCCCGATCGGGCGAAGTATTTATGATCGGGTATAAAAGTTGCGGACCCGATCGGGCGATGTTTGCCCGATCAAATCGGGCGAGGAAGCATGTCCCCAGACCCGATCGGGTGACTACCGCCCGACCAGATCGGGTGGAGTGCTGCTTGGTCTCGTTGCGGTGCTACAGGCGAGGGGAACACGCTGGCCCAAGTTGTCGCCAGACCCGATCGGGTGACTACCGCCCGACCCGATCGAGTGGGCCGTTTTCTCGCCTTATTGCTGCACTGCTGCTGCCAGAGCCCAGAAGTGAAGCTGGGAGAATTTGTATGTGGACCCGATCGGGTACTGTGCTAGGGCCCGATCGGGTCTGGTGCTTTAATCGCGCTTTTTCACTTTTTGTTTCCGTTTTTAGTGAACTTGAGGGGTATTATAAATACCTTTTCCTCATTATCTTTTATTCATCTTTCATTAGGTTTTAGACTAGTTTTATTCTACATTGCTCTTAGTTTAATTCAAACACTTTAGATTAATTTAGAGGTGATCAAACCTATTTCGATTTCAATAAAAGTTCCTGCTTTCCGTTAATTGGTACTCTTCTCTACTCTTTATCTCTTTAATTACTTTGATTGCTTAGTTTAATTCTTTAATTGTTCATGATGCAATTCTTAGGGTTTCATATTAGTTTTGTTGTTGCCGATTCGATTATGAGTGAGTAGTTCTCTTTCTAGGGTGTTAGATAGGAAAGCCATGTTTATACCATGATTGTGATTTAGATTTCTATCAATTTCTAGGGCCTGATTAGGGTGATTGTGATGTGGTTTGTTCTTATTGAGTAATTAATGTCAGTGTACAATTTCATTGATTGCTTGTGGTTAATAGTTGTTTGCACAGATCCGTCTTACGACTAGAGGCCTAGGACACATCAGTAGTTCTGATTACGTTAGTGAACATGCAGCGTATGTTGAACTATGAGCGTTGAGTCTTAACCATAGCTCAACATAGGCTCTAATCCCCCGACTCTTGACTTAGGTTTTAATAGTAGTTGACCCTATTTGATTGGTATAAGCATGGTGGACCGACCTAATACCCTAGACTTTTATTCCATAGTTTAATCCTCGATTTATTCAGTCTTCGGTAGTCTATTCTTAGTTTAATTAATTCCTTCCTGATTTCATCTGGAGTAGCTGAATTGGTTGAATATTGATTTAGAAACTCTGTCTCCCTGTGGATTCGACCCTGCTTCCACTGACTACCTAGTTAGAGGTCCGTAGGTTTATTTTTGATTAGGTGACACGACTAAAACCTATCAATAGCTATCGACAAAACCAAATCTGCTAATTGTGTTGCAAATTGTCTCTAAGGAACACTACGGCATTCCGGCATCAGAATAAGAAACTCAATTCCCAAAACCCATCATCAATCCCAAGTCACACACGTATCTTGAAGTTCCATCAATCAAAAGAGCATACAACATCAAAATTCAATCAACAACACAATTATACAACATCGAACATCGAAAAATGAAAGAAGGAGGATAACAACAAACCCTAGTTTCAGGGTAAGAGGTCTGACAAAGATGGGACCCAAGTTTGTTGTTACGGGAATCAATGACTTGCATAACACCATAGCCGACAATACCAGGAATAACGCTGCAAACCAGAACGCCTTTGCATTTCAGAGCTGAAACTTCAAAAAAATTGGAAAAGAGGAGGAAGTTTCTGCTGAATTTCTACGTTAATAATGGCTTTGGAGGTTTGTTGAATGCAGCAACAAAACTACATAAGTATGGAGATTTTAAAAAAAAGGAAAAAATAAAAGGGAAAATGAGGGAAACATACTTCTTAGAATTAAAATTAAATCAATAATATTTGAAATTTTGGAATTAACATAAGATAACATTGGAGTCTTAAGATAGTTATCTAAGATATTTTTTTATTTCCTAGCTTCCAACTTAACATAACACTCATCTTAAATAAGAGTTGTATAAAATATAAGAAAACACCTCTTGTATTTAGGTGTTATGTTAGAGGTGTTATGTTTGCCTCTTTTGTAGTAGTGGTTGTTTCCCCGGCAACGGCGCCAGTAGCTTCTGCATTCAGCTGGTGTCGTTGATAGACTCATCATTTACTCTATGCCTTGCAGTTAATTCTTACAAATGCTCCAGACTTATAGGATCAAGCACACTGAAATTTTCATACACAACCTGCTAATGTGTTTTCCTTAGTTGAATTACTCCCTCTTGAATTAGGGTTTCGCCTATAAATTTTTTACCTTTCACTTGAAAGGATTTTTCCTATTTTAGGCTTAGTTTAATTAAATTTCTTTATTTTATTTAGTTTATTTCCTTAAGTTAGGCGTGTGACATTAGATAAGATTAGGTTTTTATTAGTTTGTTTCAAAAGATAAGATTAGTTTTAAAAGATGAGATTAGGTTATTTAAAGATATGAGTTAGGGGATTGTGCTAACCATATTAGGTTTTCTTATCTTTATCTTGTTAAACTATGATTAATTTTTATCTTATTTGTTCAGAATTAGGATTAGTCATGTCTTCTCTATTTATATGGTTGTTTTACATCAATAAAAATCAGATTTGAGTTATTAAAATTTCCATGAGTCTTGCTTATGATTTAAGGTTGAGTACCTTTCTTGTTTAGCATTGAAGAAAGACTAAGATCGATCTTCTACCCCTTTGGACCGAGATTCAAAGGTTACTATCCCCATTATTGATTTGTTTCTTTTGTTCTATTAAACTACACACTCAACCCTCCATCTTTTTAGTTAAAACATCACATAACATCGTTCCCTTGAACCCTAAAACTTTCATCCACCCTTAAGAACCCTAAAGTAGCAATCTTTGGATCGAAATTCATATTAATTGGTGTGGCTGCTGCTGATTTTCGAAGCTTTGAGTGGTGTTTCGTGGCCATTGAAGCAATTTTCGGAGCACAAACAACTTGCCCATATTCGAAAAGTTTTTGAGACCTAGATAGGGGATGTATTTGTGCTAGATCTGCCCCCAACTTCATGACTAATGACCAAGATGAGATCTCTACACTCCTGGAGAGTTATCTCTCGCCTGTTTATAGATGGTGGCCACAAGCAGTTGTTGATGCTGAATTAAAGGCTATTTTTGATGGCTTTGTTTTGCAATTGGAGATCAAGAACGATAAAGCTTTGCAAAAAGATACTTCTAATTTGCAATAAGATATTTCTGATTTGCAAGAAGATTTAAAGAATGATTCCTTTACAGTTCTTGACATTAAAGATGCAATCTTGAATAATCCTTGTGAAGTACAACAAACAAAAGGGGTAAGGATTTGTGGTTTGACACAATTTTTAATCCTCATTTAGATGTTTCTATCTACACACAAGAACTGAATTTTACCAATGAAGAGGAGCATGGAGTTTCCAGTTTGGACAGATTTGATTTAGTTATACAAGATTCAAGCTTTCTTTGTTCTTTTACTAAATTTTCTTGTTTGCTAACGAGCTTACCCAATTTCCAAGACTGTCAAATGAATTTTGTTGTTATGATGGAGATGGTACTAAGGGAATTAGTTCGTCGCATATGGATGATTTCATGGTGCAGCAAGCTACCACAAGTTCGTACCTTGATCATGCAACGTGAGGACACGTTTCTTTTAAGAGGGGGAGAATGATGTGTTTTCCTTAGTTGAATTACTCTCTCTTGAAATAGGGTTTGGCCAATAGGTTTTTACCTTTCACTTAAAATGGTTTTTCCTATTTTAGGCTTAGTTTAATTAAGTTTCTTTATTTTATTTATTTACTTTATTTCCTTAAGTTAGGTGTGTGACATTAGATATGATTAGGTTGTTATTAGTTTGTTTCAAAAGATAAGATTAGTTTTAAAAGATAAGATTAGGATTCTATAAAGATATTAGTTAGGGGATTGTCCTAACCCTATTAGGTTTCTTATATTTATCTTGTTAGACTAGGATTATTTTTTATCTTGTTTGTTTAGGATTAGGATTAGTCATGTCTTCTCTATTTATATGGTTGTTTTACATCAATAAAAATCAGATTTGAGTTATTAAATTTTCATGAGTCCTGCTTATGATTTAAGGTTGAGTACCTTGCTTGTTAGCATTGAAGAAAGACAGAGATCGATCTTCTACCCCTTTAGACCGAAATTCAAAGGTTACTATTCCCATTATTGATTTGTTTCATTTGCTCTATTAAACTACTACACACCCAACCATCCATCTTTTTAATTAAAGCATCACATAAAATCGTTCCCTTGAACCCTAAAACTTTCATCCACCTTCAAGAACCCTAAAGTAACAATCTTTGGATCGAAATTCATGTAACCTGCAGTCGAAGGCTAATCTATTATAGAAAATAAGACATGGTTAAATAGTATTATGGAGAGTGTCGTTTGATGTGTGTGGGTCTGGTTGGAATTGTTATGTTAGGAATGAGTCCAGACCCGGGCATGAAGAATCGATCGAGGTTTTGGGTTCAGGAGGATCAGAACTATGAGGAGAGAGACGATTACCGGAGATATGTTGGTCTGCATTCTTCTGTATTTAGTTTTGGGTTCAAATTCTTTGTGCTTCACATCTTTGTAAAAGAAACATAAGCAAATGGCACTAATCTCTTGTTATTGATTTTTACATTTATTGTTTTTATGTGACAGATCTTTAATTTAACGCAGTGGAGTCAATCTGGATAGATCTTCGGTGATGCCTCAAGATATTCAACACAATGAACTTACAATTTCATCTCTTGTTTTATGTATTTATTTTTTTTTGAATATTCTTAGTATATCAAAAACTATAGGTTTCAGATTCACATTTTGGTACTTTTGGTTAGATTAAAACATGTTGTACGATTATTTTTTGGGTTTCTTAATTAATGAAAGTTTAAGTTACTTTTTATATTTGTGTAATTATATTTTGACTATGTTTGTCAGTTACTAAATTTATTAAAAGTTCGGCGTTGTTAGAGACATTTTATATAGTTTTTTTAAAGAGCATTTACGACGAATTTTTTCGTCGTTGCCGGAGCCATTTTATAGTTGTTGCAAAGAACTTCTACGACGAAATTTTTGGTCGTTATTGCCTTTTGTTTGTCGTTATTATTATAACGACGAACAATATAATGATCGTGCAAAATTAGACGACGAACAAGTTGATTTCGTCGTTAATGCCAATAACGACGGGACTAATAACGACGGTCATAACCACGAAACGTGTTCGTCGTTAATTACCTTTAACGACGAATTGTTACCCTTTTAACGACAAATTGGTTCGTCGTTAAAGATGTTAATTCTAGCAGTGTATATAGATGGATGTGCATATTTTTTGAGAAGGATCTTAAAATGAGAAGGGTGAGAAGGATCGATGTGCATATCTTTTGAACTGGATGTGCATATCTTTTGAACTGGACATGCATATTGCACTTTTTGGCCTATACGTAAATGATCTTAAACGGTAAAATGCACATTCAGTTAAAAAAAATGCACATCATAAAAAAGTTGCACATTTACTTTTCAAAATATGCATGTTTAGTTCAAAATATATGCATATAAAATCCTTTTTACCGTTCTCATTTTAAGAATCTTTTTATTTGATCCTAATTCTATACATATAGTGAGAAGAGATACGCGTTCATTAACAATCCACAATCCAATCTTGTATTACTTCAGACTCTAACTCGCAACCTTCTCTGATGTGACATTAATTTTTAGTGAATTGGTGGATTCAAAACCACCCACGCTTTTTTACCTATCTATCAGAGCTTTATGCATCATCATCTCTTGTGTCGCTTCTTTCTTTGTTTTTTCTTTACTTTGCCTTTTTATATCACAACTCTCGAATCATCATTCATAGTCGAGGCAATGATGTCTCTTTTTAACCTAAACATTTACCACATTATATTAGACGAACTCTGCCTTTAGTCTAAATTAATCTAGACTTTCTTAACATCCGTTATAAACCCCAAATATTAAAAAGTCTTAGTACGCTACCATAAAATGTCATTCAAACCCAATACAAAGTGGGTAAATGATGTGTTTCCCTTAGTGTATTTTACTCCCTTTTGATTTAGGATTTTGCCTGTAGATTTTTACCTTTCACTTGAAAGGGTTTTTCTTATTTTATGCTTAGTTTATTTAGTTTCTTTAATTAGCTTGTTTAAATTATTCTATATAGAAGTGTGTTATTTATGTAATTGGGTTGTTTTAAAATATAAAATTAGGATTCTTTAAATATGTGAGTTAGGGGATTGCTCTAACCATATTAGGGTTTTCTTATCTCTATTTTCTTTTCTTAGGATTAACTTTATCTTGCTGGTTTGGGATTAGGTTTACTATTTATATGTTTGTTTATACATCAATAAAATCAAATTTGAGATTTGAATTATTAAAATTTTGTAAGCCTTGCTTATGATTTTAAGGTTAAGTACCTTGCTTGAGTAGCATTGAAGAATGACTAAGATCGATCTTCTAATCCTTTGGACCAAGATTCAAAGGTTACTATCCCCTTTCTTCTTCAGTTTCGTTTTCTCTCCATTAAACTAAGCTTCAAACATGTTTACAAGAACTTCAACTTAAGACCCTAAAACACTCATCACTCTCGAAGAACCAAAACGCTAAAAGGAACAACTTTTGGAATGAGATCCATACCATTGGTGTGGCTTGTAGTGGATTTGTGGAGTTCCGTGGCCATTGAAACAATTTTCGAAGCACAAACATCCTGTCCAGATTCGAATAGTTTTTTAGGTAACTTTGAGCAACTCGTTTTCCTTGTGAACAACGGCTTTTTGGGAATTTCTTGACTCTAAATCGTGTGGAATGTTGCCTAGTTTTAGACTGAAAATTTTCACGATTTTTGGAAATTGTGTGCTATTTTTTCGGAATTAATCTTTCAACGTGGTCTGTTTTCGATCAATTCTGAAACGACAGACTTGTTTTCTTTACTGAGGTTCGTTACTTAGAAGTTTTGAGCGATTCCCGTTGGGTTGGTTTCGTAACATCTGGAATTTTAATACTGCAAAATTTGGTTGAATTTGTGTGAGAAACGTATTTGCAAGTGCTAGAAACTTTCAGTCTTGTTTTCAGCACAATGAGAGACCTGGAAAAAAGGATTTATTATTACTCCTTCCGTTCCCATTTGATATTCCCATTTGGATTATGGGGGAAAACCAATGCAGATTGATGTGGATGAGAATCTTTTGTATTTTATATTGTATAAAGTGCACTTTTGTACTTTTTGCTTTTGAAAAAGTAAGAAAGAGAAAGAAAAGTTGGTGATTGAGAAACAAATTATTTTAAAGTGGACTCATGTGTAACACAAAAAGTAAAAAGTTTTGTAAATATTTGGTTGTTGAAGGGTAAGATGGGGAAATAAATGTCCTTAAAATGGAAAATATTCAAAATGGAAGAACTTTTAGAAACATCCAAAAAGGAAAATGGGAAAATCAAAAGTAAATGGAGGGAGTACTAGATTTGCCAAACTTTATGACTAGTTACCAAGATGATATCTTTGCACTCTTGGATAGTTATCTACCACCTGTTTATAGATGGCTTTGATCTGCAACTAGAAATCAGAAACAATAATTCTAATTTGCAAGAAGATAATTTTAATTTTGCAAAAATTTAATTCTGAATTGCAAGAAGACTTAAAGAACGATTCTTTTTCGGTTCTTGACATTAAAGATGCAAACTTTCCTTTTTCTACTTTTGGAGAAATTGTTCAACATAAACCTTAAGGGGAAAAAAAAAAAAAAAAATGAACGCAGCAATAAATAGACATGTTGATATATACAAAAGGAAGGTATCATCTTGTCATTACATCAGAGGAAGAGGAGATACAAGGATAGTATAGAAGGCAAGCTAAATATAGGCTCCTATGTTGAGAAGCACATGAAGTAAAGGAGACCAGCTTCCATAACCTACTTAATTTCTTGATGAGGAACATTATAGAGGTTTCCCCGCCAGAATATATAGATATATAAAGAGAGATAAACTAACTACTATGACCAACAAGCAGCATACTGAGCCTCAATCCATATGGAATCGTGATTGCTCTCGTAAAACTTATCAAAACCAAGGTAACAAGTTCCCCTCTTCCTATGCTCCCTCTTCTCTCTACTGTAGTTTAGTTGTTCTTTCCTCCATTATTTTCACTTGAGCCAAGGTAGTCTTTAATTTTGCCTCAAGATTCTAGGACAGCCAGCTAGCAACTAGGGCCCACGGCAGATGACTGCTCCTCAGAGGCAGCCGGCAAATCACCATCAGCATAGCCTGGTTTAGCGTCCTCTTCGACACTGATTTTACTCTTGGGTGAGAGACGCTTGACTTCTTCAGATGTATAGATAAATATTTTTTTCGCCATGCTGCAAAACTCACTGAAAAGATGCCAAAAGTCAGAAGCAACACACAGAATAAGATATCAATGGACATTCGTATTGTTATCTGATCTTAAGTTTGATTTCTCTAATCCCACACCACCCACTACTCCCTCAAGAAAGGAAAAAATGAGTAATGTTACTATTTAAGTCGTTACTACAGATCTTAAACTTCTAATACCACACCACCCATTCTGCGAGTACTTAGATCATCATTTGCCATCCTTCCATTCAAGAGCTAAAGCACTAGATTAAATGTAGATTTCCGTAAGTTTAGTAATGTTGGAGAAAACTGCCCTGTAGATTCACTTCTTTAATCCCGTTCTAAATAACCATTTTTCAACTTCTTAGTTGATGGATCTTTCCAATTACAGGTCAAGACCTTTTTATCCTTCAATTTTCTCCAGAGTTAATTTATTATAGTATATTAGCGTCTTGCATAATGCTTATGGTCAGAAAAACTTACTGCCATGGATCATCTCCAACCATCATCATATCATCTTCATCATCTGTGTAGACAACCTGCCATTTTCCTGACGAACAACAGAGCTCCCCTTTGATATCAAACAACTGCTCCAGTCTCATAAGAAGGTCCTCATAACACTCAAAACGTGTCAAATCTACAGCCCTCCCAACAGCCACATCTTGCATATGAACCTGGAATAATTCCATTAACTGCACCATTAGATCAGTTTGGATTGAACAACATCTAAGCAATAAATTTCTACTCGGACTACCAAAACTAAAAGTATACAAATTACTAAACCATCAAATCTGTTTAATTCACATTTACCTTTGTGCAGGTACGACTTTGCTTACTCTGAGATTCTGGTAAAGATCTCTGTGAAGATTTGTCCGGATCACAGCTCAGCGAAGGCAAATCAGATCGATTAACATTTGATCGATCAGATTCAGCCTCTAAAGATGGAAGTGGCAGATCCTCGCCACCCCTAGGAGAATTTTCATCCAAGTTGGAATTATCAAAAAGCTGAATACCAAACAAGCGGCAGCCTGCTCCACTACTCTTTCTTTTTTCACCAGATTCTTTGTTGACAACTGAACCCAACGACTCTGATGCATGTTCTGCTCTATTGGACCAATAAATGGACTGGCTGGATATCGCAGGAATGGAACTATTTGCTGTAAAACCAACTGAGCCTGCTTTTGTCACGGACGAAAACTGATCACGTGTACGCTCTTCAGCACATGCAGCAACAGGAGCTTCAGCCGGAGACTTCCAAATGCCTGAAGTGAAAAGAATAATAAAAATGGAGAAAACACTTTGAAAGCATTGAAGCCAAGCAGTAACAAAAATCATACCCAGTGCAGACAAATCTGTTGCTGATGATGGCAACACTGCAGGTCGTGGCCGCTTATTCCTTTGAGTAGGCAGTGAGTTGCTAGAATTTGTGGCCACCAATGGTTCCAATTCCCAAGGTGAAACTCTCTCCGGGCGCACAATTGATGAAGGTTCATCCCATTGAACCTGCAAGAAGTACATCAGATATAATCGAACACTTTTGAAATGCTCGTAAGAACTCGGTGATAGATGGTACTAATTAAGCTTCTCGCCAAAGCCGCAAAGGCAAGAAGACAAGTATAAAAGTAGCATAAGACTTTCTTTCCTTTACTTGATTGCAAAATATATGAATCATTTTCCGCATGCTAGTCAAATAACTCAAGAAACAAACTTCACCTTCAAAGATCTCCATTCAGAATTTGCCCAACTTAATGCAGTAGCATCATTGACACCAACAATAGTGCCACTGAACCTGTCAGATTGTAGAACAAGTAGATAAGCATGTATCCAGTGGACAGTTACTAGAAAGCAAAGCCCAAAACAAATACCTTCTTTCAGGAACTTCATCCCCTTCAAATCTCATTTTGAACCTCATCCCAACAGAAAGCTTGTGGCTCTTGGCTTCCAGGTACTTGTTCACACTCACAAGGAACTCAGACCTACTAGTTCTGCAATAAAACAGCACTCTTCAGAAACTGGAGCGATTAGAAATAAAGAACTATGTTGTCCAATAATCATATAATATGCAAGAAATACAGGTTTCAAGGGACAAAAAAGGGGAAATCCTGCAAAACAGCTTCTGCGACCGAAAAATATATGTCAATAGATGTACAAATGGAGCGTAATCAGACTAGTGTCCGGCCAAGCTAATGCAACTTTCAGAATGGGAATAAAATCGAAAAACTTCAGAGTGAACTCCAACTCGAGTTACCAAATACAATGTAATTTGGATGGCCTTTGATATTTATATGTTCGTACATTAAAAGCTTTTATAATGAGATTGATCACTACTAGTATTTGCAAACAAAAACATCAGAAGATGTGCCGTACTCACATGCTTCTAGAAAATATACATATTATGATTACCCCATTTTATGTAATTCGCATCTCCCCTCTTTTAAAGGAATTTTTTAAAACTAAAACCTTAATATTTCATACTCTGCATCTAACAGCTGTGATTTCTTATAACAGCGCCTACAACTTCAACTTCCTATAACATCGAGAAAAATAAAGAGAAGTATCAAATTGTACTTCTGTTAGGTATGAAAATGAATTTGGTCATGGCTATCAACTCTATAAACTATCATTAATGAAAAAAAATTAGATAATCCTTCTAAACATTTAATTAGTTTTAACTTGCTTTCGTTCCAAAATTGTTCAAACTACAGTCGTACAAAATTGTTCAAAATTGTCCAAAATTGTTCTTTTCCTTCTAACAAATATAAAATATTGATATTTAATGGAGCAACAAAAATTCATTTACACACTAATTGTGAGTAAAATAAATGCTTTCAACACGTCTTGTGTTTGACAATCAATATCTATACTATTTTACTACTACATACTAATAAGCTAGAATGACTAAAATACTGAGCAACATTTTGCTCTTAATGTCTTAATATCTATCTTAATCTCTTTTTTAAGTCAATAGAAACTACATGAAATATATGAGAAAAGAATGATAGATAAAACTATCCGGTAAACTATGAAGGACATCACATATGATAAATTATTTACAAGGTTCTCAACTATTATATGCGACCAGTGATCACTGAATTGCGGTGGGGGTACTACTGAGGTTTACTTCTCCATGGATGATTCTTGCAATCATAGAAATTACATTGAAAAAAGTACGGTTGGATGTGCTTGTTGTTGGGCCTAAAAACTTATAATATGGACTGAAATTATTTGAATTTATAAAAGTTTGGGACTGGATTTGGACACAAATTTTGAAGTACAAAATATTTCAAATTGGATTTGAGTAAGGTAAAATCCCAGTCCCTCCTATATAGACTCTATGATGAAAAGATTCATGGCAATACATTTGAATACCAGTCTCTAAGTATGTAAGCCTTCTATATAGCAGCAACCCTTTTGCAATCTCATCACATTCTTCGCCAAAAAGGGTCAAACAGGTGCCATTAGCACAAAAGTTGACATCAGCAAGGAAGCTACCCTAATAGCCATGAAACTCACTCCATATCGCTTATATTTTCTTAATAGATACATATCAATGACACTGCAGAAACCAATAACTCTTCCTGAAAAATTGCAAGGAAATGAATGAAAATGCACAATAGGAAACGACATGAACCTTGGCTTGTAGAAAACTGAAAATAGGGTTCCCGTTTGAATTGCATGGGCTGCTGTGGCAAGAACACCAAGGTGCATACTATGACTAGAAATAACAGAAGATGGCATATTATTCAACTGCCTCATCAGCCTCCTCACCCCAACACGCAGTTCTCCATTTTCGCCTCTGCCAATAAGTAAAAAGGAAAAAACAAACAGGCACCATGAGTCCATGACAGAAGAAAGTTTTAAAAAATCCCTCTCTATCTTTATAATGGCATTCATAGATATCCGAGAAAGTTCACCCTCACTTTAATATAAGTAAAAGTTACCTCAAAAATATAAATGCATCACCAGCTACTAGCTTCTTGGAACTAACAAAAACACTCCACCCTGTAGTCAGTAGGTGGCGCCTTGGTTGCCCTGCATGATGTCCTAAAAGGTAAAAAACTTTTGCAGAACCACAAGTTGGTCTCCAATGGGACAAAAATACATCGGAATACGCAGAAAGTGCAAAAGCATCAAGCAACACCATGACCAATTTGAAAACCTAGAAGGCAGCAACGACATGATACCACGTTTTCAAAGATCACAACCAACTGTCATTTTTGGTCATACATTTCTAATTACCACCAAGAGTAGCAGCTTTGATGTTTTGCATGATTCAAGTGCAAGCAAGAACGAAAACATAAGGCAACATTTAGAAAATACTACAAAGTTTATGTTTAAATCAGACAATCAAAGGGTATCCCTTGTTCCCTGCAACTCCTGACAGAATTTTCAGCATATCCAATAAAAAGAGGACCATATGGAATGTGGAATTTCGGCACGTGACAGCATTATGTTGTGAAGCTTCACTCTGAAAGTCTGAATACAATAATTACTCCAAACAATCAACAGAAACATTGGTTTTATGGCACAAGTGTGCGTAATTGGTATAAACTCCCGTGCCTAAGATAAAAAAAAATACAAGCAAAACAACAAAGCAGAGTAACAAAAGTTTGCAGTTTGCGTCAGAATTCATCTGAATTGGCAAGTAACAGTCTCTTCTAATAGCACCTTCCTACCACACAAGGCAGCTATTACAATTTCTCTCACTTTTATGTACTAAGACGATATTGTTCATATGAAATTTCTGAAAAAGCTTAATAAAGAGAAGATAAAACTTAAGCTTGTCTCGAGAAATGTCATTCTTCTCATGTAGCTTTTTAGTTTAGCTTAGCTTTGTGGCTTTTTCTTTTGTTTTTTTTCCCGAGGGGGGGAGGGTTATTGTAAAAAGATCGAACCAACCCCCCCCCCCAACACACACCGACACACGCAACAAGAATGAAATTGTAACAATATCCCATATTTCCAGAAATATGTTCACATATATGCATCCAAGAAAACACAAGATAAAACTTCTCTGCTGGCATAGCCCCTATAGTCCTATAGACACATGAAGCAATGATACATAGTAGAAAGTACCAGCTAACATAATGCTCATATGCAGTGCAACTTGGTAGAAGATCACAGTCTTGTACATATAGTCTGCTCACCTCGAAAAATGTGACGGAAATGCCACTCGTTGCGATGAAGATCTGTCGCAACAAGCTCCTGCCAAGGTGGCTGCTGAGACATATCCTGCAGTGTAACAGTTCAACATCAACAAAATAAAGGAAAAAACGTAGGTATATGCCCTTGCATTGCCCTCAACAAAATGTTGACAGCATAAATCTTTCCAAGCATATTATCAGCAAGACAAAGATATTGCAAGCCCTTCCTTAATTTCTTTTAGCAAAAACTACTTTCCTTTAACATTCTTGGCTCCAAATGTAGGATCATTACAACTAAGTAAAGCAGTCAAGCCTCACCAGGGGTGGTAAACAATCATCTGCATGCCTGCGAAGCACAGAGAATCCACCATGCGTGCTAGTATCAGAAGCCGTCAGTGTCTTGCAAAATGAATGCACGTTGCACCTTGGAGGATCTGGCACTGGAAGATCAGGCTTCGTAACTTCACTTTGCTGAGAAACAGCAAAGCTGACAACATTAGATAAATGTTTAAAATTATTATCAAAGACAATACCTAACACTAATGACCTGATCTAAACATCATACAAAATAGCCTGCAAATAAACAAAACTATTTGTAAAACTCATATGCCTAGCTCTCACGATAACAATCACAATGTGTAAGAACCGAAATCCCAATTAATAGGACATGTGTTTGTCCTTCTTCAGTCGAGGGTGTGTGGCAGATAAAGAAAAGAGATTGACAGGCAGACTCACATCTCTTTCAGGAACCAGAGTTATCTGAGCATAAACTTCATCTGTTTCAGGTTCCGCCTGCACAACAAACACAATCAAACTTAAAACCAATTCCATAATTCACAAAAGGAGCCATAAAAAATAGGAGAAAAGTACAGAAGCAACCAACATTAACAGTGATGGGAATGATACTAACCCGAAGTTCAATATTAGCCACTTTGCAAAGAATTTTAGATGGCAAATTGAATGAAGGCATCTGCTGTTCTAATCCCTGATGTGTAGAAGCTTCAAGCTGAAAATTGTAAAGCATTAGTCTCATCCAGAAAAAGACAAAGACCAACCGTATCCATAGTAAGAACAAGGATATGCTCCACTCAAGGAACAACAGATGCAAAAAAATAGCATGTTTAATTGGAAAGTGACAAAACATCCAACCCTCCCATAAAGGATTCATATTATCTTTCATTAAATTATCAAGTATGGGTTTCATAATGGTTTCCCTATAATCTATCAGTTGGAGATAAGCTAATCTGTCTTCAGTTGTTGCAATCTACGAGTCAAGCAGCAAAGCTCGAGTCGAGAGCCCCTTCTACAATTCTTATAAGAGGCCTTAAACTTGTACATATCTTCCCTTCTCTGTGCCACTACCCTGAAATTTCATTTAAACGAGTTCATGTTAACCCCTGGGATTCTATGCTCCTACTTCCCCGAAAATCTGATTTAGGGTCCTACAACAATGGCTCTACTCAGTCTAAATTAAGAAGGGATACTATTGTGCACTACCAGACCTACAAAACCCACTAACAGCAGGATGCAGATTCAGTGGATGGTTATTGGGAAGAAACATTTCTGTACAGAAAGTCAAATTCTACATCATCTATCGACATTTTAACTACTATTAAATCATTGATTTTTTTTTATCCACAGTCTAAGTACTGTTAGTTTCAAAAGTAGCCTTAGATTTAATTGAGTGCTTCATGATCAATCAGAACTCAACCTGACACCTGAACTGTATCCCGATCAGGACATGTTTCAGTTTGGTTATCAGTCGCTGACGCAAATCAAGGGGGAAGGTTTTATTTTCATAAGAACTTCTATTACTTATGTTGTATCTTACTGACTTCTGCACACCATTTGAATTGCATTCTTCAGATATTAATTGACTATTAAGTTATCAAAATAATATTAAAACTATGTTCTTCAAACTAAAATAACAAAAAGTAATCGTATTCCCTCAAATGTTAAATACACTATTTGTTGTGCTCATATTTTCACATTACATCAAACGTGTCAACGATAAATATAGTTGCTAATTCTCTACAAATATTTTTTATAATAAGGTAAAATAATTTGTAATATTTTTTTCCTAACTAGCTTCCCGCAAAGAGATTCTTCTAAATCACAGCATTGCTCTCTTTCTCTCCCTCTTTGGAGTACGAGAAAAAACGTCTTGATTACAACAGCGAAATTCGGCAAAAAAAATCTAGCCAATATATAAGAAAAAAAAAATAATTCCGTGGGATTCTTGTTAGATCCACTACAATAAATATTTTTAGAGCATGAACTTTTCACAGTATTCTGTACTGCGTAATTGTAAATGTTAATGGTTTGTATCAAAACAGTGGAAAAACAACCATGAGAACAAAGGGAGTAGTAGTTAATAGACGAACGGGACAAAGCACAGATCTCACTCCGCTAAACACATTATGAATGGAAAAGTTTTCAAAGTAAATACAGGGACACCTTAGCCAACAATGGAGAACAGAGAGTCAATAATCCATAGGCACCAGACTACTATGAAGCATGGTTCAAAATACATATTTGGTTGCAGCCGCGGAAACGTTCGCGGTTTCGACAGACCGGTACAGATGCGTTTCTCACGGACCGCGTTGCAATTTTGGTAGCACGATTTGGTTATAATATTCACTTTTTTAATGATTGGACCCAAATATCATGAATGAATAGTTGATTATTTTGAGCTTCCTCACACCACTAATGATTTTCTAGTAAAATTTGACCATCGCAAGGGGAATATCAACCAGAATTGACTACTATAATGTTTGATGCGGTGGAATTGGGGCGTTTGAGGTACGATACGGTCCTCGGACTAAAATAAAAAGGCGTTATGAAACAGTCAATAACGGTTTGCCAACTTGAATAACCTTTACGATACGGGTGAACCGAACCGCAACGACCTTGTTTGACATTATGCTATGGAATAATAATGAAGATAAAGCTAATAGGATAGACTGGGACCAGATATTGAACAAGCAAAACTTCATTGCTTGGTCCAATAAGGGGACACGAGAAAAGCAAAATGCATAAAAAAGGAAGCTTTAGTCCCAAAATGATTGGTTGTCGTCTAATTATGAACCGTCTTAGGACATCATCTCCAAGTAGAAAGTAGAACCAAAAGGAAAAAAACATAAAAGGAGGGGAATTAATCCACGGTAGAAAGTACGCGAAATTCCAAAGAACAAATTAAAAAGAGAAAGATCCACCTACCTGCTCCATGTGACCTTGAGGAAAGTAATAAACACGCTCCCCTTCACGAGGAACATTTACCAGGGGTCCAGCACAGGCAAACCAAAGCTCCTTGTACAAAGCATCTATAAGCGATCCATAACAAACAAATCGTTATATTAGGTACGAAAAAATGATAACAACTTAACTAGATCAGGAAACAAGAAGAAACTAGACAGCAGCACCAAGAATTGCCAACCTGCTTTCAGTAACTTAAATTGTGAGAGTAGGGAATCCGCCAACATACAATCAAAAGATTCACATAGACAATGTGAATTACAAATAGGGCTGCACATGATGGGTCCACACAGAGCAATCCATTTTTATTAAAAATCAGTAGCTTAGATAATATATATGTCAACTCACACGAAAAGAATCCAATCCAAGAATAAGATTTTTAAAGCTTGTGACCCCCCAGCCCGGAAGAACTTTTCGAGTTCCGTATTTTCTCTCCAAAATAAATAAGTATCCAGGCCCCCCAATATTTGAAACGTTGTTAAATCGCATACTAGGACTAAAAACCTGAAAACCAAACCAAAAGAGGCAAAACGCAACCGCCAAAGCAGTGAAAAGGGAAAACATCTAGACACAGAATATTCCAATTTCATGAGGTCATACGTTGTTGCAGATCAGCTTTCTAAACTTGACGTTATTCATGAACAGATTTTGCCTCTGTCAAGGTTTCAACTTAGCAGACCAAAGCTTTTGGCTTGACTAAAACGTCTAGGTTGCTTGACGACAATGATACATTTTAGACTATAGGCTGTATGATTGTAGTGTCCAAATCTTGCGGATCTTTGGTAAAAAGGGGCAGTATTAACTCCCTTCAAATCTAGGGACCCAGCCAAACAAAGCTTCATATGACACATTAGATCTCGGGTTGAATACAATCGGATAGAATCAGATAGAGAAAATGAATCAAAGAAGTTTTTCTTCAGGCTTAACTAATAAAATCCAACAACCCAAGCCAATATATCCGTTGTTCAATCCAAATCATAGGTACTAAACGAAACACCAAAAAAATTCCCCTCCAATACATGAACCCCCCAAATAAAAAAGGTATCTCAAGAAAAGATCACAAGTTAACCATAGCATCCTAAAAAAGGAGCACAAGTCTGAGTGAGCTGATTAAAATGGGAAGCCACTGCAAAACTAGAATACATCTAGGTAGTGTTTGGGAATGAAGATTTCATTTGAATTCCATAAATTTCAATTCCGGAATCTCAAATCTCAAATTCCAATTCCAATTCCCCAGTTTGGTAAACATTAGAATTTGTAAATTCATAATTTAGAATTCCAAGTTTCTTCACTTTCACCACCACCAGTTCCGCCTTCTTGTCCACCATTGCCACTGCTGTCTTCATTCCATCCTCTGTAAGCCATTCTTTGTCGCTCTCCTCTATCCTGCCTATACCTATACAGTGGGGAAAGTAAAGTTTTATACCTTTGTGACGCAAGTGTGATGATCCCATATCATAAACTATTGTTTTTGCCCATTAAAGTTCCACCTTTGGAACTTTAATGGACAAATTCAACAGTTTAAGGTTGAAATAGTTTGGTTGTTTAAAGGCTCTAAAACATCTATTCAGTGCACTAATGATGGCGTCAATGTGATTGACAGGAATGTCAATAAGCAATTAGCTAGAGAGAGATGCTTGCTTCATGGAGAGGAGAGAGAGAAAGTGGAAGATGAGACTTACCAGCGTTAACAAATAAAATTAGAGGAGAGAGAAAGAGTTGTGATTTGTGTGTGTGAAAAAACAGAAGTCGTTATCTAGTTGGAATTAGAAATGACAGGTTAAAGCCTAGAATTTCAAACTTCATGTTTTGGCCTTCAGTGGAATTTACAAATGACAAGTTCAACTCCAATTCCAAATTCTTCTTCTTATCCAAACACCTAATTTGGGCCAATTCTAGATTTCCAAATGAAATCATAGTTCCCAAACAGAGCACTAGATAATTTAATAATATCTATAAGTATTAAGTATAGCAAACCCCATTACTTGATCACTAAAAAGAACAAAAACAAAGGGTAAATTACAAAGAGAAAATGCTTAAGAGAACAAATGAGATTACATGGTTTATTTGTATTTAAATAAAATAAGATATTGACTCCAAATATTAGAAATTAAATACTTATATTTAAAGAATTGAGCAGAAGTCCAATTGAACAACCCGTTGTTGAAGGCCACACAACCGGGTGACACTTAACAATTAACATTACACACCCACTAATGCTCTATATTGTATTCCTTCAAATAAGATCCAAAAACTGGACACAGCAAGAGTATACAAGTTACAAAGCAAATCTCTGAATAAAGTATCAGAACCAATAGTCTGTTGCAAGGTGGTTGACAAAATTACAGTCGATATAAGTCACTTTTAAAAAGAACAAAAGGAAAGGAGTAATATATATGTTCATAGAATGCACAATCCAACATCGATAGTCTTAACTAACATAAGGGACAAAATCAGGATGAACTAAAAGTTTCCATATAAAAATATTACATATAGCAAAACAGCATTCATGCTCATCCATAAACACTATAGAGCCGGCAAAAACTTTAGAAGCAAAAGAGTTTGAACCTTGCTCTGGCTGTCCACCAGACCGATGAGTGCCTTGGAGCGCCATGAGAAGCTACCCACAGTCACACAAAATCTCCCTTTATATAGAAAAAAAATCTCCTTGGCAAGGTTGTGAAGCGTGTAATTTATTACTGCAAGTTGCAAAACGTGTAAGGGACGCTGTGAAATTCATAAAAGGTCACCTTGACGTGTAAAGCATGACCATCACTGCAATGCATTAGACTAGACAGGAGAACCCTGATCACACATACTAAACAGATAATATATGATTAGAAAAAGTAATTGTTACTCTAACCTCGAGCAAAGGTACCATTAAGATGATTAACTATGAAGACATTAAATCAGGCTTTAGGAGAGGAACAATAAAGACAAGTTCGTATCCTTCTAGATCTTAAGAATTAATCACAATTGGCTCCATCCATTCAGTACACACAAAAAATGCAGCCTAACTTTTCAGGTCAGTATGCGTTACCACATAAACAGCTTGAAACTTTTTTCACAAGCTTCGCATTTCCACTCCCTCTTTAACCCAGAACTATTGCCAAACTTCCTGTGGGCTACAATAACCCAATTAAAAATTGGCCGTTACACCAGGGGTAGCAGATTATTCGTGAAGCCATTTTGCAACAGTATACATTCTTCAATACTCCACTGACAACACACCATCACATCCAAAAATAAAAAATGAAGAAAAAAAGGAAATTTTGACACCACAAATCCCAAGTTTTAGGGTATCTTCCTATATTGATCCGAGGTTTGATTTATTTTATCATAATGAGTTTGTGGGTATCCTTTCCATATTGGTTACAAGTTACCAACTTACCATTACTTTATATCTTTTACTAGTTATAATTTTGCATTCTTCGGGGTCCAAACTTTCATTCTTCTATCTCCTCTCTCTACAGTCAATTCCAAGAATTAAGGTACATTATTAATATTTAACTTCAGGCAAAGGGGGGGCCATGGCCCCCCCACCAGCCCGCCCTTGACTCCGCCCCAGTCTGGGGTACCACAACTAATTAGAGCACATAGGGCATTTTTTACCTCACGAAGGCATTTTTTACCTCACGAACCGATCGGCTTCAAGTTGCGATTAGTTGAGTAAAAATATCCTTAAACTTCGGATTAATAAGGGAAAGCACCCTAATATGGGATTAATTATGTCAATTTTCCAAAAAAAAAAAAAGCTACCTCACTTCAATATAGGCCCACATCCCTCCAAAGGACACATCCTCTAAAAACATCAATTTTCACAATCTTAGTTTCTTTACAATACCCTCTACTTGCCTCGACCCATATATTTGCCCTTCACTCTTCTGACTTCTACTATCATTCGACTGTCATTTCTTTAAACTTAGTGATAATCCAACAAACAAAAGGTATATACAGTCAATTTCTTCACTCAAAGCATGAAAATTCGACAAACCCAATTTACAAAACACACACAATACATGGTAAGTGCCAATTAAAGCGTGAAAGACGTAATTCAGATCGCTTTAAAACGACACACAAAAACGAATGTGACCTAGCATTTTGACATGAAGAAAGTAAATACAAGGAAAGATATCTCAGCGTAATCTTCATGAAAATCCCCTGTAAAATCAAACACACAACTACTTGATCAACAAATACTAACTTTGACATTTGCTATTTGCTGTCAAGTCAGGTCAACATTAGCTCAAAACTGAAATTTTCTTATAGCTCAACAAAACCTCACTACCCACAAAAAATCTCAACACACCCACAAAAAATCTAAACATACCCAAAAAACAAATCAAACCAAAATACAGCTAAAAGAAAAGGAAAAAAAGAGCAAGAGCTGAAGAAGTGGATACCTGAAGAAAAGGAGGACCGATCTGAACCAAAATAAGATCAAAATGACCCATAAATGAGGACCCAGATAAGAGGATCCAAGTAGGAACTGAAGCTCAGAAATTGAACAGAGAAAGCAAGAAAAAACTTGTAATTGAGGGGGGGAAGAAGAAAATAGGGTTAAGAAGGAAGATGAGAAAAGAGAGAGAGAGAGAGAGAGAAAAAAAGAAAAGGAAAGAGAGAAAGGGGGTGTGTAATGTGTGTGTGGGGGGGGAATTGGGAGGTATGCAGGGTAGTCTGCAGGGTAGAGATGTGGATTTGGATCGTCCTTGCCTGGTCGAAGCCGACAGCTCCTTCCCCTCCCTTCAATTATTCATTCATTTTCTTTATTATTTTATTCCCACCCACACCCACTCATTCTTTCCTTTCCTTTCCTTTTCTTTTCTTTTTTTCTTTTCTTTTTATTATTTCTGTCTCTCCTAAATCTTATTCTGACTTTTAAACATTTGTACTACTACACTATTCAAGTAATTAAGTATTCAGTAAGAAAAAGATTAAGGATGATTGAGTTGTGTCTACTTCCATGGAAGAAACTAGGAACAACAAGTATGGTAAGGACTAAGGAAGGAGGGTCATTATGCTTAGATTTGTCAACTCCATGATTTTCTTTCCCTTCTTAAACGGTCATTGATATAAATGGAATTGTAATGATAATCACTTTTGGCAATTGATAGGTTCTTAGAGAATATTGGATCTTCAACCTTAAGAACATAAATTCTTTCCTTTTTTAGGTGTTTTCGAATTCTATCATAATAAATATGTTGATATAACAAAGTTTCATCCACATAATCTCTACTAATAAAACAAATTATTGTATTCTCATTTAGTGGGTTGGGTTGGAACCATTAAGTTTGAGTTTACTCATTTATCATAATCTTTTGAGGTTTCATAAAATATTTCTTACCTTGCTAATGGGTTGATATTGTGAAGATGTCGAGCCTGATCATGTTGTCCACCCCTGTCTACATTTGATTAAGTTCAGTCGTTATGATGTTATTTAGTTACAAAGAAAAAGAATTTTCCAACTATTTTCCTTAACATCCATAGAGATAATAGCAACGTTCTCCATCAAATTATTTCCATATATGTGGATTCTTTAGCATAAACAAAGTGCATTGAATCTAAGTCTATTAATAAATAGAAAAGGGAAGTAGTTATTAGCAGGTTTAATTAAGGCGCAACAAAACAAAGTGTGAAAACAACTAATCGTGATAAAAAGAATTGCTACTAGGTCTGTCAAGGTACAAATATAAGGGTACAGGGATAGAAAAAACATTTTTCCTCATATTTAAGGCATGTTCTCTTCAGCTAAAACAACTGAACTAAACTAACTAAATCAAAAATAATTGAACCGGAGAGAACAAACCCTTAATATTATTCTAAGAATCGTCAAAGAACGAAGAATCATCAAGACTTTTTCAAATCAATAGGAAGAAAGACTAGTCCCTATAAAATTCTCTTACAACAACTACCACGCAAGTATTGGTATGGCACCTCTTTAAGCTTTGCATGGGAGAAGATGTCACAGTCCTATTTGTTGGATTGACATTAGTGAAACTCTTATTTTAGGAATCGAATACATTCAACAACTAGTAGAACGAGTCAAAGTCATCAAAAAAAAGAATTTTTGTTTTTTGAAATTGACGCAAGACTGACAGAAGTCTTATGGTGATGGACATCGAAGAGTTCTGGAGTTTGAAGTAGGGGACAAGGTGTTGTTGTGCGCTTCTCTCATAGAGGTGTGATGGGTTGTAGCCAAAATGGGAAGTTGAGCCCAAGGTACATTGTGCCATATGAGATATTGGAAAGAGTTGGTGAGGTGGCTTACATGCTTTCCTTAACTCTTTCTTTGAATCGGTTATATGGTGTTTTCCATGTGTCTTAACTACAAGGGTATCTTCGAGACCCTTCACAAATACGTCAGCCTGAGACAGTACATTTTAATGACTCCTTGTCCTTGCAGAAAGATTAGTTAAGATTCTAGACAACAAAGTTCACAAGATAAGGTAGGGAGAAACTAGGTTGGTCAACGTTCGTTGGGAAAATTATGACACTGAAGAAGCCAACTGGGAGGCCGAGGATGCCATGAGGTCAAAATATCGACAATTTTTTCGCTAGATTAATATCATTGAGTCACTTGGGCGTGACTCCTTTAAAGGAGGGAAAAAGAAACCTAAAACCTGAGTAATTTTTTTTTACTGCGTGAAGTGTATCTAAGCTAAGTAGATGGTTGTGTGATAATTGCCCTTAAGTGTTTAATTAAAAGCGTTGTAGGATTTAAGCATTTAATTAAAGTGTTTCATTAAGTAATTGTCCTTACGCTTCGGGACGAAGCTTCTTTTAAGGGGAGAAGATTGTAATAACCCCGAATATATATATACTAGCCTTATATGCACACAATGTGTGCAAAAATTATATCATAGTAGTTTTGGTAATTTGAATCAGTTTTTTTATGTTATTTATTTATTGAGGTTGGGTGAGTGGGTGAGTGGGTGGTGGGTAGGTATTTTTTGTGATGTAGTGGGATTGTGGGATGATTATAGGTGGTTTATTTATGCAAATGTTCTCATTAATTTTTTATTTAATTTTTATGATAAATTATTTTTTTCTGTAAATTATTAATTAAACATCAAAGGGTAAATTAGGCAATACATTAAGTTTGGTGTCTCACCCCTCTTCCCTTACAGTATACTAGCCTTATATGCACACAATGTGTGCAAAAATTATATCATAGTAGTTTTGGTATTTTAAATCAGTTTATTTTATGTTATTTATTTATTGAGGTTGGGTGAGTGGGTGGTGGGTAGTTATTTTTTGTGATGTAGTGGGATTGTGGGATGATTATAGGTGGTTTATTTATGCAATTTTTCTCATTAATTTTTTATTTATTTTTTATGATAATTATTTTTTGCTGTAAATTATTAATTAAATAACAAAGGGTAAATTGGGCAATACATTAAGTTTGGTGTCCCACCCCTCTTCCCTTACAGTATATATATATATATATATATATATATATATATATATATATATATATATATATATATATATATATATGTATGTATTATCTCATTTAAATAACTTAAGGAATATGAAAGAAAAGTTAGAGATTTATACTATTACTATTTTTTTGGTTTAGATATATTTAAAAATTAAGCGGTAATAAAGAAAACGATTGTAGACGCCGTGCTCTTTCTTTACATTCTTCTATCATTCTATTTTACCCTATTACGTTTCTTTTGTCTCTTCTTCTCCCTCACTTCATTCTCTGTGCTTCTTGCACGCTTGCCCTCTTTTCAGCCATCACTCACTCAAGCTTTGCCAACACGGTTGTGCCGTAGAAGCTGGCTTTATCCATCGAACACAGCCGCCAGCGAGCTACTGCTATCATCGTGCAGCGGCGTTGCTGTGCGAACCACTAAAGAGGATTTCGTATTCCTTAGTTTTAGGCTGCATCATTAATGTAAGTTCAAATTAAAAGCAAAAAAAATGAAATTGATTACTAATTTGTGTTATGGTTTGGGTGCCCTTGTTTTATTGATTTTGTTTTATTAATTGGTGTTTTAGTTATGTTATGTTGATGTTATACTGGTTTGTGTTTCCATTTGGGTTGTCTTCAAGAAAGGATTGTGGGAGTAAAATTTAATTGAGTTTAATGAAGATTTTCGGAATTGAGTGACCTTTACAGCAAGTTATGGAAAATGAAAAAAGAAAGAATAGAACAATCACATGACACTCATAAGTTGATCTTAGAACCATGGTGAAATTAGGATAGATTGTGAAGCTCTGGGAATTATGTAGATCAATACATAATAATTGAGAAATGGAAAGCAAGTTCTGGCAAATTGTATATCATCACGTAGTGATTTTCAAGCACAATGACTCTAGTTGAAAGGAAGTTAATAAAATAGGGGGCTTGTTTGCTTTCATTTACAGAATGTTTTTTTATATACAAGTGTGTTTTAGAAAACTCGAATGTGAATATTAGTTGTTAATACGGGTTATTTGAATGTAGAGCCCGAGTTTGGTAGAAGAGGGTTTTTAGCCTTTTGCCTATTGACTACTTTGAGGTAAGGGAATTTACCCTTGTGCCTGCTAATATCAATGGTTTGCTGCAAGTTTTCATAATACTCTCTCTGTAGCCGAGTACATTAGAATGAAACGATGAAAAAAGAAATAAATATCAAGCTTCTGGTTTTAAAATGATTTATTTGGTGAAGCAGTTTTACCAACGACTAGAGGATATATAAGGCAAAGCCTATTTATAGTGTAGGGGTGGAATGGTCCCACCTTAGCCATTAGATACTCCTATCAGGGAGATCCTGGTATGGAGGTTTGCACATATGAGTCTATGGTCAGAAAGTTCCCTCTTGATCGGGTTGCCAGTTTTGGGTGGAGGAAAAACAAAGGTAGTTTTCAATATGAAAACCCAAGGAGACATTTCAAAACAAAGTAAAAAGAAAAGAATTTCAAAAGCAATTAGTTTTATTTACTTTCACTATTTGTTATCCGCTCAATAATTTATTGACTGTGACTTTGTGTTATCATTGCAGGTGCGTAAATGATTGTTTACTTGTTTTCGCGGGATAAAAGGGAGAGACGCTTGTATCAAGAACGAACTCTCTTTTGAATACTTATTTTGACAATCTGAGGTTTTGGGGTGTAAAGCCCCATTTGAGTGTAATCCACTGAGATTTTATTTAAGTTATGCATGAATTGATTTAGAGTAGCTAAAACCTTACTTCACTCTCGGTTCCAACGGCTGAGAGTGGCAGTAGTGTCACAATTACCAGCCAAAGCCTAGAAGACTTTTCTTCATTATTGTGTTTCTCAAAGAAAACGTTTTCATCTCCCAAGCTGGTAGTTAGGGAATTACACCAACAATGATAGAACTTTATGTAATTTATAGAAGTACAAACAAAATATGTAGCTCTGGTTTGTTATTTTGCAAAATTATGCTGAATGGTACTCAACTTTAGGTTCTAATTACAAGTTATGTTGATCAGTAAGTTTTATGTTCTTAAGTGATTGTTATATGTCAATTAGAGACTGTGATATGCCAACTAGTCACTATGATATGCAAAATAGTCACCGTGATATGCCAATTAGTCACCTATTCATTTGCTTATTACTTTGATTTTCACTCATATTGAATCTCATTACTGACTAAATTAACAAAATATTAACCTTACATAATTCAATAAATACTTTAATTCATTAGGAGACTAATTTAAATTCATCTAGGGCCTAATTTAAATTCGACTTCAAATCGATTTTACAAAAGAACAATTCAAGTAATTAGTGAAAAATATTGCTCAACAACTAATAAAATTGACATAAGTTACTAGTTTAATTCATTTCGAAACTATATAAATCAATTATGTGAATACTATAAATAATTAAATAAAAGAAAAAGTTGAACATCTAATATAATTCAATACGTGACTATTTAAATTCATTTAGTACCTAATTTAAGCTAATTGATGTCCACATTAATATAATTAGTGAATATAAAAAGACCAAATGACAAAATATATAAAGAAAAATTGACAGGAATAATCTCAAGTATGGTCGTTCCACTCAAAATAATCCCTACTATGTGTTATTTCAAGATATTCCCAACTTTTTGTGGGCCCGTCCCGGAACACTCCAATGACCTGTTGCTACTTCTTATAACCGGTAAAGTGTGACATGTGAGTATCATATGCTATTTTTTAATCGTTATAAGCGTTGTTTTAAATTCTTGCCCATTTATTCCTTTATCTTCTTCCTCTTTCTTCTTCCTTTAAAATCTTCCTTTATTTACATTGAAGATTAAAACCATTTCCTTCTTCTCTTCCATTGAAGACTTCACCCTTTTTTTATTTTTTTTGCTCTCACCATGAAATCAGGTGGTGGTTCTTCCTCTTCTAACTCAAAAAATTGGAGATCTACTGCAATTAGTGGTGGTAGTAAGCTACTATGTGGGTATGGAATTCCTAGTAAGTTAAGGACTTCCAAGACGCATGAAACTTTTGGAAGAAGTTCTATGGATGCGTTCTTTGGCCTGTGAGTACAAGTTGGTCTATTATTTGCAAAGTAAAGTGGCAAGTAATTTCTTTTAAATTTTTGTTTTAATTGAAATTGATTAAAACCATTTACTTCTAAGTCACTTAATAATCTGATATTTTTTTTTTAAATAAAGAATAAACAAGCTTGTGGGAAATTTATGTGGGAAGATGATTTTGTAACTGATGAAGACAAGAATGTTGATGAAAACAGAGATTGTGCAATTGAAGATTTGATGGCAAAGAGTCTGGAATTGATAAGGAAGGTTGAGAAGTTGAAGGAGAAAAAGGAACAACTGAAGGACGCAATAACTGATTTGAAAAATATGATGTGCAAGCATGCAATTGGTGAAAAGAATTATTGTATTGTTTTGGTTGTGTCATGGCTAGTATTTGCCATTTTCTTTTATGGCCAAGCAAAATTTTAATGGGAAAAACAATATCAATTATTGTGTTGCTTTGGTTGTGTCATGGCTAGTATTTTCTATGTAAGACACTTATTATCAATTGAGTTTTAATTTCTTTTGCAAGCAAAGTTAGCATATAAGTTTTTTGATGCTAATATCATAGTTAGGGCTGTTAATGAGCCGAGCCTGCTCGCAAACTGCTCAGGCTCGGCTCAATCATAATTGGGCCATTGCTCGGCTCGATAGGGCTCGGCTCGAATTCGGGTTCGGCTCGAGAGTTAGCGAGTCGATACACGAGCTAGGATAAGTTCGGCTCGAAATGTTCGCGAGCGGCTTGAAATAACATTCCAAAAGAATTACCAGGAACACGAGCTTATAATGACCATGAAATCGAGCCTTAAATGAGCTCAAACTGAGCCTCTACAAACTACTCGAGCCTCTACAAAACGAGCTCAAATGGATGCTAATATAATAGCTTAGACCAAATCCATTACAAAGTCATTGTCTTCAAATAAAAACATCATAGTTAAAACAAATTCAATACACTTAATTCATCAATAGTCTAAAAACCATAGGAAATCCATTACAATAACCAAGCAAAATGTTTAGAAATCTGGACAAATTCCATTAAGTTCCTGCCACTTATTTTGACGGTCCTGGTGCATTGATGGATTCTTGAGTAAAGTTAGGATAACTGTTGAAATTGAATCTTGTGACATGAGCTCAAATCCACTAAGATCAACCTGCAAAGATTACATTACAAAAAATATAAGTGATGAGCTCAAATCCAGAACAAGAATCGATAAATAATCAAGTTTAAAAATTATGGCACCTAACCTGAATATCGCAAATACTCCTTCCCCTTCCTCTTGAAGCACCCCATACCTCTTAAACCAGTCCTTCCACCTCTGATAACCCTGCCAATGCCATGTTTTCCCAGTCTTGCTGGCAGTGCAACAGTTGAATGGTGATTAGTAGAGGGCTGATTTGCAGGTGTAGCTTCATTTGCTGGTGTTTTTCTTGTCCTAACTCTACTCCTCTTGGGTGGTGGCTCAACAACCTTTCCTTTATCAGGACACCTCCTCTTGTTGTGTTGTTTTGATTTACAAATGCCCCATGACATCTCAAGCCCATGTTTAGTCAATTTTCCAGGTTTTTTAGTGTCTTTAAAGGGTGTTTTCCTTCTATTTCTCTTAGGCCTTCCAACCCCAATCTTAATGGGAGGAGGATCCAAAGGCATGTCCACATTTGGCCAGAATTTCTCACTGGGAAGAGGTTAAATGGCTCCTGCATACATGGCTAAATATGCATCTTTGGTGTAACATGCAGCTATAAATGACTTAGCCTCTTGGTGTTTGTAAAAAATGCAAGCAATGACATGTCTACAAGGGGTCCCTGTCATATCCCACCTTCTACAGGAGAAAGTTCCATCAGTAAGGTTTACTATGTAATTATCTAAGAAAAATGCAACCTGAAACTCAATATAAGTGGAAGGTATTGGGTTGAACTTAGAAGTCTCTTCCTTCTCCTTTTCTAACCTAGCCTTCACTCTAGGGCATATGATAGCCTCTATATCTTCCATCTCTTGTCTCTTAATTCTAGCCTTTGCATTAAAGAGGTTCTAATATCATCAAGCATAAGAATTAGGTGCTTTGCCCTAGCATTTATAATATAATTGTTGAACGTTTTAACCATATTACTGACAATTACATTAGTTTTGTTGTTAGTACGAAGAAATGCCCTACAAAACACATTACGGTTGCATCTCTTAAAGTCATCTACTGCTTGTGGACTGACCTTATCCATTTCTTTCAAAGCTTCCTCAAATCTGGGACATTATAAGCTTTAGCAACTTTCCAGAATAGTTGCTTCATCTGTTCCCCTCTGTGTGTGACTTGTGCCAATTTGCAAACAAATGTCTTGCACAGTGTCTGTGCTCTGCATTTGGAAATTCTTTTGCAACAACAGCTAAGATTGACTTCACAACAAATACAAACATGCATAACAATGAACATTTCACTATTTGCAAAAACTATAAGTATTAGGGGTGTTCATCGGTATCGGACCGGACCGGACCGGTCATGGACCGAGATCGAAATTCGTGGAAAATGGAGATCGACGATCGGACCGAATTAAAACTATAAGTATTATCGGGTGTCGTGTCTTGTCGTGTCCGACACGACATTTCATTTGGATATTTCATTTTAATCTAGAAACTTGACTTTTTTTCTAAAAAGTAGCCGAGTCGGACACTTGGACACCTGTATTCGAGTAGACACTCAATACGTGTCTAAGTAACATAGTTCATGTAAAACCCCGTATTTTTATGTATTGTTAGTAAATATTTATATTAAATTATTTTATAAAAAAAATATTTAAATTAGCCTTTTATTAAATTATTTTTCTTCCCTACTTTGACTTTGTTTTAGAATTAGCCCAAAACGTATTCCTAGTTTGACTAGGTTAAATACTCATACCCATACCCATTATGTTTAGTTAAGCTAAACTATAAATAATAGAGGAGGTGGAAAAGAAAAAGAAAAAAAAAACAACCTTACCATCATTCTTCATCCAGCGCTGCTATTTGCAATTCGACGGTGTCAAACACAAACCAACTTCCTGCTGCTTTGTTCTCCATAAACCATCATCCACCATCCATCATATATCCACCCTCCATCATATATTCACCATCCATCTTCACTAATCTTCAACATCATCATCATCCTAGTTATTTGGGCTATTTTGATTGGAAAAAAAAGGAAGTTTTGGGCTGCGTTTTCGGGTCGATTCCGGGTCAAATAAGAGCGTTTTCGAATCTTTATTCTTTACTCTACCTTTCTATTACTCCAATTTATTAATTAAGATTTATTCTCATGTTTTAATTTCAGTTATGTGTTGATTTTCGAATTGGTTTTTTATTAAATTAGGGTTCTTGAGAAAATCAATTTGGGGGAAATTTATACTACGTTCAATTTGTTTAATTGGCTTATGTTTTACGCATAATTCGAGTTAATTAGTATATCTATGAGTTTAGTTTGCAAAAATTAATATTTTTCAAATTATTATGAATTCTTGTTATATTAGATTGATGGTTAGTTTATTATTTTGAGTTATTAGTTGAAATATAGTTTACATTATTATAATTATTATGACTCTAAATGTTATTTTGAAATTCTTGAGTATATTGAATTAGTTCTTAGTTGTTAGTTTTAAATCCTAAGTTGATGTAGGTTGTTGTTGTTGTTGTTGTAGTCATAGTTGTTATTGGTATAGGGTGAATGAGAATGAGTTAATTAGTGGGAAAATAATATGGATGATATTAGAGTCAAAATCAGTTTGACTTTTGTTGACCAGTTTGACTTTTGTTGACCAAACTTGACCAGTTTGACTTTCGTTGACTAAATTTGATCAGTTTGACTTTTTGTCCTATTGACGTTGAGTCGTTTTTAAAATTAGTCAAAGCTCATTAACTAGGTTAGGTTATTTGAATGTGAATTATGTGAAGTATATAGTCAAGTGACTTATACTATACTTTATTATATTGTAGATTGTGGGTTCGTAGAAGAACCTTATTGACTTGAGATTACGTTTGGTTGGTTGTGGTTGCGGAAAAGGTAAGATTTCTTACTAAGACTTGTACAGATTATTTTGAGAATTGGATGATATTGGTTTAAAGTTTATATTGAGTTTTAAAAAGGTTTTGTGTGGTTATGTATTGAGATTTTAAAAAGAGTTTTACATTATTTATATATTGAGATTTAAAAGGTTTTACAATGTTTATATAATGAGATTTAAATCGTTTTGACGATATTTATTGTGAAAGAAAATTGAGATTTATTTATGAGATTCAAAAGGGAGGAAGTTCCTCATATACCAAGTTGAGATATAAAAGGAGGATGTTCCTCATTGCTACAGGTTTTAAGTAAACTAGAATATTTCTATGTTTACTTAATTATGATTTATCATGTTTTATAAGGATGTTTTTGTGGGGTTGCCGGTAAGCGGTATTCCTCGGGTTTGGAAGTAGGTTGAGTTTTGTCTCAACCATTATTTAGTAGTTGGGTGTATGTTGATCAATACACTTGCCATTTGTCTTCCTTCTTGGTTCGTTATCAAGTTAGGGGTATGCATACTAGGGGCTTTGGTGTTTACCTGTCTCGTGAGCCTAGCTAGCTCATTGGACTTTAATACTTCCTACTCACAGGTTTCAAAACAGTTACATTTTTAAATGTATTTACAAGATTATTTTAGAAAGAAAGAAAGTTGAAAGTTAAGATTTATTGGAAGGTTGTTTTATTTTATATATTTAATTTGTACAGGTTGGAAATGAATTTGTAAGATATTCCTATATATCTTACCCGCACATTGGATAGTTTTGTTTTAGTACAGTATGAAATCTTGCTCAGCCTTTTGGCTGATACTATAGTGTTCAATGTGCAGGGACTTGAAGGAGGTTAGCTCGAGGTTGGGTTAAAGAGTGCGATGGATTTATTTATGCTTTAATAGGCTTATTAAGACTTCCGCTGTTATTTTTTTGATTTTAGTATTTTTATTTCAGTCTCTAATAATTATTTAGATTTTAGTTAGTTTAATTAGTTAAACCTTGTTGACTATTTATTTCAGTTCGAACCTTTAGCCTTGCGGTGATTGATTATTATTAATTATCGCGGCGTAACACCTTTGGAATTTCCTTAAATTATTTATTATATTATATTTTTAAAGTAGCGGAATTTCACGGGTGTTACAGTTCATCACTAAGAAGTCCGGTCCGGGCCATTTTTCGGGTCTAGAGCGAAAGTTGAACACCCTTAATAAGTATATGCATATCCAACAGCAGCAAGTTAGTAAAATAATAAGATACCTGATGTTTATAACTTATGAAACACATATCTGCATCATTAACTCCTTGCAGCCTTTTTCTCAACTCACCAAGGAACCACATCAAACTGGAGTTGTTCTCCCCCTCAACCACAACCCAAACAAGAGGGTACATTTGCTCATTTGAATCCCTGCCAACATTTGACAGAAGCATCCCACCAAGAAACCATTTATAAAAGTACCTTCCTTCTATCACTTAACCACCCTTTCATTAACCCATCATAACACACAAAGAATCTTTGAAATACTGGAGGATGAACTTCTCTTGTTGGATCAGTCATCAGCGAGAAGTGACTACTAGGGCTAGCAAACTTCAAAGCCTCAATATACCTGCCCACTTTCTGATAATGATCCTTCATACTACCATGGAGCTTTTTGTGTGCATTGTATTTTACCTTGTAGGCATAATCTTTCTTCACTAAGACCTTAAAAGCAAGTCTGATGGTCTCTATGATTTCTTTTTCAGGCCAATGAGGTCTGGCCTTGAAGATCTCCAAGAACTTCTCTCCCGCCCAAGATGACTTCATTTGAATGTTGGCTTCCATTGTTCTATTGCAAATGTGACTACCCTTCACTGATTTAACCACAAAGCAAGCCCATCTAGAATGTCAGCTACCATACAACCTAAAAGAACAATCATGTTCACACCTTACACCAACTCTTTCTCCTCTACTTTTATGACTTTTATGAATCCTCAAATTTCTGCCTTGAGCAACAGCATACCTCGCAATTGCATCCTTAAATTGCCTCCTATTCTCAAACTTTATGCCAACTCTCCAAACTAATGTGTTGAAATCAATATCTTCATCAACCACTGGAACTCTAACCCCTCTCTTCCTCGCAGCTATAGTCTTATCTCCACTCTCATTAGGTGTGTGGATTTCATCTTTTGAATCTTTGTACTCACTTATGAATTCAGTGTTCTTAACATAGCCATCCTACTCAACTGAGCCCACCTTTTTCCCCTTTGTTGCTTCGTTTTGCAGTTGTGTTACAATCTTAATAGCATTAGCATTCAAATCCCTCACCCTTG
This sequence comes from Patellifolia procumbens, assembly GCA_947645195.1. Classification (NCBI taxonomy): domain Eukaryota; kingdom Viridiplantae; phylum Streptophyta; class Magnoliopsida; order Caryophyllales; family Amaranthaceae; genus Patellifolia; species Patellifolia procumbens. The sequence continues at coordinate 4,550,892 of CANSGD010001076.1, forward strand.
TTATGCTTGCTATATATTCGTCATCACTGGTATCATCATCAGAACCTTCCAATTGTACCTCCAAATCATTAGTATCTCCTAACTCAGAATACGTTACAACAGCTTGGCCATCCTTATTAAACTCAAAAACTTCTTCTTCAAGGTCTGTGTCATCATTACCATTTTTCAGATTCATCAATTGGTCTGAACACAACAATTAGCAGATAAACAGATTAGTAGATAGGAAATAAACTAAACACAACAATTAAACGCAGACATATGATATTTTTATCCTATATGTCCATTCTAAGCTACCCATCTCACTCAAATAAAATAAATAAGCAAGACAAAAATAATTTTCGAATTCTCTAAAATAATCGAAAAATGCTCAATAATACTGAAAAATAAATACAAATTTCCAGACAAATCAAATAAAATTTTCGGACCAATTTCCGAAAATACCAAATATAATAAAAGAATTTAACTAATTAAAATTTCAGAAATCCTTAAAGAAACCCAAAAATAATAAAAAAAAAACAAATAAAAAAATCAAATAAAAATTCTAATCAAAATAAGATTCGAACCTTTTATAAAAACAAAACTCAAGTTCTTCAAAATAATTTTAAAAAAGGAATAAGTAGGAGCTTATTTTCATAAATTAACTTTGGAAATAGCTAGGCGCCTAAAAATAGTTTTGGCACGAAAGGCCAATAAAAACCTTAAGCTCCAAAATGCCACTTTGTAACACCCCGACAATTCTCTATTTATAAAACATATATTTTTCCAACTAAAACAGAGAATTATCAAGGCATTATCGCCCGTGTGATGACGTATCGGCTTACTCAGAGTTTTGCAGCGAAAAATATTAAATAAAAATTTATTAATTACTTAAACCATAATAACTGTCAAACATAATCCAAACCTCGAAAGTAATTTAAAACCAACTTAAAGAACTTAAAATAAATAATCCATAAAGTAACTTAATAAAAGTAACATATATATAAGAAGCAATAAAAGTGAGAAAGCGATCTCTCATCAGTGCTTCCCAAATCCCAAATGAGTACATGTGATGATGCATCATATCGATCTCCCAAACCTGTAGGCAAATATTCAATTGAAGACTGCTCGCCAATAAAGGATCATCACAGGATCAATAGGCACAACCATGATCGACACACAGAAAAGCACGTAATCAACAAAGCTGAGTACATACATAATAGTATAAAACACAAATCCTAACATGAACATACGAAACAATAAAACATGATCAATAATAATACTCTACAATTTAACTCATAAGATAAGACTCGACTTCACGAACATACAACATAATAACTCATTTAATAAATTGAAAAAACAATGGATCGAGTTGTCCAACAAAAACTAGCCTTCAATACAGAAGACGTATTACGGGCGCGACCCCGTAATCCCTTGGCCAACGATATCGAGGAACCTTTAAAAATAAATAGGGCACGGTGATCAATCCGGCCCCAAGAAAAGCCATGGGCTACCACCATGTACTCCAACTCATACTAGTCCAAAACTTCAGACGTGCACAAGTCTAAAGCTCATGCTATTCTCTTTTCACTTTAAGTATTAATATGTTATTCAATGTTGGACTCTAAACAGGCAATTAACACATAACATGAATATAATCAATATTCCTCTTTTATCTTAGGTGTAACAGCCCCAAAAATTAGAACGGAATTTTATTAAATAAAGTCAATATTTTTATCTTGAAAAAACGACCATTCGAATTTTGGGGTTATTACGCCACATCTATTTTCTTTCGAAAATAAATGTAAGGCTAACTAAAGTAATTTAAAGAGTGATAAAAGGTTGAATTCTTGCTAGTTAAAGTCTTAAATAAAACAAACTAATTAACAATCCAAATCCTATGATACTTAAATTTAAAAACCTCTAAACAAAATTGTCTTTTATTTCACAGCTAGGTGGATCTAACACTACTTGGTCGCTCACTCTTGGAACGTAATCCCCCTATTCACCAATTCAACCTGCAAAATTTAATAGAAAAGAAAAAGAGAAGAAACACACAAAAATTAGTAAAAACTAAGTAATTCCAACTCCATCCCGTAAAATAGTAATAGTTTTATTTAGAAAATAATTTCATAGAGTGTATAACATATTAATATATGCACGTACACACAATCATACAAGAAAACATTAATATAATCCGTTATATAATTCATGTAAAATCATCTTTAAATTAAGAAAGGGGAATGGAACGCCAGTAGGCCGGGACTAGTCCCAGTAACCACCTACTTCAACAGTGGGTCGTCACCCAAATAATAATTAATGGCCAACATCGTTTTAAAGAATGTCCCTAGTATGCACACCCCTCACTAATAGCCTAATGATCTCTGCAAACGCGCGCCACTAGGTCCACTATTAGGAGGAAGACAATAACAAAAATAATAAAAGTTCACAACCTGTTGGTAGCCTAATGATCAAACGCCATTAGGTTCACTACTTCACAGGGTAGCTGTTCATTACCTATGGAGGATCCAAATCCATAGGTTTCATTCCCTTTTCATATCCACTTTACGTAATTAGTAAATTTTAGGACAACCAAGAACATACTATACACATACAAAAACACATAATACATTTTAACTACTTCTGGTTATGAAAAGTCAAACGTCCAATATCACATTACCCATAAAGTCCGAAATCACATACATCGTTTAATCATAACTCTTCCATATTCCAATAGTCGTCAACGTACATGAGTTAACGTTAATAATACCAGTACCAAGTTTCCTTAGAACGACATAATAACATTAGTTGTACAAAACCATCATAGTAGAGTAACGTTAAAGTACTTATTTATAACATTATAATAATAATATTATTACTAATATAGTCATATGGTACATATAGTAGTATTTTACACAATAATAATAAAGTTCGTACAATTGCACGTTTGTAAACACGTAGCACGTAATTTCCTATACGGGATTCTAAAGTGGATGGACATTGCGAATTACCTCGAGTGTACGTAGAGTAGCAAAAGTCGACCTAGAATTCACCTTCTAAGTATTCTCCGTCTACAATAACACAATAATAACCTAATTAGTTGATCCGTATACAACTTAAGAGTGATTAATAATGAAGTATGTATAAAATCTTAATAGAAAACATTATTAAAAGAAAAGAAAAAAAATAAAGACAAATGCCTTGTAACGTGGCTACTGCCACTATATGTTACTAGCATTTGTTATTTTAAAATAAATAAAAGAAAACATATGAAAAGTAAGTAAATTTTGTTCATTTCAATAATCAGAACACAAAGTAACGGGAAAGAGAAGGAAGAGAGAGAAAGAGGAAGAGAAGAAAAGAAGTAGAAGGAAGCAGTTCAGGGAGGAGGAAGGGGTTCAACTGATTCATTTTCTTTGTTTTGGGTTTCAATTCTTTTCTCTTTTTTTTTCGTCTTGCTCACGGCCTGATTCGAAGCGAGAAACAGAATGATTGAAATTATTTCAGATGCGGATGGGTGTTAACAGCGGCGGTTCGTGGTTGCCGGTGGTGGTTAGTTTGAGAGTTTAATGGTGGGCTTGATTTGCTTTTTCGAGAAGTACTCTGTACTAATTGATCTGAATGGTATTCCTTCTCTTTTCTCTCATTTTGTTTTTGGTCTGAAATACTGATTCAAATAAGCTATTGAAGGGCGGTGGTTATGGAGGTTTTGCTGGTGGCTATTGTTGATTCTGATGGAGGAACGTAAGTTTCAACTATTTTTTTTTGGTTTATCAGACAGAAATTAGGAAGCAGGGGAATTTTAGCTTACCAGTTGGAACAGATTGCTGAAAGTGATGCAATGATGGAGAAGAGTGGGTATTTATAGAGTGAAGGGAGGGAGATGAATCAGATTGAGAAGATCAAACAACTAAATTTTTTTGTATTTGATATCACGTATTTATATAAAGTTTTCTCCCTTATTTACAAGCTAATTTGTGCGTTATTGGAGCTCTTGGAGCTATTTTGTGCTAACTATCGTGTATAGTTGTGGTTACGTGTTTTAGTGTTGAATTGCAGGTTTTAGGGAGTTTTCTCCTTATTCCCGAGCCATTTGGAAGCAACCACGGCTTTACGAGTTGTTACAGGGCACGTAGGAAGGCTCATGAGTTTTATGGGTAGTTTAGGAGGTCCCAAGACCCCTAAACGTGAAGTTTAGAGAACCAAAGAGTCAAAAAGGAGGTTTCCGTACTCTGATCGGGCAAAAATGGCCCGATCGGGCGAAGGAATTTTGATCGGGTATAGAAGTTGCGGACCCGATCGGGCAAGGCATGCCCGATCTGATCGGGCGAGCTCACATGTGCCCAGACTCGATCGGGCAACCTCTGCCCGACCAGATCGGGTCGGATGCTGCTAGCTCTCACTATGATGCTGCGGACGAAGAGAAACTGCTGGGCTCATTTGCCTCCAGGCCCGATCGGGTACTGTGCTCGGGCCCGATCGGGTGGGCCGCAATACTCGTATAGGCGCTGCTGCTTTCACGCTGAGCCCAACAAGAAGCCAAGCTGAAGACTTGTCACTATGGGCCCGATCGGGTAGATGCCTCGGGCCCGATCGGGTCCCATGCACTTATTCGCGAATTTCGTCTTTTGTTTCCGTTTTAATTAGACTTGAGGGGTATTATAAATACTTTTTTTCCTCATTATTTAGAGACATTCTTTATTCATCCTTTTACTGCTTTAGACTCTAGTTTTATTCTTCATTGTTCTTAGCTTAGTTTAAACACTTCGATTAGTTTAAAGGTGATTGAACCTGTTCCGATTTCAATAAAAGTTCCTGCTTTCTGTCAATTGGTATTCTTTTCTTACCCTAATCTCTTTTATTATTCTCAATTGCTTAATTTATTTATTCAATTATTCATGATGCAATTGTTAGGGTTTTATATTAGTTTTATTGTTGTCAATTCAATTATGAGTGAGTAGTCCTCTTTCTAGGGTGTCAGATAGGAAAGCCATGTTTATACCATGATTGTGATTTAGATTTCTATCAATTTCTAGGGCTTGATTAGGGTGATTGTGATGTGGTTTGTTCTTATTGAGTAATTAATGTCAGTGTACAATTTCATTGATTGCTTGTGGTTAATAGTTGTTTGCACAGATCCGTCTTACAACTAGAGGCCTAGGACACGTCAGTAGTTCTGATTACGTTAGTGAACATGCGGCGTATGTTGAACTATGAGCGTTGATCTTAACCATAGCTCAACACATGCTCTAATCCCCCGACTCTTGACTTAGGTTTTGATAGTAGTTGACCCTATTTGATTGGTATAAGCATGGTGGACCGACCTAATACCCTAGACTTTTATTCCATAGTTAATTCTTCGATTTATTCCGTCTTCTGTAGTTTAATCATTAGTTCAGTTAATTCTTCCCTGATTTCATCTGAAGTAGCTGAATTGGTTGAATATTAATTTAGAAACTCTGTCTCCCTATGGATTCGACCCTACTTCCATTGACTACCATAGTTAGAGGACTGTAGGTTTATCTTTGAATAGGTGATACGACTTTAGCCTATCAGTATTCCATCAGTAACTGAAGTTGCTGATCAATTCTAGAAGGTCCAATGAATTTACTTGGCTAATTGGAAGACTAAGAGCTTGGTTTTAATTTGAGAAATTGTTGAATGCTCAATATTATGTGTAATGAAAATGGTTGAGCTTGGTTTTTTTTTTTAATAGAAAATACTTAATGCTTTAATATAGCTAAGAAAATAAACATAAGTAGTTTTTGTTGAAGACCTCATAAAAAAATATATATGTATATCAAAAGATATTATGAAATTATTAGAGTTTTAAAGAAAGTAGTCAATAAATTATTTGTGTGAAATAATTATTTCAAACTCATTAAAAATTCGGGATATTACATTAGGATTCAATAACGTGATCAAACAATTTCAATTGACCAAGAATTAATCCTCGGTTTATTTGTTGACTTAAATCAATAATCGAATGTCCAAAGACAATAAATATACATACCCTACAAAGCCCTCGGTCTTTGCAAAGTAGTAAAATAATAATAACCAATAATAGTCCAACTTACCCACAAAGTCCCTGGCCTTTGTGAAATAATAAAATAAGGGAAATTCCCAATGGTGGCCCTTAGGTATTAGAAATTCCCAGTGGTGGAAATTTCAAAAAAACTTTCTCATTAGTAGTCCTGCTTTACAAATTATTCCCAAACATAACCTTATCGGAAAATATTCGTTAATACTAAAGCATATTCCACTGGTGAATCGTTAAAGCGGACATTCGCACATAAAACGAGGCATTTTGGATTGTTCTTTTCCAATTTCGACCTCAAAATCAATTTTTTAAGTTAAGTTTAGGTGGTTAGTTTTACCCCTTAACGTTCGATTTTGATGTCAAAATTGACAAATAATGACCAAAATACCTCTTTTTACGTGTGAGTAACCGTCTTAATGGTTAACTAACGGAATAGGCTTTATTATTAACGGAATATTATTCTGTAAGGCTGTATTTGGGAATAATTTGTAAAGCAGGGATTACCAATGGGAAAGTTTTTTTTGAAATTTACATCACTGAGAATTTCTAATACTTAAGGGCCACCATTGGATATTTCCCATAAAATAATAATAAGGGAAATGATACCAAATTCCATAATCCAATAATAGATATTATTAATCCAACTTCACACGAGGGGTCAAAGTATAAGTACTTCATAACAACATGCTTGAATCAAACATCCATTCAATCATGCAATAAACATCATAGGCAATTAACATGCTCAACAACATGTAATTCCAATTCAAAACCACGTATGAACCATCAAAGGGTTCCCTATACATGATACTATAAATAATTCTAATCCTTAGGACATGATACTAGTCTAACACATAAGGTCATGTACGTACCTTGTATAGACGGAATGAGAGGCCACTTTAAAACAGTAGAAGTCACCTAATGTAAATTCTCCGCCTACCAAAATAATAACATAATAATGAATTAATATCCTAATTAATTCACAGCAATATAATTTATCTTAAAACGCTTCAAAACTCGTTTTAAAATACTTTAATAACATTAAAGTTCCAACCTTTAGTAACCTTTAATATAATACTATAAGTCTAGGCTTTAAATACCTTAAAAACTCTTACTTTCATACTTAAAACTCAGTTTAAATATAAACTAATAAATCTGAAATTATAACTTAAATTCATAATTAATAAAAAAACAGATTTTTAATTACTTAAACAATAAAGTTTCCAACTTTATTTATAAAACATATTAAAACTCATAAATATCATAATTTTAATTTTAAAACTATAATTAAACATTAAGTAGAGGATAAGGGATAAGAAATAAGCAAAAGAAACCACGAAAAAACCGAAAAACAACAAAGAAGAAAAGCACGCGGGGAGGCGCATGTGGCTAGCGGTGGCGTGTGTGTGGCACGCGTTGCTATGCGCGTCTGCGGGCAGACGAGAGAGGGGAACGAGTGGTGGTGGCTGTTGTTGCACGCAGCGAAGGCAACGAAGAGGGAGAGAAGGGTGGTGGCGTGTGGTTGGGCTACCCGGAAAACCAAAGGAAGTGGTGGTGGTGTTGCACGGTGCCGAAAAAACCAAAGGGAAGAAAAGAGGAGAAGGGGCGCCGGTTAAGAGAGAGGGAGCAAAGAGAATAAGTGTCCAAATTTTGGTGTTTAGGGAGGTATTTATAGGTTTGCCTAAAACCTATGACAATTAGGTTGGGCTTACGTTTGGGCTTTGGGTTGATCATCCAACCCTAAGTAAAAGTTTTGGACTCCTCCACCCAATATTAAAATTCATTTAAACACAACCCAAAACATTTAATAAAATATTCAAGACATAAAAGTTCAACCTAATAATATTAATGATTATTTAAAACGTTTAAACAATCGTTTGACTTTCAGAATTGTCAACACTTAAATAATTACATCAAATAAATATTAAAATGATTATAAATATACTTTGAATATATTTATAAAATTCTTAACGGGGGTCTACACTGGATTTCTTACAAGGTTTTGGATAGAGGTAGATGTTGTTATTTGTGAGTGTGGGCCATGTTTTTTCCCTTTAACCCTTTCCTTTGTCGACTGTGGTTTGACAATAGGTAAATACTTTTAGCATCCCAAACCATGACTTCTAACTGCCTATTTTGTGGGGTAACGCTGCTCCTTAAGCTCATTCTCCTCTTAATGTTAACCTCATTAACTACATTCTCCTCATCTTTTTCCAATAAGGACAGGAGTTTAGTAAGTTCAACCCCATTGACAACATAATAGTCCATTGCCTTATACTTCACAACCACCAGCTGCATTTCTCTTACTTGACAATAGAGAATACCCTGTGCAACCCCTCCTCAAATTTTAACATTGGAACTAAATAAAAAACGTGCATCTATGTTATGATATCCACTACATTTCTTTGCTTCAGCCAACAAGTCCCACCAACAAATTTCATCTGCTTTCATAGCAAAGGTTCGACATTCCACCCAATATACTCTAAAATACCAAGCTTAGTTTTTTTAAATTTCCCACCAAACCAGCATCTCAAAGTCACAAAACTTTCCAACATTTTATGTCTGTCAAAAACGAATTTTTTACTTTAGTTTATCAATTAACACATAATATGACAACAACACACCATAAAAAGCACTTAAGCTCAACTAAATTATAACAAAAGAATCTTTTTTTTAACTTACCTTTAACAGAAGATGAGACGATTTTGGGATTCCAACAAAACACCTTTAACTTGTACTGACAATTCTTCCAACCTAGTACTCCCTTTTGCGAGTAAAAAATTAAAAATTCGAACTTTGTAGATAGAGATGACAGATGATGATGATGGTTTAAGGGTGATTTGTTTGAAATGGAAATTGGGGTTTTTAACTTTTTGGGATAGTAATTCATGACTGGGAAAGTGTAATGCGAATTCGGGTTTTTTGCTTTTGGAGGGAAAAGTATAATGAGTTTGCATGGAATAGTAAATGTCACCTACAACTTTAACTGGAAAAGCAGGTCATCAGTCAGTTGGGATTATCCTGAAATAACGCATAGTACGGATTATCCTATATATAATAATAACTGACAAAAATTTAAAGGAAAAATTATCGGAAAAAGTCAACCTTTTCGCGGCTTTCTTTTAATAAGTTAAACTTTGAATAATCCTGGAATAAGTTAACCTTTTAAAGGTATTTGCTTTTAACAAGTCAAAACCGGTTTAAAAACACAGAAATGGTTGGGGATGGAAAGTAGAAGAAGAGAAGGAACACATAAATAATAAATTAAAATTTAAGGAAAGCCTCACATATTACCAGTTGAATAATTTACAAGTCATTTCACTTGTTGAAAGTTTAAGTAATATAAAAGTTAATTTATTGTAGGATTATCTAAAGTTTAACTTATTAAAAGAAGACCGCGAAAATGTTGACTTATTCTTGACAATTTTTCCAAATTCAAATGTGAAATGGAAACAAACAAATGTATTTTTACCATAATCACTAACAAAAATTCACTCCAATTACATGTGTGGATTCCCAAAATGTTAAAAATAAAATAGTGACCAACAATAACTATTTTGTCACCAACGAATATCAATATGTGACCACTATAGTTTTTCTAGAAGCTAAAGCAATCTAGCGTGATGAGTGTAAGAACCAAACTCCTATGCTGCATTAGACACAACAACATATTTTTTGCCTCGATTTTTGCTTTTCTCAATCCCTGACTTTGGCCTCATACTTCTACCCTTGGTTTTGCAATAAAGAGGATCAAAAATTGTGACCGCAGGAGAACTTCTTGTAGTGGGACTACAGAATCAGATCATAAATCAGCCACATCGAGATTAGAAAACAAAGCCTCCTGATAAGAAGTTTTTAGTGTGTCGTTAAGGCACTAAGAACCGCTTAGCAAACAATACTTATAATCCTAACGAGCAACTACTATCAACGTAGTAATGTCAAGTCAAGGGTCGAACCACAAGGAAAATGGGATTAACTAAGGTCTACTAAGTCCAAAACTACCTAAGTGAAGGGTTTTTGGGGGTGTAAGATTGAATAGTTAACAATTATCAACTAACTAAAGTATAACAACTAATAATCAAGTAAGAGAAGTAAATATAATACGGAAAACACTAGAGTTCGGGCTACTCGTATGAACTTAGGCTAGACAACGATAATCAACACAATAGCGATTCAAGAACGATGTAAATACATGGTTAAGTCTCCCTATAAATTACTTAAGTCCTCTCTCGAATGGTCCTCAAGAGTAATTTAATAATCAACCAACCAAATCCTCTTGCGAATGGTCTTTGGTCAATTGAGTACAAGATTCAATAAGATCGGAAAACACCTAATTAAAGGACCCCCTTAATTCCTACCCAATCCCTTGGCCTAGAAACTAAGTCGAAACATGGGAATGACAAAAGGGATCAAAATTCAATTAAGAACAATAGAAACCCTAAGTGCCCTAGCACAAATGTGATCAAGATCTATCCTAGGGTGTCAAAACACCAAATTCAATGCATAAACATCAAATTGAATCATAAAAAGCATTAACAATCTACATTAAGCCCTTAATTCATACTTTCGCCCAAACCCTAGATAATGAACTACTCACTAATCATGGTAACTAAGCAAAAGAGATTAATGAAATTAAACATGATTAAAAAAATAATTAAAGTAAAGAGAAGAGATTAAAAGAAATATACTTGGATTGAATGAATGATTCGATCTTCAAAGTTGCAATAATGAGTAAAACAAAAGTTTGAGAGAGTTTAGAGTCTTAAGCTAAGTAATTAGGTTCTAAGTAATGAGATCCTCCTAAAACAAAACGCTAAAAACTATTTATATGGTCCATTAGATGAAGATAGAAAAACAGGGCAAAAGCCCGAAATCAGGTCGACACGGTCGTGTCCAAAACGACATGGCCGTGTAGACCTGTTCTTCAGCATCCCAAAAGTTACTACTTCCGTGGAAATAGATCGACATGGCCGTGTCAATATCTACATGGCCGTGTAGACCTAGACTTCTCAAATCAGTGGGCAAGCTGAACAGGACTGTCTTCGTGGAAAAATGCCAACACGGGCGTGTTGAAATCAACACGGCCGTGTAGACCTGCTGGTCAGCGGACAGCTCAACTTCAAACGATCATATCTCTCTCGTCTCTTATCGGAATTGGGCTTATCACCAGTCGTTAGAAAGCTATCGAAACGAGCTAACACCTCCCACTTGAATTACCTTAAACCAATCTATGGATCAAACGTTATGTCCATTTAAAGTTTAAAAGTACATAACTAGTCTTCCAATGATCGTATGACTTCAAAAACCTGCTAGTTAGCCTGGAAATCATCCAAAAAACAATTAAACAGATAATGAAGCGACAATATAACTCAAAGCTGACAAAAACCATGCAATGCTACGCTTAAATGCTCTATACTACATGCAAGGACACTAAAAATTACCTACAATTAAGCACAATAAAGTGCTTATCAAACTCCCCCAAGCTAGTCCAATTGCTTGTCCTCGAGCAATGCAAATCAAATACACACAATATTTTGCGTGCCAAGATAGAGAACAAAGACACTTCAAACATTTTCATCCATAAATGTAAAACACTATCAAGTCTCAAAGTTTATAGCACAAGAAAAAGTAACCAATCTTACCACAAGTTCTCCCCCAAGCTTGGCTCAGTCATATGGACGGTAGCTCTCACTTTAGTCGTGCTTAAAGTTTCTCCTGTGTTTATATGGTTACAATGATCGCTCAAGGCTCAATTCCGTTGACTGTATCCTACCATAGGCTTGCATATCTTCTCACTCTCCATCGCGTGAGACATAAGTGCTTTTCAAGAATCATGAGGACTTATCGAGGTTGTAATGAAGGCTAAAAGGTAAGGTTGCAGATACATTTGGGAATTTGGTGCTAAATAGAGGAAAGTGAAGCTTCCTGAATCAACACCAACTAGACAAACGCTAACCCAAAACCATATAACTTCGTCACAACCACTAAACCAACCAATAATACCTCCTCCAATAGCATCTCCTAATCTCTCTTTATTAAGCACTAAGAACAAAACCACAATTTTTTTTGTGGGGATGTTTGATGTTCCCATTTTTTTCTTTTCTTTTTTTTAAGGGGGAGAGATCGGAGATCTACAAGAAGTAGGGAGGAGGTGAACTCAACACAGAACGTGAATTCAACCAAAACACACATCATACAACCAACTCAAATCACTATCAGAGCACTGAATCACAAGATATACCACTCACCAATCTAGCTTCACAATCTCCTAGGTTAGAAAATCAGTAATAGGCTAAAGATGCGATTAAACAAGAAAACAGGCTCAGGCTCACGAGGGTGACAAAAGAGATAAGATAATGTGGGTGGCATTTGGTAATGTAGTTCATATATATAATGAGCGCCTCAATCATATTCAAGAATCAAACCAATCTATGCAATTTCAAGGAGAATCAATGCAAGTTCTAGAGAACATTCGTCAAGGAAGAGCATCACACAACAAGCAGATAAGACTGAAAAGATGTCAGTCTATAAGGCTATAAAGACATGCTCTCACAAAAAGTATAGCTACAACCATCGGTCGAGCCGCACAAGAGGGAGACAAATCGTACCACAACCCAACAATTCCTTGGCCTACTAGAGACTATCAAAGCATTTCCTTTTTCAGTTTTCAGATCATCAAGAAAATTACATGCGTACCAAGGGCGGAGTTTAGACCTAAATGCATCTATATGCACATGCAAGGCTAAAGGAATCTACATGCACCCTAAACATGATACTAAATGCTAAGATGCAAACTAAATATGACACTAATATACAACTAATGCAAATTATATGCATCTAATGCAAACTATATGCAACTAATATATACATCCTCCCCCAAGCTAAACCACACAGTGTCCTTAATGTGAAAAGTCTAATGATAACAATAGCAAGGGAAGGGAAAAATCCCGACTCAATGGTCGGGAGGGGGGTTGGGAACCACGTGAGTCGAGCTTATCCCCTTAAGGTCATCAATCGAGTTCCCAATGACATCTTTATCTTTTTGCAATATCTTAATCAATTCTGGTATAGAGATGTCATCAAGAGTCGAGTTAACAATAACAGGATAAGTACATGCATCATCAAGGAAAACATACTTAAGAGATGGGGGAAGAGGTTTTAACTCCACCTTAGGAGGAAGCTTAACACTCTCCTCTTTATCAATGGAAGCGGCAAGGACCTTCAACTCCGCCTCATGTGTCTCCTCGACGATAGTTTTATCGACAAGCATAGAGATTTTCTTCACCTCATCAATGTTTAAACTTAGTGCTTCGGTGATAGAAGCATAGGGCTCATCATCAGTGTGAACTTCTCTCTCAAAACCTTCCCTTTCACTCTCCACATGACCAACCCGACAAACTCTCTCTATCATGGGTCTCTTCATTGTTTTAGAGAACTCAAACACAACCTTCTCATTGGCTACCTCAACGGGGATTGTATCATTTCTGCAATTTATTACGGCGCCCAATTTCTTAAGAGCCTTTCTTCCAAGAATGAGAGGAGTCTCCGGATCTTCCTCCATATCCATCACCACAAAATCACACGGCACCAAGACATGCCCAACTTGTATCGGAACATCCTCTAACTCACCATGCGGCTCTCTCAAAGATCGATCCGCCAATTAAATAGTCTTCTTTGTAGGAATAAGAGGGAAGTTTAGGCGCTTAGCTATGGATAGAGGCATCAAATTCACACTCGCACCCAAATCGGCCAATGCACCCTTAGGCTCGAGGTCATTTATCTTCACCGGCAAAGTGAAGCTTCCGGGGTCTCTTTGCTTCTTAGGCATATCTCGTTGCACTAGAGCACTTGGTATGGCAATTTGATAACCTCGTCTTCAACCTTCCGTTTGTTGGAGAGAATCTCCTTTAAGAACTTGGCATAGGCCGACATTTGAGACATGGACTCAAGGAATGGAATGTTTATTTGAAGGCCTTTCATAACTTGGAGGAACTTAATGAATTCTCGCTCAACTTCCTCTCTACCAACCTTTGAGGATATGGGACCGATGGCACATAGGTCTTAGGTGGAGGAGGTGTAAACAATGGAGCTTTGTCACCAACTTGCTCATGAGTTTTCTTATCTTCACTTTCTTTCCCAACATCAACCTCCAACTCATCTTCCTCAACTTGATTGTCCTTCTTAACCACCTCAACTTCACTTTCTTCACACTCATTAGGCATCTTGGGGCCCTCATAGTTCGTTCCCGACCTCAAATGGATAGCTTTGACTTGATGTAGGTTGGGGTTAGGAATGAGTTGGCTTTGAAGTTGATTTGTGGGGTTAGAGGGGTTTTCTCGGCCACTTGAGCCAATTGGGTTTCAAGCATTTTGGTGTGAGCTTGTAACTCTTGGAACCTTTGGTCTTGACTTTGAAGAGCTTGGATTTGAAGAGCAACGGTTTGGGTGATGGTTTGAAGTTGTTGGAGTATTTAAGAGGTAGGATCGGAGGAATGAGTAGGTTTAGGGTTTGGTTTAGGAAATGGAGGATTTAGAGGGGCTTTTTGAAAGTTGGATCGTTGTTGAGGAGCTTGATAGACATTGGAACTTTGAGAGGAGGGATCACCTTGATTGTAGCTTTGATTGTACCCTTGGTGAGGTTGATTGTACCTTTGTTGAGGTGGATTCCAACCTTGTTGAGGTTGGTTGAAGCCTTGATTGTAACCTTGTCCAGGTTGTTTCCAACCTCCTTGTTGATTGCTTCTATACCCTTGGTTACCTTAATAACCCTCTCCTCTAGTATTCATTGCTGATAGGTTTTAGTCGTGTCACCTAATCAAAAATAAACCTACGGACCTCTAACTAGGTAGTCAGTGGAAGCAGGGTCGAATCCATAGGGAGACAGAGTTTCTAAAACAATATTCAACCAATTCAGCTGCTCCAGATGAAATCAGGAAGGAATTAATTACACTAAAGAATAGACTATAGAAGACGGAATAAATTGAGGATTAAACTATGGAATAAAAACCTAGGGTATTAGGTCGGTCCACCATGCTTATCCCAATTAAACAAGGTCAACAACTATCAAAACCTAAGTCAAGAGTCGGGGGATTAGAGCCTATGTTGAGCTATGGTTAAGACTCAACGCTCATAGTTCAACATACGCCGCATGTTCACTAACGTAATCAGAACTACTGACGTGTCCTAGGCCTCTAGTCGTAAGACGGATCTGTGCAAACAACTATTAACCACAAGCAACCAACGAAACTGCGCAATAACGTTAATTACTCAATAAAGAACAAACCACATCACAATAACCCTAATCAAGCCCTAGAAATTGATAGAAATCTAAATCGCAATCATGGTATAAACATGGCTTTCCTATCTAACACCCTAGAAAGAGACTACTCAGACATGATCGAATTAACAATGACAAAACTAATATGAAACCCTAACAATTGCATCATGAACGATTAAATAAATAAACTAAGAAATCAAGAATAATAAAAGAGATTAGGGTAAGAAAGAATACCAATTGACGGAAAGCAGGAACTTTATTGAAATTGAAATAGGTTTGATCACCTCTAAATTAATCTAAAGTGTTTGAATTAAACTAAGAACAATGAAGAATAAAACTAGTCTAAACCTAATGAAAGATGAATAAAAGATGTATCTAAATAATGAGGAAAACGGTATTTATAATACCCCTCAGGTCTAATTAAAAATAGGAAGCAATAGACGAAATTCGCGACAAATGCACCATACCCGATCGGGCCCGAGCACAGTACCCGATCGGGTCCACAGCAGTTTTAGCATTTTTGGTCTTGGGCTTTGATAAATCAGCAGCGCAATAGCAATAAGTGGACTGGGCCTCCACCCGATCACACACCCGATCGGGTCGTGGATCGGGCGCCCAGCAAGCTCAGCGCTTGGCATCTTGTGGCGTAGCAGCAGCTTCAAAGTGAGAAAAGGGGCTGACCCGATCCAGCACCCGATCGGGTCTGTGATCGGGTCAACAGCAAAAAGGCCCAAGTACGCCCTCTTGGCGTGGGAAGCAGCAGCTGAAGTTGGATCGTCCACCCGATCGGGTCTGGGACATGCTTACTCGCCCGATCAGATCGAACAACCTTCGCCCGATCGGGCCCGCAACATCTATACCCGATCATAAATACTTCGCCCGATCGGACCATTTCTGCCCGATCAGAGTACGGAAACCTCCTTTTTGACTCTTTGGCTCTCTAATCTTCACGTTTAGGGGTCTTGGGACCTCCTAAACTATCCATAAAGCTCGTGAGCCATCCTACGTGCCTCATAACATCTCGTAAAGCCGTGGTTGCTTCCAAAAGGCTAGGGAATAAGGAGAAAACTCCATAAAACCTGCAATTCAATACTAAAACACGAAACCACAACTATATATGATAGTTAGCACAAAATAGCTCCCAAGAGCTCCAATGATGCACAAATTAGATTGTGAATAAGGGAGAAAACTCTATATAAATACGTGATATCAATTGCCGCCACATGCTCTGACTGATATCTTCCACAATAAGAGGTATCATGGTTTGTACCACCACATATGTCACAAGAGAAAGAATTCACTTGTGAGGGACTTAATGATGCAAGGGTGATCTTAGAGAGCTTCTTGTCAAGTTGATCCATCTTCGCTTGAATTTGATCCATTGGGTCCAACTCTAACCTGCCACCCTTCTTAGGTTGAGCACCTCTCCTTTTTCCACCCCATGAGTAGTTCTTGATCACTTCTTCTATGATGGACTCTAATTAGTTTTGCGGGATCTTAGAAAGTTGACCTCCCGCTCCAGAATCAAGATTAGCACGTGACATGGGGTCAAGACCATCATAAAAGAACCTCATGAGTAGATTTTAATTGAACTCATGGTGAGGGCATGAACGAGTCAACTCTCTAAATCGTTCCCCAGCCTCCGCAAGTGTCTCATCACATTCTTGCTCAAAGGAGGAGATCTTCCTCCTAATATCCGCGGTTTTAGACTCTGGGAAATACTTCTTCAAAAAGGCCAATGTAACTTGCTCCCATGTAGTGAGGGAGTTAGCAGGCAAGCTCTTGAGCCAAGACTTTGCCTTTCCGGAAAGAGAAGACCGGAAGAGATGCATCTTGATGTAATCTAGAGAGACATCATTCGACATTATCATAGCACAAATCTCCAGAAACCAATCAAGATGATCAAGTGGATCATCATCCGACCCTCCACAAAATTGCTCTGCTTTCACCATCCGTGTGAACTGAGGGGTGAATGCTGAAACTTGTAGTGGTTGTGTGGAGTCGAATTCCACCCTGTAAAACATAGGACCCCGGATTTTCGAAATCCCTGAAAAGTTATGCATTATCCTCACCCATGTCTGATTCACTTTCACTTGTTGAACTTGAGATTGGTGAAGCTGGCGCAGAACCCAAGGTCAACCGTTCCAAACCTCCCCGAAGCTTTCGCAAAGTGCGATTGATTTCCGGATCTAAAGGTAAGATGGTGAGCTCACCTTCTCATGTAACACAACAAAGCTAAGCAGAGGGTTAGAGAATAATAACACAATCAAAAACAAAAGAAAAATCACTTAAGCAATACTAAACTCAAGTAAACTTCAATCAATAACACAATTCCTCGGCAACGGCGCCATTTTGATAAAAGGTTTTTAGTGTGTCGTTAAGGCACTAAGAACCGCTTAGCAAACAATACTTATAATCCTAACGAGTAACTACTATGAACGTAGTAATGTCAAGTCAAGGGTCGAACCACAAGGAAAATGGGATTAACTAAGGTCTACTAAGTCCAAAACTACCTAAGTGAAGGGTTTTTGGGGGTGTAAGATTGAATAGTTAATAATTATCAACTAACTAAAGTATAACAACTAATAATCAAGTAAGAGAAGTAAATATAATAGGAAAAACACTAGAGTTCGGGCTACTCGTATGAACTTAGGCTAGACAACGATAATCAACACAATAGCGATTCAAGAACGATGTAAATACAGGGTTAAGTCTCCCTTTAAATTACTTGAGTCTTTTCTCGAATGGTCCTCAAGAGTAATCGAATAATCAATCAACCAATTCCTCTCTCGAATGGTCTTTGGTCAATTGAGTACAAAATTCAATGAGATCGGAAAACCTCTAATTAAAGGACCCCCTTAATTCCTACTCAATCCTTTGGCCTAGAAACTAAGTTGAAACATGGGAATGACAAAAAGGATCAAAATCAATTAAGAACAATAGAAACCCTAAGTGCCCTAGCACAAATGTGATCAAGATCTATCATAGGGTGTCAAAACACCAAATTCAATGCATAAACATCAAATTGAATCATAAAAAAGCATTAACAATCTACATTAAGCCCTTAATTCATACTTTCGCCCAAACCCTAGATAATGAACTACTCACTAATCATGGATTCTAAGCAAAAGAGATTAATGAAATTAAATATGATTAACAACATAATTAAAGTAAAGAGAAGAGATTAAAGAAATATACTTGGATGAAATGAATGATTCGATCTTCAAAGTTGCAATAATGAGTAAAACAAGAGTTTGAGAGAGTTTAGAGTCTTAAGCTAAGTAATTAGGTTCTAAGTAATGAGATCCTCCTGAAACTAAACGCTAAAAGCTATTTATATGGTCCATTAGATGAAGACGGAAAAACGGGGCAAAAGCCCGAAATCAGGTTGACACGGTCGTGTCCAAAACGACACGACCGTGTAGACCTGTTCTTCAGCATCCCAAAAGTTACTACTTCCGTGGAAATAGGTCGACATGGCCGTGTCAATATCTACACGGGCGTGTAGACCTAGACTTCTCAAATCAGTGGGCAAGCAGAACAGGACTGTCTTTGTGGAAAAAGGCCAACACGGGCGTGTTGAAATCAACACGGCCGTGTAGACCTGCTGGTCAGCGGACAGCTCAACATCAAACGATCATATCTCTCTCGTCTCTTATCGGAATTGGGCTTATCACCAGTCATTGGAAAGCTATCAAAACGAGCTAACACCTCCCACTTGAATTACCTTAATCCAATCTATGGATCAAACGTTATGTCCATTTAAAGTTCAAAAGTCCACAACTAGTCTTCCAATGATCGTATGACTTCAAGAACCTGCTAGTTAGCCTGGAAATCATCCAAAACAACTAAACAGATAATGAAGCGACAATATAACTCAAAGCTGACAAAAACTATGCAATGCTAGGCTTAAATGCTCTAAACTACATGCAAGGACACTAAAAATTACCTATAATTAAGCACAATAAAGTGCTTATCACCTCCACAGCACCAAGATCACACATATAGCCCTTCTCCATAATCTTCTTTGCCTCTTCATTATCATTACATTTCATGACAAGATTGTTGTACACCATACACATTTTGTAACGCCAAGGGATGCGATCTTTCTTCAACAACGACATATTAATACATTCTTTCTTCAATCGGTCCAAACTTCTGTTTTGCGAACTTTGTCCAACGCTTAAAATATATGTTGATGGTATCTCAATAACCAAATGCATGTGAAACACCCTAATGCAATGATAACACAACAACTCCACCTTCCTCAAAGTCTCTACAAGAACAAGAAATAAGATTATTCAAACAATAAAAAACAACTTGGTGTGGTCATTGGGGATACTTCTCGGGCCAGACTTTATAAACTAACGTGGTACCTTCTATACTCATCAACATACAAATAGTACCCATAAAAATCCAAATTCTTGCTCAAAATGCCTAAATAACGTAGACGTATAAACCTGACTTGCATGTTTAAGAAGGCCAACCATAGGTAAATAAGATTTGGGAACTGATTTAGAATCCTTAAACTCATCGTTGGTTTCAGTGCTCCTCCAACGTAAAATAGTGTTGTTGAACATCCTATATAAATCAAACAAACTTGTTATTTTGGAAGACTGAAATCCCATTGCTTTGTCGGTACTTTCACTACATTGTGAAGACAAAATTCCAGCCGAGAAGAAGTCCTTGCTCAATGTCGTGCACCGTTTATCCTTTAAGCCATATAAAAGCTGAAACCACGTATCGGCTTGCAACCCATATTTTACAATCATATCATTCTAGCAACTCTCAAACTCACCACTATCATAACAACCTCTAAGACACTTGTTACAAGCATCAATAAATATGGAATCACTCTTCAAAGTTTCAAAATGACTCAATGCATTTTGTTGGATATGCCACTGACATAGTTTGTGCTTGGTATTAGGAAAAACTTGAAAAAGACATTTCAGTTACAATAGTTTGATTAGAGCTCTAGTTTAAAGCTATAAGACACCATTTTAATTCTTTAAAGGGCCAACATGAATAGATTCAATAGACATCTTAACCATACAATACATACATATATTCAACAACCTATAAGGCAAAAGAGACAAGGATAAGACTAATAAGGACCAACAAGATCCATATAGAGACTAAAATAACAAAAGTAAAGTAATTATACAAAATAATGCATGTGCAAGTGCGTTGTTCATGGCTTGATCTTGGTCTGTAAACATAGTTACAGAAGAAACACCTCCCATTGATTTCTTAAAAACCTCAAAAAGCCAGATAAAATACTCGATTGTCTTATCAGACACAAAAACAGTACCCAAACAACACATTCTTCCAATCATTGTTTATTCTTACAAAAGCACCACAAATTAAGTTA
Source organism: Patellifolia procumbens (assembly GCA_947645195.1). NCBI lineage: Eukaryota > Viridiplantae > Streptophyta > Magnoliopsida > Caryophyllales > Amaranthaceae > Patellifolia > Patellifolia procumbens. The sequence goes on from CANSGD010001076.1 coordinate 4,571,552, forward strand.
TACCTATTAGTCTGATAGGTGGTGTCAAACACACTAACATCCCCGTACAACTCATAATCTAGCTTCATCATGGAATCATGACAAAACAAGTTATATAATCTGCTTGTGCTGTCGAGCTTCACCTTATAGAAAAAATCAGGCTCTTCAGCAACCCTTTGGCTAAGTCTATCTATAATAACCTGTGCATCACCTTCCTAAATCTCTTTCATCTTTATCCTATTCACAAAATCGCAGTGGTCGCGAGAAGTGTGCCCAAGGGCCTCCGGACCACCATACTGCTGACATTCATAACGATATTGGACATCAGGTTTCATTGAAGCCTCAATCATCACCATGATCTCTTTTGCTTTCCTTTTTCCGATGGACCTCTCCAAACGATGGAAATGTTGCCAATCAGGCCTTGTAAGCTCATGATTATGAGTAAGAACATGAGCTATCACTTCATACATTCCCCTAGCGTTCAACTTCAGCCTCATCATAGCATTACAATTGGTCTTCGTAATAATAACCTTCCGCTGCTTACGCGTCCTCTCAATCCCATCATCAGCAACAACGACATCAAGAACAGAATCCAAATCACCTTTCCCATCTGGTTTTCCATGGCATGAAAACAAAGTATTTTCCCTTACTCATATTAACATGCGATTTACAAACACCAACCTTAGAGGTATACTTCCTAATGCTAAATCCCAACGCTCCGGAATGCAGCCGATACAACTCATACATCTCCTCAATTGATTTCTTTTCCACACAAAGAAGACTACCACTAACATCAAACTCATCAGCAACATCATTTTTTGCCACAAATCAATAAAGACATCATGACAGTTTATTAGGTGACTAATTTATTCCGTAAAGAGACTAATATAAGACAAAAAAGGACCAGTATAAAAAACCTTTAAAAAGGCAACATACCAAGTATAACCAAGGACCTTGATTCAACATTGGACTCAGCAACAACACAAACATTTGTACCGCAGGATTTAATTCTTCATCTTGTGCAGCCTCCAACAAAAATTGTTCAAACTTGGCTGAAGTGTTGATTGCACACTAATAGAAGCACTTGATTCATTAGACTTTTGTGCATCCTCCAATAAAAAGTGTTCAAAACCTTCATACATTGAATCCACCTGCAAAAAGAAAGAACAAAATACATTCACAAAAGAAAAAAAAACAATGCAGGAATTGAACGGAGAGTTCAAACATAAAATTGTAAAACTGAAATTACATATTAAAAAGGATTCTTTCTTCAACTTCTGGGCTGCTAACAAGTATCTTACCAGCCTATATTGCAATTGATTTCAAAAATGAAGCACGAAATTGGCAATGTGTTGATGAGCCACGAAGAATTTGCAGTGATCATCAAAGAATTTGCACAAAATCGAGTGAGAAGAGACAAGCTAGTGAGAGCCGTTATTGCGTTGAGAGAGAAGAGAGTGAGCGCATTATAGCGTTATATGAAACCTTCAAGCATTAAATTTTAGGACGATTCTAAGTTTATATAGGCTGACGTGGTAGAGGCTTGCACTGTGGAAGGAGATGGCAGCTGATAGTCGTTGAGTTAAGAAGTCATTGGGCCTTGTAAAGTTATTTAGGCCTGGACCGCGTAATTTTAACATTAAAATTAAACCGTCTCCCTAGATAATTATGCGGAATCTTTTAGAAATATTTTATATTTAGATAATTCTTTACAATCGGTTAACATCAGCACTCGAGAAGCTTTGTTTTTTATTTTTTATTTTTGGAAAAAATTATCTACCCCTAATGTAAGTAGCAAGGTACGCATATATATGGAATGTTTTTATCTCTCTTTTTTTCCTCTCCTCCCTCTTTTCTCCCCAAACCCTAGTTTTTATCTAGGGGCTACCACCACCCTTTTGGGCGGTGGTAAGCCCCTTTTTGTTTTGCTTAATTAGTTCATTGTTATTGTTGCTAATAAACTTCAGTTTCTCTCTAATGGAGAGTTTTTCTACCCATCTATTGGGTTATACCTACCCATATATTGGGTTTTATCTCTCTCCATGTGAGAGTTTGGGGACTTTATTTTTTGTTATTTGTGTGTTTCTGAAGGTTCTTTTGTTGATCGGGTTTTGTGCGGGGTTGCAACAGACGTCAATACTTCATTTACAATCAGTTGATTTGAATTCGGTTCTACTTCAAAACTACAACAGATCGATAGACCCCCTTGTAGAAGGCTGCAGCAGACAGCGATATGAGCGACGAGGGTTTTCAGAAGTGTTAGATCTCCTCAACGATCGTGGTTTTGCTATGTTAGAATTTAATTTAATTCAGTTTGATTTATATTTGTTAATTTTGGCTTCTATTGTAGATGTCGTATAACTTCAAATCAATGAATGAATTCTTATTTCAAAAAAAAAAAAAGGTACGCCCTATCCAAATTTGACGCGTTTTCATCTATAATCCCGGACATTCGAATCCAATTACGTCTTAGACTGTGTACGACTACAACCCTGTTTTGGCGCAAAAACATCATACATAAATTACCCGGACACACTCCCTCTAATGCAAATGCAATAGAATAGATATTATGTCCTCCACTTCTTCCATTTCCAGTTCCCTGATGGACATGGCTGCTTCACTGAATCCCCATTTTGTTCCCCAATCCTCAAATTTCCACCGCCATCAATCACTCTCACTCCCTATCTCCCTCTCTCTTCTTCCACCTTTCTTTGCTTCCACCAATATTAGTTTTCTAGGTTCCAATTTCGCCAAATTAAACAATCCAACTTCCACATTCTCCTGTTTTTGCAACCCCAATTTACCACTCTACAACCTCAACCCTGGGGAGGAGGAGGAAACTCTACGTCCGTCTTTTGATATCAATCTTGCCGTCATCTTAGCCGGTTTCGCTTTCGAAGCTTATACAACTCCTCCTGTTATTCCTTCTTCCTTTTCTTTCTATTTTGATTCTGCATATACCTTTATTTTTCTTGTTTAAATTCATCAGCTGCTTTTTGACATTCTTGTTTCGGCAAAACTAGAAATATTGTTATTTGTTTCATTCTAATTCATGTCCTCCAATCTGCAGGATAATGTTGGACGACGAGAAACGGATGCTGCCGGCTGTATGACGGTTTATCTTTCCGAGTGTGTTATCGTTTTCCTACTTTGTTACTGAGTGATCATTTCATGGCAGATTTACTGTATGAATGATTGTCAATATATGTTAAATGTGAATTATTATTTGTAGGGAAATAGGAGGTCTCATTTTTTTCCATAATTCTGTCTTGTTGTACTTGTCAGTTGTGAGTTTACTTTCTGTGTCATAGTAATCATCATCATTGGTGTTATGCCTTATGAGTCACGGTGTCTCTGGTTGCTATTATTGTAGTTATCATGATCGTGCTAATACCTCACAATTTGTGCACGGCGATTATGTCCTTGATATTTGCTGATTTCTTTACGCTCTCGACATGTTTTCGGTGTTTACTGTTAACAAGTATTATGATCTTATTCATTATATTATAACACTTGAAGCATAATTCAATGTCTTGATGGAAATGTATAGTATTAGCCTGCAGATTCTGACTTGGACTTAGTTTTTTGAAACAACGAGTGAGTTCCGCAATCGAGAGCCTGTACCCGATTTACATCTTTACTTAACTTTTGAGTAAAGGTGCTTGAAGATCAAATTTCGTGTGTCATTTTATGGGTGCCGTGTTGACAATTCTACATTAAATTTGTCTTTCAATTGCAGCATTGTCTTTAAAGGCTTGATTTGGATGTCTTTCTGTATAGAAGTCAGAATTCGGCCAAACATCTACGTTATAATTTCTCTCTTTGCACATATATATCTACGTTTGTAAATTTGAACTACTATGCAACCTGAATGTACAAAATAGACTTTTCGTCTGTCATGTGAGAGAATAAAGTGGCAATTGAGGATTCTATTTTTGATTAATAAAAGTTCTTGTGGTAGCTATTTTTTCCTTAAAACAATGAGTTTCTCTGAGTTAGTAATTTGTTGTATTTTGAGGTGCAGTATGGGTTCAAGCAAAACGCCATTTAGTTTACCATCCTTTTAGGAGGAAACCCCTGTGCAATTCTTTAATAGTATTGAAGAAAAGAAAAAAGGGAAATCTGAAATTTTCTAAAGAAACTTATTATTTGCAGATCGTTTGTTCGAGAAATATATGATGGCCAGTTGTTCATCAAGTTGAAGAAAGGGTCTAGTTTCCCGGCCATGGATCCATGGGTTTGTAATCTTTTGGCAACTTTTGCTGTAATATGTGACCTTGCCGTTATCCTTTACATGTTCAGCCTTGTAATGAGTTCAATTTTCTTCATCCACATTTTTCCTTTTGCTTGTGTTATCTTCAGGTCTTGAGCGTGAATGGAGCAGGTATATAAATTCATTGCCCACCCCTCTTAACTCCATACTTTTGTTTCAGGGTACAAGCGATCCATATGTTGTTATGGAATTTGATGGTCAAGTTGTGAAGAGCAAAACAAAATGGGGGTAGGTACTTCATATATTTTATGTAATTTTTGCAATTCGACGTACTCTCTAAGTGCTTCTTCTGTTCAGATATAGTGTTTATTGGTATTCACACTTTGCTTCTTTAAGGATTCAACATCTGTACTGGAATTTAAACGATAAATATGGAAAAGCATATGCTATTAGCTAATACAGGTTCATGACAAATTGCCTTAATGACTGCACGTGTGAATCTTTTTTCAACTAATAGTTCATGTCTGTTTCTTTTGTTCTCCTTTGGGGTGCCATATCAACATCCTTCGTCGTCTGTCTGCTTCTTGATGACTGCAGGACAAAAGATCCAACTTGGAATGAGGAGTTCATTATGAATATCAAGCTCTCACCCAATGCAATTCTTCACGTAAAACCACTCTCTCTGAAGATTTTCTGGTTACAAATGAGTTAATTATTGCTTAGTCTTTGTAGATCTTTGCTAGCTGCCTGTTCAGAGAACATGGAAGAACTATTTTGCACCACCTTGCTGGGTTTCCTCTGTAATCCAGCTCAGTATTTGATAGTAATTAAAATTGAAGTAGGAGATTATGTGAATAACTATTTGTGTTTCTTGCATCAAATTTCTCTTTCCAAAGATGAAAGTAGAAGACTTCTTGTGTTGGCTTTTTGACATTTGATTTGGTACATAAGCCTTGCTGTCTCCGCACTAAGAATTTGAGTTTGAGAAAAGCTACGATAAGTTCAGGTGTGAGTCCAACTAAGTTTATTGGAGCACCAATTGGGTCCTACAGGAAGTTCACACCAGTTTAAATAAATTCATTTGAGGGCTACCAAGTCAATATCAGAACTAAGAACAAGTCAAGATGGGTTTAAGGGGTTTCCAACTGAAAAGAATGAGTGGTTAACTGTTCTTCATCATGGACAATTTCTTGGACTTGAGGTATTACTCATGTAGCAATTTTTATTTCTAGCTCTGGTAAAAAAAATTCATAAAAATAATTTTGTGACCTCTAATACTCTACGCTGTTGAAAAAGATGGTATTTTTGAACATCGGTGAAAAAGAAGGGATGAATATTACCAATTTTGTTTAATACTCTTTAGTTACTTGTACTTTAGGCATCCAAAGTAGAGCAAAATAAGAAGACCATAAAGATAGATCACACATGTCACTAAGGCATGGGCATGAGATACGAATGAAAGATGGGGCCAACGATATTTATTCAGCGACCTTCTTTAGTATATAAATTCTACCAACAATCCTAAGGCTTATCTTCAACTAATGATTGCTAACATGAATTCAAACTTTGACCGACTTCAATGTATAAATATCTAGAAAGGTCAAGACTTCCACAACAGATCTCACTTGAGCGCCATGGTGAACATATAAACAAGTTGATCTTGACTCTTGCAGTGCTTGAGCTCTATTTTGCAATATTTTGTGTAACTCTCCAGAGCAATAAAATGTTACATCTTTGTGCTTGCTTCTTTAATTTAGAACTTGATTATTGTTGAGCTGCTATCACGCAGTAAATTAGTAGGTCTAGGTTGTGTAATCTGCACTCTGCAGCTCTTCTTGCATTCTTCTCAGGCATATGGCTGGCCATTTATACTACAAACACAACATTGGTAGTGGACTAGAAGAAAGTCGGTTGTCTTAGATGACCACGAAACAGCACTTGTTAAGCATAAAAAGGCATATATAGAGGTGCTTCTTCGATTGTCTTAATCAGCTGCAAGATCATTGTCATCAAAGCCAATCATATTGGCCTTTTTATCCTACTTGTATTATCAGCCAACATGGGTACTTTTCAGTAAACAATGAAGGATTCTCTTTTTCAAATATTTTTACTTTACATTTGTGGGTCAACCCTCTAGCTCTTTTTCTTTGTTACTTCAAAGCAACTTATCAAGCGTCTTCACATGGAGATGATTTTGATAAGGAAGATTCACACAAGTTAGGTAGTCTTCTCTCAAGAGTAACCTAAATGACTTGATATAAGGAAAGAAGAAATGTTACTGTTCACAAAGGGTCGATGTCCCCGTGAGCTTGAACGTGGTACCCATCGACACCATATAATCTGCTGCTAGCTTCCCTATAAGCATGGCCGGGATTGACTGTAGAGCCAAGAGGAGAGAACGATTATGACCGAGGAGAGAACGAGTATCATCTATGAGGATTTGTAACTTCCCAGGACCTTGAGCTTAACCCTTTAAATATTAATAGAAGTTAGATTTTTGCCCTCTGTGAAAGTATCACTTACACCTTTTTCAGTGGCAAGAAGGCTGTCATTTAGAGGGTTATACCTTCAGCTATGTTTGAGCTACCATATACAAGTATGTTTAGGGCTTCAATTGTTGCTGGTGCGTCGTAAAACCATCAAAGTCCAGTTTTGTTGTGCCTTTCTTGGGAGGATTTCCGAGAAAAAATCAAAGGTTTAAGGCCATACATGGACCCAATTTAGTTTTTTATTTGGTACATAAGGGTCCTAAAGTAGTACTGCAGTACCATGCAGTGTGCGGATTTATAAGCACATACAGATGGGAATCGAGCTTGTGCTAAATTGTTTAAATTTTTTATCATACCTTGATTTCCGGATACTCCATACCTGAGTAAATTTTAGTGGAATTACAGAGATATTAACTTAATCAGAAGCGGAGCACAGTCTATAAAGTTAAAGGTACCTATCCAATTTTAGGTTTATGTATGTTACCGAACTTGTGGGCAAGTAAAAGACAAATCATCTTGGATCTCATTCAAGTGAGATCTTCAGGAGAGAGAGAATGTTTTTTTATAAAAAAATGAGAGAGAGAAAAAAAGGAAGGAAGGAGAGTGAAAATCAGTCCATAAAGATGAGCTTAAATGGGGGCTCTGGAGAGGAAAGAGGAAATCACATGCGTGGTAGCAAGAGAAGCAAGAGATTGGTGCTGCCTGTGTTATGCAGCCCTCACTTCTGACACGTCAGATTATAGCCAAAATGTAGCCATCAATTGGCCCAAATGCATTTAATCAACAGTTTGGATTAGTTTATATAGGTAGAACATTAGGTTAGAGGATATGAAATTCCAAGAGTAGAGATCATCTATTGGGATAGAAAACCCGTGGAAAGATTAAGAGTAGACCATGATTGAGGTGGAAGAGAAAGAAACTATTAATTAAATTGATGATCCCGAGCTTGGGATCATCCATAGGTTATACTCTTAAGGCATAATGAAACAGTTGGCAAAGGAAAAATATAAGTTTAGGTGCAGTATGCAATTTCCAAATCTAAATTTAGTTCGATGGAACAATATTATGTTATAACCAAGTAGCCATCTTGATGAAAAATTCTCTGAGATATCTTCATAGTTCATTAGGGTTCATGGGGAATAGGGTTCATTCGGGATAGGGATACCCATCATCTTATTGAATACATGAAAGAACCTAGTTATGACAGTAAGTCAATATGCAAGTTCTATTTGGTGAAGTACATTGCTAACTATGAGATCTGAATCATGAATCTTAAATCTAAGTTGAGTCAAGAATAAATGTTCAAGAAGACTAACTTTTGTACAGCAATTTTATATTCAAAAGAGAACTTGTGAATCTGCACCAGTTTTCCTACGAAGGCGTTTTTATAAACTTATATCTTAGAATTATTATCCAGTTCCAAGAATCTTAAGATTGTGTCTGTGTCCTATACACTTTAGAAAGTTAATGAGTGAATATTATCCAAGATTTTGACACTGTCTTTGGTAATTGTGTCATAGTCATAACAAAAGATGTAGGGCTTTGATAAGGTTGATTCTACTTGGTTTGGATGACTGGTTAGGAGTCCAGCTTTTCAAATTTCGGTGAACATTATGTATCAGACTTTGGGAACTTGTTTAGTATATGTGGGAGTTGTAAAAAACACACAATTATCAACCTAGGAGATATTTTGGGGTGATGTTAAAAAACAGGGGATGACTTTTGAAAATTGACTTCTTAATTTGACAAGGGGTAACTAATGACTTCTCATTCATGACCACAAGATGGGGTCGCTTTGCAAAAATAGAAGATTTTCATCTGCAAAGAGGAGATGAAGGATTAAAGGAGCGGAAGGTGCTACTTTTTAGTTCATTCTTCTTTCTTTCTTGTGGTACCTATTGTATTTTCACAGCAAGAGTTTTCATACAAGTGTCTACAGGGAAAGTGGGTATCTAGCCGATTTTGCAGCAAAGTGTCTACGGACTACGGGGTAGATGTGGTTAGTTCAGCTCATTAACTGTATAAGGTGTGTGTGTGTGGGGGGGGGTGGGGGGGTGTGTGTGTGGGGGGGGGTATGGGACTATTTTAACTCATTAGCTAGTGAAGCGACAACGAGGTTGAGGTTTATGGGTCTCGAAACCCATTTGTATCTATTACCCTTTTGTGCATCCTGTGCACCAAAGAGGAGAAAAATATAGAACTTCAAATGAAAACCTGTGCAAGTTTTTAATGACCTTATCATAGTTCACTTCATCATAGTTCACTTCTTGGCATATAACATCTTTTTCACTCTAGGTGGCGGCTTGGGATGCAAATCTTGTCACACCTCACAAGCGCATGGGAAATGGAGGTGTTGATCTGGAAGCCTTATGTGATGGTGAGAATGTTGCGACAATTTCTTGTTCTCCGTGCTAGTTTACTGCTATCATGCATCGTTTTCATCTTGCTTGGCTCCACTTAAACCAGAAGATTGATCAGAATGTTGATTCTTTTATCATAAAACAAAGAATGAATCTGCCATTACTATGTTATTTTTCAATTTTTGGAATCAGCTTTTGTTTAGTCACTGGGATCTAATGTAATATATTGTATTGTAACTTATTTCCAATTGAGTTGCATCATTACTGATGAACATTTCAAGTAGCATAGGAATTACGCCTTCTATGTCAAATACTTGTTAGTACAGACATTATAAGAACTGTGGATTTATAATTTCTAAGACAGTAATGTGATGATAAAAGTATATTTTGATAGGAAATTCACATGAGTTGCTGGTGGAATTGGATGGCATGGGAGGTGGTGGAAAGATACAATTAGAGGTAAGTTTTCAAAATTAGGAAAACTAAAATAATGTGATTATCGTATTTCACAGGGTTTGTCCAATTTATCGTAGCTATTGAAATAAAATGACATACACCTTTGATCCTCAACGCATGAGACATTACCTTGTGATCAACAGTGTGGATAATTCATTGCAATGACTACTAAAAGATTGTCACCATCGTAAAAAGGTTCTCCGATTATATATTAAGACTGTATGATTCTGAATGTTATACTTGTACCATCCTTACTTATTCAGGAAATCCCTTACTTATTTGACTAGTATGTGTCTTGCTAATTTACCATAATATTATAATCTTGCTATAATGCTTCTAATGAGGCTTGGGCTTGGGTGATGTAAGAGGGATTAGATGTACCCAAACCTATTCCCAAAATGCAAATATATATTTTTCTCTAGCCTTATAATTTCCAAGTGGTGTTCTTTCAACAAGCTCTCTTCAGTTCATGTCACTCGTTTGAAAATAGAAAGGTATCTGCACCACCTGCTCACTGTGTTTTAAGAATTTCTCTGTTGAGATTGTCTTCCTCATAGATGCCAGGGTCATAGGATTTTGAATGCACTACTGTGGAAGTCAGGAACTCTGAGCCCATTAAATCTCTCTTTTGCATCACAAATTGACAAGTGACACTAGAGGTTTACGAGCAACCTAAAGATATCAAGATTCCCTTATTCTCAATATTGTCAACTGTCAGTACAGGCTTACGTGCAAACCGAAGATAATCAACATTCTTTGAGTTGCAGAGATGCTATCTTTTCGAGAATAGGTCTTCTCCCAAGTCTCTACCATCTTTTCCTCTATTAAAAACTGCATAAAAAGCACAGAAACTGGACCTTAATCGAGAGCGTCTAGAATACTCATGTTTTGCAAATTGCAAATTGGAGACCTTTGTCCTCCTCCTTCTTTGCTTAGCGCCTAATGATTCAAGTCTACTGTTTGCTAATCTTAACCATAGATCTGAAAAGACTCTATTTTCTTCACGTACAGATTCTGAGGGAGGAACATATTCAAGGGACAAAGGTTTTGCTTTCTAGCTGTAGGAAGTATAGAGTGGTTTTAATTCTATAGAACCAAAGATCTTCTAGTTTCGTGCGGGAAAGGTAAGCCTAATAGGTCCTTACTAAGGGAAGGATGCTCATCGAAGACTTTACCATGACGGGGTATAGTTAGTAAAAGGTACTTCCTTATATATTGGGTCGGGGCGAGGGGGACCGTTTCCGAAGTTTTTTCTTTCTCTTAGTTCAATGACTCAAAAGTGAGGTTTGGGTTTTGCCAATCTTAACCACAGATCTGAAATAACTCAAATTTCTCCAGTTAAAGGTTCAGAGAGAGGAACAATTTAAAGGGTAACTTTGCAGTTATGCACCTTAGCTACTCTTTGATGTTCTAGGCCTACGGATACATGGGGGGGAGGGTGGGGGTTTCTACTTGTAGAGTAGCTGTCCTAAGCTGCCTGCATTGCAGCTGACCATAAATTAAACCTTGAAACTTAATATGTTGTATGCTGGAGGGAGGGTTGGAAATACGGGCAAGTAGCTCATCCTGCTTACTAGATGACCTTAAACTAGTGTATAGTAAGTGAATGAAGCAAATTATTGTCTCCGAGCTTCTTGTTTGTTTTCTTTTTGGTGCGACAACTCTCCACGGACCACGAGGCTACAAGGACTGCACTCATTTGTGCGTGGCTATGCTAGTTTTGGAAACGCAAGTTTTCCTGATCTATACAGACCAAAGGTATTGGCTGTTTTCAACGAAGGTAACTTATAGCCAGCAATTAGCAAGATACCAAAATCACAGAGCAATAATTTTGATTTCTAGTTTTGTGGTGGTGGTTTATGAAGCCCAAAATGTTACTAAATCCACCTACTGAGTCGTGATCTAGCTATCTCAATGACGCAGCTACATTGCCAGAGTTTATCAAGAGACAAAAAAGTTGCTCTTTACTTAAACATTTCAAGTGCTTACATCTTGAAGGATGCTATCTTTTTATAAAGGTTTCTTTCTGTTGTTTTGGAAGGTAGGCTCAATCATGCTATTTGCACAAGCATGGCTGCTTTATGAGACCTGAAGTTTCTCGTTCCATCCGGTTAGATTTTCGGGATGAAGCAAAGTTATTACATGCAAGAGAAACAAATTGCTTAATATATGCATTAGCAATATCATCAAACAATTTAAATCATGTATTGGTAGCCACGATCAGATTTTGTGCCCTGTCCTAACTTTTAACTATGTCAGATAGAGAAGGGGGCAAAAAACAAAGTAATGAATCAAATATATAACTGTGGTATCGTATGGCAATATGTACGATCATCTTTAAGCGGATTGGTGGTATAATTTTTCTTTTAATTTAACTGTGCTGCTTTTGTCAAAGGTGGTAATTTCTTATAATGTGAACCTACAGTACCTACTATTCCACCTGAAGCTATTTTGATGAATCATACTGAGAAGTGAATTGGTCAATGTGCTGACTATGATCACTTGACGTTGAGAATAACACTTTGGCTTTTCGAAGTTGATTCATTGTCTCAAAGTTGACTGCTGTGCTTAATATTAATTTGAAATTTCTCTAGCTCTCTTCCCACCCTTGAAATGAGTTATAAAATCTGAACAGTTGAATAAAAAATCTTACAAGAAGGAAGATGGACATTCAGTTATTATGTTTTTTTTTTTATTTGGGTAAAATAAAGTTATCTATGGGATCTTTCTCTATTTTTTTCATTTTCTTGCTTGTTAAAACTATATCATTCACAAGTTTCATAAGAGTGATAGATGGACAAGATTCAGGTATTTCTGCCCGATACCTAAGAAATCATACTCTGCTTCATGTTCCTTTCTATCAGAAAAGTGAAGAAAATTGACTGAAAAACCTACTTTCGGGCATGTGGAAATTGTAAGTACTAAGTAGCTTGTATCCTTTTGTTCGTGTAATGGTGGGTTTAGTTTCAAATTTCTCTTCTGATGCTTTCAGGTCAAATATAGGAGCTATGGTGAAATTGATGAAGATAAAAAGTGGTGGCAAATACCCTTTGTTTCTGAATTTCTTAGGAAAAAGGGTGTGGAATCAGCTATAAAAATGCTTGCTGGATCTGAAAGTGTGCCAGTAAGCCAATTTGTGCAATATGCCTTTGGTCAGTTACAATCATTGAACGAATCATACCTTCAAAAAGATTGGTTTTCTAGTGTAGTTAAGGATGAGACAACTGGGGTGTCAAATGAATTGTCTGGCGAGTCTGTGGCCCCAGTGTCATCAAACAATTCCTGTGAAGGTTCCTTGGACAAATCAAAATTCAATGATGGAAACTATGTGGAGGAATTTCCATCAAATGATTCTGATACTGGTGCCAGTGCACAATCAAACATTGATTTTTGGAAGAGCTTTGGTGAGGCTATCAATCTAAATGTGGTTCAGAAGCTGGGGATTTCTGCTCCTGATAAAATGAAATGGGATACTTTTGACTTGATAAAAAATATGGGCTCTGAGTCAAGACAGGTGGCAGAAGCTGGCTACGTTGAATCAGGGCTTGCAACTCCGGAAAACAAGGACCTCAGCAATGATAGTGGTGCAGAATCTTCCCCCCTTGACATTGGCAAGATTCAGTCTTCACTTCCGGATATTAAAAAGGCAACTGAAGACATATTGAAGCAAACTGATTCTATATTCAGTGCACTGATGGTTTTGTCTGCTGCTAGCCCTCAATCAAATAAGGACTCATTGAATGAAGAACGTGCTGAAAACAAGGAAGACAGTTTATTGATAGAGGATGATGTTGTCTTAACATCTTTAAAGAATGATGGGCTTGCAGGTTTGGATGAAAGCAGAGCTGAAGAGATGAGAGCCCTCTTTTTAACTGCAGAAAGTGCCATGGAGGCTTGGGCTATGCTCGCCACCGCATTGGGGAAGCCAAGTTTAATTAGATCAGAGTTTGAAAAGATCTGTTTCTTGGATAATTCAATTACAGATACACAGGTAATTTTCTGGCTAATATTATGTTTTCTTAGTTAATACTTCCTCCATTTTTTGGGTTGCAACTTTTTCCTCTTTCAGGTCCTTTAAAATAGTTGCAGCATACCGTTCTTAGCATATGGTATGGGTTTTCTCTCCCCCCTTATCACATGGGCTCTTTTTTTCTCTTTATATCTCCTATCACATGTGTCTTTCAAAAATATTGTCCCCCCCCCCCCCCACCTCTATGTTGCAACTAATAAAAGTAGAGAATTTTTAGCATATAGTTGGTTAGTAAAATTACCATTGGATTATCAAGTTTCAAAGGTTGCAGGTAGCAATTTGGCGTGATTCCACGAGGAAACGGTTAGTTGTTGCATTCAGGGGTACTGAACAAGTAGGTGGTTTAAATATAGTTGCTTCATGATCAAGTGCATACCTTATTTTCACTAATGACCCTGATAAGCTGACCTTTCAGACCAGATGGAAGGATTTGCGGACTGATCTAATGCTAGCTCCTGCCGGGTAAAGTTATTATTTTCCATTCCTTAAACATGATAGGAAGAGAGGGGTTTCTGTTTCGTATATGTGTGATGGTTAGCTATTTATATATGTTTTCATTTAGTGGATTAATGATATTTAATTGCAGAGGGTTTGTGGTTTTCATTTTTAATGTGTTTGAAATGGTCTGTCTATCTTTCTTATCAGAGTTAAAATTCGTATAACAAGATTCTTATTAATAATGCTGGGAAGAGAGCTGTAGACAAAGAAAGAACTATGGTGTTGGATTAACTTAAGTTATCGAAGCCTAGTTATATTATTAGAAATGTCTAAGCAACATTATCGAATCCATTTTTCCCAAAGCCAAGCATATTTTCACAATCTTTGAGCATTCAAATAACAATGTCTTTGTTGGTTTCTAAACCTATATCTACTAAAGGGTATTTATGCATTGGAGGCATGTTGTTTTCTTTTCATCAACATTTGAAGTATAAAGTCTTCAATCTTTATATAAGCAAGGACAACACGGCGTGGAACTTATAGCATACTTGGCATGTCATACAACAAAGTTATGATGTATTAAAGCTTTTTTGATATCCAGAGGTCGATGATCTTTCTTACACTTTGATTTCGAGTTAGAGGTATTTCCAATGATACTTGATGTTTGGGAAAGGTAATGTGCTTAATCGGAGTTACGTTGCCGAATATGACTCTTGTATATATATGCAATAATTAAGACTTATTCATCCAGGTGCATTCTATTATGTTTTAAAACCACCAGCAGCAATGCTAGTTATCTAGGAGTGAAATCTTAGGTTCTTCGAGAATTTCGTTTTGTGATTGAATTATGGTCGGATTTTTATACTTGCAACATGGTTAATTTTATCAGGAATTCATCTAGGCCAGGACCTGTATGAAAATATAAACTACAACTGTTGGAAGACCGGTAGTTATACTGTTGCTCCATCAAAGTATAGATATGTATTAATGTACTCTGGGGTATTCACTGTTTTCCAATGAAAATATTAGGAAAAGCTTCTGTTTCATCCTTGAAAAAAGTTCGCCAATGAGTTTTCTGGCTATTGAGATTTGAAAGACAAAAGCTCCTCCTAAAGTTTGTTTCTTCGCTTCAGCAGCGTTCAAAGATAAAATTCCTATGGAGGATGTTCTGAAGAGAAGGAGCTTTTTCATTACTAGTCAAGTAAGGTGAGCACAACCGTGTATCCAGTCGAAATGCCCGGAACCGAAACCAGAATCGGTTAGTACCGGTTTCTGAAAATTGGAACGGGAATTGGAAATTGGAATTGGTTGGACCAGTTCCTTAATTTTGGAATTGGTACTGGAATCGACTGGTTCTGGGTATCTGGTCCCTTGAGAGAGTCTTGCAAAACTAAGTCTTACCCGGTTTAATTCACCCGTACCCTTTTGCATTCAAAAGGCATATTTTTCATTGTTTAGCTTAAAAAAGCATCACATTCAGTGTAATTTTGCTCACACTTCCATCAATGAGTTAGTCCAAAAAATCTTCAAAGTCTTAACCATACATTATACTTCCTCCGTTTCGCAATACTCGCAACGCTTTCCTTTTACGGAAATTTCACAATACTTGCAACCAAACTCTATTTGGCAAGTTTTTGTATATTCAATTACCATTATACCCTTACTTTCTTACCCATATCACCTTACACACTAATTACCCAACCCAATTTACTTACCCAACCCAATTTACTTACCCACTAATTACCCCAATTACTAACCCGTGACCTGACCACCCACCCACCCACCCACCCTCACTCTCTCTCCTCACCCCCTTCCCTTCCAATGAAACAACCCACTCACTCCTCCGCGGCTTCGCCTGCGTCCATTGAAACCACCACCATCCCATTCCATCCACGCCCTCTCTCTCCTCCACTCCCTCCTCCCTTTCGTCCAAGACCACCACATAATCAATCGCCTTTGAAGACGGGAGAACGAAGACCACCATGACCACCAAGGAAGATTGAACGACCGGCGACAATGTAGTCAATTTAGTGCCAGAAAATCGGTTTAACTTTCTCAGATCTTGGTCGTTTCCATCGCCTCTGACAAATCCATTTACGGTTTAGATTTTGTTTGTTTAAGTTTTCAAAAATCCAATAATTGTGATTCATGGCTAAGAAATCATAAATCCAAGAGGCTAAAAAGTGAAGTGGAGATTTGATTTCTGGGTTGTATTTTTCTTTTTTGGTAATGATTTTGGTGGGTTTTTAGTTATTTGTTGTCAAATTGTTAATTTTATTTTTGTTAAGAGTGTTTTTTACAAATTTATCCAATATCATTGTGGTGGTTGGGCTGCCGGTGGTGGTGCTTTTTGGGTTGGGGGAGCTGCGCTGGTGTTGGTGGTGGTGGCGTGATTGGGCTACAGCTGTGTTGGTGGTGGTGCAGCTGGTTTGCTAGCGTTACTGTTGGTGAGGTTGGGTTGCTCGCAGCACCATGTGGTGCAGTGGGGTTGCTGGCAGCACTGTTGGCGGTGGACTTGTGGTGGGGACTGGGGAGCAGATTATTAATGGGTAATATGTGCTGATTACTTTTTGATGAATTGGCTTTGTTAAGCACATGGGCACTTTTGCCAAATCACACACTCTCTTTCCTCCTCCTTGGTTTATGTGCATTATACTTGGTTGCGAGTATTGCGAAACGGAGGAAGTATAAGCATTCATCGGACATGTAATGTGTAATTGAAGATGACATGATATGGATTATGGGGGATCGATCTTAAAAAAATTGAAATATACTAAAAGATAAAGGAGACGTTGGGCTTAGAGCTTGGGGCTTGGGGCTTGGGCTAATATCAACAAACGCAATTAGTAAATTTTATTGACCTACACAATTCCGGTACCACGTACCCAGTCCCAGAACTAGTTTCGTTGGGCATCTCGTCTCGGAACTGAATGTACTGGATACCACGAGGTCTAAAATTTACTACCCAAAATTGGAACCACTTCCAACCGAGTCCTTATATTTGGACCCAGCCCACCAGTTCTAGTTCTAGCTTCGGAACGGTGTGAACCAGGTACTTAATTTTTCTGCTCACCCCTAGTCGACACGATTCGACCTTAAGGAGGAGGAATCAGCTCTCATCTCCTCTTTTTTGTCATGGTGTTCTTAATCCGGCACTTGTATTTAGATTTTTTTGGGTTAATATGTGTTCAACCCATGGTTCGAAAACACGGGAACGGTTTCGGATGCGGGAACGGTTCAGATTTCGGTGTAACGGAACGGATACGTTCGTCGCGGACCGCAATACGGTTGTCGCAGCACGAATTAAGTTTTAAAGCCTTTTTTAGTGTTTTTAATGATAATTCCATAAAAACAAAATAATAACTTTCTTCTTACATAAAGAATAAAAAAAAGAAGTAAAATTTAATTTTTTGTTTTAATTTTAAATATTATGGTAAAAAAAACTTGAATGCAATTTTGAAAAAGAAAGTGGGTTTAGTGAGGTTGATGAGTCACCGTCACCTCTTCCTCTTCTCTTTCTCTCTCTCTTTCTCTCTCTCTTCTTTCTTCCTCTTCTTCTGTGCGACCGACTGTGCCAAACTGCCAACTAGTTTTCTCCTCTCTCATCTTCTTTTCTTCCACAATTTATCAACAATGGCGACAAAAACCCTAGCTCAGGGCCGGAACCACCAGCAAAGTGGTCGTCGGCCACCTCTGTGTTGTCTAGTAAGTCGGCGGCCACGGTATCAAGGCTAATCACGATTCCCAAAATTAGGGTTTTCCCAACAAATTAGGGTTTTGATTTATAGGTTTAAAGGACTCAATTTTACACAATTGATTGAGGGCTTTGGCTCGAAATTCATCTACAAAGCCTGGGTAAGAGTTATTTTCAATTAAAAATTGTTCTTTTTTCAGATTTATTCTCAGATCTATCTTTTTCTCTCGCATGTGCCCTAAAAGCTTCCGTTTTGATGCGGACAATGCGGTCGAACCGTATTGTCACGGTCAATACGGCCGTTCCGGCCAAAAAAAACGGGGTTTTCAAACCCACCGTGCTGAACCGGACAAAAACGGTTCGGTGAACCTGAAAACCGTTCCGAAACGGGCGAACCGTTCCGGAACGGCCGTTTTTTTGAACCATGGTTCAACCTTATTATGTGAAAGATGCTTTAGTTGATTGGAAAAGAAGGGTGAAAAAAGGTTGGCTCGCCAAGGTATACAAGATGATTGCGTTGGCAATTTGGTGGTGCATTTGGAAGGCAAATAACCAATGGATTTATGAGGGTTTACCTTTCTCTCGCAAAGCTTTCAAGTTCCATTTCTTGAGAATTCTGTATAGCCAAATTGATTTTTGTAGGTAAATTGCTCTGTGATAGATCGAATGTGATAGATCGAAGGTTTGAGCTTTTCTTTCATTAGCCTTCTTTTTGCAAATGTGTGACACCCCCGTTGGTGTACTTAGTTATCAAATTATTTAATACTTACCATGGTTTGAAAATATGTTTTCGGTTTCGGAAACAGGAACGGTCACGGTTTCGGGGTAACGGAATGGATACGTTGGTTGTTTCACGGTTGTTGTGTGTGGAATTTAGTTTTAGATTTTTTTGGTCCTTTTGCTTCAATTACTCTTGGATCTTAGTGGAGTTATACAGGGTTTAGTGGTACGGTGGTGCCTCTTATTTTCTTTCGTTTCTCTTCCTTGAGTTATTATTGGAGGTAGACGGGAGCTATTGTAAAAGTAAAGACAAGGAATCTTTCAAAACATCTGCAAAAAACTTGCAAATTGACGTTCTGCAGACGAAAATAACGGGTGGTCAAAACATCGGGCTTTATAAATCCACCTTGTTGAACCGTTCGAGTTCGGTTCGTCAAAGTTGAAAACCATTCCATTTCGGGCAAACCTTCCAATACGGCCGTATTTTTGCATCATGGTACTTACCAATAAAAGAAGTCCTCAAACTAAGCATTATACGTTCAGCAGAAGTTTGTTTTGTGCCTGACTATGATGTAGATTATAAAAAAACATCGCCGACATGGTTGTGATTATAGGTGGCAGTTGGGTGATTCGGGTTGACTACGGTCAGGTCACTTTGGGTTGGGCCAGATTCGGGCCGAGTTGGGTCAGCTTCGGGTCTGAATACTTTCACATCTGTTTCGTGCTAATTTTAAAATATAGTAATGACTAAAATAAGATACTGAGTAATTAATTACAATTTCATATAGTAATATATATTACTAATATTAAAGTAAATAACAAAGTATTAGATCAAGGAAAAGTGAATTTTGGTTCATTTTGTATTGGCGAATAATAGTTGACTGTAGCATAGTCATTTCGAATCATGTCAAGTTTGGGTTAACTTGGGTCGAGTCATTTCGGGTATCGAGTCAAGTTCGGATCTCCTTGATTCGAGATGAGTTTGGATCGGATCATTTTTCGCAGGTCTGCTCTAATGGCGGCATTGGTTGCAAAGGAGGTAGTGATGGGTCAACTCGCCTCGCGAACCACGCGGGTGAGGCCCCGTAACAGACTAACAGTAACAGCTCGCCCAAACCACCTCAACCCGCACCGAGCCCTAAAACCTATGACCTAGCCCACTCTAACCCGTAACATAAACCACCCTAACTCGTAGACAAAACCCACCCAACCCGTCCAATGGCCCACCCAACCCGGCTCATCAAACCTCCCAGCCCACATGCCCAATGAATGATTATTGAAAAATATCATACTAATTTGAATATGACTACTAATCATTAATCATAATAATTAATCACTCAAAATCTTTTAAACCAAATACTTCATAAACAAATTTCACATTTATATACTTGAATCTTAATATAATCATAACTACATAGCATAGCAACTTATTAATTCAACTGTTTTAAAAAAAAATTCCACCCAGCCAATCCTAGCCCATTTACTAGCCCACCCACCCAATCTAGCCCATTTACAAGTCCACACAACCCACCAGCCCAACCCATTTACGAATCCACCCAACCCAACAGACCAGCCCACCTAGTCTCCCAGCCCAACCCATCAGCCCGCGCAACCCACCGCACCGGGCTAGACTCTCACCCACCCCGTCACTTTTTCCAGCCCACACCGGGCCCATCTTTCCCAACCCAGCCTGCCCACCCAAATGCCATCACTACTTGGAGGTATAACAACATGATTTAATGCCTTTGTAGCATAAGTTGACAAATTGTATAAGATCCACATTGTCGTTGCAATACAACAATTTGAACAAATTATTAGATTACAGCTTTATATAATACTGCTTAGAATTTATACTTAGTTATCTTGTATAGAAATAGGAGGTTTGAGTATGAGCATAATCTTACTTTGCATGTGAAATTCAATTGTGTCAATGCAGTTAACCGTGTTAATAATGGACTGTCACAGCTAATATGGTAAAATGATGGTCTATACCAGATGGCGCAGCATAGTTTTCCAACACGTTACAGAAGAACACATTACAAACTGGGAAATTCAAAATAAGTTACAGTCTGTCCTTTACGCTCTTGTGTTACTGCGTTGATGTAGATTAAACTAGCTGTCCATTGCGTAAGAATCATTTTCATATGCGATTGCTCTGCCGAATTCTTGTTGGATGAAAATGATTGAAATTTTTGTTTGCTGTTTGTCATTTTTGTCCATGGAGGCTTGGAAAAGTCGTAGGAAGGAAAAATAGAGGGGTTAGGTAGATCACTTGACAAAAGGCTTCGGTGAATTTAGATGAGTCCAATCATTATATTGTTGTTCCAACGATGAGATTCAAACATTCACCTCAGTTTCCATTTTTATTTAAGAAGATGTCTAACAGGTTAGAGGCTTGAGCGCTAAATCGACTATATAAAGATTTTGTAGAATTTGGTCAATCAAGGAAGAAAATATTAAGTTAATTATGGGAATTTTCCGCCTGATTCTGGGGAGACAAAGTTAAGACTGAGGTGGTGCCTTTTTGCACTGGTCAATAGTGACTGTAAAGCTGGTCTAACAGTTTTAGATAATGATTTTCTGGCTAATACAGGTGAATTTGTAGTTTGAAATTGTATTCCGGTGCATATTTTCTTATATTGTAGAGTATTGCTCAAATAACATCACGTTGTTGTTCTTACAGGTTAAATCCTGAAAGAATTGGTGGAGACTTTAAAGAAGAAGTCCAAGTATGGGTCAATTCTTTTATTTCTTGTGGTTGTTAAATTGATTGATGACTAATCTTCCGTCCCTTGATGTTCTGTTAATGTTTAATGGTTATTTCAGGTTCATAGCGGTTTTCTGAGTGCATATGATTCAGTAAGGACAAGAATTATGTCTCTTATTAAGAAAGCTCTTGGTTTCATGTGAGCTGTTCATTCTTTTATTTGTCATAATCCCCTGTCACTAGGATTTTAAAATTAGCCAGTTTTTAATTTATCTTGATATCATTTTCTGTCGGTAATATACTGACACCACACTGTATATGGCGACATCATGCAACTTTTCATGTGGTTTTTATAAACTGATGTGCTGCAGGGATGATGCTGAACAACCACAGGATAAATGGCTTGTGTATTGTACTGGTCACAGTCTTGGTGGGGCTTTGGCAACTCTGCTTGCGCTTGAGCTTTCTGCAACTCAATTAGCAAAGTGAGTTGGCTCTTGGTATGCTAAGGGGGGCATCTACCCATGCTATCATAATTTTTTTCTTACTACTATTCTTTTGCACTAGGAGTGGGGCTATATCTGTTACAATGTACAACTTTGGATCTCCTAGAGTTGGAAATAAGAGATTTGCAGAAGTTTACAATGAGGTAGCTTTTCTTATGTTTCTTGCATCTTCTCACTTCGAGCTCCATTTGTAACTTGCTCTATACTCTGGCTACTCCACCATGACTAATGTACTTCCATAATTACCTGTCCCAATTTGATTGTCGTACCCGTTAAATTCGTATCAGAGCTTTCTTCTATTCCTAGTCCTGGTTATATGTATCATTGACGGCTTAATATTTGTGCAAATTCAACTAAAACGTGGCGAAAAAGGGAGTAATAGAATATTTATAGCTGAATGGTTTCATAAGATTCTAGCATCTTGTTTTTGGTAGTGAGATTCAATGCTATCATCAAGATGTCTTAATTCTTGAGCATCCTTCACTAAGCTTCCTTGACACCAATCTGCATCTACATTTCCATTCTTATATTTTTCCCCTTTTCCTTTTATAATACGAAAATAGCGAACAGTATAATTGTATTAGTCAAAACTGCTAATTGGAAAAGAGAAAAGAGAAAATAAGCTAAAGAAGGGGAAGGGGTCACGTGTAGTTGCCTCATCCACCTTAATTACAAAGAAAAAAGAAGGGTAAAAAAATGTTTGAAATCACTTTCCAGTCTATTGTGTTACTATAAAAAGATTGCATAGTAAGAGCTATAATAAGTTAGAAGAGGGTGAGAAGCTGAGAGCAGCTGCAAACGAAGATGTAAAGGATAAAAATTGCAAAGGAGAGGATGAAAAGGATGTAGAATTAGTTGATGATTTGTTTGAAGAGATTATTGCTAATCCTTGAATTCAGTCACCACCAAAAAGTCCTTTGACACTCCTTCAATATTTGATTTGTCTGAGGAGAAAGAAACAAATGAAGGAGACATGAAAGAGAAAAGGATGAAGAGGACTACGACGGATTGAAAATTGGAAGAGCTAGATGATGTGTGCTAGTGGTAGGGGAGGAGGATGACCTGCGAGATGGGTGAGGAAGGTTAGGGGAGGACAAGTAGCATAAATTAAGGGTAAAGTTGGGACTGCCTAAATCTGGGCATTTGTTGAAAAAAAGTAAGAAATGGTGGTTATTAGGGAAGGAAAACACTTGGGGTGAATGGGTGATTTTGTGAGTAATTATTTGTTGCTCACTGTGAAGGCATTGTTTTGGTGTGCTAGCTCTACTTTCAAGCTGTATAGAGTTTCTAACCGTTACTTTCTAATAAACTACAGGTGGTGGTCATTTTAAGGCATAACATCTCTCTTTTAAAGTCTGATTCCATTTTTAATCTGAAACTGATGGAGTTTATGAATGGAATATTGATTCCTTAGTATCTTTCTTTTTGCAGTGGAATTTTCAAATGGTATATGTTTTCTCATTCCTTCGAAGGAGATATTTGTAGAACTTTTTCCTTGAATCGCTTAATATAACAAGTGTGACTGATGTTTTCTGTTTATATTGTGACGAAACGTTTTAGAGAGTGAAAGATAGCTGGAGGGTGGTGAACCACAGAGACATCATACCCACAGTCCCTCGCTTGATGGGCTATTGCCATGTAGCTCAGCCTGTTTATCTGGCTGCTGGAGATCAGGAGAATGCTCAAGTAAGTTCAATTACTGTTTATATTAAGTTCTTTTTTTTTTGTATATATATGAAGCAAAATTTCCTATTCTTTACTTCTCTTTAGTGCTATTTTTTATGCGTAAGTACCACCATTTTAACATGTGATTTTGTGACTGCTATGATTTAAACATGTTGATAATGGCTAAGTATGTTAACAACACTTACAGGAAAATGTCAAGCTCTCTGGTGATGGCTATCAAGGGGATGTGATTGGGGAAGCAACACCTGATGTCTTAGTCAGTGAATTTGTATGTTTCTTTTCTTTTCTCTTGTCTTTATGTATATTACTCTTACATGGGAGCTTAGTTTTTGTGCTTATGATTTATACCGGGATCGATTTAGCCTTATAGGTTAGTGACATCGTGTATCCTTATAGTTGTTTGATTCGAATACACCCTGAATTTGAGTTGTTAAACGTTTTCTTAAACTTTTTCAAAGAGAATGATTAGATAAAATGAAAGAAGTGGAAAACTAAAAAGGCCTTATGCTATTAAGACGCACCCTTGCTAGTCTTTGCAAATGTTTGGTGTGTGAAGTGTGCTCAGAACTTAAATGCAGTCTTACCATGTGACAATTCATCACGTTATTTTATTAGATGCTGGACTGAGTATTCAGCAGTTTGTTGCCTAGTGGTAGTCTGGTAGACAATTCATGGAAATGAAGGCATCACCAAACATACAGCGGATTGGGGTGGAGTCTAGCTTGGATGCAAAGGCAGTTCTGTCCATGGTCCGAAAATACGGTTTCGGTTTCGGAAACGGGAGCGGTCGCAGTTTCGGGGTAACGGAATGAATACGTTGGTCGCATACCAGGAATTTAGTTTTAGACTTCTTTGTTTTGGTCTTTTTGCTTCAATTACTCTTAGATCTTACTAGAGTTATATAGGGTTCACTAGTGCGGTGGTGCCTCTTCTCTTTCTTTTCTTTTGTCTTTGAGTCATTAATAGAGGTAGATCTGTGCTAGTGTAAAGTAAAGATAAGAAATCTCTAAAAAAATTTGCAAAAAACTTCGAAGTGACGTTTTGCGGCGGAAAAAACGGGCGACTCCTTATTGTCACGGGTGATATGGCCGAAACGGCCAAAATATCGGGCTTTTTAAATCCACCTTGTTGAACCGGGGACACCGTTCCGATACAATCATATTTTTGCACCATGGTTCTGTCGCCAAATTAAGATGGCAAGTTCAGATTATGACACGCTTATTGATTTGATTAACAAAATTATTTGGCAAGATAAGATTCATTACTGTGATTTGCAAGATTCCCGTAAAATTGCAAATTCCACATTATTGACCCAACAGTATCGGCCGAACGAAATAGAAATGGAACATTAATTTTTCAACCCGTCAATTTTTTGACGAATATTATTCTTTTCTCAATTGAACGAGGACGCCAATATTCTGAACCCTTTCAAGCCCTTATTATGCCTCCGACACTGCAGAAGGGATGCATACATAGACATGTCTGACAAAACAACCATGAGCAACCCATGTTTGTCATCTATGTATATCGATCATGAGAATCGCTTACCATTATCAGCCTGTTAAATAGTAAAAACCCATAAGATGTGACAGATTTCTCCAGCGCGAACCACATTATCCAAAAGCAATTACCACAAGAGAAAACTGAATGCATAAGCACTCGTTCTGGAGAAGATTTTTTTTTGTAATTTTTATACATTGGTAGGCTATCAAAAATTGGTCCAGTGGGTACGATGATTTTCTACCCCGTTAAAATTAGATGTATCGGGCTCACTCATGGATCATAAGTTGCTCTTGATGCCATGATAATTAAAATAAAATGGTTATTTACTCATTAATATGGTTCGGAGAACTCTCTATTTATAGGGTAGAACCTCCTGAGTCCAGATCATCCGTACCACATGTTGCCCCATTTGCTATTAGTTTGTCCCGTAAACTAAAATATTTTTTTTTGTTGTGATTCTACGCGCTCTCTAGTAGTAAATCCTCCTAAAATACAAAAAAATCTAAATAACCTCAGTATAATAAATTATGAAAATGATACATAAATATAATGCGGCATATTTATACATAGGACAACTAGAATCCTTAAGAGTTATAGTTTTATAAACATAATGCTGAATATTTATGTTTGTTTCGGAGCCGTTTTGGCGGAGCGTACTAAACCCACTACGTACCGCACTACCGCGCGGCTCGTCTGAATACCATGTCTTTCTCCGCCGAACTCGACGGCCGACATTGTAGTCACTTGCAAGATAAGTCCAAAAATTTGACATTAGTAAACAAGCAAGAACAACCCTTTAGATAAACTACGTGAAAAGTCTGTTGAAGACCAGATGCCCTGAGGCCATAACAATTTTATGTGACATCGGCGCTAGAAAGACAAAGTTACACCGACCAAAATCAAGAACACGACGAAATCACCGGGCCCTACGTTGCAGCGAGGTGAAGAAGCAGCACCTAGTCCAACTAGCGTTCTCATAGGAGATGTGCTCTGTGACACACGCACGTTTGGGGAGGGGGGGGGGGAGAGGTTGGTGGGAACTCCTCAAGTGTCTTATGATGTGTGTAATCTACAAGATGGAGAGGGTCCACGAGAAGCATTGGGGCGCAAATCATTACCAAAGAAGAGCGTCTTCATCGTCTCCGCAAATCATAAGCTATTTCATAGATTAGATATATAACACATGTATTTTCCCAAATATAATAGATTTGTGGCATTCACTGTGTCCTAAAACACAATAATATTCTCGTTATATATTAGGAATATATTAATATGTGCAGTATCTCTAACAATATCTTGAAAGCAAACTAATGCTACGACTTGAGGCCTTTATTTGTTTGAAGTTGTTCATCAATTAACGAGCTTCTTAACATTCAATTGTTCTACGAAAAAATTGCATCTTACTGGAGCATGATAACGGAGCCTAGTGGTGGTGGTTTCTTTTTCAACACTTCAAAGAGTATGCTTACATTTTCCCCCTAGTATTGCACCAGTCTTGTGGGATCTTTTGTTCATAATAGTTTCTTGCTTCTGAACTGTTTGGAGGCTGAGATCTTTTAGCATTAGACCAGTAAATAATAAAATTATTACTGAGAGTCAGCTGTTTGGCCCTGTGATCTGGCTATTATGTTGTGCTCTCGTGTTCTCCATGTATTGCATTGCCTCTGTATATGTTCTGTACCTTTTTTACACCTCGGATCTCCATGTATCTACTTGTAAGCAAATGTTGAAATTCATTGTTGACTTAGTAGACTGTAGACACGCCTTCAGTTTTTCAATGTCCGTGGCTATTAGTTTTAGTTTAATGGGACGAGTTATAAACCAGGCAACCAGCACAAACAGATTCTGAAGTATAATGTACATTAGCAATATGGAATCTGACTAGTGCAACCTTTTATCCTATACACCCGGGTGTATAGGATGAGCATCTTATCCATAGGCTATTTTCTTGCTCATGACTCATTTAAAACACTCCAAATGAGCAAATTCACCATGACCTTGGGTGCAGGATGAAATGAGCAAATTTGACCTTGGGTTTAGGATGCTCATCCTACACCCTGGTGTAGGCTGAATAAACTCATCTGAGTAGTTATTTACTATGATGGCTATTTCAGCAAATCAGCAAATATTATTAGTTGTATTTTTTTGAAGTGTTCTAAATTATTGAAGTTGGAAACTGAAAACAGTACTTCTTAGTTGATGAGTATTGATGGGCACACAATATATCCTTTTGAAGGAAGTAGGAATATCTGCTTAATGTTATAATTTCTTTTTAACCCAATTAATATTTGCCTGGGAACCTTTTCTGAAATTATGCAGATGAAAGGGGAGAAAGAACTCGTAGATAGAATACTGCAAACAGAGATAAATATTTTCCGTGCCATTAGAGATGGCAGCGCATTGATGCAGCATATGGAGGATTTCTACTACATCTCACTTTTGGAGGTAGTTTCTGCTCTGAACACCTACTGTTAATTTTTAGGTTTTTTTTAACATTGATCCTTGTGCACAAACTATGTGAGCTCGGTTGAAAGTTAGGTTTAATATGTGTGTGTGCCAGTTATTCTTTTCACAGGTTGCGGAATGTTTTTATTTCGAAAACTCATATCTATGAAGTTTGTATCTTCAAGGCAAAATCTGGTACTTTATAAGCTAGCTAATCTTTTCAAAATTGATTGATGTAACTAGATGAAATCTCTAAAATGGGCTAAAGGAATCTTTTTATTGAGTGGTAACTCACTTTGTCCCACATTAGTTTGAAGTTTGAACACTTATCGTGGCACATAGTATTAGGGGATAAGTTTTTGAGTTATCAGTTGTTATTTTAGATGAAAAAGTAATGTAATGGGAGATAGTTGACTTTTGGTGTTAAAGTTGGCTGGGGATTGAAGAGTAGAAGTGAGGAGAGGAAGATAAATTCATGCGACAATCTTCTTCATGTGACAAGTGAGGAGAGGTATAACTCTGAATGAGGGATAACTCTAAGTGAGAAGTGCTATAACCTATAACTCAAGTTCTTCTCTCTTCTTACCACAAGGGCCTTATCACTTGATCTCGACTTTGCAACAGAATTCTATGCAGCAGCTTTTGTAAATCCGCCCGCCCCGCCCGATCGGGCGGACTTCACGTGTTTTGCCAGCAAGTCTCAATGCATATCCAATCATTTCGCCCGATCGGATCTGCCCAATAGCATCGGGCGAAATGTTTTTTGCTCAATTCTTGGCTTTTCAAGCCACAACTCAAAATCCTAATGCCCCGGGGCCTATGGGACGTAGCCTGGGTACTTAGTAACTCAGCACAAATGCCTCGGAAGTCAGCCTATCGGATGTAGGTGTCTCAAAACAGCAGAAAGTAGGAAGAAAATCCCTAAAACCTTTAATCCAACATAAGCAACCAAAACACAATTAGATAGAGGAGTTAGCATAAAGTAGCTCCTAAGAGCACAATTCGACACACATTTTAGCTTGAAGATAGGGGAAAAACTCCATAAAATAACATGATATCGAATTCCCCCAAGCTAAACCTTTGCTTGTCCTCAAGCAATAAATCATGATCATGGAATAAATTAACTCACCCCTTACATAAGAAAAATCATAGCTCAACATATTTTCAAGACTAAGAATCGTTCAAGCCGAATTCAAGTTCAGCTGTTCAAATCAATCTAACCACCAATCATCCAAGCAAATCGTCAAAGTCAACTAGCTACATGACTTACACATTGTGAATTGGTGCTCACCAAGGTGTCACTCCTCTCAATTTTGTGGTAACAAAAAATGTGCCCAAATGCTCACCGACCCGACCTATAAATGTCCCTTCCCACTCATACTCTCATGTGTTTAAGACGTTAAAATGTCGCTCATCCTAATCAAGTCGACTTTTAGTAAACATACTCTTTAACTTTAACAAACTAACTCTAAATCAATCCAATCAACAAAATAAATACAAGTTCAAGAGGACTTTTTTGGGGTTGTAATGGGGCTTAGGTAAGGGTAGGGAATATGAATAGGAAATGTGGTGCAAAAACGAAGAATGGGGGAGCAAAACTCACTAAAAACAATGCGAAGGATGGCCTAAACATCTCCCATAACAACAAAACACATAATCATAAACACAACCTAACTCTATGAATTAATCCGATTTCCAATAAACCCAACTTTGAAACAATGTGACAACATTTTCTTTGTAAGCAATGTGAATGACAGAACTTTGAATTTTATTTTATTTTTTCAATTTTTCACTTTTTCTTTACATATTTCAAACCAACATTCACATATATTTCTCACTTTGCTTAGTCTTCTCTGTTTCTCAAACGTTGAACCAAGTAAATACATAATTATCCCCAATTCAAGTAATTCATAAAACCATCTCGCAAACCAACCCATACAAATGCTCCTCCAAGCTAGGCTTGAGAATAATATCAAAATAAAGGTCGTGGCTGTATAATGAGGTTCACTAACATGAAATAGTCATTAAGCTCAACGCCCTGAGGACGATTGTAGTGAGAATCAATCATGCTACAAGTAATCAGATATCAATAAGTACGATGTCAAAGGCAAGATCAGTTAGCTAATGAGGAATTAACACAAGAAATAAGTTGGATAATATGTGAATCAATTCAGGCTTTCACTACAATGTTGTGCATAATACTCATAATCTGCTCACAGTTATAGCAATCAAACATCACATCATAGCCTCACAATCACAAGTGCTTAACTATGAAAACAAAGTCAAATCATTTTTCATTCATAGTACAACAGACCGGGATGCCGAAGCCTTCCTTGGGGTGATCTCGTAGTTCCTACGTGGTGGAGACGATGGGGTTAGATTGAGGCACGGGAGGCAATCAAACCAGTCATGTTAATCGTATTTTGTGAATTTTTCAGCATTTTTCTCTAAAGCAGTAAAACTAAACTAGTAAAGTGATAAATCTACACTATGAATGCGATAAAAGAGAGAGAGAATGAACATACAATAGAAATTCTCCCCGAGCTGAACTTTATAATGTCCTCATTGCAGCGAGGAAACGACTAAGACAAGGGCATCAATCTCCTATTTGAGTGTCATCGGGTCATGACCACGAGAAAAACCACCGGCTGCAAAGCCACTAGGACCGCGCACGAGGTCCAATGTCGATATCATCATGACTACATCATCATCATCATCGCCACCACCATCCCCATCATCCTCATCATTAGCAACTACACCGTAGTTTGGGTTCCACATAAACGATCTTTGACTCGGTCAAAGCTCGGCTCGAGCTCGGTCAACTTCGAGCCCGAGCCGAGCCCGAGCTATACGTTAAGTATACGAGCTCGAGCCCGAGCCCAGCAAAACTCGGCTCGTTTAAGCTCGTCTCGGCTCGTTTTTTTTTATTACATTTGAAACGTGTGGTAATAAGAAAAATAAAAAAAATAGCCCAAACATGCAAAGCTCAAAGGAATATAATATTCTTGGGTTTAGTTTTCATATTTCATTAAATTTATGTGTGATGAACTATTGCATATTTTACTTTATATAAGGAAGAATAATAAGACCAATAACCAATAGGCGGGAGAAAAAAAAGAGCTGAGCTCGTGCTCGAAGGTTTTTAAACGAGCCGAGCTCAAGCCTCACCTTCGCAAGCTCGTCGAGCTTCGAGTCGAGCCCGAGCTCGACCAAAGTGAATTCGAGCCGAGCCGAGCTTGGCCGAGCTCGAGCTCAGCTTGGCTCGTTTACACCCCTAACAATGATGGGTCCCTTAGCAATGTGATGACGCGCACAATAGTCGTCATACACACGGTACACAACTAGATACACATCGTGCGACAAACGGTTGACACGTGGAACAACCTCTGGTAAAGCATCAATACGCCGGCCAAGCTGCTCAATGGACGTGGTGTTAGCTGACATCCCCCGATAGCTCCTGTAGAGTAGGATTGTTGGCATTCATGCCAACCCGCAATTTCTTTAAAAGCCCTATCATACCTGTAATCAATGTCAGTTTGCACGGTGGGGAAGGGGATGGGTAAGAGGAGGTAGAGGCACAAAGATCATCAAAGGTGCGCTACCTTCGCATATAGGTGTTATGCGGAATCTAACTGCAAGGGTCGAGCTTCCCCTTGAATTGGCAAATGGTAGTTCCAAAGGTCGGGGTGTATCTGGGCCTTAGGATCAAGGAGCTCTGAAAACTCAAGCTTCTCATTAATAAGAATGCACTATTTGCCGTTGGACTCTCTTCTTAAAAGGTGTATGGTCTAGAGATAGGGTTTCATCGAAGCGAGCAAAAAGGGTCACCAACCCCATTGACAATACTACGAGAGGAAAAGGTACCGTCATTAGGACCCTTTTTGCTCGTAGGTGCTGTCTCCAACAACCTCCCCATCCTTCGTGATGACGATACCTTTGCCTCTCGCTGTATTGTCAATGCGGGGTTGGTGACCCTTTTTGCTCGTAGGATACCTGGGTTCGATGAAACCTAATATACTCTTACCCGAACCTCGGACTTATTAGACGCCCCCTACCTCGAGACTATAGACCTTCTAAGAGAAAGTCCAACGTCAAATACTGCATCCTTATCAATGAGAAGCTTGAGTCTCTAGAGCTCCCTATCCTAAGGCCTAGATATGCCCAGCCTTCGGAACTACCATTTGTCCATTCAAGGGGAAGAGCTACCCGAGCCTCGCATGAGATTCCGCATAACACCTATATGCGAAGGCCGCACACCTTTGATGATCTTGGTGCCTCTACTTCCTCTCATCCATCCCCTCCCCACACTGAGACGATTTGGAAGTTCATGGCAGAAGGGGTTGCGCACATTGAGAAAGAGGGAGATTAATCCAAAAGGAACATAAACCATAATTTTACTTGTGCGAAATTGAAATAAACGAGGAGCAATTACCTTGGATTGGATACACAAATGGCATAATTGGAACCTTAATTTAAGTGCTATGTACCTTAATTGAAGGATTTATGAAAGAAAAGCAAGAATTTGGGTGAATGAAAAGGAAATTGATTAGGAGGTATAAAAGGGGGAAATTTTGGTTGGAAAACTAGTTTGAAAGAGGAAGGAAATACATAATGCGGACCCCACTTGGTTGTTGAATAATTAACGGAGTTAGTAATCGCCCGTTAAAAAGAAGTGTTGTAATAAATGGTTTTTTTTTAATAAAACGTTTATCAGGTGGTTTTCTCAAAAAAAAAAAAGTCTTTATTAGGTGGTTCATGACAATTTTTCCTAATAATAATTATAAAATGTAGCTAATCTTCTTAATTAACTAAGCATAAGTATATATTAAGGTAATTCATGCATTTTTTTTTTAAACCAACCCAAGCAAAAGAACCAAAATAAGATGTGAAGCAAAAACACATCATTCTCCCCTTCTTTGAAATGAACTTGCCCTCAAGTTCATGTACATACGAACTTAGACCACCAAGAAATCATCCAAACTAACCTCACAAATACAATAATTGTGAGCACCATAGGACTCCCTTTTGTAAAGATCAATCAATATGTTACACGAACAAGATCAAAGCTCGTTTCCATACGAACATAGTATCTTGAGAATTAGAATGATTGAGTTTATAGACTATATCCATGATCTGGTCTTCCTTGTTGGAACATGAAAATGACACAAGTTTCTTTTCATCTGTAGTTATAGCAATTGGAGCTATAACTTGTTCTTTATGTTAATGTTATTGTTTATCTCGTGTGTTCTTTTGACATGCCAATGCTTTTGCAATTGAAGATGGTGAAAATCTTGTAGAAATCCTAAGAGAAGCCTAATTCTCATGAACTTTTTCAAATCTTTCAAAAAAATTTCCAAATCTAGTCTTCTCTGCATGTGGTTGTACTTCTTCCTCCTTTAAGGTTTTTTTCTTCCTTCTCATGGTCTTCTTCTTTCTTTTGCTTATTCTTTAAAGACCATAATGAATCTGCAATGGTACATGGAAAAAAAAGAGAATATACACCGAGAGGAACAAGTTTTTGACGAGTTTTGCTTTTGTAAGGTGCATGAAAATCTGGAGACTATCTACTACAAGACATGGTTAAAAGTTTCGAAGTAAACTAATAAAAGAAAAGATATAATTATATTTTCTTTTTTTTCATGGCCAAAAAACACAGTAGGGTTGGTATAGATTAATAATCCAAATGGCTCTTGATACCAATTGATGTGAAATGGAAGTAATCAATGAAATTCTTTGTATTTTTGTGTATAAGGTACGAAAACAAAGAAAGCAATAAAGGATAGGCGCCTAAATCTAAAATCTTAGTTTAAGGAGGTTCTCTTGTAGTCTCAGTTCAAGATTTCTACACTAATTGTTGTTAGTGCGCTTTAGTTACACACTTCTTATTGATGTGGATGCGAAGAGGCTACTGAATATCATTAATTTATTGGAAAAATTGACAAGAACAGTCCAAACTATTGGCCATCTTCTATAAACAGTCCAAACTATTGATAATCCATGAACAGTCCAAACTATTGATAATCCATGAACTGTCCAAACTATCACCACCATCTTCCATAAACAGGCCAAATGACCTGTTAACCTGCTAGAATAGGTTAAATGAACTCACGTGAGTTGCACGTGACCCTTTTTTTATTTCTCATTTTTTTGTTTTATAAACTTTTAATTAACTTTAAAAAAAAACAAAAAAGGCCCTTCCCCCACCCCACTCCCTGCCAGCTACCCCCACCCCTTCCCACACCCACCACAACCCAGCCCCACCCACTCTCAAAACACAGGTCTTCTCCGACGACTTCGCCGCCGATCTCATAATCTCCACCACCAGAACCACCAACTCCGCCGCTACGCCACAAAATACACCGCAAAAATAACATCAAAAACCACTGACGGTCGTTCACTCTCCGTCAAAGTTCACTCCTCATCTCTTCCTTCCGATCTCCCATCCACTTTTAAAAACCTTCCAAAATCACTCAAAAGGAGCCCAGAAAATAGAACCAAGTGAAGTCCGTTTCGAGATGGTGGTGGTGGTTAGGGTTTTGTTGCGGAAGTGGTGGGTGGGACTGCGTGTGGTGGCGGTGTGGGTGTGGGAAGGGTGGAGTTTTTGGGGGTGGGGCAGCGTTTTTGGTGGCTGAGGGTGGACTTTGGGGGGTGGGGCAGCGTTTTCGGGGCTGAGGGTGGCGTTTGGGGGGGGGTGGGGCAACGTTTTCAACGGCTGTGGGTGGAGTTTTGGGGGGTGGGGCAGCGTTTTCGAGGGCTGAGGGTGGAGTTTTGTGGCGTGGGGCAGCGTTTTCGGGGCTGAGGGTGGAGTTTTGTGGGGATGAAAGTTGTGGTTGCTGCGGTGGTTTTTGTGGTGGGGTTGTGGTTGTGAGGTGGTGGTCAGGTTGGTCATGGAGTGTTGGACCTAAGGTTAAGGAGAAGAGGGAGGAGGAGGAAAAAAGGGAGGAGGGAGAAGGAGTGGTGTTGGTTTAGTTAAAATGGGTTATTAAAAAAATCAAGTTTTACGTGTTGTAGCAGGTTAACGGGTCACTTGGCCTGTTTATGGAAGATGGTGGTGATAGTTTGGACTGTTCCTGGATTATCAATAGTTTGGACTGTTCCTTGATTATCAATAGTTTGGACTGTTTATAGAAGATGGCCAATAGTTTGGACTGTTCGCGTCAAAATTTCCTAATTTATTTGATCGTCATAATTTTTGGATATGGTTAATTTTGCAAATCAAAATCATTAAAGTTGGTTACCTAGTTGCCAATCAAGCTTTTGTGACATTATTGACTTGGTTTGAGAATGATGTTCAAGTCACTTAGTTGAGTTTTGAATCTTTTGCCTACACGTTTTTACCTCTTCCCTTGAAAAGAATTTTTCTTGTTTCAGGCTATATTATGTGTGGGATACCAATTGATGTATATCCAGGATGGATCTAAGCTTAACTCCATGTAACCTTCACTCAGTTATGATTCTTTAAGGGTTCTAAATCAAATTTAGGGTTTCACTCACCTTAAACTCGAAATAGGGGGGATAGTATTAGGAGTAAACAAGTTAGTTTTACTCACTAATTGTAATAACCTAAGTTAGAATTAGATTTCACGTAAACTGACACTAAGGGTCTTGTAATTAGATTCACTCTCTAAAAACAATGTAAAGTTGGAAAATGTGCGTCCAAATTCAAGAAGACAATAAGTATGAAATTTAACTTAATTCACTCAATTTTATTGATCATATGACACACATATAGTAAATCTAACCTAGGATAGATAGGATAAACCTCTAACTTATCTCAATAGATTTGTGAACTAAAACCCTAGCATATTAATTCAATAAGGCCGAAAATAATGTCCTCCAAACGCTAATTCTACACGCCTAACATTAGTCAACAACTCCGTCAATTAGGGTTAACGAATTCCCTTAGAAGTAGGAAAGTTAATTACAAAACACTAACAACTTGTGTAGGCGTCATTCCTTGTTTGTTGTCCAAGTTATGTTGACTTAAGTCTTCTTTCATCGACCTTTCTTCACTTGCCTTGACTTTGTTGACTTTAGTTAACAACACTAAAAGACTCGGTCAACACTTTGATTTTCTCCTAATTACATCAATCTAATGACTAAATATGATTTAAATTACGTTAGCCTAAAACAAGAAAAAACCATTTTCAACTGATAAAAACTTGTAGGCAAAAGACTTAGGCAAAAGACTCACAGACTCAACTAATTGATTTGAACATCACCTTCAACCCAAGTTAATAATGTCACAAAAACTTGTTTGGCAACTAGATAACCAACTTTTATAACCTTGATTTGCAGAATTTACCAATCCCCTAAAATTACGAAGATCAAATAGATTAATGATTTTCAGTAGCCTCTTCGCATCCACATCACTTACCAAGCTCAAAAGCACTCAATTTCATTCATAAACTGACATGGTTACAACCCATAGCTCTTGCTATTTTTACTACAAAGTACATCACCTAGAAAAATAAACTAAGCAAAGAAATACAAGAGAAAGAAAAATAGATTCCTAGTAAGGACCTTCACCATTTTGGCTATATATCCTTCTTTGGGTTATATTTTGGCTGTGAAACCACTTGTCTTTTGTAGACTTCAAGAGCTTTCCAGCCCAATTAGCCAAGAAATGGCGTAGATTCACATTGGTAATGTCATGGGTTTTCTCCCACTTGCTTCAAATGGGCTTCTTAAGTACACAAATGAACTCCCATATGATTCTCGTGCTTGCTTACAAAAATTTAGCCCTAATGAAAGGCATTAAACCTTCGAAAACTAACCAACAAACAAGCTACGCCAAAACCAAGAAAACTGATTCCAGAATAACGTCCCAAGATAAAGGCTACTGCGGCTTCGTTTCTTCATGAAAATTTCACCAAATTTTGTAGGATAAAAGTTCAAGATGTTAGCAATCCAAGAAAAAATTAATCGTTGAAAATTTCCCTATAGATAAGATTTAATCTCCGGTTTGAACGTGAATGCCTTCTCTTCTAATCTAGTTTCTACTTAATAATTATTACAAAATGTAGCTATTCCTCTTAATTGACACAATATAAGTAAATATTAAGCTATTTAATGCATGAAAATCATTTTGAACTAAACCTAGCAAAAGAATCAAAATAAGGTGCAAACCCAATACGCATCACGTTGAGTGACATGGAATATGAAAAATCACAATATGACTAGAGAAGGATTGTGAGATGGAATGAATATAAACGTGTTTTCCGCATGTTGCACAGTGGAGAAATTTACTGAAACGTCAATCTGGATGACTTTTTAGGAAAAAAAATAGTAAAACGGGAAAAGTTCATCACATAACATAAATGATACATGGATTTTACCCCTGTTAACTACCTGAACTTTGCCTTACACATAAGATTCATAACACCAAAACCATCAAGAACTCCATCCAATATTGCTCTCTATCAGAAAATGATCTATAAGCCTCTTATATTTCATAGGCACAATAATATAATTTTATAAAAACTAAAATTTCTGTTCTAAACTGTTTGCAGAAAAATTACTTGCAGTATCTTCTTTTAACAATTGAATTGGAGGATCTGCTTGTTGGCCGAGTTCTGGGTTTGCAGTAACGATTGCCATCATCTGCGGACAATTTTAGGAGTTGTTTTTACTTGGAATTGGAAAATAAGAAAAGAAAAAGAAATTTCCTAAAATATTAATATATTCAAACTCAACCCCCCCCAGACTCCCAATAGACAAAACAGCCAAGTATTGGAGAGTCCCTTGTTGGGAGATTGCCAAGAGTTGTTGTTGTTCACAGAATTGGCAAATTGTATAAGTAGGTTTTTTCCTTACATGATTAGTGAGGTTTTTTTAATACAAAGTACTACCTCCGTAACATAAAAAATGCAACTATTAGACATTTTTATACTCACACTTTATGTCAAATCGTTGCATTTTTTAGGTTACGGAGGTAGTATTTGCTTTTTTTGTTCTTATATCTTGCATCTTTAATTTATTTCATTGTTCATTTGTTGAAACTTTATGATGATTTGTGAACCTTTTTTTTTTGCCAGACTGTGAAATCAAACTATCAGACTTCTACTGCCCCTGAGCATGAAGGAAGACTGACTTAGTTGGAAGCTGAAACGGGACACTGCTTGATAGTTGGTTGTTGGCTTTCAAGCTTGAAATAAAGCTTGGTTTCATGAACCATTAAATTTCTTGAAATGAATTGAATATTCAATATTCTTCTGGTATCATCGTTATGGTGTTTGCTTGTCGTTGGTTCCTCCGCTTTTGCCACCTTGGATGGGTTTATCAAAACATTGTCTCAAAATAGCAGAGTAGCGGGAGCAAGATGGTCAGATTTGAGGGTGGATGTTGTTTCTCTTTGGTCTCAATTTGGAGGACTACATAAGTTTACTACCATCATCATCTGCATCTCTACTGACTGATGTATAAATATTAGTTTAGTAGAATTAGTACCATCATCATCCGCATCTCTACTCTGTAAATACACTGACTGATGTATAAATATTGTTGTTCCGCAAATTTGTGATATGCACCATCAATATTAATTAAAAACTGCAACCAGAAAATCACATGTACTCCGCAATTTTGAAATATACGAGTGTGAAATGCATATTGTGTACATTTCGGCCCTCTATGTATACTGTCCAAAACTATTGCGATATTTCGGTTCCCATGTCCTTGAAGTTGTAGCTCAAGTAGCTTACTGCTTACTGACTTTGCATGTTTTGACGTTGTAGCTTAAGTAGCTTACTGTCTACTGCCTTTTCTATCCAAGTGCATGCCAAAATGTGATGCCCCTCTTTTGTTGCTTATCTCTATTCTTGCTTCATGATCAGTCAAATTAGATTCGCCCAACTAGGGCATAATAAAAGAAGAAAGAGGTAGTTTGGAGATAGCGGAGAAATATTACAAATGCAAAAGGAAGCTCCTTATTTTGAACATAAATTTTGTGAGTGACCAAACAACGCTTAAAAGAAGAAAGAGGTAGTTTGGAGATAACGGAGAAACATTACAAATGCAAAAAGGAAGCTCCTTATTTTGAACATAAATTTTGTGAGTGACCAAACAACGCTTTGAAATTATTAGGCACAATCCTATTTTTTTTATAACCAACTTTCCCACATATCTCTCACCTCTCTTCTTTTTCATGCTACCTCACTCTCCATTCTCTCTCATTGCTTCCTCCTAAATTACTTTTGTTACTTACCCGATACATATTTTAGATAATAAGTTGTTTGATTGTGAATCGTTTTTATTATAAAAGTAGATATGATAGGAGTTGGTGTTGGAGTATTATTTATTTAGAAGAAAGTGTGGGTCTACATAGTAAGCGTAATAATTTTTGAAAGTGGTAAACAGAATTAAAACATTAGGAGACCCTTCTGTCGAGGGGAACTCCTAGCGCATCATTTAAAATATAGTGTAAACTGGAACTATTACATCAATTTATAACAAAGTAAGAATCTATTAGATGTCCCACATTTGCGATCCAATTTACCACATTTTTTGCTTCTCTGAAAGTACGATGAATCTTCCAATTACCAAAATCTTGTAGCAAAACTTGAATATTTGTAGTGATGTTAATTATTTGCCAAGGTGGGCGCTAAAGAACTTGAACTGCGCTGATGACTAAAAAGTTGTCCCCTTCGATGATGATGTTTTTTTAACTCCTTTTTTGATAGCTAGAGTCCTAGGAAGTCTATAGCCTATTCTCTTGGCAAAGTTAACTTATTGACTAACTTAAGGTCAAATCAAGACTTTATCTCTTGATCCTTCACCTTAAGATCCCAAATTATGCTCAAATGAAGATCAATCAATCAAACATGCCAATTAATTAAGCTAGCAAACACAATCTCACCTAAATCCAACCCCAAGCTTCACTTTTAGGGTCAATACTTGATCAACATGATCATCCCCTTCCCCTATCTAGTAAACTACTCACTAACCATGGTGAAGATGAAACAAAAATCTTGAACCAACAATGAAAGTTCAACAATGGTGGAATTCATGCTAATTATGCTAATCAACAACTGATCTACTAATCAAGCTTTAACCAAAGGAAAAACTGAATAATTAAGGTAATGAAAAGGAAGGAAAGAAGCAATACTCAAATGTAGATGATTAGCAACAAATTTCTTCATAAATCAACCTAATCAACAATCACAAACTAGATCTACTTTATCTCACTAGAAGTTTAACTCTCTCTAGTGTCCTCTAATTAAAGGCAAAAATATATGAAAAATGAAAATTAAGTATCTGATTACTACAAATACGTGTTTAAATACCCCCGTAATACTAAGGGCGAAGCCGTAAAAACTAAAGTAGAGTTGCCCGGACACGGTGGAACGATCTCTCCTTGGAGCTGGGGCGCTCCAGTGTCGCTCAACCTCTGCTCCAGGCTCCACGCTTCAAAAGCCAGTCCATGGAGCGACTGCTCCCCCTGTTTTTGCCCTTTTCTTCAGGTCTGTGCAAGCAACACTCAAGGGAGGTTAGGTAGGGGAGGAGGGGATGCATATGCAATGTAATAAACACTATTCGAAATGCAAATGCTCTAAAAAATTAATGTAAGATATGCAAAGTATGAAAAAGGGTGCAAAAGGTAATAAAAAGGAAGGTACATAACCTTATATGTATCTAAATGACCTAAATCTACTCCTAATTAGTGAGCCTATAACTCCCTCTTATCAAATTTCCCCAAGCTTTCCAATTGTTTGTCCTCAGGCAATCAACAATCCCAGGTTAACAATGCACATGCACTAAAACTAGAATGAGATCACTAAGTCATAAACCTCATCTCAGGAGAGGTGTCAAGGTAAAGGGATATCCCGACCATCTTTCAATACTTATAATCATCCTTTCTTATCCATAAGTTAGGGTCAAAGGAGTAGTCTAAGATAGTGTGCAATGGCAGTGATCGTCCTAGAGGTCCATCAACTATCACATAAGCCCTCATTGTTTTCAAGTGAAATTTTTCCCTACAAAATGGGAAAACTCACTCAATCTTGCACCAATCATGCCCCACAAGCTCATAAGATTCCCCCAAGCTAGCCCATTTATTCATTCATTAACTGATTTTTTGGTTGCAAAGGACCTAGACTACCTGCTCACGCAGTCCACTACTCACTTAACAATCAAGTTTATGAGGCACGACATCGAGCACTCAATGTGAGACGCGATAAGAAGGGTAAGCTAAGGTAGCTCTTGCTAAAGGCATTGGAGCATCTCTAAAGGCCAAATGCATGAATTTTGTATTATACTCCCTCCGTCCCCCAAAGGATTTCCCATTTGCTTTTTGCACGGTCTCCAATGCACATCTTTGACCGCTTATATCTCCTATTATTTATTAATAAAAATGATAAAATGTTGATATTTTGAATGTACCTATTAATACAAATCTAACAAGATCACCTATGACAATTATTTATATTATATATTAGTTATAGTTTATGGTCAAAGTTTACAAAGTTTGACTTCAAAAAAAGCAAATGGGAAATCCTTTGGGGGACGGAGGGAGTAATAGGCTAATAGCCTTGTGGGCTCAAAAGGCACCACTTATTTGATCATTTTAGACATTTGGCTCTTTTTGTTTTCAAATTTTCAAAATGTTTTTTCATTTTTAAGACAATTTTCTCATTTTTTTTGTTTGTTTTGGACTTTGTCTAGCTACTAGCCTTGTTTGTTATTAAGGTAAATGGGCTCTCAAGGTCACTAAGGGGCTTATCCAAGGTCAAAGGAGAGAGTAAAGACTATTTATTGGAAAGTGGAGACACTTTTTTCACGGTAAAGACACGTCTCAGACAATTGAGGGGTCCATTAGTGATAAGATATAGGCATCCAAGCTTTAAGCACCTCTAATACTCCTAATGGGCACATGTTTTATTAATTACGTTTATTTAGTAGGTCTATTACATTTTGAAGGATTACTTTAAAATAATAAAAAATAAAATATAAATAAATAAATCAATAGCTTTGAAACAGGTGTGTAAAAGGGTTTTCAAAGGGAAACTCCAAAATTTTCTTCATCGTTCTAATTAATTAAAAATCAGAATAATTCCTCCTAATCTTCTCCCAATTTATGTCATTTCTAACTTTTAGATTCTCCCTAATTGATCCAATGCTCTAATTATGCCATGATTGTCTCTACCTTCCTTCTTGAAATGCTCTTCGCTCACTATAAATTAAACCTCCAAACATCAAACCTTCACCTTTCTAATTCCAACTTCTATACAACCTTTTCATAATGTTACTCGTCCATTGAAATGCCAAAAATAAAAAAATCTACTCGCTGCAACCA
Organism: Patellifolia procumbens; assembly: GCA_947645195.1. NCBI lineage: Eukaryota > Viridiplantae > Streptophyta > Magnoliopsida > Caryophyllales > Amaranthaceae > Patellifolia > Patellifolia procumbens. The sequence goes on from CANSGD010001076.1 coordinate 4,613,068, forward strand.
GGGCTCAACATGGGCCCCCGCCCAATTGCACAGGTCTAGGTGCAACCGTCAGGCTAGCCGGACGGCTAACACTGCCCCTTTTTGCTTCCCTCTCTTCTTCTTCTTTTTCTTCTTCTACTCTTATTTCTTATTCTTCGTGCTTCTTTTCTTTCTTCTTGCTCAGTTATTTCCTTGCCTTGCAAAACTAATTCATAAATTGAATTAGACTTACATGTTTTACTTTTTTTTACTTTTACTTTTAGTTTTAGTTTAAAGTTTCTTTTTCTTTACTTTTTAAACTTATTTCAACAATGATTAAAATGCCAATATTTTTTTCTATTTGACTTGTATAAAATTCAGATTTAGTTATGGTTTAACTACTTTACTTAGGATCTCAAAAGAGGGTATAGTCCCATTTGTTTTAGCAATCGTTTAAATCTTTGGTTGTACTATATCAGTGAACTATTGATCCAAATAACCCTACTTTTGTGTATCAACTTTCTTGGAAAATTCATCGTAAACGGAAGTTAAGGGGTGATCTTTTGTCTAATCTAAGCTACATGAGATAATTTCGATATCTATCAAAACTCAAGACGTATTGAAAAAAAAAACTTTTCTATTTGTGAAATTATGATTACGTGGTATGAATACAAGTTGCGTATTAAACTTGGTTTCATCATTATTCTTATTCTTATTCTTATTCTTATTCTTATTCTTATTCTTATTCATATTCTTATTCTTCTTCTTCTTTTGCTTCTTCTTCTTCTTCTTCTTCTTCTTATTATTATTATTATTATTATTACTACTATTATTATTATTACTATTATTATTATCATCATTATTATTTATTATTATTATAGTTATTATTATTATTATTATTATTATTATGAAAAAGGACAAAAATCATACAACTTACAAGAAATTAGTGGGCAACCGAGATACAATCTGGGCACCCACTCCTCTAGCTATAGCAAACCCTATCCTAGTGAAAATATGGGCACCAGCACGTGCCCCTATATCCTGTGTCTTCGAGAAGGTCTGAACCCGCATCAGCAAAGCAGTAGCCACCTTATCCAATTCCCCAAGAGAAGAAAAGGAAAAGGGAAGGAAGCCCATACCCAATAGCTCGACAACGAGCTTCATACTTGACCCGCTTTCGATGAGCCGCATCAGCAACAACACGTCCAAGAACAAAGTCAGACAACCCAGACTGGGTCAAGGGAGAGGACCCTTTCAAGTCTACACACACATCACGACAATGATCCCAAGAATAAAGAAGCACATCTGCTGGCCTGAGGGCCCTGTCGTTCCTCCTAGACAATCCAATGGCAACCTCTTTTCTTGCCGAAATCCCAGATCGATAGCAAATATCAACAAGAGTATCCCGAATGACATTATGCCAATGTTTAATACCCACAATACCACCACACGACACCGTATGATCACCAAAAAATCCCCAACAAAAACCCTGGAGCAAGCTGAGCACGACATCGAAGTAGAGAACAAAGGAACACCCAACCGGTAACACAACACAGTCCGATAAGTCTTATGGTTCATCGTCTGACCCAACCCTGAAATAGGAACTGCCCGAAGCCAATCTGAGGTATGATCCCCCTGCTGTGACTGCCATAAAGCTAACTGTTGAGCAGATAAAGAAAAGGTAGATTCTGCAAATGTAGTACCCTTTGTGAAGTATATATCTGCCAATTTCTTCATAAGTTTAGGGAAAACGACTAAACTAGGATCACTCAAAATGTCAAACTCCAAAGTTCTATTAAAAAGACTCAAGACATCCTCAAAGACACGTCCATAACCAACAATACTGCAGGACCTAGAAGCTTTTCCTGTAAACCAGCAAACTACAAACAAGACGCGAGATAAGCATAATGTCGAACATCACTCATGCAATAAACACCAAGTCCTCCAAAGGCAAAAGGTAGGGTAGCAAGACGCCACTGCCAATCTCCAAAACCAGGCCCCGAAGAAGTAACAATACGCTTCAAAGAAGATCGAAGAGCCCCATAAAAAAACGATAAGTCTCATCAAGGACACAAGGAGGACAAGTACACAAGGCAAAATAGAGTTTTGAAATGCCCGTACACGCCCTAAGAAGCAGCAACTCACAATGCCAATCCATAAGCGTAACGGTCTTGGACACTCTCTGCATCACAAGCTCCCCACCAAAAACAAAGTCGGAACTGGCGGGACCACCAAGCAATTTTACACCACGCAAAGGTTGTGGAATATCAGGGGGGAAGACACCAACAAGCCTACTACGAGGGTCTTCGACAGGCCAAAAAGCCTCAGTTTTTCCCACATTGAGATGTAGCCCGGAACTAGGCCCATCCTCCATAATCAACTACAAAACGTTCCCCATGATCAAGGTATCACCAATAATGGTGCCACCATTCAAAACTATGCCTGAAGACTGACATCAAAAGAGTCTATGATTTTACACACCAAGGGATGTAAAACCAAAGCAAAAAGAAAAGGACCAAGGGGATCACCCTGTTGCACCCCCTGAGATGACCATAAGGTGTCCTCTCCATAATACAATCTAGATGGATGAGAGTAGCATAATTCAACCCAACCCGAAATGCCCGGCACCGAAGACGAACTTCACGTAACATGATCTCACGATCAACTTAGTTGAAAGCATTTAGAAAATCCACCAACAACATAGAAAGACCGACGTCATTTCCACGATCCTTAATCAACCTGTTAACAGCATGAAGTACTGCCTCACCTCCTGAAGGAACCCCAGAACCAAACTAAAGACCATCAAAGTAACCTCCCAAAGAATGCCCCACCAAAACAGCTCTAACCTTCGAAATCAAACGCCGCCAAATAGTACCCACGGCTATAAGATGAATACCACCACCTTGCTTAACAAGAGGAGTGAGAGGATCACTAGCAATGTACTCACCCAAAACCGCAGGACAGTTCCCAGCTAGAAAGAGTTTAACCACCCGGAAATAGAGTCAACTAACTCATTCGAAATAGCCACCACTGCCCACTCAAACAATACATAAGGTGTTCAGCTCGAAAACTGTCTCTATCACAAGACCTACCATGCGGAAAACTCGAAATCTGATCCAAAACAAGAGCAAAAGAAGCCATGGGATGATGGTGGTCAATAGGTATATCCGACAAGGAAGGAGCTGACGAAGAAGGGTGTTTGGACTGTAAATCAGCAAGAGTGGCATCGGAATAAGGAGCAATGCCAGAAGAAGAAAGAACCCGGACCGCATCTGTATAATGATCATCACAAATATTCTTCTTACACTGCTTGATATTACGCTCATCCAAATCAAGGACCTGCTCATCAACCTCTGACAAAGTAGGAGAATCCTCAGCCAAGGTTTCTCTGGCAAGGTCCAAACTACAACTCTGCGTACCCCAAGAACAAATAGCACGAGAAATACTCTCATCCTGACGCTGACGCTTAATAGCAGACTTACACTCAAGATTACTCCGCGGACGAAAAGTTCTAAGAGTGCAAAGAGGTAACACCAACAAAGAGACCAAACAAGAAATGTCATCAGGTTTAGAAATAACCTTATCAAGTGCAATTTTCAGAACCCGAGAGAACCCCAAACGACACTTGGGAGGGATAGACTTCACAGTGCGAAACCCCTTGGAGAACAAACGATCAAGAAGAGCCACATCAAAACCACAAGAATCAACAGGCAACGAGCCACCATCATGTCCAAGCTGCACCGATGAAGAAGGAACCTGTGGCTTGGGGATGTCATAAAGCAAAAACCTAACATTACCAACACCCTCATCAGGAGGTAACACAAAATCTGCACCCGGACCATGACGACACCTGGTACGTTGAGTATGGGTTTTGAAACAAACCTCACATAACCAAATCCCCATACGAGAAAAAGTAACCTCTGCCGCGGTAAAAACAGATAAACTAGTACAAAGAGCAAGTCGTGTAGCATCACGAGCACTAGAACAACAATGACGATCACGAAGGTGTATGATCAGCGAAGTCCTAGAGAGTCCATTTCGACCACCATCTAAACACCCACTAAGACCTACAAAAGGACAATGAAACCGCACAATAGCGGCCATTAATGTTTAACGTAGTCGTTTCGCAACCAAAAGATCACCAAAATCAAAACCCTATAAATGAAAAACCAACATCAAACAAAACCATTGCTGATGACGTCCGCTAGTAACCAACAGTTGAGGATCAAAAAGACGAACAAGATGATCAAGAATCACTACTGCTGATGAAGATGGATCAATGAACAACATGAAAGTATCACTGCTGAAGACGAATGCTCCCACTGCTGACGAAGATGGATCAAAGGATCACGGTTTAGCACAAAAACCTGATGTTCTCTGAGACTAGCCGGAGAATAGCAAAGAACGCCGGTGGTCTGCCGTCGACGAACACCGGAGAAAGGCATCACATATTGCTCATAAAAATTTCTAATTTTAGACAAATATGCAAGACTAGTCTCCAATATGATCATATTTTTCATCTACATATAAACTTCTTTTGATTAAAAAATAAAAAATAAACAAGAGAGTTAGTGACTAAAAATAACTTTAAGACTAATAAGCAAATTGTCCAGAAAAAATTACTAACATATTCGAAATGTAGAAGTAGAAGAATAAAAAAATCACATAAAATTCACATTGTGAATAATTTTAGTTGTAAAAATGATAGATATACAAGATAATGATTTCAAGAAATGCAAATTATATAAATAGATCCAAAATGCAGAACAAACAAAGATTAAATCAATATATCAAACGAAAATATAAAATTACAACACATGTATATAAGAATTGAAAAAAAGGTGGAAAAATATAACAGAATTAGTATACATGTATTAATCTACAAAAATACATAAGAGAATTTCTAGCCTCAAAACCGAAAGGTTTTATGGTGTACAAATATGAAAATGCAACAAAATAAAAGTTTAGTTAAATACTCGATATAGTATAAAGAGGCATGATATCAAAAGAAAAAAAAACTAATAACAAACTAAGACTTGAGAGTTAGAAGCAATGAAGCAAAAAATAGATCAAGAAAATTCTAAGTCTAATTGAAGACATCTCTACTCTTGTAAAAGCAAGAATTTGTTCTATTGTAACTTATGAACAATAGATTTCCAGTTTTGCCCTTCTACATAAAAGTACATTTTTGCCCTGTCACCTCCTCATCAACTCAAACACATTTTCGCTTTTCCATCTCCTCATCAACTCAAACACAATTCGTAGCTCTTTCCATGATGAAATTCACCATCTTCATTCAGGATTCTTCTTGCACCTTCTATAATCAACTATTTTTTCAATTAGATCAAAGTTACTGCAATTGAATTCAGGCGTCCTAAATTTGCTAGGATGTCAAATATATTGTCGGCGAACTATATGAATGATAAAACTCACTCAATGAATCAAAGATTCAACGATTGAAATGAAGAAAATAGCAGGCAAAATGGACATTCCAATGACTATAGAGGTTGTCAGGACGCAAACGCACACGATTGATTCATGGAGATGTCACGCTTTCAGTCAATGTTTTTGGCCGTAGTACAACGTTTCAGCAGTTTTTAATTCAAAGTATTACGAATATGGTAATTTAGCTAAGGGATTTTTCTCTGTTCGAGAAAGGTTGATATTCCTTGATTTTAGTTAATCCTAATACTAAAAGGATTTTGCTTATCCCTGCTTTCCATTCATGTTTGTTTATATAGTTGTTTAAGTGATTGTTAGTTAAAACTTTACACGAACCTTGCATATTATTCACGCCAATATTAGATATAGCTCCTATTAAGTACTTAAGTAGTGCAGGTGATCTATGATTGAATATGAGTTTCTATGATCTTAAAGTATAAACAACTAAACATGATGCTGTTAGGGATGTTAATGAGACGAGCCGAGCCCGAATACTGACAGGCTCGACTCGAGCTCGAGAGACTCTACTCGCGGCTCGGCTCGAGCTTGTGGCTCGTCGAGCCTCGTTATTTGAGCTCGGCTCGAGCTCGTGAGACTCTACTCGCAGCTCGAGCTTGTGGCTCGTCGAGCCTTGATATTTGATCTCGGCTCAAACTCGTGATGTCATGATTAAGCTCGGGCTCCACTTAGGTGGTTGGCCCAACTGTATATACCAAGTAAAGTGAGATTACTCACTCACCCATCATATGGTTTTATAACTTGGTTTCCCTCTTATGATTGCTAAGATTTCGATGTGGGACTCCATAGTTTGGTGAAGAAAAACAAACTCATCTAACCCATGTTATAACTTGGTTCCCCTCTTAGTATTGCTAAGACTTTAATGTGAGTCTCCGTGTTTCGTTTAACTCATCTTACGTATGCGTTTATAACTTGGTTTCCCTCTTAGCATTGCTAAAATTTAGTTGTGGGACTCAATGTTTTGTTAAAAAAAAAAGAATCACTCGACATATGTTTTTATAGTTTTGTTTCCTTCTTAACTTCACTAAAATTTCAAATGTGGGACTTCATGTATTAAAGAATACTTCCAGCCTTGTAACAATAAAACTATAAGTACATTTAAATAATTAATTATTAAATAATCAAATACTTTAAAATATACTTTATTCCTTTTGTGAAGGAAATTAAGTTTTAAATTTTGAATACCAACCAAGGAGGTACAAAATCAAGCTCTAAGTTGAGGTAATAAAGGAGTAGTAGCTATTTATACAGAAAATAAGGTTGATGCTTGTTTTCTTAGCCAATGTGGGACTTTATCTCTAAGAGAATAGTGAACACTTTGGTAAATATAAGATATAAAAATAATTCGAGCCGCTCACGAGCTTTTCGAGCCGAGCTTAGTCTGGCTCATGTATCGTCTCATTAAAACTCGAGCCGAGCACGAGCTCGAGCCCACCGAGCCGAGCACGAGCTCGAGCCCACCGAGCCGAGCTTTGACCAAGCCGATTTTGAATAGTTCGTGAGCAAGCTCGACTCATTAACACCCCTAGATGCGGCCGGTTTCTAATTTGGAGGAATAGAAAATAATGCAGGTAATCTTATACTCTCCTGTGTGCAGGTGATCTTATGATCTCATGTGTGCTGGTGAATTGAATATAGAGTTTCTCTGATGTGAAATTATAACACTAGTTGGTAGTCTCATTAGGTTCTTTTAATGATTTTTGTTTTTTTTCCCTATCAAATATTTAAAGCTACTGTATTTTCATTTCTAGGTTGCAAAAATATAATTTTCAGTTGGTAACAAGCTTAGAGATTTATTGGAGCCTCTACCTTCTTTATTTTGAATGATTAGATGATAGTTATGAACTTCCCTTCTTTGCTCTTCATTGCACTGATACTATTAGAAGCGGCTACAACGTAGTTCCAACAACTAGAGGTGGCTTAGTTTGATTTGTTGGTATAACATTATATTGCTCTTTTAGGTAAAAAGCTTGTTTTTCTACTTCTTGGAACAATTTGGTAGGTTAGATCGTTTCGTGTATAGTCAATCTAATAATCTGTTGAACACATGAATAGCTGAACTGGTATCTACTTAACCCATGCAATGTTGCTCATCAAACAATCTATCCTACCTGTAAATGAAAATTAACTCTAAACTCACATTTCCATTTTTCCTTGTTATTATTTTTATTACTATGTATGGTAAATTTCTTTCCTTTTTCCAATTTGTGGGTACTAGAGTTGTATAAATTTGTTTGGTGAAGAGAGGGAAGATGATTATAATCATCTCCGAACACTATAAGCTAGCCTTCACCTGAATCATAGAATAAGACCTAGTCGCCTTCTACCTTTTTCTCTCTTTCTATCTTTTTTATAGAATTGATTATTGGTTCACACAGATCATGCCTTTGTTGTTTGATGAAGAGAGGGAAGATGATTATAATTATCTCCGAACACTATAAGCTAGCCTTCACCTGAATCATAGGACAAGACCTAGTCGCCTCCTACTTTTTTCTCTCTTCTATCTTTTTTTATAGAATTGATTATTGGTTCACACAGACCATGCCTTTGATTTCTTAATGTTGGGGGTGGTGCTGCTGTTTTCAAATCATGGATTTTTTTTGTTACGACAAAGGGGATCCTTTCTATGCCCTTTTTGTTATGTTTTATATGCTTTTATAGGAGGTTCATTCAAAACTTCTCAATAGTTATGGCTCCAATCACAGAATTGATGAAGAAAGGAGAGTTTTCTTCGAACTCTCATGCTCAAAGATCGTTTGAAGAGGTGAAGAAGTTGCTTTGCCATGCTCCTATTCTTGCCTTTCCAGATTTCAACAAGTTGTTCGAGGTAGAGTGTGATGCAAGTGGAGTTGGAGTTGGTGCAGTGTTGATTCAAGAAAGGCCTATTGCATACTTTAGTGAGAAATTGAGTGGCGCCAAGCTCAATTACTCCAACTATGATCGTGAGTTCTATGCCATTTTGAGAGCCTTGGATAATTGGTCTCATTACTTAAGGCCCAAGCCTTTCATACTTCATTCAGATCACGAGGCACTCAAACACATCCATGGGCAACAAAAGCTCAATAATAGGCATGTCAAGTGGGTTGAATTCCTACAATCTTTTACTTTCTCTTCTAAGTATAAAGAAGGAAAGAGTAATGTTGTTGCTGATGCTCTTTCTAGGCGTTCCTATCTCTTAACCATGGTTGATGCTCGAATTTTAGGGTTTGATCATTTGAAAGAATTGTATGTAAATGATATTGACTTTAGTAGTTCTTTTAAAGACCTTAATGGCTTGTATGTAGTGCAAGAAGGATTTCTGTTTAAGGGGCACAAGCTATGTGTTCCTAAGAGTGGCATGAGGGAGTTGCTTGTGAAAGACGTCCATAGTGGTGGGGTGGCCGGTCATTTTGGCATTCAAAAGACCTTAGACACATTGAGTGAGAGTTTCTATTGGCCTAGCATGGTAAAAGATGTTCATATGGTGGTTCGTAGGTGTGCTAGTTGTCAAAAGGCTAAGATTACCTTCCATAAAGGCCTATACACTCCATTGCCAGTCCCTAATTCTCCTTGGGATAGTGTGAGTATGGATTTCATTGTAGGGTTTCCTAGAACTCAAAGGGGAAATGATGCTATCATGGTTGTGGTAGATCGTTTCTCTAAGATGGCTTACTTTGTTCCTATGCATAAAACTGATGATGCTTTACATGTTGCTGATTTGTACTTTAGGGAGATCATTCGCCTACATGGCATCCCTAGAAGTATTGTTAGTGATCGAGATTCACAGTTCCTAGGTCACTTTTGGAGGAGCTTGTGGAAGATGGTGGGAACTAAGTTACTTTTCGGTACTAGTCATCATCCTCAAAGAGATGGCCAAACTGCAGTAACCAATCGAACTCTTAGAGCTCTATTGCGTGTCTTGGTGAGCAAGACACAAAAGGAATTGGGATATGAACCTAGCACATGCTGAATTTGCTTACAATCGAGCTCATTCAACCACTACTTCTCAATCTCCATTTGAGGTGGTCTATGGTATCAATCCTTTTCTTCCTATTGATTTTATTGTGCTAACCGAATCTGAGATTCATGTGGATGCAAAGAAAAGGTTCGAAACTTTCAAGAAGACATGTGAGCAAGTCAAAGATAGAATTGAGAAGATGAATACTCAATACAAGGAGAGAGCAAACAAGCATAGAAGGAAACCAAAGTTCAAAAGTGGCGATCTAGTATGGATCCATTTGAAGAAAGAGAGGTTTCCAAGCAAGAGGAAGAATAAACTCATGCCTAGGGCTGATGGTCCATTTGAAGTTCTTGAGGTGATTGGAGATAGTGCCTACAAGATTGATCTTCCAAGTAAATATGGAGGTATGAGTGCTACATTCAATGTTGGAGATCTTAGTCCTTACTATGATGATGCAAATTTGAGGACAAATTCTTTTGAAGAGGGGGAGAATGACATGAGTCAAGAGGCAAAGTCAACCATTGAAAATGAACCTATTTGCTAGGTTCTTGAAGCCTTTGGATTCAAGCTCAAGTCTAATGGTTCTTTTGTGACTATGATTGCTTGGGAGGATGATCTAGCTTGTGAAGACTAATTGGGGCGTCCATATTTAGTTACTTGGAGTCTTTAAGAGTCTTTTGTTGAGTCTTTTCAGACATTTCATTCATGTAGCTGAAATATATTCTTTTGTTGAGTAATAAATTGTGTCCATATAGCCGAAATTATGGTTGGAAATTCGGTTATATGAGAGTCCTAGTTGAGTTATAATTCCTATTAAGATTAGGATTGATTTTGCTAAAAGATAAGGAAGCTTAGGCGTGTGTAAATAAGATTGATATTGGCCGAAAATCCTATCATTCTTATTAGTTATCTTCCTTATGTTTAATTTTATCTTTCCCTAGATTTTAGGGATTAAGATTTATATGTTTTTTAGATAGAGTTTGGTTTCCTAATCATACTAGAACATGTACTAGTATAAATAGGCGCCTAGTATTCATTAATAAACAACTGATTTTGGCTCATTCATTGAGATTTCGAGTATTCAATTATTGTTTCAATTAAATTCGACCATTCACATAATATTCAGGAGTGATTATTATTGAGTGTTAATCTACTTAATTCCAGGTAATGGTTTAAGGGAGATTAAGAGTTAATTAAATCTTTCAGGAATGCTTGATTTAATTATCATATCCTAAACACATAAACACATATTAAAAATTCGGACTTTACTCTTAGTTAGAACCTTTGCTAAGGAGTACTTGAATGTTATTCTCATTGGAGTTACATTCATATCAGTTTTTATGGGTTTATATATGGTTTTGTAGCTTAACTTGTGATTTCCAAGTGAGTCGGGACTAATTATCGAGGTTCAAAATTTTCCTGTTATTTTTGTTTTTCCATGCTTGAGTGAAGTGCTTCAGGTACTATTATGATTAGTAAGGGCTGGTCGATTCCTATTAGGTATTTGAATATCCTAATTCCTGATCTAGGGGTTTATCATTCAGGATATGTGTCTATTAAGTGGAAGCTTTCGTAAATGATCATATTTCTTAGAATTTTTTGCCAAAAACTGTCATGTGATACCCATTTTGTTAATTATAGCCATCGTCTTTTTTTTTCTTCAAAATTACTCCCATGAAAGATTAATCTCTAATTATGTTTAAGATATTTATAAAAGATATTTTCCTAAAAACTAATTAAAGAAAATGATTTAATTACTCCCCAAGCAAACTAATATCACGTTCAACATACTGCTACACGTTTTCAGTGAAGTGGTTAGTGGGCTTGATTATTTTCTTTCTCAAGCTTTAAATTATTTTAATTAGTTTAATTAAGCTCCAAGTTTTCAAAACCACGTTCAACATTGCTGCTTCACTTCATTAAGTTAAGTAGTGGGTTAGTGGTTATTTATTTTTCAAGGAAAGTTTAATAAAAACTAATAAATAAATTAAAGACCGTAATCTGTAAGAATCATGCGGGCTACCTGAAACCTTTAGACGTATAGTCCAATAACCATGAGAAGTAGAATAGGCCGTACTGATCTATTCTCTAAATAATCCTTAGTATGCATACCCCCAAGATCGAATGGCAGTGTCGCCTACTTGAGTAACCAATAAATACCTTTGAATAACCAAAAGGGTCATATGTCGTCACAAAGACCCTAGCAAGGACATAGACTCAGCTTAATCCTCCCCATTTCTTCAATACTCGTAGGGAGTCCTTCCTACTAGTTTTATTGCCAACGTGCCTTTTTATGCGATTGAAGTTTATAAATTATATTAACGTACAACAACCACATGAGTAAGAATACAACCTTAATTTACTTGGTTAACGTACAACCCTGTTAACTTTTCTTAGCCCTCCTAAGCCACCTATAAATTAATAGTTAACGTCCTTGTTAACTATTAAAATTCCTTTAAACATGAAAAATATGGAAATTATTATTCGGCTTTTAGAATTATAAAAAAGAAACATGCTAACACTTTCCTTTTTTCCACAATACACAAGAACTTTGAATATTCACCTTCCTCAAACCAATTAAACATACACCAATCATAACCAATTAACCAGATTTATAATTCCAATTACATGTCATACATGAAGCCATGAAATATTCATAGGCACATTAAACACTGACACGATTAATCACAATATAACTTTAAGACATGGATTTCCTAAACGTACCCAAATACGTTTAGACATTCCTAGCATGCTACTACATATAATTAAAGTGTTGAGTAGGCGTACGTACCTCTCAAGAGCACTAGCAAACGATCCGATGCTCCAAATAATTTCCTTTTATGAACTCGGTACCCAACGATCCAATTAAACAATAATTAGTGACTGGGTAATCACGACGAATTTTATAAACAGTAAGGTAAGACTTTCCTACAACCCTAAATAACTTGGTTTTAAAGTTATTAAAGCTTATATAAATTTCCTCATAGTTTAAAACTTATAAACTAATATAATTAAGATAGTTTAAATAATTTAAAACAAAACCATAACATTATTAACCCATTTGAACCAACAAAGCCCAACTATTTTCCCTCCAAATTTCATCCCTTTCTTGCAACTCTCACAGCACCAACACCATATGCACCCCCTACACTCACCCCTCACCTCACACTCGCACAGCGCTGCAGCCACTTCGCACCATCAATGCCAACACACACACCATCACGCTGCACACATCTCACACACTCACGCTGCACCTCACTGTGCACTCACTCGCACACTCATGCAGCAAGTCGTTGTGCACTCACTCGCATCCTCACGCTGCAACTTGCTGCTCGCGCACACACACCAACACCACACCACTCCTATACGCCTGCCAGCGCTTGCCCAGTACCATCACACACTCGCCCAGCATACACCACGTGTAATATCCCAAAATTTCTTACATTTTAAATAATGTTATTTTCAAATTATTGTTTTGTAAGTTCCTAGTAGTTAATTTATTAGTTATATTTCTTATTTTTTTTTAACTATTAAATTTTTTACAAATGGGTATGTTTCATGAATACTCTTATAGCCCACTTTTCACTAACGCTACCAAGCTCGACCCACCCCTAACCTTTTAGCTAAAAACAAAGAAAAAAATAATCACTCAAAAATCAAACCTCAGCTGTGAGATTTGGGAGAACTTTCCTCCCTTCCTTCCCATATCAAAATACCAATTTCTTTGTTAATAAATCCCTAAATTTTTGCCAATCAACTCTTAAATTGATTGGGATCTTCATTTTTGCCACAACTCACTCTTCCTTTCCTTCTTAAATCCATCTCTTTCACCTATAAAAACCCCCCAATGGTCATTCCATGACACCATCTCTTCTCTACCTTGTCTTCAACATATATGAACTAAACCCTTAATTTTTCTCCCAATGATTCTTATATTATCGTCTTTTATTTAAAAAAAAGAGATAATAGAAAAGGTGGTCGCCGGCGAAGCAGCACCGACGGTGGCTGGTCAGGCGCCACCTTCCCCGTCTCTTTCTTTCTTCTTTTCCTTCTATGTCTTCTTTCTTCTTTCTCTTTTCTTCTGTTCTTCGTGCCCTGTTGTGTTCCTTGCAACTGATTATATTGAATCAGTAAACCCCCTCCCCCTTTGACCATTTTATTTCTTTTTACTTTTTCTTTCTTTTTACTTTATTTCTTTTAACTTTTATTTATTTTAACTTTTAACTTTTAACTTTTACATTTTACCGTTTACCTGTCTACCTTTTTAAAGTAATGTTCCTCCAATAGTTTATTGATATTCCATAAGAATGTTTTGCCCATTAGTATCTCTAAGTTTTTGTTTACTTGAGATATTACACAAATTATTAACACGGGTTATTAATTAATTATAGACGGAAACTTCATTGACGGAAATTTCATAGGCGACCGTTACAAGTAATTCCCAATTTACGCTACTCGAGGTAATCTCGATATCTATCAAAACTCTAGATCCGTTGAGAAAAGTTTTCTATTTGATATTATGATTACGTGATTTCAAATTAAGTTGAACGTTGGATATAAAATAGTTTTATTAAGTTACTACTATTATTATTATTATTATTATTATTTTATTAATGTTGTTATTTTATTATGCTTTTAGAATTTCTACTATATATGACCATGATTATTGAAGTTCAATGTTATGTTTTAATTATATGAATTGGATCTCGAATATGGTCATTTTGATATTGGAACTTTGAAAATTATTGAATTCAGTGGAATGAACTTTATTATTTGAACTTGACTTGATTAAATTACTTTGTTTTACACAATGGTACTAATGAGGGAGATGAAGCCCGTATGGGTGTTGAACAGGTTGCCCTAAAACAGCTACCTACATGTTTGGTTACTTTACTATTATGTCTGAAACTATTGTCTTCCTTCTATATGTTGTGATCCAAGTAGAATGGGTGTGCACACTAGGGACCTTGATGATTGGCCATGAACTGTTTGATGGGGGTGACGACCTCATGTTGAAGTAGGTGGATAACAGGGGATCACCCTGACCTACTGGCGTTCACATTTCCCTTCTAATAAATTATTAATGTATGTTTTAGTTGAATGTTGGATATCGAATATATTATTGTTCGAACATTTAATTCTTATAATTAAATTATCTAATTTACTCTTTATTATATTAATTCATTAAACGTAAAATAAATACTTATATTTAAATTAATTATTGTTATAGGATAGAGTCGAATTACTCGTTTATCTGATTTTGGGAGCTTTGTCTCCCTTGTTTGTCCCTTTATTATTTTGCAGGCTGATGATGGTAAGAAGGGAATTCGAGTGAGGAAGCGTAGTCCTTTATAGCTTAAATAATGGATTTTATTTTTAAATGTTGGACTTTATAAACTTTCATTTCATTTGTAATAGTTTAGATAAACCTGAATTAATGCTTATTGAATAATTATTTGGTTAACCTTAGTTTGTAGCCTTCATTTACTCTCTTAAAGGGTAAATGGGTGATAATATCCTCCAAGTTTGAGCAGTGGATTTCAACATATAAGTATTTTATTTAGTTCAAATTTAAAGGGTGTTACAAAGTGGTATCAAGAGCTTAAGTTAGATTAATTAGGGCAAGATTATGATAAAATGAAATAGGATAAATTAAAATTTTAACTAGGATTCAATTGAGAGTGTAGGGTCGAAAAGGGGTGATTTTCTTATTTCATGCTTGAAAGTGCTTCCTCTGGTTACTTAAATTTTTTTCTTGTTCTATGTTTAGATGGCCAGAAGGTATACAGCAAGGAAAAGAACTGCAAGGAAGCACACTGGTCCTGATTGTGGTTCACCTTATTACATTCGTATGAGATACGAAGAGGATGTTTGTGATTATATTCCTCGTTTAAATCTAGCCATTGAAAGTTATCAATTCAATGACTTATATGGAGATTCTGACTTTTGTACTCCTGCAAGGAAGGCTTATATCTTATTAAGCACCCTATCTGGACGAGGTCCCTTAGGAGCAATCAAAAGAAAGTATATTAATGTTTATGTTAATGGGTTACCTAACTTTAGGAGGTATACATAAAGGATCCTGGTTTTTGACTCTTGAGTATCTACGGAGGGTTATGATAGATGTCCTGGAAGAGTAGAGTATAATCAAAAGGACTCCGACTCTGAGGAAGAAGAGGCCAAGGAAAACCCTAGTCCCACCCACCTTAAATCTGTTATGGATGAACATGAACCTATGGAAGACAATTAGTTTTTTTCAGTACTTTTTTTCTAAGTATGTGTAATAAGGTCGTTTGACCAAAAGTTAGCTATTTTCTTTAATATTATGGTTTAGTGAAACGCTTTAAGGAATTACGCTCTATTATCTCGTGCGTGTAATCCGAACTTAAGTTTTAGCTAAATGGTGATAACACCATTGCTTTCACTTTTATAGGTAGCTTATGCAAACTAACGTGTACACTCGAAGGAGGAATCGCCAAAGCAACAACATGGCCGAAACACCCGACCAATTGGCGGATCGTTTAAGGACTCTCGAACAATTACTTATTCTCCAAAACCAACTCAAAAACCATAGAGGTGAAAAATCACAAGCAACAATGGCCGAGAAGATAGCCAATATGAAACCTCCAACATTCATTGGACGAGAAGACCCCCTCGCGTTGCAAAATTGGATTAGGAATATGGAGAAAATCTTCACTACTAATAAAACTCCCGACGATCAAAAGGTTGATCATGCCACCTTCTATCTCCGCGAAGACGCTGACCTTTGGTGGGAAGCTCAAAGAGCCACTGTTCGTGAACAACCAGACTTTGGTTGGACTACATTCAAGACTGTTATGAGGAATAGATTCTTTCCTGAGCACATTAGGAGGCAGAAGTGTAGTGTTTACTAGATTAAATCAAGGTTCTACCATGAATGTCGAGGAATATGCCCTAAATTTCATGACTATGCTAGGTTCAGCCCATACATGGTTCCCGATGAAGCTACTAAGGCACAAAAGTTTGAGGATGGCTTAAGTTTCAAAATCCAAACACGTCTTGAAGGGACTACTTCTACTACTTTCATGGAGGCCTATAGTAAAGCGTGCAATATAGAAAGAATTTTGAAAAGAGAGGAACAAGTGTTGGGAAGAATCAAAAGGAAGGAACAAGGTGGAAATTCTCTAGGTCAGGGTAACGAAAAAAGGACTCGTTATGGAGGGGAAAATGGTGGAGGAAATCACCAAGGGAGTCGTTATAGCAACAATAGGAACTACCAGAACCAAGGTCATGATAAGAAAATGTTTGTATGTAAGAAGTACACCAAGAGTCATCCATGTCTCACGTATACTGGTGAAAAGATTAAGTGCTTCGAGTGCGGAGAGCAAGGGCACAAGGCTAATCAATGCCCTAAGAAGACAAATGAACAAAATGGGCAGAATAAGAGTTACCATGCTAATGAGGGTGGAAGCAAGAACCAATATCAAACTGAGAACTGCCCAAACAATGCTCAAAGTCAAAATGGAGCTTCAACTACAACACATGCTCAAAATAAAAACCAAACAAACGGGAATGGAGCACGTCCAACATATGGCCGAATCCATGTCATGAGCAGAACTGAAGTCGACACCAACACCAATGTAGTCACGGGTACTTTTCTTGCAAACTCTTACGCAGGTTTCTTACATTTTGACTCTGGAGCATCTCATTCCTTTATCTCTAAGTCTTTTGTGGAAAAGTATGCCTTGAGACCTTAGTCTTCATGTAAATCCAACATAGTTATGTCCACAGGTGACACCATTTCTTGCAATACCCTTTTCTAAAACACTCCCATTAACATAGCCGGAACTGAACTACCTGCGGACTTAATCATGTTTTCCCTAAAAGACTTTGACATTATTTTAGGAATGGATTGGCTAGGAAATTATAAGGCAAACATTGAGTGTCATAAGCAGAAAGTTTCTCTTAGAGAGCCAAATGGGAATAGAATCTCTTACAAAAACGTGGTTTTTATAACAAGGAATTAAGATTATCTCAGCCTTGAACCTTCCAACCTACCTTAGGAAAGGCTATCCTGTCTACTTGTGCCACATAAAGGACATAAGTAAGGAGGATGACAAGGTTGATCAAATTCTTGTGGTAAACGAAGTTCCCTTTGTATTTCCCGATGAGACTCCCGGAATGCCTCCAGAAAGGGGAATTGAGTTCAAGATCGACTTAGGTCCCGGAACTGGTCCTATTTCTAAGGCACCATATCGAATGAGACCTACAGAAATGAGTTAATTGAAGGGATAACTAGAAGAGTTGTTAGAAAAGGGCTATATTCGACCAAGTGTCTTACCTTGGGGAGCACCAGTGTTGTTTGTTAGAAAGAAAGATGGTTCTTTGAGGTTGTGCATTGATTACAAGGAATTGAACAATGTCACTGTTAAAAATAGTTACCCACTACCTCGAATAGAAGATTTATTCGATCAATTGAAAGGAGCTGCTAAATTCTCAAAAATTGATTTACGGTCTGGATACCATCAATTGCAAATTGCATAGGAGGATATACCCAAAACGGCTTGTCGAACTAGGTATGGCCATTATGAGTTCACCGTTATGCCCTTTGGACTCACTAATGCACCTGCGACTTTTATGGACCTCGTGAATAGAACTTTCTAGCTGTACTTGGATAAATTCGTTGTCATATTCATCGATGACATCTTGGTGTTTTCAAAGGATAAGGAGGAGCACGAGACCCATTTGCGAAAGATTTTGGAAATACTTCAATAAAACAAATTATATGCCCAATTCTTGAAGTGTGAGTTTTGGTTGGAGAAGGTCACATTCTTGGGTCACATGATATCAAAAGCAGGAGTAGTAATGGACCCCTCAAAGATACAAGCAATGACTGATTGTGTTAGACCTGTAAGTGTTACGGAGGTAAGAAGTTTCTTGGGCCTTACTGGCTATTATAGGAGGTTTGTTAAAGACTCTTCAAGAGTTTCCCAAACTCTCACTAATCTCATGAAGAAGACAACCAAGTTCCAGTGGGACAACAATTGTGAGGTAGCTTTCCAAGAATTGAAGAAACGTCTTACTACAGCACTAGTCTTGACCTTGCCCTCTGGAACAGACGGGTACGAGGTTTATAGTGATGCCTCGAAGCATGGTTTGAGTGTGTGTTGCTACAAAATGGAAAGGTGGTCGCATACGCATCAAGACAACTTAAAAATTATGAACAAAATTACCCCACGCATGACTTGGAGCTGGGAGCAATTGTTTTCGCACTTAAATATGGAGACATTACCTGTATGGCATTAAGTGCACCATGTATACAAACCATAAGAGTTTAAAGTACCTCTACGCACAAAAGGAGTTGAACATGAGACAAAGACGTTGGCTAGAACTAATTAACGACTACGACTTGGACATCGTATATCATGAGGGCAAAGCAAACAAGGTGGCCGATGCTTTGAGTAGTAAGACTAGTCATACATTGAATGTAATGATCCTAGCTGACGAATTATGTGAAGACCTTCGAAAATTAAACCTAGAGGTGGTGGAGTACGGTTTCTTAGAAGCTCAATTGAATGCATTTATTGCGGAACCTGACTTATTCGAAGAGATCCAAGCAAAACAAGATGAGGATGAGTGGATAATTAGATTAAAGAAATTGAAAGAGGATGGCCAGGCCCCCGAATTTCAGGTTGATGAGAATGAAGCGGCTAAGTATAAAGTGCGTTGGTGTGTCCCTGATGACTTAACTCTAAGGGAGAAGATTTTAAACGAGGCTCATAACTCACATTACTCAATACACCCTGGAGGAGACAAGCTTTATAAAGACCTCAAGCAACACTTTTGGTGGCCTAGGATGAAGAGAAAGGTGGCCGAGTTTGTGGATAAATGTCTGACTTGTCAAAAGGTGAAGATCTTACACTTAAAACTCGGAGGAAAGCTGCAACCCTTGACAGAACCTGGATGGAAATGGGAGTCTATTTCAATGGATTTTCTCATGAGGTTACCAAACACTAAAACATGAAAGAACGCTATTTGGGTTATAGTGGACAAATTGACCAAAACAACAAGATTTGTAGTGACGAAAGATACATGGTCAATGCAATAATTGGCGAATGCTTATTTCAAGGAGATCGTACGGTTGCACGGAGTACTAAAGGACATTGTGTCTGATCGGGATTCTCAAATTTTGGAAGAAGCTTCAAGAGGTGGTAGGAACTATACTCAAATTTAGTACGGCCTTTCACCCAGCAATGGACGGTCAAATGGAAAGAACCATCCAAACACTCGAAGACATGTTAAGGGCATGCGTGATGGACTTTGGAGGATCATGGGATGAGAATCTAATGTACATCGAGTTCTCTTAAAATAATAGTTATCACGCAAGCATCAAGATGTCCCCCCTATGAGGCATTGTATGGAAGAAAGTGTAGAATCCCGGTATGCTGGAGTGATGTGAATGAATCTTTAAGTTTGGGTCCGGAGATGATAGAAGAGACTACTAAGAAGGTCAAACTCATTCAAGAACATATGAAGGCTGCCCAAGACCGTCAAAAGTTATATGCGGACTTGAAAAGACGATATTCAAAATTTGAAGTAGGAGAAAAGGCCTTCCTCAAGGTATCACCAACCAAAGGTGTCATGAGATTTGGAAGAAAAGGGAAATCAAGTCCACGATACATTAGACCTTACGAAGTACTGGAACGAGTTGGAGAGGTAACCTATAGGTTAGCCCTACCAATGGCATTAGCCAATGTCCATGATGTTTTTCTTGTTTCCCAACTTTGTAAATATGTTCATGATCCTAATCATATCATCCAACCCAAAATCGTTGAGTTAGATCACACACTTAGCTTTGACGACCGTCCTGTTAGAATACTAGATACCAAGACAAGAAACACTAGAAACAAGGAAGTTAAGTTAGTTAAAGTACTATGGTCAAATCAGCGAACTGAGGAAGCCACTTGGGAAGTCGAAGACGACATGAAAACGCAATATCCAGAACTCTTTGTCCAGATACGATAACGTCTCGAGGACAAAACTCCCTAAATGGGGGGAAGAGTGTGATACTAACATTCCAATCTCTTTAAATGACCGATTCTTAAGCTTAAAATTCTTAACCTGATCGAGCCTTTAACAATAAAGTTCGAGGTTTTTAAGGAGGAGTAAATATAATATCCTAAAATTTTCTTACATTTTAAATAATGTTATTTCAAATTGTTGTTTTGTAAGTTCCTAGTAGTTAATTTATTAGTTATATTTCTTCATTTTTTAACTCTTAATTATTTTACAAATCGGTATGTTTCATGAAGACTCTTATAGCCCATTTTTCACTAACACTACCAAGCCCAACCCACCCTTAACCTTTTAGCTAAAAACAAAGAAAAAAATTTAATCACTCAAAAATCAAACCTGAGCCGTGAGATTTGGGAGAATTTTCCTCCCTTCCTTCCCATATCAAAATATCAATTTCTTTTTAATAAATCCCTAGATTTTTGCCAATCAACTCTTAAATTGATTGGGATCTTCATTTTTGGCATCAATCACACTTCCTTTCCTTCTTAAATCAATCTCTTTCACCTATAAAAACCCCCGAATGGTCATTCCATGACACCATCTCTTTTCTACCTTCTCTTCAACATATATGAACTAAACCCTTAATTTTTCTCCCCATGATTCTTATATTAACGTCTTTTATTAAAATACAAAAAAAGAGATAATAGGAAAGGTGGCCGTCGGTGACGCAGCACCGACGGTGGCTGGTCAGGCGCCACCTTCCCCTTCTCTTTCTTTCTTCTTTTCCTTCTCTTTCTTCTTTCTTCTTTCTTCTTTCTCTTTTCTTTTGTTCTTCGTGCCCTGTTGAGTCCCTTGCAACTGATTCTATTGAATCAGTAAACCCCCTCCCCCTTTGACCATTTTATTTCTTTTTACTTTTCTTTCTTTTTACTTTATTTCTTTTAACTTTTATTTATTTTAACCTTTTATATTTTACCTTTCTACCTTTTTAAAGTCAAGTTCCTCCACTAGTTTATTGAGATTCCAAAAGAATGTTTTGTCCATTAGTATCTTCTAAGTTTTTTTGTTTACTTGAGATATTACACAAATTACTAACACGGGTTATTAATTAATAGTAGATGGAAACTTCATAGGCGACCGTTAGAAGTAATTCCCAATCTATGCTACTCGAGGTAATCTCGATGTCTATCAAAACTCTAGACCTGTTGAGAAAATTTTTCTATTTGATATTATGATTACGTGATTTAAAATTAAGTTGAACGTTGGATATAAAATAGTTTTATTACGTTACTACTACTAGTACTACTATTATTATTATTGTTGTTGTTGTTGTTGTTGTTGTTGTTGTTGTTGTTGTTGTTGTTGTTGTTGTTGTTGTTGTTGTTGTTGGTATTTAATATTATTATTATTAATTATTTTATTATGCTTTTAGAATTGCTATTATATATGACCATGATTATTGAAGTTGAATGTTATGTTTTAATTATATGAATTGGATCTCGAATATGGTCATTTTGATATTGGAACTTTGAAAATTATTGAATTAAGTGGAATGAACTTTATTATGTGAACTTGACTTGATTAAATTACTTTGTTTTACACAATGGTACTAATGAGGAAAATGAAGCCCGTATGGGTGTTGAACAGGTTGCCCTAAAACAGCTACCTACATATTTGGTTACTTTACTATTATGTCTGAAACTATTGTCTTCCTTCTATATGTTGTGATCCAAGTAGAATGGGTGTGCACACTAGGGACCTTGATGATTGGCCATGAACTGTTTGATGGGGGTGACAACCTCATGTTAAAGTAGGTGGATAACAGGGGATCGCCCCGACCTACTGGCGTTCACATTTCCCTTCTAATAAATTATTCATGTATGTTTTAGTTGAATGTTGGATGTCGAATATATTATTGTTCGAACGTTTAATTATTATAATTAAATTATCTAATTTACTCTTTATTATATTAATTCCTTAAACTTAAAAAAAAATATTTTTAAATTAATTGCTGCTACGTGATAGAGTTGAATTACTAGGTTTATCTGATTTTGGGAGCTTTGTCTCCCTTGTTTGTCCCTTTATTATTTTGCAGGCTGATGATGGTAAGAAGGGAATTTGAGTGAGGAAGCGTAGTCCTTTGCAGCTTGCTAATGGATTTTATTTTTAGTTGTTGGACTTTATAAACTTTCTTTTCATTTGTAATAGTTTATATAAACCCGAATTAATGCTTATTGAATAATGGTTTGGTTAACCTTATTTTGTAGCCTTCATTTACTCTCTTAAAGGGTAAATGGGCGGTAACATCCTTCGAGTTTTTGCAGTGGTTTTCAACATATAAGTATTTTATTTAGTTCAAATTTGAAGGGTGTTACACCACGCCAACACTCCACCTCACACACTCATAACCCTGCACACAGCCCAACCCGCATTTGTAATGCGTTACACGGTCTAAATAGAGCACCAAATACATATAGAGGGGCATAGAGCATTAACGGTCTCGATTAGTCAGAAAGAGAACGGAACAGTGCCAAAAACCCAAAGAGCGGACAAGAGCGTTGGTTTGCTGATTGGAGATCATAGAAAACAAAGACCAAAGTCACGAATTGACGGAAAATAGAGTAAGGAAATCAGACCCTTTGCACGCTTACTCAAAAGAATTGACAGAAAAGAAACAACGAGTCTTACCCAAATGAATGTTAGGTACAACATCGGCGAGGGGCCACCGGAGAACCAACGAATACCGAGATGGTTACCGGAACTTCAATAAAAACGCATAGGAAAGAGTAAGGACTATGAAACCGACTTGAACGCAAGCAAGAAGAGTAAAAGAAGCATGACTTACTGGGATCGAACAGAATTAGTTGACAGAGATGCTTGGCTTGAGGAAGGAAAAGCAGGGGCGATCTTTTTGAGAGAAATAAGAGAGCAGGGTTTTGATTTCTTTAATTGATGAAGAAGCGGCTGAAGGGATTAAATCCCTTATATAGTTTCCCTTTTTTTCATTTTTATTTTATTATTTTATTTTATTTGACACCAAAACCTAATCCTATACGATTACAGGCTGCAAAGTATATCTTTTAAAATCCAAAATCCCTTTTAGCTTTTCAAAAATAGATATTATTTCGAAAAGAAAACTGTTCCAAAGTATTTTAAATAACAACTTTAAATACTTTAGTTGCTCGTAAGACGTCATTTTTAACAACCATATATTATAATTATAACGTAATTATAATATATAGTATTGAAAATACGGAGTATTACAAGGGGAATAATGTATGGCACCCATTGTTCTTTGCGTTTATCTAGTGATCTATTTAAATTTCTTTCACTTAAAAGGCTTATTAAAATAAAAGTAGAGATGATTTTGTTAAGTAAGTCATGATGTCTTGTTTTTCTCAAATGTCAAATTCATCTAGCGTTTATATGTAGAGTTTTTGTGAAATATCTTCCATGTGAATGTGTGTCACCATAATTAGTTCTATGTTTTATGCATAGTGATGAGTTAAAATTTAAAAGATGACTCACTGATTTCTTTGTAATATTACCCTTATTGTCCATATTTCTAATTGTCAGTCAAGAGAAAGAAGAAGTAAAAGGGTAGTTCCTTTCATCTAAGGAACTCATATGTTATACATTCCACCTGAACCAAGTACATTACGTATGAATGTCCAATTTTATTTAGACATAAGTTATATCACTCCCTAGAATCCAATACCTCCTATCTACTTTATATTTTTAAAGATCTCAAATGCTCCTCCAAACCCTTCCATATCACATTTATATATACCTTTTCTTCCTAACCAATTCACTATATATCCAAATCCTTCGATTTGTGTTCCTCCACTATAACTTTAAATATTGATGATGATGCAACAATTGAGGGGGAACAAAGGAAAGAAAAATAAAAGTTTGAGGGAGAATAAGTTGACATGGAGAAGAAAAAAGAGAGTTTGAGGGAGCCAAAGAAGAAGAAAAAAAAGAGAGAAGATAGGAGAATAAAAGGAGAGATGTGTGAGAGGGAGATATAGAAGAGAAAAAGTTCCAAAAGTGTTCAAGTTCGTACTTCTACAAAGGGGTGGTACGCGGTCGCACGCGTTTACCAAAAATAATATCTATGATTCCTTCTTTTCAATACAAACTAATGTAAGTGGTAAGTAGGGTCGAATCCATAGAGACTTGGGTACTAGAGTGTATGTGTAAGAGACTGCAAAGGTGGGTTTTAAGTTTGAAAGAACTGATCTAATAAACTAAGAAAACAATATCAAAAAGTGGAAATATCAGTATGGAAGAGTCTTGAGTCCGGTTGATTTTCACTTCGATTCAGACTATCGATCATCGGTTTCTAGTATGAACAATTACTCTTAATCACTCATAGATTGAGAACTAAATCCATCTTCCTTCTAACGAATAGTTAAACTACTTGAGTCTGCAGATAGAATAACTTGAACTAAAGAACAACCTAATTGAATATGCAATTATGATTCAATTCTAAAGAACATTAAGCCCTAGGAATCTATAAGCCAAACAACAATTGCTAGCGCAAATTATTCAATTCGGAAACTATGGTTCCTCTAGTGGTCAACAAGAACAATCGAATTCTAAATTAAACCCTAGATTGCTACTTATTAACGAAGAACAAGAGAATCGACAATTATTCTAAGTTCTATCAATAGATTAATTGAATGAAAAGACTAGTTGTACTTCCTAGTAAATAGACAATAATCAATCAGAGAGTATAGAAATCACAATTATAATTAAGAAAGAGTTCAAAAAAGAAACCTCACAATAGTCAAAACGAAGATCCAATAACCTTTCTCAAGAGGGAATTCAAGCTACGATCGGCATAGCTTTAATCTAATCTTTAATAATTAACATAAACATCAAAGGATGGAGAAGGAGAAAGTCGGTTTCTCTCTCTAATTAGGGTTCTCAGATAGTGGGGAATTATGAAAAACTAAGAAAGAAATTAAAAACACATTAACTAAGCAAAGATCGTAAAATTGTGGTATGCGTGCACAACCCCGCAATATGCGAGGTGTGCGCTATTTTTCTTGTGTGTGTGCTTGGTATCGCCTGGTGCACGAGGTGCGCAGAGGAATGTGCGAGCCGTGCATAGTTCCTGCTTGCTAGTGGTGCTGGCTGCAAGGTGCTGTGATGGTGCTTGAAGTGCGCGAATCGCACATATCAGTTGTTGGCTGGTTTGTGCTTGGCTTGCGTGTTGCTGGCAGCTTCTGCTTGTTTCGTGTCTTGGCTGGGCTCCCATGAGGCTTTGGTCTGTGCTTGTGGGATGCTAGCTTGCACACCCACATACAATATGCTCAAAGATCCTTACATATTAGCCTTCGGATTGTACATAGTCAGATAAGACCACACAACACATATGCACTCAAATGCCCAAAAATGTATATCTTATCAAACCACGATACGAACAAGAATTGGGATGCCATAACCATCAACCTCTTGACCTGTACTGGACTTTGTTGACTTCTTTTATCGAACGAACCACGAAGAAAGACACCTATGCATGGTTAGAAAAGCATAACGTGTCGAAATATCCTAAGTCACCTCTAAAGCATCGAAAACGTCCAAAATCTCTATGTACCACACTTAGGCTAACATCTCTGAATCCGCTTCTCAAGGCTTAAACCTCTACAAAAGAACTCTGAAACACTCTAAAAACACGCCTAATGTGGTCTCATCAAAAAGCTGTCAAAAAAACATGGGTTCTAGTATCCCAAGTGTGTTCCTTTAGTATCAAATCTAAAGTAAATAAGTAAATAAAAGGAATCAGTTATTTCCTTGAAACTCAAAATAAGGAACATATAAAAAAAATTTATTCAAAGTATTGAAAAATAAGTAAGGAACTACATGTTACGAACAAGCGTGTGTTTCAAAGGCAAATTATAAGAAAGCTAAAAGTTCAGGAAAGGTAATATGGTGGAGGAACAACTGACCAATTCAATTTTTTTTTTGCTACTTAGCCTATTCCAACCATTCCTTCATAAAATGAGCTTATGATCTTCTATTTGAATTTTATTGGACATTTGATTTGATTGCTTTATATGGATTGCACTTTGGTAATAGTGGTAGTTTATGTTTAATATGCTTTAACTTCTTTGACTAATTTATTAACATGTGCATGAGGATGGATAATATTACTAGATTAATGTTTGAGCAAATTGAAAAATTTCAAACTCATGTTTGACCATTAATTATACTTATGGTGGTGCGGTGGCACTATAAGTTTGGAATATTAATCATGGATTCTTGAAAAGTAATACGCTTTTTGATGATGTCAAAAGAGGGAAGATAATGGAAAAGTAGCTTACTTATTGTTCTTATTATGGTTTAATCTCTACTTAACATGATCTTGCATTGTTATATTATATTCTATTTGTGTTCGTTTTTTATTACTTTGCTTGGTTTTTCATCATCAAAAAGGGGGAAATTGTTGACCCTAAATGGTTTTGATGATGACAAATTAAAGTAATAACTAACAAGGTTTATAAGTTTTATGTGTGCAAGGTTCATGAATTATTAATGGTGCTTTATGAAGATAATAAGTGAAGTTCCTGAGTTGGAACTCCAAGAGAAGAATGAAGTTCCTGAGTGGGAACTTCAAGAGAAAAGGAGCTTAGTTACATAAGGGTGTATTTAGGTTTTTTATGTAAGGAACAAAGATCGTCATATGGTAAGGAATTGGAACTGTTCCTATGGAACTATGTCAGTGGAACTGATATAAGAAACATGTGTCTAAAAAGAGAATGTTTGTATGTTCCTTTCAAAGGAACAAACTTGTAACAATCAATGTTTTAATCTAAAGGAACAAGCAAATTTGTTTTAGAAAACAAGTCTAACACCTAATTTTTTATGCAAAGGAACAGGCGTTGTCTTAAAATAAAGGAACAAGCAAAGTTTGTTTGTTCCTCATATCACACGCCTAGAATGATTTAACTGGAGAAAATTAAGGGAAGTTTTTAGGAAAGTTTGACTACTGAATTTCGGTTATGTAGGAAGAGATTTTCAAAGATTTTTAAAAGATATTGATTAGTTTTGGAAATAAAGTTTTTAATTAAAGAAAATCCTTTTAAAGATATTATTTATTAGTAAAAGATTTTGATTAATTTTTAATAAATAAAATAATCTCTTATCTGTGAAAATTAACTTAACTAATTACTTGATTTAAGGAAAACATGTAGGCAGTAAAATAACGTTCAGTTGAATGTGTACTTAGTGGCTTAGTGTTGCTTGTTCCTCAAGCATAGGAACAGACATGGCTTGACTCTACTACTCCATTATCACATGGTTAATCCAACGTTTAATTTATTACGTGCATGTAGTGGGATAGTGTTGTTTGTTCCTAAAGCAAAGAAACAAACATGGGTTCACTCCACTACTCCACTAACCCATGATTAAAACCACATTTACTCTAAATGACTGTTATAAAAGGGTTGTTCCAACTATGTTCCAATGTGTGTGACAAAGTGATAATTAATCTAAAAAGGTATTAATTTGAGTATCACTTATCTATAACCCTTATAAAAGGGAGTAACATTTTACTGTTCAAATGAACAGTGAAATGAGTCTCAAAGAGTTGAAATTCACTGTTCAAATGAACAGTGCAAAAGAAGCTTGCTTATTCCTTTTCAGCGTTTCTCCGCTCTTTCTTGTTTAGCTGTTCCACCTCTCTATTCCATCATAGCAAATGAAAAAGGTGAAATAGACGTCTCTTCCATTCTGATCTCTTTCTATCTCTCTCTTCAGTCTCTCTTCTGTCTTGTGTCCTCTCTCTTCTTTTCCTCCCTTTTTTTTGTTTTATCTCTCATTATTCTTTATGAATTCATGTTTGATCTATCTTCTTCTCCAACTACACTTCTACCACTCAGTTAAAGTTATAAAGTTCTGATATTTGATATACCCTTTATAATTTCTTCAAATGTTTGTTTCTTTGCTGCAGTTGAAGAATCATTGAAGCATATTGAATCAAACTCAAACTTTCCAGATAAGTTCAACTATTTCTACTATGCTCTGATTTATTTTGTTATTTTAGTTTTTTCTGATCTAATATTCATCTTTGTTAAAATTTTCTTATGATTTTGTGATTTGTTGCTAATATGAGGTCCGATGAATTTTGTCAACAAGTCACCAATATTGGGTTGGGTTTTAATTCCAAAATAATTAAAAATTAGGTTGTGAATGAACATGATTTTTTCTTCTTAGATCTGATTAATTGGGATTTCTCCAAAAGAAAAAATTATTTCAGGTTTTGAATTATTTTTATAGGAGTTCTTTTGGGGGTTGTCTCAAATGCGCAATAGAGGCTTATTTTCATTTCCTGTAATCTTAGTTCGTCCTGTCTCGTCTGTCTGCTCTATCTTCTTCCTACTTTATTTTTATTTCTCATCTATTGTGAAACTCTTCATGACTTTATTTTTTTATCTTTCTTCTTCTCCGGTTACTGTAGAAATTCATGTTTTTCCATAACTCTCTCTACAACCGTAGATTGTAGTAACTTTTATTGCCATTTTTGCTGCACAACGACCCGCAACCTTGAGGTTCAGCTCTAATTTGCCAACATTTATATGTAGATCCGTTATCTGGAGGTGTAGCTCTAACTCTCTGTCGATTTATTTCTAAAATTTATGGTGACCATATATCTCTTTTTACTTGTCTTTTTGAAGCTTCCAGGTTCTTAGGTTTAGTTATTTTTAAGATTCTCTTTTTAAAATAAATTTGTCTGAATTGTATTATTATACCATTTCCTTTTTAATTTTGTTATGTTATGTGAGATTTCTCTCATAAATTCCTCTCATCTCTGTCACGTTACAGATCCACAAGATCATAATATGTATTTCGATCCCATTGGACCTCTTTGAGGCCTGAAAGGTATGTGGATTTCACTTCTTTGGATTTGTCATCATATTAAATCATATATTTTTTCTGGAATTGAATGTGTTGTGTTGAATTTGGTGTAATTCTCCTAGAGAAATTAGATTTTGCATTCCCTTTTTTTTTTCTTGTTTTGCAACTTGGTTTCGGAATTTGTTTTAAAAGTAAGTAGATCCTCCATAGTAACTACCCCCTGCAAATTAAAGAAAGAAATTTCAACTCTTGTTCTGTAATAACAGCTTTATAGCATTAGTGGTTCCTTGGACATTTGGAGGGAGAAAAGGTTATCTGTTAGTAAAACATAAATTTTGTCTTTAAACTTCAACCTTAAAGTTAAAAAGAGCCTGCATTCTCTAAGATAAGAGTGTATAGTTGGTTATCCGGGTTGGTCGGGGAAGGGGAGAAAACCCTTTTCTTTAGTTGTTAATGAAGTGAACTTGGATAGAACCTAAGAAAACTAAAGTCCTAAAATCTACAACACTATGTGCATTGTGGATTGTTGTCAAACGTTCAAATATTGGTGTTGCTGAGTCATTTGATCGAGAAAAGGGATGACTGCAAGAGGACCAGAATTTGTTGGCTGTGGAATATCCATGTATTTATATTTAAGGGAGGAACTAACCTGTGAATATATTTCCAAGTCATTTGGCCTTGTGAGGACGTGGTTACTGGGTTGTCTCCACTAATCATACTCTATATTAATATCTTGTAAGTCAATAGATTTAGGACTAGCTGCAAGGTCTTTTGTAGGTTCTGGTGATAAATTAAGTTTTGGATCCAAGATATCTGTGTGGTACTAGAAACACTCTCACCTACCACAATTATTGTGCATTCTTTTTTCTTTACTAAGTGGAAGGTAATTGCATTGTGGTTAAGAGAAGAATAAATGCAATTTGGTTGAGAGATGAGAAGGATAGATGCAATTTGGTTGAGAAATAACGACCTCTAAAAAGTAACGTCAGATTTCCATTTATTCTTTACTCATTTCAAGTGGTTAAGCACTAAAAACTGTTTTTATGATCCCTCTCCTGTTACATTAGAGAAAATTAGTTACATTCAATGATTAAATTGCATAATATGAGGCCCTATGAATGGTTAAATGTGTTGCTTCATTACACCTTATATCCAATTACCCTAACCGTATTCATTGGTTTTGGGTCTATTACCCTGACCATATTCATTGGTTTTGGTGGTTGTGTGGGAATACTTGTTCTTATGCAAGCTGCATAGTGAACCGTATAACAAAGTTTAAGAGATAAATTGACCTAAGTGGTGATTACGACCCTTAACTTTGCCCTAATGTGAGATTGGACCCTCACAAGGTTTTATTGTAATGGTAAAGACTTAAAGCCCCACAACCTCACTAAGAGGTGAAAATAAACCCTTTCCTTTACTACACTGTAATTTTTTTATTTTTTCTTTCAATAAAAAATACTCATAGGAATGTACCTTATAAGAATCAAATAAAAAAAATACATAAATATCCCAAGCACTAAATGTGCGTTTTTCTTATTGCCATTCTTTTCTACTTCACAAATTATACCCTATGTTGGCTTTGATTAAGTTTCCAAGTTAATTGACAAATAAAATCTTCAGAAAATTAAATAGAAATAAATTTTCCTTCTCCTATTCAACTATTCATGTAACATATACAACTTGTTAGTGGTTAGGCTCATATCTCACTGCTTCAATTGTTCGCTTCTAAAGCTTTTGCCTTTTAAAATAAATATTTGCTTCATAATTGTTGAGTATTAGGAATCGTGCAAGGGAATTTTGTTTTAGTTGGTTGTTATTCTAGGGGAGGGCAACTTGTTGTAGCTGTTTTTCTTCTTCTAAACAGCCTGTATTTTCATGACTAATTCTTTCTAAAGAGAAAATAATCCATTTGCATTGGTGCTGCTAGATTGTTTCCTTAAAGTACACGTTGGGTGGGAGATTATAAACTAGATGTTGTAGCATTCCTGTGTTATTGTGGATGTGAGGAGAAAATATTATATTTAAGTTGTAATGTGCTTTTCTTTTTTGGTGCTTAAACATCAATTGATTTTCATTCCTAATGAAAATGAACATGTAACTGAACATGATTATTGTGGGAACTTGATCTCCCTTGAGTATTTTAGAAACGGAGTGTCTTCTTTTTGGTAATATTGAAGTGTGGTGGCCATTTGCAATGATAAGTTTGAAAGGAGAGAAGAATAACATTAGGAAGAGGCGTTTTTATATGATTAATTAGGAGATGGCAGGGAAGAAAACTAATGAAGAAACAATTAGGGATCAGATGCTAATAGATAAAATGATAACTAATGGAGCTACTAGAAGATCATTGATCTTATTTGTATTATTAAAGCCTATTATCTTAGCATAATTAATAATCTAATTTTACGATGGCCATTCCAAGGCTTTTTTTTCATGTCTGTATTTGCTAGAGCTCTTCAGTTTGAGTGCACCATACAATATGACTGCATTGCCTCCTTCCGCAACGAAATCTTTGATTTTTGTGCACCTGTGAATTATTAAGTTGATTTTTGATTTCCTTAATCATTGAGAATTGAGGAATATTGGGTTTTTGATGTTATTTATGTATTAGTTGATTAAGATGCTATGATTGATAATTTTCTTAGTAATGGTACTTGTGAGTAAGCAATCCATGTTGTCGCCATCTTTGGGACTAAGGGGATATGGTTTAGTTGAAGTTGGAAATGAGCAATCTTTAGTTAAAGAGTTCGTTAACACCAAGTTAGCAACCTAAAATTAAGGACTTTAATTGAGGTTAATGGTTTAATACTCTAAACTCGTTTACTTTTCTTATTTAGATGAGTATGAATGTATGACCCTATGGTTGATAAAAGTAGAAGTCTACCCTCATATTGTTTATGGTTAATTTTATACCCTCTTTTACTTTTCTTTCATTTGATATGATTCATAAGAGGCTAAGTGAGAAATTTGTTCTCTTGGTATTGTTTTACTCACAATTCTTCTCGTCTTTGTGTTGGAATTATAAGAATTGACATGAGACTATTTTTGTTATTGATTAATTGATGATGAACATCTAAATTTCTTGCCTTAAGTGTCAATGTCTCTATATGTTTCCTACTAGAGGTAGCGTGGATTTGTAAGCACAATATCGTGGCAGAAGGGAAGACAGAACCCACAAAGCGAAGTTACCATGAGAGTTTTATGGACATGCTCGTGAAACATTTGGGAATCTTGGTGTATATTCTCATATTGGAACTGTATTCAAACTATTATTGGGTAGTGTTTGTCAATATTATCTTTAACTTACTAGGAAATGGGAACATGTTATCTTTCGAGGTTATATTATTGGTATAAGCTGATTTTTTTTAGTTTACATTGGTGTTTTCTTCACGCAATTAAAATTGACATCATCCAACCAAAAACAAGTAAATACTTCTAAATTAACTTTTACATTACAGTTTAACTAAATAATACTTTACTACCTTGGGGGAACGTGCGCATCGCGCGCGGTCTCATAACTAGTATTGAGTAAGTACCACTAAAGTTCCAAGTTCCATTACCATATGAGTTCATTGTTCCATTAGAGTTTACTACTATTTTGTTATTTTGTATTTCGGGTTGATAAAAGAGTTGAGAGAAACTCTTGTAGTTTGAGTATGGTTAAGGAGTTTGAGTTAACTTTTATGAAGTGTGAGACTTTGAGTGAAGCAAGAGAAAGAGAAAGGAACTTCGATTGAAGTTCGAGAGGAACAATGACAGTTAGAGGGAACTGTTGTTGGGACTTGAGTTTGTAGTGGAACTCAAGTAGTGGCCCGAGAGTTAATAGGTTTGTAACAAAGATGTTTGGCCTATTACAGAGAAAAGTTAGAGTCAAATCCCTTGTGGTCGAGGTCGTTTCTTCCTGTTGGGCCTATGACGTTTTTCCTCGTAAAAATCTCTTGTGTCTTTCTTTTGTTCCTTTCATTGTTTTTTTAATTCCGCAAAAAGTACGTTCATTTCCCACACACCACCCCCATCTTGTAGTGTTCCTTAATAAACAACAAGGTCTTTTCTGACACAAAAACTCCTTTAATTAATATAGAAAAATTGTCTATTGTAGCTATTGATAACCTATTAGTTTACCAACTTATGTTATTTATACGTGAGGAAAAACCTTAATCGCTTGAAAGTTTGTTTGATTCATCTTAAATTTAGCTTTATAATATCAACCTTTTATAATTCTAACTCTTATGCAATGAGAGATGCATATGCTCAAAGATAAAACATAAGCAAGCGTGAAAACTACATATCTCTATATATATCTATTAGCGTAAGCAGTGATTGTAATTGTAATCCGCCATGTTTCACTCTATATATATATATATATATATATATATATATATATCTTCGTTATTCTCAAGAAAGTGCACATTGTCCATGAGAAGTTTTAAACTCGCTACCTCATGTATGGAAGCTAAATGCTTTGACCATTGCTCCATGACACTTTTGTTGCTTCTTTTATCAATACTAATAATGATATTATGGGTTTTCAATGAAAAACAATAATTAAGTTATAATATTTAAATTGCATTTATGAAGAAAACTACTAATTTAGAATATTTTGTCAAAAACCACCTTTTATAATACATACTATAGGTTTAACTACCTTTTCTATTTTTTTTTCAAAATAACTACGTTTTAAAATTAAAAACAGTAGGCTTCACTACGAAAACTACTTTCAGGCCAAATTTTTTTATGACGATTTTACCCTTTAGTGATTTTCAGTGATATTCTTCATTTTCCCTCCAAATTTCATTCGATTTTCTCATTCAATCCAACCTTAGCTTATCAATTTAGGGGAAATTTGAAAATTCTTTTCAATTAATCATTTAATTGGACATTACTTCGTGAATGAAGTGCCCAAATCTTCAATTGGGCGTTTTTTGGCAAACCCTATAATGCAGATTCCAGCAACCATAGTGCGCAGCCGAGATTCCGCCACCGAGAGGGTAGCCACCACCAAATAACCCAGATTTCGCCGGCGAGAGGGTTGCACCAAATTCCGGCAACCATAGTGGACAACCCAAGTCTAATTTGGTGGTGGGTACCCTCTCGCGCGGCGGTAACAGGACTGTTTGGTGGTGGTTATCCTTTAGCCGGCGGAATCTGGGTTGTTTGGTGGTGGTTACCCTCTCGCCAGTGGAAGTTTGGCTACCCATTGTGGTTGTCGGAATCCAACACTATAGGGTTTAAACGTCCAATTAAAAATTTGGGCACTTCATTCACGAATTAATGTTCAATTAAATGATTTAATTGAAAAGAATCTTCAAATTTGCCCCAAATTGATGAACTAAGGTTGGATTAAATGAGAAAATCGATTGAAAACTAGGGGAAAATGAAGAACATGACTGGAAACCAATAAAGGGTGAAATCGTCAAAAATTGTTTTGGCCTTAAAGTGGTTTTGGTTGTGAAACCTACTAGTTTTATTTACAAGCGGTAGTTAAAGTAAAAAAAAATTAGAAAATGTAGTTAAACCTACAATGTGTATTATAAAATGTGGTTTTCGACAAAAAGTCCACTAATTTATAATTTTTTGTTAACATCTTTCTACACCAAATTTTAGTTATCATAAAATACTAAAGTATGGTATAGATAAATCCCGGGGTATAGCCTGAGTCTAAATACTAGTGTGCTGATTAAAGAAAAACAAAAGGAGTACTTGATAGATGTTATCTACTCAAATGACATATAAGGATATGAATTTACCTTACTACTCCCTCCGTTTCATCATAATGATCTACCCACTTTACTTTTTCATCCGTTTTTAAAGTTCTACTCACTTCTACTTTATTCCCAAAATGGCAAAGGTTTATTCCCTTTTTCACACCATTGTACATGCTTCTTGGGCCCACATATTTCAACACTCTCAAAACCACGTTACCTCTCCTATTTTAAAAAACAAAAGAGACACACTTTCTCACCATCTCTCGTCCTCGTCTTGGTTTTGAAGTAATAGTAAGTGGGTAGATCATTATGAAATGGAGGGAGTATTATTTTAGAGTAATAAATTATTAGTACTAATAATAATTCAAGAAAAATTTAATTGATCAAGGTTTGAAACCATTAAAATTCACATACTTCTCTCAATGGTGGACCCTAAGCTATCTAGTAAGGAAAAATGATATAAATGTTGGTCTTCAAGGACATTAAATGACTAACTTTTGTGAAAATGCGATGACCTTGTCTGGAGACATAGTCTGCTACTATATTAGCTTCCCGGAATATATGATCTAAGGAAGTAGATAGGAACTGGGTTAAGAGCTGATGGATATCATTAATGAGAGTCTGAATACTCCAGGGGTATTAAATTTCTCTTTCAAAATGGATATGTTCAATTTTTCGTTGCTTTTTGTGTGTGCATGTTTTTTTCTCAGCCTATCTTAAATGGTGTTGCATTAGTGTTGCCTAAGGACGAACATAGGCATTGCTCTAGGCACATATTTGCTTTGTGACATGAGAATAATAGGGGGATGAGATGAATTCGTTGTTTTAGAGTATTTAAAGGCCTACAATGAGGCAAAGTTCAATGATGCTTTAGATATTATTGCAAAAGTGAGTAAGGAGGTTGCACAGAGTTTTACAGCTTACAACCCTAAATTGATGATTCATCATTCATCGTCAAAATGCCCACAAGATTTGGAATTTTGATAATGAATGATGAATCCACAATGACTAATGTAAGTGTAATTACAAAACAATATATGTGCTTGTGTTGATTATGTAATGGTGTTGCTATTTGAAGTCACTGAATTTTTGCTTATATGTTTTCTTCAGGACCCATGGTCAAGTGGTCCAAGATGATTTCAAGTCAAGCTTCAACATCAACTACTTTCCAGCTAGATCAGAATTTCTCATCAACAATTTAACCTAAATGCTTTAGATATTTTCCTTTGTTTGTTATGTTATAGAGTGGCAAAATTCAAGCAATGTTGTTTCCTTTCTTATAACTCCCACATAGGCCTTGTTTGGCACTTAGCTTACTCTTCAGCTTTAGAGGTTTTAACCCTATTTTAGAGTTTTGACCAGTCAAAACTCTAATATGGGTGTTTGGTGAGAAAGATTTTGCTTCAAAACTCTCAAAATAAAACGCTGAAAAATGCAATGTTTTGTTCAGAGTTATACAAACACATTTTTTTTGGAAAATTTTATCATGATTAACACATTTAATCACCACCTACAGCTTCTCCACCTACACCACTACAACGCCAGCAACCACCAGAACACCTTCTCAACTTACACCACCGCAACGCCGAAAACCACTATAACACCATGTCAGCCGAAAAAACAACCATACCAGCAAAAAACCCACCATAACCACTAAAAACACCACCATAACCACCAAAAACATCATTAACCTAACCAAAAACACCACCAACGTCATATTCTGACCACCCAAAAACAATTGATCGATTTTAGATTTTGTTTTTCACGGGTTTGGTTTTCGATCTTGTAGGTGTAGTGGGTTTGATTTTTGATTTGGTTTGATTTTTTGAGTCATTAATTTTGGTTTGATTTTGGAGGTTTAATTTTGGTGGAGGAGGGAAAAAGGTCGTGAGAGTTGAGGGGGGTTTTCTGGGTTTTGGTTATTGTTGGGTGGTAAGGTGAGTTGAGGAGAGAGATAGGGAGGTGAGGAGAGAAAAGTTTAGGAATTATATGTTAATTGGGTTGAAATTAATTTATAAGATCTTAGATTAAGTAATATTAAATATATCAAACAACTTAGTGTTAACAAACACATTTACATAAACAACAATCAAATCCACAATCAAATCCACTGAATAAAAAAGTTAAAACTCTAACAGCAAACTCTAAACTCTATACTCTAAACTCTAAACTCTGTTTGTCAAACAAGGCCATAAGCTATGTTATGTATGATGGTGTTATTTCACTAATCAAAATCCAACATCTTTTTCATTCATCTTTGACCAAAACTTTATAATTCATGTTTAAACAAGCAAAGCAAGAACAATAAACAAATAAATCGTAACATTATAAGTACATCTAATCACTTCAAAATGTAGATAGTAATTCCAAATAAAAGGCAACATAAAACCATGGCCATTTGAAAGGCTTTCTCTCGATTATTTTTTAACATTGGCTGAACACGCATTTGACGAATTTTTGAAGTTAATCTTTTGTTTTCCACCTTAAGTTCCAGTTTATCCTTCTCCAATCTCGTTAATTTGTCTTCCAAAAACTCATTCTCAACCTCGAGCTAAACAATGGTGGTGTCTTTGTCAAGAACTTTAAATTGAAAATCTCTACTCTCAATGAAATTATCCTCTTCCTCAACCACATCAGAGCGCCACTTGGAAAAAATGCCAATCTCCATCACCCTAAATCGAATATAAAAAATCCAACTATCAAACTAATAATAACAGAAGTTTCAAATGAGTAACAAATAATTACAAAAATTTTGAGACAACTTACATTCCAATCATAACATCGATAAAATTTTCTTCCAAAATTACGGCATTGCTTATTACAAGTGAGCAAAACAGGGATTGTTCCATGTTTGCACTTTAATGAACATTTGCGTGAAGAATAGGATGAAGAGCCCCTGCCATTGGTGAAATAAGATGAATTTATGAGAGGAAGAAGAGGAAAAAATGGCGTGAAGAAGAGAAAAGGAAGAGCAGAGCTGGCATGAAGGAGAGAGGAAGAAGGAGTTTATAAGGAAGATGAGAGGAAAAATAAAGGAAAAATTGCAACGGTATTAAAGTGGCCTACTGCAACAAGTTAACTTATGAACGCGTAGCAATATGAGAAAATTAGGTGCGAAGGTGAGATTTTACCTGAATTATATTCATAGGTGGTACCAGATTACCGTGCAAATACTATAAATATTAGGAAAAATTGATAGAAAAAATCCCACCTTTGGCCGGTCTTCCACCACTGGTACCACCTTCAACTAATCTAAATATAATCCGACCTTTAACCCTCATATTCTCTCATGGTACGGGATGATGGCAACCTGTTTGACCGGCCAAAGTTATCATGGACTTTAAAAAAAACTTAAAAAAAGGAAAACCCTCCCCCCAGCCAACCCCCAACCCCTCCCCTCTCCTTCCCCCATTGCTAGGGGTGTAAACGAGCCGAGCTGAGCTCGAGCTCGACCAAGCTCGAGCTCGACCAAGCTCGGCTCGGCTCGAACTCACTTTGATCGAGCTCGAGCTCGGCTCGAAGCTCGACGAGCTCGCCTACATGAGGCTCGAGCTCGGCTCTTTTCCAAATGTTCGAGCTCGA
Source organism: Patellifolia procumbens (assembly GCA_947645195.1). Taxonomy (NCBI): domain Eukaryota; kingdom Viridiplantae; phylum Streptophyta; class Magnoliopsida; order Caryophyllales; family Amaranthaceae; genus Patellifolia; species Patellifolia procumbens. Next base: position 4,651,576 of record CANSGD010001076.1, read on the forward strand.
GCTCGGCTCGGGCTCGGCTCGTTTTTCTTTTTACCCGTCTAATGGTTACAACTCTTTTTTAAATAAAGTAAAATATTCAAAATTTCACCGTACACAAATTTAATGCAATCAAGGTCTTTCATAAGATAACAAACAACTTAATACAATAGACTAGTTAAGGTTCAAAATATAGGAATAACAAAGTAGTCCACTAAATAACTCCAAAACGAGCCCGAGCCGAGCTCAAACCAGCCGAGCTTTGCTGGGCTCAGGCTCGAGCTCGAATGACTAAAGTATAGCTCGGGCTCGGCTCGAGCTCGAAGTTGACCGAGCTCGAGCCAAGCTTTGACCGAGCCGAGCTCGAGGGCTCTACGAGCCGGCTCGGCTCAGTTACACCCCTACCCATTGCTGCCACCCACCCACCCCCCTCCCATTCCCCTTCCCCTGCCACCCTTCCCCGTCACTAGCTGCCCCACCCCCAAAAACCCTCCCCAGCCCCTCCCCTTCCCATGCCACCCTCCCCGTCACCAGCTCCACCACCCCCAAAAAACCTCCCTAGCCCCGTCCTCTTCCCCCACCCCTTAAACCCCACTTCTTAAACCCACTTCCCAACCCCAAACCCATCTCATTCTCCCCCCTTCGTCGGTTTTCGTTCCCCTGCCACCCTCCCCCTCCCCCGTTCGCTGTTGTTCTTAAGGTTGCTGTGTAATGACGTCGACGTTGTTGTTGTTCGTTGTTGCTATGTAACGACGTCGGCTTTGTTAATCGTTGTTGTTGTGTAACCACGCCAGTGTTGCTGTGTAACGACTGCTGTTGAACGGAGAGTATGGGTGGGGGCTGACTGATTTTTTAAAAAGTTTTATTTAATAAATTTGAATTTAATTTTTAATTAAAAATTTAAGTTTAAAACATACTTAATTAGCCAGTAATCACGTAATTAGGAAAAATACATGTTGTTAGCTGTAGAAAGCTAAGTTCTTCTTCCAACTCGTAGTAGCTGAGTTCTTTATCGAGACTTGTGCAGAGATGCTTGTTGCTTCGAATATAAACCTGAAAATGAGGAAACCAACCCAGAGGTTTGGAAATTGATTTCCTCTCCGATGCTTAAGTCAATATTTGAGCAAGAGAAGTTCTAACTGTATTTGGACAGAGTAAGTTTAGGGAGTAGGTGAGATTATACCTTTTACCTGATTTCTAGGAACTATTTATAGTGTTTGTGAATGAGAAGGAGCACCCTAAAATAGAGGAAAGTGATTGGTTAGGCAATGGAAAGGTGACACTTGTCGTGTTTCCATTGCCTTGATATTCTTAACCAATCATTTTCTGCCTTTCATTGGGATTTTGGGCTGATTATTCCCTCCTTTAGGGAATATATGGGCATCTTTATTCAAAAAATGGTGAGATTATCAAGTCATTTTCTGCTAGCACCACGTGTCACTCTTTGGGCTCCGACACATGTCGTTCGTCTATTAGCCCACGTGTCATGTGGAAATTGGGGCACGTGGCACTTCTCTATTGTTCCACGTGTCCTCATTGGCCATGTCACAACATTTGCTCCTAAACGGGGGTTGATCTGGGTTTTGACTAATTAATGCCCTTTTATTGAGAGTAACTTTCTAGATTATCATACTGTTTCGAAGTTTAACTGACTCTCCCTCCAATCAGAAAAGCAAAAAGTGATGTGTCACCATTGGGTACCGACAATGTGGAAGACAACTTTTTGGGGAGGGGGAGAGTTTTTACCCCCTATAAATACCCCCTCAGCGTTTCATTTTGTCACTTTCCATTTTTTGCTTCTAGAGAGAGAAAGTGTAGAGGGAAAGACTTTTGTAGAAAAAGGAAAAGAATATTCCTTTGTTGGTTAAGGGGAGATTGGTCTGGGAAGTTAGACTTTGACTTTGCTGAGAGCGTCGTGACTTGTAGAAAAGGCGAAGAAAAAGTCTTTCACATCTCCGTCCAGATCTTGGTCAGGTATTTCCCTCTTCTCTCCTTTTGTTTTTTCCTTTTATTCATTTATTTTAAAATTAAATAGTGTTTTTTACCTCGTCCAATAACCCCGACCAACCCATGGAAGATGATAACCCTGGAGCCGATTCTTTTTCATCGTCAGCTGTCTCTAGAGTTGGGCTCATCTCGGCCGAGTATCACTATTTCTATTTAATTAAAGCGTATGACCCATTTCCGACGACCTAGTCTCTGCCTGTGCAGGGTGATCTAGCGCGCGTCAAGCAAACGACGCGTCTAAAACGTTCAATAATTATACCCTCCTCCAGTTCTGAGATGGAAGAGTCTACTGGGAGATGTCTTGAGAGAGAGGAGACTGATATATAGTTGAGGAGATTCAGCCACTGGAAGTTGACCCTTTGGCTGAATATGATCCTGAGGACTTAGTGAATAACCAAGGTAAAGCTGGCCCGTCTGGAAGAATCTCAGACGAGGAAGATGATGAGGAAGAGGAGGAAGGGTCTAATCCTTCCACTACCTCGGCTGAACTAAGGGACCGTCTAGGTCCTCTTTCCAACCTCGCCGATGTGTGTGTAGATATTGACTGGTTGGAGAAGTATGGGCTAGATGGAAGCCGCCAAAAGGGGGAAATGCCCATGATTGATTTTTATTTCGTCCTTTCTAAGAAAGAGGACACAAATATTCATGCCCCACCCGGCCAATTTGCTGTATATAGGTTAGCTTTGGATGTCGGGCTTAGATTTCCTTTTCATCCCTTTATTTTTGAAGTTCTTAGGCACTATAACATAGGTCACAACCAGCTGGCTCCCAATGCTTGGTTGAACATCCTGACCTTCATTGCCACTTGTGAGCTGTGTGGCTTAGTTCTGTCCCTTAATGCCTTCACCCACATAAACTATGTTTCCCAGCTTCAAAAGACAGTAGGGGACTTGGTATAGTGTGTGCAATAGGGCAGGGTTCTTGACTGTTTTTGAGAAGCCATCGAAAATGCACAATTGGAAGTCGGAGTTTGTGTTCGTCCAAGCTCCAGATATAGAGACTTCTAGACCCTATAGGTACAAAAATAGAGCTGTAACTACTATAGGACGGGATGCCCCTATATTAGAGTTGGAAAATAAATATGATGATGCTGTGGTAGCCAATTACTCGGCCACAGAGTATATTCATCCTGGGCTTGGGGAGCCAGGATGCCTAAAGCCTAAGAAGGTCGCTTTGAAGGGACTGGCTGGTTGGATTCCCTTCGAAGAAATGTTTTTAATGAGAGGTTTTTAATAGCCGTCGGACTAAAGCAGGGCGAAGATCCATGTATTGTCCGGTCTTGCCCAAATAATTGTCAATGTAATTCTGAATTTGTCTAACCAACTCTGGTTTCTTTGTGAACAGAACCGACAAGAAGAAAACTCCAACCGTCTTCGCAAGGAGAAATCAATATGAGCCGATTCAGTGGCAATTTGTGGGCGGGGCATTCGAAGGCTCCGCCTAAGAAGAGGGAAGAAACACTGGTAATTTTTTTTTTGAGGATTGCTTACCGAAGGAAGACGTCGGGATAAGGACAAACTTCTTCCTGGGCTTTTCTTGGCTGAAGACAATTTCAGACGAGGACCACTTATTAAAGGAAAGTCCTTGTTTTTGGACGATTACCTTCTTAATCGTTCGTCTGGTGATTTTCTTTGTGAACGAAGGTTGCTGAAAGAAGGAAAACGTCCACATCAAGACGGATTCCTTCTTGGAGGAACCTTCGATCTGTTGTTACCCTCATCCTTGGACCTTTATGGATGAAGGTTGCTCAAAGAAGGAAAACGTCCTGATAAAGACGGATTTCTTCTTGAAGGAACCCTCGATCTGTTTTTACCCTTGTCCTAGGATCTTTGTGGAAGAAGGTTGTTCAAAGAAGGAAAACGGCCAGCTTTGGACGGCTTCCTTCATTGAATAACCTTTAGTTTGGAATTTTTCCTTCTATCATAGGAAACTTGGGACGAAGGTCTTTTTAGGAAGAGAGTCGGTTGGCTCTAGCCATATTTCTTCTTCAAGCAATCTTCGTTCTAAGACATGATTCTATTTTGAGTCTGATTTAGAGATTGTTGTTATGCAGAGAAATTCACCGACGGCGAAAGCTACGGTTGCTAAGCCGACCTCATCAAGGAAACGGTTGGCCGCTTAGGGCGGAAAAGAAGAAGATTCTCCTGACGAGGCCATCCCCTCCTTTGCTAACTACACCTCGGTAAAGAAGAAGAAGAAGATAAAGAAGGATGCCTTCGACGCCTTCCCTAAGGATTATGTCGAAGGGCTAAGGGGAGCCGCGGCTGGACATGTGGGGTACCTGTCCCAGCTTTCTGCCGAGGTATCATTTTTCTCCTGGCTTTTCTCATTTGATGACCTTTTACTTGTTTATGTCATCTTCTAACTTAGTTTTTTTTTACTTCAGATGTACGTCCTGAGAATAGTTTTGGAGAACTATGTGAGGGACCTTTGCAAGGAGAACTTTGTCTTCGTCCACAAGTCAACTACGGCTAGTGATGCAACTATAGTAACTTGTGAGGGGCTGAGGATTCAGCATAGGTAGAGCATGGAGGCCATGGAGAAACGCTCGGCTGAACTTGAGTCAGCTAACATGCTTCATTTGATCAAGATCAATGAGCTGCTCAAGGAGAAGCAAGAGTGGCACCTGGCCAGAGATGCCATGTTGGACGACTTGGCAAGGGAGAAGGAGGTTGCTACTGCTACCTCGGCTGAGCTTAATAATAAAATTTCTGAACTCACAGCGGAAGTAGCTCAGCTGAAGAACCAAGCAAAACAGGACTCTTGGACGCCCTCAAAGCCTTTACCGAGTCCTTGGAGACGGCCAAAGGTTGGGGAATCAAAGCTATGGAGATGATGGCTGATCCTGATCAAGTGAGTCAGTTTCAATGCCGACTTGAATTCCAGGAGGAGTTTCACACGACCAAGATTCGTAAAGAGGAGCCTCCTGTTTTTGAGGATTCAGACGAGGAAGAGGAGATGGAGGACGAAGATCCTCAAGATGATGCCGCAATGGAGGAGGATGACCCTATTCCTCCTCCTAATGTCTAATCTTGGCGTCCTCCTTCTTTCCTTATTAATCATTTGAGTAAGGAAATTAGGAGGTGGTTCTATAAGAACTGGTGCAAGCCTAAGAAAGGCTTGCACTAAGTGCTCCATGAAGTATGACAACGAGGAGGGCACAAAAAACATCCCTTTTGACTGAAGATGTCAAAGAAACTCAGTAGACAGCCCTCGTCCAATTTTGGCTAGTGTAATTTTTTGGTTTATTAGGCTGTCTTTCAATGCCTTGTAATTACATTAAGTGATATCTGTCGTCTAGTTTTATTGTAGTAACATGGAAACTCAACTGCTCTGTATTTTGCGGATTTTGGCAAACAACTTTCGTCCATCTGCATGAATAGATTTCCTTTGCTTTGCATGTCTAATGCTTTATTGTATGAAAGTTTTTCCAAGTATTCCCACAGCTCGTCTGAAATAATTGTCCACATTCCAGTTACTCGTCTTGATAACTTTCCATGGCTGAATGTATCACAAGTGCAGAAGTTTTGCTAAGTGTCAACCTAACCCGTCTAAAAAGGGCTAAGTGTTAACTTAACTCGTCCGGGAACGTATCTCCTTTTCTGACCGGACATGTTCCAAACATGAAACTTTTTCAAAGTATCAACCTAACCCGTCAAAAAAGGGCTAAGGATCAACTTAACTCTTCCAGGAACGTATCTCCTTTTATTACCGGACATGTTCCAAACATGTAATCTTTTCTAAGTATCAACCTAACCCGTCTAAAAAAAGGGCTTAGGATCAACTCAACTCGTCCGGGAACGTATCTCCATTTCTGACCAGACATGTTCCAAACATGAAATGTTTTCTAAGTATCAACCTAACCTGTCTGAAAAGGGCTAAGGATCAACTTAACTTGTCCGGGAGCTACCTGAGTATCTGCCCCCCTTCTTGGGCGACTGTCTCTCTTATCGGATCGTTGTCCACGAAGGAAAGAGGCCAAGCTAGTATATTATTTTTTGTAGAAATTAACAAATTATAAATGAGCTCGTTTGATTTATAATCGATCGTCAATGCTTTCTCCGTCTAAATAACCATACTATTCCATTTGGATATTGGCCTTTTTCAGACGAAGAAGTGTGTTGACTTAAATGTATTTTATCTTTGTTCGTCTTTTATTTCGATTTATGCTCATCCTGACTTTCCTTTAACATGTCTTCAAATGGACATTGCTTCTTGAAGAAAGGTGGCCAAGCTGTAGAGTCTATACGAACATAGGAAGTGTTGTTTATTGAGTCAAGACGACCTTTTTCAGACACGATACTTCACTTGGATTGTGAAGTACATGAGCGTGTGACTTGGCTGGCTTCCTTGAGGAAGCAGTGTTCGTCTTATAGTTATAAATAGCTTTCGGACGACCATTTGTGCCAAACTGAACTTCGTTTGGTCTGATTTCTGGCTGGCTTCCTTGAGGAAGCAATGTTCATCTTATAGCTATAAGAGCTTTTGGACGACACCTGTGTCAAACTTTACTAAGTCTGAGTCACATTTCAGCCGGCTTCCTTTAGGAAGCAATGTTCATTTTAAAACGATTGTAACTTTGTAAAATTTGTCATCTTTTGGAACGAACATGTTCATGGTAGCTGAACCTTTACTAAGGCTTTTCACTATTCTTAAGTGGCTAGGTAAGCCTCGTCTCGTCTTAAACCAATTTGAGTAGTCGAAGACGGTTTCTGGTAAAAAAAAATTTACAAACGAATGCAAATATAATTTACTCCAAGTGTTTATAATAAGGAAAAGAATTGTATTAATGATATTTGCTCAGCCAAATGACTGAGTTTCCATGTATACAATTTTGTGTCGTGGCACTTAGATTAATACATTCTGCCGATAACACTAAATATGAAATTTCTTAAGATTATCTGAATTCCAGGTTCTGAAAATGGGCCGACCTTCCATTTCTTGTAGACGATAAGTACCACTTCTAACTTCTTCCACGATTAGGTAAGGACCTTCCTAGTTCGGCGTCAGCTTGCCTTGCTCCTTTGCTCGTCCAACTGCCTCCACCTTTCTTAGCATAAGATCACCTACTTTCAGTGGACGACGAGTAACTCTTTTGTTAAATTCACGAGTCATACGGAGCTTATAGAGCTGCATCCTTAGGAGAGCATTGCCCCTGACCTCTGGCAACTGGTCTAAGGTTGTCCTCATGACTGTACAATTTGCTTCTTCTGAGTAAAGCATAACTCTCATAGTTGGTTCTTCTACCTCAATTGGAAGGACAGCCTCAGTACCATACACCAACATGAAAGGAGTTTCACCAGTGGAGTTCTTTGCTGTCATCCTTACGGACCTAAGACTAGTTGTAGTTCTTCTACCCATAATCCTTTTGCATTGTCAAGTTTTTCTTAATGCCATTTAATATTATCTTGTTGAATGACTCAACCTGTCCATTAGCTTGAGGTTGTGCTATCGCAGCAAAGTGTCCCCTTATATCTCTCTATGCCAGCCAGTCCCTCACCTTGGGTGAATCAAATTGTGGGCCATTGTCAAAGACTATGGACTGGAGCATGCCAAATATGGTTATGATGTTCTTCCATATGAAACTCTTCACGTAGACCACAGCGACAATCACGAACTTCTTCTTCCCAGCAGCTAGAGGGAATGGCCCAAGTATATTTATGCCCCATTTGCTAAAGGGAAAAGAACTGGGGTAAGCAGATTTGAAGGTCTTTGATAAAGATTTTCGTGTTTTTGACAATTAACATATTTCCTGACGTATTCCACAGCATCTTGCCGAAGAGTTGGCCAATAGTATCCCATTCTGAAAGTCTTCTCAGCCAATGCATGCCCACCTATATGAGAAGCGCAGGAGCCCTCATGTAATTCTCTCAAGACTTTCATACCATCAACCTGAGTTATGCACTTCAGAAGTGACAGGTTAAAAGATTTCTTGTACAAAGTTTCATCCCACAGCAGAAACTAGTTATCCCTCGCTCTGATATACTTGGAATCAATAGGATCGTCAGGTAACCGACCTGTCTTCTTGAAATGGATGATTGGTTCCATCCATGTGTTTCCTCTGCTGAGAAACATAACTTCTTTTTCGTCTATACTTTTCCTTTCCTTGATTTCCCAAAAGACCGTTCTAGACGTATCACAGGCAGCTGAACTAGCAAGTTTTGAGAGAGCACCGGCTTGGTTGTCTTCCGATCTGGGCACTTGTTTTAGGACGAATCTCCTCAACTGTTCTACTTCATCTTTGATTAGCTTCACGTATTGGGCCATGTAACTTTCTTTGCACCCTTATTCTCCGTTCACTTGGTTGACCACCAGAAGCGAGTCTGACTTTGCCTCAATTTCATGAGCTACTGATAAGTGGACTTTAGGTTCACTTATTTGCATGTAGTTTTAGGGCATTTAGATGCATTTTAGGTCATTTAACTTCCTTTTCCTTCCCTTTTTCATCATTTCTTATTATCATGTGTTTAGCATCTAGATTAGCTCATTTGCATATAGTTAGGATGTATATATAGGTTGTTGCATATGCATGTGCATACCCCCCTCCCCATCTAACATTTGCCTCGAGAATTTTAAAGGTTATCAAGCAAAGAAGAGGTATATAACAGAGGAGCGGGCGCTCCTAAGGATAGGGAGCGGGCGCTCCAGGGGTCAAAATTGAAGACAGAGAATCAGTGAGCTGGAGCGACCCAGGAGAGTTTGGGGAGCGGGCGCTCCATGTTGTGAGGAGCGGGCGCTCCATTTGCCCAGGCTCCGTAGTTTTTATTTCGTCTTTTCCGTTTTTGCCCTTATTTCTACGGGGTATAAATCTAATTTTGTAATAATCTTAGACTATCTTTTTAATTCCAGAATTATTATTAGCTTAATTAGAGAGAGAAACTTAGAGAGAGAAGTAATTTTAGAGAGATATATCTAAAATAATGAGGAAAAGGTATTTATAATACCACCTCAAAGTCTAATTAAAACGGAATAAAAAAATATAGATTTCTGCGTATACGAGTGCGGGACCCGATCGGGCAAAGGACCACCCGATCGGGTCCACACAAAAATTGCCCAGCCACTTTCTTAAATTCCACGCCAAACAAGCACAGCAATCTAAAAGGTGAAATGGGCCCCACTCGATGGGCTGCCCGATCGGGCGCACCATCGGGTCCTCAATGAAGATGGTCTAGCTTCCTTGTCCTGTAGCGCACAAAGCAGCAACAATTGGTGGGCCAGCTTTCTTGTCCTGTAGCGCACAAAGCAGCAACAATCATTAGTGGGCCACAACATGTTCCCTTGTCCCCTCATCACACAACGCCAACATCATCAATCAGTGGCCCAAAGCTTTATTTAGTACGCAGCGAAGAAACAAGATTTGGGCTCCCACCCGATGCCATCGGGCCGTATGTGCCCGATCGGGTCTGGGGTAGAAAAGGCGCAACAACACATTTGGACTCTCGCCCGATTGGGTCTGGCAAGGCCCGCCCGATCGGGTCCGCAACTTCTCCACCCGATCACTAATTCGTCACCCGATCGGGCCATTTCTTGCCCGATCGGAGCACGGAAAACTCCTGTTTGGCTCTTTGGCTCTCAATTCTTCACGTTTAGAGGTCTTGGGACCTCCTAAACTACCCATAAAGCTCGTGAGCCATCCTATGTGCCTCGTAACATCTCGTAAAGTCGTGGTTGCTTCCAAATAGCTCGGAAATAAGGAGAAAACTCCCTAAAACCTGCAATTCAATACTAAAACATAAAACCACAACTATATACGATAGTTAGCACAAAATAGCTCCGAAGAGCTCCAACGACGCACAAATTAGCTTGTAAATAAGGGAGAAAACTCTATATAAATACGTGATATCAGTTAGCAATTGGTTAACTAGCGATTCCCCTATCCCTAGTGTCTTCTTATATTTGTTAAACCCAAATCATTTAGTTTAATTCCAAATCATTTAGTTTAATTGTTAGTTAATTAGTTCTTATTTTCTTAGTTAATCAATTAATCTTAAAAATCACTCAAAATAGGCTTAGCTCGCTTAATCGCATTCAACCCTTGCTAATCCTTGCTTCCTTCTGGAATCGACCCTTTCTTACCCTAAACTAGGCTAAGTAAGGTTTATATTTTGCACGTGCAACGACCGTGTCAGCTACTGCTGCCTTGCACATCTTTATTCCAGCTAAGAGTGCTTCATACTCGGCCTCGTCATTGGACGTATGAACTTCAAAACGCATAGCATATTCGAACTTATCCCCTTCAGGGGACTGGAAAATGATTCCTGCCCCACTCCCATTAGTAGTGGTCGAGCCGTCAACTATCAGCGTCCAGTAGAACCTTCCTTCAGCAGGGTCAATCACCTGTTCTACTTCTTGCAGGGTCAACTCGGCAATGAGGTCAGCCAGAGCCTGTCCTTTTATGGACTTTCGGGGTTCAACCATGATGTCAAACATATTTAGTTCTACTGTCCATTCAACATTCTTTCTACTATCTCCATCTTTTTTTAAACTTGCTTGAGGGGTTGATCGGTATAGACCACTATGCTGTGAGCCAGGAAATATGGGCGTAGCTTTCGGCTAGCCATCACCAGAGCTAAACCAAACTTTTCCACCATGTTGTATCTACAAAATGGTAGTATCATCCACCGCCTGGACATACATCTGGTGCTTATATGTTGACAGATGATCATCAGGATCTGTTGTAACATCAAAGGGTTCAATTATTGGCAGCTTGACTTTAGGGTATGGAGGAGCTTCCATAATCCTGGCCGAGAAAAGGGTTGGCTAATCAATGCGTAAGGCCCCCATTCTCCTATTGATGTGCATATAGTCTTGACGATATTCCCTGATGACCGGGTTTGATGAAGTATGTGCTGGGGTCCCTCGGCGATATACATTTGGCTGACTTACAATCTTTTCCTGATGACGACGGAGTGAGGACGCGGGACCCCAACCTCCGTCTGGGAGAAAGTTGTTCAGGACAAACTCCAGGTGGGCGGCTGTTACAGGACGATCCAGGTTCTCTTCCAACACCACATCTACTCTCTCCAGACGAGGTCCATCTCTCCCTCTTAGTGGACGCTCGTCATCTACAATATCCTCCACTACGGGTAGTTGACCCTGATTTCGGATTCGTTTGGACGAATGACAGTCAGTCATCTCTACGTCTCCCCAGACGGCGCCAAATGTTGTTAGTTGTAGAAAGCTAAGTTCTTCTTCCAACTCGTAGTAGCTGAGTTCTTTATCGAGACTTGTGCAGAGATGCTTGTTGCTTCGGATCCAAACCTCAAAATAAGGAAACCAACCCCAGAGGTTTGAAAATTGATTCCCCCTCCGATGCTTAAGTCAGTATTTGAGCAAGAGAAATTCTAACTGTATTTGGACAAAGTAAGTTTAGGGAGTAGGTGAGATTCTACCTTTTCCCTAATTTCTAGGAACTATTTATAGTGTTTGTGAATGAGAAGGAGCACCCTAAAATAGAGGAAAATGATTGGTTAGGCAATGGAAAGGTGACATTTGTCGTGTTTTCATTGCCTTGGTCTTCTTAACCAATCATTTGCTGCCTTTCAATGGGATTTGAGCTGATTATTCCCTTCATTAGGGAATAAATGGGCCTCTTTATTCAGAAATGGTGAGATCATCAAGTCGTTTTCTGCTAGCGCCACGTGTCACTCTTTGGGCTCCGACACATGTCGTTCGCCTATTGGCCCACGTGTTATGTGGAAATTGTGTCACGTGGCACTTCTCTATTGGTCCACGTGTCCTCATTGGCCATGCCACAACAATACCCATAATTGTAGGTCACCAATAGGTAAAAGACCAATATGAGAAGGTGGGGTTATTGCTGGATTAATTGAAGTTAGTACCAGTGGTGGAAGACCTACCATATGTGAAATTTTTGTGTCAATTTTTCCTAAATATTAATATTATTCATTTCGTCAAGATCACGAGATCACCGTTTAGAATTTCCTTAAATATTATCAATTAATATTAAAATGTTATATTATTTTAAGTTAATATATTATTAATATGACTAAGATTAATCCAATTAAATTATATTATAAATATTAATATTAATATTAATATTATTCATAATTTGCGAAAAAACACCTTATTTATTTTACTTTTTGTGAGAAAACACCTTATATAATTTTTTTTGTGATAAAACACCTTATATAATGTTTTTTATTAAAATAGCCACCTTAATGTCGAATTCCGGCAAATAAGTCAACTTTCCGGCATTGACATACTCATTTATTTCTTTTTTCCGCAAGTAAGCTTCACGCTTCTGTTAAGGAGAGTAAAGGGTAGAAAATAGTATGTGTTGTTATCTGTCTGAAGTTTGAAGAGCAACTAAAACAAAACCTGGAATGAATCAACTACTCCAGCTGTTATGGTAAGCTCACACCATCGCTTCTTCTCCACCGCTGCACTTCGTCTTTTCAAGTCGCCGGATTCCTCGTGTTTCAATCGCCCACCGCCGCAACTGGTTCCACCGCCACTGGTTTCACTCTCCTAGTTTGATTCCTCCCTAACCTCCTTCATTATTTTCTCTTTTCAATACCTTTAGCATCCTCTCAGTAACTTTTTGTTTTTCTTCTCAACATTAGATGTTAAGAATTCACACGCCTAATAGTATATAGAAGCAACAAATTATGTTTGTTAGTTTAGATTATTAAAGAGGTTTGAAGAAATTATTAGATCTGGGTGTATATAAGTTTCTAAGCGCTTTTGTCTTTACCTTTTTGCTTGATATAATTTAGAATTTCCTCCCCCTTTAATCTGGAAATTAGGCTTAATTGGTTAACATTGGAGTTATGTGATTTCTCAAGATATTTGTTTTTGATCTGAATCGAATGTCTACTGTTCACATTTATAATTGAAGTTAAGTTTGAGAACTGTAATCACTGTGGTGAAAATCTGACTGTAGATGCAAAAGGTTGACGGAAACTGAACTAAAAAAAATCTGCAGGTTAGGAGCATGGAAGATTTCAAAGGTCCAATGTAGTTTCATTATATTACATGCCTAGCAAAAGGTTGACGGAAACTAAGTCTCAAAAACAATGTTGTCACTATAATATCAAAGGTCCAATGTAGTTTCATTACATATCTAGCAAATCATAAAATAAAATCAAAAGAACACCAACTGAAGTCTCCAAATCAATGTATGTAGTTTCATCACATGTCTAGCAAATCATAAAATAAAATGAAAAGCACATCAGCTAAGTCTCCAAATCAATGTTGTGATGCTGGTGGTGCTTCGGATGAACAAACACTCTGGCTTTCAGGCTGATTCTTTGGTGGCATTCCTCTCTTTGCGGGCGGTTTTGGGGGTGCTTTTGGATTTTTGCACGTCGCTTTGTTGTGGCCATAGTTCCCACAGTTTCCACATTTGTTTGGTTTTCTTTTTCTCAAAACCGGAGGTTCTTTTACAGCCTCCTCTTCACCTTTCTCTTTAATCCTCTTCTTCTTTGATGGTTTTCCTGGCATCTTCTTATACCCAGGGGGGGTTGGGTTGTGGTTGCTCAGTTCTATCCCATTGCTTTATATGAGGCATTGGTTGAAACACAGGAGAATACGCTAATAAGTACGTATCTCTACTATAAGCCTTATGTACATATTCTTCAGTGTTGCTTCTGTATTTCATAATACATTTAAAGGCATGACAACAAGGGATACCAGACAACTCCCATCTAAAGCATTCACAAGTTCTTTGTTTTAGGTCAACCACAAATATGTTATTATTATGGTCAACCTCAAACAAATCAACATCAGATATAATTTCAAAGCAATGTTTAGCTATACTGGATGCAACCTCTAGTTGCTTCATAGCGGCTGGCATTATACTTCCCTCATACTTTCTTAGCCCGTCACGCTTGTCAAAAGCTCTTTGCATGACATACCGTCGTATCCATTCCATCATTGTCAGAATAGGTTTGTCTCTAGCTTCCCTTAAAACATTGTTGAATGATTCACAACAATTATTAAGGAGCATGGAAGATTTCGACTTTGGATTAAATGCATGTCTGCTCCAATGCTTTGGTGGGATTTTGTCCAAATATTTGAAGGCATCTAATGACAAAAGCTTGATTGATTCCATTCCCTCTTCAAATTGAGCCTTGCATATAAAGCAATAAAATAAGAAAGAATTAATATATATGTTTAAAAGATGTGTTTACTTGAATAAAGGATAAAAAAAACCTTTGTCGATGCTCTAGCTGCTTTCCAAAAGCTCTGCTTATATGCTTCACCGGCAAAAGCCAACTTAAAGTTGGCCCAGATATGCCTGACATAGTATCTAACATCTGCATTTGGCACAACTCTAGCAAATGCTTCTAATAGACCTTGTATTAAACAATCGCCAATGTGAATTACTGTAATTACAAAGTAATTCGCAAATTTAAATCACAATAATTTTGGCAAGGCATTAGAATATACCTTTTGTCGGTCAGACATGAAGGTCAACTCTTCATTTTCATGAACCCAAGTGAGGTCTTCGGTCACTGAACCAAGGTCGTCTGTTAACAAATCAAGAAACCATGTCCAACTGTCCTTATTTTCCACCTCCACAACTGCCCAAGCAACTGGAAACAAGTTGTTATTTCCATCTTTGCCAACAGCTACTAGACATACCCCTGGCCAAATCCCCTTTAAATGGCACCCATCCACCCCTAATATGTGCCTACAACCTTGTATGAAACCTTCCTTACAAGGTTGTAAGCAAACATACATTCTTTGAAAGACAATGGGGGGTCTTTCTATTCCAGTGACCATGACAAAAGCAGAACTACCAGGGTTGTATTTCCTAATTGCTGCAGCGTAATCCCAAACTTTATTATATTGCTCTGTTGCACTCCCATGAATCAGATACAAAGCCATTAACTTAGCATAATATGCCTTGTAATACTTCACATCAACACCTATGTCCCTCAAAATAAGCTTTCTAAAGTACTTCAAACTCAAGTTAGGCTCATCCCTAAAATGGTTCATGTATCTTTCAGCTAAGAATTCAGATGTGACTTTAGGGTTGGCATTATGGAAGCCACAAGTATGATTTAGCCGCATGCCTTTGATTTGAAAAGTCTCTTCTAATTTTAGTTTTTTACAATGTATCTTGAATCTGCACTTTTTGGGATCAGTACAATCACATTTAACCAGCCTACCTGCCTTGAAAGGACATTTGCATTTGTACCTACAGTAAACGCTAACTCTTGTAGCATTGTTATGAAGGAAGTAGTAATCATACCCGTTTAATATTGCATGTTGCCTTATTGCAATATTAAACATGTACCTACAAACATGTGCTGAAGGAAATTTCAAGCCCTTTCTCAATTCAACGGGCTTCTTAAAGTCTACTTCCGGGTTGAATATGGGAGCCTTGTCATGTTCCTCATCGGATCCAATGTCACTACCTTCCTCATTTGAGTCTTCATTTAAGTCCTCATCTTCGGGAACATGAACTTCCTCACCTTCTACAATTTCTATATCCAATTGTCTTCCAATTGGTCGACCCAAGCTCACGTTAACACTGTCAATCAAGCCTCTATCAACTATCTTTGCAAAGAGATCATATTCTGTTCTATCCTCATCCACAAACTCATCATACACAACATCATCAACTCTAAGAGATTCGTCTTTTCTTCCTGATTTCTTCCTAACATCAAGTTTGGTAGGTTTATTACTAAGACAACCCATATCTCCACTTCCGTTTGAACCCAAACCCAATTCAGTAGCCCATTCATCATTGGAAGCTAAATCACCCCAGTCATCTAAATTAGCACCACCAAGAATCTCACCTTCACCATAACCTTCGCCATCACCACCATCACCATATACTCCGTCGTTTTCCTCATCTTCGATGTCATACTCCACAAAAATAGTGATAAACCCATGCTCATCCTTAGATTCAAACAAGTCATATGGATTTGAATCAATCATAAATTCTATTAAGCCATTAGTTAAACTTCTCCCTTTTTTCCTATACCATATTTTAACTCCATTTTTATCACCAAAGTAGTCTGTTATAATTTGAGCTATAGTAAAGTAACACAATTGAGATATACCCTCTTTAAAGAACAATCTCCCTCCATCATATATCCGCTCTTTTTTTTTCAAACACAAACTTTCCACCATACCATATCTTCAGTTGTACAGTCGTGTTAATCGCGATGCTAGGATTCAATATGGTGTTTGTTGTTTCCATCCTGCCATAAATCATAAATAATTGTGTTAGTATATCAAGTAAAATTAAACAAAGTTAGAACATGGAAAACTATGTTATTTGTGAGCAGTCATTATATTCAGTTTTATAGAATTAATTTGTGGCTAAACGAACAAGTGTACAACTGTGAAGTTTTTATATAGGTAGCAAGTAATTTTTTTTTCTAAAGCTAGTTTTAATTGCTAGCAAACTAGTTTTTATATGCACCTTTGGCTTTTACTATTTTGAGTAAGAGAACATGTGTAATTTGGATTAATATTGCTCTATGTATACGAACTAGCAGCATCACATCTCTGTAACCATTAAAGTGTCTGAATTTACTGATTTCACCCTAGAAAAGTTAGTATTTTATAAGTAGGAAAAATTATTTTAAATAAGCCAACCTTTGCTCCATATTCTAATATTAAATCAACCTACTCGAAATCCCAGAATAAGTCAACCTTGTAAACTGATCTTCTCAAATCAAGTCATAACCGGTTGGTAACTTATTTAATAGGTTAAACGTAACACGTGTCAATATGTAATTGGCCAGCCTTTTTACATTAAATTTACTTTATCTAATTCATTCTAAAGAATTTTTAAAAATTAAAACTTTCATTTTTATAAACTACCCCCACCCTAACACACACACCCACCCCCACCCCCACCCACACACACACACCCCCTTTCCCCGTTTAACGCCCCACTGCGTCAACACTCAACAGAACCCCCCTCCCCACGAAACCCTCCCCTGCGGCCTGTCAACAGAATCCCCCTCCCCTGACCGTCAACAGCCCCCTCCCGCAAAACACCTTCCCCTCCCTGCAATAGACCCCCACGCCGCGAAATACCTCCCGCTTCTACTTCTCAGACAACCATTGAACTGACTACCATCAACGTTTTGCTCGGTAAATTCCTCTCAGATTTCCCAGACAACCATTGTGCTTTGTGTCACTCGCTTAGCACCACCAATCTTTATCTCTTTCTTGTCGGAATTCCTCTCAGATTTGCAGGTGGTTATTATGGCTTGTGGATTTGCAGGTGGTTGTTGTGGGTTGTGGATTTGTAGGTGGTTGTTGCTATTGTGATTGTTGTTGCGAATTATGATGGAGGTGGGGAAGGGATGTGACGGTGGGGGAATGATGTAGTGTGGGTGTGTAAGTGGGTGCAGGGTTGTGGTTTCGGGTGGGGTCGCCGGACCAAGAAGATTCCTGCCGATGGGAAATAGTGGTGTCGGGTGGGGTGCTGGGCCAATGAGATTTTGGCCGGTGGGAAACAATGGTGTCGGGTGGGGTCGCGGACTCGCCGGAGGCAAAGTGGGTGTTAAAGTAAAGAATAATTTAATAAAAAAATGTAAAAAAAATAAAATGACTTGTTACACAGGTGGTAGGTTTTTTAACTTGTTTAAATTTAAGTGAGTAACAAGCTTTACTTATTCTGGTATTTCGAGTAGGTTGACTTAATATTAGAAAATGGAGCAAAGGTCGGCTTATTTAAAATAATTTTTCCTTATCAGTATTGAATATTAATAAAGTAGATACAATACATACCTTGGATTTTGAAGTAGAGGAGACAAAAAACTGACATTCTACTTTGCTTTTTGCAGAGGAGGATGAGAGAAGGCAAGCTAGCAAGAAGCCAAATTGTAAAGTTAGGGTTTAAGTTGCGGTAGAGCAAAAGAATTTACAAAGTTGTTGTATTTTTTTTATGCGTGTATTTCAAACGCAGGGATGGAGAAATAAATGAGTATGTCAATGCCGGAAAGTTGACTTATTTGCCGGAATTCGATATTAAGGTGGCTATTTTAATAAAAGACATTATATAAGGTGCTTTATCACAAATAAAATTATATAAGGTGTTTTCTCACAAAAAGTAAAATAAATAAGGTGTTTTTTCGCAAATTTTCCTTTCGTAAATTATAAATAAAGCTAAATTTAATTTTAATCTGATTCAGCTCACTTTCATACCATCTGGTTTTGGCCCGCAGTTGCAATTTGCAAATACAAGATGCAAGCAATAGCTTGGTAGCCTGACTGGTTGGTTATTGGAAGCGGCAAGACAGTTTGGAGGAAGCAGAACGTGAAAGTGGGATCATTAAGTTGGCGCCTTTCCTCTTTGAAATTGAATAGCTAGCTCAAACTGTGGAATTTGCAAAATAGAGAGAGATAGAGATTTAACCCTAGAATCGAAGATGATGTTAAGAACACCACCTCCTCGGAAACGAAGGGCCGAATCGACACTTCCAATTCCAGATGACGATTCTTCTGCTGGACGCCTTGTCATCTATGAAGACCCTCATCCTCTTCCTCTTTCTTCTCCCTTACCCCAATCTTCTCCTCAACCCTCTTCTGATCATTTGCTTTGCACTTACCAATGTCGTCAATTGGTACCTTTTGTTTTCGACCTCTTTGTTTGTTTGTTTGTTTGTTTGTTTGTTTGTTTGTTACTTTCACCAAACCTAATTCTGCTAGTAATTGCATGTATATTTATTCACATTCTTGTGCTGTCTTGCAGGTCAAAGCGGAGGTTTTGGATAATTATGCTACTATGGAGAACTCAATTACTGAATATCAGTCCAAACTAGAGACATTGAACCACAACCTTCTCAAAGCAGGTGCATTATCTAAATGTATCACTAATCTTGTTTACAGCAGCTTTATTCGTTGTTTTAATTAGTTTAGGGAGTGTATATTTTTTCACCTCCCTTCTCTTTTTTGTTCTTTCCTTTTGTCGATTTCTTTGCTTGCTTATGGAATTGTTGGTAGTAGATAACAGTTGAGACAAAATTGATAAATGGGCCACCTTTCAATCTAGTTTATGTATGTTCCTTTTATTTCAGAAGCTGAAGGGAAGAAATATAGAGATCAGTTTCTTTATGCTGAGCAGGAGCTTGCTGCTGCCAGAGGGCGCGAGCAGGCTCTGCAGGGGAAGATTTTGAAGGAGATCACCGAATATCAGGACCAACTAAAGAAGCAAATACAACTCTGCAATGAACTTGAGGTGACTACTGGTTTCATTTTTGGGGCTGGCTTCTAATATTTTCTTAAGATGATTTGATTCAAATACTATAGCAAGTTTTTGACCTTGTTTGTGTCTCAGGAAAAGCTCAAAAAGGAAGAAAGCATGCGTAAGAGTTCAGAATCTTCTGTAGCTGCTGCCGAAGAGAAAGCTAATGTTTTGGAGCGGAAACTAAAGCAGATTTCAGACAACACAGAGAGAGAGAAGAAGAATTTACGAGATGAACTCAAACATTTGAAAGGAGATTCAAAGCTTTCCTTGTCTAGGTTACAGGCTGATGTGCGTGGAAATAGTGAATTAGGTTGTATTCATTCAAAATCTATTTATTGTATTTTTGTCCATTTCTTCCTAATTTTTTTTGTATTTTATTTACAGCTTGAAAGAGCGCAGTGCCAAGCATGTAATGCTGAAAAGGAGTCTGAAATTTTTAAGGAGAAGGTTGAAGACATTAGCAAACAACTCAATAAGGTTGTATTTCTTTACCTCTTCATGTCATCTCGTAGACGTCATTCTTTCTCAAAGGGCACAACTTTTGATGTCATTCTCCAAGGACCTCTTTCGCCACTTCCTTTATGTTATGTTCTATCTTTGTCCATGTCTAATCTACATCCATTTCCGTGTTACAAGACCAAATATCTTTACTAGCCATCTTAGCTAAGAAGTTCTCTTTGTGCTCCCCTTGGAGCTTCCACCACTTGATTCGCCGTCCACGTTGAATCTTTGCTTTCTTAAAGACTCCCTACCCCGAAAATCAAGCACCACTAGTCTATGTTGGGTGGCTGCGCTCGCACCCAGTATCACCTTGCATTTTTTATAATTCTTTCGCCAAGCATTCCTTACTAAAAAGAGGTCAAACTGACTCAACGTTACTTCCACTCCTATGCGTCACAAGGTGATATTCTCTTTTCTCAAACCAAGTGTTCATAATACTAAGACCATATGATAGTGCGAAATCCAAGATACCACTTCCAGCTTCATTTCTCTCCCCATACCTAAAACCTTCGTGAATGCTCTTAAAACCAACTCGACTACTGCCCACATGTCCGTTAAGATTCCCGCCAATGATCAAATTTTCACTAATAGGCACTCGTTGCACAAACTCCTCTAAATCCTCCCAAAATTGTTTGATAGATGCCTCCAATCCTACTTGCCACATGAATCGACAAATTTGGATCAAAGTATTGAAAGAAAAATTTAGGTATTTAAGTGTCTAATATTCTTGAAGAGTTCTGGAATAATAAGTATGATTTAAATTCTGTATCTAATTTTATATGGGAGAGTTCAACATATTATGTCCAAGATTATGGTGGTAAAGTCTGAATTCATGTTTGTTAGGATTGTTTTGGGGGTTTTATTTTTTACTTCTTACAATCTAAAATACTTCCGCCGTTTCAAATTAGATGCTACACTTTAGAAAACATGGATTTTGAGGCCAAATTTCTTGAACTTGATTAACTAATTGGAAGTGGGAGAGTGGGCATGTAATTAAAATAATAAGTAGCCACCACGACCTAACCCACCCATCTACCACCACAAGTGTGCCACCACTCTCTCTCCTCCTTCCGCCACGACTGACCGCACTCTCTCTCTTCCACACCCACCACCAAATCTCTGTCGAAACCACCACGTCATTGGACTCCAATCGAAACCCAGCCACAGCCCACCATTAAACCAACCGAAATCATCCTTCCTCGTCACGCACCATCTTATCATCAACCACAAACGAAAACCCAGATCCCCAACCACCACCTTCACACATTCGAAATGCAAAAATATCCCCAAACCATCACCTTCGATCAAACTCACATTGAAGAGAGAGAAAGAAACCACGAACAGGAGGAGAAGGGATGAGTGGGTTTGTGTGGTTGTGGCGGTGAGTTTGGGTTTTCCGCACCCTACAAACACAACCACCATCACTCCTTCAACCAACAACCACCACCGCCACTCCTAATTGGAAGAACTTTATGATTTGGGGGTTTAGGGTTTTCATTTAGATGAAGATTTGGTGATTTTAGGATTTTGTTGGTAGTTGATTTTGGTGGTGGTGATTAGGGATTTCAGTGGTTGTTGATTTTGGTGGTGGTGGGATTTTGATCTCTTGGATATGTTGGTGGTTAGGGTGTCGGGGGTTGTGTTTTGTTGCTGTTGCAGTGGTGAATTTGGTGTTTGGGGTGGTTGCTAGTGGTGGGCCGGCGGCTAGGTGGGTGGCTGTAGGTGGTGGGTTGTCTAGGGCTTGCATAAGAAGATGGTGGATACGATGGTGTGGTTGGCTAGGAACTTGAGGAAAGAGAGAGGGGTGTGGGTAAAATTAGGAGAGAGAGAGGTGGGTGGGTAAAATTTAATTAGTACTAAGTAGGTTTAAGCACAAAAGTAGGGCAAATTAACCTACACTAAGTATACCTATAACAAGTTAGTTAGGGTAAAATTGTAAAAGCACATACCAAAACTTACTAAAGAAGGAAAAAAGTGTAGCATCTATTTTGAACCACCCGTTTTTAGAAAGTATAGCATCTATTTTGAAATGGAGGAAGTATCAAGATTAGAAGTCAATCGGCTATCTTCGGCTATCTTAGTAAATAGTTATGCCATTTTTTTGATACTTTGTTTTGAGAAAACATTAAGATTGTGCCTTATGTTTTTTTTTTTTACTTCTTATCACCTGTGGCATAATTTTGTTCTATAGCTCTTCATATCTTTTCAAGATTTCCTTTTAGGAAAGGATATTCTTCTTTGCTTTGTGTTAACCTATTTTGTGTGCTTTGCAGTCTTTGCTTGAGAAGAACGAATTGGAAAAAGAATTAACAAGTCTTAGGTGTCCAAAAGAGGATACTTCCTCTTCTCAGAATAATGTCTTAGTGAAGCATTTACAAGAGGAGCTAATGAACTATGTAAGTGTAGTATGTATTTGCTTTTATGGCGTGTATAGGATTTTGAAACTTTGGGATTCTATCTGAAGAAAAGAATAATGGCTAGGAATGGGGGGCCTGTGGAGTACCTGGGCTAGGTGTGCAACTTTTTTTTTTCAGCCAGACCTGGCTCATGCTTGTGACTTTCTCTGGAAAAGAAGTTAATTATACATACATCAACAACCTTTGAAAATCCTACGAGTTTTAAGAATTTTAGTTGTGTGTCCTCATGCTGCAGTTAAATGGTTAACCATTTACCTTAGCAGTAAATGATTGAGAAGAGATTACCTTCAAAGTAGCCTTTCTGGTTGTTTCTTGTTTATCAAACTCGTTTGAGTTGATGAGTGATATGGCTGTCAGACATGTCATTCTTAATACAGGAATTATTGAGAAAGGAGACAGTGAAGTTATAACAGCTCATTGGTAATTTCGATAGGCTTATATGAGTGTTATATTTCTCAATAGTGAACTATGTGGAGTCCTCTAATAAAATTTCGTAGTCCTTGGAAGCCCACCCTTTCTGTATCCTTTTTCCATCACCAATTGGCAAATACTACTGAAATATTCTTTAGTTATAGACAAAAGCTGGTGGGAGAGGTCTGTAGTATGGATTGTTTGTAATTGTCACTCAAATCAACCTTTACCCTTAAAGCCGGAAAGTTTAGGAATTGTTTTGAGCAACATTTTTTGTCTTGGTTGTATCGGTCTTGGACAAATTTTCTTGTGAACGTTATGAGGGATTAGGCAGTGGCTTATTGCTAATTTATTCTGTGCTTATGCTTGCCTATGTGTGGGATAATTTTCATCAGATCTCATTTTTCTTGGCTCTTTTCATTTTAAGGAGGCTGAAGTGCTTGCGGCAAGGAAGTTGAAAACATCTCACGAGAACATCGAGCTGTTGAAGGAGAAGTTTATAGAAGAAAAAGGGCGCAGGGAAAGGGTTGAAGCTGAGCTAGTTAAGTTACAAGAGATCCAGTTAGATAAGAATGCACTGGAGGATGAATTGTCTTCTTGGAAGAAAGTAATCAAAGACATTCCTGGAGTTGAATCTTCCGATGATATCTCTCTGAAGTTTGTTGCTCTGCAAAAGTATGTGGTTTACTTTTCTTACCAGTTTGGCACTTTTATCTTTTTTCTGGCTACAGAATTATTGGAGTCAGAAGCATGAGCATGCTAGAAAGGCAAAGTACACGTATGTTCTTCTGATAGAAAACAAGGGCTTTTCCTGCTATACTGGGTAAAGTTCTCATAATTCATTAATCACAACAAGTGAAGTAAAACCTACATTTGTGCTCTGTATGCAATTAGAAAATGAGTAACCCGCTAGATTTAAATTCTGTAAAGTGTATGAAGCTTTAGAGCATTGGATAGCTTGTCATGATCATCCTCCATGCTTTGAGGGCTTGAGCTTTTTGTAGCCATCCTTTCGGGAATGGGCCACAGCCCCTTGCTATTACTTATCCAAAAGCCATCCACTATGCTTGAGGAAGCTTAAAAAATGGATATATACATAAAACATCTATGGTCCTTGGACTCATTTAGAAAAATGTCGGTTTCATTTGCTTGTTGTGTGGCCTGTATATTTTTTACAAAAATGGTTCGCACTTCGATGTGCTCATATATAGTTGCGCGACTTGCATTGTAGATGTCAAATCAGGAAATTTCTGAGTAGTATACCTTTCTAATGCAATTTCAAATTAGTACTTCAAGAATTGGTTTATATGCTAGAAGATACTATCTGTAAAATTAAAGTGATATCATTAACTGTAAATTACAGTGATACCTGACCACTGGAGGCGTGAAATTCTTAATGCTCTTTCCATAATGTTGTTTTATTAGTAAACAAAATATAATTATAGGATAAATGCTACCCTACATCTAACAGGGTACTGGTGGACTGGTCATGTGAAGGATGTAGCATGGCTGTGCTAGCCAGTACCAGTCGTTTAGGATGGGCCTCTTATTGATCTGTCCATTTCTTCTTATTACCATGCTACATTTTCCCTTACTTTCATGCTGAGTGCCTTTTCAACAATATAGGGAAGTGATTGACAGTATGGAAAAGCTGGGAGCGGCAAATGCATGCTTGAAACAACTAGAGGTGGCTTTGGAGAATGCTGAACTTTGTAAGAGAAATGCAGAATCAGAAACAGCATTAGCCAAGGAGAAGGAACAATCCTTGAAGTTAAATATTAAGGAACTCGAATTGAAAGTAGGTTTCACTGAAATTTTGTTATTAGCTTTTCTTCTTGCAAATACATAGATACCCAACCGTAAGCAGAATAGACGTAGAATTCTCGGCTGTAATTGTTGTTTGGTAGCATTAGCCAAGGAGAAGGAACAATGAGACGATTAGACATTGCGCATTCCAGTATTATTGGAATTTTACATAAATTTTGTTCTCCTAGGTATTGTGGAACCTTCTAGTTTCAATAGGTTGATTGTTTTATTGACGTAGAGCTATAGGTGTTTTATGGTAAGAAGGTGCTCGATAAGTAAGGGTTATGGATTCATTTTGGAATCAGAGACGTATATTTTATCTGCTGAATATACTCTTACTATTGTAGTCTCCCGTGCAGCTTGTGTGCCTCCAAAATGTTCTTGTCTCTTATAAGTAAAAGAAATATTAGTGGTCAGTATAATTGGGCTGAGTTTAGAAGTTACTACAGATAGTTATATCAAAAATCAAAGCTATCAAATCATGGTTATACGCGTAGAGTCATTCATCATGGTATTCATTAGATAAAACCAGATTTAGTTGCAAGCATATTTATTCATGGTCTTTTGATGTTATTTACGCGTGAAGATCTACAAAATGTAGTGGAGCTAGAGATCGGTCTAGTAATGTTGCAACGAGTCCTAGATAGGATGAGGAAACAAAATTGATCTTTGCTTACGCTTAGTGTAAGGCCCTGTTCTTTTGGACTGAATTAATTGAATCCAATTAAGTCTACTTTAGAAAAATTCAGTTCAGTTCAATGGTGTTAGCTTCCTCTCAGAGCTGTCTCCTTAATAAATTCAGTTTAGTTTAAGACAAAATAAGCTCAGTTTAGTTCAGACAAGGTAAGTTCAGTTCAGTTTAGGCCAAAAGATGAGGGCCTAAGTGTCATGGTCCACCAGCTTGGCTTTATAGGAGTGAGACTCATAATTGCACTTCTACATCTCAGGGCACAATGAAGGTATAAAGAATAATTTTTTTTTCTAGAAGGAAAAGAATAGTGTGAACAAAGAAGTACCCAATAGGAAAAAAATCCTAAAATCTATTTCACATTAATTGAAATGCTTTCAATCTTGATAATTGGGTAGATTGAAAGCCCCTGCCAACTTGGCTAATGCTCTCATCAACTTGTTTTTGACGAATCAATTTAATTTTTCGAGACTCAGTTTAATTGCTGACCTCAACTTATTTTTGCTAAACTTACCTTATTTCTGGTGAAGTGTTTTTGGTTGAACTATCCTTATAATGAACTAACCTTATATATTGTGAACTGTTATATTTGTTGAACTTAACTTAGTTTTGCAAGTTATTTTGGCTGTAAATTTTGCTAAGTTGACAAAGAACAGAGCCTTAGCTCCAAGGGAGATAATTTAGTTACCATAATAGTATAGAACGTTGCTGGTTGCTTTTGGAATCCAATGTTTTTGTAACGTCGTAATGCTTGCTTAACTCATTGCACGAATCTAGTGTCTTTGCCAAAGTTCCTTACTTGGGGCGTATTTGACGCTTAGATAAATCCTGTACTCTATTCTTTTTGATATATAGGAAGCCACAAGGGCTAATGATGTAGACGACACTCGATCCCAGGTCAGTATACCATCCTACATCACCACGACCCCCACTTGGCTATGATGTAGATGACACTCGATCCCAGGTCATTGTACCACACTACCCCCTCCCCCCACTAACTTTACCAACTAAGCTAGTCAATGTCAACATCAACATTTATATACTTTATAGCCGGCAAAACAAGAGAACACTAGGCCGACTGCTAGTTCTAGTTTTGTCCTATTCTATGTGTCGATTTAGTTACCAAATAAATCCGGTGTTCAAAAGAGCAGCCTTATGTACGGGACTAAGATGGACATGGAGCATATTTGATTTCCTAGTGATGTAGGAGACTGATCTTGGTTTTTGTAGGTCCTTTCTTATCCAAACAAATGAGGGTATTGAGTTTGAACTTTAGCATACCCTCCTATAATTCTTTCCAGCTACTGGAAATGAGAAGTTGCCATATATGCCCGCTACTCTAATATCTTCCTAATTGTCCACATTAACTATTGAGAAGCATAACAAAATGTAACAATAGTAACTTGGTCTTGGAAATCTACCATTTTACCCATAATGAATGGACAGAATTGTCTGGCGAATGACGGGAATTGAACATGCACATGGTGGACTCAAGATCCACGTGGCTAACTATGTCTGGGTTTTTTCACTTTCTTAAAAATGAACAATTCACTAATAATTGAAAGAACCACAAATCAAAGTTGGTATTAGGTCTCACATTTCATCAACTTCCTTTGTTTCTTTGTAAGTACAACACTTCCCTAAAAAGGAAATGTCACAATAGTGCAACCTAGTTCAAAGTGGCATATTTAAACTGTAATATTACATTGTTGTCCTTACTCAAAAAAGTTAATCTAGTGTTTCATTTTAATTACATTGCCCTTTCTTGGTTTCATTGTGGTCCCTAACTTCTCTCTCTAACTTTCTTGGTTTCTTCCAAATTCCTCTCTGTTGCACTTTAAAAGAAATGGAGGAAGTAAATTCTAACTGCGCACATGCTGAAACTCCAGAAAGCATTGCGCTGTTGCAACTTCTTCCCAGTAGCCTATCCAGACTCCACAAATTGCACTTGCGAATCGATTCAAAACAGTAAAGGTGCAATGGCTCTCCATGCACATGATATATGACCATGAAGCCAGACATGCAATCAGGATTTTATTACTAGACTCTGCATATCAACTTGAAGTATTGTCTGACCATATAAGACATGCTGATAGTATTTATGGCACTTGGTTTGTTGTCCACTAGTCGGGACTCGGGAGTAAAGGAAATCTTTTTTAAGTCTTATGAAAGACTCGACATCAAACTTAAATAAATATTTATGATGCATCAAATAGTGTGTAGCTGGAAATTTGTGTACCTGGAAATTTTATGTTTGTGACTGGATGAATTTCACAATTCGTACTTGTATTAGATTTCTCCAGTTTCCTCTATGCCTTCTGTTTACTCATCCATTCTTCATATTTTTATTTGGAAAAATTTACAGCTATTGTCGGTTATTGAAGAAAGAGATCAACTAAGGTCTGCTTCTAATGATTTGAAGCAGCAGACAAATGTGGAACTCAGTAATGAAGGTGTCAAAAGAACTTCAATGCAGGTGGTTTCAGTTTCTTCATCTATCTCTTTCTACTGTGTACTTGCTTGGTTTTTTAATGATCAGGATGCTTTATTTTGAAATGTAGGGGCTTGAATCATCTCTTGTCCAGAAAGACTGTTACATCAAAGAATTGGAAGGCAATCTCTGTGAGCAGAAGGCTGCTAATGATCGTCATCATAATGAAATGAGGATGCTGAATGAGAAGCTAAACAATGAGGCAAGAAGAATAAAGTCCCTGGAGAGAGAGGGGGACCGACTTCGTTCTGAGATTGCTTTATTGGAGTCAAAAGTATGCTTACTTTACTATAAAAAAATACGGGCTGCGTCTTTGGAAATTCTGTTATTTGGTGCTTTAGTAGTGTGTCTTTTTCACTCTTGACGAAATCAAATGAGTTCATTCATGAGAATGTTAATGGGATGGAATATCTTGAGGTTTATCCTTTTGTGGTTTGCAATGATATCAGCTGCCTTATATCTGCATGAAGTTGCACTGTTTGAGAGGATTCCTTTTCCAAGCCTGATCTTTTTTGTGCCTTCTCTACTCTTTGGTGAAATAAAAATTGAGATAATCTGTGAGGATATGATTCGGATGAGATACGTTGACAATGGTCCTTTGTGGTTTGCAATGATATGTCAGCTGCCTTTTTTCTGCAGAAGTTGCAGTTGTCATAAGGGTCCTTTTCAATGCCTGATCTTTTGTGCTTTCTGAAATGAGTCATTGGATTAAAAGAATCAAATTGTAGAAGTCCGGTAGAAGAAATTAAAACAAAAAGCTGAATGAAATAATCTATTGCATTGCACGCCTCAGAGGAACTCACGCTAAAGGGGAAATTGTGCAGTGGCCGTCTCTTAGCCCTAGCTGCTATAACCACTTGATTTGATTAAACTAAAAAATTAACAAGAAGTTATTGGTCATTGTTGTGACAAGTAATCGTAATATGTCTATCATAAGGCCTTTGATATGTTAAGACATACAATCATTCTTCATATATAAAAAACAATCAGTTGTATATTGGGTTAGACATAACCACTGGCGAAGATTTCATGTTTGGAAAATCTACCTTGCCATCAAATCCTCAGACTGGTTACTGCAAAGTGTCAATGACTGAACAATTTCCTATGCGAAAGATGATTGGAAATGCCAGCTATTCCGTAGTTTCGGAGTACCTTTTTTGGATCATGTTCTCAGGAAAGTCGTCAGCTAGCATGCTGTCTTCCAAGTGCTCATCACTGCTGCGAGTGTCTAACATTTTGAACGTTTCCTCTTCGCATAATTTGGTAAAGGATGGGTGGGTAAGTGGAGGTATTTGCTTTGGACAATAGACAGAACAAGAAGAAACCACGACGTCAAGACCTTCTGCCTGCTGTTACAACGATTGTTATTTGTCAAAGAATGTTATTGATTCTCTTGTTTTCTTCTTTGCAGTTAGGGCATGGCGATTTTTCGGCTGCCAATACAAAAGTTCTGCGAATGGTTAATGCTCTTGGGGTTGAGAGTGAGGCCAAGCAAACTATAGAGGCCTTACAAAGCGAACTTCAGAAGGCTAATGAGAAACTTATGGTTGTAGAAGAATTAAAGAAACAATCAGGTCCGGGCACTTTTAGCCGCATCATAAGTAATTTGTGTTATTGCATCATGCACTGGCTACGTGTCATTTAATTTCTGATGTTTTTTGTGGTATAATCCCTACGTGTCAGAATTATTTTTATAATTTTCATGGTACGTTGTCAATTGCTAGTTTATCAAAAAAAAGTAGATGGTATAGGAGTTCGTGGGATATTTTTTGTTGAAAAAGTTGATGTCATAGGAGATTGTGGAGTAACTTTTTATATGGATGAGAGAGTGAGTGGGACCATAACATTTTAGTTGTGGGGGAAGAGGTGTATTAAAATTCGAAATACTAGTGAGTGATTGGGTGATTTCCAAAAATGGAAGTGTAAAGGATGTTGTGGGACAGTGTCGGAGGGAGTACTTGTTCTTTTATTCCATCTTTCTTTCTTTGTCCTTACTGCATTTACGAATTTCACGTTAATTAGTAGTTAAGTTTCCTAAGGATAGGTATGTCTAATCTCTGAAGTCTGAATGTATTTCAATCATTCAATCTGAAATTTGAGGCAAGGAAGAATCAGTTATGGATGTGTATGTGGATCGAACAGGAATGCCTTCTGCATTACAGGAAGGATGCATTTAAATCACTGTTATAGTAGGCCTTCCGGCCTCTTTTCACTGGTTACTTATCGCTCCATGTTAGTAATGTTATATTATATTAAAGCTCAAAACTGTAATTTATATGTTTGTAGGATGTAAGCTTGCTCTGTTTCGACTGGGAGTTGAGCTAATACTGGAAATTGTCTTTTTCACAAACCATGCCATTATTCTAATGCCTCCGGTGAGGCTTTTGCCACCCGGTCGGGAGGTGAGGGTTAGACGTCCGTAGTCCTTTCTTATAGGCTCCTAAGTTCCATAGAAAAACTGCAACATGCCTGTTAACCGTACATCAACTATTGGAAGTAGTATGTTCTTCACTGTACAAACAATTGGCAACTCACTAGCCTTCAATTGCATAAAAAGTTGAAGCTAAAGCCTAAAGAAGACGTTCATTAGGTAGTTGATGACTTGATGTTTGGTTGATGCTTTTTTGCATTCCTTTTACTCATTTTTCTATTCACTTACCCCCATCCGTCTATATTGTGGAATTCCCAATTTCTCACCCCACTACAACAACCATTGACCACCACCTCACCACAAGAACCACCCACCACCACCAATACTGAATCCACCCGGACCCCACCACATTTTCCCACCACCTCACCTACCCCACCTAGCTATTCCGTAGTTAGCGGTACGACAATGACATTAACTGTGTTACTGCGATCAGAACCACATTTCAAAACCATGGCCTAGACAGAGGAGACGCCACTGCAGTCACGAACGAGCACCTTCACATCTAAGAGAAACACCAGCTTTGTCCGAGAGGAGTGATGAATTGCCCGAGAACTGTTGAGAGGGAGGAAAGAAGATAGGAGGCTAGGAGAGGGTGAGTGAATTTTTTTTGTAACCCTTTGTTGTGTCATTTTCGTGTCAACCCGTTTACATAAATGGGTTGAATTCCTCAACGTGTTGTGTCGGCCCGTTTACTAAAATGTGTCTAAAACTTTTACCCAAACCCGTTTATTTTATGTCGAGTTCGGGTCGTATTGGCGTGCCATGTCATTTTTTACATACTAAAGGTGAAAATGAGTAGAATTGTGTTGTGTCGTGTCCGGGATGAATCCCCCCACGCTTAAACCGACCTGTTTTCTAATCGTGTCGTGTCAACCCATGTACTTAGACGGGTCAACTCCCTCGACTCAAACCTGCTAATATGGATCGATAACCTATTGAGTTAGCGTGCTGTGTTAGTTTTTATCACCTCTACCCATAACCTAACCAACACATGCTGTGGATTGAGGGGTTTAGGATTCCTTACCTTAATCTTTTCTTGATTCTTTTCCCTTTTCCCTCTTCTAACCGACGCCCCCCTTAGTTGGAAATAGGCTTGTCAAGTCTCCTGCTCCCTTTTGGGCTCTTATTGGAGCTTTATTATGCACAAGATTTTTATTTGGAAATGCTGCAGGAATAGTGGTTTGATACTTCAATAGCATGAACCTTAGTTGAATGGCAAAATTCGCTTAAAAGCCTTTCATTGAGTCTATTGTTGCCCAAGTGTGTGCTTGATATTAGTTTCTTGAAATAGCTCTAGTTTTTTAATTTTGTTTTTGTTGCAATCCACCGCATATTCTGGTAGTTGCTAAATGAGATTTGTGGATACCCGATTTGTAACTTGAAAGTTTCCCCGGCCCTTTGCTAACCGGAGCTAAAAGTCCGGAAATAAAAATGCTAAAATAGGAATAATGCTTGATATTATTAAATTTTCCGAGAAAATATCATTTTCATAAAGTAGAAACATAGACGGACTCCTTATTATCTGGTTGGTCTGCTGGGGTTTGAGAGATAGGCTTGAGTCCGGAAAGCATGCATCATCGCCTTCTTAAAAGAGTGAAAAAAATTGTCTCTGTTTCAGGAATTGACATTATGGTAATCTTGCAGCTGATGCAGGGCAGCTAGTGGACTCGTATATTACAGGTAAAATAGTGCAGTTGAAAGAGCAAATAGCAAGACTTGAAAAACGTGAGGAAAGGTCAGATTTGCTAACTGATTTGCTAAAGGCATACTTGTCTGTTGTCACAACTTGGCATGTATACTTACATGCATATTAATGATAAACCAGGTACAAGACTGTATTTGCTGATAGAATCTCAGTGTTCAGGAGGGCATGCTGTGAACTTTTTGGTTATAAGGTAGATTATTTCAGTCCTTTTCTTGTCTCATTATGAGTGTGTAAATCTGGATTGCATCTGTTTTAAAAAATGCTTTTAGGACGCATGCACAGGAGAATGTGAATGGTATATGGACATCTGAAATTGAAATTATTAAAATAGCTTGGATTGGTTACACATCTAAGGCCCTGTGCTTTTGGATTAAATTTATGAAAATTTAATTTAGTTCGTTTAGTTCAGGCAAATTTGATTTCTTTAATGTTCAGTTTAGCTTGAACATTATATAATTCTATTCTTATTTACAATTATTATTATACTTAATATTTTTTTGATGATTAATATTCTTATTAATATTAGTATTATCATCATTAATGTTAATAATAATATTATTATTTCTAATATTATATTATTGATATTAATTATGAACTATGATTCATAATACTTAATCTTATTAATAATATTATCGTAATTAATATTATTATGAATGTTCTTATAATCCTCAAAAGCTAGTGATTGTCTATAACCCTTTTAGTATGGCTCAAGGAAGAAAATCACGGATGCGGTCGCGTTCGTGGTAACGGTCACGTTGACGCGGGAGCGGCTTGTAACGGTTGAATAGAGACAAATCGCGGTTGACGCGGCGTGAATTTTTTCAAAAAAATCACACAATTAGAATTTTAATCTCAAAATGGCATTTTTGAAGTTTTATAAGTATTCTTATAACTTAATTTGGCCAAAGCGATATATATGAATTGATACTAAAGCAAATATATTATTCAACTTGAAAGCCTATGACAAGTTTTTCTCCTTTCGTTGGTGTGTTCCTAGTCCCCATTGTTTTTGTGCTACTATTTCTCTTTTTTAACCAATTTTGATATAGTAACGCATGTAACGGGTAAAAAAACACTCAAACGCGGCGAGTCACCATTACGTAACGGACAGCGCGGCGAGTTGGACGTGAATTTCATCTTTACGTAACGGCATTTCGCTTAACGGCAAGTTCAAAATCCGTTACATATATGGCTTGTTATTGTTTTTGTTTCTTTGTTAGTTGTTTCCGCAAACAAGTAAGAGTAGATATGTTGTATTAGTAGAAAATATGTTTTCCATACTAACATGCAAGACAAAGAATCAAGATTTTTTTTCCAAACAGATACAAGGATAAGACTAAGGTCTTTCTATCCAAGGGATTGACCAAAGTCCAAAACTAAAAGAAATTAAAGTTAAAAAACAAGCTTTTCAAGGAAGCAAAGACAAGGCTTCACAAGGAAGCTAAGTTGAGGCGGTGGTTGGAGAGACTGGTGGGCTATGTTGCACAGACTCGGGTTTGGGTGTCTTATCCAAGTAGGGATCGAAGGATCCGACATTCTACTCCCAAAAATTAGCGGATACGGGGATACGGTCAATAGAGTGTCTTGACTAATGCTTTGGATACGGCTATCATAAAAAGTGTCGGAAAAAATCGACACTTTTCACCAATAAATAAATAAATAATATATAAATAGTAATAAAAATGTTAGTCAATATTGAAAACCAAGTAGGCAGCCATATAATCTTATTATTACTATTTATATTATGTTCCAATTATAAGTATAACTGACAAGTTTGAACTTTAAAACTGCAAAGTACAAGTACCAAAGTAGAAAAAGAAAAAAAAAAGAGAGAGAGAAAAGGAAAGTGTGTTACAGCTGTCCACCCAAAAAAAAAAGCAAGCTCAATAGTCAATAGCCCTTTTATTACGTGTGTGGTCATTAATAAAGAAAAGAAAAATGAAAAGAAGAGAGAGAAAGAGAAGCAAAGACAACGCAGCTTCAGCTCCTTCAAACGAATGCCACAGCCGCTTGAGACGCAATTTAGGGTTTTTTTTTTTTCGAAATTGGGGTTTCAATTTAGGGTTCAATTCAAAGTATGTTCATGAATTTAATTGGGAGTTTTAATCAATTATAAGTTATAAAGCCCAGGTAAGCTTTGATTTGAGTTTTACTTGAGAAAAGAATCGATCTTTGGGTTTCGACTTCTTCTTCCTGGCTAGCATAATCCAGTACGCCATCTTCACCTTCGATCCTTCTCCGATACGCGTGTAGACACCTCCACCCAGACGTGTCTCGAGTCGTGTCGAGTCGACTCGCGATACCCTGGGTTGAAGAGAGTGTCGAGGCAACATAGCTGGTGGGCCACTGACTTGGGCTCGAAAGCCAGTGTTGGCTTCGAGGGGCAAATCCGGCATTATGGCGAGGGAGGACCAAACAAAAGGGGCTTAGGTTTTTAGAAAGAGTCTAAAAAACCCACACAAAGCACCATCGTGAAAGAATTAAGAATTGTCAGGCCAGAATTAATGTGCTGAAATGAAATGAGACAGAAACATACCATGTTTGTCCAGGATATATATTTTTAGGCTTTGCATTAAGGTTCATTTCCATGAATATTTCGTTCAGATTTTCTATTAAGCACAGACATCTTTCTTTTCTGAGCTATATTCTCTACGTGGTTTGCCAGATTGTAATGGATGATCAACAGCGTCCAAATGGGATTCCTATGACCCGTTTCACACTTCAATCTATATATGCACAAAGTGATGATGAGAAGCTAGAGTTTGAATATGAGTCGGGCAACACAAATATTTTGGTAAAACGAAGTATATTCTGTGCTTTAATAGGTCCTTTAGTATAAAGATTTCTGTGTTAATTGTTTATGTAGCCAATGTGCAGCTGCAACATCTGCGTTGTTATGCTTCTTGAGTGCATGGTTGGTGCACTTGTTGGTCTAAACTTAAAATTATATATGGTGACTTTGACGTTATACTTTCTTACATCCTTTATGCTTTTTTGTCTACCATATGGCGACCTTAAATTGGATTAGTGGATGTTAATCCCCCCCCCCCAAAACAAAAAAATTGAAATAAAATAAAATAGGCGATGTGTATCTGAATGTCCTTAGTCTTTGTAGATTTAATAACCTTCACTCTTTTATCTAATTTGAAGGGTATTTTATTTGAACGAACCTATTTCTAAGTCAACCTTTTGATTAATCAAAGTAACTTCAGTCACTAACATAATTAACCTAACATAATAGGCCCGTGCCATCTATAGCATTTACCTTCCACTTTCTAACAAATAAGGAAACTAGGACCACTACTAGAGCCATTGTGTTTTTCATACAATTATATTAAAGAGGAGAAGGAAAGCTGTCTTAACATCCTTATTCTTTCTTGCCATCCAAGTGGTTAAATAGAATTTCTAACATTTCCCTTGTAATGTCTTGCATCCACTCTTCTTCATGTAGGAGAAAGAAACTTCCTTAATCTTCTTCTAGATAAGCTTGACATTGAATTAAACACCAAAACATGTTCTCAAAATGCTTAGCTTTCCTACTTGTTACCCAAGTAAAGTTCCAAATTGCGTAACATGCTAGGATTCCAAACATTTACATAAACATCCTAAAACAACTCATACCAAATTCAACAAATGATTTATTTACCCCTAACTAAATTTAGGCTTGGCAATTGGGGTTAGTGGGTCAGGATCGAGTTTGATTTATGGTAATTTCAGGTTGTGCTAAAAACTTGCCAAAATGTGTACAAGTTGATATTATTACAAAATATGACAATTGGGTCAAATCGGGTTGAGTTTAGGTTGTTCAGGTTTAGGTCCAGTCAGAGTTTGTCTCCCTAAAATTCAGTTTGGGTTTGGAATTCTCTCACTTCAGGCCGTGTTCCATTCGGGTTATTAGGTCGGGTCAGACATTGCGAGATCTAAATAAATTGATATTACTCCCTACGTATTAGAAAAACGCAACTTTGCCATTCTAGGCCGTAACAAAATAAATGCAACAATTGAAAATTTTCCATTTTAGGTAATTTTTTTTGCTTTAATTACAAAAATGCCATTACTTGATGATTTCCTACAACTCCTAACCCAATTACTCCAAATCCAACCTAAATTCACCTATCACCACCCAACATCACCCAACCCAATTTCACCGTAAACACCACCACCATCATCACAAAACCCTAACTACCACCATCTTCCACCATCATCACCATCGTCACCAACGTCACCTTCGTTACCCCTTCACACCGCAATCAATCGAATTTCTAGGGTTCACGAAATCGATTTTTTGGGTTTTAGGTTCGAAGTTTTTGGCTTTCAAGGGTTTTCGGTGCATTCGTTGTTGATGTTCTTCGTTGTTGTGTTGGTGTGCGTTTGTAGGTTGTTTTCGTTTGTTGTTGGGTTGTTCGAATTTTTGGGGGGTTGTTCGTTGTTGGGAAATCGATTTGGTAGGTTTTTAGGGTTGTGAAATTGAAATCTGGGTTGGGGTGTTGGTGGTGGGTGTGTTGAAGTTGGTGGTCGGTGTGTTGAAGTTGGTGGTCGGTGTGTTGAAGGTGATGATTGGTGTGTTGAAGGTGATGATTGGTGAAAGAGGTTTTCAACAAAAAGTTTTAACACAGAGACAAACACATGGTGATAATTGGTGGTAATAACAATAAAATTATATGTATATTTTGTATTAGGAGTATCATACAACTATGGTGATGCTTGTGTATCCCCAAATTTGTGATTCTTTTCATAAAATCATTACGATTCAAAAGGTGGTATTGAGTGGGAATGGAAATTTTCAAGAAAATCACATGTTTGGAGATGTGTTTACATGATATTAGTCCTATATGCATGCGATACGTGCGAAAGCATATGGAGGAGTTCTGCATAAAAGTTTAGGGAGAATATAAGGAACCATTCGTTTGTTTAGAGTGTTTTGTATAATTATTTTTCAAAATTTAAAACTTAAAAAAATTTAGTATAGAGAAGAAATTGTGCCATCTATTTAGGAGTTTTTTTTTTAAAAATATTATGGAATTTTGGTGTCCCTCTCCTCTTTTGTTATAGAATAGAGATAATGCTCGTGGTAACGAGTGAGGAAGTTTCTTTTCAATGCTCACATGGTATTATAATCACTAGTCCATTACCACCATTTAATAGCACTTACACTTAGAGAGACCGGTTTGTAAGTGTAATAAAGTCTAAAATCATGGCCTTTTTACTTCTAATGAGGAAGTAAACAATGAAATACCAAGGAAGATTATTTTACCGCTCTTTTGGTAAGCCAAGCGACACAACTTAGAGGCTTTTGCGTACTTTGAAGAAAGTTTTTTTCTTTCTTACGACTTCCCATGCTTTGCCCCCAGCGACCCTGACCCTACCCTCATTTCCACAACTTGAATTTTGTCATTCAAAATCACATCAACAGGATCCTAAATTTGCTGGAATTTCGAGTGTCTCTTTCACTTATTAATTAATATTTGTTTGTTCTGAGATATGGTTGAGCATAGAGTCAGAAGGGATGCTCACAACTGTGCAGCAATATGAAATGAGGTGACAAAAGCGTGTATGTGGATATAGATAGTTTATAGATACCTGTTACATTGTTAATATGTTAAGTTCATGAATTGCAAGTGAAAGGTGGACAAGTTTATTGAAATATGCTCATAACTAAGGATACTACATGAAGTGAAGCCCCTAGTTTATTTCTTCTGATATGTGTAAACCCTTGCTGGAAAAGAAATTAGAGATGATTATGTTCTGCTGTTTTCCAGGAGTCTTTAAGATTTTGATCTTGACAAACTGTGAACCCCTACCTCTCACACATACTGGATGCAACACTGATTATAATGCTTGGATCTTGCAGGTGAATAGTTACACGATGCAGTCCGACATATCGCAACAGGTAGGTGCCGTGATTATCTGCTAGCATCTCATGTTGAGGCTGCAGCAGTTTTAGGTTTTCTATGTCACATTTCCCCTTTTGAGATGAGATTTTCTCATTTTGTAGGTTGAAATATTTATCCGTAAGTTGAATTCGATTCCAGCTTTCACAGCCAATTTGACTGTAGAATCTTTCAATAAGCGAACCCTCTGCTAATGTAAGTTATTTCTCTTTAACTATCATACTTTTAAAGCCCATCATCATAATTTCTTTTCTGTGGCGCTCTCATTTATTCCTACCCGGAAAGTTTATTGCAGTTACTGGAAGCGAGAGTTTTGATCTTTAGTTGGTATCTTTTCGTAGGGTTAACAAGCTACTATTTGTAGATAAGGCAAAACGTTCAACTTTGTAGAAGGGAACAGGTATACACTTTGGGGCTATGGCTGCACTGTGTGTTGCGCAAATATACTAATGGGATATACAATACTGTACAATTTCATATATGCTTTTGTATTGGTCCTGCCAAATAAATCTGATGTAGGATATCAAAACGAGTTTTAGAGAGAAGTTAGAGAAGCAAGGGAATTCTAGAGAGAGGAGGAAGAAAAAGAAACCAAACCCTAGCTATGGCTCAAATCAGCCGTTTTTGGCTTTGTTCCTCCCCAAATCTGCCTTTTTCCCCAAGCAACAATCTCAAATGGTCCTTAATGGAGAAAAAATTGTTTCTTCAGGTTTCAATGGCAATTATCAGTTCAGTTGTTGCAAGATTCGAAGCGTTTGTGCAATAATACAAGCTTCCAACCTCCCTAAGCCGTCTTTTTTTGGTGTTAATCGATGCAAATAGCATCATTATTTCGCAGATCTTGTTAATTAGCGTGCTGAGAGCAAAAAAGGATCCACCCCTAAACCGATTTATCTCAGCATATCCAAGCTGCCAATGAAGTGTCTCTTCTTTTTGCTCGGATTTAGCTTTAATTAAGCTATTTTCTTTGTTACTATTATGCCTATTAGTAATTATTATTAGCTACTTTGAAATTTTTGTTGCCTATTACTTGCCTTGGTATTGAGTTAGTTCACTATCTAATTTTTTGGTTTTTGTTATTTTGTACGTAAATTATTTACTGCTGGTTTGTGTTAATTTCTTGTTGGGTTCTAATTTCTGCTTAGTTTCTGTTGCTCCCTTTACACTATAAATATCTTCAGTTTGGCACACTTTGTAGACCACCCCAAATTCACCTTCCTTTTTGCACTCTCTCTTCTCTGCACTCTTTCTGTTCTTATCATCCATTCTCTTCTCTTTCTAGTGTTCATGTCTGATAATATAGCTCTTATTAGCTATGTCAAAGCCCTCAATTCACAGAGCTCTTCTTCTCCCATTCCCAATAACTGTAATGGGACAAACTCCAATCACTCTTATTAACTATGTAGTCTTACAAACTCCAAACTGGCACAACTGAATTGACAGCAAGAGGTTCAGAGTGATTGGAGTTTGTCCCATTACAGTTATTGGGAATGGGAGAAGAAGAGCTCTGTGAATTGAGGGCTTTGACATAGTTAATAAGAGCTATATTATCAGACATGAACACAAGAAGGAGAAGAGAATGGATGATAAGAAGAGAAAGAGTGCAGAGAAGAGAGAGTGCAAAAAGGAAGGTGAATTTGAGGTGGTTTGGAAAGTGTGCCAACTGAAGATATTTATAGTGTAAAGGGAGCAACCAAAAC
Organism: Patellifolia procumbens; assembly: GCA_947645195.1. Classification (NCBI taxonomy): domain Eukaryota; kingdom Viridiplantae; phylum Streptophyta; class Magnoliopsida; order Caryophyllales; family Amaranthaceae; genus Patellifolia; species Patellifolia procumbens. The sequence continues at coordinate 4,690,785 of CANSGD010001076.1, forward strand.
TTAGCAGAAATTAGAACCCAACAAGAAATTAACACAAAGCACCAGGAAATAATTTGCATACAAAAAAAGAAACCAAAAATTAGATAGTGAATCTAACTTAGAGCAGCAATAGTAAGACACGTAATAGGCAATAAAAATTGCAAATAGCTAGTAATGATTACTAATAGGCATAATAATAGCAAAGATAATAGCTTAATTGAAAATAAATCCAAGCAAATGAAGAGAGTCTCCTCTTCCATTCGTCAGCTTGGATATGTTGAGATAAATCGTTTTTGGGGTGGATCCTTTATTGCTCTCAGCACGCTAATTAACCAAATATGCGAAGTAATGATGCTGTTTGCTTCAATTAACACCAAAGAAACCGGCTTAATGGGATTTTGTTGCTTTTAGTTTTCTCTATGATGTATCTTTTCTCCCTTAGTTTGGTTTTAACAACTGTTGTTATGAATGGGATTTTGGTGTTTGTTGCCTACTTTGCTTCTCGCAATTCACCTTGGTTATTATTCTATATCCTGGCTACCTGCTATGTTAATCTCTCTCACTGGCGAAGCTTCATTACTATGGTTTTTGCTGTTCTTTTTGTTTGGCCTAGAATTCTAACAACTATACATGTTACCATCTCAACTCAGTTTGCTATCCATTATACACACTGTAAAGTTTACTTGCATATGATCATTTTGCATCACTTTCTCTATTGCCCTAGAATTGTTAGTATTACACACATTGTTATTAACTCTACTCAGGTTATTACCTCCCATAGATATTGGTTAATTTGTTTCAGTACATTGCTTTTGCACCAGCTTGTCAACCCTTTCAAGCTGCTCACTAATGGCCTGTGTGTTTGGCTCTGGATGATGTTGTGCTCAAACCACTTTGAACTGCATATCTTTCCTCGAATCAGTTTATGGCCAGCAACTGTTTGCATGAATTGGCATTTGGTGTTTGTTGTCTATCTTACACCTTTTACATTTCTATATTCTTTGTACTATAAGCTGGCTAGCTACTGTATTTTTTATTCAGTTTCTTTAAATTTGAACACTATGGAATTTGCAGTTTATCTCTTTTGACCTAGGGTTACAAGAATAAAGCATGGCACTTCATATAGTTTTCAGTTTGTAACCTGTTGTACCCATTGGAAACTCAGCTTTTGTATAGGGCTCTTTCATCAGTTTCTCAACTCTCTCATACTGTTTGCATAAAGACTCAATTTTCTTTGGCTGAAGACTTATTCCCTCACACTTGCAATCACTTTATGGAACTGTCCATTTTTAGGACTTCTTTTATGGCAACAGGCGGAGTACTTTTGTTTTTTAAGTACTACAGGTGGGGCTGCTGGTTCTTTAAAAAGTTCCTGCTTCAATCCTCCTTGAACTACCTTACAAAGTTTCATTTCTCTTTTCTCTTTTGTTCAATGGTTCTGATCCATTCTCCTTGTTCTCTGTTTTGTGCCTTAGCCCTTAGGTGCAGTTGTTCCTGCATGGCACCATCTAGCCCGGTGCTTTTCAAGACACAAAGGACGTCTGATTGTCAAGTGGATGGACACATCTCTCCCTTTGGGGGTATTTAGGGATTGTACTTGACGAGCTCCTTTTTGTATTTCTATTGTCCACCTCCTTTCCTCCCTCTTGTATTTGTTTCATAGTCTGGATTGTAAGTCTGTCAAGAGGTATAAACCTCCTCGAATCGATAGCTTTGACACTCGCATTGAACTATGGATTAGTAGTTTAGTACCCATACTTGGAATCAACGTGTTCTCCTTCACATAATAGGAGGGCCCACAAGGAACAAAATTAAATTAAAAAATACGGTGATCATATGAAAGTTACAGCTTGGAATATCCAGGGAGTACAAAAAGCTCAAGCCCTTTCTGAACTTTTATTTCTAAAGAATAGGTACAGGCTAGACATTTTGAAAATTGTAAAAATGTTCTTTTGATTTAATTTCATGTTCTTTTAATTGATATAATTATTCTTTTAACTAAACTTGATTTTCATTGCTTTAAGGTTATATATTTTGAAATTTAAAAGCTTGAATCATATTTAAAAATTGTAAATGTTATTTTGATTTGACTTGATTTCTTTTAATTGAAATATATGTTTTTTTAACTGACTTAATGTACATTAACTTAGCAAATTATCCCTTTCTATTCTTGCCCAATTTGCGATATTGGGGTGTTAGAAACTATTGATCATTAATTTCTTCAGTGCCTTTGTACTAAAATGGTTTGGGCTCTTGTACTAAAACGATTTGAGCTCTTCCAGAGGTTGTCCAATGGACTGGCAACATAGCTGGCCCTCAGTACCAGGGATTTTCCGTCATCCCCTTAAAGATAAGGGAGTCGCATCCAAACTCTCCTTTCTTCTTTGGAGAATCTGGAAAGAAAGGAATGACATAGTCTTCAACAACTCAAGACTGAATATCCATAGGGTTTACCATCGAGCCAGAATGTACCATCATGAATGGGAAATGCGTAACCACTTTGATGAGGAGGCCCTGAACCCCTTCAACTTGAGTGCCCCATTCCCTAATACTCCCCTATCAACCACCACACAACAACCTCTCCTTATTGCTTGGCCCCCTACCTCCAGGGGCTATCAAGCTAAATTTCGATGGCTCCGTCAGAAACAACAATGAAGGAGTGGGTTACTCGAGATCATCAAGGTCAAGTCATTCTAGCAGAAACGCACACTTTAAGAAACGTGAGGTACTGCCTACTCGCTTTTTAGATGTTGAATTAATTGCTAGGTTAAGACTTGCTGATGATTTTAAAGAATTTATGAAAGCTGTTGGTATGGAAAATCCCTATAATGTTCATGTAAACACCTATGATGCTTTGGTGTTTGTTTTTTACAACAGTTTCAGTCTTACCAAGCCCCAGGGCCAGTTACCCATGTACACTTTCGCCTGCTCAACCAAGACCACGCCCTGACCCTTAGGGAGTTTGCTGGGTAGCTTAGAATTGTTATACGGAGGGGCTACTACCCACCTGAAAATTTTCATATGGTCAATGTCTACCTTGGTCTCACAGGGGATCCCGAGCCTTTGGACATTCATAAATGCCATTGGGCCAATTTCCACCACCCCATCTTTAGTATATGGATCCGATTTATGGCCCTGACCTTGTTAGGTCGTTATGAGGGTCGCCTAGTCAGGGGGATGAATTGATTGCTATTGGTAGCTATATTTCTAAGGGCACTAAAATCACTTTCATTACAACCTTGCCCACCATGTCGCCCGACAGTTCGAGCGAATCTCGAACTCGCTGCCCAACCGTCGTGAGGAAGGGACCTGGACCCCCAGATAGCTAGTGAATGGGGGGTTGATTACTTTATTTGCTCCGCAAATTGTCGGTTTTGATGAGTCCGTAGTCAACTCCGTCCACGACCCTACCCTCATCGACATCACCTACCTTGACACCCTTAAGGTCCTACAGCGCCTCCCAAATCAAAAGTTTTAGTGGCGCATAAAGTCCAAGAAATTCATTCAACTGCCTTACCCTAGAGCCCGTTTGAGATCACATCAGGAAAACTACCTTCTACCCATTGAGGGTGTTGATCTAGCTGTTCCTACTCCCGATCCCCCTCGCCGTTCGTTTCATAGGCGTATGACGCCCATCATTGATGAGGGGCCCTCTACATCTGCTCCCCCCCTCCTCCTTCTTTTGATTTTACAGCCATGATGTCGACTTTTGGTCGTATGGAGGCTGGTATGGGGAGAATCTATGAACTATTCAATGAGAACACCGCCACGCTCCAGGGCTATGGTGCTCCGCATTGACTCGCTCTATGATAAGTGAACTTTAGGTTCATTTATTTGCATGTAGTTTTAGGACATTTAGATGCATTTTAGGCCATTTAGTTTCCTTTTCTTTCCCTTTTTCATCATTTCTTATAATCTCATGTTTAGCATCTAGTTTAGTTCATTTGCATATAGTTAGGGTGCATATAGGTTGTTGCATTTGCATATGCATACCCCCCCTCCCCATCTAATGTTTGCTTGGAGTGTTTTGAAGATATACAAGCAAGAAAGAGGCTATAAACAGAGGAGCGGGCGCTCCATAGGAGGAGGAGCGGGTGCTCCATGGGTCAAGAAATGAAGACAAAGAGGCAGGAACTTGGAGCGACCCGGGAGCGTGCTGGGAGCGGGCGCTCCAGGGCCTAGGCTCCGTAGTTTTTATTTCGTCTTTTATGGTTTTGCCTTTATTTCTACGGGGTATAAAACCAATTTTGTAATAATCTTAATTTCTGAACTATTATTAGCTTAATTAGAGAGAGTTTTAGAGAGAGAAGGAGAGTTTAGAGAGATAAAGTAGATCTTGAATTGAGAATTGAAGCTTTTGAAGCTATTTCTATGGAGTTTTGCCCTTGATTTTCATCTATCTTAGAGTATTTCTTCTTACTCTTCTTTTCATTTGCCTTGTTACTTGCTCTACTTTGTTTTAACATTTGATTAGTAGTGATTAGTTGATGATTAGCCCATTTATGTTGATTTTCACCATTGTTGATTCACAAATGTTGTTTGAAGCTTTTTATTTGACCTTTTTCATGGCTAGAGAGTAGTTCCTTAGCTAGGGGAAGGGGATGACCTAGGTGATCATGAATTGACCTTAAAAGTCAAGCTTGGAGGTTAGATTTAGGTGAAATTAGGTTGTTTAGCCTATTTATTTGCTTGTTTAATTGCTTGATCACCATTTGAACTTGTTTTGGGGAGCAAAAGTGAAGGATTGAGAGATGAAGCTTTTGATGGACCTTAGGCTAATCAATAGGTTGACTTCACCATGAGAATAGGTGATTGGCTTCCTAGGACCTTAATTGAATCGCTATGAGTTGTGGAAATACTTGATTGATTGATTTTAACATGAGAGTATGTAAAATTGGTTGATTAAGTCCTCCTAATTAGATCGAGAGAGTAATTAGGAAACATATGAGTGACTTAGTCCCTTAGTTGACCCTAATGAATCCCCTTGGCTTGACAAATAGGTTAGCTATTGGTTAACTAGTGATTTCCCTATCCCTAGTGTCTTCCTACTATTGTTAAACCCAATCATTTACTTTAATTCTTAGCCAATTCGTTCTTAATTTCTTAGTTAATTAATTAATCTCAAAAACCACTAAAAATAGACTTAGCTCGCTTAATCGCTTTCAAACCTTGATTAATCCTTGCTTCCTCGTGGATTCGACCCTTTCTTACCCTATATTAGGCTAAGTTAGGTTTATATTTGGCACGTGCAACGACCGTGTCACTCTATGCACGTGTGGATACTATAGGCTCATGTGTTGATACCTTGGCAGCAGATTAGCATTTTTCTCTCTATCCTCTATATGATGATTTTTGCAGGCACCATATTGTTGCGCATTCCGCTAGGCACCCTTTGTGGTACCAGTGGAACCCTAGTTATGGCTCGTCTGTTTTTGAGTCAGAGGGCATGGAGGAGGATGAGGAGGAGGAGACTGCACCACGACAGTCTGTCTCTTTAGGGGACTTTGGTGCAGGTGCTAGTGGTTTTGGTGGTGGTTTTGATGCATGTACTAGTGGGTTTGGCACTAATATGGGTGGATATGCTGGTGATGGTTCAGATGGTTACATGTCTGGTGGTAGCTTCTTCGGTGGAAACACCGATACTGATATGTGGCGACTGATTCCCTTGCCCTTTTTCCTCTTCCTAGTTGCAATGAGGACATTGCCTCGTTCAGCTTAGGGGAGGATCCCTCTCTCTATATGTATACTCCTTCTCTTTTACTGCTTTTTAGTATAGATTTACAGCTTTATAGGATAGATTTAATGCTTTGAAAAAAATTAAAAAATGAAAAAAAAAATCTGAGATGATTGGTGCATGTTGAGCTACATGATTGTCTCCCTGTGCCCCATTGATGTTTTCGTAATGTGTTGGATTCATGACTTTTGATGGCTTGGCATTGAGGATTCATTGGTTTTGATTTGATCCCCGACTTTGTATGACCCATGCCTGCATGATGCTTGTGACATTTGCGTTGAATGTGAAACTAAGTTGATTAGACTGTGAGTTTTTGAGCCTATGGATGCCTATTTTCATCCAGTCTTTCCTTCTTTGTGTGTAGTTCCTCGATATAGCATTGATCCTAGCGTTGGTTCTTTACTTCTTAATATCTAGCAAGCATGCATATTTGAAATGATTGAGGCATTCTTTTTGATTGTTTGAACCACAGAGCCACATATATAACATTATACTGCCTCTAGCCCATTTGAGCTTTTCTTGCCCGTTTATGATCATACCCACATTACAAGCCATTTTCCTTACATGATATTGTCCTAAGCCTAGCTTGGGGGAGAAGTAGTAGTAATTTGGTTTCGTTATAGATGAGTTTCGGCGTTTTGATGGTTATTGGCTATTTTTTATTTGTGGAGCTTATTGGTTATAAAAGCTCATAGTGCAAAAAAATTGAAAAATTAACATTGAGAAAAAAGAATGAATATCGAGCAAAAAGAAGAATTCCTCGAACGTTTCAAACAATGAAAATAGAAAATGAGTGAAAAGGAAAGAAAAAAAGAAGTGTGGTCTATTAGAGTACTATTGAGTTGGTTATGCTTTGGGTAATGATTTGCGGAGTTGATAGTCACATTGACCTCTTAGAATTTTGATGTTTATGCTCCTCTAAGCTGGCTATGCCACCACATCTCCCAAAGTTTTCCACACCCTTCACCTAAGGCACGCTACAACCTTCCAAAGACCTCATGATCCTTGTTGCATTGCATTTGTTAGATTGATATGAAGTTCTATCCCAATCCTGTGGAATATTTGCTATATGTGAGTCGACTGAACAAGTTGAGTATTACATGCAACCCTCTAAACACACGAGTGATGTGAGTTGGGTTTGGTTATTATGGGATGGGTTAGGTGAGTGATCGGGTACATCTTTTGCCCGCCACAAAAATTGAGAGTTGAGTGACCTCCACGTGAGCACCCTCTTAGTATTTGCGGGATACGCAGATGGCCTTGTGGATTGCTATGCACATTGATTGATTGTTGGTTTGATATGATGGACTGATGATGATGCTTGCCTGCTGGACTAGTCTTGAGTTTAACTGAATTTTTAAGTCGAATTCTTTCTATCTTATTGGGGTGAGACAGTCATATGTTAGTTCGCATGATTTGTTTGCTTGAGGAAAAGTAAAGGTTTAGCTTGGGGAAATTTGACATATTGATTTCATATAGTGTTTTTCCCTTGTTTTACAAGCTAAAATGTGCAATATTGATGCTCTTAGGAGCCATTTATGCTAACTATATCGATATAGTTGTGGTTTGGTTGTTTTATAACGTTTTGCAGGTTCTATGAAAAAACGCCCTATTTTCTGTCATTTTGACCACCCCATTGTAGCGGAGAAGTTATGAGGCATGAAGGAGGTCTCGAGTTCGTATTTGAGCCTCTTAAGAAGAAAAATTCTTGAACAACTTAGCGTTTGAAGCCAAGCTAAGAAGCATCCCAGATTAGGCTTGTCCCGATGGCATCGGGCAATGATCTTCTCAGCCATTTTCAGCAGATTTCTAGCCCGATCGGGCACCCTTGCCCTATCTCATCGGGCGGAACAACACTTGGCTATTTTTGAGATTCTGAAGGTTCACAAGAGGAAGTTGGCCCGATGGCATCGGGCCGCCTCCCCCGATCGGGTGTCAGGGTTTCGGCCCCGATCGGGTAGCTTTACCCGATCCCATCGGGTGGATGAATAACTTGTGTTGCTGAAGCTGAGATTCCCCAGACCAGATCGGGCGGCCCTTTGCCCGGTCGGGCAGAAGGCACGGAGGGACAATTTTTGTTTTTCCGTCCTATTTTACTTGCTTTCTTAGGTTAATATAAATACTATGTAGTTTATTTTTACATGGATCTTTCATCATCAAAAACACTTTTAGATATTTTTTAGAGCATTTTACTTAGTTTACCATTGTAGAGGAGATCAAACTTTGGTTCGTTTCAATTAATGTTATTGCTTTCAGTCAATTGGTAATCTTCTCTCTTATTACTTTGTTATTATCGCTCAATTATTTTAGCTTAATTATCGATTATTTCATGATACAATTGTTAAGGTTTCTTATTCGAATTGTTATTGTTAGTCTAATCATGTCTGAGTAGATCCCTTTTCTAGGGTATTAGATAGGGAAGTCATGTTTATACCATGATTGTTGATTAGATTTCTATTGATTTCTAGGGCTTGATTAGAGCGATTTATGGTGTGGTTTGTTCTTGATTAGTAATTAATGTTAGTGGCCAATTTCAATGATTACTTGTGGTTAATAAATGTTCATACCAACTTGTCTTACGATTAGAGGCCTAGGACACACCAGTAGTTCTGATTACGTTAGTGAACAAGCAGCGTATGTTGAACTATGAGTGTTAAGACTTAACTATAGCTCAGCACATGCTCTAATCCCTCGACTCTTGACCTAGATTTTGATAGTAGTTAAACCCCTTTGATTGGTATAAGCATGGTGGACCCAACTAATACTCTAAGCTTTTATTCCATAGTTAAATCTTAGTTTAATTCCCATATTTATCTAGTTTAATTATTAGTTAAGCTTCTCATTTATGATTTCATCTGAAGTGGGTATTTGGTTAAATATTAACATAAAAACACTGTCTCCCAGTGGACTCGACCCTGCTTCCCTTGACTACTATTGTTAGAGGACTCTAGGATTCATCTTTGAATAGGTTAGACGACTTTAGCCTAACAAATACCATATGTACATTTATAAAATCAACTGTTTTTTTTAATAATTGTTCATAATAAGTTGGACATATGTTCTTTTACCTTACGCTAATTTTCACTTAAGTCATTCAAAACGTTCAATTATTGATAACAAGTGTACATCACAAAATCAAGCCAAAATCAAATTCTTATAAAATCGCAATTATGTATAATGTCCAATTTATAATGTATTGAATATTAGATTTATATTAATGAACACCAACGTCAATAAATTGAACATATAAGAACACTAAATATTGCATAATGTCTGACACAATAGTGAACATTGAACATTAAAATTATATATGAGCATGAATATGGATAGAAAAAACATTAGATACACTAGAATCACCCATATGATCAATGATAATGATCAGCCGAACATTAACTATAAATCAATATTAGTAAATGTTACTCTAATATATATTTGGTATATAATAAATATCAATTCAAATGAACGGAACATCCTCAATATATTCAATGAACAATCCCAAGAAGATTATGGAGGAGATAAAAAAATTTGGAGGTAAAATGAATTCAAAATGTGTTTTCGAAATGGGGGAATACATGTGTGTTTAATAAATACCAATTAAACTAGAGTGAACATTATCACTCTATCAAATGAACATTTGTGAGAATATTATATAGGAGAGATAAATGAGGTTTAAAAAATTGGGGTAAAATAAATTCAAAATGTGTTTCAAACTGGGGAAAAAAATAAATGAATCCGATGTACATTTGTGGGGTTAATGTACATTAAGAGTGTTTTTTCTTTTTTTGTACACTAGCAAAAGTCATATATACATTACGAGTATTCCGATTCATATGATGACATGGGCATGGAGCACCATGCTCATGGTGCCTCTCGCTGCACCATCTCATTTGTGCAACCTCTTCAAAAAAAAAAGATGATTTATTTTTATCTAATTTATAAAATTTCCTTTCTCTGCAATCGCAAGTTGGTATTTTTTTCTTACGCCTAGTGATTCACTTGATAAAATTGTGGCAAATCTATATGCTGTATGTTTACTTAGATAAGTGAAGTAAAAATTTAAGGAAAAGTGAAATTTGGCTTGAATAATGAGATGATGAGATTTAATTTTATTTTGGGTTGAATTTGGATATTCTTGGAGATTAAAGGAAAGTTGTGAGCTTAATTTGTATTTTGCTGCTGAGCTTTTAGATTGAAACAGAGGAAGAAAATTGAGAGGAAGGTTGAGTCATTGTTGCAGCGTTAGAGAAAGAACGTAAGAGAGAAACACAGATTATAACGTAATTGCCGTTGTAAGAGACACTTTTGTTTCTCAAAAATCATAATATAATTTCATTTATAAGTATTGTTAGAAACTAACAATTACAATGGCGGAAAAGAAACGATTTCAAGGTTGTGTCGCGGTAGAAGACCACTGACTTAAAAGTAATTACGACCTGACTATGGTGATAATTGCAACTGGTCGGAAAGCTCCCCAAGGTTAACACAGCAGGCTCTCTAAGTCACCACTAATAGAGAAAAGCTTTGGAGACAAAGCACGTACCCAAGAGAAGACAGAAGAGAAGAGAAGAAGAAAAGGAGTATTTTTATGTGTTTGAAATAACAGTAGAAGGTCTGTTTATATAGCAAAAGTCAGACCACAAAAAGGAAGGTAATCAATGGAAGAGGAAATCAAGAGACGTAATCAATGGCCATAAACACTGTAACGTTAAAAACGTTTCAGTGTATCGAGTTACCATTACACACACCCAAACCTGGGTCCAAAAAGATAAGTTCCAGCTCAGCTCTTCCTAGAACCTAGAACCCAGATCCCAGGCCAGGCCCAGCCCGGCCCGGTCCTGGCGGGCGGCCCGCACGCACGCGCGTGTGTGTGGTAGCAAGCCCAAGCCCAAGCATGACCTCCAACCATAAAAGACAACCATGTAACTAACTCAATAGACAAGTAGAGGAAGGGAGTTAATAAACAAAGGAAAACTGCCTTCCATAGTCGATATGAGATCTTTGGCAAAAAAACCCAAAGAAGGCTTTACAAGCCTTAACTCCAACAATCCCCCACAAAGGCTCTGGAAAGCAAAAGAAATTTCTAGGTAAAGAAAGGGAAGTACTTAAGCATCAATATCTTTTGATTTAAATTGATACATAATGAAATGAGGCAACAACCTACTTTCTAGTGAGGGAATTTCTCTTGAACTCATTAGAGTTCCGTTGAGACCCCCACAACACATACCTACCTTAAGAACATGTAGTCTTCGCAATACAACATAAGCGCTTTATAGCCATGCGCACACCTTGAGTCTCATAAGTTCTCTAGAAAGACAGCCTAGTCTTTCGTAGAAGGCGGCTCAACCTCCACACTTACATAGGTAGTCCATCAAGTGTTCCTCAATAAAACCACCGCGAAGGGATATGGAACTTAAGAGAAAAAGCTCAACCTCACAATATAAATCCATCAAGTCCGTCTCAATAGCACAATCAAATAGGCTATGGATATAGAAAGCACTACCACCACGCCATAGGGATGAGAAATGTAGTGCAAGTTAAGATTCTATGGCTTCGTTTGACCAACAAACGGGTATCCACCATAAACTCTCAACTAATAGGCCTTAGCCCCATCCCCATCGACGACTCTAGGACAACTCTCCTAGATAATTCTTTAGTAAAGGGACCAACAAGATTTCTTTCGGACCTCACATAGTCCAAAGAAATCACCCTATTTTTCAGGAGTTAGCAGACTAAATAACCAAAGGGACTTAAAAACCCCAACATCATACAAAAAGCCTACTAAAGAAACCCACACCTTTTAGGAAGGGTTTGGCCCCAAAAGCAAGCTAAACTACTGAATCAACAAAGACCTCATACTAGAATCACTCCTAACAGCTACCTTAAAGAGAACTTCACTATACAGCTGGCCTACAGTCTTAGAAGAACTCTTAAATATTTTACTATTTCTATATAGCCAAACACAATAAACAGATTCCACAAAAGCAACACCATACAATTTAGAATTAGCAGACTTTCTTGTGCTCATAGACATAGCAATCTGCAGCCCAACAACAAAAGGAAGAACAGCTCTGCAAACCCCCAACATCCTCAGCACCTGCAACCATAATTCAGCAGAGAAGGGGCTCTCAAAGAAGAGATGCTCATGAGATTCATTACTACTGCTAGAAAGCACACACACAGGATCACAAGGAACATTCTAGCAAATCAACCTATATGGAGTAGCCAACCTACCATAGATAGCTAACCAAACAACAAAAATGCTTCTAGGAGAGGCCATATTGTTGCAAATCACTTTCCTCCAAGGGACCTTCTCATGTTCACCTAGCATAAACTTGTACATTTTGCTAATGCTAAAGCCTTTACTATTAGTCAATTTGCTCCAACCTCCAGATTCTATACCATCTCTTTACATCGAAGGATCTTTTTGAAGTTCCAAGAGCTGGTAAGGAGAATGAGCATGGTATCAAGACATCCTTTTTTGACATAGTAGCTATCAACCTATCTCACCCATAATTTGTCTTTTTTGTTAGAGATAGCCCACAAAATTTTAGTGACAACAGCTTTATTCCAAACACAGCTATCCCTAAGATTCAAACCACCAGCAGATTTAGGGAGACAAAGAGTCCCAAGCAACTGGAGCTTTAGAGGATTTCTGAGCAGACCCCGTCGATAAGAAAGTTCTGCAGCAAGAGTTAATCTCTTTCAAAATCTTCTTTGGCAAAATGAAGATCTGACACCAGAAGGATTGCATACTAGATAGCACATATTTCTCTAACTGTAACCTTCCAGCATAACTGAGAAACTTTGAATTCCAAGACTTCACCCTGGCTAGCATATGTTCAATGAGAGGCTTACATTAATTATAATTGAGTTTTTTTGTTGAAAGAGGTACACCAAGGTATCTAAAAGGGAAAGAACCTTGAGGAATACCAATACTCTCACTCAATCTACCTTTCTCCTCAGAGTTAATACCACCAAAATATATATTTTATTATCAACATTTGCCTCCAAACCTGAAGCGTTAGAAAATTTCTCAAAAGCTTGGAAACATTGTTTAATAGAAGGCTCATCAGCTCTAGTGAACATAAGTAAATCATCAGCAAACATAAGGTGAGTTATCCCAACTCTTTTGCATTTTGGACGGAAGTGAAACTGAGGGCTGGAAGACATTGCTTTCATATACCTAGTCAAGTACTCCACACCAATAGCAAACAAGAAAGGGGGGAGTGGATCACCTTGTCTTAGGCCTTTCTTAGATTTAAAATGGGAACAAGGCTTACCATTTATGAGAATGGAATAAGAGACAGTAGTATCACATGCCATAATCCAACAAATTAAGTTACTAGGGAAGCCAAGCTCAACTAGCATCTTGTGAAGAAAAGGCCATTCAATAGAGTGAAAAGCTTTCTTAAGGTCCACTTTAATCACACACCTAGGAGAAATGTGAGACCTAGTGTACCCTTTAATGAGCTCAGTAGATAAAAGATTATTATCTGCAGTGTGTCTCCCTAGGATAAACCCTGTTTGAAATTCACTCACTACCTCAGCAACACATTTTTGGAGCCTATTAGTAAGGATTTTCCTTATGATCCTATAGAGCAAGTTACAGCAAGCAATAGGCCTAAAATGAGATGCTTTAGAGGGATTAGCAAGCTTAGGTATAATAGTGATAGAGGCAATATTTACCTGATATGGAATATCACCACTGTCAAAGAACTGAAGAATAGCATCACATATATCTCCTTTGATAATAGGCCGAGCTTTTTTGAAAAAAACAGCATTATAACCATCCACCCCAGGAGCTTTTGAATCATCAATAGAGAATAGAGCAATCTGGATCTCATCAACTGTAACAGCAGCAATAAGAGCAGCATAAGAACTAAGAGAAATTCTGGCACCACCCCTGATAATATCAGTCTCAACTGCAAGCAAGGAGGGGGCAACAGTACCTAGAAGAGCTATATAAAACTTTAAAATGATGTCTTGAATCTTATCAGGGTCAGTAATGGCCTCAAATTTATCATCTAGCAACATGGAAATTTTGTTTCTACTCCTTCTTTCTTTCATAGCAGAAAAAAAGAATTTAGAGCTAGAATCCCCTAACTTCAACCATTGAATTCTGCCTTTTGTTTAAGAGCTTTTTCCTCAACAGCTAGCCACTTCTTCAACTCCATAATAGCCTTAGCTTCCTTAAGATGAAGAGTAGGATAACTAGGAGTACCTTGCAAATCAGATTGAATACCATGTAATTCCTGTCTAGCAGCTTCAATTCTATCAACAACACCTGCAAACTCTTGAGAGTGAAGAGCTTTGAGAGAGATTTTAAGCTTTTTAAGCTTAAACCAAATTTGCTGGAGTAAATTACCCCTAATTTCTCCTTTACAGTTCTCTTGCACAGTTTTCAAGAAGTCTCCATGATCAGCTAGATGATTAAAAACCTAATTGGTCTGCCACCTCCAGTATCTTCAGATACACATTCAACAATAAGAGGGGTGTGATCAGAGATAGAGTTAATACAATACCATACCTCAATGTGTCTATGATGCAACATCCACTTATCATTTCCCAAGCATCTATCAATCATACTATCCACCCTATGTTCTCCTAGTCCTTTACTAGACCAAGAGTAGAAATGGCCAGAGCTTTTGATCTCAACTAAATGAAAATTAGTAATGAAATCATCAAAATCTTCAGTTTCGTAAGTAGAAATAGGAGCACCATTGATTCTATCATTAATTGACAATACAACATTAAAATCTCCCATTATCAACCAAACTACTCAACTCAGTCCACAAAACCTTCCTGTCCCCTACTTTATGAAGCCATAGACACAAGTAATGAGAGAAAACAACTCACCCTGATGAAACACTTCAAGATGAATACATTGCTCTGATTTACTAGTCACTCTAATATCCATAGTGAGAGGCTGCCAACCTAACCAAATTCTGCCTCTATTTGAGAAACCATAGTTACAATCCCAAGTCAAGCAGGAGCCAAATTTCTTCATAATCTTAGCAGAGTTATGCTTCTTAACCCTAGTTTCTAACATAACAACTAGGTTAATATTCTGCTTCCTCAGAAATGATCTAATCTCAATGATTTTCACAGGGTCATTGAGCCCCCTGATGTTCCAAGAGCAAAACTTAATCATGTGAGGTATAAATCTGCTCCCTCACCAGTAACCTCATCCTCCTCTTCACAAGTAGGAGAAAGCAAACAGTAAGTGTTCTGCATTGGAGTTGGGTACATTGAAGCTTTCCCCTTATCTCTTGTAATCTTAGTCACCATTTTCCATTTTTCAGCGTGAGAAGAACTTGCCTTAGAAGTATCTGCAACAGGATTACACATTTGCTGATCAACTTGTTCTACAACAGGAGTGCTCTGCTGAATAGCACGAGCAGCACCTCCTGTTGTCATAGTTTCAGAAGCTGTAACTGGAGCAGTAACTGAGGCAACAGGCTCAGGTATAGCTTTCTTCACCCATTGTTGAGTAGGCTTTTTAGCTTTGACCTGAGGCTTATCACAGTTATGTCCTACCAACTTGCAGGTCTTACAGTAGGAAGGCCTCCAATCATAAAGCACTCTTTGATGAAAAACAACAACAAAGGGATCCTCAATAAGAGGTTGAGTAACATCAATTTCAACTAGAATTCTGGCAAAAGAAACCCTAAGCTGATGTGTAGTGCACTCATCAGCATATAATGGAGTGCCAATCATACTACTAATCCTGCTCAGAGCTTGTTCACCCCAACAATTCAAAGGCAGATTAGGAAGTTCAACCCAAAGTGGAATTACTTTCAGAACCTCCTCATGAAAATTAAACTATGGGGACCAAGCGTTAACAATAATTGGCTTACCATTGAGAAGATGAGCACCAGCATATAATGTCTCATTTTGATCCTCAGTAGATTGAAATTGAACAACAAAATACCCCTCATCATGATAAAACAATTTTAGGGTAGAGACATTATTCCATTCAGTCGAAATAAAACGTCTAAGAGCAGCTAGAGTGGGATTAAATCCAACGACATACAAAATCATGGCATTTTCCCACTTCCTAGTTAATGGTTCCATCTAAGAATGCTGAAGTTTAGCTACAGATTTACTTACCAGCTTTTCCCGACAACACTGTTCCATTAGATTAAGCTCTGGTGGCCTCCTGATACTCCGATTGAGAGGCACCATTCGATTGAGCAAGACTTCCAGAACCTTCTCCAGTATTTCCCTGAGCTTGAGACCTTTTCTTTCTAGCCATTGCAAGATAGGCGCACGATAACAAGTTCACGCTATCATACACTTAAGTCGCCATGGTCAGAGTTACTCTGTAGTTCCTTAGCATTGTAGACACTGTTCTTAGCAACACCAATGGCTGCTTGAGAATCACAATGAAGAGAAACAGGAGCACCCTGCCCTCCCCATAACGGAACATCAGACAACAAGTTTCTCAACCACTCAGCTTCTTGCCCTGCCAACTCGAGGGCAATGAATCCAGACTCCATGGTGGATCGTGCTATACAAGTCTGTTTCGAAGACTTCCACGATATAGCACCACCGCCAAGGGTAAACACATAACCACTAGTTAAACTAATCTCATCATTACCTAAAACCTAGTTTGCATCACAAAAACCTTCAAGTACAGCAGGAAACCTAGAATAATGCAAACATAGATCAACAGTTCCTTTAAGGTATCTAAGAAGACGATGAAGAGCATTCCAATGTCAGATGAATACTAGGGTCATAAAGCGTACTCACTGGAACAACATCAAAGGACTTAAACTTTTTAACCTTTTCCACATAACGAGACTGACTTAGGTACATGCGACCAGAGGTTTTCTTAAGTCTTACTCCTAAAATCACATCAGCTTCTCTCAAATCCTTCATTTCAAATTTCGATGCCAAGAAAAGTTTAGTATCATTAACAACCTTCAAATTCTTACCAAAAATCAACATGTCATCCACATAAAGACATATGATTACACAATCTGATCCTATCAGTTTTACATAAACGCAAGAGTCAGAGTTGTTGACAATGAAACCATTTGACACAACAGTACTGTCAAATTTTTCATATCACTATTTTGGTGCTTGTTTGAGACCATATAAGGACTTCCTCAACTTACACACTTTATCTTCTTGACCTTGCACCACGAAACCCTCAGGTTAAGACATGTAAATCTCCTTCTTTAAGTCACCATTCAGGAAAGCAGTCTTAACATCCATCTGATGTATAACTAAGTCATGAATAGCATCAAGAGCTAACAAGGTCCTAATGGTGGCTATCTTAGTCACAGGAGAAAAACTGTCAAAGTAATCTAGTCCTTTCCTTTGAGTAAAGCCCCTTATGACAAGTCTGGCTTTAAACCTCCCAATAGTTCCATCAGGTCTCAACTTCTTTTTAAAGATCCATTCGCTATCTATGGTCTTTGATCCATGGAGTTAGACACTATGGACTCTAACTCACTCTTAATGGCCTCTTTCCAAAAACTAGCATCCACAACCCTCATTGCCTCCTCAAAAGTCTTTGGGTCCTCTTCTATCATGAAAGCATAGACTAGTTCATCACTCAACAGGTCAATACGAGAACTCTCAGACAGAAAAGAAGTGATAAAGTCAGAACCAAAGTCTTTTGCTACTCTAGGTCTTTTACTTCTCCTAGGTGCACCTACAGCACAAGAGCTACTAGTATGCAGATCAACTGAAATACTACTTAAAGTTTAATCAGTAGGAGTAACACTAGCAGGTAAATCAACATCATGCGTAGAACAAGTAGGTAAACAAAGAGCAGGAGGGAAGGCAATATAAGCAACATCACCCTTTTTCAAGGGAAAAACATGTTCAAAGAACTCAGCGTCTCTGTACTCACAAATAGACCTATCACTCAAGGTCATAAACCTATGGGCAGCATGAGCATAACCAATAAATACTGCATCAAAGGTCTTGGGTCCAATGCTGACCTTTTATAGTCAGGTAACCCAACTTTAGCTAGACACCCCACACTCTAAAGCAGCTCAAGTTTGGAGAAAACCCCTTCCATAGTTCATAAGGAGTCTTATCTCACTTTTTGTGAGGCACTCGGTTCAGAACATGACAGGCGGAAAGGACTACTTCCCCCATATTTCATCAGGCAACCCAGAACTTACAAGCATATCATTCATCATATTTTTCAAAGGTACCATTCTGTTGAGGTACAAAAGGTGCACTAAGTTCATGAATGATACCCAATTTCTCACAATGGTCATTCAAAGAATTGTTCTCATACTCTCTACCTCTGTCAGATCTAACCCTCTTGATTTTCCTATCAAGTTGGTTTTCGACTTTAGCCTTATCTCTATTATATAAGGGAAGAGGTTGGGGGTGGACACCAAAAATAAAACAATGATAAAAAAAACTTCATACTTTATTAATTAGATTATTAATCACTTTACTATTAAATTTTTAACCGTTGCACGCATCGCGTGCATTTCAGACTAGTATTTAATAAAAGCTTCCCCTACCTCACTTTTGGCTTTGAGAAGGTAAATCTTAGTGTACCTCGAATAATCATCAACAAAGGAAATATACCAGATGTTTTCTCCTCTACTTCTAGTGTTCTGGAAATTAGTTAAGTCTGTATGAATCAACTCTATAAGTTGTATGGTCCTTTGAGTCAAAGTTTTGCAAGGTTTCTTAGTGAATTTTGCTTCAACACAAACTGGATACTTAGAAAACTCAGTAGTCGATAGACTAGGAATTAAAGCTAAGGTCCTTAGTGTCTTAATAGAAGCAACACTCACATGCCCTAATCTACCATGCCACAAATTTAAAGACTCAGCAATATAAGCAGAACCATAGACAGTTTTATTAAATCAGCAGAAACAGAAGAAGAAACATTCAGAATAAATAAACCCCCACTTAAATGCCCCTTCCCAACAAATTACCCATCACGAGTCATTACAACCTTTTCAGCCTAAAAAAAAATCAAACCAGCTTTGTTTAACAAGGCCCCATACACTAGGTTGCAACGCATAGTAGGAACATACAATACATTTGAAAGGGGGAGCGTTTTTACAGAGGTAAGTTTTAGAGTGACTTTTCCTCGCCCAAGCACTCCAGCAGTTGCAGCGTTGCCCATGTTGACACACTCGCCTTCAGTAGCATCCTTAAAATCATGGAACAACTCCTTGTTTGCACATAAATGCCTCGTAGCCCCAGTGTCCAAAATCCAACCAGTACTGTTCTCAATCAGATTCGCTTCAACAACCGCAGCAGCGACAACATCATCAGATTCAACAAGATTAGCCTGAGGTCTTGCTTTAGGACAGAACCTTGGCGTTGAGGGTACTCGTAAGCCTTATGATCAGGCTTGCCACAGACATAGAAAAGAACAGACCTCTTTTGGATTTTACTATCTAGTTTGTTGAATTTTCCTTGCTTCTTTCTCTTGTTGTTACCCTTTTTCCCTTTACCCTTAAACTTATTAGAGCCTGATGGAGCAGCAGATTCCACCAAGTTAGCTTTAGTGGTATTGATAGTAACTGAATCCTGATTTTCCTTAAGGCGATCAATCCTCATATGACTACTTAGTTCCAAAAGAGACATAAACTCTTTTCTATGTTTCAGAGTATTTCTAAAATCTTTCCAAGAAGGGGGAAAATTTTCCAGCAACACATTAGCTTGAAACACTTCACAAATTTTCATGTCCTCATTAAGAACATCAGCACAAAGATTTTCGAACACATGAACTTGGTCCATGGCTGGCTTATCATCAACCATATGGAAAGTCAGCCACTTTCCAACAACATACTTCTGTTTTCCAGCATCATCAGCCCCATATTTTTTTATTAAGAAGGTGGAAACAGACAGTTTTATTATCTTTTACATATTTTGTAATTTTGTTCTCTTTCTTTTTAATTTCAGTAGCAGAAGGAGAAGAGGATGAATCACCTGCAGCAGCAAGCGTAGAAGGACAGTCCTTGAATAGGACGTAGTCAATGTCTAAGTGCTAAAAAACATCAGCAGTTTGCAAGACCAACATTTGTAGTTGTTTTCGTCAAGGGACTCGAGCTTGGACAGATGAGACATGGATTTGCTTGAAACTTCAGTCATTGCAAATAAAATAATTGCTTTCAAATTGCTAGAAACTGACAATTACAATGGCGAAAAAGAAACAATTTCAAGGTTGTGTCGCGGTAGAAGACCATTGACTTGAAAGCAATTACGGCCCAACTATGGTGGTAATCGCAGAAAGCTCCCAAAGGTTACACAACAGGCTCTTTAAGTAACCAATAACAGAGAAAAGCTTTGGAGACAAAGAACGTACCCAGGAGAAGACAGAAGAGAAGGAGTATATTTGTGTGTTTGTAACAACAGCAGCTGTTTATATAGCAAAAATCAGACCACAAAAAGGAAGGTAATCAATGGCAGAGGGATCCAGAGACGTAATCAATGTCCATAAACACTGTGACGTTAAAAACTGATAGGCTAAAGTCGTATCACCTAATCAAAGATAAATCCTAAGTCCTCTAACAATGGTAGTTAAGGGAAGTAGGGTCGAATCCACAGAGAGACAACGTTTCTAAGTTAATATCCAGTTAAACAGCTACTTCAAACAAGAGTAGGGAAGAATCAGCTGAACTACTAATTAAATACTAGAAAGCAATATAAAGAGAGATTTTAATATATGAAATAAAGGTCTGGGGAATTAGTTCGGTCCACCATGCTTATACCAATCAAGGGATCAAACAACTATCAGAACCTAGGTCAAGAATCGATAGATTAGAGCACGTGTCAAGCTATGGTTAAGTCTCAACGCCCATAATTCAACATATGCAGCATGTTCACAAACATAATCAGAATTACTGATGTGTACTAAGGCCTCTAAAGGTAAGATGGATCTGTGCAAACGTTTATTAACCACAAGCAAATCAATGAAACTGCGCAATAACATTAATTACTCAATAAGAATTATCACACCATAACCAATCTAATCAAACCCTAGAAACTAATAGCAATTTAAAGTAATAAAGGTATAAACATGGATTCCCTCTCTAAATCACTAGAAATTAGACTACTCAGACATGATTGAATGAACAATAATTAAATAAATATAAAACCCTAATCCTAACATCATGAATCGAACAATAATTAAACTAAACAATCAAAAGATAATTATAGAGATTAAGAATGAAGAACAATACCGAATGACGGAAAGTAATAACGTTTATTGAAATAAATCCGAGGTTCAATCACCTCTTAAACTAATATAAAGTGTTTAATCTAAGAAAATCTCTCTAAAACTAAACTAAGAACAATGGAAATAAAATAGAATAAAAGATGCCTCTAAAATAATGAAGGTTAGATATTTATAATAGCCCCTAAAAAGTAATTAAAAACGTAATAAAAAAGATAGATTTTCGGCTCCGCGAGCCCGGTACCCGATCGAGCAAAGGGCCACCCGATCGGGTCCACACAAAAATTGGCCTAGCTTTACTTTTCTTCCTTCGCAAACGCACAAAAGCAGCACCACAACTCTAGGCTCACCCGATGCAATCGGGTCTCTTCTGCCTGATCGGGCTGGTAGTAAAAGGGCCCAGCCACGTCTTGATCCTTGGCGTATGCAGCAGCAGTATTGCAATATCTTTGGGCCACCCGATCTGATCGGGCCTTGGTTGCCCGATCGGTCAAACGAAGTTAAGCCCAGCTGGTTCCCTACCCCGGCGAAGCAGCAGCAGCATCAAATGAAATTAGGGCCTGCCCGATCGGGTTGAGCCAAACTTTGCTCCATTAGTTTCCTTCGCTTCTTCACTCGATTGGGTCGGGTAATGTCTGCCCGATTGGGCCCAAAACTCCACCACCCGATCCATAAATCTTCGCCCGATCAGGCCATATTTCTCCCGATCAGAGTACAAGGTAGCTCCTTTTGACTCTTTGACTCTCAATTCTTCACGTTTAGAGGTCTTGGGACCTCCTAAACCATCTATAAAGCTCGTAACCATTCCTACGTGCCTCGTAATAAGTCCCAAAGCTGTGGTTGCTTCCAAATAGCTCAAAAATAAGAAGAAAAACTCCCTAAAGCCTGCAATTCAACACTAAAATACAAAACCACGACTATATACGATAATTAGTATAAAATAGCTCCGAAGAGCTCAAATGACGCACAAATTAGCTCATAAATAAGGGAGAAAATTCTATATAAATACGTGATATCAAAAACGTTTCACTATATCCAGTTACCGTTACACACACCCAAGCCCAGGTCCAAAAAGATAAGCTCCAGCTCAACTCTTCCTAGAACCCAAAACCCAAGCCTAGCCCCAGCCCCAGCCCTGCCCAGACGGGCGGCGCGCGCGTGTTTGTGTGTGGTAGCAAGCCCAAGCCCAAGCCCAAGCCCAAGCCTAAGCATGACCTCCAACCATAAAAGTCAACCATGTAACCAACTCAATAGACAAGTAGAGGAAGGGAGTTAATAAACCAAGGAAAATACCCTTCCATAGGCGATATGGGTTCTTTGAGAAAAAACTAAAGAAGGCTTTACAAGCCTTAACTCCAACAAGTATGAAATTAATTTATGATAAGAAGAATAATTATCTAGGCGCCCTTCGCATATGACCCCCACCCTGAGGCCCCTCACAAGTCATACGCCCCCAAACCCCATTCCCCTAACAATATTGAAAATTTTGCTAGAAAGGAAGTCATACCATTGGACCCAAGGGTCCTTGGTTCACAAAACACAAATGAAATGCCCACACAAGCTACATTGCTTGCCTAGGAGTATATAGATGTCAATGGGATGGGACGAGAGCGGAGGATGGTCCCTCTATACCGATACCTGTCTCAGAATCTCATCTTCATCCGCCCAATCACCTATAACAATTTTTTATCCCCAATCTCAGAATCTCATTTTCATTCCCGCCCCATCACCCACGTGGGTCTCTGCACCCGTCTCATACCCATCATACCCCGCCCCAACATCCGCCTTAATAAACGTCACAATTTTATTTGCTAATTATTTTTTTTAAAAATGTTAAATAAAATAAATCTATTCAATATATTGTTTTTATTAAAGCTAATTAATAAGTAGTCCCTCTTTTCTTTAATAGAGACATTTTACCATTTAAGGGTGTTTTTATTTAATTGGGACACTTCTATTTTTTATTAAAAATGGTAGGTTGGCTCACCTAATTTACACTTCTCTCATACTTTTTCTCTCCTTCTCTCCTACTTTTTCACTTTTCCATCATTCTTCTACTTTTGCACATTTTACTTGATCCGCGCAAAAACACAAACGTCCCTATTAAAAAAAGGAGGGAATACTTAGGAGGCGGGGATGAAGCCGGGCAAATTGGGATGGGCGGGGCAGGTGGAGATGGGGCGACTGCATTCTAAACTCTACACCCGCCTCATCACCCGTGGCGGGGATAATTTTCATCCCATCCCCGCCCCATCACCTACAAAACCTTTCCCTATCCGTGCCTAACTAGAGCGGATGTGGGACGGTCTCCACAATTCCCATGCCACTGACATCCTTATATATAAGGCTAGTCGTACGTCAAATTGGCAGTAGATATTTGCTGAAGTTCTAATTTTTGGAATTGTGGGTATAGTCGTGTAGAGATATAAAAGTCCCAACCCAAAGGACATCACGTTTCTATCTCTCTGTCACAGCGCCTACAAGCCACAATCAAGCAAGCATGTCTCTCTCGTGGTGCATAAGCACCACAAAATACAAGTCACCATTCTATAATCACACCCCCAAAATTCACTCTCCTTAAACCCTTTTCCCACTGCTTCACTCTTCCAATTCCAATTCGAAAATTTGCGTGGTCAAGGTTGTATAGATGCTTAAATGAGAACCATAATTTTGAGCCTAAAGTTGAAAATTGTAAAGAGAATGAGAAAGCCAAATGGGAAAGTATGTTGTCAAGTGCAGCTAGCCTATACCCTTTTTATGTAAGTGTTGGTGGTGTGATTGCTTGCCTAAGGCCTTCAACATTCTCGTGGTTTGTTGATGGGGATCCTTTTTCATATAATCTCTCCCTTGGTTTGATTATGTTAGCTATGGGTTTGACGCTTCAGCTTCCAGATTTGCTCAAATTGGTTAAACAGCGCCCTTTTACTGTGAGTTCCAAACCGCCTTCGGTTCTCTTCTTTGTAAGTTTTTATTTTATTGAAAGGTTTTTAAGTTACTTTTAGTTATCTGAACTTATAAGTTATTTGAAATTATATTTTTCTTTATTTTATCTTATTATCTTATTTTACCATAGACGAAAGGTTATGTTTATACTATAAAGGAAGAGGAGGGGTAATAACCAAAATTAAGGAAAAGAAAAAATTCCCAATGGTAGGTCCTTGGTTTCATGCTTTCTCAATGGTAGTGTTGTAACATATTGAAAGAGGACACGTGGCCCAGTCAGGGATTGCCACGTGGCCCAATGAATTGGTGACACGTGGCTCACCCCCTCATCGACACTTGGCAGCATGTTATGGGGAGCTAATGATGTCACCAAAGCTGCAAACAAGAGGCCCAATTATTCCTTAAAGGAAGGAATAATCAGCCCAAATTCCCTAAAGAGGAAGAAGGTGATTGGATAAAGGGCTCAGGACAATCAGACCATTACAAGTGTCGCTTTCCCATTGCCCGACCAATCACATCACTCCATTCTAGGGTGCTCCTTTCTATACATAGATACTATAAATAGTTCCTCATAATCAGGTAAAAGGGACAACTACTCTCTCTTAAACTTACTCTGTCAAAATTCATACCCAGATTTTATCTATTGAATACTGACTTAAGCATCGGAGAGGGAATCAAACCCAAACCTCCGGTTTGGTTTTCCCCGTTTGCAGGTTCGGGAACGAAGCAACATCTCAGCACAAGCCTCCCAATATCAACCCTACACCTGTCCATCATCAGGACAAATACCGTATTCTTCAAGTTTACGTAAAGCATTTGGCGCCGTCTGTGGGGAGGCGCGGAGATGATTGATTGCAATTCGTCCAACCGAGGACAAAGGATGAGTCCTTATGTTCAAGTTAATGATACCGTCGATGATGAACGTCCGCCTAGGGGACGTGACGGACAGCGGCAGTATGATCCCATTGGGGCAGTCTTGGAGCCCAACCCTGCTCTCCCGGTCACGGCTGCTCATTTGGAAAATGCCCTAAATGAGTTTCAAGCCAGGATGGCCCAAGTTGTCCAAGACCAGATCAAGAACAACATGTTATTCTTCCGAGTAGGATCCCAGCCGGATTCTAGGCCTGCTCCTAGGAGAGGGGCTTCTCAGGAGAATGTAGCTGGACCAAGCGGGGCTAGATGACCAGGAGAAGCTAGAAGAACGTCTAGAGGAAGGCATCCTGTTCGAAGTGAGCAACCACGTCGTTTAGACTGGAATCTGGTGGTCACCAACCCAGTGAATAGACCAGTGGATGGTCGAAGGATGGAGACAGACGCTCGGGAATACCTGCATGCTAAGAGGGTAGCGGCTCAATAGAGGTCGGCTACCGGATCAACGCCGTACTTGCAAGACCCCAGTCTGAGGATTCGGATTCACACTCTGGAGCATGGAAGGACTCCGTCTATTTATGAGCCTCGTCAGGATCGAACGGTGGTTCAGCCTAATGTTTACAGAAGGACGTCTCAGCAGAATGTGTATAGGCGAGGGTCGCAAGAGGTCAGTTCATCGAACCCAGTCTTAAGGGAATGTCGGATAAATACAGCCCCAGTTGATGAACGTTTTAGGGAGCTGCGCATAGATTGGCCGACGCCTTTCTCAGCCAGAATAATGCAAGCCCCTCCATGTGCTAAGGTTAAACTACCAACCATTGATCTGTTCAATGGCACTACTGATCCAGATGATCATCTTTCTGCTTACAAACATCAAATGTACGTCCAGGCAGTAGATGACGCTACATGGTGTAAGAACTTCCCAGCCACTCTGAAAGGAGTCGCTCAGAAGTGGTTTAACAACCTACCGGCTAATTCTATCAACAACTTCACCGAGTTAAGTTATTCATTCACTAGCCACTTTGTCGCCAATAGGCAGGAACAGAAGACTAGTATTCATTTGGGGAAGATCATCCAAGCCCCAAAGGAATCCCTGAGAAGTTTTGTAAAGAGGTTCAATCTTGAAGCCCTTCAAATCCATGACTTAAATGCTGGTGTAGCCTTCGATGCATTTATTCGAGGACTGCGTCCAGGAAGTTTCAAGTTTGATTTGGTCAAGAAGAAAGTGAGTACCTTGGCTGAAGCTTTAAGGGAAGCCGAGGCTTTTATACATGCGACGGAGGTGTGTGCTGAAGCCAAGCACTCAGAGTCCAAGAAGCCCGAGGAACCTGTTCAAAAGACTAAGAACAATCCTAAGAAGGCTAAGACCTGGGTAGTGTCTTCAAGCACGACCCCGTCGAGAAGAGAGAAGACAAAAGAAAGGGCTGTCTCGGCTGAACCCATTGAGTTCAATAAGGATCAGTATTCAATCCTTATGGAAATCAAGGATCAGCATGAACTCAAGGCTCCGGCCGAGATGAAAACACCTTAGAAGAACAGAGATAGGAGTAAGTACTGCCACTTCCACAAACATTGTGGACATGAGACAAATGAATGCAAACACCTGAAGAGAGCTTTGGAAAACCTGGCAAAGCAAGGAAAGATGAATCAATACATCTCCCGTGAAGGCCGTTTTCAGAAGAAGGATTATCGACAGAAAAAGAAAGAAAGCTCCAGCACAGACGAAGACGTGGTTTTGGTGATATCCGGCGGGTTTGCAGCCGGAGGACCAACCTTGAGAGGTCACAAAAATTATGTCAGAGAGCTTGGCCAAGTGTTGCTGACGGGGAAATCCAAGATAGATCCGTTCCCCATGGTGACGGTGAGCGAAGGAGACCGTGGGAAGATAAAGGACTCCTCATGACGACCCCCTGGTCGTAGAAATGAAGATTGCAAATCTAAGAGTACGAAGGATCCTTATCGACACTGGCAGCTCAACTGACATTATTAGTGCTGATTGTTTGTTAAGATTGAAGTTTGATGAAAAAGATCTTTTTCCAGTCCATTATCCTATTATAGGATTTGGAGGTGGAATCATACATCCGGTCGGCACGGTTTCGTTGCCTGTCCGAGTCGGAGAGAAGGATAAGAGCAGAACTATGTTCATAAAGTATTTGGTTGTCAAGGATTTGACAGCATACAACGTCATTCTGGGACGTCCTACCCTTAATAACATTAAGGCAGTCATCGTCACTACTCTCATGCTAATGAAGTTTGAGTGTGACGATGGCCAGGTAAGCTCAATTTATGGAAACCAGCGGGCTGCTAGGGAGTGTTATCTTACAACCCTAAAGCCTTCGTCCTGGAAATTGAGTGAAGTCGAGCCTATGGATTTAGATGAACCCAAAGAGATGGGGGCAAAGATGGTAGGACCGGCCAGAGTGCAAGAAGAGAAGTTTAAAACCAATGCTGCTTCCGCAAGGAAGCCGGCTAGAGAAAGAGGTGAACTACATGTTACCCCTGAAGGGAAAACGGCAAGAGATTTGCCCAGTAAGAAGAGAAAATTCACTCAAGTAAAAGAAGAGCCAAGGCCTTCAGCCGAGCTGATGACGATCGCAAGTTTGACATTGGATCGTCCAAAGCCTGCTGAGGCCCCTTTAAGCATTTGCTTAGATGAGTCTCGTCCGGAAAGGACTTTGCAGATTGGGGCAGGTTTGAAGCCCGAGTTACAAGAAGCTATCATAGCACTTTTAAAACAATTTCAAGATATTTTTTCCTATGGGGCAGAAGAGATGCCGGGTATTGATCCCAAAGTGGCCGTTCATCGGCTAAATGTTGATCCAGCCAGAAAATCGGTCAGGCAGAAGAAGAGGCATTTGGGACCTATCAGGAATCAGGCTGTAGACGAAGAGGTCAAGAAACTACTAGAAGACGGCTTCATCAGGGAGACTCTCTACCCAAATTGGGTGGCAAACGTGGTTATGGTCCCCAAGCCAAATGGGACTTGGAGGATGTGTGTCGATTATACGGACCT
The DNA here is from genome assembly GCA_947645195.1 of Patellifolia procumbens. NCBI lineage: Eukaryota > Viridiplantae > Streptophyta > Magnoliopsida > Caryophyllales > Amaranthaceae > Patellifolia > Patellifolia procumbens. The sequence continues at coordinate 4,718,493 of CANSGD010001076.1, forward strand.
GAACCAGGCTTGCCCCAAAGACAGTTTTCCTCTTCCTAAGCTGGATCGACTGGTAGATTCGACAGCTGGTCATGCCTTACTGAGCTTCATGGACGCCTACTCTGGGTTCCATCAGATTCCCATGCTGCCGGAGGACCAGGACAAGACTTCGTTCATAACAGAAAAAGGGTTGTATGGATGGTTGATGATGCCATTTGGTCTGAGGAACGCCCCGGCGGCTTTCCAGAGGCTTATCAATGAGATCTTTTCGCCTCAGTTGGGACGAAATTTAGAGGCATACATTGACGACATGATCGTCAAAAGCCAAGAAGAAACAGATCATGTCGAAGACTTGCGTGAAACTTTTGAGACACTGCGCAAGTATAAACTAAGGCTCAATCCAAAGAAGTGCATCTTTGGGGTTTCAGCTGGCAAGTTCCTTGGATTCCTGGTAGATCAATGAGGGATAGAAGCAAACCCAGAAAAAATCCAAGCCATACTCGACATGAAGCCCCCGACCAAGGTGAAGGAAGTTCAACGGATGATTGGTGCTTAGCGGCAGTAGGACGATTTTTGTCCAAATCAGGTGATAAATGCCATCATTTTTTTGCAACAATAAAGAAGTCCGCAAAGTTTCAGTGGACCCCTGAAGCAGATGAAGCCTTAGTTGAGATCAAGAAGCATTTACAACAGCTCCCTCGCCTGATAAGTCCGGTGCTTGGGGAGAAGTTGTATGTTTACCTGGCTGTTTCTCCTGAAGCTGTCAGTGCAGTACTGCTAGCCGAGAGAGATGCTATACAAACACCCATTTACCTTGTGAGTCAAATACTCAAGGATGCTGAAACTAGATACACAGTTGTAGAGAAATTTGGCCTGGTTTTAGTAGTTGCTAGCCGAAAGCTAAGGCCCTATTTCCTGGCTCACAGTATAGTTGTGTATACTGATCAGCCGCTTAAGCAAGTTTTACAGAAGCTAGAGGCGGCAGGAAGGATGTTGAAGTGGGCGAATGAACTGAAGATGTTCGACATCACGTTCGAACCAAGAAAGGCGATTAAGGGACAAGCCTTGGCAGATTTCATTGCTGAACTAACCCGTCCAGTGTTGGATCCGGTAGAAGACCCCTCTGAGGGTAGTCAGTATTGGAAATTAATGGTAGATGGCTCGTCCACCACTCAAGGAAGTGGGGCAGGTCTGGTTTGTCAGTCTCCTGAGGGAGACAAGTATGAATATGCAGTACGTTTTAAATTTCCGGCGTCCAATAATGAGGCCGAGTATGAAGCCTTACTGGCCGGGATCCGTATTTGCAGAGCAGCAGGAGCTAGAAAGTTAGAGGCAAAGTCAGATTCTCTTCTGGTAGTCAGCCAGTTTAATGGAGAGTATGAATGCAAAGAGGCCTCCATGATTAAGTATGTCCAGCTGGTAAAAGAAGAAATCAAGCAATTAGGTGAATTCACCTTGGTACAAGTACCTAGGTCTGAGAATCATCAGGCTGATGATCTGTCTAAACTTGCAAGTTCTGCTTTGGGTGACACCCCCAGAACTGTTTTCTGGGAGGTTCAAGAAAGGAAGAGTATTGATCAAGAGGAGGTGATGTTTTTAAGCCTAGGGAACAACTGGATGGAGCCTATTCTTCACTACAAAAAGACGGGCCAATTACCAGAAGACCCGGCAGAAGCAAAATATGTTAAGGCACTAGATAAATGGTTCAAAGTTTGGGACGAGACATTGTACAAGAAATCGTATGATCGTCCGCTGTTGAAATGTATTATCAGGGAAGATGGTCTTGAGGTACTGAAGGATTTGCATGAAGGGCTTTGTGTATCACACATTGGCTGCCAAGCCTTGGCTAAAAAGGCACGAAGAACTGGCTATTTCTGGCCGACGTTGAATGCTGATGCCGTGGAGTATGCAAAAAAATGTGATAGCTGTCAAAAGCATGGTCATCTCTTCAAAAGGCCATCAAATTTTCTAACACCAATCCTGACTCCTTTGCCGTTCGCCAAATGGGGCATGGACATCCTAGGCCCTTTTCCCATGGTGGCCGGACAGAAGAAATTTGTTATTGTAGCTGTGGACTGTTTTTCCAAGTGGGTAGAGGCTGAAGCCGTTAGGAATATAAAGACGAATGATGTTAAAAGGTTCATCTGGAAGAACGTCATAACACGATTTGGGATGCCCCAGTCGATTGTGTTCGACAATGGACCACAGTTTGAGACTCCCAAACTGAAAGACTGGCTATCAGAGAGGGAGATTAAGTCCCACTTTGCTTCTGTTGCACACCCACAAGCAAACGGCCAGGTCGAAGATTTCAATAAGATTATTTCGGAAGGTATAAAGAAAAAGTTAGAAAACACCAAAGGCTTTTGGGTGGAAGAACTTCAACTGGTCCTTTGGTCCATTAGAACCACAGCCAAGAATTCAACAGGGGAGACGCCCTTCATGCTGGTTTATGGAACAAAAGCTGTCCTACCCATTGAGATTGAAGAGCCCACCCTCCGCGTCATGTTATACTCAGAAGAGACTAATTGGGCGGCAATGCGCCTGGCATTGGACAAATTGCCTGAAGTGCGAGGTAATGATCTCCTGAGGATGGAATTGTACAAGCTACGCATGGCTAGGGAATTCAACAAACGGGTAACCAGACGACCTCTCAAAATAGGGGATCTGGTTCTTCGTAAGATGGAGGCATTTGGACGTGCAAAGGAACTGGGTAAACTAACCCCGAACTGGGAAGGTCCGTATTTGGTGGTTGAAGAGGTTCGCAGCGGCACTTTTAAGCTTCAAGACTTAGATGGACGTCCCATACCAAGAACTTGGAATTCCGATAATCTGAAAAAATACTATGTCTAAGGAAGTTTGTAGGTTTTTACATTTTACAAACGAAGTGCTACGGCACAGAAAAATCATTTAGCAATGTATTCTATGTATCTTAGCTTAGGCTAAGCAAACTTCACATTAATACATTCTAAATTCTGCTCTATAGTTTGAACTGCTCCTTTATGTATGTCTTATTTGATTAGTTAGTAACGTCAAGTCACATCGTCATTAAGGGGCATTTTATTATCCACAGCCATCTTGGGGCATTTTTCCATAGATGGACGAAAGATGGTTACTAGCTAATAAACCATAAAGGTCCATTATGCAAGATAGATATTACTTCCTAAAGGAAGAGGTCTGCAAAAATCATCATAATCGGTTCAAGATATAACTGATGAACAAAGACTTCTTGATTAAAAGTTCTTTAACCAGAAGCAATCGTTTAAAACCAAGTTCATAGAAACTTGATAGACGAACACCGCTTCCTAAAGGAAGCCGACTAGAGAGACGTCTTCCCTTAGTAAAGGAAAGCTCCGTCATAATACCTAATACTACACAAAGGTATTATTTCTTAAAAGAAACCGGCCTAAAATGAGACGTCATAGTAAAGAAGGTTTCGTTACTTAAAGGATGGACTAGACTTTCTTCCTACGATGTCTTCGTCTAGGAATAGACCAAGAGGCATCCTTAGAAGGGGGGCATACAGTACCACGTCCAGCAAGGAAAGAACAATCCTCGGACTTCTTTAAATCTTACAAGGATGCAAAACAAGGTTAGTTCAAAAAGGAAAACGTCATTAATTAATCCTCGGACGTCTTCCCTTGAACATAATTTCGTATTTAACCAATAGTTGGTTCGTGAGGGAAAACGTCCAAGACGTCTGGACCCTTGGACGTCTTCCCTTGAAAAAAATGTCGTATTTAACCAATAATTGATTCGTAAAGGAAAACGTCCAAGATGTCTGTCTCCTTAGACGTCTTCCCTTGAACGAAATTTGGTTTTTAACCAATCATTGGTTCGTGAAGGAAAACGTCCAAGACGTCTGGATCCTTGGACGTCTTCCCTTGAACATGACTTGGTTTTTAACCAATACTTGGTTACTGAATACCATTCTTGGATGTCTTCCTCATCATGTTGACAACATTCCTGATTCACTAACTTGGTCATTCTTTAATTAAGTAGTAAGAAATTAGAGAAGAGACCAGAAAAGAGAGTTATAAACCTTCATTGTATATTAACTACTTCTGGACGAGCTTGGACTGCCAAAGTACAAAGCAGGTTTACAGGTTTATCAGCCAAGTCTAGAACAAACAGAAACTACTTCTGGACGAGTTTGGACTGCAAAAGTACAAAGCAGGTTTACAGGTTTATCAATCAAGTATAGAACTAACAAGCTGCTTCTGGACGAGCTTGGACTGCTAAAGCTCAAAATAAGTTTACAAGATCGTCATCCCAGTCTAAAACCAAGTATGGCCGATCTACAAAAATACTTAAGACAAAATTACAAAGCAACAATTGACAGCAAAAGGCGCATCCTGATCTGGTTGTGGGCCAAGACTCTAATGACAGTTGCGTACTTCTTCAACTTGTCAAGCTGAGCCTGAATATCTTTCCTGCCCTCTTCACTGTCATACTTCTTGGAGTACTTGGTGAAAGCCTTCTTCTTAGGCTTGCACCAGTTACTCGTCAGGAGTACCTTCCATATCTTTCTGTGTGTCCGCAGGCATTTCCAAGTTTGCATCAGCTGTGGCATCAGGTTCTATGTATTCCTCCCCGTCAGAATCAATAAATACTGGGGGTTTCTCATTGAGCAGCCGAGCCTTGGAGCATTCCTCCTGGAACAGAAGTCTTCTCTAAAACCGGGGCACCTCTTCGGAGTCAGCTAGCATGTCGAAGGCTTTGAGGGCCCATTCCTTAGCCTGGTTTTCAGCTTCAGAAAAGCTTTTGACGGCCTCCTCAAAGTCACGTTCCCTCAAGAGCTTTTGACGAGCCACCTCAGCTGTAAGGCCCACAATGGCCTGATGGAACAGGGCTGCAGTAATGAGAGCAGCCCTCTTTTCCTCCTCGATGGGTTGAGTTGCTGTGTCCAGCTGACTTCTCAGCCGATCCACCTCGGCTTGCAAGCTACCCAGGCTCATAATCAGGCGCTTATTCATATTATCCATATCAGCCGCCTGTTTCTCCATGGCCCTTACAGTTTGAGCATGCTCCAAGTTCAGGGTTGCCAGCTCCAAAATGGACTTGTCCCCGGCATCAGTTACCTGACGGAGAAGCCTCCTATTCTCTTTACGGAGGTCCCTGATATAATCCTCGGCCATCAGAGAACGGGCAAAAGCCTAAAAAAGTGAAAAGTTAGATGGTGGGATAATAAACAAGATATGTTGAGTATATAAGAAAGATAGTAGGTGACACTCACCTCAGCAGTCAGCTGGGTTATGTAACCCACATGGCCGGCAGCAGCTCCTCTCAAGCCCTTGACATAAGGTTCAGGGAAAGCGTCAAAAACTTCACGCTTTACCTGTTCCCTTTCCATTTTTGAGTACTTGGCAAAGGAGGGGAAAGGCTCATCAGGATAATCCTCGTCCTCAGGACCCTCAGCCATTGGCCCTTTTCCCTTATCTGAAACTAGTGGAGGATTAGACATACGGATAGGAAGAATAATTGTTTGTGGGTTGGACGGGCTCTGTGATCGTCCCCCAATTCTCAGTGTTCTGACCACGTTTGGAGAATAAGACTCACCAGAAGACAAAGACCTACCACGGTAGGCCGGGGGCATTTGACTTTCCAGCCGAGCTGCAGCTCCACTGTAAGCTGAGACTTGGGGGGTTGCCGCGTCCGGGTCCCCCACTTCAACAACATTAAGCATATCAGCCGCGTCCGGCTGAATAGATAAATCAGCCAAGGGGAGAATTTCCCCCTCGTTTGGAACAAAAGGGGTGGAGGAGACTTCCACCCTCTTTACCTTACCTCCGTCAGAAGAACGAGGTACTCTGGTAACCAGCTGGCTAACAAGTGCAGCTTTCAAAGCCTGCGACATACTAGAAGTTGTACTTTTCTTCTTGAAAGTACTCTTGCTCTTCTTTGCCGGAGATTTCTCTTCGGCAGGAGTGGATGCAGCTCTTTTCCTAGCTGCGGGCACCGTACTGGCAGGCTTAGACGAAGCTTTGTCTGCAGCCTTGGCAGTGGGAGCTTTTGACTGAAAAAAAAAAATTTAGTTAGTTCACATTGCTTGCAGAAGGAAACCGGCCGAAATATTATTGAATGACATGTATTCAGATTCCATAAGACCCAGTGATTCATTAAGGAAGACGTCCTAGGCTAGAAAGCTTGGACGTTCTCCTGATTATTGAACAACTTGGGCACAAAGAGATCCAAACTGATCCATAAAGGAACTCGTCCAAGGATTTACTACCTGGACGCCTTCCATTTCATAAAATTAGTTTGACAATTTCTTCAAAGAAGGAAAACGTCCAAGAATTTACTACCTGGACGCCTTCCTTCTCATAAGAGTTAGTTGATGAACAATTTCTTCAAAGAAGGAAAACGTCCAAGGATTTACTACCTGGACGCCTTCCTTTTCATAAGTTAGTTGATAAACAATTTCTTCAAAAAAGGAAAACGTCCAAGGATTGAAATCCTGGACGCCTTCCTTCTAATATCAAATAGTTCAAACACAAATTGTTCACTGAAGGAAAACGTCCAAGGATTGACTATCTGGACGCCTTCCCATTCAGATCAAATAGTTCAAACACAATTTGTTCACTTAAGGAAAACGTCTGAAGATTGAATATCTGGACGCCTTCCTTTTCAGAACAATTTGTCTTTAGACAATTTGTTCAATAAAGGAAAACGTCCAAAGATTGAATACCCGGCCGCCTTCCTTTTACAAGTAATATTGGGTTGAAAATTTGAAAAGAATTAGAAGTGGCTGTCTTACCAGGGTGGTGCCCCGTTTCTCAGCAGGCTTCTTGGCCGCCTCCATGCGCAGCTTATGGGCAAAGCGAGCGGGCTCCATTTTGCCTCTCTGAGAGTGAGTCAACAATGATCTGGCTTCCTCTGGAAAACAAACAATAAAAACAAGTGAGACAAGGACATAATGATGGAGCAGAGGAGAATTATAAAAATTGGATTACCTTTATCCTCGCCTAACCAAAGTCCAGCGGCCACTAAATATTTGTTACTATAAAATCTCTCCTTGAAAGGTATCCAGCCGGCAGGGCCTTTGATGGTTGGACGATCCTCCTTTTTATACTCCACCACTTTAAAGTGGTCAACGACCATGTCGTCAAATTTATTCTCCAGGCCCAGGAGGGGAGCTCCACGTCCAGTATGGGTAACCGCACGACTATGGTACCTATAACGTTTGGTTGTTTCCTCGTCGGGGGCCCGGAGATAAAGAAAGTGAGACTTCCAGCCATGCATCTTTGACGGCTTACCCCAAGCCGTCATAAAGCCAGTCTGATTACATATACTAAACCAAGAGCCATCCACCGTCTTAGGCATCTTGGATAAATAGTGCATGTGAGTGAAGGCGGCCAAAGAAAGGGGATAACCTTTAAGCTCACAGGTAGCTATAAAGGTCAGGACGTTGTGCCATGCATTTGGAGCCAGTTGACTTTGGCCGAGGTTATAATGACGCAGTATCTCCTCTATGAAAGGGTGAAGGGGAAACCTAAGACCACAATCTAAGGCCAGTTTATAAATAGGAAATTGGCCGTGTTTGGCGTCAAGAACAGTTTGCCCCTTAGAAGGAATGACAAACTCATAGTCTGTTATGGGAATAGCTGCCCATAAATGATAGGGATCAGTTCCAAGCTTCTTTAGCCAAGCCCTATCTATCTTTATTGCCCCAGGGTCTGCTAAGTCTCCTAGGGTTCTGCGAATTTCAGATGGAGTGGGTGAAGCACTTCCCTCGTCCTCACTATCTCCCTCGTCCTCCTCCTCTGCTTCCTCTGCATCATCCCCTTGGGCTTCGTCATCAACCTCCACCTCATCAACAAGCTCCTCGTCCTCATCATCATCATATAAAAGAAGGTTCTCTTCCTGAACCCCAGACGGCTCTGCCACGGACGGTTCTGGGTCAGAATAGGGTCGACTTTGTTCACCTAGCTGTATATCATCCCCATAGGGAGATCGTTCTGGAATCTCAGTAGGGCCCCTTTGTGGGCCTCGACCAGTTGATTCCTCCATTTCTGAGCTAGAGGTTGGAAGGATTAGCTGGCGTCTTAAACGAACAGTTTGCTTGACGCGCGCCAAAATACCCTGCACAGGCAGAGACTGGGACGTCGGACAAGGTTGATGGGTATAAAAATACACAAAGAGACCGCCTAAAAAAGGTCCAACTCTAGAAGAACTCGAGGATGTTTGGAGTTTATTTCTAGGGCCTAGACACTCTCTCGGACGGCCAAGGATGTTGGACGAGGATGAGGATTCCATTTATTTATAAAGAATAAATGAATAAATAAAAGAATGGAAGGAGGAAAGATACCTGACAAGCTTTGACAAGTAGGCTCAAGACAGATGAATGTTGAATAAGAGCGGCTCTTCGGACGATCTGTGCTTCTCTCTAAAAGTATCTCTCTCTCTCTAGAATGCTCTCAAAATTCTGAAAACTGAAAATGAGGAAATGAAGAGGAGGGGGGATATTTATAGAAGGGTAAAAAGACCTCTCTCCTCCCACAGTAATTTTACACGTGTCACCTTGTGAGAAGGACACGTCAGCATCCCACATCATTTGATTGGTCCTTTCTTTCGGTTCAATTGGACTTACTTTAGTAAAACTAGAATTATTACTACTGATAAAAGGAAATATATCAGTATTGGATTCAGATACCTTCCCTTTAGGGGCAAATGTTGTAACATATTGAAAGAGGACACGTGGCCCAGTCAGGGATTGCCACGTGGCCCAATGAATTGGTGACACGTGGCTCACCCCCTCATCGACACTTGGCAGCATGTTATGGGGAGCTAATGATGTCACCAAAGCTGCAAACAAGAGGCCCAATTATTCCTTAAAGGAAGGAATAATCAGCCCAAATTCCCTAAAGAGGAAGAAGGTGATTGGATAAAGGGCTCAGGACAATCAGACCATTACAAGTGTCGCTTTCCCATTGCCCGACCAATCACATCACTCCATTCTAGGGTGCTCCTTTCTATACATAGATACTATAAATAGTTCCTCATAATCAGGTAAAAGGGACAACTACTCTCTCTTAAACTTACTCTGTCAAAATTCATACCCAGATTTTATCTATTAAATACTGACTTAAGCATCGGAGAGGGAATCAAACCCAAACCTCCGGTTTGGTTTTCCCCGTTTGCAGGTTCGGGAACGAAGCAACATCTCAGCGCAAGCCTCCCAATATCAACCCTACACCTGTCCATCATCAGGACAAATACCGTATTCTTCAAGTTTACGTAAAACAGGTAGGTCTTAGTTTCTTTTAATTCCATTGATAGGGCTGAGTTTTAATTTATTTTCTAATAATAGGTTAATCATCTTAATTTAAACATTAAAATTAAAATTAAAATTAAACCCTAATTAGCAAATTAAAATTTAAAAAAAGGAAAAATTAAAAAAAAACAGGAACAAAAAAACCCAACCACCCCTCCCCCCACCCCACCCAGCCCGCCCCCTCCCCCATCAGCCCAGCCGCCCCACCCACCCCCTCCCCCACCAGCCCAGCCACCCCCCAACCAACTCCCCCTCCAGCCCCATCCCCTCCCCCACCAGCCCAGCCACCCCCGACTCGACCCTCCCCTACCACCGAAACCCCCTCCCCCGTAACCCCCCACCCTCGAAACCCCCACCCCCGAAACCCTAACCACCGACACCTCCACCCCACCTCAGCCACAATCGAAACCCCCCCACCCCCGACGACCATCTTCAGCCAATCCCCGCCCCATTCTGACCACCCCCACCCCATCACCGCCCCCCAAACCCCACCCCACCCCATAACCACACAACCACCACCCCGTCCCCTAATTACCGTTTTTCTTTTTGTCAATTTTTCCTTTTTTTTAAAATTGTCATTAGTTAATTAAGGTTTAACTTTAATTTTAATGTTTAAATTAAGGTGATTAACCTTTATTTAGGAAATGAATTAACACTCATCTCTATCAACGGGATTAAAAAAAACCTAAGACCTACCATTGACAAAGCCCAAAACCGGGGACCTACCATTGGGAATTACCCTAAATCAAGGAAGTTAGTAAGAAATTAAGTTCTATTTTCAAACTTAGCCATCATTCTTAGCCAAAAAAGTTTATAACTTTAAACTAAAATATCTAAAAATTAATAACAGTTGAGAAAATATCAATGGTTATATTTTGTTGAGATATATAAATAAACATTCACTTTGCTATATTTTTCGTATACATTTGATTATTTTTTTTTATTTTCAAATACATGAGTAGTTGATTGCTCATGAGAGGGAGTGCATTTGATCAACTTAATCTTGAAACATGATAAATTAGTTTAAGACGAGTGAGAAAGTGGTAGAGGCAGAGAGATAATGTATTTATTTGCACATGAGTGATGATGCTAATGGCATCTTCCATTTATCTTTTGTAAGGTTTTTATATTTTTTGGCATTTTGTTCTTAAATCACTATTGTTAATCTAAACTTTAATATTTATTATTCTTTTTTATGTATTTAAATTATTTCATTATCTAAACTATTTTGATTTACAATTACACCCTCTAAAATACAAATAACTAAAACTTAACGATTATTTTTAAAAATATGAAAACACTTCACTAGAGAAATTACATATTAATCTTTTGCACGAGGCATGCATCGCGTGCATATAAGACTAGTTTTACTAAATTAGAACTCATATATCTAGAATAAGGACAGAAAATAAATTGAAAAGAACGAACTTTCTTTCTTTTTAAACAAGTATGTGTTTTTGCTACTTTTTCTCGTTTTGGTTATTTCTAAATTTAATTGTTACTTCCTTCGTTTCGCAATACTCGCAACGTTTTTGAACCTTAATATCCCTAATTATTGATAAGTAAAAATTATAAAAATTGATATTATGATAACATGCATTAAGACGAATCAAATAAGACCTCAGTTGACTATATTTTTCTTATAAACTTGTGAAAAAATATAGTGTGCAGTTAAACACAGTGTACTGGAAATTCCATCCGGTTCCGTGAAAATTCAATTTTTTTAAAAATAAAATTTTTTTTGATTTTTTTTAAAAAAGGGATTTTTACGAAGCCAGATGGACTCCGATACACAGTACCGGAAAGTCAATTTGGTTCCGTGAAAATTCAAATTTTTATATTGTTTTTTTTAAAAAAGGATTTTTACGGAACTGGATGGACTTTTCGGTACCTTTTAAAAAATAATTTTTTTTTTTGAATTTTTTTTTTTAAAAAACCGGACATAAGTTATATTTAATAAGAGTATTTTGGACGATTTACTATAAAATACGGCTGTGAAATGATAAATACGAGTAGTGTATGTCGGTTGAAAAAAGTAGATGAATATTGGTTATTATGCATGAAATCTGCTACAAGAAACTGGTAGTGGACTAGTGGGTAATAACCGAGAGAACATCGTGGTGGATGCCAATAAATCTGCTACAAGAACAACCGAAAGAAATTCAACTCAGAGCTTCAGATATGTTGAATTGATGTAGGCTGGAATAATAAATGGCAAAACGCAGTAGTGTATGTCGGTTGGAAAAAGTTTCGACAAAGGGAAAGTCGTTGCCACGCGGGTGGCCGGCGAAAAAAATTTGGTGCACGAGTCTAGAAGGGAAACGGCTCCGCTACCATGTCAAATTAGGGTAATGTGATCCTTAGCTTTCTCACTACTGGTAAACGTATATATACAAACTATGACTAAGAGTCCGTTCTTTTCAACTTATTTTTGCTTACTTGAACTTATTAGACCTTATTCGACCTTATCCGACCTTATTAAACCCTATCCGACCTTATTCAACCTTATTACACCTTATTTGACCTTATTATTATTATTATTTATTATTATTATTATTATTATCATCATTATATATTAAATAAGCTCAAAATATTTAAAAAAAAATAGTGGAAAACCGAGATATTATTATTATTCTTTATTAGAATTTTTTGTCAAAAATTGTAATGCGAAATACCCATTTTGTTTATTATAGCCACCATCTTTTTTCTTCTGAATTTACTGCCAGGAAAGACTAATAGCTTAATGGTCATAGGAATACTCTACAAACGACAATCCGTAAAAATCGGTATCCCTTATTCCTGTAGACGAATAAAATTATCAAGCGCACAACAAACAATGATGATAGCCAAATGAAAAAAGTAATAATTAATAAATATTAGATAATATAATAATAATAATAATAATAATAATAATAATAATAATAATAATAATAATAATAATAATAATAATAATAATAATAATAATAATAATAATAATAATGTTGTCCATAATAATAATAGTAATAATAATGTTGTAGTATAGAAAAATATATAAGAATCTTACTATACTTTATTCGACGTTATTAGACCTTATTAGAACTTATTTTAGACCTTATCTAAACTTATGTAAATTGAAAATAAGTTGAAAAAAGTATTTAGGCCTATTAAGCCCATCTAACTAATTATATAATTACATCATTAATCACGCAGTGACATGGCCCAATACTGGAAGACAAGTTGACTTGAATTACTATAGTACAATTTTCTTAAAGCAACTTATGGAGTTAATTTTTTAATGACATCAAGTCATTCAGGAGGTTTTTTCTTCCGGTGGAATTGAAGTGAACTGTCTGCATGTCCCTTTTAGCTCACTTCCTTACTGCGAAAGATGTCTCTATACTTGGGATTTTGTTTATAACTTTTTGGTGATTATGTTCAGATACTCACTGGCTGCATTGCTCAATATACAATTATGCCATCGTTGGGACTGCTCTATAGCAAATTGTTAGGGCTCCCACCAGCTATATCAGTTGGCTTAATATTGCTTTCTTGTTGTCCTGGAGGCACCGCATCCAATGTGGTGAGAGTACTTTCTTCTAGTGATTTATGTCTCGTACAACTGGTGTGCAATTCTGACTTCATCTATCATCACTTTCTTTCCCTAGGATGAACATGTGGCTGATTATGGACAAAATTTGCAAAATTCGTCATAAATTTTTCACATTATTTCAGTAATCAAATTAGATTAAGAAAAAAACCTCAATTTTTCCACGCATAGGTTATACTAGCTGTTGTTGCTTTATATAGGACCAATTGTCTGCTTTATCAGAAATCTCCATAGAATGATCGACTTCAGGTGTGATTTAAAGAGGTTATTGCTTGTGGGTGTTGCATTTGATGATAGGTATCGTATCGGGGTGTTCATGTTTTTTGAGTCTGGAGATGTTAGATCTTCTCAGTTGTGCAAGTATTTAACTTGAGATGCAAATCCAAATATCATTCATCGGTGCAGCTTTGCTGTGTCAACTCATTAAGATGGAGACGAAGTCAAAACTATCCTTTAAAAATCCTGAACGACTTGAAGTAGTAAGTGATGAACCGAAATATATTCTACAATCTTCAGCATAGAAGTTCCTATGTGACTCTGAATGATAAAGGAAAATAAAAGTAAAACAGGAAAGCACAAATTCTACGAATTTCCTTTTGTTACTAGAATTTGAGATGAATAGGGGATATGAACACATTCTTATTCTGTTTTTATTCACTCAGAATCTGTCAGCTCTGTTCTCTTTTAACTGAAGGTGTCTTTATCCTATTCTCCTGTACTTGAGAATTTTTTTAACTTCCCTGTGAATTTGGAGTATATTGTATGTACAGCCCATCAACGTGTAGGGTATAGTAGAGGATTTACTTAAACACCATAACTACCATTGATCATACAAGTATGGCAGGTATGTAGGTATCAATAAATGATAATTGATGATTCTAAAGTTAACATAGGTACATATGAGAAATTTGATGAAGTTAGGGTCCATTTTATCTCACTGTTATTACCACCTTTTTTGCTGTCACTGAAGCTCTCCTTCCAGGACCACAGGTTTGTTTAAAATTTGTGTAAACAACTTGCCATGTTCGTGGTCTCAATATTATTCATCCCCTTTAGTCTTCCTTAAAAGTTTATTGCTGTTCCTTTGAGAAATGTGGACCATTTTGCCATTTTGGTATCTTTGACTTGCACTGTTCATCTGAGCTCTTTCAAATTCTTGCAAAACCCGTTAAGCATTCGATCTCTCAGTTGGCTTGTGTAGTTCGCTGATGGTTGTGTAATTTTGTCTCCTTAGCATGATCAAGACGGTTTACTCATAACTAGGGTGATGAAATAATAGTGTTACAGGTGACTTTGATAGCTCGTGGCGATGTTCCTCTATCTATTGTAATGACTATGTGCACCACTGTTGCTTCTATTCTAGTTACTCCTCTCCTCACCAAATATCTGGCGGGAACATATGTTCCTGTAGATGCTATTAAGCTTTCGGTGAGCACATTGCAGGTAATGTTGGATCTATCTATGACACATCTCTACCATTACCGGAACTAGAGAATTAGCATTGTATTTTTTAATCATTCTGATCATTAATGCTTTTCCAGGTGGTTGTTGTTCCGGTTTTCCTAGGTTCCTTTTTTCAAAGTACAGTTCCTACTGCTGTAAAAGTTGTCACACCTTACACTCCACTTTTTGCTGTCTTAACATCATCATTGCTAGCATGCAGGTTCAGCTTGCAATTAGATGAATACACATTACAATTGCCAAGCTTTTGATTTGTTTTTTCATATTTTCTTGTTATATGGACAGTGTATTTTCAGAAAACGTTGCCCGTCTCAAATCTTTGATGACTAGTACGTCATTCACATCTGTTCTTGGTTCAAATCTCCATAATCAAGCGTTATTGTCGAACGAACTGGTGATTACAATTATGGCCGTGGTGTTGTTACATTTCTCGGGTTTCGTTCTAGGGTAATGTTTCTCGAGACAAAGCAATCATTAACATTTTCAAATTCCATCTTGTTGATAATCTTAAATCTTTACTAATTTTAATATGTTTGTTGTTTTGATCATGAGTTCTGAGATATTAACTTCAATCTTCTTTCATTTACAGCTTGTTCGGTATTTTTTTTAGTAAAGGAAAGGAAAAAAAACGTAGAGAAAAGAAAAGAAAGGAAAAGAAGAGAAAAGAAAGTAATTATAGTCATTAGAAAAAAATTGCAAAAAGTACCAAGTTCTTTGGCTTTTAATTCTCTACTTAGTTTTTAACCCCTCTCTAGAAAACAGATGAAGAAACTGATTTCTCTAATTGTAGCTAGATATTGTTTTTGAAGAGACACAGATCTTCTGCCCAAATAACTCGTAAATATGTTTTCTTTTGGTGTATATAGAGCCACGACCGGCAAAATAAGAATCGGTCTCAGCACCTCCTGGAACTGGAAAAGATGTTGTAACAACCGAGCTATCTCTCACTCTTATAACTTGTAATTACTTGTATTAGTTAATATTAAGTTGCTCCCACTACACGGGCAAACATGCTTCACTTTAATTTGGCGTGGTTTGGAGTAATAGCCTGAACTGGTGGTTGTTGCATCAATTCCAGTTATACAAAAAATAGTAACCACATAACAATAATTATTCAGGATTGACTTTGTATGTTGTTTCTATTTGTAATGATATGTGCAACCTATTAATATCTCTTCAAATTGCAGGTATGCATACTCAACTATATATGGCTTTCGAGAAACTGAAAGGCGAGCGATATCAATTGAGGTTTGTACGTTTGGCTCCTTGTATTCATAAGATTGATAAATAAAGTTGTCGTGTTCAATTCAGGGTCTGTTTGTTTGGCAGAAATCATTTTATGTGAAAACATATTTTCTCTATTTTCCTATATTCGGATTATAGAAAGGGGTGTTGCAACTCAAAGATTGTTTTCCCAAAGGGTGAAGCTTTGCTTTCAAAAAGAGGAATGACACATTTTTTCTCTCACGATCCTTTACTTTATGCCTTAAAATTCTCCCTTTTCATTTATAAGACTACTTAAAAAGTTCTTCTCTTTCCTCATAAATGTGCTGTTCCAAATATCTAAACGTTCTATTGGGCTGACTCAAGCATTAGACATTTATAAGCACATAATTAGGGACATGCTTGGTTCATGTACATTTTTTGGCAGGTGGGAATGCAGAATTCATCTTTAGGTGTGGTTTTGGCAGTTTCTCACTTCAGCTCACCAATGGTGGCATTGCCCCCAGCGCTTTCTGCCGTCATAATGAACATAATGGGAAGCATCTTAGGATATATTTGGAAAAATATCGATCCTGTGGATCACAAAGTGTAGATTTCTTTGTATTCTAAGTCATTTATTGTGTGCAGCGCCTACTATGTTTGAAGTTGTGTTAAGTATAGGACAAAAGATTTCTTTTTATTCCTAGTCATTCATTCTTATTCCTATGGCTTTCCTATATTAAGGGAGATGCTGGCTCTCGAGTCTCGACACTACTTCCTTGATAACTGAGCGTTGATTGTTGAAGCCACTAGTCCAATCCAAATCATTTTGTCGAATGTAGCTTGTTGAATTTAAAGGAACATTCACTTATGGATGATTAATTAAATTAAACCAACTTAATGGTAAAGAGGATGTGCTACTACAATTTTTAGATTTTCAGTCTTTAAAGGTGTTTGATTTATCCCAGTCCTAATAATGATGAAGTATAGGCCTGATGATAATAAAAATTCCTTTTGGTAACCATTAACTTTTTCAGATCTTCATTGGTAACCATGTGTTTTCAAGATTATCAAAAATAACCATGCTTTACTATTCATTAATTAGGCGTGACTAATTGGAGTTAAATACCCTTGAGTTGGTGTTAAGTGGGGTTTTGTACATTAACTATGGTTAGTGTGTTTTAACCTACCTCAATAATTAAACCCTTGTTACTGCCAACCACCTCAATTAATTAACTTTTCACCTTCCTCTCTCCCGTTTTCCTCTCTGATCAGTATCCATACTTCGAGCACGCATACTCTGCTTTTCGTTCCTTCATCTCCTCTATCTGTTCACCGATTTTCTTTTTTCTTTTTTCTTGTTTAAGTTCATTCTCTGGGTTTGCAAAATGCTGAATTTCGTTCGGTTTTTGCTTGGTTTTTGCTGGAGTTCGTTTCTTCTCAACAATTTTTGGAGCCAGCGCAATCAAGTAAGTTGCTACCTATTTAATGTTGTTTTAGATATTGTTTATCTTTTTAGAGGTTCAATTCTTGTAGAAAAATCAGTTCATTTAAGGTTTTATTTGTGGTGAATTTGTGCCTTGGCGAATTTGTGAAGCATAATTCTTTTTATTTGAAATATTTACTTGCCAAAATTGATATCACATTGTAGCAACAATTTAACTTGAATAATTGATCATACAAAGATGTCAGTTTTGGGTCGATTCCTTTAGGTTATAGTGTTGTTATCCAATTAGAGTAGCATTTGGTTTGAATTTGTGTGAATTTAATATGTTTACTTCCTGACTTGGACTATTTGTTTTCTGCTTTGTTGTTGTGATCATTTGGGGCTGAAGTTATGGGTGACAACATAATTTTAAGGTTCCAATATAGAGGGGCAGACACTGATGTTGTTGTGGATGATGTTGACAAGGTCAACTTGATTGATCTCATCATTGAGTATTGGCACACATGTGAGAAAGAACAAATAAGGACCCCAAAGTACCCTGGCTTCACATATTTACACAAGATGAAACATGTCAAAATAGGGAGTGATCAAAATCTAATGCAAATGTTTGCTGGCAATGGTAGATACATTATTTACATATGGGTGAAAGAGGTTCCTAAACCAACTAAAGTTGTGAAGGCTGCAATGACATTAAGAGCTATGCACAAAGAAACTGAGCATGAACCCACGGAACCAATTCATAAGCAAACCCATACACTATCAGTACTTAGGAGGAGTCCCATACTTCAGCCTGAAGTGATCATTGAACCTAGTCCACTTCTTAAGCCTAACACCCAACCTCCTGAAAGTCAACTCACCCGAATTGCCTTACCAAATTATCCTGAATCTCCTCTACATGTAGAGAATGTGTTATGGAAAAGTTGGAATATTGGGAAGACATTGAGATAACTCCAGTTGAGACTAATATAGGCAGAGGATGAGGGGGACTGGAAGGGTAGGGGAAGGACAAGAAAAGATGAGACACAACCACCTGAGTTCAGGAGGAGTCCCAGAACAAGAACAACAGTTCCAAATCCTAAACATGATACTCAAACACCAGTTGTAAGGGCTTTCGAGGTTGGTGAATCATCAAACAAGGTTATAACCTCACCTTGGCTGAAGAGAAGAGTCCCAAGGACTACAACAAAGAGGATTGGATCTGTGAATGTTGGGAGGGCAGCTGCAACTGATTTAAGGGACAATCTCAATCAAGTAACTGATTTGAGATCAAATAATGATGAAATTGGTTATGTCCACTCTGACACTGAAGATGAGGACACTGATATGGATTTTGTTGAAGGTGCTACTACTGAAGATGATGACACTGACATGGACAATGGTGATGACACAACAATGGTACCTAATGATGATGAGTTTACTCTAGTCATTCATGACTCTTTTGATCCATATGCTGGCCCAGTTTGGGAAGATGAATGTGATGATTTTGATAATTACATGGCAAAGCTCTATAAAAATGGTGAAATCTACAAGGACCAAGAGTTTGGCAACATAATTTTGAAACCTTGGCAGATTCTTACAGAAAAACAACATCTTAGAGATGTTGTGAGGGACTATTGCATTCAGAGTGGCTTCTCAGTTGTGGTTGAGAAAGCCAACAATCAGATATACACTTCCAAATGTTCAGATGACAGATGCCAATGGAGACTTCATGGGTCTGTTCTTCCAGATGGTGCGACATGGGCTATCAAGTCCATACAAGGCTCTAAACACACATGCCTTGGACTCGAGACCAAGAACCCCATGGTCACAGCAAACTGGGCAAAGAGAGTGCTTCTGGAAGATATCAGGGCTAATAATGATATCCTCGCAAAAGCACTGAATGAGTTGTTATGGAGTAGGTTTGGTGTTCAAATGACTAAGAGCACTTTGTATAGGATGAAGAGAGATGCATTGACTGAAATTCATGGGGGCCATGATGTGTCCTACAAATATCTGCCACAATACTGTGAAATTATAAGGGAAACAAACCCCAACTCTGTTGGTCACTGTGCATGGAACTCACCTCAATCCCCCGAGACGCCAATAGCATTCAGTCACATATTCATCAGCTTCAAGGCTGGTATTGATGGCTTATTTGCTGGGTGTAGAAGCTTAATTGGGATTGATGGTACTTTTTGAAAGGGAATTATGGGGGAGTCTTGTTATCTGTTGTAGCATTAGATGGAAATGATGAGATGTTTCCTATAGCATGTGCAATTTTATCCTCTGAAGATGACAAGAGTTGGGGTTTTTTCATAAATCATCTGAAAAATGTGCTCCATAAAGGTAGAGGTGATAATTGGTGCTTGATATCTGACAGACCTAAGGTATCAAGTCAACTTAGCTGATTAGCATCCATACTTGAATCACTTATAACTACTGTAATTATTTGATATCTTCTAATTTGTGGTTGTTTGATGTTTGGCAATCCATTAAGAATGCTGGTAGAGACTTATGGCCTAAAGTTGACAGAAGGTATTGTTGCAAGCACCTTAGTGTCAACTTCAAGAATGCTTTCCCAAGGCCCAAGATGTGGCAACTGTTCTGGTTAGCAACATCTGCCAGTTCACCATTTGTTTTTGGGAAGGCTATGAAGCAAATTGACAAAGCTAAACGATCAGCAAGGGTGTGGTTGTCCAACCTTGGTGAACAAAGAAGGTGGACTAAACATCAATTTGATCCAAAGATCAAATGTGATGTGAACAACACAAACTTTGTTGAATCATTTAATGCAACTTTGGGTACTAATAGGGCTAGACCAGTGACAACTCTACTTGAAGGTCAAAGCCCTAACTCTTTATCAGTACTAATGTGTTTAATCAGTACTATCTTGTATAATTTGTCATATGTTTATTGTTTTGCTACTTATACATAATTGTGCTGCTATATTAAATAGGAATTAGGAGGATGACTATGGTGAGGATGGCCAGCAGGAGGGAGTTATGCACCAAATGAGAAAGACAGGAAATCTGTCCAAATATTACGAAGAGGGTGCAATTTCTATGCACTGAATCTAGACACTGCTTGGCCTATCCATCAAGTCCCGGAGAATTTGAGATCATTGATGGCAAGTCAACTCTTCCAGTGAGCCTAAACAATCATACATGCAAGTGCAATGCTTGGCAAAACAGTGGGGTGCCCTGCAAACATGGCATGAGAGCCATTTTGTACTCAGGAGCTGATCCTTTGACTTTTGTGCATGAATGGCACTCAGTGGCAAAGTACAAAGCTGCCTATTAATATGGTATCAACTCAATTCCAGATAAGGACCAATGGGGGCACACAGACATGCCTGAAATTGAACCTCCAAACATAAGAAGAGGGGTGGGTAGGCCAGTGAAGAACATGAAAGGAGGGGAAGAAGAGCAAAGAAAAGGGAAAAGGAGTAAGACCCTGAAATGTGGGAATTGTGGTGAATTTGGCCATAACAGGCTAACTTGCAAGGGGGGCACCAACTAGAAAAGAAAAACAGGCTCAGAGAAATGGCAAAGAAGCAACAACTGCAGCTAAAAACAAGAACAACAGCACTACTCAAATAAGAAAAAGTGTAGCATCAGTTAGTTAGGACTTTGTTCTAATATTAAGTTGTGAACTTAATCATTTTGTCATTAAACATATTTAGTTCTGAATTTAATCATATTTTGTCATTTTGTCATATTAAGTTGTGAACTTAATCATTTTGTCATTGAGCAAGTGAACTATGTCTCTTATTCATATGTCTCTTATTGTAAAATGTCAGCATCTTGAAGCCAATTTGTGAGAGATTATGCTATTATTTTAGTTACAATAAAGTAAACATCATGAATGAAATCAATAAGTGAAATTCCATATTTATTCAATTCATAAGAACTATAGAAAAGCAGTACTTCACTTTTCACTTCAAAATTACACATACCACTAACAACAATGAAATTAAAACAACCATCTTAACTACAAGATCTGATGTTTTTTGGACAACTGTGGAAATTTTCTTCAACTAATATATGCACTTCGCAACGTCACCCCCTACAGCAGCATCATTGCCTCCACCTTGAACTTGCGGATCAGCAGACATCATCAAATCATCTTCCCCAACCCAGTCAAACTCACCACAAGAAATGCACTTGTAATAGGGCCTACCTGGGTTGTTCCTGGACTCCGAAATCTTGATTTCACAGAACTTTGTTGGTACACAAATGCACCTCCTCCACTTTACCCAACCGTAGCCCTCACTGCATAAACCATCCCACTGCCTTGAAAAAGATGACCGCGAAATATTGGACATAATGAAAGGAAATTAACATAAAAATAAAGAGAAGGGAAGACTGCAAAGAGGGTTAGAAGTCTTAGAACGTGAAGTATTGAGTTATATAGAAATTAGGGTTGCTTTTGGGAGGGAAAATGGAAAATGTTTTTGGGGGGAAAGATGATAAAACAGATTTTATAAACCAGGGTTAGTCAGATTAGGTTAGAGGGTGGGACTTAACACCAATTCAACGATATTTAATTCCAATTAGTCACGCCTAATTAATGAATTGTAAAGCATGATTATTTTTGATAATCTTGAAAACACATGGTTACCAATGAAGATCTGAAAAAGTTAATGGTTACCAATGGGAATTTCCCTAATAAAAAATTCAGAAGTCAAAGGTCTATATACACGAAGTTAAGAGGCCACAAGATCTCAAAATCTCAATTATTACGAAACATAATGTCTAAAAGAGGTGGAGAACATTGGCGAAGTGGAGTTTCAACAACCTTCTATGTACGTGGGGATCACTCCACTAAAATTGAGGCATCCTTCTCAATAGTAGTTCAACAACATGATTGTATGAATTGGATAGAAGGAAAGAGGTCAACCATCCAGCAAAATCATCTTCAAAGCATTTGTAAAAGGGAACTCAACTCTCGAAGATAGACACAACTCAATAACAACAAATATCTCAAAATCTTAGTGTTAGAATCTGATGTGTCACATTTATACATAGTATTTAGATGCATTTACATTGCATTTATAACTTCTTTTAGAGCATTTATGTGCATAATGTCATGAATTACTTAAGTTGTGCTCTATTACTCCCCGTTTGCGTGTTTCAACGATTTTCAGGTTACATTGATGCAAATTGATTATGATCATCTAAGATCAAGCCTATTAATCATTAAGGATGAAGATAGCTTGCACACGGATCACAATGAATCCGTTTGGGATAATTTTGGGTTATAATGAAGCAAAGAGTTGGTGAAAGAAATTGCTAAACTGACATATGTTCACTATTTTGATCATAACTTTTGATAGAAAATTGATAATCAAGAAATTCCAGTCGGGTTAGAATATAGACTTCAAGTTCTTTCCAACGATAGGTCACACGCCCCAAATTGTAGTTTACCCGCCCGATCGGGCGGGGCTCGTCCTGATTGGGCGCGAAGCACGGAGAGGTTTTTATTATCTTTTTCAAATTATTTTAATTATCTTTAGGAGGTTAATATAAATAGTTTAACTTCATTATTTGTCAAATAATTTATTTTCCAGCACTCATTTGTTTAGTTTTAAATACGTTTTAGAGAGTTGAATTCTTTAGTTAAATTCGAAGGTGATTGAACCTTGGATTATTTCAATTAAAGTTATTGTTTTACGTCAATTAGTATCGTTCTATATTTCTATTTCATTTCTTCATCTTTAATTTCTTGGTTTATTTATTTTATATATTTTTATTCGTTCATGATGCAAACTTTAGGTTTTTATATTAGACTCATCGTTGTTAATTCAATGATGAGTGAGTAGTCGTCTTTCTAGGGTTTTAGGGAGGAAAACCATGTTCATACCACGATTGTTATTTGAATTGCTATTAATTCTAGGTTGTGATTCAGGTAATTGTAGTGTGATTTATTCTTGAACCCATGGTTTATGTTGTTGCGTAGTTTCATGAATTATATCTGACAACTTGAGTATGACCCGATCATAGGCTTACTTCTAGAGGCTTAGAACACACTATCAATTCTAATCATGTGAGTGATCGTACCATATATGTTGAAATGAGAGCGTTATGACCCGGTCGTTGACTTAACATTGGCTCTGATTGTTTGACTCTATACCTAGGTTTTATTAGTTATTTGAACCCTTTTGATTGATATAAGCATGGTGGACCGAGCTAATTGCCTAGTCTTTTAATACATAGTTAAATCCCTAATTAAACTACTTTTACTAGTTTAATTAGTAGTTTAGCTTATTTTTCCCTGATTTCATCTGAAGTAGCTTTTTAATTGAACATTGACTCTGAAAACCTGTCTCCTTATGATTTGACTCATACTTGCAAGGCTCTGCTAGCAACAGACGTCGTGCACTTGCGATTACAATTTAAAATACATCAAGTTTTTGGCGCCGTTTCCAGGGAGACGGCTAGTTTTCTCAGTTTTTATTTGATTATCAAACTACTTTTCTTGTGTAAATATTTTTTTATTTTTCATTTTTTTTCCTTTATAAATTCTTTCTTCCTCCTTCACTTATGAGTTATATGAAGTATCATGATTATAATTCGTATGGGGAAGGTTATCCTAATTATCAAGGGCAATATGGCTACGATAATGGATATTCTGATTTGCAAGGGAAATATGACTACACTAATGGATATTCCAATTTTCAAGGGCAATATAAATGTAATAATGGATGTTCTAATTATCAGGGGCAAAATGACTACAACAATGAGTTTTCCAATTTTTAAGGGCAATATAATTTTGATAATGGGTATTGCAATAGTTGTGTGTCTGATGCATCTTCTATTATCAATATCCAAATAATGTGTGCATGAATTCCCATGAATTTTATCACTACCCTAATGAGTCTTATGCAAATGACTATACCCATTCTGACCTACATGGAGTCCATGACTTTTCTCAATCTGAATCATCAGTGAGTCGAGGTCTACTTATGCAAATGATTGAGTCTTTTGGTAAACAAAATGAAGAATTTAATAAAGACTTTATACGTGACATGAAACCAATCTCAAATTCTGTTCAATCACTTGTTATGCAATAATTTGATAGTCAGCAGATGATACATGATGATGATGCTTGTGATGATGAATGTGTTGAGAATGTTATCTTAGAGGTGAATGATAATAATCTGACTCCCGATATTGAAAAGAATGATCAGACTAAGGGGAGTATGGGTGTGATGAATGTTTTGATGGAGGAGGATCTCTTGATTGAGGACTCTTTATGTTGACGAGTCCATTATTAAGGGTGGTGAAATTGTAAGTAAAACCGTAAAGGTTGAGCCTATCATTCCTTGTCCCTATATTCCCTCTTCACGGAGGCTTGATCTCATTCCTTCCGTCCCTATTCTCTCCTTGAGGCCCTTACAGCCTACACAACAAATAAAGGAAAGTTATTCATTGTCCTCCTTTTCTCCCTTTTATTCTTGATTTTTCTTATCTTCACAAATCATTTGTTTCCTCTAATATTATTTATGTGAATATAGATGTGCTTGTCGTCAAGCTATATCTAGTGCCCAATGACATGTTTGCATTCACATTTGATAAGTTACTCAAGGCATTAGACTCTTCCATTGATGGTAAGATAAGGTCGTGCAAGACGGTAAAAAAAAGAGGCACTGAAGGAGTTCCCATGGGTATGTTGAGGTACTATACCTACAACCATGTTCCTCATCTGACTGATGGTTGAGGTAATATGGTCGTGTGGGACCTTTATAAACCAGCACTATACGGGAGGCAACCCGTAATTATTCTCTAATTTTATTTTATTTTATTTAGAGTGAGAGAGCGAGACAATACTAACGTTTGTTTTTCCTCTAAGCATCGACATACCCATCATCTTTTGGCATTGAGGACACTGCCAAGTTCAGTTTAGGGGAGGATATTCAAACCAAATCTCAAAGTCAATCGCAAGTGGAAAATTAAACTTAGTCAACCCTCAAACCAATTTAAATACTAAAGTATGAGGACCAACCATATGACCTCTAAACAAAACTAATAATATCCAAGTACCCATATGCAAATGAAATAAAGTAAGATCATCGTAAAAAAAACTCCATTACGCCCTTCTCGATTCCCCAATGAATGATAGACTCCACGAACGATCACATAAGAAGCAACCGTCTATGATGTCCAGACTGCTCAATAATATGGACAGATTTCAAATGCGTCTTCATAGGATCATCATAGAACGAAGCAATGATCAAGACAAGAAACGGATAACAGATCAGCCATTATGTATGTAGCCATGCTGAGTACATAACATAGAACTTAACATACACATAACACATCAAACATGCATCATGAATCACACCAATAGCATTCAACGTTCAATAAACTCAATAACCAAATCTATTTCGAATTCCATATCCAATTCCATATCTATATCCAATTCCATGATCATAACCATATCACAATCCTCCAGTTAAGCATTTGTGACAATACGGTCGAGATATATTCAGTTGGCTGACCAAGATCTCCTCACCTTGAAATACATGGAATATAGAGCTCATCGGGATAGTTGTAACCAAAATTAATGTATACACATCGCTGAGTCAGGTAACCATAAATGATTCATCCCTGGGCACCAAATACAAGTAAGGGATCCATCCTACAGGGTCACTGTCGTTTCACTTCAATAGACTCATGGTCTCGATGATAGTTCTCAATATAAAAATCATAAATCTCTTTCATAGTTTTCAAATCCCAATCCAACACATTCCCAATCCAATCTCAATAACTCATCATAGAAAGTCATCAACAAGCTTTCTTATAAACCATTTCAAACAATTTCAAACACATAAAAACTTTTCATGAACTCTATCTTAGGTTCTCATATCATTGAAACAATCTCACATAATCAAATAGATATCAAGTGTAATCCCCCATATTTTTGAGTTATTTAATTAAATAGTTTTAATTATTTTTGAAGTATTAAAGCTATTTAAAACTAGTATTTTCAGTAAAAAAACGGGTATTTTAGTAATCTCACAAAGAAGGGTATTTTGGTAAATTTTATCATTAAGGGCATGATAAGTGGGTTTAAGACTCATTAATTACGATAAGTTTTAGGTCATTTAGTTGCATTTTAGCTCATTGCATAAGCATTTTCATCCCCCTCCCCTTATCTAACCTTCTCTTAAGTGTTGCTTTCTTAGGCGCGAAGAAATGGGACAAAAACAGGGGAGCGGTCGCTTCATTTACTCAGGTTAGACCGCTCCATAGTCCAATTTGAAGAAGAGAAGCAGTGGATATGGAGTAGGGCTGGAGCGACCTTAGAGCGAGTAGCTCCATTGCAATTTCGGACGGTTTCGGATGACTTCGGTTTGTTTCGGTTGGGTTCGGTT
The DNA here is from genome assembly GCA_947645195.1 of Patellifolia procumbens. NCBI lineage: Eukaryota > Viridiplantae > Streptophyta > Magnoliopsida > Caryophyllales > Amaranthaceae > Patellifolia > Patellifolia procumbens. The sequence continues at coordinate 4,744,795 of CANSGD010001076.1, forward strand.
TTGTGGAATACAGCTTTGCCCTTAGTACTTTGGGGGTATTTAAGCCCATTTTTGTAATAATGGATAGACTAAGCTTTATTTCTGAATTTAATTAGTTTTAATTAGAGAAAGTTTTAGAGAGAGAAGTAGAATTTAGTGAGAGAAAGCGGATCTAAGAAGTTTAACAATGGAGTTTTGAAGTTATTTCAATGGAACCTTATCTTTGATTGATCATCTAATTGAGTATCTTCCTTTACTCTCTTTTTGCTTTAATACCTTGTTTATTTTAATTTAGCATTGATTAGTAGTGATTAGTTGCTTATTAGATTGTTTTCATGTTTTCCACCATTGTTGAATCTCCATTAATGTTTCAAGTTGTTTATTTTACCTTTTTTATGGCTTTAGAGTAATTTCATAACTAAGGGAAGGGGATGACCTAGGTGATCGCTAGTTGACCTCAAAAGTCAAGCTTGGGGGTTAAACCTAGGTGAAATTAGGTTGCCTAGTTTAAATTAATGCCATGTTTAATTGATTGATCACCATTTAAACTTGATTTGGGTATCTAAGGTGAAGGATTGAGAAATGAAGCCTAGATTGACCTTAAGTTAGTCAATAGGTTGACTTCACCATGAGAATAGATGTTGACTTCCTAGGACCTTTGATTGAATCACTATGGGTTGTGGAAATACTTAATCGATTGAATTTAACATGGGAATAGGTGAAGTCGGTCAATTAGGTCCTCCTAATTAGCTCGAGAGAGTAATTAGAAAACATTAGAGTGACTTAGTCCCTTGATTGACCCTATTGAATCCCCTTGGCTTGACTAATAGGTTAGCTAATGGTTAACTAGTGAATCCCCTATCCCTAGCGTTTTCCTATTATAGTTTAAATTCAATCATTTAGTTTATTGTTAACTAATTAGTTCACTATTTATTAATTAATCATTAATATCAAAGTCCCACTAAAAATAGACTTAGCTCGCTTAATCGCTTTCAAACCTTGACTAATCCTTGTTTCCCAGTGGATTCGACCCTTTCCTGCCCTATATTAGGCTAAGTTAGGTTGTTAATTTGGTATGTGCAACGACCGTGTCAAATTTCGGCGCCGTTGCCGGGGAAGCAATGGATTACATTGATTTGGATGTCGATTTTCGAGTCTAAGTCACCCCTTATCCTTCTTTTCTCTTTTTCTTTTTCCCTCCCCCTCTAATGATGAAATTCTTGTTATTGCTCACCCCTTGCTTAGCTATGGTTTTGTAAGTAATTGCATCTTGGGGCACATTTCCAAGAATGAATAATTTCTCGAATCCTTAATTCGACAACGAGTCATTTTGGAGGTATTTCACTAGGGTTTAAGATTCTCTTCCAATCAACTATAGTTGCGAGCTATGGGAGATTTGTGAGATGACCTATGCCTGGTTGAATGATTTTACTCGATGCGTGGTTGAGGATATGCATCATGGAGAATTTCAAGCTCTTTCCTTTAATGAAGCTTGGGATTATTACATTTGGCTAGCTCAAGACACGTATGAGTGGGACATGGGCACGAATCTTAGGCAAGTTCAACCGGACCAAGGTATGCCTCCTCCTGTTTCTCCTACTTGTGATGAATGCATTCAATTCATTATGATTCTTATCTATCTAATGATTGTACTAATCATAATCATGTCTCTTTTGCTTGCAATTCAATTTCTCACATGCCATCTCATGATACTCCTCCTCCTTCTTCTAGTTGTGATGATGTGCAATGTCATGTGCTTCATGTTGGGATTTACAATGATGCTTCTCCCCTTGTTAATAACCAAAGTTCTTCTTTACTTGATTCTAAGCCAAAATTGCATGATTTTATTCAGCAAATGCTTGTCGAATATGATAATCATATTAAATCTAGTTATGAGGAGCTCAAGTATTATGAGAAGGGAGGAGAGCAATATTGTGAGTTATTTGATCAAATCAATAAGTTGGTGAGGAGACGTGACTCTTTTGAATCTAGGTGGAAGGAAGATGCCCTAAAGTGGTCTCAAGGATGTGAGAATGAGATTGAAGAGCTCAATAGAGATGAAAAGGAAAAAAAAGGTGAAAATGATGTCAATGAATCTAGGTATTTGAGTAAGGATGATGGTGATTCTTCCTATGAAGAGAACGAAAATGCATCTAGGGAGAATCATGTGCTTTATGTTCATGGATTTTGGAGTAGTGATGATGAGGATGAGTCAAACCTAGGTTGGATTAATCCGATTCATGAGGAGGAAGGTGAGGATTGTGAAGACATTTGTGAATCCCTTGATTTCCTTTTTACCCCTCCTTACCCGATTGACTCCAATGTTCACTTTTCTTCCATCCCACCTCAATCATTATATGACCATGATTCCCTTGTGAGAGAATAGCCTTTGCTTGTGGTTGAAAATTTTAATGATGAACAAGGAAAGAAACATCTGGTTGAGGGAGCATGTGAAAGAGCCAACGGGGAGAAATTATGTGATGTTAGTGAGGTTTTAAGTGTGGAAGTTGTTCCTATTCGATCCCCTCACATCCCTTTTTCGAGGAGGCTTGGTCTTATTCCTTCTTTCCCTATTTCTTTTACTTATGTTCCCAAACCGTCACTACTCAAGGAGTCTTCTATATCTCTTGGCCTTCCGGATGCTCTTGTTGACTCCATGAGAGCAAAGGTGTATAGTAGTGCTAGTTTTTCTTCATTTTCTTTTACTTATTTTTATTTTGATTTGATTCTTCTTATTTTCTTGATTTTTGTTTTCATTCCCCCACCTTTTTGCTTTTCTCCCTATTTAGGCATATAGTAATGTATTACTTTGTGCATGCTTGGCTTCTAGCTATTGCCTATTTGGTATTTTTGGAATTGTGTACGGTTGCATATGACAAGTCATTGAGATAGTTGAGGTTTGATTTACTAGACACCTCAATTCCTCTTTGTAAATAGTTCCCCCCCCCCCTTTTCCTTTCTTATTTTTCTTTTTATTTTCTTTTTCCCCAACCCTCCCTCTTCCTTTCATATTTTTCTTTTTTTTATTCATTTAAGCTTGGGGGAGAGGGCATTTTAGTTTGTTTATTTTCTTTTCGGTTGCATTTAGGTTGCATATAAGGTAATAAAAAAAATTCGAAAATAACAAAAAGATTTTACATCACTTAGTCAACGAATGACTCTATATGACAATTTTAGAGGTTAGAGGTTGGGAACTTGGCTTTTGAGTAGGGGTGAAGTAGCTTGAGTGTCTTATGTGCTTGTTAGGAGTATTAGGGGTGCTTTAAGGTTGGATGCCTAGGTCTTGTTACGAATAGACCCCTCAATTGTCCGTGACTTGCCTTTAACGTGAATAAGTGTCACTATTTTCCTATAAAAGTCTTCACTCTCTCCTTTGACCTTGGATAAGCCTTTTAGAGACCTTGAGAACCCTTCTAGCTCAATAAAATGCAAGGCTAGTAGCCTTTAAAAAAGAGAGGAAACAAAACAAAAACAAAAAAATTATGAAGATTGAAAAGAAAAAAAAGAACCCTTTGGCCATTTGGATCTAATAAGTGGTGCATGAGAGCCCACAAGGCTAGTAGTCTTTCGTTATCAAAAGTTCATGCTTTCGGCGTCTAGAGATGCTCCAATGCCTTTGGTATGAGCTACCTTACCCTCTTATCGCGTCTCACACCGAGTGCTCGGTACCGTGCCTCAGAAACACAACTATCAGGTGAGAGATGGACCGCGTGAGGAGGTAGTCTACGACCTTTGCAACAAAAAAATGAGTTAAATAGTGAATAAATAGGCTACCTTTTGGGATCTTTATGGGGCATGATTGGTACAAGGTTGAGCGAGTTTTTCCATTTTGTACGGAAAGGTTTCACTTAAGAACAATGAGGACTTGTGTGATAGTTGAGGGACCTCTAAGACGATCATTTTCTTTGCGCACTAGCTTAGATCACCCCTTTGACCCCTAAATTGTGGATAAGGAAGGAAGGGTATAAGCTTCGGAAGATGGTCGGGATTTCCCTTTGCCTTTACACCTCTTATGAGATGAGGACCTCGACTTTGTGATGCTCTTTCTAGTTTTAGTGCATGCATTAGTTTCCTTAGGATTGTTGATTGCTTGAAGACAAGCAATTGGAAAGCTTGAGGAAATTTGATAAGTGGGTTTTAGACTCATTAATTAGGATTAATTTTAGGCTATTTAGTTGCATTTTAGGCCATGTAGCTTCCTTTTCTTTCCCATTTGCATCTTTTTCATGATTTCATGTTTTGCTTTAGTTTTTAGTGCATTTGCATCTTAGTAGGTTTCATTTAGCTCATTGCAGAAGAATTTGCATCCCCCCTCCCCTTATCTAACCTTCTCTTAAGTGTTGCTTTATTAGGCGCGAATAAATGGGACAAGAATAGGGGAGCGGTCGCTCCATTTACTAAGGAGCGACCGCTCCATAGTCCAGAAATTGAAGGACAGAAGCATTGGATATGGAGCAGGGCTGGCGAGACAGGCTGGAGCGGTCGCTTCATTGTTTTTGGAGCGGGTCGCTCCATTGCAATTTCGGACGATTTCGGACGACTTCGGTTTGTTTCGGACATCTCGGTTTTGTGGTTTACAGCTTTGCCCTTAGTACTTTGGGGGTATTTAGGCCCAATTTTGTAATAATGGATAAACTAAGCTTTACTTCTGAATTTAATTAGTTTTAATTAGAGAAAGTTTTAGAGAAAGAAGTAGAATTTAGTGAGAGAAAGTGGATCTAAGAAGTTCAACAATGGAGTTTTGAAGCTATTTCAATGGAACCTTATCTTTGATTGATCATCTAATTGAGTATCTTCCTTTACTCCCTTTCTGCTTTAATACCTTGTTTATTTTGATTTAGCATTGATTAGTAGTGATTAGTTTCTTATTAGATTTTTTTCATGTTTTCCACCAATGCTGAATCTCCATTAATATTTCAAGCGTTTTATTTTACCTTTTTTATGGCTCTTAAGTAATTTCCTAACTAGGGGAAGGGGATGACCTAGGTGATCACTAGTTGACCTCAAAAGTCAAGCTTGAGGGTTAGACCTAGGTGATATTAGGTTGCCTAGCTTAAATTAATGCCATGTTTAATTGATTGATCACCATGTAAACTTGATTTGGGTATCTAAGGTGAAGGATTGAGAAATGAAGCCTAGATTGACCTTAAACTAGTCAATATGTTGACTTCACCATGAGAATAGGTGTTGACTTCTTAGGACCTTTGATTGAATCACTATGGGTTGTGGAAATACTTGATTGATTGAATTTACCATGATAATTGGTGAAGTCGGTCAATTAGGTCCTCCTAATTAGCTCGAGAGAGTAATTAGAAAATATTAGAGTGACTTAGTCTCTTGATTGACCTTATTAAATCCCCTTGGCTTGACTAATAGGTTAGCTAATGGTTAACTAGTGAATCCCCTATCCCTAGTGTTTTCCTATTATAGTTTAAACTCAATCATTTAATTTATTATTATCTAATTAATATCAAAGACACACTAAAAATAGATTTAGCTCGCTTAATCGCTTTCAAACCTTGACTAATCCTTGTTTCCCGTAGATTCGACCCTTTCTTGCCCTATATTAGGCTAAGTTAGGTTGTTAAGTTGGCACGTGCAACGACCGTGTCAGGGCATTTTGGTCTTATTACCAAATTTAGTCTTTTTCCATTATAAAAGAAAGAATTAGGGTTTTCTCCATCATTTACTAGCCACCATCTTCACAAGAAGTAATTAGGGTTTCTCTTTTCTCTCTTCCCTCTCAAACCCTAGTTTTTATTCTCCATCAATTCCTCCATAGATTCAAGTTTTAATTTAGTTTTCTCCATTTATTTTTATAGGAGGATCATTCAAGCTTCAAAGTGAAGCAAATGGTTTTTATTTTTCTCGCTTTTCTTTCTCTTTTCCTTATTTTTGCACCTTGTCCGCCTCCTTCCCTTGAGTTTTCCGGCCACCTTGGTGACTGGGCAGCGGCTGGGCAGCAGGGAGTGCCACCTTGCCCACTGTCGTCTCGGTGGTTGTGGCGGGTGGTGCTCGTGATTGTTCGCCCACCGGTTTGAGCGGTTTTCGTTCGTTATTTTTGTGTCGTTTTTGTTGTGCGTTTTCGAACCACACACAAATTTAAAAAAAATATTTTTATTTTATTATTTATTAGTTAATTTACTGCTGTATTTTAATTAATAAAATATTAGTCTTTATGAGTTTTTAAGCACTAGTTTGTACTAGGCTTCGTCCACTAGTAAAGATTTTCAAGTTTTAGGATTTAAAAGTGTTTTTAGAGTATTTTAAAGTAAAAATCAGATTTATTATTATTATTTAAAAGCTGATTTTTATTAATTAGTAGCCTTGAATTGTTTGTTGTTAAGCACTAATTATTAGTACTTCGTTATTGTAGGTTCCAATCATTATAAAAGCAATTGCGGCTTTTGTTAGGTGATTCCATTGTAGTAGCAAGGTACATACACTTTGCCCTTTGACCTTAGTGGTTTTTAAGGATTATTTGTTGAGCATGAGAAGTAAGGAGATGCTTATGCCTTATGATTGTTTGAGGTTTTTGTTATGAACATAGAAAAGAGACTAGGAATGGAACTTTTGAGTTATTCCTGTCATTTAAGATTTATGTTATTGATCTTTATTGCTTTTGAGCATGATTAAAGTTTAATTATGTTATTCTTGGAACTATGGCTTGCATGAGTATTTATTGAGCAAGGTCTCATGAGTAGTTTATTTTAATGAGCAAGGTCTCGTGAATAGTTAAAGTTATTGAGCAAGGTCTCACTAGTAGCTAAAGTTATTGGGCAAGATCCCACATATAGTTAAACCATTGAGCGAGGACTCAATTGGTTGGATCATGGATCCTTAATAAATAAAGAAAGGACTCAATGAGTCATTTAAGTAAGAAGTTGAGTAAGAGCTCGAAAGAATAAGAATTGAGGTTGTTTGTGATACTTGTTTGTTATCACTTATTAAAGAAAGATAAGAAATTAATTTATATGCTTATATGTTATTAGTTGTGTGTGTCTCACGTATCGGACTTTGGAAATAAAACTCTTGGGTAGGATCCCCCATGAGTAAGAACATAAGGGGGGAGTTAGTGTGTAACTATACTCCTGCATTGGCATAGCATGACGATGCTATTGCTTTTAATTTATCAAGAAAGCTTTATGGAATCCCTAATTATCAAGAAGGTTATCGAGTGGACTAGGTGTACTCATAGTGTCTTTGTCGAGATGTTGAATGTAGGGGCTCACTCTCACTCTCTCTTTCATTTCACTAACAAGCGTGTACTTCTCGAGTCAAGTTATTTAAAGTTCATGGAACTTTACTTCATTAGTAAGAGGTGTGGAATCTCTTACACAAGAAATAGTAGGCCGTATGTTACTCCAAGTGGAGGACGGTGCCCGTTCATTGCCAATATATATTAAGGAATGAATTTATCTAGTTCAGTCTTTGTTGTGTATTTAGAATCATGAGAAGAGTAATCCGAATTATTTGAGGATTGCATACATTATTATTTATTGCATTAGCTTAGTAGCGTTATGTACTCAGCGTTGCTGATGTATGTGTTTTGTTTGGTTTGGTTATTGTTTGGTTTGGTTATTGTTTTACCTCAATGACCATGTGACGACTCATTCATGTATGTGTTTGTGAATGGCGAGTAGATCTTAGAGGTTGAGTTCTGAAAAGGTGTTGCTGTGCATGGGATCATGAGCATCAAGATGGGAATTTTAGTGCATAAACACTTATTTCAATAAAGTTATTTTGGTTTATGTTTGTTTTGAATAAGGAACTATTATAGGGTAGTTCCTGAGTTGTGAACTCATTTATTGAATTTTATATTTCAATTTTATTAAAGTATTTCAAGTTATATTTTAAAAGACTTCCGATGTATTCTTTGTTTAGCCTTACGTATTATCATGCGTGGCGTAACATCACCGCAGTTTCTCTATTTTATAGAGGTTTGTAAATGAGGGATTGTGGGGTGTTACATCAAGGCCCTATGTCACTGTAATATCCCAAAATTAGCTTACATTTTTAAATGATGTTATTTTCAAATTTTATTTTCTAAGTTCCTAGTAGTTAATCTATTAGTTATATTTCTTTACTTTTTTTAACTCTTAATTTTTTTTTTACAAATGGATATGTTTCATGAAGACTCTTATAGCCCACTTTTCACTAACACTACCAAGCCCAATGCACCTTAGCCTTTTAGCTAAAAACAACAAAAAGAAAAAAAAAATATGAAACTAAAAAAAATTTAACCCCAAAATCATTCGTGAGAATTAGGGGGAATTTCCCTCCCTTCTTTCCCATATCAAAATATCAATCTCTTTGTTAAAAAACCCTCAATTTTTGCCAATCAACTCTTAAATAGATTGGGATCTTCATTTTTTCCGAAAATCACTCTCCCTTTCCTTCTGAAATCCATCTCCTTCACCTATAAAAACCCCCAAATGGTCTTTCCATAAGACCATCTCCTCTCTACCTTCTCTTCAACATGTATGATTCAAAACCTTGTTTATCCTTCCAACAATTCTTACAATAACCTTTTTTTAAAAAAGTTAATAATAATCTCTATTATATAAAGGAACACTAGGGGGACACCAAAATACAAAAAGAAAAAATAGAAAAAATAAAAAAAACATAACTGCTCAAGTGCTCAGTGCTCCTGCTGACACATTAAAAAACTGCTACGTGCAAGAACCAGTATTCACCAGATACTCACCACCTTCCCTTCCATTTCCCCACGTCTCCCATTCCTCTCTTTCATTTCATACAACTCTCAATTTCTCTCTTTCACCTCTCAAATAAATTGTTGTTCCACTTCCTCTATTTCCCTAATTTCATAAGAATTCTTATGACAATGTAAACGTTTCTCTTTCCCTCAAATTCCGGTTTTAACTTCTTACATCTCTGCCTCCATTACTGCTCCAATTTAAAACATCACCAACACCCTAATAATTGTAGTTGAAATTTGGGGAACAACTGTTGTGATTTTGTGAATTACTAATTTATATTCAAGCAAGCATATAATGAGAATTTCAAGGTATGAGTTTAGTTTTAAAATTTTCTATATTTATCTCAATTTTGGTTTTTCTAAGATTTGTTTCTTTACTTTCTATCTAGAACACTATCGCCGAGAAAGATGTTGCCGAGAAGGGTAAATACCGGCGAGCAATAATCGGGATGATATTAATTTCATTACTAATAGAATTGAAGAAGATGAAAGACTTTGCCTATTTTTCTCCAGAACCACCAAGCCAAGGAGAGTCAAAGAGAAATGAGGAAAAGGTTTGAAGAAGATGAAAGACTTTGGGTTGATGTTAGGGAAATAAGGAAATTTTTTGATAAAAGAACATTGAGATTTGAGAATGAGTGAGAAATTGGATGTTTAAGGAAGTAATGGTATAGATGAAAGACGTGGTGGGTTGTTGTTTCGGGTCACAAGAAACATTAGTAAATTTGTAATTCGGGGAAGTCCAATTCCAGCTAGGGTAGTAACCAAGTAAGTCCAAGGTCTTCGAATTGCGGCACCTGCAAAACCGAGCACCGTGAACTACCCCGGGGATGTTCCCGGGATCGGCTCTCCGATGCTTAAGTCAGATCTGATCTCAGAAGTCAGAGAGAATAGTACAAGTAAATACTCTGCAATATATGGAAAAACGTACCTGAATGATCAGATGAGAGTACTATTTATAGGTGGTACTAGAGTGACATCATCTGGTGAAGATGGTGACATCATGAAAGCCTTTTTGTCAGTGGGCCTGTCTGAAGGCCTGTACTTTCTAGCCTAAAGGATCCTTTAGGGGTAAAATGGTAATTTTGTCCCCCAAGGGTATTTTAGTCATTTCACCGGTTAGGTGGGCCATGACTGGAAGGGGCCCAAACATTAGCCCCACGCTCTATGTCGTAGTGTTAGACCATGATGAGACTGCGATGTGGAGGGGAATAGTCTGTCTTGGTTTGTTGAAAAAACTCGACGTATCCCAAAATGGGATTGACCTGGTAGAATTCGAACGCCCTCATCCTGAGAGGGTGAGTGAGAATTCGAACGCCCTCATCCATATGGGTTGGGCGCGAATTCGAACGCCCTCCATTGGAGGGGTTCAATAATAATTCGAACGCCCTCCATTGGAGGGGTTCAATAGAAATTCGAACGCCCTCCAATGGAGGGGTTCAGTATAAATTCGAACGCCCTCCATTGGAGGGGTTCAATGTGAATTCGAATGCCCTCCAATTGAACGCCCTCCAATGGAGGGGTTCAGTATAAATTCGAACGCCCTCCATTGGAGGGGTTCAATGTGAATTCGAACGCCCTCCAATGGAGGGGTTCAGTATAAATTCGAACGCCCTCCATTGGAGGGGTTCAATGTGATTTCGAACACCCTCCATTGGAGGTGTTCATTGTGAATTCGAACGTCCTCCTAGGAGAATAGCTCATGGAATTCGAGCACCGTCCTCGGAGAATAGCTCATAGAATTCGAACACCCTCAATATAGGGGTTCAATGAGAATTCGAACGCCCTCCTAGGAGAATAGCTCATAGAATTTGAACGCCCTCCTAGGAGAGGTTCTAAAAAGACTAGACACTTACAATTTAGTGTATCTTAAAATTCGAACGCCCTCGTACTGAGAGGTTCATAAAATTCGAACGCCCTCAAATAGAGAGGTTCGATATAGAACTCGAGCGCCCTCTTCAGGGTGTTCGATATAAAATGAAATACACTCACCATAGGGTGGTTTATAACAGAACTCGAACGCCCTCCTTGGAGGGGTTCTATAAAAGACAAATTTAGAACGCCCTCACTAGACAGGTTCATTAAATTCGAACGCCCTCCATAGGGGTTCAATGCAAAACTCGAACGCCCTCTACAGGGTTTTCGATATAAAATTATGAACACCAACCATTGAGAGGTTAATTTTCTTCGAGGCGCCTGGTAAGGGCTAATTGAGTCCAATACTCAATTTGAAAATTCGACGTGGACTGGTAAGGGCACTCGTTTGGAAATTCGAGGTGGCCTGGTTAGGGCTAATTGAGTCCCAACTCGTTTGCTCGAAGGGGTGCCTTATATGAAGGGCTTAGTATACTTAGAAAAATTTTCAAAAGTATGATTCAAAGAACATCCTTGAATTTGCTCAAGGTAGCTCAGACAAAGGGTTGTTCCTTTGAAGAGTTCGAGGCAGCCCCAGTGAGGGGAGAATTGTATAACTGAATTTCATCGAAGTAGGCCCGGTGAGGGTCAACATTTTAAAGTCAATGCTATTAAAGTCAACTTTTTAAAGTCAACTTTTGGGATGGTCAACCGTATTTGACCGGTATTTATACGTTTTAGCCGTATAAATATCATATCGAAATAAACCTCCTTCTAGTCCTTGGCACGAACTCCCATGTTGGGTGACTGTTCATATTAGAGAGGTTACTGTTCAGGGTAGGTGAGATATAAATATTTTACTTCTTTCCTCATTTACTCACTTTGCAATTTCTCTCTCTACTTTCTCTCTCTAGTTTTCTCTCCTTTAAAGAAGCCCTTTGCTTCCTTTGTGTGCCGCTCAGAGTGCGTCAAGAGTGCGAGGAATCTCCTTCGTGTAATTCGACTAAGGTATGATTTATCATTCTTGACTCTTTCCTTTCTTTTAATAAATTTGATAGGGGTCACTGTATTATAAATAATGAACCCTGTTTTCGATCTAAGCGCCTCATATGCTTTGCCCCTTCCTTATATGCCCTCGGTAGAAACATGGGTAGATGAGGCTCCTGTTGTATCAATAGCTTATTGGGCCCCGAACTCTGATTCTTTACTCGACGACGTTCCCATAGAGGAAGAGGAGTGTGAGGAGAATTTCGAGGGACCCGAGGAATTTTTAGATCACCCGAATAAAGTAACGATAGCCTTCCCTCCTTCTAATAGGAGTTAGTTAGATTCTTTCCTTTCCCTTGGTGTAGTGCAAATAATGGAGGCGACGGATGAAGGGACTTCGACATCCGACTATATCGAGCCCTGCCCTTCCCCCAACATGAGATTAGGAATAACTGGCCACTGGTCAACGCGGATGTGGCGAAAGGATCTTCAAGGCGGGCTGTCGTTTCTGTCAACCTTCTATCACATAAAATTTCCCTATGTCATGTATCCTCCCGAAGTCACCGACTTGGTGGTGTCACCACCCCCTGGGTGTATTGGTGTATATAAGTCGTATTTCGAGTTGGGTTTGCGTTTTCCCTTGCAACCGCTTTTTAAGGAAATTTTAGAGGCGTATAACATTGCCTTATGTCAGCTTATGCCCAACTCTGTTGGGACAATTGTTGCCTTTTATGTATATGTCGCATGCTTGGAGTGCGACCCTCCTTGCGCCTTTGGCGCAATATGTTCAGAATAAACGAAGTGTCCGAGCTTCGCCATGGGCCTGGTTGGTATTCTTTTCAAGCTAGACACCTTATCATGGTCAAGGATGGCCGAAGAGATGAGAAATCATATAAGGTTACAACAGATATGCCAACCAACCATGCTCTTTTTCGAGGGGGGTTTCTCTTCATTTTTCGAGGGGACAAGCCGTGGGATGTGTCAGTTACTTTGTCGGATAGCCCTCCAAACTTTGGCATGAATCTTAACGTGCCTGAAATGGACGTCGAGGAGGCTATAGTGGCCATTCATTGCCAGGCCACGTCGTTCCACATTGAGGGGAAGCCGAAATACAAAACTGATCATTGGCTGCCAAATGACAAGGACCTGGCCAACGAGCACTTCCTGTCGGCTTTTGGCGTGTCCCCGGCTTATGACCAATGTAGGGGTCTATTACTTATCCGTTTCTTTTGTTTGTAACACAAACTTGTTTCTGACTCATTTTTGCTTTTGCAGTACTTGCTTACAACAATCTCGACGAGGAGAAAAAGAAGAATACTGCGAAGAGCGGTATGGCTGCCATGGTCAGGCTATCGATGCAAACGGGGGAACTTAAAGTTCTCAAACCTCCTGCTGTAAGTTCGAACACCCTCTTGCTTGGCTTTAGTTATTTGTTTCCTTTTAACTTAGTCTTTCTCTTGTTTGTGCGGAATCCAAAACATAAACCAAAGTCGAAATCGGCTACGCCGAAACCTTTGCCTACCCCTCCTGCTACTCTGCCTGACCCTCCTACATCAGCGGTCGAGGTCCCCGAGAGTGCGGGATGTAAAAGGAAAACTCGCACCTCCCCATCAATCAATCCCTTAATACCGGATCTTAGCTTCCATTTGGGTGCGGGTTCCAGTCCTTTGGGCGAGGATGAGGTCGAGGAGCCCCTGGTCAAGAAGACAAAATCTTCTTGGTTAGACGACGTCGAAGGTCAGTCTGGCGCCGTCAGCATCGAGAATGCTAGCCGAAAGGCTCTTCGGGCTCGTTACCAACGAGTTCGAGAGGCATTGCTGGTGCCTGGGGACAAGGAGGACGTCTCTAAGCTCGGTATGGCGAAGGAGATCGAGGCACTCAACGAGTGCTGGTTACAAGTGAGTCTTCTTCGTTTATTTCTTGTCCATATCCCACTTCTTTAACTTAACACTTTTCTTGTTATTTTTGTTGTCGCAGATGTCTATCCGAATGGCCTGCCTTACTGAAAAGGAAGGTCGTGATTCGGGTAAGCTGGCCGAGGAGCTCAATAAGTGTAAGCAGGAGCTGCCGGAGGCTTCTCGAAAGGTCCGTTCTCACTAGGTTGAGCTCGAAACGGCCAAGAGGTTGAATGCTGACAACCTCGAAGCTTTCAATAGAGAGAGGACGAGCCTAATAACCAACAAAGAGGAGCTATCCAACCAGCTCAAGGCCGCTGAAAAGAAGCTCGAGGCCTCGCGCAAAGAGGTTGATGATCTCGAGGGCCAGCTGAGGGGCCAAAAGGAACTGCTCGATCGTACCCAGGCTCAGCGGGATAACTTGCAACAAAAATACGACAAGTCCGTAAAGGACTTGAAACAGAAGAGGAACAAGTACATCCGTCGCTGGAAGCGATCGCAGGAGGGCCGCAACTTCGCTGACCAGAAGATGGTCGAGGGTTTTCAGTCTGCTCGAGGTGAAGTCCAGAGTTTCTTCGAGAAGACTTTAAAGGACTGGGCTCCTGACTTGGACTTTCAACAAGTCTTGGCTAAGTACGAGGAGTACGAGCAGAAGGCCCTCGATGTGTATATGGAGAAGGAGAAGGGTAAGCAAGGGGTTGTTGGTGATGCTTCGACTTCTGTCCCTGAGGAGGTCGAAGAGGCTGAAGAGGATCAAGCCCCTGCCGACCTTTCACCTGTTAAGGAAAGTGAAGTTGCGGCTGCTGAGGTTGTTACTGAAGCTGTTGAAGGTGAGCCTGAGGTGGGTGAAGCTGATGATGCGAGCTCTTCATCCGAGTCCTCATCTGAGGAGGAGGATATTGAAATAGAGGCCCCTTGACCTTTGTAACTCAGCATTCTGTACTTAGCTTTTTGTAACCAAGTTTTCTTTCTGTTCTGTTTTCAAAGCTTGTAATCTTTACTTTCAATGGAATGAAAAGAACTTTTTGCTCATCTTGTTTCATGTTTTTTGCATTTATTTTCGACCTGCCAGATCTCTTGTTTCCTTTTGTGTGACAAAATTCGAGCATCCTCTAAAGAAGGGTTAAAAATAAAAATTCGAAGGCCCTCCCTAAAGAAGTTGTATTATTCTTAACATGGATTCATGACGTGATGATAATAAGTTCGAGAGACCGGTGAGGTCGTACATTCTTTCAACCTGTTAGGTGTAAAGAAAATTTGAATACGATACATATAAATAAAATGAATGATAAATTAAAAAGACCGGTGAGGTCGTATTTTATTCATAATTCTTAACAAGTCTGTTTGGACCGGTAAGGTCTACAAGTTTAAGAATATTACAAATATTTCGATGCATATCACAGCAACTTAATCTTCATCTAGACCGGCTAGGTCGAAGTAGTACAAAGAATCACCTAACTTGCTCTTATATTAGCCCCTTAAGTTGTTGTCGTTGGCCTCAAACATAGAACTTCCTCAAGTTGTCGATATTCCATGGACGAAACAAAGGATCACCATCCATGTTCTCGAGTTTGTATGTTCCGGGGCGAGTAACCTCAATTACTCGATATGGTCCTTCCCAATTTGGACTTATCTTGCCAAGGTCCATCTTTTTTCCTGTGGCCTCGATTTTTCGAAGGACTAGGTCCCTTACTTCGAACTTTCTTTCTTTGATTCCTCGATTGTATAGTCTGGTCATTCTGGCTTTCTGAGCAATTGATTTGAGCAGTGCATTCCCTTTGGTTTCTGGCAGGAGGTCGAGTTTGACGCTTTTCTCTTCTTCGTTTTGCCCGTAATCATAGAAGGTTATCCTCGGTGAGGGGATATCCACTTCAACTGGCAGCACAGCTTCACTTCCATACACCAAGTTAAAAGGTGTATGACCAGTTGCCTCTTTTACCGTAGTTCGAGCTGACCATAGTATACCCAGAAGGTCATCGACCCACGACCCTTTTGCTCCATCTAACATTTTCTTCAGCCCTTTGAGGATGACTTTGTTGGCTGCCTCGGCCTACCCGTTGGTCAGCGGTCGACTGACAGCAGAAAATCTTGTTTGTATATCAAATCAAGCGCAATAGGCTTTGGTAGGTCCACTGTTGAATTGTCGACCGTTGTCTGATATGAGTGCTCGAGGTATGACAAAACGAGTGATGATGTTTTCCAGATGAAGTCTTGAACTTTGTTATCTGTGATGGTGGCTAAGGGTTCAGCCTCGACCCATTTGGTGAAGTAGTCGACAACTACCAATAAGAATTTTCTTCCACCGGATGCAACTGAGAAGGGCCCGAGGATGTCCATCCCCCACTGGTCGAATGGTAGTACAGCTTGCATTGTAGTGAGAGGAGAGGCTGATTGTCGGTGTACATGGGCATACACTTGGCAGTTGTGGCATTTCTTGACCATGTCTTTGGCATCTTTCATCACTGTTGGCCAATAATACCCTGCTCGAAGAGCTTTTCCAGCTATGGTTCGAGCTCCCTGATGACTACCATAAGTGCCTTCGTGTATTTCTCGAAGTATTTGTTGGCCTTCTTCAAGTGTCACACACCTTAGAAGGGGTTGTGTAAAGGACTTTTTGTACAACAGATGATCGTGTAACAGGAACCAACTTGCACGACGTCGTACTCTCTCAGCCTCTTTTTCATCTTCTGGTAATTTTCCTTCTTCGAAGTATAGACGGATGCTTTGCATCCAATTGTTCAAACGGTCTATACTGCAAATGAGGAGTTGGCTGTTGATACTTGGCTTGTACAACACCTCCCAAGAAATGGTTCGAGGTTCCAGTCCAGACGCTGAGCTTGCCATTCGAGATAAAGCATCCGCCTGCTGGTTTTCGGACCGTGGGATGTGTTGTATTGAGAACTTGGTGAACTTTTGTTGCTGCTCCTTTACCTTGCCGAGGTACATTCTCATACTATCTTCCTTTGCTTCGAATTCTCCTTTGACATGACCCATGACCAGCTGTGAATCTGTCTTGACAGTTATTTCATTAGCCCCATTCGAGAGGCATAGTTTTAATCCTAGCATAAGGGCTTCATACTCGGCTTCGTTGTTTGAAGCAGCAAAGTCAAACTTTATTGCATATTCCATTTTATTTTCGAGAGGTTCTATTATCAGTAGGCCTGCTCCGCACCCTGCCTTCGATGAAGAGCCATCTACATAAAGTTGCCATGTCCCGGTTAGGGTGGCAGTCTCGACCTCTGTCGGGCACTCAGCAATAAAATCAGCTAAGGCCTGTGCTTTTATTGCTCTTCTAGATTCGAACTCTAGACCGAAGTCTCACAATTGATTAGCCCATTTGATGACTCGACTAGAGCCATTTCTGTTTTCAATGAGCTTTCTGAGTGGCTGACTAGTGAGTACCTTGATTGGATGAGCTTGAAAATAAGGCTTCAATTTTCGACTGGCCATTACCAGGGCATATATCATTTTCTCCGATGGGGGGTATCTACTTTCAGCACCTCGGAAAGCATGGCTAACAAAATACACCGGGTGTTGTTGTTTGTCTCTTTCAGCACCGAGCACAGCACTTAGAGCGGTTTCAGATACTGCAAGGTATACGAATAACGTTTCTCCCGGCAAGGGTGAAACAAGCTTCGGCAATGAAGCTAAGTGAGTTTTCAACTGTTGGAAGACATTTTCTGCTTCACAGTCCCATTCGAAGCATGGTTTCTTCAAAGTATTGAAGAAGTGTAGGCTCTTGTCAGCTGATCTTGATAGGAATCTTCCCAAGGCAACCATACACCCCGTGAGTCTTTGTACCTCCTTGACAGTTCGAGGGGACTTCATGTTGATGATGGCTTGTATTTTTTCAGGGTTAGCTTCGATGCCCCTCTCGTCCACCAAGAATCCTAAGCATTTTCCTCCTCGAACGCCGAAGACACACTTCTTAGGATTCAGTTTCATGTTATAAGAGCGAAGGGTGGACAAGGTTTCGCGCAGATCTTGGACATGATCTCCGACCTGCTTGCTCTTAACTATCATATCGTCAACATAGACTTCAACGTTGCGCCCCAACTGTTTTTCGAACATTTTATTGACCAGCTTTGATATGTAGCCCCTGTGTTCTTAAGTCCGAACGGCATGACCACGAAACAATAAATCCAGAACTTGTAATAAATGCGGTATGCACCTGATCTTCCTCGGCAAGGGGAATTTGGTGGTAACCAGCATTTGCATCCATGAAGCTAAAAAGCGCATGTCCTGCTGTGGAATCGACCAACTTGTCGATTTTAGGGAGGGGGAAGTCATCTTTGGGGCATGCCTTATTAAGATCAGTCAAATCGACGCACATGCGCCATGATCCATTAGGCTTTCGAACTAGTACTACGTTCGACAGCCATTCCGTGTATTGGCATTCCCTTATCATTCCAGAACTTAGCATCTTTTTCACCTCTTCGGTTGCTGCTTTGTTCCTTTCAGTGCCCTGGTGCCTTAACTTCTGTTTGATGGGCCTGAATTCCGACTTGATGTTCAGTTGATGTTTAGTGACCGAGGGGTCTATCCCTTGCATCTCATCACCTGAAAATGCAAATACCTCCTGATATTCTTGAAGGAGTCCCACTATTTCTTTTCGAATGACCTGGTTAAGGTCCTTTCCAATTCGAATTGTCCGGTTAGGATCAGGTCTGAGTTGTATTTCTTCATCTTCTTCGACCGGCTAAGGTCGGTTGTTGTTGGTTGGGTTCTCGTTGTAGAACAAACCCAATGGTGGGGGTGACTCATTTTCAGTTTCTTTTTCTTCTCTTTTCCTTTTCCCTGAGCTTGGCTCGATTGACTTGCTCTTTCTCAAGCTATTGACATAACATTCTCGGGAAGATTTTTGATCCCCATGCAACCTGCCAACCGTCCCATCATCTGCTTCGAACTGCAGCAAGAGCTGGTAGGTCGAAATTGCCGCTTTTATTCTGCTCAGCGTGGGCCTCCCTATGATGATGTTATAGGGGAGGTAAATGTCAAAAACTAGGAAGTTGATTGGAAGGCATCATCCTTTTCCCTTGTCACCAAACCGGCTGGGTAAATTGATGACTCCAAGGGGGTGAACAGATTGGCCTCCGAATCCAACCAAAGGTTGGTCGATGGCTTTGATGTCCTTCCTCTCGTATTTGAGCTTTTGCAGACATTCCCAAGTAATGATGTATGTCGAGCTCCCGCTGTCTATCAACACTCGACCAACCCTGTGATTGGCCACTTTAAGTTCGACGACCAGGGGGTCATCATGGGGGGTCTGTATTTCCTTCGAACTCTCTCCGAACACCATGGTGGGAGTGTCCGGTTTTTCATTCTCTCACCATCTTTCAGATGGTATAGGTGATTCTTCCTTGCATTGCCGGTTAGGCCTCCAGAAGCGAAGCCCCCAGCTATGACCCCTACATAGCCTTTGGTTTCATCGCTCTTCGCTTGTTTCTCCTTTCCCTTATCTCTTCTTCGATCACCCTGGGGTTCTTTGAGATATCTGTTCAATTTCCCTTCGTCAGCCAACTTGTCGAGTGCTTTCTTCAATTCTCTGCAGTCTTTGGTCCTGTGACCACAGTCTTTATGGTATTCGCACCATAGCTTCTTGTCCCTGCGATAACTCGACGTTTTGATGGGATTGGGTCGAGGTAACACAAATTTCTCTTTTATGTCTAAGTATATTTCCCTTCGATTGACATTGAAGCGAGGATCATGTCCTCCATCAGAGGGTTGATGTCTCTTCAGCCTATCTGTCATATCTTTCTGATTCGATGGCTCGCTTCTTCTTTTGTTACTTCCCTCTTCATGAACATTTTTGCAGATGTCCGACGCCTGGATATACTTCTGCGTCTGTCTCATGACATCTGCCAAAGTAAGAGTTTCCCTCATGGCGAGCTCGAATTTGAACTGTCCAGGATGGAGGCCATTCATCAAGGTCGTAACAGCAACTCCATCTTGGAGATCGAAGACCTTGAGGGACTCTTCGTTGAATCGCTTGATGTAGCAGCTTAGACTTTCCCCTTTCTGCTGGGAAACTGACATCAAGTGTACGCTGGTATTTTTGTGGCGTTTTGCCGCTATGAAGTGCTGAGAGAAGAGAGCTTCGAGAGCCAAGAAGCTGGTTATGATGCCGTTTGGTAGACTCATGAACCAATTAAGAGCCAAGCCTTTGAGGGTGGTCGGGAAATACCTGCACCACGTTGCCTCGCAAAACGTCTGCACGCTCATTTGAGCTTTGTATGCTGCTAGATGGTCAGCAGGATCAGTAACACCTGAGTAAGGCTCTATCAAAGGGATTTTGACTTTGCCCGGGTTAGGGGTCTCCATGATATGCTGGCTCAATGGTGATTTGTGTGCCACTGCTGAACCCACTCGAAAGCCTGATTCAGCTAAATCCTCGGGCTCCTCGATCTGTTGTGGGTTCACTATCCTCAGAGTGTGACGGCTAGTCACGGGGTGAGATTGTGTTGTGGTTCGTGTGGCCACTGAATGCTTCGAATTCCCTCCCTGGGATTGTTCTCTTGTCTTTTCGATGATCTCTCGGGCGTCAAAGTTCTTACCCCTCATCTGTTTCTGTTGTATGATATGTCGAGCATCATCCTGGCTCGGTGACATGATAGATTCCCTTTCGAAGCAGCAGGTATCCTCTTTGAGGGGCCGCCAACAACATGCTCGGTTAGGGCACGTTTTGGCTGAGCTGCCGTTCAATGAGCCTGCGGCTGATCCAGGATTGTCCCTCGGTCAGGGGGAGTAATCTGTTGAGTCTTCATTACTGAAAAAAGTTGTTGCATGACGGTAGTCATATGTCTTTCCATTCGGAGTTCGAGTTGTCGAAGATCCGAGTAAGTCACCGCTGGTGGTGGTGCTTCAATAGCCGTGTCAGCCTGACTTCCAGTTATGGGGACGTCGGTCTCGTCCTCCACAATAACACCTCCTTGATTCAGCAGAGTAGTCTGAGCATTATCGAAAGTTGTCCTTCGAGCAGTAGTACCGCGATTACCTTATCCTCGTGTCATGGTGTTCGAAAATGTAGTTGTTATGTTAGGTCCCCACAGACGGCGCCAACTGTTTCGGGTCACAAGAAACACAGTAAATTTGTAATTCGGGGAAGTCCAATTCCAGCTAGGGTAGTAACCAAGTAAGTCCAAGGTCTTCGAAATCCGGCACCTGCAAAACCGAGCATCGTGAACTACCCCGGGGATGTTCCCGGGATCGGCTCTCCGATGCTTAAGTCAGATCTGATCTCAGAAGTCAGAGAGAATAGTACAAGTAAATGCTCTGCAATATATGGAAAAACGTATCTGAATGATCAGATGAGAGTACTATTTATAAGTGGTACTAGAGTGACATCATCTGGTGAAGATGGTGAAGTCATGAAAGCCTTTTTGTCAGTGGGCCTGTCTGAAGGCCTGTACTTTCTGGCCTAAAGGATCCTTTAGGGGTAAAATGGTAATTTTTCCCCCTAAGGGTATTTTAGTCATTTCACCGGTTAGGTGGGCCATGACTGGAAGGGGCCCAAACACTTGCTATTAGGGAGATGAGGGAAATTTTTGATAAAAAAAATTGAAAGTGAGTGACATATTAGATGGGTACAAATTAAGTTTCCTTCAAGTACGAAATAGCAACATAACCTTAGGTTTTTTTAGTTTAGTTAGTAGTCTTAAATTTAAGTTTGCTTTAGTTATGTTGTTTTCTACTTCTTCCGTTTTTTTATACTCGCATTATTGAACATGTGCACATGAATTAAGGAGATGAGAGAGATAGAGAGAAGGAAAAAATGGGACCTATGTGATTGGAGAGAGGTAGATAGGAAGTATTTCCATAAAAGGAAATTATGCAAGTAATTTGCAACTTCCAAAAATGGGAAATGATGCAAGTAAAAAAAACGGAGGAAGTATCATTTTTAGTTTTGTTAGTTGAGTTCGTTTTGTTCTGATTCGACTATGTTCATAACTTCAATTTTTGTTAACTTTCATTAATTTGAGATTGGTTTAGTAATGTTTATCTCCATCAATTTCTGTTTGGTTAATTAAGTTGTATTGTTGCATATAGGACACATTCACTTTACTTTAAAAATTGAGTTCAATTTCTCTTTAATTCGTTTAAAATAAGTTTAATTTAGACCTTTTTAATATTACTAATCTATACTTATCTCTATTCTTTAAGGGGAGTAGGACACCACAAATAAATTATAATAAAATCCTAATTAGATAGAACTATTACCCCCTCCAATTAACGGTCTTTACAGTCTTATATTTTGAAAAATTAATAAATAAATCAATTATTATATTTTTATGCCAAATTTTTATATTATTCCGCATGCATCGCGTGCATATAAAGCTAGTAAAGTATATAAGATGATCGCCGGCGACGCAACACTAGTGGTGGTTGGTCGGCACAGGTGCCACCTTCACCTTCTCTTTCTTCTTCTTCCTTCTCTTTCTTCTTTCTTCTTTCTCTTTTCCTCTCTTCTTCGTGCCTTGTTGGGTTGCCTTGCAACTGATTCTATTGAATCAGTAAACCCCCCTCCCCCTTTGACCATTTATTTTCTTTTTTTTACTTTTCCTTTCTTTTAACTTTATTTCTTTTAACTTTTATTTATTTTAACTTTTAACTTTTAACTTTTAACCTTCACATTTTACCTTTTACCTTTTACCTGTTTAAAGTCAAGTTCCTCCACTAGTTTATTGAGATTTTAAAAGAATGTTTTACCCATTAGTATCTTCTATGTTTTTGTTTACTTGGGATATTACACAAATTACTAATACGGGTTATTAATTAAGTGTAGATGGAAACTTCATTGACGGAAATTTCATAGGCGACCGTTAGAAGTAATTCCCAATTTATGCTACTCGAGGTAATCTCGATGTCTATCAAAACTCTAGACCCGTTGAGAAAAGTTTTCTATTTGCTATTATGATTATATGATTTGAAATTAAGTCGAACGTTGGATATAAAATAGTTTTACTACGTTACTACTACTATTATTATTGTTGTTGTTGTTATTTATTATTATTATTAATAATTATTTTATTATGCTTTTAGAATTGCTACTATATATGACCATGATTATTAAAGTTGAATGTTATGATTTAAATATATGAATTGGATCTCGAATATGGTCATTTTAATGTTGGAACTTTGGAAATTATTGAGTTCAGTGGAATGAACTTTGTTATTTGAACTTGACTGGATTAAATAATTTGTTTCACATAATTATACTAGTGAGGGAAATGAAGCCTGTAAGGGTGTTGAACAGGCTGCCCTATATGGTAGTATCTTTCTTTGTAAATAATCTCACATAAGAAGCTATGAACAACTTCTAACGTCCACTAATGAATTGCTCTCCTTCAAACAATTAAAATAACTTAATGTATAACTCTAAAATACTTAAACACTTATAATAAATATGGGCAGCCTTTAACGTCTTTGAAAGCCCATTTAAAACTCCCTCAAAACGACTCTTAAGTTCATAAAGCAATCCTCCATTAAATACCCGATCAAAAGCTAGTAAGATAATTAAAGAGTTAAACTTTAAATAAATTACAGCAATATAATAAAGGAAAAATTGACAGGAAAAATCCCTCCTTTGGCCGGTCTTCCACCACTGGAACCACCTTCAATTAATCCTGGTGTAATTCGATCCTTGACCCTCATATTCTCCCATTGATACGTGATGATGACAACTTGTTTGACCGGCCAAAATTATTGTTGACTTTTAAAAAAACTTAAAAAAGAAAAAAGAAAAACCCACCCCCTCCCTTCCCCCTTCCCCCTTCCCCCATTGCACCCCTCCCCTCCCCTTCCCCATCCACCCTCCCCCTCCCTCGTAACACAGCTGTCCCACCCCCAAAAATCCTCCCCAACCCCATCCCCTTCCTTTCCCCTACCCCCAAAATCACCCCCAACCTTCCCCCCACCCCGGATTCCAACACACACATTGAGGAAGAGTAGTAGGGTCCGACTTCGAATCTGGCGCACCTCTAACATTGCTTGTGATGTCGATAGCCACAATACGCCAAGTGAAGTAGAAAGAGAGCAACGCGAACCAGAGAAAGGATTGCAATAATACCGTCGTAAGTTGGCGGTTTATGATCGATTTCACCATATTCCGACGAGGGGGTTAGTTTCAGGGAGGCGAAAGGGAGGGGTGGTTATGTGGGTGGGGAAAGGGGGGTGGTTTCAGGGGGGTTGGGGTTAGGCAGGAAGTGAGGGATGGGGACAGATTTAGATGGTGGACGTGGGGTTAGGGGTGGGGTGGGGTGGCAGTAGTGGGGGAAAGGGAGGTGGGTGGGTTTTTCTTTTCTTTTCTAAGTTTTTCTTTTTAATTAAATCTGATTAAAAACTTTAACTAAAATTTTAAGTTTAAAGTATAATTAATTAATTATTAATCACGTAATTAGAAAGATTACATATGATTGTAGGTCACCAACAGGTGACGGACCAATATGAGCAGATGGGGCCAAATGTGAGATTATTACTGGATTAATTGAAGGTAGTACCACTAGTGGAAGACCAGCCAAAGGTGGGATTATTCCTATCAATTTTTCCTGTAATAAATTAAAAATATAAACTTTAAAACCCTAAACCTCCATCAAAACCCTAAAATTAGGTTTTTTCATACTTAACTTAAAGTTCAAGTATGATAACAAAATAATCCTTTTTAATGAAAGTGATGAAATTGAAAATGACATTGCATATGCTGAAGATGAACTAGGATGCTTGGTGTTGTTAGGAGAACTTTGCATGTTGATCATTCTCCTAATCATGAAGAAAGAGAAAACATGTTTCATACTAGATGTCGAATTGGTGAATTTACGTGTAATGTTATTATTGATAGTGGTGGCATCTAATGTAGTCTCTAAGTTGAATTTGTTTGTTAGAGATCATCCTTGTCCATATAAGTTGAGTTGGTGGGATGACAAAACTGGTTTGGCTGTTAAGAAGCAAGCTCCTGTCTTGTTTTCTATTGGAAGTTATATGGATGAATTGGGGTGATGTGCTTCTATTGAGTGCTTGTCGTATCCTGATGGGATCAAAAAGGATTTGACTTGTGCCCTAATCTCCTAGTGCTATTGTGCCAAAAAAGGTTGAAAGTAAACAAATTTGTTTCTTTAAAAGAGTTTGAAAAGGAGGCAGAGTTAGAAGGTCGTGGTTATATCTTATTTGTTAAATATGCTTTGACTAATGATGTTTTCTTCAAAGATCTTAAACTTGCAGCTTTGTTGGAGGAGTTTGGAGATGTTTTTCCCGAGGAATTACCTCAAGGGTTGCCACCTTTGAGAGGAATTGAACATAACATTGATTTAGTGCCAGACGCACCTTTGCCAAACAAACCAACTTATAGATGTGATCTCGTGGCTTCTAAGGAGCTATAAAGGCAAAAATAAAAGATTTGATTGATCGAGGCTATGTGAGAGAAAGCATGAGTCATGCGTCGTTCCTGCCCTTCTTGTTCCAAAAAAGGATGGTACATGAAGGATGCGCATTGATAGTAGAGTCGTCAACAACATCACAATCAAGTATCGTTTTCCTATGCCAAAGTTGGAAGACATGCTTGATCAGTTACATGGAGGTTTCGTGTTTTCGAAAAAAGACTTGAGGAGTGGTTATCATCAAATGAGATTTCGAGAAGGAGATGAGTGGAAAACGACGTTTCAGACCAAACAAGGTCTATATGAGTGAAAGATGATGCCATTTGGTCTTTGCAATGCTCCTAATTCTTTCATGAGACTTATAAATGAGGTACTACGTCCTTTCCTTAACAAGTTTATTGTTGTCTACTTAGATGATATTATTGGTTATAGTACTAATGTAGATGTTCATTTATCTCATTTAATACTATCGTTTGAAAAATTGAGGGAACAAAAATTGTATGGAAAGATGGAAAAATGTGACTTTCTCGTACCTAGTATTTGGTTACATTGTATCTAACGATGGAGTACATGTATATCCAGAAAAAGTCAAAGCTATTTTATCATGGTTGGCGCCTACAGATGCTTATGAATGTCAAAGTTTCATGGATTAACTTCCTTTTATATGAGGTTCATTCGGAATTTCTCAACTATCATGGCTCCAATCACAGAATTAATGAAGAAAGGGGATTTTCATCGAACTCGCAAGCTCAAAAAGTGTTTGAAGAGGTGAAGAAGATGCTTTGCAATGCTCCTATTCTTGCCTTGCCAAATTTCAGCAAGTTGTTCGAAGTTTGAGTGTGATGCTAGTTGGATTGGTATTGGGGTGGTTTTGCTTCAAGAAAAACGATCCATTGCATATTTTAGTGAGAAATTGAGCGGTGCTAAACTCAATTGCTCCAATTATGATCGTGAATTCTATGCAATTGTGAGGGCCTTGGATTACTGGTCCCATTATTTGAGTCCCAAGCCTTTCATTTTCAATTTGGACCATGAAGTACTCAAACATATCCATAGTCAACAAAAACTCAATCATAGGCACGCCAAATGGGTTGAATTCCTACAATCCTTTACTTTCTCCTCTAAGTACAAGGAATGTAAGAGTAATGTTGTTGCTGATGCTCTTTCTAGGCATTCCTCACAAGCATTTTAACCATTGTTGATGTTAGAAATTTGGGCTTTGAGCACTTAAAAGAATTGTATGATAATGATGTTGACTTAAATGATTCTTTTAAAAACCCTAATGGCATGTATGTAGTTCATGATGGATTTTTGTTGAAGGGGAATAAGTTGTGTATACCTAAGAGTGGTGTAAGGGAATTGCTCGTGAGAGAAGTCCATAGTAGTGGGGTGGCCGGACATTTTGGCATTCAAAAGACTTTAGACACTTTAAATGAGAATTTTTATTGACCTAACATGATGGGAGATGTTCATATGGTGGTTAGTAAGTGTGCTACTGGTCAAAGGTCTAAAAGTACTTTCCATAAAGGTCTTTATACTCCTTTGCCCGTCCCTAATTCTCCTTGGGATAGTGTTAGTATGGATTTTATTATGAGGTTGCCTCCAACTCAAAGGGGAAAGGATGCTATTATGGTTGTGGTAGAGCGCTTCTTTAAGATGGCACATTTTGTTCCCATGCATAAAACTGATGATGCATTGCATATAGCAGATTTATACTTTAGGGAAATCATTTGTTTGCATGGTATTCCTAGAAGTATTGTTAGTTATCGTGATTTCAAGTTCCTAAGTCACTTTGGAGGAGCTTGTGAAAGATGGTGGGAACTAAGTTGCTTTTCTAGTACAAGTCATCATCCTCAAGTAGATGATCAGACTGAAGTAACTAATAGAACTCTTGGAGCTTTGTTGCGTGGCTTGGTGAGCAAGACACAAAAAAGATTGGGAAGCACATGCCGAATTTGCATACAATAGAGCTCATTCATCAACTACATCTCAATCTCCATTTGAGGTGGTCCATGGTATCAATCCTTTTCTTCCTATTGATTTCTTTTCACTAACGAAATCTGAAATTCATGTTGACTCAAAGAAAAGGATGGAAGCTTTCAAAAAGACATGTCAGCAAGTAAAATCTAGAATTGAGAAGATGACTGCTCAATACAAAGAAAGGGCTAACAAGTCTTAAATTAATTATTTTAATTTCAGTCAATAATAGGGCCGAAAATATGGTTATATTTCGGTTATTGGGTTCTTTGTACTAGTTGTAATTGAATTGTAATATTACTTAAAAGATAATATTAGATTAGATAAAATATGCGGAGATTAGGCGTGTGAAAATAAGATAAGGGCCGAAAATTATAAGCCTTATCTTATTATATTGTCTTCCTCATCGTTTCCTAAATTCAAGGAATTAGGTTTATGCCTTTTTAGATTGGATTTCGGCATCCTAATCATATTAGGAAGACCATTAGGACCGTATAGTATTTATGACTTTCATAATTCAATACAAACGTAGATTAATTTTCGTCAAAATCATTGTTTATAGAATTTAGTTGTCTTCAATTATATTCGGCCAATAGAGATTTTCAGGAGTGATTATTTATTTATTGTTTAATCTACTTAAGTACATAAGTAGTTTAAAGTGAGATTAAGAGTAAACTAAAATGTTCAAGAATGTTTGTTTTAGATTACATTCTATCCGGTTTCTTGTGTGTGATTTTCGGACTTAGTAAATATATTAAGTGCCTTTAGATTGGAGTTGTTGGTTGTTACTTCATCTTGGAATTGCAATTATATCAAAGAGTAATCAAATTGTAAGGGGCAAGAAGAGATCTAAGATGACTTGAAAGTGACGTAAGTTTACTTGAAATTGATGGGAAAATGGCGTTGGATAGAATTGAGTGAAGGGACAACATTCACATGGAGAAAGGGATGCAATTACCTTATTCATTTATTTGCAATGTGTTTGTCTTTGTGTGTAAAAAACACCTAAAAAATTATAAAACCAAAAGCTTTTTGAAACATTTTTAACCCTTGTCCGTGCCATCTTTTAAAACGATTATAGATGACAATTCATTTTAATCGACCCAAAATCAATTTGGGAATAAGACTTGTTGTATATGTAAACATGTACCTCTGTATCTTTGTGAAAATACTTATAATTCACTTTTCAACTTCAAGGTTTGCTAGCTTCAGAACTGTTAATTTATCATCCTTGTAATTTACTTTTGAACTTCAGTGTGAAATAGCATTAATATCCAAGTTTTTTCCACAACTGAAAAAGGATCTTCGCTGGATTAAACGTACGCATTCAGAAGTATTCACCTAAAAAGAGATTCCCAGATGTGTATTGTGTAAATGGTATCTTCGTTATTCGCATTCACAAGTACACATAGGAATTTCTTTTTAGCCTAGTATTTCTGCCAAAAACCCAGATCATTGATATACTTCATAGTTCAACTAACATACCATCGGAAAACTAATGGAAATGTACTGTCAGGCCTCAAAATAAGCTCAATGGTAATGATAATGAAATCTCGTAATCTTGTCCAGCACCTACTAGAATGTTATGGAGAAAGAGGTCGAGATAAGGGACTGCCCAGTGCATCAGAAACACCTTGGGTCTTACCAGCTGAAAGCATCATATAAACATCTTTAATCTAAATCATACTTCACATGTCCAAGGTATAAGCCACAAGCAGGAGCCATGGGACTTGCAGCTGTTACTGTTCTTGCGTTGAGGATGTTTTCCACTGTTGAAATTAACTCAATACGTAAGTCACTGTAAGAAACTTCACAGCCAATAGACCACCCATGCATAATTAAGTAAAACAAAAAACTAACAGAAAATAATTTACGGAAAGGAATGAGGAAAATTACAAAGAAGAAGCTCAAATGACAAAGGATCAGCAAGTACAAAAAAAAACACACCATCTGCAACTGTAAGATGTCCTGTGCCAACACACTTGAGAACACCAACAAGCAACCTGACCTGATCAGATTAGGTATATCCATAAGCATAAAGTCTCATCAAATTTTGACTAGGGTTACACGAAATAGTTAGTTAATATTAAATTTTATATCGAAATTTGGGAAAACTCATGGTTAAATTAATCAAGTTAATAAAAGCTTTTTCTTCGTCAAGATAATAAGTTAAATATATTTTGAAATAATGGGTAAAATTGAGAGTCAATTCCACTTTCTATTTGGGATAAATGAAGCTAATCTAAGTTCTAATGTATGGTCTAGGCTATCAAAGTCCTACATCAACTTAAACCAAATACATCCAGACTCCCTAGTCCCTACCTAAGAACGGAATTTGTGTGCTTACATAATTTTCTTCTCTTCTGAAATTTACCCCTACACAACCACATCAAAGAGGACACACCGTTCTCACCTGAGGGAAAATGGTACAACTTCACTCTTCTCTAAGCCTAAACCCGCATATTTTATGAGCACAAATAGCTCGATTGGTAGATGGTAATAATGGTGGTAATTGTAGTAAATTTATATGTAGTTTTGTATTGAAAATATCATGTCAATATACATGGTAGATGCTTGTGCACCATCGAACTTGTGATTTTATTCATAACATTCCATTACCATCCATTAGCACATAAAAGGTGGTGTCAGAAGATTACGTCTTTGGAGATGTTGCTTTATTACCATGGTAATGAATGGGGGACTTTCCTTCAAAATTACACATGATTATTACCATTACCATCATTTAGTACCACTTACCTCACGACTGAAAGGGGCATAAATAAAGAAAAACCAACCTGATGATAAAGAAAAGAGCGTGCACGTGCTTTAACTACCAAGCAACGGTGTCCTCTCCTAATTCCAAACTTTGGACAAGAGCCACTGGACTCTTTTCCGATGTCATTTGGAGCATCAACTGTCATATTTGTGTCAGGAACATCTGAGCAATTAAGTGAATCCTCTATACACAAATTCTTCTGCTCCCTATCAACGAAGGATGGTATATATGGAACAGAAGCCGACTCGGAAACAAGAAGCTCATCCAAAGACCTAACAGGTGAGTTAGCCTATGAACCATTGAAGAACAACAACAATCAAGAACGATAACTAACAGGCTAGCAGCGTGAGAATATATATGTAAAAATAGGTTAGTTCAAATTACAGAACTCATTATCACCATAATTATTACCACCTTCCTTTACTATTCTGCTTCTGCCATTTTTTGGGCTAAAAACATTGATATTTTTAAATGTAACATACAAGATAATCCATACAATTCAGGTGATATTAGATCCTGGCTTTTTGTTTTTGATCTTGTAAGCCAAGTAACCCATTTTGGTCAACGAGATTTTTTTAATATTGATCTTCATACATTGTATATAACCTCATTCTAACACACAGAAGATTTGTCACGGGCAGCAAGCTTTAACATTTTTAGGGTGGGAGGATGCTTGATCTATGCAGGATCTATCCGCAGCGACCAATTTCTGGCAAATTGTTAATTTTATTGCATATAACATGTTTCATTTGGATGTACCAAAAATGACACCTATGGTGACAGAAACTAAACCTGCATATGAATAAGAAAATTGTGCTTATATGTACCAAATGCATTTATTTACACATAACTTTGCTAATATGAAAAAGCTAGGATCTAGTAATACTACTTATTGTGGAAGGGTATACAAGTACATTCAACTCATAAGATGTAGAGATAAAAGGCCTCAACTATAAAAAGATAAACAATAGTAAAAGGAAATCCACGATACCAACCAAGACCATCCAGATCCTAAACAGAGCCCCCCCCCCCCCCCCAACACACACACACACACAACCCCCACCCACCCACCCACCCACACACACACACACACACAAACACACGCTGTCCAATAGTCCGAATAATGGTCAATTTCACCAACTTTAATTGCTGTCAAAAGAAGTCATAACAGTTTACACTCATTAAATTTTTTATCTTAAGCTTGTCTAAGAAAGGCGAGATATACATAGAGCAATGTACAATATGAAGTGATCCTTTGCAACCCAAAGCACGATTTTAATATATGCTAAGAAGGAAGAGAGAAATAACCTGACAACCAGCAGCCCTAAATGAACTGAAATCATGTTGTCCAACGAGAACCTTGCAGGCTTCCTAGCGAAAAAGAAAGTATCACTAATGAGAAGCCTGTCAAATTAATATCCAAAACAACAAAGCCCCCTCCAACCAACCTGCATTGCTTGAAGCTTCAGTTCCTCGGGAACATGCCATGCCCGGTCTCTCTCAAAGGTCGACAATAATTCTGGACCTGACAGCAAGCGATAGTAATACCTACATCAAATAAGAATATAGTTTATTACCATGGAATACTACAAGACTTAAAATAAGTTACTAAGATGGTTTTGGAAAAGGGTATCCATTAACCCATATATTTACATGAACGACGCATACTGACACCACCTAGAAAGTAACATATTTTAAAGTAATGGTGGATTCCAACTTCAATGCCCTAGGTCTTTCTATTTCAAATTTAGTGCGCTCACCATTTTCATACTTCATATTTACGGCCCTAAGTTTTACAAAATAATCTATTTTTAGTTACCCAAGGCTAACGATTAAATCCCGTCATAAACACGCATAGTTAATTGCTTAATGAATTGAATCTAAAATTGAAACAAAGTCTTTAACAATCACTGACTAATTATATTATTACTCAATATTTTTTTACCCTTTCCATTAATAAAACATTTCTCCCCAATTACCGTACTCAACAATAATTTCTCCCAAAATCAGTCTCTCTTTAGTAGGAAGGGTCAAAACTGTTAGGGAGATGAATTACTAGAGTTAATTATTATTATTACTTACTTACTTTACTGTTTTCTAATGATTAGATAGTGAGAACATGAATCTTAAACATTAGATGATGAATTGTGGCCTTCACAGAAATCTAACACCGTCTGCATTTTTGTAGAGTATATGAAAGTTGGGGATACTAAACTTGTATTGGGTCAAACCTCATGGCACAAAAGTTGAAATTTTCCAAGAAGTAATAGAGAGATATACTATAAAATCAATGCAAATTCTAATCTCATCGTCATCTTGGAAGTAGGAAGATGATGGGAAAGAAATTTATGAGATAAGTAAGGACCACTTAGAGATCCGTAATGTGCAATGCAACGTAAGGAAATTAGCAAGTTTCAGGCTTTCATCACATGAATATGGAGAGTGAAAAAGGGAGCGAGCGAGGAAACCTAGGGCTTTCTAGCGAAGAATCTTATCTTCTACGAAGGTCAAATAAGAAATTCAAAGGAAATTCGAGCATTAGAGGTGTATTGCCAATGGAGGATGATTAGTCTGTGGAGGCCAAAAGGGTGAGTGAAGGAGATAGATATGGAAAGGGGCGAAGATTCCAGTAGCGAATGGTTTTCGTATATTTGGGCCGCGCCATTTGGCAAACCTGTGAACGCAATGGAAGATCTCCTTAGGGATCTCGAGGAGGAATGCTCAAATGATGATATCCCGGAAGATGATGAATGGACTGATGATGGCTTCCAAACGATTTTCTTATCGAAAGAGGAGAAGCAATGCTTGAGAAGACCATGGATGAATGCGCTCATCACCAAACTCTTTGATAAGAAATTGAGCTATAATTTTTTTGTGAAGCGACTGAAATTGAAATGGATCCCCAAAGGTGACATTACTTCGACTGATATTGGATTTGCCTATTATGTTGGGCGCTTTAACAATATGGAGGACTGTAATTTTGTTCTCTCACAGCGGCCATGGCTCATTGGAGATAGTTATTTAACTATTCGTAAATGCATTCCAAATTTTGTGCTAAACGGAGAACCGATGAGACATCTCACAGCGTGGGTCAGAATTCCTAAATTGTGTGGAATATATTGATAAGCAGTTCTTGCATCGTTGTTGTATTCACAATTTTAATGATGACAAATTTTTTTTATCATAGGATTTATTTTAGACCTTAATATGAATATGTATATAAATTTTTCTAGTATTTTATGTGATTGGAAAATAAATGTTTTTTTTCTCTTACTTGTGGAGAAATGGTTAAGAGTTTAACCTAATCAAATTATCTATTTAAAAGATTATTGTTTGCACTCGAAATTTGTATGATGATTATTTGCTTGAATAAATCTAATAACATGGGATATTTATTTTGAATAAAATAAATATCATGCTATTAGATAGGAATATTACTTGGTTGTTTTTGTAGGTTGAACAAGTCAAATGCACAAGCATAACTACCATAACAACCTGCGCACACAAAGGTGTAGGTGGTTCCTAGAATCTAGGGAGTCAAACAACAAATTGCCCATGTGGTTGCTAGATTCTAAGGAGTCGAGCAACAGACTGCCCAATTAGTTTCTAAATTCTAGGGAGACTAGCAACAGAATGATGATTATGAGGAGCAAGTGGACTGAGAATGCATATATCGTGGAGATATGGCAACAAATATCGGATATTGCATCCTACAATTAAGCAGTCCATGACTACCTTGAAGAGCAAGAATAGGAGCTTGTTTAAACCTCCTACAAGTAGCGAGAAGGTTGCGCAACGAAGACTAAGACTTTCCAGCATATTCAAGCCTACAAAATACTCTGTCCTCTTAGTTTTAAAAGGCGCGAGCTTAGTTTAAAAAGGCGCGAGGCGCACCGAGGCGCAAAGTGTCTCAGGAGCCTAGGCGCGAGACGCAAGGCGAAGGCGCGCGCCTCTCGTAGGCGAGGCGCACTTTTTTATTTTTAAAAAATATTTTTATGGTACTAATATTTTTTTCAATAGATAAGCCCTTTATCTAAAATACATCTAATTTACTCAAAATCACAACTCTTAAAATTAAAAAAGGACATCTACATGCTTTATCTTAATAACAACCTTTAAAAGTGAAAAGAAGAAACTGGAATACTGAGTTACTTAACACTGTTAACAGTAACTTGACACGTCATACACTTCACTCTAATATTGAGTCTCATTGGCCAACACAAAAGAAAAAGGAAAAAGAAAAAGTAAAGTAAAATCGCAGCAGAAAAGATACCTGAAAGAGTGGAAAGGAGAGCGGAAGGGACAGAGAACAGAAACTGACCTCTGCTGACAACGACGGTCACCGGAGGTGCCCGGAAGGCCGGAATTCAGGGAGATGTTTTCCGGCACCCTCTGTCACCTCCGGCGAGGTGGTTGCCCCAAAAAGCTTTCAATTTCGTAAATTAGGGTTTTCCCCCAAAACTTAGGGATTTCAAAATTAGGGTTTACTTTGGTCGAAATTCATGCAATTAGCAAGGGGTTTTTGCTCGAATTGTTGTAATTAAGCCAAGGTAAGTGTAAATTTGAAGATTTTTTTTTGGTTTTTGACATTTAAACGTCAGATCTACTTTCTCCCTCTTTCTCGCGCGACTCTCTACCGAAGGCGGCCAAGGCGGCGCGCCTTGCGCCTCTCAAAAGGCGGCATGAGGCGCTCGCCTCTCCTCGCCTGAGGCAAAACGCCTCGCCTGGGTTGGAGGAGGCGATTTGTCGAACGCCTCTACTCGCCTAGCGCCTCAGGCGCGCTTTTTTAAACTAAGGGCGCGAGGCACACCGAGGTGCAAAGGGTCTCTGAAGCCTAGGCGCAAAGCGCACGGCAAAGGCGCGCGCCTCTCGTAGACGAGGCGCATTTTATTTATTATTATTTTTATATATTGTGTTACTAGTTTTTTTTAGAAAAGCACATATATTTTGCCCAAAAAAAAAACATTTATTGAGCTTAAATATACTAATGGAGAAGTCACCTCTTACTTCTATAGTTCTACTGACCAGTAGTAGGTATACTAATGACCAGTGACTACACTACTGAGAGGTACAGTAAAAAGTAGATAGAAAATTTTTTAAAAGAAAAAAGAGAGAAGTCACGTGAGAAAAAAGAGTGAAGAGACATCAACAGTGGGTAAAAATATTAAAAGAAATGTGTGAAAAAGTAAAGAAAATAAAAAAAACAAACAGTTGGTCTGCTCACAGCCACAAGTTTCGAAGAATAGAAGACTGACATTTCACGAGAGAGAAAGAGCAGCGGCGACATCCCCCCTGATGGCAGATCCCGCCGGACATGGACCACCGGCAAAGTCTGTGGTAGCAATTTAGGGCATTTGATTTACACATGAAATTGAAGCAATTTCAAGCAATTATTAGAGGGTTACAGGTCGAATGTTGATCTTAAAAGCTCTGGTAAGTTTAATTTGAAGAAAATTCTGATTTTTTCTAGTTTTCTATTCTCATCTCCTACTTTTACCCTAAAAGCGACCAAGGCGGCTCGCCTAGCGCCTCGTCCAAGGCGGCCTGAAGCGTGCGCTTGACTGCGCCCGGGTGAAATCGCCTCGCCTGAGGTTTGAAAAGCGCCACCACTGACGCCTCGCCTGCCGCCTAGGCGCGCCTCAGGCGCGCTTTTTTAAACTAAGTCTGTCCTATATTAGATGATACATTTTCTATATTCGTTCATCCCACATTAGATGATACACATCTGTAAATGGCATGGCCTTAAAATAGAAATATTTATTATGAATGGGTCTCACCCACCCACCCACCCACCCACCCCAACCTCTTTACATTAT
Source organism: Patellifolia procumbens (assembly GCA_947645195.1). Taxonomy (NCBI): domain Eukaryota; kingdom Viridiplantae; phylum Streptophyta; class Magnoliopsida; order Caryophyllales; family Amaranthaceae; genus Patellifolia; species Patellifolia procumbens. Next base: position 4,780,167 of record CANSGD010001076.1, read on the forward strand.
CCAACCGTGTACTTCATATACTTAAACAAATACCAACAATCAACTACTCACAATAAAATACAGAAGTCAAATAACACTCCTATGTGGCAGTCAAATTGTATCATCTAAGATGGGATAGAGGGAGTACTTACAAAGTTTTCATTCTCTTTACTCCTCTTCATAGCAAATATATTTGTATTCGATTTTTAGTGTTGGGGGAGAGAAATTAAGTGAGAAACTATTGTAATTAAGAGAGAAAGAAAGAGAAGACGTCGAGCGAAGTCGAGTGAGAAAGTCATCTGCTCAAGGAAACAAGGTGACAGAGAATATAGGAACAAAGTGAGAATTTAGAATAGGTTGTAGAGCTGTCAACGCTATTATAAATAAAGGATCCTAAGAAAAAGTTTGGAATAATAACTTGTTAAGTAATCTCTTGTGTCCACTACTTATTCTTTTTTGTTTATTTAAGAGTTTCAATATTCCGCAAAAATTGTCTAAATTCCCCACAACTACAGTTCACCCCCTTGTAGGTGATATAGTGTTCGTACTAGACTAACAATTGGTATGAGAGTCTGGTTCCAGGAACCAAAATCAGCTAACACTGAGGAGATAGCATCCGGTAGATATGAATCCTGCGGGAGAAAAACTAGACGAAGGTTACTTAACGTCCACCTATGTTCAATCGCAAGCACTATTCATACTGAAGAATCGAATGGAAATCTTCATAAAAGCTGAAAACTACAGAGTATAAGAGTCATTGAAATAGGTGACTTTGAAGTTACGGAGAAAAACGAAAAGGGTGAAGTTCCAAAATCACTCGAAAACTATGACAAAAATGATAGTGTCAAGATGGAGATGAACAACATGGCCAAGAAAAATTCTCTATTGTAGTCTTGATCCTCATGAACACAATAGTCATGGGATGCAAGACTGTCAAACAAATACGGGAACTTCTCCAAGTGACTCATGAAAGAACAAGCGAAGTCAAGAGATATTAAGACTACAATGAATCTAAGGAGCCTGTTCATGATATGCTCACAAGTTTCTCAAACATTATTAATGACCCTACTCCTAGGCAAGTCCATCACTCTAGAGGAACAAGTTCGAAAAGTTCTAAAGAGTCTTCCACAAGAAGACAAATGAATGCCAAGGTGACGGCCTTGCAGAAACCAAGGATTTCACAACGTTCAACATTGAACAACTTACTAGATCCTTGATGACTCATGAGCCGCAGCTAGGAACTCACGATGCAAATCCTGTCACGCCTAAAGCTCTGTGAGAGGAACAAGAATATTAAGAAACTGACGATGAAGAAGCTAACTATGATTATGAAAAGATTTAAGAATTTCTCAAGGACTGAGGTGAGCTACAAGGGAAAGAATGCAAGGAACCAACAAAGTTGAGCTGCGACAAATCCATATCATTTCGTAAAAGAATGTCCACTATGGAGAATGACAAAGGAAAGGGAAAGTACTAAGGAGAAACTAGAAAGGCAAAGAACAGCAAAAATCCTTCTCAAGGACTGACATGATAAAGGCTACGGTAGCAACATGGGGGAATTTGACTCAGGATGAGGTAACCGCACATCTTTGTCTTATGACTAAGATCGATGAACAAGAGGAACTATCTAACAATAAGGTATTGAATTCTATACAAGAGGAATTAATGGAACTCGATAAGAATCAACTTCTTAAATTGTTAATTGAAACATTGGATGCTTATAAAGAAGTTTGTTTAAAAAAGGAGCAAGATTTATTGAGAATAACTAAGGAACATACTACTTGGATAAGAGACTTGAAGTCCAATAGTGAAAAAAGATTTTTTGAGCTTTTTTTTTACAGAAATAGAATTATTCAAGAAGCATTTAAAAGTGTGAAAAATGATAACTTTATCTTGAATATGGAATTGGCAGAATTGAAACTCTTTGTTTCTGAAGGAATGTCCTTGAAGGAATGTCCTAGTACCAGAATGGATTTTGAAAAAAGAATAAAAAGAAAATATATATTTCGTGAAGAAGGAACTTGGATCCTCTAGGAACAGCCACAAACAAATTTCGTGACATAGTTAGGTGGATTGATAAATACCAAAACAAAGGAAGGAAAGGTTTTGGTTTTAATCACAAAAAGAATAAAAAGAAAATATATATGTTGATCTGTCAAGCAACAAAGTGCGTACTTTTTTGGAAAAAGTGGTCACCTAGTGACTGACCGTTCCTCCAAAGGAACGAGTAGAAACGAATTCTAAATTTTTCAAAAAGATCTTAAAAATAAAAAGTAACTGACATCCTACCACTAACTAGTTGTGGATGGAGACTAAGTGAGGGGGAACAACATGTGGTACCTCGATAGCGGTTTTTCTAATCTTATGATTGCAGACAAATTAAAGTTTCTTTCACTTTTAGTTTACGAAAGAGGAACTGTGACCTTTGGTGACAATCTTATAGGTAATATAGTAGTACTAGGTAAGATTGAAAATCTCAATCACATTCCATTTATTTTCAGTCGAGGGTTTGAAGCATAGTTTACTTAGTATTTCTAAATTCCGTGACAAAAGGGAATATTGTGAAGTTTACTAAAGAGAGTTATGTAGTTAACAATAATTGTATACCGAAAGGAACTAGGAAAGGGAATACATATGTTGTAGACCTCAACCTGGTTCCTATGAACAATCTTACATGCTTAAGTGTGAATGAAAAATAGAACATAGTAAGATTTTGATGTAGTCGTCAACTATCCCAAAGACTTGGTAAACCGAAAAGACACTTCTGGAGGATCTTGCTTGTTTTTGCATTTTAACAATTTATGACGTACTCCATCCATTTTTTTTCCATTTTTTTTAATATGTAAATTTTTCCATTTTGGGGTGTTTTTTTAAATTGGTACACTTCTACCTTTTTCCATAAATGGAAGGTTAGTCCACCTAATTATTACACTTCTTTCCTACATTTTATTTCCTTCTCGCTACCATTTTCACTTTTTCCTTACTTTTACTATCCAACTCTCCTAGTTTTGCATTTTTTCCTTGGTTCGCGCGCAAAAGCAAATGTACATATTTAAAAAACGGAGGGAATATATTTATAGCATAATAGGCCAAAACTATAATAATTACACTATACTTCATATATTTGATGATTAAAAATGTAAGTTTATTAAACTGTATGTGTTTGAACCGAAACGGAAACTAAAACAAGTTTGGAGCATTATAAGATTAATTATACAAGGTTAATATAAGATTAACTATTACGTCATATGATAAGCCTATAGATAAAGAAATAAGCATTTTATTTTTTATTTTAATTAGTTATACAAATATATTTTCAATAAAAAAGCATTCAAAATAGCCACGAGCATAAAGAAAAGAGGGTGATAGCTCATGCTCAAACTAGAAAAAGTAATTAGTAAAGCATGGTGAGTCAGCAGTGAGCATTAAAGGAACGAATTACCGATTTATATTTCCGTCGGGCTGCCATGAGCATACAGACATGAAATAAATTGAAGTTAAAAGATTTTGGAGTGAAGGCAACAACAAAAGAAGAAGGCCACGTACAGCCACCAGCCGCGACATGAAATAATTTCAACTTAAAAGATTTTGGAGTGAAGGCAACAACAAAAGAAGAAGGTCACTTACAGCCACCAGCCGCCACCAAAGACCTACAGCCACCAACGGCCACCAAAGGTCGTCGAAGATCAATGACAATAACTAGTCGATTCTTCCGTCATACATAAGACGGTTGTCATCCCTCGATTTCATTCAATTCTCAAATTAGGTTTTAACCAATTTGGGGCTATTCTATTTAAGGTTCAAATCACATCAATTTACCTAAATTATATGAGGGATCTTGCTCGAATTTGACTGAAAATGTCCATATAAGTTTTAATTTCAAGAAATTTAGGTTGTTTTTTACTACAATCAGAGAATTTGATTTTGTAACGAAGAATAAAGGACATTACCTGTTGCGTAACGGTTTTTAATGTGAATTTTAAAGGATCTTCAAGCCGGTTTATTGGAGGACCTTGGTGGAGTGGCGATTCCTTGTCGAGTTGCGACTGTGGATGGCTAATGTGTGCTGATAGCTAGTATTAAGTTTTTCATTTCCTAGTTTTTATTTCCGTGCTACTTTGTTTTAGTTTGCTTTGTCATAGTTTAGTTTTCTTCTTTGTTAGGGGCTTAGCCCCTCATTTTCAACAAAAAAAAAACACTACCGTATATAGTTACATGAAAGATAAAGAGAAATTCTATATGACTGATGGAGGTCCATCTAACTTCATTGATCCTAAGACTAAGAACATGGTTGCTTCCATTTTAAGGCATGTTCTGAATTCCCTTAAGTCCATTGAGTCCTTTGATAGTGTCCTTAGCTTAGTTAATTAATTATTAACTAAGTTACTATCTTTATTGCTTTATTAGGAGTATAGATTAATAAAATGTACTCTTGGTTAATTTAATGTCATATTAGATTAATTAGGATAGTATTAGTAGAGTTGCAATTTCATTTATGTTAATTAGAGAGTCAATTAGGGTTGTATTTACACATATGGACGAGTGAGCAAGAGAAATGCAGCAATAAGAGGCGCCTACAATCAAGGAAGATCGAGTACATGAAGGAAACTTCCAAGAAGATCAACCAAAGAGCAAAGATAGGAAGGAATCTTTATCCTTTCCTAAATATGTGGCGTGCAAGCTAAGGAGAGCAAGGAAATCTGATATTTTCCCTTTAAAGATCATCTTAGGCGCCTAAGTCATATCCTTTGTGATTTAGTCTCCTACTTTGAAGGGATAAGTGAGTAAATCAAGGAGAAGATAGAGAAGCAAAACCGGCCAAGAAGAATCAAGCTACAAGATAGAAGTCCAACCCTAATTAGGATAGATGATCGTTTTTAATCTTTTTAATTTTATTAATTAGTTTCCTAGTGAGTCAAGGACATGTATTTAAAGGTCGACAACAGACTTTAATAAATCGAAAACATTGTGTTTCATTTGCTTTGTTGATCTTGGCGCTTATGCTAGCTTAGTTCTTTAGCTTGGACTAAATGGTGTTCTTAGGATCCTTAATTTAACTTAGTGGTGAATTCTGTATTTAAGTTAACTTAAGTTAAGCTATTCTATCATACTTTAACGAACATAACCAGAATATAACAATGACGACCCTTAGTTATTACAAATTCTATATGGTGGACATGAAAGTTTGGGAATCTACAAAATAACCAACCCTCAACATATAATTTCTAACTTCCATGACCTTTTTTCATTAGAAAATTTTTTTAATTAAAAAATTGATTTTAAATTGCAAAAAAATGATTTTGAATTGGATAAGACAAATCGATAAACTCCATCCCTGTCCCTCTCCTGCTTAGTACCAGTAATTATATCATACCACAAATTGAGGCAAACAAAATTCATTTGACTCATTCGACCATCATGGTTTCACAATTAGCAAAGTTTTCATTTTGAATTAACTGACGAAATTGACTTTGACATGAATCACCTCTTGAGAGAGCATCCTTCATCCTATCACTAAGGACCAACAAGCAGTCCTCCAATGGCTAATGTCAACAACACAAGGGCCAACAAGTAGCTTTGTGGTATGATTCTCAAGCAGAATTGATGAAGAGGGACGGACGGGGACAGGCCGCTGTAGCCAGGGTTAGGAAAGGGAAGGATGGCCGTGAGCTAGAAGAGGGGCTGGGCTAGGGAGGGGATGGTGGGATAGGTGGCCACCGGTGGGGGAGGTTTGAGGGGGGGGGTTTTCATTTTAAAATCATTTTTTGTAATTAAAAATATCAGTTTTCTAATTAAAAGAATTTTCTAATGAAAAAAGGTCATGAAATATAGAAAAAAAATGCTGAAATAAAATGTTGAGGGTTATTTCGTCGATCTCCAAATTTTCATGTCTACCATATAGAATTTGTAAAAATAAGGGTCACCATTAGACCAAAGAGATTGGATGACATTGTCATACTTAAGTAAGGGTTACAAAGTCTTGCTGGATCAAAAATAGATGTGGGAAAAACAAATACCTACGTGCGCTCTCGAGCCTTATATCTGGCATGAAAATCAGAGGGAACGCTACGTACATCAACCACCATTATGTCCCCTTCTTTCTGCCACACAAGGTAAGATATACTTGGTAACTATGGCATGAACAAGGATGCATGGAACAAAAATGCAAGGAGACAGGAGGAAATAAATAGAGCACAACAAATGAAAGGAGACTACTACATCTTTTCTCGTTGGAGAGCATGAATTCATCTTAGGCCTTGTTCTTTGAACCTAATGAAGATGGCTGGACTACACGAAAAATGAAATTAGTTTACTTAATCGAGTTCAAAAAAACATGGCCTTAGTGGGGGAAAAGTAAAGGAAAACAAAAAAAGTCACGTCAAAAAGCCTAGGCATCTTATCATCACAACTATAAGTCTATGATCACCTCAACCAAAAAATAGAATGAAATACCAATTTTAATAATAAAACTAAATACTCCCTTTCTTAAATGAAATGTCAACAATCAAAATTTCTCGACATGGAGGTCTATAGGTAATGTTTGCTTGGATATGATTAGAATTCTAACTACCTAATAACTTAATTCGACCTTCAAGACATTTTATATGATATCTCCATCCTCTTGGAGACATTTAATATATATGTGTGGGTGTGGGTGTGGGTGTGGGTGTGGGTGTGGGTGTGAGTATCAACGAGTCGAAACTCTCATTAAGGGCTCGATATCGATCAAGATCAAGTACAACAACAACAACAACAACTAAGCCTTATTCCTAAAGTGATTTGGAGTCGGCTAACATGAATAGTCAACTGAAACTGTTGCCAAAGGAGATGGCATCGACAAGAGTGATAAAAAGGTTTAAGTTTTAAGAATTTTTAAATAAGTTTTTGAAAACAAGGTTTACACGAAAAAGTTTTAAAAGAGGTTTTCAACAAAAGGTTTTAGTACCAACACAATTGAGAAAAACAAATAAATGCAGTTTTCACACCCCTTCCTCCACATGGATATTGCCCCTCCACCCAAATATATCCAACGCCATGCTTTCCTCAATCTCATATCACTTTCAATTACCCTCATCCAAGTCATCTTTGGTCTTCCCCTACCCCTTACAATTTGATTACTCCTCCACTCTTCATTCTTCTCACCAGTGCATCACCTGATCTCCTTTTCACATGACCAACCCATCTTAACCGATTCTCCCTCATCTTTTCTCCAATGGATGCAACTCTAACTTTTTCCCGAATCACTTCATTTCTTAATCGGTCCTTCCTTCTGTGGCCACACATCCACCGCAACATATGCATCAACGTGGCATTGTTTCACCGCCCAACATTCGGTGCCATATAACAAAGAATCGAGTCATCAAAATCAAGTATGTTTGTTTTATTTCCTCATGAATTTATTTTGAATCGGGATCTTTTGACTCAACTTTATCCCAGTTTTGCCGAAGGAGCAACCCCTTTAACAAAAAAATCGAGCTTGAAAATTTTGCGGCTTGAATCTTAAGAGAGCTTGAACAAGTACTTTATTATTTATACTCATGAACCCCTCGTCAATAAGCTCGTATATGTATGTTCATGAGCATCTTATTTAATACTTCCTCCGCTTTTTTTAATAAGGATGTTTGCTTTTTCACGCGGACCAAAAAAAGTGAAAAGTTAGTGAGAAGTTGTAAAAGTAAGGAGAAAGTGAAAAACGTGGAGAGAAGGATACTAGTAAAAGAAGGAGAAACTAAAAAAGGTGGAGAGAAGGATACTAAAACCAAGAGATATGTGTAATAACTATGTTAATAATAATAACATAAATTATTGCAATACTATTTAATTTTAATTTGAAAGTGTTATATGGTCTACACATTCTTTGTATGATATCATCATTATAATCAATGTAAAATTAAATGTTGTAATAATTTATATTATCATTATTAATATTAATATAATTACAATCATTATCCATATTAATAATATTATTATTAATACTAGTAATATCATATTATTGATATTATTCAAAGTATTAATCATTGATTACTCCACGCATAAAACTTCATACACTTAATCGGGCATATAGTTTAGATAATAAGTTGTTGTTTGATTATCAATTATATTTTATTAAAAAGGCAGATGCGATAGGAGTGTGGGGTATAGTTTTACTTAGAAGAGAGACAAAGTGGTTCCAAAATATTTGGTAGGTTGGAATTATGTATTAAAATAATGAGTGGAAGGGTAGGTGGGGTAGGTTTGATAATTAAAATAATGTAGTGGTGAGTCCTATTAATAAAGGTAGATATAATAAAATAATAATGGATCATGTCTAAAAATGAAAGTGTATAAAGCTTTTTAAGACTGATGGAGTATTGTTAATGATAGCTTAATGATTATTATTATGAATATTTATTATTAATTATATTATTATCATCATAATTATAATTATTATTAATAATAATAACAATGTTATTATTATTGATACTATTTGTATTATTATGAATATTGTTATAATGATAATATTAGTCCCGCTGTTTCTTTTAAATTTACTCACTTTCCTTTTAGGAGTGTCCTTTTTTTAATTTACCTTCTCTTACTTTTTTTTACTTTTGTCCATGGGCCTATATACATTTTTCATTCTTTCTCCCTTTATTTTTCCTATCGTATGTTTTTTTTCCTCCTCTTGTACTTTTCTTCCTATTCCAAATCATTTTGGAAATAAGGCTTAGTTGTTGTTGCACTCTTCTTCCTCCTTGTCTCTCTTGTTTCAATACCTCTTCTCTCTCTCACTTTTGTGCTATTCTTTTATTCCAAGAGAAACCCAAAGTGGGTAAATTAAATAGAGACCGGGGTTACATAAATCGATGCACCCCATCGATTTCCGATTCAGGTCAATCGACCTTAATCGGAGTTCGATTTCGAACCGTACGGAAGAATGTCGACCTCTTTTTTTAGAAGGGGGAAAGGGCATATGTGAAGAAGAAAGTAACATACAAACAAAAAAAAACATTAAAGTTCATGAAAACATTTATAAAACTTACACCGACCCCTTTTCGTCTTCCTCTGTCGCTTGAAACTTAATCAAAATGCTCTTCGTACCAAAACAAAATCAAGGTATTCCCAGGGTTTGGTTCGGAAAACCTAAATCTGAAATTGAATCATTCCTAAACATATTCGGACTTTAAAAGCATATGGGTTTTGGAAGATGCTGCGATAAGAGTGTGGCTATGCACTTTCCGGCACTATTTGCTGGCGATGAGGAAGAGAAAGGGAAAATGTCGTGCGTCGTTACATTTACCGAAGAGAGGAGAGGGGTTTTGAACCTTAGCAGTTACCACGTGAAGTTTGAGAGAAAAAGGCAGCAAGTGTATAGAGCTTTTTAAGACTGAGGGAGTATTGTTAATGATAGCTTAATGATTATCATTATGAATATGTATTATTAATTATATCATTATCATTATAATTGTTATTATTAATAACAACAATGTTATTAGTATTAATACTATTTGTATTATTATGAATAATAAAATATTTAAATTATAAACATTATATTTTTATTCCTGATGATGATCTTTAGTACTTAGTTAAAACCAAACTCTATCTTTTACTCACTTATTTAATAAAATCTAAAAATCTAAAAATCTTACGTGGGGCAGTGCATGCTCACGAAATTTTTCTCTTTTAGTATATACATATACGATTGATTGTAAGATTTTAACTTATAAATTCAAGGTTAAAAGTTCAAAGTTTTAAAATTCTAACTCTTTATACTTTTATGTTACACGTCTTACAACCTTATACAATAAAATTATAAGTTAAAACGTTATGGTTTTACCATATAAGTCCAAAACCAGCTATAATAGCAACAAACTTTTATGCACAAAACCAAGATAATGTTTCAAACAATAGGATATACTACCTTTGTTTCTTTCAAAAGGACGTTTGTTTTTTTTTTTTATGGCGAACCAAGGAAAAAGTGACAAAGGTTGAGAGAAAGATTATAAAAGAAGCACAAGTGTAAAAAGTGGAGAAGGACACTAAAACCAAGAGAGATGTGTAATAGCTATTGCGTCACCTTACCAAATAAGGAAAAGGGAGAAGGTTTATTATTAAATAAAAAACACCCTTAAATGGTAAAATGTAGCTATTGGAAGAAAAAAAAAAGGAGTAACATTCTATTAGGCTATAATCTAGTGGATCTTCTTAAATCACTTAAAACACAATGGCAAAGGGGGTGTTTAGCAATTAGCTACAGAGTGTAATGTGCATTGTTATTGAAATCCCATCCGAATCTTAAGATCCTAGATTTTACAATCCAAAAAGATGCAACCTGAACTTAAACTTCGTAGGATCTTACGATCCTAATTGGATTAAAGTTTCTAAGTGCTAAATTGATCCAAACTGAATATCTGATCCCATTATAATAGCAATTTGAGATTCTTATATGTTATCTGTTGTTATTTATGTTGTTATTTACTTGTACGCACATTATATGTTTAAACAATTCCATCATTTCCATTTAAGTCCGAGTAAATCATATACTTAATACTTCCTCCGTTTTTTAATACTCGCACCATTGAACCAGTTTACGCAACCCAATGCACAATTTAGATGTTAAATATCTTTAATTATACACAATAAAAAAATTATGCAAATTAGATTTTAATAATCTATACATTGAGACGAATCTAACAAGATCCCACATGACTATATTTTTTCTTACATATAAGTCACAATATTAATTTAAGTGGACATGTGTGAATAGTGTGAAAGATAGAAATGGTGCGAGTATTAAAAAACGGAGGAAGTATAAATTTGTGGTATCTTTTCACGTCTTGAAAATAAGATTACAGAAATTTTATTTCACTAATTTGAACTTTCAAAATGAAGTAATGAACACTTGTAAATAAGTATCATTTTCTCCATAATATCTAAAGCACGTGATAATAATCCTCCAATCCGATTGTACCGAATCCTACATCCACCCCCGTAATTGATCCCAAGTAGGATCCCGATCCTCACAACCTTGGTTATGTGATGGTTCGTTCACTTGGCTTGTTTCACCACGAGTATTAGCTTAAGCTAGGAAGATTAAATTTGTTGTTGGTCGTTGGACAACAAGCCAAAAGTCAACCAAAAAAGCTACTCAAAGCAACTCATTCATTTTTTGGAAGAAGCCAATTATCAAACACCAATTATCTCGTTAATAAGCACACCTAAAGTGAATCATCTTTGGTTTGTAAATCCATGTCACGATGGCCACTGTCCGCTAGGCATCATAACACCATCAACATGTTGCTTCCACAACACCCTGACCATTAAACATTGTGTAGTATGATATGCCTATAACATGAAGTAAAGTTATTTCTTCTCATAGGTCGATGTCCACTTGACCCTCTATAGAATTGTACATCATGATTCTTGATCAACGGGATTCTGAATTGAACCTTCCAACAAGTTCTTAGTTGGTCAACACAATGTGTAATTAGTCACTTATGAAAACAGAAATCTGTCTCACAGACTTAACTAATTGCATTTTATCTTAATTATAACAATGCAACAGCCACTCTTCTAGACTTTTAGTTAACCTAGAAGGGGCAACTGACAAGGTACCATCTCATCATTGTAAGTCAACTTAATGATGGGACTAGCTCAAGACATTTTACTCGGTTTCTTATGTTCGGGAGCAACTTTTCAAGTAGCTTTTAGAGCTTGACCAAGTCAAAACTTTACTAAATATGAAAAGTGATTATTTGCTGGAGTAGCGTTTTAAGGTAGTTAGTAGTGATAAAGGTATTGTTTTGGAAAAGCTATACAGTTTTTCGCATACAATTTTCTGGAGCAGATGTTAAATGGTAAACATAGTTCGCGTTTTGTTTTTTTTTACTGATTCAACAACTATTCATGTTAGCCGACCGTAAATCATCTTGGGACTAAGGCTTTGTTGTTGATAACTAATTTCTCTAGTTTTCTGAATTAATATTATTTTAAAAGCTATTTTTCCAGATAATATTTAACAATTTATGAACTAGTATAACAAATAACAGCAACCACAATGGTATGTAACCGCAAATGCAATGTAAAGGTTTTTGAGCTTACACCGACCGTGACATTTCACACCATCCACATTGCTAGCACATTTAGTTATGTTTCAGATTTGAAGCTATGGCCACCACTACAACAGTGATGGCCAAACAGGCCTCAAATCGGCCAAAAAGGCAAAAAAGCAAAGACATGATTTATTTTGCAAGTTAGGAATAAAATAGGGTATTGTTTATCTTTTCTTTTTCTGAACTTTGCACTTTTTTCTTTTGCATGTGAGAATGGGGAAAAGAGGAAATAAACTCTTTTCTAAACGTGAAAATGTCAATATAAACTCGTCTATGTTCCTCCGAAAAATTCCTGAACAAAAGGCAGTACATGTACTGATAAGCAGCAGTTACTTCATTTCATCTGATAGACTATTCTCTTCCCATCTCACTGTAAACATGGAAATTCTTTATTGCTACCATAAGGCAGCAGTTACTAAAAAAGAAGTCCCAAAGCTCCTTATCATTCTTAAATTTCTCAAACTAGAAAGCCAAAAAGATGGAAGACAACTAGACGAGGGTTTTTCATGCTCCACCACAAGGTATGACCGTGCTCCTTATCATGGCATTCAACTAAAACAAAGCAAAAAGTTCTTTGACATAAAAGATGTCAGAGCAACAAAAAGTTACCTGTAAAAAATGGTTTACAGCTCTTCTAACAACGGAAGGTTCATGCGGTTGCAACTATTTAAGAGAATACAGATATATATCAATCAGTAACAAGATGAATAATAGCTTTGAAGAATAGTGAAACAAGACAAATAGGTCAAGTGAAAGACGCGGGGGGGGGGATGACAAGATGCACAATGTCAACGGGGGAAAGAATAGGAAAGAGTAAACATAAGTTGCACATAATATAACTAAGCTGATAAGAACCCTGCCCAGGCCAACAATCATTATTGATCACCGTCTTTAATGCTTTAATCTATAAGAGATCCTATCCCCTTCTTACTTCATTTTAGATTTGATGTTGCAAGGAATCCTAGTTTCTGAAAATGAAGGGCTAGAAACTTGACAGATTAACCCAGCATATCATAACCAAATGAAACCCAATTAACAAGAAAACCATAGGAAGTATTGCTGAAATGGAAGAAGAAGCTGAGATTACTGCATCCTCTGAAATACTTCAACAGCGGTCTCCGGAGAACGTTCCAAAAGTAGGGCCAGTGCTTGAAAAATATACGAGTTGATTCGTCCCAATAGGCAGAAAGAAAATCTCAATGTTTCCGAAATTATTTAAATGGATTGCACTTTCAGTTTGTAGATCTACTAAGGTTTACTATTTCAATTTTATATATAAATTTCAAAACCTATTTTCTCGGCCCCGAAATGGATCATGTCAAACTTACCAGCAACTTCTGCGTCCGTTTTCTCAGGCCCATATTCCGAGTCCATACCTAGACTGATATAGTTGACACACGCCATTGAGAAGTGACAATTGACAAGTCTGAGCATTATGTCCTTAAGAGCACCCACCGTAGCTTTTGTTCACCTCCCCATTTGCACTCTCTCTCTCACTCTCTTCATATGGGACTCCCTGTGAGGGGGGGAGGTTCCCGTTTGCTGAAGGCTTCCCATTTGTTCACAGCAGGAGACACTTGGCAATAAGACCACAACGTAAAGTAATATATTTATTGCACTTAATTTAAAGGGATATTCCATACGGTACCACTTTACATTTGGCTTTTCTATGTGACACCACTTTTTTTTATAGATTCTACATGGTACCATTGTAATGTGATCTTACTCTATATCATAGCATTCCTTTAAGTAAAATGTTAATTTAGGAGTCAAATAGGGTTAAGGGTTCATCTCATTTTATGTGCTTGGTTTACGTGCTATAAAAATGCTCCAATAAGGTCTTGGGGGGTTACTTTGTCCCCTTAAGGGTCAAATTTATGGTCAAAATTGACTATGATGATTTTTGTTAATTTTGACCTCAAATTAGACCAAAATGACCCTTAAAAACTTTAATCCAGCTAATTTACCCATACACATCATAATATACAAATCGAGACAAAATCATAACCCTACCTAACCCCTAATTAACATTTTAATTAATGGAATGTTACAACAGAAAATAAGACTAAAGTACAGTGGTACCATGTAGAATTCTCAAAAATTAGTGGTACCACATGGAAAAGCCAAAAGTACGATGGTACCATATGGAATTTCCCTAATTTAAATTGTGAAATGAGATACAGAATGAGTGAAGGTATGTCATAGTAAAAAGCTGAGAGTAGAAGGATCAATCACTGGAAAATGAAGTGAAGGGACGCAATGAGGAGAGAGAAATTATGGGGAATCACTGGAAAATGAAGTAAAGGGATGCAGTGAGGAGAGAGAAATTATGGGGGAGCCCCATAAATGTTGGTGCTCTAAGGAACTATATGTTATGCTCTATCAACATGCATCATAAACCCTAACCATCCCCTATGCATGCACCAACGCATTTTGGACAATTCTAAATATCCAAATACTTTATGGTGGGTCTAGGACAGTGTTACCTACATTTAAATGGTATACTTTAGGGCTAATTCAACAAAACTTGGTGGCCGATTGGCGCTGCCTCACCCCTTCTCATATCGAGGATTAAGTAATGCTGGTCTCAGCACTGTTCAATATTATACAGATGCTCGTACATTTAAATTACAAGAAATATGTTGCTACAAGACATTGACAACAATTACTTATGCATAAGAAATAGGAAAATAAGGGAAGGGTGAAGTTTCTCATGCATGCATCATAAACCCTAACCATCCTCTATGCATGCACCATTCCACCTTCCACTGGACCCTAAAATTACACACATAGGATTAGCACATAGAAGTAAACAAGGAAGGATTAAAGAACACAATAAAAGGAAGGAAGTAGGAACTGCACATAGAAAAAAGATCTAGTAGGAAAAGCGACATGAATGAACAGCTAGCATATGTAACAAATAACAACTTTCTTTGCTAGAAGAGTGAACATTACCACTTCACCTGGCTTCCTTTTACTAATCCGTTCAACATCTACATGACAAACATTTGACAAGGCATGAACCCCTGCATCCTGCACAACGGGAATACAGACATAAATCTCCCCCTTCTTTTGTTTTTTCCGTAAGTTTTCAATGTGGAATAAGAACATTTACTGATAACATACTCCCTCCATCTTCTTTTAAGCTTCCCATTTGCACAGTCTTCAATATACCATGACCATCAATATCTTTAAGGAAAAATTGTTTCTGATGATGCAACCTTTTGACGATTCGTAAATAATAAAGCAACCTTTTGATTATTCCTGACTATAGAAGCATGGGTAAAACGGGACACGTGTTGCCTAATAATTGGCTCTCATAATCAATTTTTAAAAAAATAAAAATAAAAACAAAATAAAAAATCATAACCCCGCCCCACCCCACGTAAACCCACCCTCTCTCTCCTCCCCCCACCCACATCCCACCTCCTCCCTTTCCCAGCCAACGAATTCACCGCCGGCTGCGGCTTCTTCCCTCACCGCCGGCTACAATCACTCCCTCACCGCCGAAGTCGTCTTCCACGGGCAAAAATTCGTTTATTCCTCTCTTATTTCTCCTCTTATTCCTCTTCTCTTCTCCCTTTGTTGAGTTTTGGTGGTTTTAATGTTGGTTGTGGTTGGATGTAGTGCGGTCTTGGTGGTAATCATTGTGGCGAAGGTGGTTCGCTGGATTGTGATTGAATGTCAATCGTTTTTGGATGGGTTGGGTTCGATTTTGGTGTGGTGTTGGCGATATGGGGGGTTGGTGAAGGTGGTTCCAGTGGTTCGTGGGTTTTGGTGGATTTGGGGGGTGGTGTAGCAGGGGTGTGGGTAATTTCTAGTGGGGTAAAGATGGGTTTCAGTGGAGGATGTAGTGGGTTGGTTAGGTTTCGGTGGTTATGAGCGGGGTTTTCGTGGCTAGGAAAGGGGAGGGATGCTGTGTTCGACGGTGAGGGACGAGGTGTTGGTGGCTGGGGAGGGGGACTAGGGGAGGACAGGGTGGCAGACTGTGGGTGGGGGTGGGGGTGGGGGTGGGGTTGTCGTAGTTTAGGTTTTTTTTAAGTTTATTTAATATTATTATTTAAAATTAAGAGTTTTAATTATAAAATTACCATTTGTTTAAGTCACCGGTCATCTGACTTATTCAAAATTAATGGGATATAAAGGTTGCTATATTCATAAATAATCAAAAGGTTGCTTTACTATTTGTGAATCGCCAAGAGGTTACATTATTAGAAACAATTTTTCCTATCTTTAACTATGTAAAAGTAGGACTATAACTACAAAAACAAATTTTGAACCCACATTGAAACAAATATAACAAGATCTCAGACGGCTACTTTTTTTAATATAATGGTAATATGTTATGGTAAACATTATCCCCTTTGACTTTGAAAAAGAGAAATGGGAGGTTTAAAAGGCTTAGAGCGAGTATAAGTGTAAATGAAAGTAATGAAGGCATAAATCCCAAAAACAATCTAGCCGAGAAGTCAATAAAGAAAATAATTATCGTATACACAAATACACATAGCATCTAACAGGAATTTACAATGTATAATTTGCTGTTTTTCCCAGCTAATATCTCTACAGGACCATACACTGCAAATTGCGAGCACACACCACATTGATCTTCAGTGATTGTAAGGGGATTAGATAGCTTTCATGGAGAGAAACAGGTCTCTTGAAACACAAAGCAAAGAAGTACATGAAGTGACAGAAATTTACCATGATCGATTGATCCACTTGATTAAAATTAAAAGGATATTAGTAGATACGTTTTGGGACATCAAAAAAAGTTAATGTGGAAGCTAAGTTGGAAAGGAGTACCATTGACTGCAAAGCACTCTTTATCATTTAAAAGATCCCCTATTTAGATTTTGTGCACTTTTTAGAAAGAATTTCGTCAAGGTATAACATAATCTGATCAGAAGCTCTAAGATGCGTTTGAAACTCTAAGCTTTGAGAAGACAACTCGAAAAGAAAAACAGGGTATTACACTACTGCCATACCCAAAACATGCATATTTTATCTCATTTCTCCGATTCTGAGAGCATGTAACTCCAAATGCATCAGCCATTTGATCAAAGTGGGAAGTTCATTCAGAATGCAAGGTCGTTCTAAGGCTTAAAAAAAACAACATTAGACACAAATTCAAGCAGCTCATACTATAACAGCAGTCATTGGTAAAATTTAAGGAGAAAAGACTTATCTTTCCCCCCAAAACCCAACCAGATCTTCAATTTCATGGGTAGTTGATCAGCCCCAGAATGAAGAAAATGATTCAGGTAGAATATGCCACAAATGTACTTGTCTGTAGAAAAAATTCACAATCCAAGCAGAGCTAGCCTCTAATGTAACAGCGTCAGTTTAGAACATCTTTTTTAGCTGGTTATCACTTTCAGGCAGTCTCGCATAAGCATTTGGTAAAACCCAGGTAGTACAAACACAACAAAAAAAAACTTACTAGAAACTTAAGAACAATACATACCCAGTAAGTTGTACTTCATTTTGGTTAATTTTTAATGTCTATTACAAAAAGGTTGGGGACTTTGTTTAGCTTAATGATTAGGTTTTCATATAGTATGGCAAAAGGAAGAGATTGAAACAAGAAACATACCGTTCGGCTAGAGCAGAAGACTGAAACTGGTTTCCCCACAAATTTATGGAATGCTTCCTACACCAACCTCGTTACAAAACAATAATGTTAGGGATAAGTGCACATACTAACATTATCATTTAGTTGTCTTGTTAGCAAATTAAATGAAAAATACGACAATAGGGAGCGTTGAAGTCACACAGCATAAAACCGTGACATTACTAAAACTGGAAAGAGAAAGGAGAGAAAGAGAGAGAGAGAGAGAGAGACCTGGAGAACACCAACAGCAGTTCTCTGATTGGTTTGCTGCTGGGAGCCCGAGAAACGGGTTCCAATGTACTCAATTGCAACTAAGTACCTCTGTAATCCTCCTGATTTTGGTGACTTCATGCTATCAATTTGTTCTTCTTCTATCCTGGGGACCTTCGACGGCCGTTGAGACTGTTGATCAAGTTGGTGTTTGGAATCCGAACCTACATACGATGCCGTCCACTCTCCCTCACAAGCGCCACCACCTGCAGAATTCATCGTCCTCCAGCCCTGTAGCTAATTAGTTATTACTCCAGGGGTTGTAGCGTGCAGCGTATTACTACTACTGTAGACCGGGCAAACCTCACCCGACCTGAGACCCAATTCAGACCCGACCCGTAACAGTTTTTGGGAACAAACTCAATCTAATACGCACCTGAATTATTCTCAATTTAAATTTATATTCAAATTTTTAATATATTTTTTAATTTTCAATAGGTAAAATTGACGGAGAAAATCGTACATTTGGTCAGTCTTCTACCGTTGGTACTGCCTTCAAATATTCCAGTAATAATCCCACATTTTATCTCCATCTCCTCGTATTGGGCCGTCACCTGTTGGGAACCTATAATTATAGCTAATCTTTCTTAATTACATGATTAATAGCTAATTATACATATTTTAATCTTAAATTCTTATTAGTCTTAATTGAAATTTATTAAAGAAAAATAACTTTAAAAAAAACACCTCCCAGCCAACTCCCACCCCTGCCCTCCCCCACCTCTGCACCCCTCCCCCACCACCACCACCCCCACCATTGTATGCACCACCACCACTTGTATCCACCACTGCATCCACCACTGCAATCACCACCACCAACACCCCCTTATTTACACCCTAACAATCACCACCAACCCATGACCACCCCTTCTACAACCACCACAACCCAACCCACCTCACCACGCCTCTTCCCTCTCCCCAGCCGACAACCACATCTTCTCTCCCTTCCCGTTCAGTCCACCACCCAAAGAATACGACGTTACCTTACCGCCACCACGGACCACCAGACGAGACAGGTTGAAGTGAGTCCACCTCTACTTCCACCCACCACTCACAACCATGAGCCACGACCTACCACAGCTCAGATTTGCAACGAACATGAAACCAAAAACCACGAGAAGAAGAGAAACACGATATGAGAGAAATACCCGCAGCCTGTGAAATTAAAGAGTGGCAGACCGATTTGAATGGTGGTAGAGCAGTCACAGTGTAGCCATTATTGACGTTGATAATGGTGGCCTGAGAGGGAGGGAGAGAGGATGAGTGGATTTGGAGGGGAAAATAACTGGTAAATAATTTTATTTACCGATTTAACATGTTGTAGGTGTATGGTACTAGTGGAAAAAGATGAGGGTCAAAGGTCAGGTTATAGCTGGATTAACCAAAGGTGTACCAGTGGTGGAAGACAGGAAAGGTAGGAATTTTCCTGTCAATTTTTTTCCTTTTCAATATTATTGCTATTTTCATAGTAAATCGTAAATGTAACACTAAGAATAGTTCTCTATTCAGTTTTTCTCGGGAAAATCTAGATTAAAAGTTTTTTTTCAGGTGACAAGATCCAAATTATATGATATACAAAGAAAAAGATAGTCACTAAAAAATAAACCGCAAATATATAGAGGGGTTTATTTGTGGAGAGATTGGGGAAATGAATTGATAAAGGAATGCGCAAAGTCAGTCTAAATCTAAGGGGTTTAATGTCATGGAGAGTTTTGTAAAGTAATGATTGTGAGGGGGATTTTTGTTTTTCTTTTTATTTTTAAGATGATTTAATAGGAGTTAGTTTTTTTAACCGGTTAAATGAGGGGTTCAACCTAGGTTAACAGGTAAACATATTATTTAACCCATGTAAAGAAGATTAGGTGTAAATGTTGGATTATTC